>CM062811.1:746180377-747430390 GCA_031772625.1 Pinus tabuliformis
TTAGCACCCAACAACAATTGTCACTTGTAATACAGTGATATGGGTTTAACGGTAAGTTTTGCTGGGTGAAACCCACGAGATGAGGGTTCAAATCTCATTGAGTATATATATGACCTGTTGTGTCTTGGCTAGAAGAGTAGGCGACCCCATAGTGGACGTCTCGGCTCTTGTTGAGGCATAAGTTTCCTGCTATTGTGCGGCTTGCAGGTTGTTGCACGTAGCCTAGGTTTATAGTGGCAGCCAGTTAGATTTGATCCTGGGTCTGTTCAGGATAACTCTCACCAGTTACCGATTATCCTAGATTCAAAAAAAACAACTCTCACTTGTAAATGTCAATGTGAACAACATGTAAAAGAAGTTTGAAGTCTAGCATTGTGTGTATCATGTTAACTTGGTGAGGAAAGGGGTCGAAATTTAATCCATGGCCTAGTTGTTGGAAAGCGCATGAAAAATCTAGTGTGCAAATTTTTGAAGCCTTCACGAGTCTGTGGGTACAACCTCCCAAATATTTATCTAATTCATCTCATATCTTCTCCATCTTAGAATTTTCATTTATTGCTCAGTACTATTTAATCTTGTTTACTCTTATGTGGCAGCCTCATTTACTCGTGGATTTTAAGGATTTGTTGAAATATCCCTAATATAGTAATTTAAGGACTCAAAGCATTGATGACTCACAAGAGAGAGAAAATGGTGTAAAAACCCTCAGTTACCTTGTTTTGATGGGTTGGTCATGTATGTATGAATTATCTACTTTTGAGTTGTAGCTATAGCAAAGTTGGTCCTAATCATTACTCCAAAGCCTACCATCAAGGCTCAATATTGTTTGTAGAAGGAGATATTGCATAATTCCTAGAGAAGACCTTGGTATATAATGATACAATTGAAGTTCACACTCTTTATTTTCCAGCTACTATGTAAAATGGCTAAACTTGAAAGAATATTAGAGTTATTGAGAACTCTAATCATATCTATCGTTGAAGACACAATTAAAATCAACAAGGAAAATATGTCTAATATTCAAATCTATCTACAAAATGCACAAGATAAGATTGAATTTTTGCAGCTTGAGTCACAGTTATAGTGAGATGAGTCAAAACAATGTAAACATCATTCTAAATTTGTTTTTGTTTAAAACAATCCCCTCTTTGAGATTAATACAAAATTCCATTAGTTGCGAGAAACTAATCAAGTCATTGAAAGATCATATTTCCATGTAGATGCAGAAATTCAGCTTGCACTTCCCAAGCCCATCATCAGACCTTGGGAAGAGTTTGTTAGCAACAAGCATAGAATAGGTATTGGATATGACAATGAGGTATCATTTCATACTCCATATTATTCAAAACCCATCAAATTTCAGAGTTTTCAATTTCTTTAGGACAATTCACATTTACCTATTTTCCCTCCTTCTCCATAACCACGGATTGTCAAATGCTAACATTGTCATAGATCTGGCCATGTGAAAGATCATTGTTTTTATCTTCACCCATGTAAGCATTGTGGTCAACACAATAATCATTCAAAAAAATGCTTCAGAAACAATCCTCCTACAATAATGAAGATTCACCTTGGATGGATCGCTTCTTGGCAATGGGCTTCAATAGCCACAAAGATATTTCGATCATATGTCAGATATTTGTATAGAGTATTGAAAATTCTTGAAGTTGAGATCTCTTTATCTTCTCACCTTATATCTGACAGGGGAGGAATTAATGGTCTTATACAATATTCAAAGATAAATCAAGTGAGTTTGAGCCACAACATGAACCTGCTACCTGAGCCTACAGATAGAGTCGACCATACCTGGATTTAGAGTTGTAGCCAAAGACATAGAATCCCCTAAGCATGCATTTGGTTTGTGGCATTCCTTAAACCACCATAGATTGGGACCTCCCTTTTCAAGTTGAGGTTTTCCCTTTCTTTCGAAGGTTGAAGAACTCCCCTTTCTAGATTGATGTGTAGAAATAGGGTGATAGAATTGCAATTGCTCAAGAAGTTTAATAAAAAATCAAGAGACAAAATTATACTCTATTGATTTGTGGAATTTAATTCACAATTTAGAAAATATTCGCAAACATGCAATAAGAAAACCCACACATGCATGGTATTTTTATAAGGTAACCCAACTGGGAAAAACCCCTCAAGCCTCTTTGCATTAATCAGATGAATAGAGTACGTATTACAATTTATTTCCTGCACTCAACACAACCTACAAGTGAATAACCTATCTCTCTGCTCAATGAGAAGATTTGACCCATACTTAGTCAATTTATGCCTTTGCTTGAGCCTCTATTTCGTCATGCAAATCCTAACGAATTAGGCCTATTTTTTAGGAATTTTCCTCCAATTTATTGCACAATTCCCAAGGATTGATCATCTAACTACATGAAACACCTATACACTCGAATTACTGCTTGTTAGACTGCCTTGGAATATCCACCATACCTGGGAACTCAAATTATTTGCATGCACTAGTTATTTTGAGATGATTGATTAGTTAACTCGATGATCATTGAGTTAGACTGTTGTCCCACTGCACAACTGACCTTCCACTAGTTCCATTAACTATTAGAACTAGTTTAAATGAACACAACTAAATATAACTAAATTGGATTACTAAAATTTAGCAATCACACATGCTTAAATGAACTCCAAGCCCTCTAACTCTATTTTTCTTAGTCAACTAAGTGAAAAGAGCCATGTCACACAAGTTAACTACCTCCAAGTTGTCTTCTGATGTGGAAATTCGAATTTTCTCAATTTAACCAAGGAAAAGTCAAATTGAGAGTTTCTTGCTACACTTCTTAACACCCTCTCTTAGCAAGAAAGGGATTATCAACCACCCCTATCCTACACCTATGGAATTCAAACTTCCCTCTTGATAAGGCCTTTGCCAAGATGTCAACATCTTGTTCCTTTGTCGGAATGTATTGTAGCAACATTATCCACCTCTACACATAGTCCCATAAATGATGATACCAAATATCTATATGCTTGGATCGATTGTGAAATATCATATTCTCAAAGAGCTTAATGTAACTCTGATTATCACAATAGATCATAATTGGATCCATCATCTGACCAAATAGTCTCACAAGTATATTTCTCATCCAAATCCCCTCACATGTTGCTTAACTTGCAGCCATGTATTCTGCTTCTGTCAAGCTGAGTGCCATAGATCTTTGTTTCACGCTATACGAGGTAACCATTGTGGATCCAACACTAAAAATTCCACCTAATGTACTCTTTCAGTCAAATGGATTCCTTGCCCAATCTACATCAGTGAAGCCACACAAGTTCACTCCCTTTATCCATCTGTACCATAATTCATACTGGGTAGTACCTCTGAGGTACCATAAAAAATGATTAGTTTCCTTCCAATGCAATTTGGTATGCCTAACCATAGCTTGGCTCAGTTGGTTCACTGCATAGAACATATTTGATCGTGTATTCACAAGATACATCAGTGAACCCACTAGTTGTTAGTAAATGGTAGTGTCAACCTCTTCACCTGATATGGAATTCTCCTACCTCCAGTTGGTTGCTAGAGGTGTCTCCATTGGCTTACAACTCTCCATGTGGAATATTTTCATTATCTCATTGGAATACTTTCCTTGAGACACAAACAATTCCCCATCGCCTTTCCATACTTCCAACTCAAGGAAGTAGTGCTTGAGACCCATGTCCTTCATCTCAAATTCCCTTGCAAGGTCCTCCCTGCAAGAGTTGATCAACTTCTCATCACCTATTAATATTAAATGATCAACATATAAAACAATGGTAAGAAATTTACCTTCTACCAAAATATGATATAGGTTCACATTTTCTTCACTTTTGGTGAAGCCCAGACCAGTGAGATAGTTGTCGAATCCTGGTGTACCAAGCGCTGGGTGCTTGTTTGAGACTGTAAAATGCTCGCCTAAGTCTGTACAGATGAGACTCCTGATCAAATGTCTCAAAACCTTTTGGTTTCTCGATGTACGTCTCCTCCTCAATAAAACCTTTGAGAAATGTTGTTTTTACATCCATCTGGTGGATCTTCCACCCCATCTGTGCATCTAGTGAAAGAATTGATATAACGGATGAATACCTTGCTACGGGAGAAAAGGTTTCCTCATAGTCAATTCCCTCAACTTGACAAAATCCTTTGGCCAAAAATATATCCTTATACTTCTCTATTCTTCCATTTGTTGCATTCTTAGCCTTAAAGATCCATCTTGAACCCACAACTGATTTATATGTCGACCTTGGGACCACTTCCCAAACATTTTTCTTTATGATGGATTCGTATTCTTCCACCATTGCATCAACCAACATTAGTTACTCAACTACTTCCTCAAAAGAGGGTGGATTAGTCTCTATAATCTCAATCATTAGATCAATGTAGCCAGTGTACCTCTTAGATGACCTCCTTTTCTTGCGTAAATTTGAAGGAGCTCCCACATTCTCCCTCGCATCCTGCACTAATCTATCAGCTCCCTTGGTTCTTTTTCTGCCTTCTCTGGATGGTACTTCTTGAGTGGATGTTTCCACTCTCTGCTCCTTTATTTTTTGGTTTCTCCACAACTTCCTAAGGCTCCTCCTTTGGAGCTAAAAAATCCTCTTCTTGTGGGATCTAAAGCTCCCTCTCAAGAGAGAACTACATTGCTTTCTCCTCATCAAACTTTACATCTGTTTGCACAAATTTCATTATGAGGCAAGGTAAGTACACACAGTAATTGTGTGGAGTTTCAGTATAACCCACAAAAACTCCCAACTCTATTGTTTGCTTAAGCTTCTTCCTCGAACCTTTGGATACATGGAAGTAAATAGAGGCTCCAAAATTTATGAAGTGAAACACATCTGACTTTCTCCCCGAGAAATCCTCCTCCAGTGTAATCATACTATTAATCTGATGAGGATTCCAATTCTACAAGTATATTGTTGTGTGACACGCCTCCACCCAAAAATGTAGTTGTAGGCCTTGGTCATGTAGCATAGATCTCGCAGCTCCCACAATGCTACGATTATTTATCTTAGCTACCCCATTCTACTATGGGTTGTAGGGTGCCATTAGCTCTCTTTGAATGCCTTCTTTTGCACATAAATCCTTGAATTCATTCGAAACATACTCACCTCCATTGTCGCTCCTGAGAGCCTTCACCTTCTTGTCAGTATCTTTCTCAACTAGTGCCTTGAACTCTACAAATTTTGAGAATTTCTCATCCTTCTTCAAGATGTAGAGTATCCAATACTTCCTTGAGAAATTATCAATAAAAATAACAAAATATTTTTGTATGGTAGTGGAGGTTGTCGATAAAGTTCCACAAACATCATAGTGGACTCTTTCCAAGACTGCATGTGCTTTTCTTTCTCGATCATGTAATATGGATTTACATACTTCCCTAAGGTACAACCCTTTCAGACATCCTTCTTCTCAAGTGCTCCTTTCGAGAGGCCAGTGGTTACATGCTACATAATTTTTATGGCGTCATGATGCAAATGGTCCAATCTCCTTTGCCAAAGTTCTTCGACATTGTGACTCTACACTTTCCTTGCTTTAATTCATAATGCAACGCAATCTTCCACATCCAACTTGTATAGGTTCTTCAAACAAACCCTAATCTGCTTCACCTGTCTAGTGGTCATGTGTCTTAGGAGTGCTTTCCCTTTTCTGAAGATCACGTAATAACCACGGTCTTCCAAAACTAATACAGAGATGATATTCTTCTTTAGGCCTAGATCATCTTTGAGGCGGAGAAGGGATCATGAATCCATCTTAAAGGTTATTGTACCAATCATGTTATCACTATATATTTCGTCGTCCCCAAACTGAATATGCATCTGGATATCTTTCTCCTCTAGGTCACTGAAAAACTCTCTACACCTTGTCATGTAGAATGAGTAACCTAAGTCCAAGTACCACACACTCCCCACCACTTTGTTGGCCATGCATGTGATAAGGGTGAAGTCTAGCTTAAACTGTGAAGTCAATTCCTGACCTGCTGCTCCTCTTGAGTTCTTCTTGCCAGAAATTTTGTGTGGAAACTTTATAGCATAGTGCCTGAATTCATGACAATTAAAGCATTTTATTTTAGACAAGGCTTTCTGCTTTCCCCCTTGGTTGCCGGTTTGGTTTTAGATTTATTCCCTTTTCCCTTCTTTCCCTTTCCAATCAATGCAAAATTTTCTTCATCTTCTCCCTTGGATGAACTTCCATATCTGGTATTCCACCTGATCTCTTCTTGCACCCTAATCAGAACACAAGAATTCCCAATTCATCAATTTCTCCCTCCCATTCACTAAGTCCTAGTAGCTATGCTATATTTTGGGAAGGCCTAGAAGAGCTAGGCTCACCAGGCCATCTTCTAAAACATTCACTCCAACCCCTCCAAGCTCATCATGAACTTGTGTAAATCTGTTGAAATACTCTGTAATAGTATCAGTCTTCTGCATCTTGATGTTTCAAATTTTATCTTTGAGGGCCAATTTTCTATGATCATTTTTATTCTCAAATAGCTCTGTTAGTGCCTTCCACATTGTGAAATGAGTTTCTTTCCCATGAATATTTGAGACAATGTTGTATCTCACTCCCTCCAATAGTATTCTCCTCACTTTGGCTACATCTTTTTTCCATTGGGCTAGGTTATGGGCATCAGATTCCATTGGTTTTGGAAAATATCCCTTGATGTATTCTAGCAATCCATTGTCATTAAGCATCACCTCCATGTGATCCTTCCATGCAATGAAATTCGAGTTTCCTTCCAAGGAATACTCTAATATCAGTCCATTGAAGGTCATTCTCCCAACTCTTAAGAGATCCTACTACACTGAAGTTGCAAATTTGAACCTCCTAAGAAACAACTTAGAAATTCCTTCTCTAATGTGAATCTTCCTTCAATACCATGTAGAAATATGGTGGTAGAATTGAAACTTCTGAAGAAGTTTAATCTAAAATTAAGAGACACAATTCTACTCTACTAGTCCGCAGAATTTAATTCACAATTTAGAACAATATTCACAAACATGAAATAAGAAAAACCACACATGCATAGTTTTTTTCTAGGGGTACCCATTTGGGAAAAACCCCTCAAGCCTCTTTTCATTAATCAAATGAATAGAGAATGTATTACAATTGTTTTCCCACATTGATCACAATCTTCAAGTGAATAACCTATCTCTCTTCTCAATGAGAATCTCTAACCCAGGCTTAGTCAATTTCTGCCTCTATTTCCTTGCGAAAATCATGAGGAATTAGCCCCTATTGTTTTAGAAATTTTCCTCCAATTGATTTCACAATTACCAAGGATTGATCATCTAAATGCATGCAACCTTTGTACACTCAAACTAGTTTACAATTGCTTGTTACATTGCCTTGGAATATACACCACAAGTGGGAACTCAAATTCTCTTCATGCACTAGTTATTTTGAGTTGGTTGATCATTTAACTAGATGATCACTGAGTTAGATTGTTGTCCCACTGCACAACTGACCTTCCATTAGTTCCATTAACTGTTAGAACTAGTTTATCTAGACACAATTGGATATAACTAAACTGGATTACTAAAATTTAGCAATCACACATGCTTAATTGAACACTAAGCCCTCTAACTTGAATTTACCATTTTAACCGAGTGACAAGAGCCATGTCAAACAAGCTCACTGCCTCAAAGTTGTCTATTGATGTGGAAATTCGAATTTTCTCAATTTGACCAGGGAAAAGTCAAATTGGGACTTTCTTGATACACTTCTCAACATTATGGACTCTCTCTTCAAATCATTAAGGAGCACTTCCTCTAGCCAAAGACTTTAGCTTCTTTCCATATTCGGAAGAGTTTTAAGAATCTCACTAAGCATTCTAGGTTTAGACTCAAAGGTCTCCCTTTTCACAAAAATTGGGAGCACTTCCTCTGTTAGGTCCCTATAATACTAGTGTATTCCCTCATTGTTATTAGTGTAGCCACCCTATTGTTATTGTTGTGCCCCATAGAAGCTCAATATTGTTATTGTGGTGCCCTTACATTATTATTCTTATGTCGGCTCTGATTATATTGTGACCGCTTAGACTCCTATATATAGAAAGGAGGTTGTGTCATTTGAACCAACCAAGAATTGTTCATTTGTGTAATGTAAAGTAGGTTCCCCCTCAAAGAGGCTTTGAAGGCGTTTATATATCTTTTCTTTTATTTTGTGAGCTGGTTGCATAACATTTGGTATGAGAGGCTTTGGATTCTAGGGTTTCACTGCTCCAAACAGGTCATCATGGTATTTTCACTATAATTTTTTTTTTGTAATATTTCAGAAGCTAAAAAACCCATTTGAGCCAAAATGTCACTGAACCTCGGGTCCAAATTTCAAATCTTGTCTCGCTATATTTTGGAGATATGATCCAAGGAAGTTAGGGTTTTTGCAGGATCCCGAATTACATCCCAAACAGGTGACCTTGGGAAAATCGTCATAACTTTCTCTCTGAGTATTAGATTGAAATTTCGTAAGAAGTTACAAAAAGAGGAAAGACTGTAGTTTTATTTGTAGCATTTTCAGGTTCGAAGATGAAAACAGTGATACGTGGCACTTCGTACAAGTTTTCTCTACTAAAGAAGTCTATAATAAGTTAGTGTGGGATATTTGGCCTAAATATTTCTTGAAGACTCCAATCTTGATCCGACCTATGGAGTTGAAAATAGGTTTCATAGGGCTGCCATAGGATGAAATTGTAGACCTTGGAGATCCGAAATTGTAGAGATACAAAATATTCAATATCGAGCTCCTACGAAGCAAAAAAAAAGGTTGTGTAGTCTTTTTAAAAAATTGCATAAGTTTGGTTTGAAAAATTAGTTTGAAATGATTCAAAATGGCATAATGAAGCCTAATTATCATTAATTGATGCCCAAAAGAAATAAAATGGAAACACCTAGTAAGAAACTCACAAGCTCCACTATGGCACATGAAGACAAGAAAGAAATGCAACATGATATATCAAAATTGCAAGACCAAATGTAACAAATTTCACTTTCGCAAAAAGTAACAAAAAATGAATTGGAAGCCATGATGAATGTTAAGATAGATGGTATAAAAAGGGACATGGAATTTTTGAATCATGGTTTAAAATCAGACATGGAAGCAATGATGAATGTCAAGATAGAAGGATTGAAAGAAGGTTTGGCAAAGTTGAAGCAAGATCCTAGTACATCTTATACATTTAGCTGGAAAAATGATGCATTATGGTACAAAGATCGCTTATACCTTTGTAAGAATTCCCAACTCAAACAAAAGGTTCTTCTGGAATTGCACACCTCTCCCTTAGGAGGGCACTCAAGATTTTTAAAAACTTACCACAAGATTAAGAAGGAATTTTTTTGGGATGGCCTTAAATTTGATATTCAAAAGTTTGTGGCAGAATGTTTGGTTTGCCAACAAAGTAAAGTTGAGACAGTTAAGACCCTGGTTCTGTTACAACATTTATCCATTCCAACTCAACATTGGGAGGAGGTTTCAATGGATTTTATCAGAGGTTTACCCAAGTCCGAAGGAAAGAGTGTCATCATGGTGGTAGTTGATAGACTTACTAAGTATGCACACTTTTGTGCATTATCTCATCCATTTAAATCCAATACAGTTGCTACCTCATTTATGGAAACAATTCAAAAGCTACATGGAAACCCAAAGATTATCGTAAGCGACAGAGATCCTACTTTGGATGGAATTATTTTCTTGTCTAGGTACTCAATTAGCTCATAGCTCATCTTATCATCCTCAATCATATGGGAAAAATGAGATAGTAAAAAAATGTTTGGAAGGATATCTTTGTTGCTTTGTATCTGATAAAAAAACACAATGGGTCAAATGGTTACCTCTAGTTGAATGATGGTATAACACTTCCTTCCATACTACAGCAAAAATGACCCATTTATAACACTTTATGGATATCATCCATTATCCATCACGTCATCTTTAAGAGAAAATTCTAAGGTTCAAGAAGTGGAATATCACATACAGCATCAACAATAAGTTCTCCAACTCTTAAAGGATAACCTCACTTTGGCGCAGAATAGAATGAAACAACAGGCAGATCAACATCGCAGTGAAAGAAGTTTTGATGTAGGTGATTGGGTATTTTATGGCTACAACCATACACACAAATTTCCCTCAAGAAAGATAAGAAGGATAATAAATTATCACCAAAGTATTATGGTCCTTAAAAGGTGTTGCAAAAAATTGGTACTATGGCATACAAATTGGAGCTTCCTACAACTTCCCGAGTGCACCCAATTTTCCATGTTTCATGCTTAAAAAGGGTTATAGGTGACAAGCTCCTAGTTCAAACAATATTTCCAAAATTTGACGAGGAAGGAAAAACCATATTGGAACTTGAAGAAATCACAAAAACAGGAACTTGACAATTATGAAATCAATCAATTTCAGAGTATCTCATCAAGTGGAAGAACTTACCCATGAAAGATTCCACATGGGAGGATGATAATTTTATACAAAAGCATCCAAAACTAATCAAGCATTGAGGACAACACTTTATTTGAAGGAGAGGGACATGTTAGGTCCTTATAATACTAGTGTATTCCATCATTGTTATAAGTGTAGCCCCCTTATTGTTATTGTTGTGCCCCATAGAAGCCCACTATTCCCTCATTGTTATTAGTATAACCCACTTATTTCTATTTGTGTGCCCCATAGAAGCCCATTATTGTTATTGTGATTCCCTTACATTATTATTGTATGTAGGCTCTGATTATATTGTGACCCCTTAGACTCCTGTATATAGAAAGGAGGTTGTGTCATTTGAATCATCCAATAATTGTTCATTTTTCTAATGTAAATGAGGTTTCCCCCTCGAAGAGGATGATTTTGAAGGCGTTGATCTATCTTTTCTTCTATTATGTGAGTTGGTTTCATAACATCCTCTAGCAGAATACTTCCGCTTCTAGCCAGATTTGGAAGAGTTCCAGGAACACTTAGTGCAGTTCCCTCGAGTTCTCCCACCTTATACCTTTTTTCAGAGAGCACATTCAGCCATTGGTTGTGACTATTTTTTTAAGGCTCTCTTCTTGGACTCGTGTATACCCCTTTGGATTAAGGGGGGGAATGTTTGATACCTAATCCGCTAAGGGTTATGGTGTTGAATGTGAAAGGTCATTGGAGTCTAATAGACCACTTGGTATATGAAAACCAATTGTCATAACAATGTATTATAAATGTATATATTGTGAATAGTAAATACAACTAATGGTTATCTTATATATCTCTTGCCTATTCCATGTGTGTGTTTAACATTTTGTAAGCTAAACTAAATTTGCATTATTGATCAAAATGAAGCATTATAGGTCTATCTTTTAGTTTTCCACTAGGGAACATAATGATAAGTATTTTGTCATAAATAGCATGCCAAGAGTCTTAAAATACTTAATTAAATACTTGAGTCTATAACTTTTTAGATAACTAGAATAGAAACCACTGTAGTATATGTCTACAAGGCTATCATTTCTGTGAATTCTCCTAAAGAGAAAAATAAATTAAAAGATGTCACAATTAACCATTAGAAGTGTCCACCTATGGGGTAGATGAAGAAGGATCATCTTCTTCGATGTTATGGAAGTCCAAGTTGGTTAATTTTTTGGCTAGCATTGGATATTTTTTATCCATCTTATTGACATTTATGTCTTTTGTAAGTTAAACTAAATTTGCATTATTGATTAAAATGAAGCATTACAAGTCTATATCTTCTATTTTTCCACTAGGGAACGAGACCATATGTATATAAATAATTATTTATTCATGAATATCACACTAAGAGTCTTAAAATACTTCACTAAACACTTGATTCTATAACTTTCTAGATAACTAGAATAGAAACTAGTGTAGCATGTGTCTACAAGGCTATCATTATGTGGAATTATCCTAAAGAGAAAACTTAATATAAATATGTCACAATTACCAATGAGAATGTCCACCTAGGGGGTAAATGAAGCTAGATCATCTTCTTCGATGTTATGGGAGTCCAAGTTGGTCAATTTTTGGCTAACATTAGAAATTTGTTATCCATCTCTATGAAATTTTGTTGCAAGGAAATTGTGCATAAAAAATTTTCCTCCTAGGCTTCATTTCTTTCAACTAATAATTTTTCCATTGTGATCTTTATCTACCAATATAGATCCATATTCTTCATGTATTGATTTTTTCTGGAGCAGGTTTTGTGTAATGCCTCCTCCCACATTTGCCCAAATTCACAAAGCTTGTTAGGGTAAACAAGAGTTGAGTGTCATTATGACATAATTAACCAACCCCCAAGTTCTAGGTAAGCAAGTGGGTGCTATAAATTGAACACTTATTGACATCCCACAGGGACTACAAATCACTCAGGAGATTGAAAACCACCCCAAGAGATCAATCCTTGAGCTAGAACCTTTTTTCTCTGACCTAGCTCCATAATTTCACCCTTGACACTGTATCCATGCAGTTGGAAGCCTATAATCGCACTCATGGTCTTGTCTCCTATAATCGCACTCATGGGCTTGTCTCCATGTGGTTATGACCCAAATACTCTAGTCCTATGCATGCAATCCTTGGATCTAAGGCACTTTTTTAGGTTAGCTTCTAGACCACTGCCCAAAATTGCCTATAACTTTCCAGAAGCATAGAAAAGACAATAAAAATACTAACCATTCAAACTTAAGAAAGAACTTGACCTAGAGAAGCCTAATCCACATCATACATGTCATCAAACATATGGTAAATGGGTGAGATATCGGTCATGAATGCATATCTGATCATAAACTGATAGACTTCTTCCTCTGAGAATCACCAAGAAGGGCAAATTCCCTCTCAAACTAGTTGCAACAACACTTGTTATCCCATAAATTCATGAACTATTCATTAACTTATCAAAACATGACAAGAGCCATAGATAGCATACATCATATATCCAACATACAACCAACAAATAACCAACATAAAAACCATGGAAAATCAACCACAATGTCAACATAATATCTAGTACAAGTGTTCATAGATAACAATAGGAAAATAGCTCTTATTAACATATCCAAAATCCAACCAAGTCAGGGACTTCCATGTACCGCCCAACCATATATTGGGATGAACCAAATCTCTATTTCATCCAATCACCCCTATGCCATATTCCAAGCATGAATGTGGGATCTCATGAGATAAACCAAGACAAAACCAACCAAGATTTCTAGAGGCCAAACCACCTCAACCCTCAACTCACCTATATGATCCAAAAATCACTAACATAAACTAGATCGGTCTCTACCCAAGTTGTCCAGGGCTTCAATAACTAGTAACTCAATCCATATCCTTCCAGGGCTCCAAAGTGTTTTCTCCAACCACACCTCCAGGGACTAGTAGCTCAACCCACCAAGTGATCTAAAGCATTTGTCCCAACCTATGGCTCCAGGAACTAGTAACTCAACCCAAATTGTTCTAGTACTTCCAGAGCGTTGTTTCCAACCCATAGCTATAGGGAACCTAAGCATCAACTAGAAAAATAAGTGGAAAACCCACAACATCATGGTTATCCAGGAAATGACAAGGAAATGTTGAAACCATTGTCAATCCAGGAAAATCTCCACTCCAATGACAACACACAACCAAAGGAATCTCATGCATATACCATGCATCCAAAAATCAATAAGGAATCACACATGCAACCTATTACCTACAAAGTATCCCTATTGTAGTTGTTGATCCAACTATTCCCCTGTGCTTCCTTGCTTTCCTTTGCTTTCTTTCTCTAGTCCAGGTGAATACTAGAATTCTCCAAGAATTCTCCAAGTGTGCAAGAGTGTAGGAGAATGAGAGTATGAGAGAATGAACTAGAGATCCACCACAAAACTGTCAAAAAGCTAAAATTATCAAAAGGCTAGCAATTGTTTCTCTGAAGCCTTTTTATCGTTGAGGCCATTAATTTCTTCAGTTTCCTTCATTTTTCCTCAAATTTCCCTTACATGCAAATATATGTCTCTTCACCTTCCTTTTCTCCTATTTTCCTTTCCTTTATTTTCATAATTAAATGCCAATTATTGCCTCTTTTCCTTTCCCCATTTCCATAGCCACTAATTAATCACAAGTGATGCCTACTATAATGTTTTTCCCAACATTGAGCTTGGAATACATGTCCCATGACCTTGATGTTATTTTATTTACATGGAAAATCAACTAGGGGTTGTTACATTTTGCCTATGTCAAGAACCCATCGTTCTAACACTTTCCTCCAACTCAATATTTGATAAGAATCTATGGTAAAGTCATGCCTCCTATTATGTAGGATATCACTCTTCATGAGTAGATCGATTGGTAAACTCTCAATAGAGATTGAAATATGCTTCCACATTGGCTTGGGACTAGGTTGAAGGAGGTATCTCATGCCTATTGTGACCTCGACTAGAATGGCAATGTCCTCGATGGGGAATTATACAACACAAGGAGTAGGAGAGGGGAGAGAGAAAAATAGATAGTCTACACAAGGAGGAGTTGATACCTAATGATGATTGCATAGAAACCGAGAGTGAATAAAAATGGTATACAGTGGAAGATAAAAGGCCATGAATCAAAGGAGTGGTGTTGAAGCGAAGAGAAGAAGTAGGAGAGAAACACTAGCAGGATCGAAGGAAAAAGTGAAGGGTAGATTTTTTCAATGAGGTGATAGATCCTTTCGAAATAGAAAATTATAAGATGGAAACAATTTGGTAGAACTAAAGACACCCAGGGGTACTTAGTCAAAGTAGGCTCCATAAGAAGAGGTCGGAAATAATTGCAAAGTGTCTAGAAACTTCGTTCCTTGAGTAATTTGATCTTAATTATTAATGTTGAACTACAACCACTCCATACGAGATGATTTTCCAATGCAAGTTCAATCATGGAATTAACCAGAGTATGGTTGAAATCACTAACCTTAGCATCGAGCAATGACCTCATTGAATGCATGTTATTTAACAATTCCAGCCATCCCTAAGCCATTAGTAGATAGAGGTGGCATAATGTTCATATAATTATTAGCATAAATTAATAAAATTTTCATTTTCAAGATTTTAATACATTTTGGAATTGATACTTATTAATATTGAAAATAGAATTTAGCATATTAACATAGTAAAGACTACTATACTATAATATAAATACTGTACAACAATTCAAACATACATCCATAGCAATGTTATTCTCGATTGACCTCCAATTTGTTTGAAATAATATTTGAAATGTATAATTATTAGAATATATTCACAATTTCACATTCCTTGGAAAATTGGACCAAACTTATAATAATTCTAAATACTCGTACCCACATTCCCAATGTCTCCTCTTTTGAGAAAGCCATGTTCTCAACATCCCCTCATTCCAAAAACTCCTACAACATAGTTGTAGAGTAAATGCTTTAACTTATTGAGAATATTAGTATTACATTTTAATAACTAGCAATTGTCCCAAAAGGTACAAAGAGAGGCCGATAGAATTATTAAACGGGAATTGTTGAATTTCTCTAGAAGAGATGTTGGTTCAAGCCTAACTAATGAGTAATTTGAGCTGGATAAAGTCCTAATTATTTTTTATTATGGTAAAATTATATTGATAATTCATTGGTTTTACTTTCAAAAGCTTGAAGGAATTTGAAGAGCAGGTATAGAATTACTTTGTGGGATTTGATCCCAAAATCACTTAATTGTAAATACATACTCAAAATGGTTAAATGATATTCTTATATATAATTTAACTCAGACATATAATACAAGTGTTGATTTGTGAGGCATAGTATAGGTATTATATCACCGAAATGTGATTTTGGATTAAGTGTAATATTCTTATATATAATTTAATTCAGACATATAATATAAGTGTGTTGATTTGTGAGGCATAGTCTAGGTGTCATATCACTGAACTGGTCAAGTTGTCAATGAGAAGCATGTTGGTTCCGTATGACTAGAGATCTACCTAAAACTATACAATGTTTCTAGGGACGTCATAAGTGGTATCAAATATATCACCACTGAGGTGGTAACAACACACTTATGAGAGGAAGTCACATCAAACATGATAGTGAGGCACAATTGGGATAGGAATACTTGACATGTGGATATATCATTACAGTGTTTTGAGTAGGGCAATAGAGACTTGGTGTAGGTGTGCTTGTAGGGAGATATATGGTGCTACTATAAAGAGTCATTTAGTACGTTGAGATGGAAAATTCATGGTAAGTTTTGGTAAGTTAGAAAGTTACAATTTCCACAAACTGAAAGAGAGTGTTTCTACTATTGAAAAATGCAAGATCAAAATGATGAATGATATCTAGGTGTACACATAAATGAATTAGAAGAGATAAGGAAGGACATGGGGACTATGAGGGAACATTCATGGCATAAGTGAACTTGAGGGGATTTCTCAAATAATGGAGCAAGTCTACGATGATGCATGGGAAAATTGGTTGAAGCACCTAGAAAATGAGGTGGCTTCTATTGTAGCCTTGACCCTAAAGCAGGAAAACATTATTGAAAGTGGGGCTACACATAACTTCATGCGAGAGGATGTGGCTAGAGAGTTTGGATTGAAATTCAAGATAGCCCATGCATCCTTTAACCATTTTGATTTTTATCTTTCATCTTTTTTTTCTTTTTTTTTTTCTATTTATGTGAGTTGTAAAATGGTTAGCACAACTAACTTATGACAACCTATGGCTTAAGTAATTGTCACCAAATACTCCCGAGTTACTCACACCCTTTACCTTTACACTATCTTTGTTCACTAAATACACTTTTACATTGATTTTAATTACTAATATATCTATAAATGTTGAGGAATTTGTTACATTCTTTTGACGGAAAAATCCATCCATGAAATTGTCTAAACTTGTGACTTGAGTTTTTCCTATGGAATTTCAAATTAATAACTTTTACAACATAAAATACCTAAATAAAAATACTTTGTCAGAATTATTCTAAACCCCTTAGAGTTTATATTTTTTCTTTAAAAAACACAATTAAATACAAAATTATTATCGGTAAATATTATTAAATATATTTATAAAATAATAATAATAAAATAAAAATTATATATTAAAAACAAAATCTTATAGTCTTTAAACAATACAATCATCTCAATTTACTTATCCCACAATCTTTGGACAACATAATCATCAATTTACTTATCCCATAATATTTAAACAACATAATCATCCTTTGACGTTACCTTTTGTAAGCTATCCTGGTAAATCATAACCATCAACTATTTTAAAATTTTATATTAATTTATAAATATTAAATCATAGGATATAAAGTGATAAATATTAATTATTTAGTTAAGTTTTTGTTTTGTTTTAACGAAATAAGTTAATAGTTTAAAATTTAGAGTAAAATATTGTTTTATAATCTACAATTTAAATGACTTAGAAGTATTTAGCAAGACTAAAATACTGTTTTTATAAACTACTAACAAGTCGATGGTTTAAAATTTAAATGACTTAGAATTCCTTTAAATAAAAATAGTGAGTATTCTTTAAATAAGAATAATGAGTGACATATATTTAAAGATAAAAGCTCATAATAACTTTCCTCAATATTAATTAATAATAATTTACTATATTAGTGTTAATTAGTAATAATTATTCTCAAGGCTGATTGAAAAACTGAATTATTAAACATTTTACAACTTTGCAAAAATATACAAAGTGATATCGCTTTGATGAAATCTAACTCCAGAAATCATCAAACCAAAATCATATTTGTGGTTAAATGAAACCCATACGTAAAATATAAAAAAAATAATGAAGTAAGTACTTAAATGAAACCCATATTCATATAAATACCCAAAAGCCGACCCGCAATAGAAAAAGGTTGTATATAATAATACCTGGTATTCTCAATCTAGGCTAGACTGCCCCTTATGCATATAATTTAAGTGCAACACAAAGGACAATGGATGGACAAATATACAGAAATCCCATAAAATTAAAATCATTACAAGTGGCAGCCCTGATTAGGTTGTTGTGCAGCTTTCAATGTTATAAACACACTTACACCGCCCGCAAGATAATGGCATGTACCCTAGTCTACCTTGCTTAACCACTTCTTGCAATCATATACAAAGCAAAAAGCCTGAAAGCAAGTGAAGATCAAAAGTATCACTGCAGCTACCACATACAGGAATTGCCACGATCCAAATATATGTTCGTTCACGAAATCCATTACGACAACATTCCATTTTCTATAATAATATCTATTGAGACCCTCTATAATGTTGTCCAGATATCGAACCTTTGTGAGCTGAACGCACTTACCCATGCTGTTCCATAGGCTCGCAACCTCTCCGTCGCTTTGGAGGTGGTTGTAAATAATTCCACTTTGTCTCAACAATCTCACATCCTCTTCGTTGTCGATCATCCCGTTCATGAAATCGGTATATCGTGTGAACACTGAAAACCATCGCACCTGGCGCCGCCGAAGCTTCGAATGCCACCAGATTTCTCAGGATCACCTCTGTATTGCTGTCCAACCTTACTTTCGGAAGGTAAAGTGTCGCAGTCTTCTAGTCAAATTGTACTGAGGTGAGGTCATCGTCGGTAGGAGCAAATTTGATTCCTGCAGCATATAAATCGGCCACAGATGCAATAGCTAGTTTGTCTCGCGTAGGCGGTATGATCTTAACAGTTGATTCTTCCCCTTTCACTTTTCCCTCTTCCTCAATATTGGTGACATCTTTGTTGACAAGAAGAGCCAAGGGTTTCTTCAACACGGTCAGAACAGGAAGATTTCCACGTAAGGGCAACTTCATCATGATTTGCACATACTGCCCGTTGAGCGCTTTCTGAGTCAATTTCATGAGAAATCAAATGGGACCAATCAAATGGGAGGTGAGAGCAGTCCATAGCAATCTAATGGCTCTGGTAATGGTGGAAATTTCCCCTGGAATGACCTCCTCTTTTTCTTCCTCGTCTGGAATATTTGGATCTTCAATGTTGGGAACAGTGACGACAGTGTAATACAGCACCTCTAGGATGTGGCCTCTCTCTATTGTATGGATCTTCGAATCCTAGGGCAGCTTGAAGGTGAAAGGCGATAATTCTGGGCAGCTTGAAGGTGACAGGCAATAATTCTGGGCAGCTGAGTCTCTCGTTTGCCTTTGCTTCAGAATCCAACTGTAATTCCAAAAGCTTTTGCAACAGAAAGAGCGGCAACTGATTTTTTCGCAACAGAAAGAGTGGCAACTGATTTTCGGGCATCATCAGATATCTCACAATGGAATTATGGGCAGCGTTGGTGCTAGTCGGATCTAGTATTCACCCCAATTGCTTAACGTCCACGTTAGAGTTTTGGTCGGCCTACCTGACATAAAATTGCAAACACTCTAGAAGAAAGGTTGCATCCAGCGCCATGATCCAGGCCAAGATTTCTCCTTATAATCGAAAAACTTGTGATAGTTGTTCCGGATTTGTCATTCGTGCTTCTTAAACTCCTCCACAACCACGGACTCAAACTTCTGTCCGTTGATTCTTTTCTGAAATCTTCGAGCAGCTGCTACTTTGTAACGCTCCATGTCATAGAGCTCATATCTCGAGTGGTGAGAGGGACCGATAGATACTGACTTAGGAGTGTATGCTTCAGGCTTCACAGCCAATAACTCCTTGGGCACATTAAACATGGACACGCACAGCTCCTTCAGTTCTTCTTCTTGCAGGTGTAGATCCAGACTTCCCTTGATTTGAATAACCCAACCATTCTCATCAATCTTCAATTCAACATTGGTTTTGAAATCCATGTTTCTGAATCAAGACAAATAGTGACAGAAAGCACAAGAGAAAATATAGGAGATATGCGAGACGGTTAAGTGACTGGGAAACCATTTAATTCAAACAAACTCCGAGAACTCTGGCGTAAAAAACAAACTCTCCGAGCACTGTGGTTTCCGAGCGTGGTGTAAAAATGTAATAATGGTGTAGGCACATATGTCATGTAAAAATGTAATAATGATCGCTAGCCAGACGAATGAACTAAAAAGCCGTTGTCCTCCTGTTATGAAAAACCGACGGCGAGAGTTGTTTCCGAATCCTCATTTTGATTAAAAAAAAATAGTGTGCCACATGTCAATCAGATCAGAATATGCCACATGTCAATCAGAAAATAAAAGTGTTGACTTTTGAACTGATTCAAAAGGAAGGCCCATCGGCCTAAATATATATTACTATATCAAATTTAAATATATCAAATTATCATATATATATATATATAGTCAATTGGATGTAGCTAGGGTTTTCAAAAGAAATTTGTTATCTTGTTCATCTAAGTTCAATTCTTGCATGCGACAAGTTGAACTCATATTGAGTTTATTCTTCTATTACAATGATTGACTAGATTGGGGAGGGAAATATGCAGAGAGTGATCCCTTTAGGCTACACCCCTATTCTTCTCGAATTGAATTAAATGAGTCATGGTAGTTGCTACTTTAATGGGAAGCAACTTAACACTCCATTCAATCGACACCATTGGCTCTCTTTTACTTGCATATTGATCTACGAAATCAGGTATAGATCAATTTGCATATTAATTGGACATGAAGGGGTTTAATGAGATGTACCTCACCATATTTTAATTTAATCATAGGATTCATCACATGGATGTTGGATGGATGCATTCAATCACTGCATGATTTACCATGCAGCAATCTTTTAATTATAGGGTTGTTGTACAACGAATATAGTTTTCCTACTTTCCACACAACCCATTACTAACATTTGACCACATGATCGAGAGAAGAAATGGAGTAGTATACCGCATGATCGAGAGAAGAAATGGAGTAGTACCACTCTCGAAAAAAACTCAATTGTTGAAGCTCCTCAATTTCCGTAGGAACTAATCCATTTAGTTGCCCCTATACCTCTTCACGTGTGTCTTCCAAATGTTTAGACTATGTGACATGTATGACCCACTATACATCACCCCATCGGAGGATTGAGAATAATCGGTTATTAAGATGTGCGTTTTTTGTATTTTATAAGGTGTGTGGTTATTTAATTTAATTTGATTATCATGGTTGGGTTTTCTAACTAGTAATTTCTTTTTTTGGGAAATGGTTTTTTTTTTCTTTTCTTTTAACTAAAGGAATAAAAAACTATGTAGGTCTCTTAGTCGAATGACAAGGGGTCAATTATGACCACTACCACTATAACTCCTAGGTGAATAACACCACCCCAAGCACATTGACCATGGGTAAATTGGGGGGATATGAACCTCGAATCTCATGGTACATAACACTTCATTATCAAAGTGATTTCCAATTGAGTTTCCTCTGGGGGTTTCCTTTTAGGATTTTTTTTTTTGTGGAATAAATATTGTATTACTTTATAAACATGAGTGTAATTGGAAATTCTAGATGATTTATGTTAATCTTTTAATGGGGAGACACTCTCCATAGAGAGCCATATGATAGCTTACTGTTCAAAAAACATAAAAGGCTATACATAAATTGAAAAGTAGGTCAAGTTGGTCATGAAAATAGATAGTAATACCAAAAAATGATAGAATCCTAAGCATAACATAAGAATAGACAAAGGGATCAATATATGGAATTGTGACCCATATGGGGTCTTGATTGTTGCCAAGGGTACTATCATCCTGGGGTGGGTTACTGAGGTATTGCTCTATGTGGTCCAATCTCTTATCCAAGTCATTCATGTGATGATGAAAATGCTCCATAGTGTGAAGTAGGTTTTCTCAATGCTTGAACTGATCCATTCAAATTCTGTCGAAGGGTAATTTCAAGTGCCAATATAAGTCCATGATGTTCATGTACTCGTTGAAACATCTGTGCATATTCCTGATATTTGGAACACATTCTACCATCTCTATGAAAACCTTTGTGTCCAAGAGTTGGTGTTGATTAGAGGCTCCTTCTCTCTCCATGCGGGTGAGCTTGTTGCACTTTGAAAATAATGTTATTTTCACCATATTTTCACTTGTAATATCCTATCTTGATCCCGTCTTTGTGCATTCTTGTTAGCCTTTTTGCAATGATTGTTTGATTCATAGATATAATACTAGGCCAAATAATTATGTTGCTGAATTAATTCCTAATTCCACTATCTTTGATGAATTGGAGAATTTAAAAGATGTTTTATTACTAATAATGTTATTTTTCCCAGATAATTCTTGCAACCTCTATGCAGATCTGGTAACCAACCTCTGAGTTCAACATATTCATGTAAACCTATGGAAGATTATAAGACATATTTTTGTTCCTAACATCGGTGACATGGTTCCATATTGTCTACTTCGCACCCAGGTCAATTCTAGAAGCCTCTAGGCAATGGTCAATAGTTATGACAACTTGTTCTAGGAATATTCAAGTCGTATAGTTCATGCGCGATTTTTGGGAAAAATGGAACAAAATATGGAAACTATAAAACATGGGTTTTTCTTGGGATGTCCGCAATTAGGTTACTTGGGAGGACTTCCTCTAGAAAGTGTGTTGTTTAGTAGATAGCATGGGTTCTTTGAAGGGCAAATTCCAAGTTTCGGGAAATGTTTAGTTAAGCCCAAACTCATAAACCAGTTAGAAAATTGGACCAGATCAAGCTATTCATAGAGGGTATCATGCTAAATTAATCCCACGTGATTAGATCTCTAGTTGAAGATATCAACACATTGATATCTTGTAATATTTATCATGATTTATTGTGAAATTGTTGGAAAAAATTGTTTAAATTCGCCCTTGATCTTCCTTGTATAAATACTTGCGCAAGAGCCCTAATTAGGGGGTTCAGAGAGATGTTGAGAAAGATAAAATTTGTCATTGTTCCATGGTTATGGGATGATCCCATGTGGTGACCACAAGGATCAAATTTTGTTGCACTAATTTTGATGTAAATGCATTGATTCTCTTGTAACTAAATGTTGCTACTTTAGCTTTATGGATCACTCCACAAGGTCACTAGAATTTGGTTTAACTTTGTGCTATGTAAAATACTAAGAAATTTCAATATTAAGGCTATACCAGGTTTTATGTTTCATCATTTTTGTTCATAATAAATTTTGTGATTTAATTTCTTCCAGAAGGAAACAAGCTAGTTGGTTGGGCGTACCAACTCAACTTGTTTCCCTCTCCTTTTTTCTTATTTTCTATTCTAGAATATAGATATGCTTGTGCGTTATTTAACTCATACAACATGGTATGATAATCTACCTTATGGCTTTTAGATTTCAGTATTTTTGTGTTCATAAAAGCATACTATCTATATTTTGTTTTATGGGGATCATATATTTGTTGTAAAGCGCATCTCGATCTGGAGAATATGAGGGTTGAACTCATGAGGTGTCACTCCTTTTAAATGTTAAGCCACAAATTGATTGTATCTAGCTTTGAATCAATAATATTCTTATAACAAAATATCTATTACTTTGTTTCCTATAATATTGTTTTGAATGGCTTGTTGCACAAGAATGATTTGAAGAGGGATACAATCCTGGAATAGTAACATGTAGGTTTTATTTGGACTTTGATGAATCATTTATTAAGACATTATGAGTACAATTTATGCATATATTTATTTGTCTTACCTTGTGAAACCTTAGGGATAGAGTATATGTTTACACATCTTGCTTCCTAATTGGGATTCATGTTATTTTGATATTTCTGTTAAAAATATGAACCATATCTCAGTGATACTTTGATATAGCTATATATGTTTGTTTCCTTACCTTTTGCAGAGATAAATTTATTGATTGATACATAGGAATGTTTTGAAAATGAGCATAACTTTGAAGCTAATGTACTGCAATTTTCATCAAGAACATTAATAAAATATCTCTCAAACTCTTGTGATTGCAAGGTGATTACACAGTGGTCCTTTTTGGTTGGATTATTTTCTAGTGTAGATTGTGGCAACATACACGAACACACACACACACAATACACATTGGGACTTGTATTGGTTTGATTTTATTTAAGAAAAGTGCACGCATTGAGCACATTAGACAAATAGTTAACCTCATATTTGAATTATTATATTGGGTTTTTGTGTGTGTAACACTTTTCTTGGATAGTCAACACACTATTTTTATTGGAGCTAATGGTTGAATGAAGCAGTTTTGATATTGTTTTATAACATATTTACATTATCACAGGGTGAATGATAAATAGGATTGTGTAATGAATTGAAGTTGGATTTATTTTCCTTTTGTATTTGTTTAGTGAGTTTGATGCATTGCCTTAAGAGAAATAATTTGATTAAGTTCCTAGTTCTTTTGTTGGTGGTGTGATGAGACTTATGGTCCTTTATCCACTAGGCAACTGAGATAGGCTTCACATAGAAGTTGCTCAACCCGATAGGGATCCAAGAGTAGGATCTTTACTTACTCTTTTTCTTTAGGAGTGTGAAGATCTTTTGGGTTTCTAACTCCCTTGTCCTCTAGACAAATGAGAAAGGCCTCACAAAAAAGTTTCTCAGCCCAATTAGGAGTCAAGGTTAAAAAATTCCAGTGACTAGTAATTGGGTTTTGTTTTTTCAATAAATGTCAATAGTGTTAAACATACACATGAATAGACAGCCAAATAAGATAACAGTGAGTTACATTTCTATTCATAAATATGTACATTTATAATATGTTGTTATGACCCTTGGTTTTCATATACCAAGTGGTCTCCTGGACTCCAATGACCTTTCACATTCTACACCATAACCCTTAGCAAATTAGGTGTCCAACATCCCCCCCTTAATCTGAAGGGGTATATATGAGTCCAAAAGGAGTGTTGTAATACAAAAGTGGCAACCACTAGTTGAATGTGCTCTCTGAAAATATGTTTAGGTGGGAGAACTCAAGGTCTCAACTGATAGTGGTTTAAGGATGACCACCAACATTGGAATGCTTAGTGTAGTTCCTGGAGCTATTTTAAATTTGGTAAGAAACTAAAATATTATTCTAGAGGAAGTGCTCCCAATTTTTTTTTGGTGGAAAGGAGTCCTTTGGGTCTTGTTATCACCCCAAGAAACTCTCCTAGGTTGTATCTCAGAGATGCTCAGGAACATTACAAACTCAACAAAAATGTTGGAAATGGGTGGATGAATGGAAGGAATGATGCATATTCAAGCCAGATAACCACTTCTATTGTGCTTAACCCAAGACATGAGTGAACACCCCCAAACTACAAGGCTTTAGACCACCAATTACTCACAGTTTGAGGATTAAGTGAACATGGAGAATACTGACCACACCAGTAGATGCACAAGACCATGTGATGGAAATCTGCAACCAGTAAAGAGTTCTACAAATCTATTTCCTAATGCATAGATAGGATGACAGCTCTCTAGCACTAAGTAAACAGAAACCTGCATAGCACATTCAATGATACATACTAGATTCTAACATAGAGGTGGGATGACAACCCCTCTAATGCTAAACATCAAGAGCACAATAAAAATACATAACAGGCATAACCTAGAACAAAGTAGAAATGGAAAGTGAGCAATTAACAACAAAAGAAGCTTGTATTAGCTGAAAATGAAGACCAGACGCTGCAGGTATCATAGTAGTTACAGTATCCAGAAGTTGAACCTTACATCAAAACTACAACCATCAACCTCCATTACATCTTGTTTTTTGGGTATATATAGAGTTTCATTACAAAAATATCCTATTGTTCTATGCGTGGAGGGGTCATAATTGACCACCAACAACATTAACTGTCTAAAATGGGCCTCTGCTACAATCTGCTGCTTCAATGAATGAAATTGACATTCTCTGGTACTTTGTTGTACTCCTCGAGCAGGTGGAGTGTTGTATGAATAAATTTCCATAATTGCTGAAGGCATTTAACTACTCAAGGATTGTCCTTTCTCTCTTGGCCATGCTTCTCTTGAACGTGGTTACTGAGGAGTAATGGTGCAGGGTACTGGATTCTGGCCTCCTTCTTCCTTCGGGAACATGGTACAGGTTGGGGACACAAAGATTGCATGGCAGATGCATGGGCGGGATGGGAATAAACATCAGCCATTAGATCAAACAAATGAACGGCGGAGATCTCCTGGTGGGGGGTATCGGACAAGAATGGGAGGCAGACAGACGAGGGCCGTTGGATCGCAGGCAAGCAGATCCAATGGTGATCGGGGGCGGAAGCTGCGCGGGGTTTAATCGGCGGGGACGGGCGGGACAACAGTAAATGGTATTCCCTGCACCGCCTTTGGAGCTGCGGTGGTATTCGTATGCGGGGAAGCGATGCAATGAACGCACGACGCGTGGTAGATGTGACGGGTGGGAAAGCACTTTCCCTGCGGGTTATTGCGCGTGCATATTTCAGCGGCTGGAGGCACAAATGACGTCCGATCGCGGCGGGGTTTGATCGAACGGCGTGGGTGCGATCACACGGATTTACGTAGATGTGATGGGAAAGGGCAGTACTAAGCGTGTGATTGGGTGATCGGGGTCACATGACGCTTAGACTAGGCACCCGGGGAGCTAAGGAAATGCAGATTTTATGCTAAATTTTGGAGTAAAGTAGGGATAGCGTGGGTTATGGAGTTATAAAGAAAATGAAGTAGGAGAGGAAACCAACTGCTGCGAGCCCCTTGTAAGCATAACCAGCACTGCCAGACTTGTTTTTTATCCATCGAAAGTTGAAGAATATAGCAAGGCTAACACTGGCTCCTTCTTGGGATGAGATCCTCCTTGTGAGGTCTCAAGAACCTGCAGATTAATGCCTTCCCAGTAAAAACAATTAGCAAAACTTCCTAGTGTTCCATTGGGCATGGAGTCTGACTAAACCTACACTAAGATTGCTAAAATGAAATATTTACAATTTTAAGGCCAAAAGACCTTAAATCACATAAATTTTCAGAAATCGCCCATTAACTGGGCCATCAAAAACTACCTCTCCTCCCATACTTTTCAGTATGAAGGTGTTGTTGCCTTGAATCTAAGAAATGATAAAAGGCCCTGTCCAGAAAGCATCAAACTTTCCATGATTGCCTTTCTTTTCTTTTAGTGCATCCACTTTAGAACCAAGTCTCCAACCTGAAAATTAGTTGCTTTTGTCCCTTTGTCAAAAACTTCCTTGATCTTTTTTTGATGTGTTGCAACCTTTTCAACCAGTTGTTCTCTAATCTGATGTACCTCTGCTAAATCAATTATCCTTCATGCCATGTCTTCTTCCTCATTCTGCTCTTCTTGAAGGAATTTTTCCATAGGGAGAGTTAACTGAATTGGGAATACAGCCTCAGTGCCATATACCAGTCTGAATGGAAAATTTCCTATGGATTTCTTAATGGTCACTCTGTCAGCCCACATTGCATACTTGAGCTTAGAATCCTAATTATTTTTATTGTCTTCCAGCAGCTTTTTAATTATCCTTATCAGGCTCTTATTAGAGGATTCTGCTAGACCATTTCCTTGAGGGTAATAAGAGGTGGAATGAACCAATTTAACACCCATTGAATCACACATTTCCACCAATTCTTTTGCCCTGAAGGCTGCTGCATTATCTGTGACTAATTTATGTGGACAACCAAACCTGGTAAAGATATTTTCTGTTAAAAACTTGATGACCACATTATGATCAACCTTCCTGGTAGGAATTGCTTCAATCCACTTAGTAAAATAATCAGTGGCTACTAATATCCATCTATGCTGGCCACTAGAATGTGGATTGATCTCTCCAATGAAATCCAAACCCCACTGCTGAAAAGGTCCTTTTGCATGTATTGGTTTTAAGGGCAGGGACTTCAATTACTATTTCCCTTCAAATATTTGGCACCTATCATAAGATTTAACAAACGAAAATACATCAGAAAATAAAGAGGGCCAATAATACCCAGCTCTGAGGATCTTGTGGGCAGTGGTTTTCCAATAATGGTGTCATCCACACATGCTGGAATGAAACTGATGCATGACTTCTATTGACTGTTCTTTGTCCAGACACCTCAAAAGCATTCCAGATGGATCCCTCCAATAGAGCATATTTTTATTAATGCAGTATTTAGCTGCCCTAAGCTTTATTGTTCTAGCTTGACTTGTGCTTAAGCCTGGAGAGATTTCTAGCTTCAGCAAGAATTTAACTATTGCAGAATACCAATCACAAGAAGCTAGATTTTCTGCCACTGACTGCTTTCTCTCTGGTTCAGCTGCTTCTTCTTCTTCTTCTTGACCATTTTCTGCAATTGTGCCCATGAAATGTATGTCCAATGTTCTGCAATTTTCTTCAGCTAACAACCTGGCAAGACCCTAACCTCTGACCAGCTTGGTAGGCTTTAGCTCTATATTAAATTCAATCAACATTGCAAACCATTTAGCCCTTCTTCCATCAACATCAGGTTGTGTTAAGACATCTTTTATTGTAGCAGAGGATACATATGCAATTATCTTGGAATGCAGAATGTAAACTCTGAAAGCTTTCAAATATTTGATAAGAGCATATGCTTGTTTTTCAATAATGTCATACCTCAGTTCAGTATCCCTCAAGTTTTTGTTGAAAATGCCACCGGATGTTCTAAACCTTCTTCATCTGCTTGCAATAAAACTGTTGCAATGGTGTCTTCAGAGGCAAATGAGAACACATGGAACTCCTTGCTGTAATTCGGACTTATTAAAGTGGGAGCCTCCATAATAGCCTTCTTGATGGACTTGAAAGATCTTCTTGCTGAATCAGTCCATTTGATTTCTGACCCCTTCTTCAACATGGAGGTTATATGCTTCACCAGTTCTGCAAAATTTGGTATAAACCTCCTCACAAAATTTATTTTGCCCAAAAAGGACTGGATATCTCTCTTTGATCTCAGGATAGACAAAGTTTGTATTTCTCTTCCTCTTTCTAGGTCAATTCGGACACCTGCAGCAGAAACAATATGTCCCAACAACTTGCCTTCCTCTAAACCAAATTGTGATTTTTTAGGATTGACTGAAATTCCAAACCTCCTGCACTTCAGGAACACCTTCTTTAAATGCTGCAAATGATCTTGATGGCTGCTGGAGTATACTATTATGTCATCAAGGTAGATAAGGACAAATTTATCCTTGTCTCCAACAAATGCTATATCCATAGCTCTCTGAAAGGTGGCTTCAGCATTCATCTGTCCAAAAGGCATCTTAGCATACATAAAAGTGCCCCAAGGAGTGGTAAATGCAGTCTTCTCTTGGTTATTTGGATGCATAGCAATATGATTAAACCCTGAAAATCCATCCAAGAAAGACATCACTTTGGCTCGTGAGACCTTCTGCAGTAAATGCTCCATCTTGGGTAGAGGGTAGTTGTCTTTCTTAGAGCATTTGTTTAAATCTCTAAAATCAACACACAGTCTGATTTCTCCACTTTTATTCATCACCACTACTAGGATGGATACCCACTTTGAATATCTGAGAGGGACTATGATTTTGGCAGCCAGTAACTTTTTAATTTCTTTTTCAATTAGAGGAAGAAGCATAGGATTTATTGGTCTCAACTTCTATTTGAAAGGTATGGTGTCTTTCTACAGAGGGATTTTATGTTGAATAATCTTTTTATCATATTTTTTCAGGTCACTATATTCCCAGGCAAATACATCAGCAAATTGCTTCATTAAATTGCAGTATTCGGAAGTTTGGTCAGCAGACAGATGAGAAGAAAGATTTATGTATCTAGGCTGACCTGGACTCCCTATATCATGCTTACAAACTGCAGATTGATCTTCTTTTTGGGCAGCCTTGTAAGGCACATCATTCTGGTCAAACAGTCTTTCTAAAGGAATTAAACCCTTAGGTATATGATTGCTGGGAAGCTGGACAATGCTATCTTTGCCAATTTTGTTTCTAAGCTGGGATTTGGGGCTTTGTTCCAAGGCTTCATTTTCTTGGTCAATTTGCATTTCGGAAAATTCATCAATGACTTGTAGAAACCTATTTATCTCATCATCATCATCAAAAACTTTCCAATGTTGGACATTGTCAGGAAAGGATGGCCTATATTTCATTTGGACTTCATAAACTAGTTTGGGAGGCATAGGAGGGATAAACAGACTAGCAGACACAGCAAGGGAATCAGCTAGCTGATTTTTGGCTCTAGGGATATATGAAATACAGAAATTATCAAAAGAATCTCTAATTCTCCATACCTCATCTCTGTATGCTTTTAGCCTTGGGTTCTTTGCCTGAAATTTTTTATTTACTTGCTGAATGATCAAATTAGCATCTCCAAATACCTTTATATTCTTGATTCCTCTGTCTTGTGTTGCATTAAGGCCCAATAGCAGAGCCTCATACTCTGCTATATTGTTTGTGACTTGGAAATCTAGCTTAAAAGACAACTGTGTGCTTTTTTGTTCTGGAGATATCAGCATCACCCCTGCTCCTGCAGTCTCCCTGAAACATGCTCCATCAAAGAACATCTCCCAAACTTGACTTCCTTGCTCTACCTCAGCCTGATTCACTGGCTTCCTGATCTGCATTGATGCCTTTTGGGTTTCTTCTATTTGGAGGATACATGCTCCAAAATCAGTGTCCACAGCATATATGGGATGATTAGTTGGATTCTTCTCATCATTGATGATATATGCCAGTTATGCTTCTCTATACAATCTCCTGCTTTCTCCTCTAAAAATTGGGACAGTGGCATAAGATAGATCATTCTGTAATGTCCCACCTAGTCTCTTAATCCATTCTCTGGACAGCAGCATGCCAAACTTGGGAGGGACATCTGCTACCACAATATCCATCATCATACTCTTCATGGGTAGCTGAGTTAAGGAAATGGCTAGGTCTTTGATTAATCCTAGGCATTTCACTTTCCTTGAATCAAAAGAGAATAAACCATGATATGGTCTAGTGATGTCAAGGCCTAACTCTTCCATGACAGCTTTAGGCATCAAATTGTAGCTGGCCCCTGTGTCTAGCAAGCAATTGTGGAGGATTTTTGTCATGAATGGTCAAGGAGACATAGAATGATGGAGAATTATTATCAACAGGTTCAATCATGGGGCTAAGCACAACAATGGGCTTATCATCTTGCAAATTGACAAAGTCAGTGGAGGTTTGTGTGGTTTCCAGCTCAAGAGCTTCAAGGATAGGCCTTCTACATACTTCACTCTTTACCAACTCTACCAGAGGTACATATATTTTTAACTTCTAGACTTCTGATTCTAAGCTGAAAGAGGAAGGTAGCTTGTTAGAACCTTTTACCTCTTGAACTAGAGCTTTGAGGATGACTAGGTTAGTTGCTAGTCTTCCCTGTCTAATATTTTGTGACTCTATTTGGACAGCAGCTCTTTGGGCAAGATTCTCCTTGACATTTTTTGCATTTGACCTCAGATTGTATCTCCGCTGCTCCTCAGTTTGTAGAACAGCTTCTCTGTCCCATTCTTGACTTATTTGGTCCTGCAGCAATGACTCTTCATATGCAACCAATGTCAAAAAGGCAGCATTGCCTTTATCTTCCATGCAGCGAATTTCATCCTCATCTTCAAATTGTTCCTCCTCCATGACTACATTTTGAAAAGGAGCTTTAACTTTCTGTTCTTCATTTGGTTCTTTACCCTTCTGAATTATTTGTAACTGTTCATTTGCTCTTCTGAATGGATTTGGATTTCTTGGAGCAAATGTATTATGCTGCCTTGTCTTCCCTGAATTCTGCTCAACCTTCAGCTTAGATATTTCAGCAGCCAATGACTCTATCATCTTAGTCATTTTGTCTAATTTGGGTTCTGCAGTTGAATCAGAGGAAGAAGAAGCCTCACCTCTCTGCCTCCTTCTATCAGCATGACTCTTTAGCTTTTCTGCGGCCACAATATTAAATTCCACCTCTAGTGCTGCATCCTGCATGTCAGCTAGAGTGGCACATCTTCTTTCTCTCAATAACAGGCAGAAATCAGAGTCAAAAGCATTGGCATAAGTGAGTTTGGCAGAGGTGGGGGTAGGCTTTACCTCAGCTGGTATCTTACTATACATACGGTTAAATATTTTATTAAAATCAGGAAATGATTCCCCATTTTCCCTCTTCAGGTTACCAAACTCAGTATGATAATATAACAAGTCTTTTTTATCTCCCCAGTGCTTCAAAAATGCATCATCTAAGGCTTCAATATCAGTAATAGATCTAGGGGGCAATTCTCTGAACCACTTCCTAGCCTCTCCATCAAGGCTTTGTACAAAAACTCTCATCCAAACATCATTTTCACTTATCTCTAAGTTATCAGCATAACTATAAAAAGCTTCAAGGTGTTCTTTAGCTGTTACTCCCTTTGTGCTAGTGAACTTGGGCATATATTTCTGATATTCTCCTACAGGCATAGCATTCAAAGGAATGGGCAAGACCAAAGGTCCATACCTGGCAGCTACAATTCTTTCTATCTTCGTAGGTGCTTGCTGGCCTGCCATAACTGGGGTATGTGGAAGACACTGGCAAATTGAGCAATATGAAACAGTGAAATGGATGACAAAGACAAAGGGATGTTATGGACTGTATGGGAAGCTTTCTTGGGACTGAGATTCAAAGGGGAACTAGATGGATAAGGAGCTCTCTTAATCTCTGAAGGAAGTTTCTCACTATCAACACTAGGCTCAATATATTCAAATTGTATATTCTCAACTATAGCCTTATCTTTCAGAGATGCATAAGTTTTCTTAGGCTTACCTGATCCTGGTGCTCCTTTCTGTGATGTTTTCTTCAACTTGACAATCTTCTCAAGGTTAGGCACTAGATCATCTGGTGATTTCTAAGGATTTCTTCGAGTATGCCTCACAAACTGAGCCAGAACTACAATGTGGAGTCGCCAAAGGTTGGTCTTCCTCCAGTGGAGTCCCCAGATAGATTATTACAACCAGAAATGTGCCCAGACTTTGTCTATCATCAAAATCTAGAAATGTGTCATCTCCCAGGGAAGCTAACCTTCAATCTCCTCTCCCCTGCAACGGCGCCAATTAATGTTATCACCCCAAGAAACTCTCTTAGGTTGTATCTCAGAGTGGCTTGGGAACATTACAAACTCAACAAAAATGTTGGAAATGGGTGGATGAATGGAAGGAATGATGCATATTCAAGCCAGATAACCACTTCTACTGTGCTTAACCCCAGACATGGGTGAACACCCCCAAACTACAAGGCTTTAGACCACCAATTACGCACAGTTTGAGGATTAAGTGAACATGGAGAATATTGACCACACCAGCAGATGCACAAGACCATGTGATGGCCGGTTGCAACTAGTAAAGAGGTCTGTAAATCTATTTCCTAATGCACAGATAGGATGACAACTCTCTGGCACTAAGTAAATAGAAACCTGCATAGCACATTCAATGATACATACTAGATTCTAACACAAAGGTGGGATGACAGCCCCTCTAATGCTAAACATCAAGAGCACAATAAAAATTCATAACAGGCACAGCCTAGAACATAGTAGAAATGGAAAGTGAGAAATTAACAACAAAAGAAGCTTATATTAACTGAAAATGAAGACCAGACACTGCAGGTATCGCAGTAGTTACAGTCTCCAGAAGTTGAACCTTACATCAAAACTACAACCATCAACCTCCATTACATCTTTTTTTTTGGGTATATATAGAGTTTCATTACAAAAATATCATATTGTTCTATGCGTGGAGGGTCATAATTGACCACCAACCACATTAACTATCTAAAATGGGCCTCTGCTATGATCTGCTGCTTCAATGAATGAATTTGACATTCTCTGGTACTTTGTTGTACTCCTCGAGCAGGTGGAGTGTTGTATGAATAAATTTCCATAACTGCTGAAGGTGTTTAACTGCTCGAGGATTGTCCTTTCTCTCTCGGCCATGCTGCTCTTGAACACAGTTGCTGAGGAGTAATGGCGCAAGGTACTGGATTCTGGCCTCCTTCTTCCTTCGGGAACATGGTACAGGTCGGGGACATGAAGATTGCATGGCGGATGCATGGGCGGGACGGGAATAAACATCAGCCGTTAGATCAAACAAACGAATGGCGGAGATCTCCCAGTGGGGGGTATCGGATAGGAATGAGAGGCGAACAAATGAGGGTCGTTGGATCGTGGGCGGGCAGATCTAATGGTGATTGGGGGCAGAAGCTACGTGGGGTTTAATTGGTGGGGACGGGTGGGATAGCGGTAAATGGTATTCCCCGCACCACCTTTGGAGCTGCGGCGGTATTCGTACGCGGGGAAGCGGTGCAATGAGTGCATGACGCGTGGCAGATGTGATGGGCGAGAAACTGCTTTCCCCATGGGTTATTGTGGGTGCATGTTTCAGTGGCTGGAGGCGCGAATGCCGTCCAATCACGGCGGGGTTTGATCAGACGACATGGGTGTGATCGCATGGATTTACATAGATGTGACAGGAAAGGGCGGTACAAAGCGCGTGATCGGGGTCACATGACGCTTAGACTAGGCGCCCGGGGAGCTAAGGAAATGTAGCTTTTATGCTAAATGTTGGAGCAAAACAGGGATAGCGGAGGTTATGGAGTTATAAGGAAAATGAAGGAGAAGAGGAAACCAATTGCTGCGAGCCCCTTGTAAGAATAACCAGCACTGCCAGACTTGTTGTTTATCCATCGAATGTTGAAGAATATAGCAGGGCTAACAAGTCTTAACTTGGAACACTCAGTGCGATTCTCAGAAGTCTTCTAAATATGGAAAGAAGTTGAAGTCTTATGCTAGAGGAAGTGCTTCTTAATGCTTTGAAGAGAGATACCATCAACCTGGAAAAGGGAGGTCTTCAACCTGTGGAGAAATGGGAGAACCTCAACCTGAAATGGGAGGTCTCAACCTACAGTGTTTTAAGGAAGGCCACCAACCATAGGAATGCTTAGGGGCTTCTGTGTCTCTGGCTACAACTTTGAATATGGGTATGGATGTCTCTGGTTGTAGGCTTGGGTAGTAGGTTTAGGTTATGGCTCAGGCTCACTTGATTTATCTTTGAATCTTGTAGATGACCATCAATCCCCCCTTCCAAATACAAGGTGAGAAGATGAATAAAACTCAACTACAATACTTTTTAGTACTCGTGAACAAATTTTGTGATATGAGCGAAATATCTTCTTAGTTTTTGAAGCCCATTTCCAAGAAGAAATCCATCCAAGATGAATATTTTTTCTTGCAGGAGGCTTGTTTCTGAAGCATTTGTTTGAATGATGAGTGTGTTGACCATAATGCTTATAAGGATGAAGATCAAGATAATGATCTTTCACGTGGCCAACTCTATTACAATGTTGGCATTTGACAATCTATGGCTGCGAATGAGGAGTAGGAACATGTGATAATGATTGTTTTAAAGAAATCCAACACTATAAAATTGAATAGTCTTAGAGTAGTCTAGAGTATGAAATGAAACCTCCTCGTCATATCTAAGCCTTTTTTTGTGCTTATTGCTGACAAGATCTTCCCAAGGTCTAATGATGGACTCTGGAAGTGCAAGATGAATTTCTACTTCTACATGCAAATCAACTCTTGCATAGGGCACTGACTCAACCTCAACCTTGTTGATCTGATTATTTTTTGGCAGCTGATGGGAGTTTGTCTCAAACTCAAATAGAGTATTGTTCTGAATAATAACTAGTTCATAATGATGACTATGCTACAGTAGCTCCTCTTGTTGTAGTTGAGATTCAAGCTGCAAAAAAACATGCTTTTCTTGTGCATTTTGCGGACATGTTTGAATGTCAACAAGAGTGGTTTTATGGATTTTGATTGTGTTGTCAGTAGTAGATAAGATTAGAGTGCTTAATAAATCTAATAATCCATGATTTTTTCCCATTATTAAATTAACTCAATTCAACGAATGACCAAAAATGTACCTGTAAAGGTAGATAGCTAGTCATGCTAGATTACTGCAGTTTTGAATATAAAGACTAGCAACCTTCTCACTTTACTTTAGCTCTAACACACTTGTTAAAGAACTTTCCAAGATTCAAAAAAATGTCTGAAGGTTGAATTTCATACTGACATGTAACTAATACCAACAACATAAATTATACTCTCAAGTTGAACCACAAAATGATAAAAAAGAGAATTGGTATCCTATCCTTCAAGATCACAACAAAATATTAAAGGTTGTACAACTTTTGTAGTCATTGAGTGAAGAAGCCAACTTCAAACTAAGGTCTTGAAATATTCATGATAATTTTATTTTTTTAGATTACTATTTTCCTCAAAATGGAAAGAACTAGAATCATGTATTAAAGACAACAATCATCATCTTCACAAATTCAAAGATCTTCTTATTGTTGGTCTTCCTACTGAATATACTATAGTGGAAATCAATTATATATGTCACTTTTATAGTTGCTATCAAAATACTTGTGAAATTTCAATAGAAAAAACACCAATACCTCAATTCAGTTGTGAAAACAAGGTTGCAGAAGTGATGGCTCTCCAGGTTGCACCCAAATTTGTTGCTGAAAAACTATTTTTGTTTCCAGTGTTTCTCTACGCGCCAATAACAAAACAAATTTCTCTCAACATTTTTTCCTTTTTTTCTTTTCTTTTACAACAACTTCAATAATCAACAGTTACTGCCACATAAATCTTTTGGAATTGAGCAAGCAAATGCAATTGCCAGAGAGTGGGAGATGAATTGACAAGCTACTTCATAGAAATCGATGGAGAGAGTGATTTCTCATGAGGCTAGGCAAATTATAACCACTTGTACCACCTTTCATAAATATGTCACTGTACATTCCAATCACATTGCCCACTAAAAAGACTGTAAGATCACCATACCAAGCATCGCATGGAACACGACCATACAACCAACACACATGCTATCAAACCAGTCAACACAACATATACACTTTCATGTCATAGTTCACGATGCATTATATGTCATTCAACACGCTTAATATATACAATGCACTCTTTAGTAATTCACACAAAATATATAATATATGTTCCCATCATATATCATATAGCCTTAAAAAGGGACAACATATTTCATAAAATTTATGAACCATACCAAGGTTTATTTTACATATGGTCTTCAAAAAGAGCATAACTAACCCACATATAAAAACAATGGCTTTAAAAACATACTACGACCTTCAAAAAAACATTCAATGCATAGGAAACATACCAAGTCTAACTTTTCGTACCATACTTCCTTTTAAAAGAGCTCAACGCAACATGGAATTGAATTTATATACCACGGTCAGATTTCCACATACAACATATACAATGTCAAGCTCGGTCCTCATAGGTTAACATAAATAAACAACATCATTCAATTTTCCAACAACTGCACCATACACAAGATTGTGATACCAGCATACAAAACTCAACGTAGTTGACTCGAACTAATGGAGGGTTTGATTTTTCAATGTTGTCAACTAGATTCATAGTGTTCAACATAATTCGATGTATACAACCCACATATTACACATGGAATTCAATCAATCCAATGTATACAACATACATATCAAGAGAAACAATAGTTTGGTGAAAAAAATGCAGAGTTTGGTGAGCAGAAGAAATGCTTCTGGAAGTAAACAGAGATGGAAGAACTGACATGTACATAGAGGCCACAAAACCAATGGCTCAAAACAGAGCAGGGCCAAAATTCGCTTGCTCTGATATCATGTTAAATGTACACATGAATAGACAACAAATACAATAATTGTGAGTTACATTTCTATTCACAAAGATGTAAATTTATAATAGATTGTTATGACCCTTGGTTTTCATATACCAAGTGGTCTCTTGGACTCCAATGACCTTTCACAATCCACACCATAACCCTTAGCGGATTAGGTGTCCAACAAATAGGATTGCAAGATTAGAATAGAATGCATGGGACTGATATGTTTACGTAAGAATATGAAAGTGTTGACAGAGAGCTTCCATGGTAAGACAAAGCTAGGTTTTTGCAAGTACCTGAGGTTTTCTTTTGGCACATATTGCATTGCACCTCGAATTTAATGATATTTCAGATTGACATGATGATGTTGGAACAATGACCTAACATATATCACACCCAATAAATCTCATCCTGGATGGGGCCCAAGGGTAAGATCTTGAAACTAGGAAGTAGTTTCCTCTAGGTCATGGTGAATATGCATGTTCCCCCATGAGGTTTGTTCCTCATAGTAGGTTTCTCATCTACGAACATATGCACACTAAAAAGGAACAATGGACGGCCCAATAAAGAAAGAAAAATAGGTGGTCAAAGGTGGAGAGGCACAAGTGGTAGGCGTGAAGAGAGGAACCACGTGTAGAAGGGTCAAGGCTAGGTCGTCGAGCATCAAAGGTAGCCATGATCTAGGTAGGGAAAGGACAACAAGAAACAAAAAAAAAGGATGAGCCAACTAATGAGGGAGCGAGGAGAGAGACACTAAGATGGTTGAATAAAATGACAAGGGAATGAGAACATGCCCGAGAGAGAGTGCTTAAGCCCTGAAGCAAGCCACATATTGTTTGGAATATGCTACATGAGAATGTTGTGTGGGGAGATACTAGTAGAAAATTCAAAAATGGAGGCAAAGCTCAGAGAGGGGGAGCTCTTCAAACCAAAAATCATCGAAAGCATAGTTGTTGAAGGCGTTTGACATTGGAATAAGCACTTGTCTTGAATGCAGGAGGACCTCAAATTGAAGGCAACATCACGTGCATCAAATCTCCAAGGGGAAAGAAACAACATGGAAAAACCTATTTGTTGGCATTATGATGCATTTTTTGTCCTTGATGGAAACTCACTTGTAACAGAACAAGTATATGGTAACTGGATGAATCTACAGGTTAGTTCAGAAGTGACAAAATGATGGAACAAAATAACAGAACGATGGGACAAAGGTTTACAGATCAAAATCATAAGTTTGATAAAGGTGAATATTTGAAGATTTATACGCGGGTTCCTCAAGGCCAAGTCGCGTATATATGCAGGTACAAAGAAGAAACGTCGTGTACATGTTGGCGCCCTAATTTAAGAATACCAAGGGTCCTTACCATGGTATTAGCCTACAATATTGATCATAGTAATGGTTACTTGATCCTGTCCAAGATTACCACCAGCACTAGTGTAGTTTTGACCCATGGTATTGGCTAAGGTTCTAACTATATAAGGAGGTGAAGATCAAAGTGCTAAGTGAGCATGTGAAAGGGTTTTTGATGAATACTTCAATTTGAAGTATATTTGCATTGTAATGGCCATAGTTGACACATAAATCTAAAATAATTATGCATCGATGAATACAATGATGGATCAGGGTCATGAGACTTGAAATGACTTTCCATTGTATGATCTGCTCATGGATTGACTAGATCTAAGTATTGATGCATGTTTTTATCTATGAATATTATGATCTGGGTCTTTCTGAAGTTCTGAAGAGTTGCGCAATTTTAGGTCAAAATTTGCAGATCTGTATGCAGGTTGGTTTCGGTTAGGTTGCGTATACACACATGTTCGTTTCTTCAAAGTTACGTATACAAAGGAAGGTTTTATGTTCATAAATGACTGATCAACCTAATCAGTGTTGTTGTATCTCTGTTGTCTGTCAATGACGTCCTCATGTTGATTTGGGTTAAGTGATAATGTCTGAAGTAGAATTGATTGAATGATGAAGTTGAATTTGGTTACATGTTGATTGGTTGAAAAGATTATTGATGCTACTAACTGTATGAGGGTTCTTTAAGCTAACAGAATATTTCAGAATAACTATGATCAACTCTGTGTCTGATTCATAATTACAAGTTTTTAGGATATTGAGATCTGTACACAAGTTGCTCTACAGAAAAGTGCGTATACACGCAAGTTGCCTTAAGTGAAGTACCATATACATGTTGGCATATGAATGATTAGGGTTGTAGTTGATTTTGTGTGTTGATGAAATATTATGAGTTTAGTTATGTGTTTTGGTTACAGTGATCTCATTGTTTTGTTTGAATTAAGTTGGTGTTTTCTTTAGTTGATCTACAAGTTATGATGTATTAAAGAAGGTGGATCCAATGTGAAAATATATGAAATGTGGTCCACGGATGTTACTGAGGGTTGGAGCCTTCAATGAGGAAGTCAAAGATTCCTTCCAGTAGTGGTTGGTAATCAAATCAGGGGGTTAGAGCTCCCTTTCAATAGGAGTTGGAGAACGAGTGAAGGTTGTAGCCTTCAGCGGGTGCGTGCCTGCATACTAGCGTGAGTCTGCACCAGTACAAGAATGTAAGAAGTTTTTGATATTAATAAGTTTGAAGACTGAGATGACAACAATGATGGTTTTCTCCTACATTGGGTTTCCACCTTAAATACTGGTGTTCATGTGTGTTTCTTATGTGTGATACTTTATTATATTCTTACTGCACTTGCTTACTTCTTATCAAATGCCTGATAAATCTCTTACATTTTGGTTTAAGTTTGACAAATAAAGAATTAGTTGTTTTTCAAGTTTACTAAGCATACGCTAGTTTCTTTTACAACAATCGTGTACATACATGAGTTGGGTTCAGTAAAGTCGCGTACATATTTCATAAAAGAAAATTATTATTGTGAGTTTTTAAAACACTGATTCACCCTCCCCCCCCCAATATTTTTCCCAATACTATTCTCCAGGTTGTCAATTGGAAATCGTTTCCATAACTTTAGTTTGTGTGGGCATGTCATTATATTTTGGAGCGATGGATGTTGGCCAAGGTAGAGGCCAAGGCTCATGGGGATATGCTGACAAGAGACCCCAATTAAGATCAATGAGAGCCAAGCCCGTTTTTAGGCAAGAGACTCTAGAAGCCAACAAGAAAGGTGCAAAATATGAATTGAGCAATGAGGAGGGGTACAATAATCTGCATTAGAACTAGATTGAATTTTGCACTAGTGGAGGCCCTATGAGTAGTCTAGATGGGAAGCAAGCATTCAAAGTTGTAATATTATTTGTGCGTGAGATCGAGTGTGATGGGAGTAGCTCACATGTGGCGAGACCTCGAGAACCATGGCATCATAAACATTCTTTATGGGTTCATGTTGCCACACCCCCTAGCCGTTCCTCTAAGTGGAGTGGTGGTCCTATCCCACACCCCACATTTTATTCCATAAATACCCCAGACTTTTTTGGACAAAATTATCTAAAATAAAAAACCATATTACTTTTTTTTTTAAAATAAGAAAGTTAGTTGAATCATTATTTCTATTAGTTACTTTTTATTCCTTTACAACCCAATATAAATTAAATATGTAATATCTATTTCTATTATCAACACTAAAACAAATAACATTATAATATATATTTAATATATACCATTAATATTTATTTAAAAGATAATTTTAATATAACATTTTAACTTTAATAATAAAAATAAAAAATACCAAAAACACACTTACAAAGATACTAAGATAAATCATTACTTAGAATCTTTTAAATGTAAAGAGATTTACAATCTTAACTTTTTGATGTTTTTTATATTTTTATAATTAATAATTTTAAAACTTAAATAAAGTGTATTACAAATATCTAATTACCATGATATAGTCATTTATGTATAATCATATATATGATACAATTATTAAAAGTAAAATATTTAAAAAAATGTATGTTGTAATAAATAATTAAATTTTAACTCATTATTAGGCAGTAGAGGAGTAATTTTTATAGAAAAGTAATTTTATATGAAATTTTCTATAAATGTAATATCTATATATATATATATAATTTTTTATTTTGATGATGATGGTGGTGGTTAATGTCCATTAAGACTAAACATTGGTCTATGGGACCTAAAGCAACAAATTATTTATTTTGATTTAAGATTTTATTCTTATTCTCAAAAAGCTTGGAGAGAAGTCTCCCAAACTCACTATAATTTTGATATTATAAAAAGCTAGAAAAATCAATATTATAATAAATAAAATGATTTTTTCCCAAAATAATTAATAAATAAAATCTTTAATTCATACTTATTATCTCCCGGAAAAAAACATAAAACATAATAATAAATAATTTTGTGTTAAATTTAACAGATAAAGAATTGAGTCATTGAATCACACTTACTAGCAAATTAAAAAAATACACAGGAATAAATACTTGGGTTAAGTACAAACTAATTTCCTCAATGCGTAGTAAGGCATCATGATGGCAATCACTAATCCTAAAGTCAGTTGCACCCATCAAAGAACGACTTTATCCTCGATGCCTGCCAAAGTCTCCCGCAGGTTTCTGCCTTAGTCAGCTTAGAAGAAACGAGTCCCAAGATTTATTAGAGCTTCATAAGCCAGTAAAATTAATTTCAAATCTGTGGTCCATATTTGGACTGTAAATGTACTTGTTACTTCCTGTCCAGCGCAAAAAATGTAAAATAATACCCCTGGCAGATACCTGGTTCATAACAGCTCGTCAGCCTGCAATTCAGTGTGGTCCTTACCACAATGATTATGCTTCAATGAACTTTCATCATGTATCTCAAGAAATCTCTGGATAATTTATAACCAGAGATATGATCGTCTCCAAAGTTGAATAATATGGTAAGAAACTATTAATCATTATGTGATTTTTTGAAGAAAATTCTGGTTTATTTTCTGATAAAACAGAATTCATTGAAATCATAAATATGACAATTCCTTAATCATCCTCGATCCACATTTTCTGCGAGTTTCCCGATCCTTCCCGCCAGTTCTGGCGAGAATTTCTTGGTGGGCTTTTTAGTGGGAAAATCGAAGTCCCAAATCTCTGCAATATCCTGCGAACTCCACCCGGCTCTTCTCAGAGAATTTGACACCGAATCTGCTTTCATTAGCAGGCCATCTAAAATTGTCTTATTGTCCAAACATATATCTTCAGTGCCCAATGGAGAGGATGGGGCCTGAATCATGCCATTGATTTCCTGTTCGTTCCAACCGCCATTTATGAGCAGAGTTGTCAGCTCCTGTAAGTAGTCCATCAACCATTTGGGCTTACAGAAATTAGAATCAGCACGGCCATTATAGCAGGCTCGTTCCTTGGCTAGATCTGAATTGAAATTTAAATTACAATCAGCCTCTGTTTTAGAGCAAGTAAAGAAAGTTTCAGGAGAGGAGATGTGGAGAGAAGAATTGGACCTCTCTTCTGCCAAATCACTCCAAAACTCTATCCACCTTGGAGATTTTGAGGGCGCAGGGGAGTGCACAGTGGCGACACTGGTGAGAATTTTGTTGTTGTTGTAGACCACATCATAGCATTTAGCTAAGGAATCCAAATTTCTACCCCATGCCTCAATGTTCCTGCTGGAATTTTCGTGCTCCAATTTGGCAGAAATCTGCTCAAATTCAGCCCTCCTTTGAAAACCCACTGACCTAGCCCTCCTCAAGCCATCATGGGCATGCTTGAAACTCTCTGAAAAATCCAAGGGCTCATGGACACCGAAAGTTTCCCTCTCAAAGAAATCACCAAGGTCAAAACCACAGCAAAACACATCGCTATTATAAACAAAAAACACAGGATTTCCTGCAAGATCTGGAGACGAGGGAATATAGCAATTGCCATACAAGGGGACCAAGAGAGGCACCTTTTTCAATTTGGCCCTCGCTATTTCAGCTGCATTTTCTGTGTCCCAGGGCTTGTCACCCCATTGCCTGCACCAGAATCGATCCTGGGACACCTCAAACGAAAGCCCTGCAATGGGAAGGTTAAGTCTCATGCGCAGCTGCTGAGACCCACCCGACCTCCAATCAGGGAACCCACCTCCAACAGGGACACCCTGCTGCAGAACAGCCCTTAGATCAGGTGGAAAATTGAAGCCAAAAGCACCTTCAATTCTCAACAATTCTTCATCTGAGAGACCTTTCTCAATAGAGACCTTGTGCTTTGTCTTCAAATACTGAATAGCCTTCCCTGCAAAAACAGATAAGGAATCCAGTCCCTTGTGAAGAGACCCTGTTTTGGTAGGATTGTGTACCTTCTTAGCCCTGGCAGATAACCTCCTAAGCCCTGCAACATGGGCCTGGGAATTCATGCTTTTTCCAACACCCCACACTTCAACCTCTTTACCTCTCCAAATCCACCAATATACAAAAGCAAAACAAATAAGTTACCAAAATTAATCTGTCTCAGAGCTTGACAATATGCCCAAAGGGCTATGAGAGAGATGAGATATGTCTATACAAATACAGATGCAACAGAATAGAATCAGAGACTACAAATCCTGAACAAAAAGCTGAGAAATCAAAGTCACCACTCAGCAAATCGGCCTCTGCATCCCAGCCACAATGCTACACAGCATACAAGACAGTACCAATCCCAGCTACCTATATCTGGAATACAGTTTTCCCACCTAAAACGCCTGCACATCTGACTCCAAACCACTACTTTTGGCCTTGTATCTTTAACGTGCCTCCAAATACGTCGGACCAGAAATCTGACGACACCTCAGTGCTGGTTGAAATTATCTGTCAAATGACAGCTATGAATCGTCGAGCGCGGTCTCTTTCTCGCTCTCTGCAGGCCTGGAATTTGACGTCCCACAGGACGTATTTTCGATTTTAGAACGTATTTGACGGCACGGAGAAAATTTTCCACGTCAAGTTAGACGCGTGGTATACCTTCCCAACCCGTCGTTTTGACGTTTAACTTCATTAAAAAAATGTAAAAATTTATAATACCTGTAATACTACCTATTGAGACCTGTAATACACCTGTAATAGGCTATCTCTTGAAGTCTGTGACTATTGTACTAGGTTGAGTCATATGGGCTATGGCTTAATTAATCCCTTGTGTGCATACCAGCCTCGAGTATACGATGCGTTCTCCAAATTAATTGTTTTTCTTTTCGCCGTTCAGCGTTTATCCTCATTCGGCCACGTTTACTGAAATTAAGTGCTTTAGGTTTCATTAACGTAAAATTCTGCAGTTCTTGTCAAGTCAAGCGTACGAGTTAATCTTATCAGGATTCTGGAGTGTTCTCAAATTCGAAAACGCTATGAATTTTCATTAATTTCATCGCTTGGTTAAAGGTTTGTGTTTGGGTTGCAACTTGCGGGCCGCGGCCATACATGATACCAGTATATCTCTTCCCGCAGATGGTATTTTTATGTTTGTTTTTGAACTTGCCCACACTATACAGTAATGCTCCTGGAGTCCTGAGTCCTTACTGTGTTGTTACTATTTTAGATGCGCTGTTTCGATATAGTTGCTGTTTGGACGCGACCCAGAATCTGCTACCGGTCACTATTTGCAGGTATGTCAATCACTCACTGGCTTTTTTTTATCGGTAGTGCCAAGTGGTATGTTCGAATGTCACAGCGGCGCCATGGATGTTGTCTATGCCCTCAAGAGGCAGGGCAGCCTGGGCAGGCCGCAAAACCCTCTACCGCTTTGGCGGTTAACATTGAACTCATTTGTTTTGTTTCTAGAGTTTAAATCCTGGTTTAATTTTGGGGTAGATATTTATTTTGCCTGTCAAATTTTGGGATAAAGGTGTGTTGTTTGCACTGAATTAATGCAATGAATAGATTGCATTAATCCTTATCTATTTTCTTGCTCCGTTTTTAGCCTGAGTCGATTTCTTACCAGAGCAATGGTTGGATTGAATACGTGCTATTTTGTCTGTCTTTTCGCAATATGAATTGTGAACAAATCACTGAATGGCCAACCCATTGTCTCTGTAATAAATATGTTGAAAAAATTGCTAAATGTTATATGTATATATATATGAAATAGTTGTGTATTAATCGTAGTTCTTTTTGTCTGATGGCAATGAAAATCCAATTTCTGTAAGTTGACCAGATAGCCTTTGTCATATTAAAGATTTTTTTATCGTGCCTCGTGGTCTTTTCTTGAAGGCGTTTTTACTTGAGAATTCTTTTAAAATGTTCTGTAAGTTTGACGTTTACCAAATAATTAGTTCCTTTGTCATATTAAAGATTTTTTTATCGTGCCTCGTGGTCTTTTCTTGAAGGCGTTTTTAATTAAAGAGAAATCTTTTAGAATGCTCTGTAAGTTTGGCATTTACCAAATAATTAGTTGAAACGCTGTGTAAGCAATAGACAACCCCAGCGAGTAGTCAGACATGCCTTGGCCAGAGCTTTTCTTCTGTAATTGTGGTAGGCGTTGAAATACAAGTCTACTTGTGATTGACGTTGAATTATACAGGTCTAATGTTCATGGTCTGCACATTTTAGGTTGTTAGTGACATATTGGTTGTATTTTTTCATTGAAATTATAGTGGCGACTCCTAAAAATACAAGGTGAAACAACAGGAAGGAAATCCATCTCCAAATTTAAACTAACTTTTCTATATAATAATAAATGCTCTTCTTCTACCAGTGGTTCCCCTTGAAAGCTCTGGTTCAATGAAGTTCCATTCTCAGAGAAAGGGTTAGGCTTTTAAAAGGTCTAGTATTCACAGTTGAAAAGACCAAGAGACCAGAAAGAAAATGACCAAAATTGAACTTACGTAAATCTATGTTCTCAACTTTCAAAACTTTAAGATAGGCACAGTAAATAAAATATTTTTCCTCCACGAGAACATTTATCATCGTGTTCTGTTTTATTTCCAAAAAGAAGATATGGTACTTAGATCCACGAAAATATGTTCCCAACAATAACAATTATAGCAGAATCTCACAAATTTTCGACTACATTACAACATGGTCAATAGTCAATTTTAAGCCCTAGGGACAACAATGGCCTCAAATCGAAGAAAATGACCAAGTTTTAATTTTATTTAGCTATCTTGCCACCGTATCTCGTAATAGCTACTGTCAATTGCCTTCATTTGCAGAAATTTTCGTCTCTTTACCAAATATTTGAGCTAAATCTTACTAAAATTTACAAATTTCCTTCACATCGCAAATTTTAACAATTACTTCGACAAAACCTGCTACATTACCAAAAAAATCAATCACATCACATTTTATCTTCGTTTCAAGTAATCTACGCATTAAATCATGCAATGCTTGCAATATTTCATAGCATTGACCCTTCTTGCCCAACACTGTTAAATATTTTTCCAATTTTTCCGTTAAAACTGGTCTGGCCAAGCTCAAATACACTACTAAAGGCATAATAAGAATAAAACCTAACCAGTATCATATCCAAATAGGAAGCTGCTTATTCCAACAATTAATGTCAATATAATCACGGAAATAACAAGAATCATTATAAATAACAGTGATTATCAGCCATCATTATCAGCCTCCATTTCATGACTTATTTTTTCGTGGAATCAATTTACAAAAATTGTTAAAATAGCGTTTTCCGTGACACTCACATATTTAGTTAAAACGTAAAATGAAAGGTAAAAAAAATACAAAAACGTCGTCAAATTTTAATTTGACAGGCAAAAAAAATTTGAAATTCCAGGCCTGGCTCTCTGTATATTCACTGCGAATCTGGCCACGTAAGCATTGTGGCCATCAGATTCCGGACCAGGCCCCGCCTCAGCTACGTTCCTGCCGTCGACAGCTGGCCAAGGCGCACGTGGATGCATCTGGTAAGCCATGTCATTCGGAACGGTTTCCCACCAGCCGGGCGGTGCCGGCAGAGGATGCACGGGAGACAGAGAGTGATGACGTCATTGTATCGACCCCATGAGGATCTTGTTGGATGATCCTTCGGGTTGACAGTAACCACACCCAAACACCGTCGCTCTTCAATGCCTTAAAATACAGACACCGACCCCACATTATTATGTGTTAAAAGATTTGACAGATGGCGGTGGGGTTCGGGCCATAGTGTTAAAGCCTGGATAGATGTTCAAACAGTAGGGAAAGAAGCTTTCAGCATTGTTATAGTTGGGCTGGCTTAATAAGTCAAGAAGATTGGAGGTGTGGTTAATGATAGGGAATTGAGAGCAGAAATAAAATCTAAATATTTGGAAATAAAAATATTAACATTAGCGTCATCTATCTTTTTATACTAGAAAATAAAAGTCAAATATTAGTTAGAATAAGAATTTTGTTATTTTCAATTACTTTATATTTCTATATAAATTTAGTAGAAAAATATTATACTTAATGTGAACATTGAAATATTTTATTTACAGTAGATATTTAAATATTTTTATGTTATTAATAATATTGTTTAAATGCTATATCTCAACTCCAAATTGATCATAAAAAAAATATATCATTCTCCTTCATTCTAGGCTATAGAATGTGTCTTTTGGGGCAATCAAACGAGTAGTTTGTCACATGGGAAACCAAGTCCACTACAAGTAAATGGTTTTCCCTTAGTGTATGCCTAACAATAAAATATAAAAATTGAGAGCATACATCTATACTTTCCTAGGATGCTAAGAACAAAAGAAACAATTGTAAAACATAGTATTGAAGGGACTTCTACACCCTTTTTTACTTTAGGCTTGATAAAATAATAAGAGCTAATCATGCAATCCATGTCCTTGAGATTGTCTAGTTGTTGGTCCATTTGAATCGCATTGTCTTCTTCCACCAAAATGGACTTCGATGGTGACCCTTCAAATTGAGAGCCTAGACATTCTCTTTCTTATTGTAGTTTGATTCTTTATATAACTATCCATTATAATCCTAATATTGTAAATTTCTTTACATAGGGTGTCAAATTTTCTATCCATTACATGTAACCTATGCATGATGTCTTGGTATTGGCTTCCTCCTTTCTCTACTACTTGAGTTATAAAGGCTTTGTTGAGACAATATAACGTTTTCGAGTTGAAAATTTTAGTGTTTCATGTTCTAGAATACCCAGGATAAGGCATCTAACCATCAAACTCTACTTCTACTTTTTCTTTAGATAGTTTTTAATATTTTTTAAGGTTGTTCTCCTTTTCAAATTCTTCTCTTCGATGTTGGTTGAGAATCAGTTATGGAAATCCTTTTTTATCCTCACAATATCTATGTGGGGTCAAGTCATTCATTAATGAGTTTAGGTGTGTTGAGGGTGCTTGCCATAAGTTATTTTACCTCTGGCAAGCTTGCTCTTGATACTTTCAAGGAAAAGGGCTTTATTTTCAGGGCACATGGTTTTAGCCCTAACCCTAACATGGGCAATGAATGACCACTTTGCGACAAAAGGAGTTGTCAACTAGGTCATGGGGTGTTCCAAAACAACTTATCAGTGTTTCTTCAAGCTCAACAAGGGAGTTTTCACTACGACCAATGGGAACTATCGAGACCAAATACTAATTCTGAAAATAGAAATAGACCAAGGATAGAGCATATAGTTGCTTTGAGAGATTAAAGAGTTGAGGTTTTTAATAATAGAGGTAAAGGTTACCTCAGACTTTAATAGGAGTAAACCTTGAAAACTTGGCTCTAAGAGGGACCATAAATTAAATATAGACAAAAGTGGGGAAGATGTGCACAACTAAAGCTAAAAAATAAAATATAATAATTTGGTACCTCCACCAATTAATCATAAAATGACTTTCCAATTCATAATTAATTTCCCCTCAACCTAATAGAGGGAAGCCATATTTTTTTTCTTTTTTATTCTAGAGGAATTGATAACTGCCTTGGTCTCGTAGTCGCGTGACATGAGGTCGATTCCAACCACTACCATTATAACTCCTAGGTGAACCACACAACCCCAAGCATGCAACCATGTGTAAACTTGAGGAATTTGAACCTAGAATCTCATGGTACATAACACTTGATTTTCACGGCAATCACCAATTGCACTGCCCCTAGAGGGCTAGAGGGAAATCGTGATAATCATGAAAGGCCAAGCCAATTAAAAATAAAGTGATAGAGAGGGAAAATTAATATACTAATTGACAAGTTTAGGACCAACTGAGTGTGTTATGCTTTTACCAAGAGTTTTCACTCTTGATTTATTCTTGGTGTCTCTTTTAAGCCAAAACATAACCATTTTTGGAGCTAATCTTGGGTTTAGACTGTTGTAATTTTATATTATCCATGATTATCAATATTCTCATCAAAGTTAATCTCATAAGAAAACTACTTCAAATAGATTATGAAAGATCATTAACCATCACATTCACCATTGCTATAGAGAGATTTCAAGCACAAGAGAAATGTTTTGGAGCCACTTTTCACCTTGACACTTTAGGAATATACAAAAACACGATATTTAAATAAAAAAATTATTCAATATTTTACTGAAAATATATTATCTTAGTCATATAAATGAAATGGTTGATAAACACATATATGTATCAATCCATAATAAACATCAAAATACTTATTTCATTATACATCTTACATTAAATTTAAATAAATAAATCACAAATTACCTAATTAAATTATAATTTTATTATTATTAAAAGAATTAATACATAAGTTAAACATATATACCTTTAAAAAAAACATGGAACATGATTCTTAACTATGGAAATTTACCCCCACTTTACTATGGAGATATTTATTATATAAATATGCTTTATTACAATACCACATGCCCAAAAAACCATAACTCACTTCATATGACACTTGTGAATAAGACATTTTTTTTAAATTCACCAATTTAACTAAATTGACAAAAAAACATAACTACTTTGGAGATAAATGACAATGTTTTATTTGTGTAACCGCTATGAATATTCTAAAAAAACTGTGGAGTTTAAGTCCCTACCATCCACCTTATCGACATGCTTATCGATGTGATTTTTTTTTTGTATCTAGAGGAATCAATAACTAGGCCAGTCTTGTACTAGCGTGACACGAGGTTGATTCCAATTGCTACCACTATAACCTTTATGCATGTATGTATGCCCCTTCCGCGCGCACAGGTGAAACAGGGGGATTTGAACAATGGACCTACTTAAACATAATACTTCATTTACACAACTATCACCAGTTGTGCTGCCCCTGAGGGCTAAGCCCTCAGCTCAAAAATATCTTCTATAAACCAATTGATCTAAGAGGGCGCCTATCGGCATGATTATTATTATTAATTATAAAAAGAATTAATATATAAGTTAAACACATATACATGTAATGAGATTCTAAACTATGCAGATTTACCTCCACTTTACCATGGAGATTATTAATTTGTAAATAGGCTTTGTTACAATACCATGGCTTACCAATACCATATGCCCAAAAAATCACAACTCATAATGTGGCACATGTTCATATGACAATTTTTTAATTAATCAATTTAATTAAAAAGGAAAACATACATAACTATTTTGGAGATAAATCTAAATCTTTGATTTGTGAATAGTACTAAGAATATTTTAGAATATTCAATAGAGATTAAATCCTTGTCATCCACCTAATAATTATTGATAAATAAATTAAAATTCTAGAAGCCCTATTCCAAAATAGACACTCCTAGCAACATAATAATTTTAAATTTTACAAATCAAATTAGTCAAATTTATCAATTAAATTACAAATCAATTTCAAAATGCAACTTCATTGGATATTGTTATATGCTAAATTTGTAAATAAACATTATGTGCCAGAGCCTCAATTTCACTATTTATAAGATTCATGTCAGTTTGTAAAAATAAAAATAAGAAAATGATTTGTACAAATTTTCTATTGTTTTAATTTAACTAAGAATTTCTATTAATATTCCATCAAGTTACATATCTTGAGAGTTACTACATGCCCCTAGTTTGTCATTGGGAAAACTAGACTAGTGGCAATGTTGAAGACTTTCAACATGAGCCATTTAAAGTCAAAATTTATGCAAATAAAAGATATATTAGTGATGTTCATAATTTAAATTGTTCAATTGACTAAAGGCCTAGGTTGGCCCTCTATAGAGTAATTGGAAAAACTATAACACAAAAAAGCTATCCTAAAAATCTAAGAGTAGCTTGAGGGATCCACCTTAATGGGGTCTTTGACATGCTTATTGGTGTTGTCTACGTCAGTGGAAGGGAGTATATGAGCTTTAATGTGTTCCAATTGATTTTCCATTTCTTTCATCTAGAGTTATGTTAAGCCCTAGACAATCCCCATGTTAATGTTGGATTTGTAGCAAGAAAAGGCTTCATTTGACTTGTGCCTTAATAAAATGGAGAAATTCAATTTTCCACATCAGTAGGATGACTTGTATTTCAGTTAGCTGGAGTGACATGGCTTTGTCTCCTAGTTAAATTAGTAAATTCAAGTTTTTGGGCTAGAAGTAGAGTTGTGCATGAGTTTATTTCTAAGATCTAGCAATCTAGTGGAGTTATTGTTGGATAAACTCAGTTATCTGAGCTCTAGTAATTAGTTGAGCTAGTAGGAGTTTAGTTTAGTAGTTATAACAATTGATAACTCACTGATCTCTAAGTTAAATTATCAATTACTAAAAATATCCCTAGTTATGAATGGAATTCAAATTTCCTAGTTTGAGTGGAGGAAAAGGCACAATGTGATCATCAATTGTATACTAGTTGAGTTTATAGAGATTTTTCACTGAGCAGATGATTAATTCCCCTTGGGTTTGTGCAAGGAAATAGGGAATTTATGTATTATTTAGGACCTCAATTCCTCCAAGATTGCGGAAGGAAATAAGAGGTTGGTTGAGGCTTGAATTGGCTAAGTGTTTTCTAGAGCAGGTCAAGAAGCAAGAGAAATTTTTTACAGTGTAGGGTGTGCTTCAGAATTGAAGAAAGACATTATAATTGTTTCTCTTTCTTATCTAAATTAATGCAAAGCAATAGAGAGGTTTTTTCCAATTTGGTTTCCCTGCAAAATCATTGTGTTCCTTGTGTTTTGATGGTTGCATTTCATTACATGTGTTTCTATCGTGTGATTTCATTTCCATAGAATAATAGAAGAATTTTTTGTCTCTTGATTTCATTTCAATTTCATTAGAAATACCAAATTTCTTGCAATTTCTACATGGTATCAGAGCTATTGAAAAATACATAGAAACTAGGTTCCTGGTCTTCTCTCAGAGAAATTTTGAATAACAAATTTATGTTCCAGAAGTTTCTCTAATGCAGGAGGATAGTGTGAGTTTCCAAGAGGGAGCAAAGGGATTTCCCACAAGGATATCGAGGCTTAGAGGGAGTCTAGTTTCAGAGGGAGAAACCCTATGGAAGCTAGTACTTCAGGATTTGGGGAGATCAAACTCATTATTGTAGTAGTTACGGCAACAATGCATAAGCATATTAGAAACAACAATATGAGTAGATCAAAGTTCACTTTGTATGCAATTATACTTCCAGGGGTGAGGTGGGGTGATGTAGAGCCTTAGTCACAGAGCGTTGAAAATAGAAATAAGAAATTCCAATTTAATTTTTCCTTTAATTGAATTGTAATTTTATTCTCATAGGAACTTGTAATAGTTAATTAAGTTAAATTGATTTAATTTTCTTAGGAAATTCAAGTTGGAAGTCTATCTCGAATCATGTAGAGTGATCCCTAAATTTTAGGGGCCCAAGTTGAGTTCTTTTGAGTTGTAATTAGATAACTTAGTCTCACTGAGTTATAGTTAGTTAAACTAGTTCTAATTGTTGGAGAAACTAGTAGAGGTCTAGTAGTGGAGTGGTGCACGAGTGCATCACTAATACCACACTAGTTAATTGAAGATTCACTCATAAATAACTCATGCATGTTAGTTCAGAGGAAGACCCAGTTGAGAATCTCAAGGAAAATTTTAAGGATGGAAAATTTTCTTGAGTTTAAAAACATTGGCGAATCTCACTAATCTCTGATATGCAAACTATAAAATGTTTATTGATATATTTGTAAAATTATTCAAATTTATAATGATTTTATACATAGTCTCTATATAATGTTGGCGATTTTTAAGGTAAAATAATTTATATTCTAAAATTTGGGCGAATCATCTTTTATAAAAATTGGAAACTGGCGAATCTTTTTTGTGGAAACATCATGGAAAATTATCCCACTGGGCGAATATTAGCCCCTAAAATTTTCCATGGTTGAGATTAGAGTTTAGCTATAGTGTACTATCATTTGTATAATTTTTCAAGTTGTACAAATGGTGCATGCAATAAGTTGATGACCTATGTTTGGATTGCGCAGTTATGGAGAGTGGATTTCCCAATGAAATATGGGTTAATTCCTCTAGGGATTGTGCAAGGAAGTAGGGGCTTGGAAGGCTAGTAAATTATCTAAGCGTTGGCCAGAGTCAACCTAGGAAGCGAGAGATAGATTGTACTTGTGCATAAATTATTTGGGTTGAACAAGCATTGTATTTTCTTCTTAGATCTTCTAGTTAATGCAATATAGATAGTCGAGGCTTTGAGCAGTTGCTTTCCCTAGAGAAATATTGTGTTATGTGCGATTGATATTCTTCCTTTTCTTCTTATTGTTTTCATCGATCAATTTTGGTTTCCACTGAGGAGTAGAGTAGATTTTTGTCTTGTGTTTTAGCAAATCTCATAAGTCGTTGATTCTACATAGATAAAATCTATATGGTATTGGAGTTGAAGACAATAAAGAAGAGGAAACTTCGAGTTTGTTATGTATGTGAAAATTGAATTTGCAAGTTCATACTTCAGAGTAGCAATATGTCACTCTACAATTTGCGACTTGAGTATGCCTTGTAGGGAAGCTCGAATTACATAGCTTGGAAGGACATGATGGAGGGAGTGCTAGAAAACAATGGCCTCAAGGAATTCATAGATCATGACATTCCCAAGCCTCTAGCATCAGATGCTAAAGATCTGGCTGAATGGAGAAAGTGTGTGGAAAAAGCAATAAGAATTATCCGAGAAGGAGTTTGAGACCACATTGTCTTGAGTCTCCACAGTAAGGATACTCCATACTTAATGTGGAAGGAATTGACAGACCTATTTCAAAATAGCAGTGACCATAGGAAGTTGGCACTAAAGGAAAAGCTCAAAAAGATCAAGATGGATAAGGGTGACTCAATTTCGAAGTACTTGACCAAGTTCACCCATTTTTGGGATGAGCTTAGAAGTGTCGGTAGTACTGTTGCTGAAGATGATATGGTGAGCTTAGCTCTTCTAGGACTTCCCAATAGCTAGCACAGTTACCAGAACTTTGCTAAAGGGAGGGAGAATCTACCAGAATGGGAATGGTTGTGGTCGGATTTGGTACAGGAAGAGATTCAGAGGAACACCTGAGACAAATTCTCGTCAAAGAATTATGATGAGGAGAGTTGTGCCTTAGTAGGTAAGGAAAAGAAAGGGAAGGGGAAGTCATCCCATTCCAAATCAGATTCTTGTCATGGTGGCAAGAAGAAGGATATGTCAAAAGTCAAGTGCTTTCACTATCATGAACTAGGACATTTTTCCACAAAGTGTCTGCTCAAGAAGGCCAGTAAGAAGCCCTCGGGAGGAGTGGCAAGAGGTAAGGTTCTTGCCTCATAATTCAAACTGGACTTTACCCTCATCGCATGTATGGTTTCATCGATGATGGGTAGTGTATGGTACCTAGAGAATAGATATTATTTCCACATGACTGGTAACAAATATCTCTTTAGTAACTTGGAGGAGAAGGATCTCTAGATGCTTATCGAGATGGGTGATGATGGGAGGTATAGTGCTACCGGGCTTGGTACAGTTACCTTTCAGAGGGAGTTAGATTCTTCCCTCACTTTGTGGGATGTTACGTATTTGCCTGGTTTGAAGAAGTACTTGGTATTTGTTTCCATGTTGGAGGATAGAGGCTATGATCTGATATTTGTTGGGTTGTGTTATATTCTTTCCATGACTAGCCCATGTAGTTAACCAGGGGTTAGAGTGGGGGAGGTCACACGGGGTTTGAGGGGCACCTGTAACCCCACTTTATGGGGTCTGGGGCAGCGCCCCGGAAAATTTTGGTTTTGGACCCTATGTTAGGTTGGGCGGACCAACCTATGGTATTGTGCATGATTTTTGCACATGTTTTTTTTTTTGGACGCGATGGTTTTCTTTCCATGGTATTGGACGCAATGATTTTCGGTCCATGGTATTGGATGCTTTGGCATGTATAAATATGTATTGTAACATTGAAAGGAAAATAATGAAAAATCAAACTGGTAGTCCCAGTTTTGGGATCCAGGGGAGAAACCTACAATATTTAGTAAGGGAAAGGTGTTCCTTCGTCACATAGACATGGGACAGGTGAAGAGGATAGGGATTCAAGTGAAGAATCTCTACAAGTTGGAGGTACAAGATTGTGCTGCCTTGAGCACAAAAGTAGATAAGGTGCAGAGCCGCGACATCAGTGAGTTGTGGCATAGGAGGTTGGGTCACTTGCATCATGGCGCATTAAAAATCATGCAGCAAATTTCTACCAGTCTTCCCAAAGGTACACTAGAGCAAGTTGACACATGCAAAGGGTGTACTTTGGAAAAATACACCAAAGCTTCCTTTAACGACAAAGATAGTTGAGCACAAGCGATCCTTAATCGAGTCTATTCAGATGTGTGTGGAGTGTTCTTGACAAAATCCATGACCAAGCACAAGTATTATGTTATATTTGTTGATGATTTTTCTCATTATTGTTGGATCTTCTTCATGCAGAAGAAAGATCAGACGTTTGCAAATTTTTGTGAGTTTAAAGGATTGGTTGAGAAATGTACTCGAAGAAAAGTTAAAGCTCTCATGAGTGATAATGGTGGAGAGTATGTGTCAAATAATTTAAAAAACTTATGTGCAGTAGAAGGCATTCGATGAGAGTTGACAACACCTCATAACCCACAATAAAATGGGGTGGCTAAAAGGAAGAATAGAAGCATAGTAGGGGCAACATGGGTGATGTTGCATGAGCAGGGCCTACCACTACACTTGTGGGATGAGGCATGCAACACACTTGTTTATTTGTAGAACAAAAACCTCATTGAATTCTTGGGATGAGTACACCGTGTTGTAGTGGCTATAACCACCCTCCAAAATTTTTCCTTAACTTCTTTTTGGAGCCTCCCCACTGACCATGCTTAGCAACATGTCTTGCAATGACAAGTTCCTATGCTTCAGTTAAGTTTCAATGGCTTATCAACTTGTGTTTTGATAGTTTGTTTGTCTTCCACCCGCAAGCACTAGGCTTGCTCTAAAAAATTGCGCAAGGCTAACAGCCAGGGCTTCAGTCCAGAAATTGTGTAGAGCCTAAGGGACAACTAGACTTTCTCATCTAAGAAACTGAGTAAAAGTCACTCCAAGGCTTGTAGGATATTGCGTTTTCTCCCAAGTTGACTGGTTCCCTCCAGGACTGAGAAATCTTGGTTTGCATGCATGGGCTGCTTTTCTTAAAAAAGAAAAAAAGAAAAAAGAAAAAAAACATCCCTAGAGTTTGGGGATCCATTTTTAGTAGCTAGAGGTTGCATGCAAAAGTTGTTTTAGAAACCTCGCACCAAGTGTCACTCTTTCCTAGATTTGTGGCATGTGCATCATAAGCCTCGATCTTATCAAAACTATTTATTTGACGCTTCAGAGCTCATTCCTCACATCAATATTCAAGCTCTGGCATCCCGCATCGCATCTAGGAGCATTCGGCACACCCAACTCAACTATTTCTAGGTAAGTCCGCTTTTCATGTCTTTTGTTGCTTTTTTGTCGCTTTTTGTATTTCAGTTTGTGTGAGTGTTATTTTCTTGGTTTTTTTGAACGCCTGTTGTCATTTTAATGCATGTTAGTTTATAGAAGCATTGTTTCAAGTTTTTCATTACATCTCACTGTTGTGGCATGCATGACATTGTTTATGCATTGACGGTCGCCGTTGTGGTGACTCGCTTCACACACTTACTTGTTTTCCCATTTTCTGAATTCCGCACTCACTATTTGCATGCATGATCATTCACTCTTGTCTACACTCAGCTTCACCATGCATTCAGCCTCTTTATGTTTTCAGTTGCCCATCGGTGGGTCTAGGCTACCTTGGCCTAGACCTTGCCTTGCCCAGCTTGCACTGCGCATTTCTGAGAGTGAAGGCTCTGCCTTCCACCCATAAATTGTGCAAAGTTGGCCCAACACTGGCCTCTAGGCTTGCTCTATGTAATTCTGAGAGGAAGTACCTAGCTGGCCCCCGGAATTGCAAAAATGCAATTTTCTGGATTGCAGTCATTGTTGACTGAAACTGTGCATTGCTCAGTTTCAGTCCTCAGCAGGCCAAGCTAGATTCTGCATTGCATAGTTTCAGCAGACATTCAGCTCACTGACTATCTGGATTATGCTTTGTGTAGTTTTGGCAGTCAGTCTCCTAGCCTCCTAGTCAAAATTACGCAATCTTTCCAATTAGTCATCCAACTATGTTGCATGTTAGTTCTCAAGTTGTTTTTGGTTTTCAACTAGTAGATTTCTTTCCATGAGTGTTTCTCTATCTCCAGATATCACAGGTGTTCATCCGTCTCTCATTAGTACAGGTACAATGATTTCCAAGAGAGAAGGGTCAAAGGACACCGTCGAGAGCGCAACTGGAGATGAAATTGAGCAATGTATATGAGCTTGCCCATCTATGAAGACACTAAGTTGTTCATAGATGAGGAGATCAAGATGAATTGGCAGGACATCAATGACACCTTTTCAGGGACATTTAAGGAGAATTTGGAAGACTGCAAGGTCTATGTCAACATTCACAAGTCTGGCTTGTATTGGATTGCATGCAAGTATCCCGCGCTTCCATGTGCGGACATGATCCACCGGATTGTCTCGCATACTGATCTAGAGACAATGGTGTTGAGCAGTGTCAGTGAAACACAACTTGCTACCTTCAGGGAAAAGGATTTTCAGGAGATGTATCACTTGCCGTAGTCGGTCATCACGATGGATAAACCCTTCACCAGACCCAAGAACAGTGAAAACTCAAGAGAAATGTTGAAGAGCTGGGTGAAAGAGCCATCCAAGTTAAGGATGACACCCAACAAAGTGTACAAGACAAGGATACTGTGGAAGGCATATCAACTCTTGGTCATCTTCACACGCTGCTTATACGACCAGGTGAGCATAGAAACCTTCCTGCAGAGTTGGGTGATTTTGTTGGATCAACTAATGAGAGAAGGAAGCACAACAGGAACATGAAAAACAAGAGGTGCAACATGAACATATTGATGAAACTGCACCCATACAGGTGATTGATTCATCTGAGCAGCTGGCACAAAGAAAACAGGGTGAGCAGTCGTAGGAGCATGACTTCCATCAAGAGATTGATTAGATACTAGAGCATATGGAGATGGATATGGTTAAGCTAGAGTCAGATTAGGATATTGACCTCATGCCTCAGAACCAAGAGATCACCGCACCGTCTTCACCAAATTTGGAAGTAGAGCAAGTCCCAAGCGATCAAGAGGACACCAAAATACTTGAAGACAATCCGGAGGTGGAGATGCACAACATATATTTTGATGAGTCACAACACAGAGTCGTGCAATCACACATAGTGCCCACTTTGGATGTCCATGTATCTCCTGCGCATTTTGAAGAGCGAGTGATCATGTTCGATGTGTACAAACATCCAACTGCATTGGTCGATGCTACCAAAGAATATGATGAAGCCACCAACTCGAGTGTTAGATTCTTGATAGATGAGAACAAGCACATGGCTAAAGAGTTACAAGTGGACAAGCAGGGAGGAGAGCAAGTTACAACATCCTCCAGAGCAGAGTTTAGGAGAGCAATACTAGATGAAGTATCGTCTCTTGAGACAGTTATGTAGAAGCTGTACTTCAGATTCGTCACCGTGCATAAGTCAATTGTCCATCTCAACAGTTGGCAGCAATGTTGTGCTAGGAGAGCATGCATCTTGTCAGATATGCACACTGTTGTCGATCACATCCAAATATGGACAATGAGGTACAAATGAGCCCCATTGCGCTTGCCAAAGATGATGAAGCCAAAGGTGGTAGAGTTGAAGGCATGCATCTAAAGTCAGATCTAGAACTATGAGGAACTCCCACAGCTCATCACCAGTTTGCAGGCTTCACATGCATGAGTGTTCATGAGCATGGATGTAATTGTGCACATGCATGTGATCCCATCCATTGGCACACTCACCAAGGTGAAGTCAAAGAACCAAGTCCGACTGGAGCTGGACATGTACTTTGATCAGTTGATGTGGATAGCCACCACCACACACTTGTAGATGATAGCAGACACCATGAATCAATATGTTGCTAGTATGGCTGCACTCAAGACTACGATGCACATGTTATTTGACGAGTTGGACATAGTTTTCAAATAAGTGTACCCAGATGCAAAGGAGGCAAGAGTTTGATTTTAGAAGGATGTCACCACAGAGTACACAGACACCATAATAGACTACCAAGCTTGGAATTAGTTCGCCACTATCAATCATCACGAGGATGTAGAAGAGTTAATCTTCCCACAACTGTCTGAGACTTAGTGATGTCTTACATGGCTTACTCAAGCCTATTTTGTATCACGTGGGTACATGTGTAGATTGTAATGTAAACCTGTTGTAAAAGTGAAAGACCAAGTGTCGATAGTAGAATGTAATATTCATGTAGTTGAAGAGTCATGAGGGTAGGTGAAAAGTCACAAAGGGGAATGCCAAGGGTCACCCCACTCTTTGCTATTTATAGAACCTCATAACTCATTATACAGGCTTTTGGGAGCCAAGCTTCCTATAGGTAGGATAACTTATATAAATCTTGGAGTGTATTGTAATGAGCCTTGGCTTCTCCATAGTGCAAAGCTAGTACATCTCTTTGGAGGAGCAGGCGGCAATGGCTGTAATGTTTTGCTATTAGGGCTAGTGGAAGTCATGGTTATATGTATGATTGGATTTTTCACTCTTTTAATGTAACAGATCCAACACGTTTCATGCATATGTTGTTATTATAGTTCAATTATCCTGGTTACTTTAATGATGCATGTAGTTGTTATTTACGCATGTATGTATGGATTATTTCGTATGTGTTGTATGAATCTCACCAAAGCGTGTTACTGATATAACCCATCACTTTGGATTGTTGGCTATCCTAATTTCCATCTTGTGATGTATTTCTACTCATGTGTTCCCTTTCAAGCTACGGGTTATCACAAGTTTCTAAGGGGCGCACTCACTCCCCCTTCCATGTGTTAGAGCCTTTCATGCACCTTCCTTGACTTGCTACAACGTCACACCCTTACTACCAACAAGGAAATCTTACTCACCTCTGCACACAACTGCAGTTAAGGTGATACCGTACTACCTACTACTGGGACTCCTACACCAAACGATTTGAGGTCTTGTTGGGACTTGTTACTGGGAGATCCCCTGACATGTTGGTGGGTCCAACACCATCAACACATCGGAAGAGGCTTTTTCAGGGAAGAGACCAAATATGGGTCACTTCAGGATTTTTGGTTCATCAGTCTACTGTAATGTAACCAAAGATGCATGGAACAAGATTGAGCCAACATCAGAGTTGGGGATATTTATGGGGTACACTAATACACCTCACTAATATCGAGTGTACCTGCTAACCAACAGGATGGAAGTGGTTCACAGGGATGTAAAATTTGATGAAGATAAGGTCATGAGATGTTCGCTTGAGAGGGAGATTCAACTACATGGGGTTGAGGAAAGTTTAGCTCCTAAGGAGGAACCTCAGATTGATGTGGAGCAACCACATGCAGAGGATCACGGTGTGGAGACACCCACTCATGTAGAGTCTTCTAGATATGGGAGAAAGCGCACTAGAAAGGCTAACAGGTTATTGCATGATGTGAGAGAGATTGTGGGAGCACCCACATCATAGCGCAGGAAGAGGAGGTCACTAGAGAGGTACACTGGATACATGGCTCTTATTAGTGGATGTGTTGAGACATAGCCATCTTCTTTTGAGGAGACAGTGTTGCAACCAGTTTGGGTTGATGCCATGGTTGAGGAGTATGACTCCATTGTTAGGAACAGTGTCTGGGATGTGGTCCCAAGATCGGAAAATAAGTTAGTGGTGATTTCCCGATGGCTTTATAAGGTAAAGAAAGCAACAAATTGTAGTGTGGAGAAACACAAGGCCAAGTTTGTGGCTAGTGGATTTTCTTAGGTAGAGGTGATTGATTACGATGAGACCTTTGCTCCTGTTGCAATGTACTCCTCAATCAGATCCATTTTGGCACTGTCAGCATAGATGGGATGGAAGATACATTAGACGGATGTAAAGACAACCTTCCTTAATGGCGTTATTAAGGAAGAGTTGTATAGTGAGAAATGTGAAGGTTTTGATACCTTCGACCGAGAGTCGCATGTGTGCCGACTCAGGCGAACATTGCATGGGAGGAAGAAAGCACCCTGTGCATGGTACACCATGATCAATAACTACTTCTCTGAGTTGGGCTTCACCAAAAGTGAAGTAGATGCTAACCTTTACCATATTATGGTTGAAGGTAAATTGTTGATTATTGTTTTATATATTGACGATTTGATTCTAACAGGTGATGATAAGTTGATCAAGTCTTGCAAAGAGGATCTTGCAAGAGAGTTTGAAATGAAGGACTTGGGGCTCATGCACTACTTTCTAGGCATGGAAGTATGGCAAGGTGATGAGGAACCTTTTGTCTCTCAGGGAAATTATGCTAATGAGATACTGAAAAGGTTCCACATGGAGAGAAGTAAACCCATGGAGACTCCTCTAGCAGGTAACTAGAGGAAGGAGGATGCTACTTCTGGTGAAGTAGTGGAAGCTACTATTTACAGATAGCTTGTGGGTTCACTCATGTATTTGGTGAAAACATGACTAGACATGTGCTATGCAGTTAACCAGATTAGTCAAGCGATGGTTAAGCCAACCAAGATGTATTGGAAGGCAAAAAATCATGTGTTGAGATACCTCAAAGACACTACTCAATATGGTCTATGGTACATAAAGACAGAGGGAGTGAAGCTTCAAGTCTTCACCAATGCAGATTGGGTAGGGAGTCCATCCAACAGGATAAGCACAATATGAGGGATCTTCAATATTGGGTCAACAATTGTTTCTTGGTACAATAGGAAACAAAGATTAGTTGCACTTAGTTCAGTAGAGGGATATTACATGGTTGCTAGTTAATTAACTTGTGAGGCTATTTGGATGAGGAAGATCCTGGTTGGTTTGTTTGGTCAGTAGATGGATCCAACTATGATGTACTGTGATAATTAGAGTTGTATCAAAGTCTCTGAAAATCTAGTTTTTCATTATCGTTCCAAGCATATTGATATTTTATATCATCATCTTCAAGATTATGTGAAGAGGAGGATTATGTTGTTGGAGTACATTCCCACAGAGGAGCAGGATGCAAATATTTTGATAAAGGCTTTGTCAAGATGAGAATTCGAGTTTCACATAGAAAGGATCGGGGTAGTTGATAATACCTTTCTTATTGAGAGGAAGTGTTAAAAATAACAACAAGAAATTCCAATTTAATTCATCCTTGAATTAAATTGTAATCTTATTCTCATGGAAACTTGTAATAGTTAATTAAGTTAAATTGACTTAATTGACTTAGGAAATTCGAGTTAGAAGTCTATCTAGAGTCATATAGAGTGATCCCTAAATTTTAGGGGCCCAGGTTGAGTTATTTTGAGTTGCAATTAGATAACTTAGTCTAACTGAGTTATAGTCAGTTAAACTAGTTCTAACAGTTGGACGAACTAGTAGAGGTCTAGTAGTGGAGTAGTGCACCTGTGAATCACCAGTACCACACTAGTTAACTGAAGATTCACTCATAAATAACTCATGCATGTTAGTTCAGAGGAAGACCCCATTGAGATTAGAGTTTAGGGACAATGTACTATTCATTATATAATTTTTCGAGTTGTACAAATGGTGCATGCAATCAGTTGAGGACCTACGTTTGGATTGCATAGTTATGGAGAGTGGATTTCCCAATTAATTATGGGGTAATTCCTATAGGGATTGTACAAGGAATTATGGGCTTGGAAGGCTAGTAAATTGGCTAAGTTTTTGTTGGCATTATGATTCTGGTATGGCTCTATGATACAGATGTTGTACTTGATGGCAACACCCTCAAGTGGCAATGCTCTGATCAGGCTCTCAAAATGTTGAAAATCAAGAAGTACGCAGGAGAATAGTTCAAATGGTGCGTACATGCAGGTACGCCGTGAAGGGACTGTGGCCGCACACGCAGGTCACCCGTTCAGAAGGTGCGTACCCCCAGTTCACTTACTTCAAGGCAGAGAAGCGCGTTCACGTGGGGTTTCCTATGTTTGGCCCGTGGTATTTAGCCCGCCGTTCTTGATTCTATGGTTTTGGCCCATGGTATTGCTTTATATTATTATTATTATTGAGCCTCATGTTTTGGTCCCCTTGTATTGGTTATCTATGGTATTGATCCATGATTTTAGGAAGAGCTTGCCTATATAAAGCAAAGGAGATCACTTGGCTAAGCATCTTTTGCAAGTTGAATATCTTAAGATCTGAAATATTGGGTTATTGTTTTAAAAGCTTGATCTACATAAAAGTGAAGTTGAAAGCGAATCTATGAAGGGTGATCTCTCGAGCGCATGATCATATCTGGGCATCTGACGATCTGTAGCACACTGGTGGACTGCCAAATTCAGCCCTAACTAGAGGTACGCAGGTGATTAACAGTGCAAGTGTGTGGGTACGCAGAGCAGAAGAAGGCGCACTGCGTGGGTACACAGAGCAGAAGAAGGCGCAGTGCGTGGGTACGCAGCGCGACAGAGGATCAGGTGCGTGGGCACAAGGGAAGTACGCGGCACTTCAGAAGCCACAGGTGCGTAGGTACGCAACGCGATAGCATCTGTGGGTGCGTGGCTACAGTAGCAGTACGCGGCGCAATAGTATCTATGGGTGCGTGCCTACAGTAACAGTATGCAGCGCGATTGAAGAAACAGTGTGTGGGTACGCGGTGCAGCAGAAGGGTCTCTGTGGGTATACGCAGGGGAGCAGAAGGTGAAGTGCATATGCTCGCAGGCCAGAGAAAGAAAAACTGCGTATCTGTCTTAAGATCTTTTATTGGCTGACTTTTCTCTGTTGATAAGGTGTTCTGGGTTTAGTTTACTGTTATTGTTGATCTGGTTACTGCATTTGACTGGGTGATTTACTTGTATTTGATGATCTCTTGATGTTTATGGATCCAGTTTGAAAATTTATGAAAAGTGATCCTTGAAAGAAAAGAAGTAGGGGGTTGTAGCTCCCTTCCAGGAGAGACTGGAAAACGAGAGAGAGTTGTAGCTCTCTGCAGGTTGCAGCCTGCGTACTGGTAAAGGACTGCACTAGTACAAAACCATTGTAAAAGGAGTGTCTAATTTGAAAGAAGATAGAGACATATTGCAGCAGGTGGTTTTCACCCACATTGGGTTTCCACCTTACATCTGGTGTTCTTTGGTGTGACTATCTGTTTTCTTTATTCATGCTCATTATTTTATGGTACTGACATGCAAAAATAATTCAAAGTATAAATAAGGAAGACTTATTAAAAGAACTTGATAATACTGATTCACCCCCCCTCTCAGTATTATTTCCAACAATTGGTATCAGAGCAGGTCCTTCAGAGAAGCTTGATCGCTTGGAGGAAGATCATTCATCATGAGAAACTACGAGAGGGAAGCATCAATCAGGCCACCAATCTTTGATGGGAAAAACTTCAATTATTGGAAGGTAAGAGTTACTGCCTATCTTCAATCTCTTGGTACAGAAGTTTGGGATATCATAGATACAGGCTACACTTTTCCTTCAGCTACTCCTACAGATTCGGCTGAGAAGAAGAAATATGAAACAAATGCTAAAGCAGTCAATACTCTGCTAGGATGCTTATCTCAAACAGAATTCATAAAGGTTATGCAATATAAATCCGCAAAGGAAATATGGGACAAGATTGTCTTGAGCTATGAAGGAGATGAACAGGTAAAGCGTGCTAAACTTCAAACCCTCAGGATTCAGTATGAGAATCTCAAAATGTATAATGATGAAAGTGTGGCTAACTATTTTCTTCGGGTAGATGAGATTGTTAATTGCATGAAAAACTTGGGTGAAGAAATAAAAGAGGCTATTGTGGTTGAAAAAGTTCTAAGATCATTGTCCCCCAAGTTTGAATCTAAAGTGTCTGCAATAGAAGAAAAGGAAAATCTACGAATTCTTACTATGTATCAGCTACACGGAATTCTAATGGCTTATGAAATGAGCAAGGGAGGTCCTTCTGACAGAAGAGAAACTGCTTTCAAGGCTTCAGGCAAAGGAGACTATTATGAAGCAAGTCACGTGCCAGAAGAAGAAGAAGAAGAATCAAATTTTGTCAGAAATCTTCAAAGGGGTTCTGGAAGGTTCAGAGGTAAGTTACCCTTTAAATGCTTTGCTTGTGGAAGAGTAGGTCATTATGCTGCGAAATGTCCTTATAAGGATAAAGGAAAGGAACCTGCTAGATGGAACAAGAAACAGATTGCAAATAAGAAAAGCTACTACACGCATGAAGATAGTGATGGTCTATCAAATAGTGATGAAGATGAACGAGGTAATGACTATAAACTTTTAATGGCATTTGAAGATGATGATTACATGGATGCTATAGATGTGGATAGCTTTTGTGAAGAAATTTCTAGACTCAAGACATGTATAAAAGAAAAGAATAGGATCATTGATACTCTACAACTTCAAATTGATGAAAAGGAAAAATATCATGAAAAGTTAGAAGGTGAAATTGTTGGTCTTAGAAAAGAGATTGAGAAAACAAAGGCTATTAATCTTAAGTTTGTCAAAGGATCTGAAACTCTGGATGAGATCATCAATGTACAACGCTCTCCTCTAAACAAGACAGGTCTGGGCTATAATGGAGAAACTTCTCAAGCATCCACCTCAAAAAGTTATCTTGATGCAGCAAGAAGGAATGAGCAAAGGCACAATGGAGATCACCAGGTAAAGCAGGGACAAATTACAAACAAAGACTATCAGGCAAATCAGGGGCAATCCGTCTTAAGAATGAACAAAAGCTACAACCAGGCACAGGTAAAATCCTCTCAATTTGCTTCAAGAATGAATGATAATAGAAATTATAATCATTTGGCCGGAAGATTGGATAACCGTAGAAGTTTCTTCAATGGACAATGCTTTTCTTGCCATAACTTTGGTCACAAAGCAGCTCAATGTGTTGCATATAAAACGATCATGACTAGAGAAGCTCAAAAACAAAGAAGTATGACCGGGATTACAAAAAGGACCTATAACAACTTTTCGGTTCTTGAAAATGAAGTTGAATGTTCTATTTGCAATAACTTTGGTCATGAAGATTCTGAATGTAGGAGCAGGTTTCAGCAGACAAAGGAACAAGCCTCAAGCACCAAAACATGGAGAATAAAGGAACCACAAACAGAAAGATGTGGAATAGCATTTTATGCAGAGGGACAGGAAAATCTATGGTACATTGACAGTGGATGTTCGAAGCATATGACAGGTGATAAAGAAAAACTTGAATCATATTCTGCTCTAGAAAAGGGAAAGAAAGTTTCTTTTGGAAATGATACTCCTGCAACTATAAAAGGAAAAGACACTGCTGAGTTAAAAGAAAAGGTCAAAGCTATAAATGTTTTGTATGTTGATGGATTGAAGCATAATCTTCTGAGTGTCAGCCAGATGTGTGATCAAGGAACCGAGGTGATATTTAGATTAAATGGATGTCTTGTTCGTGATCTTGATACAGGTAAAACGGTGATCAAAGGTAAAAGAACTCCAAATAATCTATTCATATTTGAAGAAGCGCAACAACAATGCTATCTAAGCAAGGATGATGAACACTGGTTATGGCACCGAAGGTTGGGGCATCTAAGCTTTTCACAAATAAGGAAAGCATGCAAATATCAGGCAGTTCGCGGTCTTCCAGATATCAAAATTCCAAACAACACCATATGCAAATCATGTCAGTTTGGAAAGCAAACCAGAACTAACTTTCCAGAGAAGGAAGGATCAGCTAGCATGCCTCTTGAGCTTGTACATACAGATGTATGTGGACCATTCAAGAAAAGGACACCTCGAGGAGAAGAATACTTGATATTATTCATTGACGATTTCTCCAGGTTTTTCTGGTTAGGACTTATGAAGCACAAAGATGAAGCATTCGAAAAATTCAAATCCTTTAAAGCCTTGGTTGAAAATGAATCAGGATACAAAATTAAGTGCCTCAGATCCGACAGAGGTGGGGAGTTTACCTCAAATGAATTTTTTGATTTTTGTGATGAACATGGGATAAGAAGAGAATTCTCTACAGCTAGAACTCCTCAGCAAAATGGAGTAGTGGAAAGAATGAACAGAACAGTCCAACAAATGGCTCGTGCTATGCTTGATGAGTCTGGAACTCCCGCAACTTTCTGGGGTGAAGCTGCATATGCTGCGGTTGTTATTCTCAACAAAACAAATGTCCGGGTGAACAGCACTCAAACTCCTCATGAGCTCTGGTATGGTGAGACTCCTTCGGTAAAGCACTTCAAAATCTTTGGGAGCAAATGCTATATACTGATGAGCAACTTGGCAAACTTGAACCTAGAGCAGATGAAGGCATTCTTCTTGGTTATTCTCCACACAACAAAGCATACAAGTGCTACAATAAAAGACTTGGAAGAATTGTTGACAACATTGATGAGAAGGGATACATTCCTAGGCAAGTAAATCACGAAGATATCGAAGAAAATGAAGACTACCCTCAAAGACAGAATGATGAAGAAGAAGAACCTCAAGAAGAACCAGAGGAGCAGATAAGGATAGAAGAGAAGACTCCATCCAGATATGTTCAGAAGAATCATCCAGAATCTCAGATTTTGGGGCAGAAAGAAGCAGGTGTACAAACAAGAAGAACAGTTGCAGAAGCTTCAAGCTATTTGGCATTACTATCTTCCACTGAACCACAAAATGTGAAAGAGGCATGCAAAGATGAATGTTGGGTGAAAGCAATGGATGAAGAACTTGAGCAGATCGAAAAGAACAACACTTGGGAGCTGGTTCCTAGACCAAAGGATAAGAATGTTATAGGGACAAAATGGGTCTTCAAAAATAAATTGAATGAAAATGGAGAAGTAATTAGAAACAAGGCCAGACTTGTTTGTAAAGGGTATGCGCAGCAAGAAGGAATAGATTTTGAAGAAACTTTTGCTCCTGTTGCAAGACTTGAGGCCATCCAAATGTTCCTTGCTCTCTCAAGATTTCAAAACTTCAAAGTATTTCAAATGGACGTGAAATTAGCCTTTCTGAATGGAGACTTGGAAGAAGAAGTTTACATTGAGCAGCCAGATGGTTTCATTCTTGGAAATGATCCAAATCTTGTATGCAGATTGAAAAAGGCTCTCTATGGTCTCAAACAAGATCCAAGGGCTTGGTACTATCACTTGGACAAATATCTTCATCAACAAGGTTTTTCAAAAGGATCAGCAGACAACAATCTTTATATAAAAGTTGAAAATGACAAATTGCTAATACTTGTTGTGTATGTAGATGACATTATCTTTGGCAGCAATGAAGAAGCTATGAGTCAAAGCTTTGCCTTGGTGATGCAGAAAGAATTCGAAATTTCCTTGCTGGGAGAACTGACATATTTCCTTGGTTTGCAAATCCAACAAAAAGAAGGAGGGATCTTTTTGTCTCAAACCAAGTATCTCAAGCAGATTTTGAAGAAATATGGCATGGAAGATGCAAAACCAGTATGTACACCCATGGTCACAGGATGTACCCTCAGTGCAAATGATGAATCAGCAGCAGTGCATCAACCAACCTACAGATCTATGATTGGAAGTCTACTTTATTTGACAGGTACCCGACCAGACATCATGCATGCAGTGGGAATAGTTGGAAGATTTCAAGAAAATCCGAAGGAAACTCATCTTCAGGTAGTGAAGAGAATCTTTAAATATCTTCAAAGGACTCAAAATTATGGCTTATGGTATCCTAGAGATACAGATCTCACACTTCATGCTTATACAGATGCAGATTGGGCAGAAAGCGTGGATGACAGGAAGAGCACAAGTGGTGGTGCGTTCTTTATGGGTTCCAGATTAGTATCTTGGTTCAGCAAGAAACAGAGTTCGATTGCCTTGTCTACAGCTGAAGCAAAATATGTTGCTGCTGCATCTTGCTGCACTCAACTCCTTTGGATGATGCAGACCTTGCAGGACTTTCAAATCACTTGTACACCACCTATCTCCATCTTATGTGATAACACAAGTGCAATCAGCATTTCAAAGAACCCAGTCATGCATTCAAAGACCAAGCACATACCGATCAAGTATCATTTTCTCCAGGAACAAGTACTTGAACAAAAGGTCAAGTTGGAGTATGTTCCTTCTAAGGAACAAGTTGCTGATATACTCACCAAACCATTGCCCAGGGAGACCTTTGAATACCTCAGGCAAAAGCTGGGGGTTGCTGATGCACCATCTTGTTGAATCTCTTCTGATGGTTGGCACAGGTTCAGGGGGAGCATATAATGCATTGTTGGCATTATGGAGGACGTACAGAAGGAGATCATGGATGTTGGACTGAATATTGCTGCAATATGTCTCTATCTCTTTCATGGTCATTTATGGTGTTTGGTGGATTATGGTTCTTCTTTGCAGATCTGGTTTATTTTCAGGAGGAGCATGTTCTTATGGGGAGCATAACCCTTTGCCCTTGATGTCAAAGGGGGAGAATGATGTTGAAGATTTTGAGGTTGCCATCAAGTCCAAAGGAGGAGATTGTTGGCATTATGATTCTGGTATGGCTCTATGATACAGATGTTGTACTTGATGGCAACACCCTCAAGTGGAAATGCTCTGATCAGGCTCTCAAAATGTTGAAAATCAAGAAGTACGCAGGAGAATAGTTCAAATGGTGCGTACACGAAGGTACGCCGTGAAGGGACTGCGGCTGCACACGCAAGTCACCCGTTCAGAAGGTGCGTACCCCCAGTTTACTTACTTCAAGGCAGAGAAGCGCGTTCACGTGGGGTTTCCTATGTTTGGCCCATGGTATTTAGCCCACCGTTCTTGATTCTATGGTTTTGGCCCATGGTATTGCTTTATATTATTATGATTATTGAGCCTCATGTTTTGGGCCCCTTGTATTGGTTATCTATGGTATTGATCCATGATTTTAGGAAGAGCTTGCCTATATAAAGCAAAGGAGATCACTTGGCTAAGCATCTTTTGCAAGTTGAATATCTTAAGATCTGAAATATTGTGTTATTGTTTTAAAAGCTTGATCTACATAAAAGTGAAGTTGAAAGCGAATCTATGAAGGGTGATCTCTCGAGCGCATGATCAGATCTGGGCATCTGACGATCTGTAGCACACTGGTGGACTGCCAAATTCGGCCCTAACCAGAGGTACGCAGGTGATTAACAGTGCAAGTGCGTGGGTACGCAGAGCAGAAGAAGGCGCACTACGTGGGTACGCAGAGCAGAAGAAGGCGCAGTGCGTGGGTACGCAGCGCGACATAGGATCAGGTGCGTGGGCACAAGGGAAGTACGTGGTGCTTCAGAAGCCGCAGGTGCGTAGGTACGCGGCGCGATAACATCTGTGGGCGCGTGGCTACAGTAGCAGTACGCGGCGCAATAGTATCTGTGGGTGCGTGCCTACAGTAACAGTATGCAGCGCGATTGAAGAAACAGTGCGTGGGTACGCGGTGCAGCAGAAGGGTCTCTGTGGGTATACGCAGGGGAGCAGAAGGTGAAGTGCGTACGCTCGTAGGCCAGAGAAAGAAAAACTGCGTATCTGTCTTAAGATCTTTTATTGGCTGACTTTTCTCTATTGATAAGGTGTTCTGGGTTTAGTTTACTATTATTGTTGATCTGGTTACTGCAGTTCATTGGGTGATTTACTTGTATTTGATGATCTCTTGATGTTTATGGATCCAGTTTGAAAATTTATGAAAAGTGATCCTTGAATGAAAAGAAGTAGGGGGTTGTAGCTCCCTTCCAGGAGAGACTGGAAAACGAGAGAGAGTTGTAGCTCTCTGCAAGTTGCAGCCTGCGTACTGGTAAGGGACTGCACCAGTACAAAACCATTGTAAAAGGAGTTTCTAATTTGAAAGAAGATAGAGACATATTGCAGCAGGTGGTTTTCACCCACATTGGGTTTCCACCTTACATCTGGTGTTCTTTGGTGTGACTATCTATTTTCTTTGTTCATGCTCATTATTTTATGGTACTGGCATGCAAAAATAATTCAAAGTATAAATAAGGAAGACTTATTAAAAGAACTTGATAATACTGATTCACCCCCCCTCTCAGTATTATTTCCAACAGTTTTGGCCAAAGTCAGCCCGGGAAGAAGAGAGATAGGTTTTACTCGTGCAAGAATTTTTCGGGTTGAACAAGCATTGTATTTTATTCTCAGATCTTCTGGTTAATGCAATATAGATAGTTGGGGTTTTGAGCAGTTGCTTTTCCTAGAGAAATATTGTGTTATGTGCGATTGATATTATTCCTTTTCTGCTTCTTGTTTTAATCGATCAATTTTGGTTTCCGCTGAAGAGTAGAGTAGATTCTTGTCTTTTGTTTTAGAAAATCACATAAGATGTTGAATCTAAATAGTAAAAATATACACAGAGTTGCAAAGATTTGGGCAGGATCTATAGGAGAGAAACAATTGTTGCAATATACTCTTCTCATGGATCATTACCCTCGATACAGGGGCCCAAAATATTCAGTAGAAGAAGGATCAAGTCAATTAACGCAGTTAGATCTTGGGTCGCAGTTGCAGGTTAGTAGCAGTTAGAGACTTAGGAGATAGTTGCAACACATAGAAAATTGATTCATTATTTTGGATGCTTCTCAGTTGTAGTAGCAACAGGAACAATGACAGGGAGTGTTAATTTTCTCACAGTACATTCCTACAAGAGCAGGATCGAGGTTGTGAATAACCCTTTTCTTTCTAAGAGAGAGTGTTGGAATTGTAGCAAGAAAAGGCTTCATTTGACTTGTGCCTTAGTCAAATGCAAAAATTCTATTTTCCACATCAACATGATGACTTAGATTTCAGTTAGCTGGAGTGACATGGATTTATCTCCTAGTTTTATCAATTAATTTGAGTTTGTGGGCTAGAAGTAGAGTTGTGCATCCATTGATTGCTAAGATCTAGTAATCTAGTGGACTTATTGTTAATTAAACTCAGTTATCTGAGCTCTAGTCATTAGTTGATCTAGTAGAAGACCAATTGAGTAGTTATAATACTTGTTAACTCACTGACCTCTTAGTTAACTAATCAATTTACTAAAAATAGCCCTACGAATGCATGGAATTAAAATTTCCTAGTTGGAGTAGAGGAAAAGGTACACTGTAATCATTAATTGTACACTAGTTGAGTGTATAGAGATTTTTTACTGAGAAAGTGATCAATTTCCATTGGATTTGTGCAAGGAAATAGGGAATTTCCCTTTTATTTAGGAGCTTAATTCCTCCAAGATTGCGTAAGGAAATAGGAGGTTGGTTGAGGATTAAATTGGCTAAGTGTTGGCCAGAGTACGTCAGGAAGTAGCAAAACAATTTTACAACAAGTTGTGTTAAGAGTTGAAGAAAGACATTGTAATTGTTTCTCTTTCTCATCTGAATTATTGCAAAGAAACAAAGGAGTTTTTCCTAGTTGGGTTCCCCTGTAAAATCATTGTGTTCCTTGTGTTTTTATGGTTTCATGTCATTGCATGTATTTCTATCGCGTGTTTTCTTTTACATAGAATAGTAGAAGAAATTTTTGTTCCTTGATTTGAATTCGATTTCATTAGTAGTAGAAAATTTCTTGCAATTTCTATATTTAACCCTAAATCCCTTATTAACACCTAGATATTGAGCTATTACATTTATGGACTTCAAGCAAGAAAAACAAAATGCAGAAGAGTTAGACAATGCTAATCTAATAATTGTAGTCTAAATCTTGTACATTTTGGATATTTTCCAAGCATATTTTCTAGTCACTTTTGCCTAAAATATAATAAGGGTTTGTTAGAATCACACGTTTGAGATGTGCACCCTACATAGCCAAAGTTTCCCAAGGGATTTTGAGGGCATGGAATCCATTTATGCATTGAAAAACACAATTTAAAGAAAATAAAGATCACAATCTCACCCAAAATTGTATCTCCAAATTCCATTTAAAAAAAAACAAAATGAGGAAGAGTTAGGTAACACCAATGCAACATCCACAACCTAACTCTTCTACATTTTAGATCTTTTCTAGTCAATTTTGTCTAAAATGTAACACAAATTTGTTAGAATCAGAAGTTTGAGTTATGTAGTCTACATAATCTAAGTTCCCTAAAGGTTTTTAAGGGTATTGAATCTGTTTATGCATTGAAAAACACATTTTTAACAATGAAAGATCATAATCTTGCTCAAAATTGTATTGCCATATTCCATTTAAGAAAAGAAAAGAGTTGGAGAGTTAGAAAACACCAATCTAATAGTCATGGTATAACTATTCTATAGTTTGGCTCTTTTTCGAGCAGTTTTTTGGTCAGTTTGTCTGAAATATAGTAGATATTTGTTAGAATCATGAGTTTGAGTTGTGTAGTCTGCATAATCAAAGTTCCCTGAGGATTTTTGAGGATGTTGAATCCATTAATGCATTCAAAAACAGATTTTAAATGATGAAAGATCACAATCTCGCAAAAAATTATATCACTATATTTTAGCCCCAAAAAATAAAATGTATAAGAGCTTAACAACAATAATCTTATAGTTGTAGTTTAACTCTTCTACATTTTGGCTCTTTCTTAGGCATTTTTTCTCGTCAATTTTATCTAAAATCCTATAGAGACTTATTAGAAGAACAAGTTTGAGCTATGTAGTCTATATAATCCAAGTGTCTCAAGGTTTTCTTAGGGCATTGCATCTAGTTATGCTTTAAACAACACATTTTAAACAAAGGAAATCACAATATCACCCAAAATTGTATCCATGGATTCCAACAAAAAAAACCAAAACACAGAAGAGTTAGACAAAACCAATCTTATAGTTGTAATCTAAATCTTTTATGTTTTGTCTATTTTTTGGGCATCTTTTCTAGTCAATTTTTTCTAAGATCCAGTAAAGATTTGTTAGAATAAAAAAATTGAGCTATGCAGTCTACATAATCTTGGCGCCTCATGGGATTTTTTGTCACAAACCAACCCCCTAATCCTTCATTAGGAGTGTGGGGCATCACATTTTTCTCAAACTTGGTCACTTAAAGCCTAATTAAGGATATGGGCTGTCAATTTTTTTCCTATCTATTTTGTGCTTTGCTAACACAACAATTAGTTTTGATTTCAAGGGCATTCAAGAGACCCAACTTCCTCAGGGCATATCTCATAAATTATAGCAAACCAATATTTAAAACTTCTATCATAAGTACCTTGAGATATATTCTCCATCTCCCCCAAGTTTTAGGCTCTAAAATATCAAATAAATAAAGTTATAGTGAATACCATACCAACTTATTTGAAACCTAATTTCAAAAGTATTCAGGATACCTATCTGTTAGAAAATTATATATTACGGAGCAATGGAACACATAAAATATTGCAGAAATATAAACACAGAAAACACACAAAACAAGAGAGACACAGATATACGTGGTTCACCCAGTTTGGGCTACGTCCACCCCGAACAGCTAGTCCTTCCTTTCTATTATCTAGCAAAATGAAGAGACACAACCTACAGCAAATCCGCTGTAATATCCTCTGTTTTCTCTCACAGTCTCACCTCTCTGTTTCTCGCTCACAGAATACACATCTATTTCATAGCCTCAAATACAATACCCTCATACAAAGAGAGGGGTTTCCTTCTAGGGAAAAAAACCCTAAACTAAACATAAGTTCTACCGTCAGATCATCCGCCTAATGAACGGCCAAGATTGACTAGAAATTACTATACTTTTACAAGGCAATTTTACAGCTGTTTTTAGCTTCGGGGGCGCTGCCCCCGAAACCCCCCGCCAGGGGGGGGCTCCCAAAGGTCGCAGCCACCCCCCCTGCAGCGAATATTTTACTGGCGGCAACGGGTTCTATGTGGCGATACCTTTGAATATAGAAGATAATCAGGCTCCACACCCAACACTATCTTCCTCAAAGAAGACCTCCAAAATTAAAGTGAAGCTATGTCTAAAAATTGAACTAGGTTTTCAATAAGTTTTCCCCTCATTATATTCTAATTTTTAACCTCTGAAACCTCTCAGAAGAAAAGTTATAGTGAAAATGGCAAGATAACTTGTTTGAAGAACCATCCAAGAGGCCCATATAACAAACCATGAAATAAAAATTGAATCAGATGTTCAATGAGATTTATCCTCACTATGGTCCAATTTTTAGGCTTTGAAACCAACCCAAAAAAAAACTTAGTGAAAATTCCAAGATGCCCTCTTTACCCCATAAACAACATTTTGGCTTCAAACAAAACTGGCCATTAGTGCCGTAAATAACACCGAAATTCAATGTTTCTGAGTGCGTGAATTGACGTCAAGTGGCAACATAATATCCAACAAAAGTAGGCATGTTCACATCGATGCCTTTATTTGCAATGGGAATAGCGCGAGGGAAAATATCTGGAATAGAGTCAAAAATAGGTTCTTCCATTCTTACTTCCACTATTACGTCCATTTGTACTTCGATTTTTTCTCCCACTGATTGTGCTTCCTGTTTTTCTTCTGGCATGGCATCGAAAATAACTTCTTTTTTGGCTTCCTAATTAACGCCAAGTTATGCTTCCACTGTGATGCCAAGGTATGCTTCCACTGCAATGTCAAGTTTTTCTTCCAACATGGTGTCGTTTATTACATCTATATTTTCTTCCATTATGGCATCTTCTTTAGCTTCTAATATAGCTTCCATTATAGTGTCTTTTTTTGCTTCTAATATTGCTTCTAGTAGAACTTCTTTGTTTTCTACCCAAATTTCTTCTATTTTTGCTTCTTAGGTAATGCCAAGTTTTGCTTCGATAATTACTTATTTTTTGGCTACCTAAATTGCTTCAGTTTTTTCTTCTTGGGTAATGCCCAGTTGGACTTCTAGTATTGCTTCCATTATTACTTGTTGGTTTTCTACCTAAATTGTTTCTTTTTTTGCTTCTTAGATAATGCCAAGTTTTTCTTGCAAGATTGCTTTTGGTGTGCTTCTACTTTTTCTTCCATTGCTGCTTCCTTTTTTGCTTCTAGTATTGCTTCCCTATTAGCCTCATGGTTTGCTTATTTTTTAAGTCTAGGTTTTGCTTCCTTTTAGTGTTGGGATTTGCTTCTGAATTGGCCTCCAATTTTACTTCCTATTAAGCAACCAATTTAGCTTCCTAATTAGAGCCAATAATAGCTCCAAGTATGGATTCCAATTTAATGTTGAATTTTATTTCCATTTATAGCCACATTCTTCTTCCATTTTAACAATTCATGATGCTTCCTTTAAAGCTTCTTTTTATTTATTTAATATTTTTTATTTGAATTAAATTAGTTGAGTATTTCATACCTCTTAAATAACTTATATGATTATACTATAGTAAGTCATATTGAATTTGAAATATTTTATAGCATACCATTTATAAAGAATTTTTAGGGAAATGGAAATCCATACAAACTAACAACATCTTTTTTAATTATAAGCGGTATTTTTATATTATTAATAAACAAAATTATTGGTCGTGACACATAATGCAAGCCCAAATTCACATCATAGATATTTCTAGAGTAGATCTCTTTCAGATTTATTGTAGTTACAGACCATACCATAAAATTGGAATAAAATAACAAGATATATTTTTTTTAACTATAACCTGTATTTTTATATTACTAAAAAACAAAGATTTCGGTCTAACTAGCTACACATAATGCGGGCCCAAATAATACATGTCCAAATGATATAAGTTGAAATGATACATGTAAAAATGATACAACTCAATATGGTACTCTAGGTGAAAATGATACATATGATAATAAACATGAAAAGAGGCATCATAGCGATTTATCAACAATGACCCATGAAGGAGTCTATATGATCAATGTCACTGGTTACTACTAGCGGTTTTCTCATCATCATCATCATCATGTCTATCATGATCATCAACATCAAGATAATCATTAGTGTCATCATTGTTGTCGTCTGCCTCGGTGTTCTCTCCATCTACCTCATCACCTTTGTCTCGAATGTCTGAACCAGACCCAACATAATTTGGATCGATTTTGAGATCTATTGGATCTTCTAAAAGACCTATGTTCTACAAGAAAAACATTCAAAATGAAAAGTTATTATTTATTTCATGCAATATTTAATATTTATGTTGTATTTATAATATTACAACATATGAAATGGAACCATAATCATATTACATCATATCAAAGTGCACATATATATCATAATACAATTTCAATTAAGTTACAACGAAGATGTCATTCCAATGATTGAAAATATGCAACAATTCTAATAAGCGTTAGTAAATCATGGAATGGCATCATACCTTTCTGTTGACTAACTTGTGTGTTGTGTAGTGTACCAGCCCCTTCTAGGAAGGAAGGGCCCTCGTTCTTGGTAGGGATCACTAGCTAGGAAGGTATTGTAGCTATTTGATTTATTTCCTCTCATTTATAATTCATGTGTGATTACTGTTACTGTTATTATAAGCCTTTTTGGTGCTTTAACGATCGTAGAATCCTAACCTTTGTATTGTGTAAAAACATAGGTCCCAGATTGGTTGCTTTGTTGGTGTGATAGTTATTTAACTCCCGTTACATTTTGATGGTGTGTTCATTTCATTTGAATGTTCCTTTAGATATTTATTGAGAGAATGGTTTCCAAGAGTGCTCTTATTTTTTGAATAAGAGTGACATTGTGACATAGTGGTTTTATTGTGCATTGTGTGTTTATTTATTGAGAGTGTGAACAAGGTTTGAGAGTATAACAACTAGAGTGTTGATATGATGAGAGTGTTATTACAATGATTGAGTTTGAGATTCATTGAGAACTAGTCATCATTTTCCCTTGCATATATTTTGCAAACTGGATTGACAGTTAATTTGAAGAGTTGGAACTATTTCTCTAAATTAAAAGGACAATTGTTCTGCCCAACAACAACTTGAAGAATAACCTATGCACAACCTTCACATAATGCAAGTCGAAGTAGAACTTAGAATGTTGTATGAAATTTGAAGTATAAGTATTTAAGCTCAAAGTAAAGATATAACAATGCAAAAGTGTGTAAAATAATTAAATAAATGATCTATAATTTTAATCAATCTGATTGGCCAAAAATGAAACCTTGGCATGCATTTTAGTGAAGCAAGGCAATTTTATCCCGCTTCAAAAAAATGTAGGCCCAACCTTCATTTCAAGGCGAAATTGAATGATTCAACTTGGAGAATATTGTTTTACTAAAAATTAACATTATTTTTTCACACAAAAATTTATGTTTTGCAAGAATATGCCAAATTTAATTCAATTTTGTAGGGTTAAAGTCAAGGTGTGTGTGCCATGTTGGCATTATGATGTATGTGTTGTACTTGATGGAAACCCACTTGTAGCAGAATAACTCACTTGTACATGGTAACTAGATGAATCTACAGAAGAGATATCAAATGAGACAGAATGCACAGCAGTAGTATTTATAGATGTGATGAAATGCAGGGCAGCTTCAAGGAATCAACCCACTTGTAGCAGAACAACTCACTTGTACATGGTAACTATATGAATCTACATAAGAGATATTAGATGTGATAGAATGCATGGCAGTAACATTTATAGATGTGATGAAATGTAGGGCAGTTTCAAGGAATCAGTTCAGAAGGCAACTCACTCAGATGAAATATCATAGTATAGCAGGTAAATAACAAAGAATTACAGATCAGTCTTCAAAGAATGAAGAAAGAGAGGTATACGCAAGTTCACCATTGACCAAGCTACGTATACACGCAGGTTCACTATATACAAGCCACGTATACGTACACACGCATTTTCACAGAAGGAAAAGCGCGTATACCTTGGAAAACTAAGTTTTTGGTCTGAAGTATTTGGTCCACCGTATTGTGATCCATGGTATTGGTCCAAGGTATCTGGTCCAAGGTATTGACCCTAAGTATTTGGTCCAAGGTATTGGTCCTAAGTGGTTTTGGTCCATGGTATTGAGAAAGGCCTAAAACTATATAAGGAGGAGAAGATCATTAGGCCAAATCACACAAGCATTTTGAATATCTGATGAAGTGTGAGATCCAGTATGCAGGTTATGGGTTTATGATGCTCTGCTTGATCTGAACCAAGGAGAAGCCTTTGCAGTTGATGGAGGACAAGGTCTAATGATGGATCGAGATCTTAAGGCTTGGAATGAATAATCTTTATATGGTTTGATCATGTTTATTCTAGATCTGTATACTGATGCATGTGTTGTTCAATAAATATTATGATCTGATTATAATTGAAGTTCGGAATAGCTGCAAAATTATGAATGAATATTTACAAATGTATATGTTGGTTGACTTTGGTAAAAGCACGTATACATGCAGGTTCGACACATCGAAGTAGCGTATACCTTGTGAACTATGATTTTTGAAGTTGCAATTGGTTCTGGTTGTTGATGCAGAGTTCTGGGTTTTTGCTTTATGTTCTGGTGACTGCATTCTGGTAACAATGTTCAGATTGATTGATTGTGATTTGCTTCAGTGATGATGGATGAGATCTAATAATGGATCAGGATCATAATGACTTATCATTATGTGATCTGAAGGGCTAGATCTGGTTGCTAATGCATGTATTATCCTTTATATGTGATGATCTGGGTATGTCTGAAGTCGGGAAGTGTAGCGAAGTTATAAGTAAGTATCTGTAGATCTATACGCTAGTTCACTTTGATGAAGTTGTGTATACACATTGGTTCGGCTCTTCCAAGTTGCGTATACCCTCTGATGCATGGTTTTGAGGTTACAAATGGTTCTGAATAATGATGCAATGTTCTGGGTTCATATCTGTGTACTGGTTATAGTAATCTTTTTGTTCCTGTTGATTGGTTGAAGTTGATTAAGTATGAATGAATGGTTGATTCAGTTGTGTCAGAGGTTTAGAGGTTGTCAGTGATTGATTGAGTTTGGTTGATTCAGAAAGTAATGATTGAGTTTCAGTGATTGGTTGATGCAGATATAGTTGATAGTTATATTGCAGTGGTGATTGATTTGAGCTTCAATGTTGTTGATGGGTCCAGTATGAAAATTGGATGAAAAGTGGCCTGCAAAGTGTGATGTTGTGTTCCAGGAGTATCCAGTATGAAAATTTATGAAACGTGGTCCCTGGAGGAAGAAAGAAGGTTGTAGCCTTTTGTAGGCCGACGCCTACATACTAGTAAATATATTGGATAGTACAAGAGCTAGGGGGTTGTGGCTCCCTTCCAGTAGAAGCCGGAGAATGAGAGAATGTTGTAGCCTTTTGTAGGTAGAAGCCTGCATACTAGTATGAATCTGCACCAGTACAATGTTGCAAACACATTTTCTTATTATTAAAAGAAGACAGAGACGACAACAGTAGGTGGTTTTCACCCACATTGGGTTTCCACCTTAAATCTTGGTGTTTATGTGTGTTGCTTATGTGTGATGGTTTACTCTATTATTAACTACATATGGTTATGGTTTAATGTCTAATAAAGTACTGATGCACAGATTAAAAGATCAACATATGATGAATTAACTGAATCATTAGTTTATTGGATATATGCTTGTTTCCTTAAGCATAGTTGCGTGTACACGCGGGTTACCCACATGGAAGTAGCAGATACAAATTTGAGTATGAAAAGAAAATATTTTGACTTGACTAATACTACTTCACCCCCCAGTATTATTTCCAACATGCCAAAAATAAAATCACACTAGGACTTGTACTTAATTGACTGTGCGTTAATGATCATTCCAACCTAAATGTAAGACCGTTTTATGAAACATAGCATAGTTTTTTTCATAAAGGAAATGTTATAAATTGAACTCCAAGTTTGTTGGAATAGCAATTGATCATATATGGCAATGATCATAGTTGAAACAAATATGCACTCACAGGCACAACAAATTATGCTCTTGGTAATGAAATTTGAAATGGGACATGTTTAGACAATTAATAAACTTGTGATATAAACTTACACCATTTCTGATAAATATCTGACATAAACACAACTTTCACATAAGTAAATTCGAAGCAAAACTTAGAATGTTGTAGGAAATCTGAAGTATAAATATTTAAGTTCAAAGAAAAGATATAACAATACAAAAATGTGTAAAATTATTAAATAAACAATCTACAATTTTAATAAATCATATTAACCAAAAAATGAAGCATGGGAATGCATTTTAGTGAAGTAAGGAAATTTGGCCTGGTTCACAAAAATGCATGCCCAACCTTCGTTTCAAGGACAAATTGAATGATTCAACTTGGAGAGTAATTCTTTACTCATAATTAACATTAATTTTTCACATAGAAATTTATGTTATTCAAGAATATGCCAAATTGGATTGATTTTGTAGGGTTAAATTCAAGGTTTGTGTGCCTCAAATAAATGCACACCAAGACCTATACTTAATTGACTGTGTGATAATGATCATTCCAACCTAATTATAAAACCATTTTATGAAACATAGCATAGTAATTTTCATAAAGGAAATCTTATACATTGAAATCCAAGTCGGCCGAAATAGAAATTGATCATATTTGCTAATGATCACAGTCAGAGAAAATGTGCACTCTCAGGCCAAACCAATTAAACCCTTGGTAATGAAATTTAAAATGGGACATGATTGGACAATTCCTAACTTAGGATATATCCTTGCATCGTGTTTGAAAAATATCCTACATAACTATGTTTCCCACTTATACACAACTTTCACATTAGACAATTCAAAGAAAAACTTAGATTGTTGTATGAAATTTGAAGTTTAAATATTTAAGTTCAAAGTAAAGATATAACAATCCAAAAGTGTGTAAAATCATTAAATAAAAAATATACAATTTCAATCAATTATATTGGCTAATAAATGAATCTTGGGCATGCATTTTAGTGAAGCAAGGCTATTTTGGGTTGGTCCACAAAAATGCACGCCCAACCTTCATTTCAAGGCTAGTAATTTTTCCTATGAGGATATTTTCTCTTGAATTTTGTGATAACCCCAACAATGGTTCTCTTGTAAAATGCATTGTAAATATTTTACATAAATAAAATTAAAAAAGGAGGGATCAAGTCAAGGACACAAATTCCAGAGCTAAGAGGAGGTTTCTTGGTTGGGATATCTATGGGTTTCTTGTACATAAATCTAAACTGTTTTTGGGACAACCATTAAAGGGATTGTTGATAAGCCTTAATGGAATAACTATGAATTTAATTGGGATACAAGGAAGTACACATGCCAGTTTTCCTTGAGAAACACTCACAAGGAAAGAAGGATGAGGACCATGTTGTCTGGGAAGATATTGCAAGGTAACAAGGACAGCGAGGTCAATCCCTGTGCATAGAAGAAAATAGCAGAAGAAAATAAGTATTCACTCTCATTCAATACTTTCACTTTTTAATGCAAAGACATAATTTTCACTGACTCATTTAGCCATACAATATTTAGCATCTAATAAGAAGAGAAGAGAAGAAGGAAGAAAGACAATAATTGATTTCAGTTGGAAAGATTGTTGCATAGGTGGTTTCTCCATGGTTAGGAATAATGCCTCTTGAGTCCCTATAAAGCCAAAGGGTGGAGATGGTTTTCTCTGGATTCCCTCAGTGGTGTGGGTGGAGGATTGTGTCATTAGATTCCTAGAAGGATATCCATTGATGCTTTCTTGTTGTTGATTTACAGTGGGTTCTGGATTCACCTAAGTGGATGGAACCACTATGTGTTATTTAAGGGTGGAGAGGCCAGTCTCTAGATTCCCTTGGTATTTGGTGGAGGCAGTTGGCATTTGGAATCCCTATGTTCTGTCAACTACTGAGTGGCTTGTGGGTGGATGAGGGATGTCCTCTGGAGCCCCTATCTTAGCTAGCAGTTGGTGTTTTATCCCTGAAGCAATCCCCTCAGTCTCTAGAATTTGGCTTGGGGGTGAAAACTGCAATTGAGAATGGTTGTAGCTATCTAAGTTTGGGTGGATAACCCTTATCCCATACTCATTTGCACAAAAAATTCCAAGTTAAATATTTATGTGTACTTTCTGTTTTATTAAACATGCATTTGTATTCTAGATTTAAATGATGTTGATAATTGTAATGAGCATGTGTTTGTATTTCTGGACTGACATGGTGCTTATAAATGTGATGAACAAAAGTATAATGCATTCTTGGCTTGGAATGGTATGCCTTGTGAATTACATGACTATGCTATTGAAATGCATAATAAATAAAAATGTACACAAGTTAAAGATACCATAATGGTTCATAGGAACTAGATTCAACCATGACAATATTTAATATATGAGTCCTTTTATTAAATGTATAATGATTACATGGGAGACAACTTTTTTGAAAGGTTCTGTGTGAGAATATGTTGTTGTAAATCCCATTACTGTTCATGGGGATTTGTGTGAAACTGAGGATGACCTCATCTTATAACTCTACTAACTAGTGACTTTACATTAGAGGCTTTGGTAGCCTTTCATTTTGAGTAGTCCTAGAGGTCTTCGATAAGATTCACAATGTTTTTGGCTATGGTACTTCACCCTTGAGGGTGAGCCTTGGCTTGAAAATCATCGAGGAGAACTGATCTCCTAATGACCCTTTTGGTATTTTACAACTCCTGCAAGCTTGGGAGGAGAATTTTGGTCATAAGCTCAGGATGGGTAGCGTCAGAACATGCTAGTAACCCATAGAGGTCATGGGAGAATGTTTGTGTAGATCCAATTGGTCACAAATTTATAAGGCAAAGTCTCAATATTGACCACGTATGTTTTGTTCCTACATAAAAAGGGTATATTTTCAAGCTATGACCCTCATGATATAATTTCTAATAAAAGGATGGAAATTAGTTTTGCACTTTATATTCATGAAAGCAAACTAAAAATGAGAAAATGGAAAATCAAGGAACTTGGCCATGTGGTAGGTTGCAACAAAGAATGGATGTTGAAACCCCTATGGTAAAAGAGAAGAGTTTGAAGAGGACTTCTCTTGGATAAATATATGTTAAGATGGAGAATTCCTAGTCATAGAAGAGGAATAAAATTCAAATAGAAGATGAATAAGACATACAAATGAAACTAATAGAAGTGTCTTCAAATGATCCTGGTTTTCAAATGCAATTGGAAAATCGAGGGAACACTGCTTCCTGTTCTATCTCCATTGATTTGGAAACATTCAAAATAGAAGAAACTCTTTCATTTGGAACTTTGCAGAAGAATTATCAACAAATTAAGGAGAGGAGATATAAAATGAGAATTAGTATGACAACACATCATCAATACCTTATTGCAGAACAAAAAGTCTAAGGTGCTATCATTAAGGAATAATTTAAAATTTCCTAGGATTGAGCACGCTCAAACAGTTGAGTTGGCTCATGTTGAAAAAGAAAAAGAGTTGTTAATAGGAGAATTAGTTGACATAAATAAAGGGATTTTTATTTTGTAGGAAAAAGTGCAAAACCTACAACATTTAGTTAAAAATCATGTTTGCACCATTGTGTTTCTAGCTGAATCATTTGACCCCTTAAAGAAATCGACAAAGGTCATGACAGAGTGCATAATTTCAGAAGTTGAACTAAAGAAAAACCAAGATGATTTAGTCGTTGTAAGAGAGAAGTTGAATGTAAAGGAGAGGCAACTGAACATAGAAAATTAAAATAACAATCAGCTTACAAGTAAGTATAAGGCAAATCAAGATGAAATCAAAGAGTTGAAAACCAAGTTGAAAGGTAATATTTCTTTCATTGAGGCTAGAAAAATTGTTTAGGATGACATTATTCAAGAAGTTCCTTCTATATGGGAATATATTCAAATAATTTCACAAAAAAATATTATAATAAGAGGATCATAAATGATCATTGATCTATGCAAGAAATAAGTACAAAAGGAAACACTCAAGGCCAAGAAGATAATTAAGTATTTGAATGAAAAATCTTCAATAGAATTAAGGGCGAGAGTCACAATCTTTTAGACCATGTGCACCAGTGACGATGTACTTTAACATGTGAAGACTCACAAACTCACATGAAGTTCAGGACCACGTGATGTGATTTCACCAAATTATTCATTCCCCGCATCATAATATTCATTGAAGGGAAATAAAGTGGCTAGGAAAATTGCTGAATCAAATTTTTGTTGGAGAAGATAACATGCCAGTTTTCAACTTAAACCTTGGAATTTCGAGATGGTGAACACTAATGAGGCTAATATCGATGTAAAAATATAAAATAAGCTAAGACTGGATGGGGCGAGAGAGGTAGAACATGTGAACCATCGTATCGAGTTGATTTGAAGGAAGATTGTAAACTAGGTTTGTGTAGACTTAGATTGATTCAGATCATAAAATCATAAAGGTAGATAATGGTAGAGTCAAGGTCACAAGCATCCATGATGAACGAGTGGGAATTGTGAAATGCTATAAAATACCACCAAAGTGATTATTAAGGAAGGAAATAATTGGTGAAAGGAAGTCTTTTATTAATATAGGATTAGAGGAGATGAGGGACGTTTAAGTTGGAACCAAGAGAAGGAGTGGAAGAGTCACGCCAAACTAAAGGAGTATGAGGGAGCTCATAGAGGGAGATAAGGTGAATTGAAAGAGAGGGAGGAAATGATGAGAGAATGGGCCTTAGGGAGTGGCCATGGTAAAGATGACGTGGTTATGGAAGAAGAGATTGCATCATAAGAGTTGGAAGCGACATATATAGAAAATGAGTTTCCTTCCATGGGAGGTAGTTAAATTGCAATCGGTGGCCAGGACCAAGGAGGGCCCCCTCTGCTCATAGAGATGGTTCTCACATGATGCTATATTCTGAGCAATAAGTGTAGCCTAATACCCCTTGAATGAAGGCTTTACGATTCCATATGGAAGAACTATGTCGAGACAATTCCCACTCTGGGAGTTGTAACAGTAGGATGAGATTCCTGCCCTCCACTGCCCTGGGTTAATGGCAGGATAGGGGGACCTTACCCCTAACTCTTACGTGAAATTAGGTAGAATCCATATTCTAGTGGGTAGAAGGAGACATAATCACTTTGAGTAACTGGGATGGTTGGTTGAAAAAGTATAAGCCACCTAACCCCAGTAACCCTCGTAGTATCTTGAAGAAGGCAACAAGGCTAAATATTTTCCACTACCCGCCAAAGGAAGGAGTAGGTACACTAGGGAAAAAAGAGCGTTTGTTAGGGATATGCATGGGACCCAAACTTGGAGAAACAATGGTGGTCATGTTTCTCTTTTGGCGAGCACTGTTGTGAGGAGGGGGGATGTGGATAATCCCTCCTAGTCTGTTGGAAGAGCTCTAATGAAACCAGATTCCCTATTTAGCCTTGCTCTTGTTGTACCAGGATAAAGAAGACAACCTTAGATAGGATGTAGGTTCCATATCCATAGGGATAGAAGAAGGACAGAGCGGCTCGAGGATGAGCCACATTTTTGTTTTGTGGTGTAACAACGCAACTATTTTATCCAATATTGATCGAAATTAATGCATGTTGTTGATTATTTTAGATGGAGATTGGAGAAAATGCAGAGCTTGAATCTTCAACTAGTAAAATAAAAAGATATGTACGTGGATGTGTACCTAAAACTGAGTGGCCCGAGGATGAGCCACATTTTTGTGTTGTAGTATAACAACACAATCATTTTTCTTTTATTTTTTATTCTCTCTTCAATGTCTGTCTCTCAATATCTTGGTCCCACCATAGAACGAGGGTTTTGAATTTTTTAATGTTTAGCTTAAACATTGTTCTAATGGTGTGTTTCACAAGAATTGATTTGAAAAATACATAAATGTTCTCTAGTTTCTCTGTGCAAGGGCAGAGAACCTCGATAGGTGATGGGCAAAGACCCCTCAATATTTTTTACATGGAATCTATGTATATTTCCATGTTAATATAGTGTGAATCTTTGCCAACAAAAAAAAAAGAAAGACAACTCCCTAATGGGTCTCAGGGTCATGATGTAACAATGCCCTAATGGGCCTTAGTTCTTGGGTCTAACATCGACCTCTTTGGGCCTTATTATCTATGATATGATAAAAGATTATGATAGAGATATGAAGGAGATATGTTGAGTCTATGACAAAGATATCATGACAGACCTATGATTGTTCCATTTCATTGTTATTTCTAATGTTATCTCTACATAATTTCTTATGATGATATTGGGTGAATGCAATGTGAAAATTTTGAGTATCTATGAATTTAGGCTTTTGTGATCCATATCGAGCTTATAGAGAAGAGTTTTAAGAGGAAATCACATTGTAGTTCATTTGTCGATGCGTTTCGAACCAACAAGTGTGGTTCATCATCAGGACAAGTTGAAGAACCAGATCATTGCTGCAAGTTAAATAGAGAGAGAAGATCATTCAACGACTATATTTGACTAGGAAATGGCTATATTAGACCGGGTAACTAGACTGGACCAAGAGCAAGGGACAGGGAAAATTAATTAGTTAATTAATAAATAAGCTATGATTATTGTAACCGTTCATATTTAACTAAACTGAGTATAACTCAATAACCAATTCTTAGACCTTTTTTATTATTTAAAACTCTATAGACCTTATATTATTATTATTATAAGAAATAATAAGAGAAATTAATAAATTTTTATTAACTGGATACCTAATTAGTTAGATAAAAAATTGACTTAATACTAAATTTAAAGATTAATATGGTTGTTTCCAATTAGTTTGTTAACTCCCTTATTAATTCAAATTTATTTATATTCTTAAGGTATAACGGGTTAAATAGTTTCTATAAGGTAAATTCCGAAATAAAAACTTATATTATTATATAAAAAAATTATTAAACTGATAACCTAATTGGTTACAAAAATATTTGACAAAAATCTATAAGGAATCCAACTATATTAAATATGTAGCCAAAAACCACTTGGAAAATAAATCAAAGTTATTAAAGAATTAGGAGAAAATACAGTTGTTTTCAATTAGTTTGTTAATTCCGTTATTAATTTCATTTATTCATATTTAAAGGAAAAATGAGATAATTCGTTTCTATCTTTATAATACTTCATTGTTATTTAGGTAAAAAAATAAATAAAAAAATTATACATTATGGTAATAAATTAAGGCCTAAAAGTTTTTAAAACCTATCAAAACACCGTATTATTAATTTTAATCTAGAAGAAATGAAAGAGATGACGGCCAAGAAATCTCAATAGGGATGACCACTGAAAAATTAGCAGCTGTTAGATCCCTGTCCTTTTTTCCAAGCCACCCTCCACCGCTCGCCCCAACCCCTTTTGTCGTTCTTCTAAGTGTGGTCTTCTCCATATTTTCCCCCTTTTTATTCCCTCTTGCTCTTTGATTTTATTCAATATTTTAGTTTATTATTATATTAATAGTTGTTCACTTTCATTTCTTCTGGATTAAAATTAGTAATAAGGTGTGTTGATAGGTTCTAAAAACTTTCAAGCCTTAATTTATTAGCATTATATATATATATATATATATATATATATATATATATATATATATATATATATATATATATAACCTAAATAAATATGAAGGTATTATAAAAATAGAAACGAATTATCTTGTTTTTCTTTTAAATATGAATAAATGAAATTAATAATGGAATTTACCTATAGAAATTATTTAACCCGTTATACCTGAAGAATATAAATAAATTTGAATTAATAAGGGACTTAACAAACTAATTGGAAACAACCATATTAATCTTTAAATTTAATATTAAGTCAAATTTTTGTCTAACTAATTAGGTATCTATTTAATAAAAAATTATTAATTTATCTTATTATTTCTTATAATAATAATAATAATAATATAAGGTCTATATAGTTTTAAATAATAAAAAAATATATGAATTAGTTATTGAGTTATAACTAGTTTAGTTAAATACGAATTATTACAATAATAACTTATTTATTAATTAACTAAATAATTTTCCCCATCCCTTGCTCTTGGTCCAGTCCAGTTACTCGGTCTAATATAGCCGTTTCCTAGTCAAATATAGCTGTTGAATGATCTGCTCTCTCTATTTAACCTGTAGCCATGATCTAGTTCTTCAACTTGTACTGATGATGAACCACACTTGTTGGTTCAAAACGTGTCAACAAATGAATTACTATGTGATTTTCTTCGAAAACTCTTCTCTATAAATTTTTAATATGTTTTAAAATGCATTTATATACAACAAAAAATTCTAGCCCCAAGAAAATTAACATATAACATTGTAAAAGTGTGTAAAATAGTAAAATAAACAATCTGCCATTTGAATAAATCAGATTGGCCCAGAAATGAAGCCTATGCATGCATTTTAGTTAAGCAAGGCAATTTTGGCCTGCTTCACAATAATGCATATCCAACCTTCATTTAAAGGCCAAATTGAATTATTTAACTTGGAGAGTATTTATTTAATCATAAGTAACATTAATACAATAAAATATTTCTTATTTTCACATACATATTTATGTTGTTCAAGAATACTCCATATTGCATGGATTTCACAGGGTAAAAGGCAGGGCTTGTGTGCCTCAAATAAATGCACAACATGACCTATAATAAATTGGAAATGATATCATTCCATCCTATGGGTTTGTGAAATTTTACCTCAATATTGTGGTGTACCAGTGCCCTAATGGGCCTCTACCTTGTGGTGTAACAACACCCTGATGGGTCTCAGTTCTTGGGTATGATAGTGGTCTCTTTGGGCCTTCCTATCTGCGATATGAGAAAATATTATGATAGAGATATGAAGGAGATATGTTGAGACCAATGATAGGGATATCATGATAGACCTATGATTATTCCAATGTATTTTTATTGCTAATGTTCTCTCTACATAATTGCTTATGATGATATGGGTTGAATGCATTGCGAAAATGATTTAAAATGAAATTATCTACAATAATGACTTCGAGCCCTAAGAAAATTAAATTGTTACTAATCTACTAGTTAGTAAATATATAACAATTTAAAATAGTAAAATAAATTATCTGCAATTCAAATCAATTATATTGACCAACAATTGAAGCTTAGGTGTACATTTTAGTGAAGCTAGGTAATTTTGGTCTGCTTCACAAAAATGTACGCCCAACCTTCATTTCAAGGCCAAATTGAATGATTCAACTTGGAGAGTATTTATTTACTCATAATTAACATCAATACAATTAAATGTTTTAAAATTTTCACATATATATTTATGTTTTTCAAGAATACTCTAAACTGCATAAATTTCATAGGGTAAAAGGAAGGGTTTGTGTGCCTCAAATAAATGCACACTAGGGCCTGTAATTGATTGGTAGTGATATAATGATCATTCCATCCTACGATTCTATGAAATTGTACCTCAGTATTGCATTGTAACAACGCTCTAATGGGCCTCATTCTTTTGGTGTAGCAACACCCTAATAGGTCTCAGTTCTTGGTTATGACAATGGTGTCCTTGGGCCTTCTTATCTGTGATATGAGAAAATATTATGACAAATATATGAAGGAGATATTATGAGCCTTATGACATAGATATCATGATAGACCTATGTATGTTCTGTTTCATTTTTATTTCTAATGTTCTCTCTACATAATTGGTTATGATGATATAGGGTGAATGAAATGTGAAAATGTTTTAAAATGAAATTATATACAACATATACTTCTAGGCCTAAGAAAATTAACATTTAATAAAATTCTTTCGGTAAAGATCACATAAGAGAATTTTTGGCTGACGCATTTCCAACCAACCAGTGTGGTTCATCATCAGGGCCAGATATTCAAAAATTAAGATTGTCATTACTCTACTAGGTAGTAAAGATATAAAAATGTAAAATGGTAAAATAAACAATATACAATTCAAATAAATTAGATTGACCAACAAATGAAGACTGGGTGTGCATTTTAGTGAAGATAGGTAATTTTCATTTGCTTCACAAAAATGCACACCCAACTTTCATTTCAAGGCCAAATTGAATGATTCAACTTGGAGAGTACTTCTTTACCCATAAGTAACATGAATACAATTATAATTTTTTATTTTTTCACATACATATTTCTATTTTTCAAGAATACTCCAAATTGCATGGATTTCATAAGGTAAAAGGAAAGGTTTGTGTGTCAAATAAATGCACACCAGGACTTGTAATTAATTGGCAGTGATATAATGATCATTCCATTCTATGGGTCTACGAAATTGTGTCTCATTCATGTGGTATAAAAACCCCCTAATGCACCTCAGTCTTGTGGTGTAACAGTGCCCTAATGGGCCTCAGTTCTTGGGTATGATAGTGGCCCATTTGGACCATCTTATCTTTGATATGAGAAAAGATTCTGACAGAGATATGAAGGAGATATAAAGGAGATATGCTGAGACCTATGATAGAGATATCATGAAAAACCTATTATTATTCCACTGCATTGTTATTGCTAATGTTCTCTTTACATAATTTCTTATGATGATCTGGGGCGAATTCAATGTGAAAATGTTGTTTTTTTTAAAATGAAATTATCTACAGCAAAGACTTCTAGCCCAAGAAAATCAACATTGTTAGTACTCTACTGGTTAGTAAATATATAACAATGTAAAAATGCATAAAGTACTAAAATAAACAATCTACAATTTGAATGATTCAGATTGGTCAAGAAATGAAGCCTGGGTGTGCGTTTTAGTGAAGCAAGGAAAATTTTTCATGCTTCACAAAAATGCATGCCCAACCTTCATTTCAAGGCCAAATTGAATGATTCAACTCGAAAAAAAAATCGTCATAAGTAACATTAATACAATTAAATATTTTTAATTTTTCACATATATATTTATGTTGTTCAAGAATTCTCCAAATGACACAGATTTCAAAGGGTAAAAGGTAGGGCTTGTGTGCCTCAAATAAATTCACACTAGGACCTATAATTAATTTGCAATGATATAATGATCATTCCATCCTATGGGTATGTTAAATTGTAACTCAACCTTGTGGTGTAACAACCCCCTGATGGGCCTCAGTATTGTGGTGTAACAACGCCCTAATGGGGCTTAGTTCTTGGGTATGATAGTGGCCTCTTTGGGCCTTCATATATATAATATGAGAAAATATTATAACAGATATATGTTGCACCCTGTGATAGAGATACCTTGACAAACCTATGACTGTTTTGTTGCGTTTTTATTGTTAATGTTCTCTCTACATAATTACTTATGATGATATGGGGTGAATGTAGTGTGAACATGTTTTAAAATGTAATTATCTATAGGAGAGACATCTAGACCTAAGAAAATTAACAATGTTACTATTCTATTGGTTAGTAAAGATATAACAATGTAAAAGTGTGTAAAATCGTAAAATATAAAATCTATAATTTGAATCAATCAAATTGGCCAAGAAATGAAGTCTGAGCATGCATTTTAAAGAGCACGACAATTTTGGCCCTGTTATCACTCTAAAATTTCCCTAGGGTTGTCATCAAAGAAATAATATAGGTAACCACAAACCTACTTTTGAGATTAGGATCTAGCCTTCCTAATGCTCAAAGAGGGCTCTCTCTTAATGATTTAACTTTGTTGAGTTAATTGATTTTAGGCTAGTTATTTAAGCTTGATTGGGTTTTGATTTGATTTGGTGGTGGAATCACTGATTCAGATGGATAGATAAGTGTCTTTTTACCATTGGGCCATGGAGTCCAAATGTCAAGAAAACAGGACTGAATCAAGTTCTAAAGATAGTGTTCATAGGGCAAGGTAGCTGAGTAAATTTAGATATTTTAGGCTGGATGGTGAAGTGGTTTTTCAATCAGGGTCAAGGAGCAGTTAAGGATTCCTCAAATCGGATAATGAAGGAAATGAAAGAGGTCAATCGAAACTAGGGAGAAATGAAGAATTCCCTACTTTGGATATCAGAAGAAACCATTAAAATGAATAACTATTCAAGACAGAGTGTACTTAAACAAATTCTGAAGTAAAATTCCAGTTTTTTCATTCAAATTGGAAACAGATGTATGCTTGTGAAATACTTAAGAAAATAAAAATTTGACAAATGACAGATACTACATTGAAGTGGCCCAACACATGAATCCTATAATGCAATTCCTTTATTACTTAGTCCAGTCTGATGACTTGAAATTTTTTACAATAAACCCTCAGGGTTTCAGATTAATGTAACTATAGAAATGTTCAGCAATCCACACCGATACTTCGAATTTTGAAGTATTTATACAAAAAATAGTTACAAAATATCCTAAACTATTTTAGGAATTATTCAAGGAAAATAAATATCTCCATGCAAGAAGATAGAGACACCTAGGAAACTAAAAGGCTAGTTGTCCCTTCTTTTACTGGTTTTGTTGTTTTATACTTTGATCTTTTCTTGCTTTCTCTCCTTTGTTGTTGCTCTACGCTGACTATTCTTTTACTTTGTCTGTGACTAATACTCTTTCATATGATACTCTTTGACTTATATGATTTGCTGTTTCACTTTCACTGCTCTGTATTCATTGTTTACCTTGCATTTTTTTACAGTGAATCATTTAGATTTCCCCAAGTCTCTATATCTGGTAATTTAATATTTACCATTCTTCTGTAGACTTCATCACCTTCTTTATATTTTGATAAGGTGGGCTTGTTCACAAAAAGATGTTTTACCTCATGCTGGAGGTAAAAGAGGTTCTCAAAATCTTGGTAAAGGACTTTTCCTATAGGCATCCCTTTCATGGAGGAATTGCTGGCTTGTTCCTTTGCCACTTATCTGATTCTCTTGTCATAGTCTTCATGTGGCATTAACCTGTCATTAATTACCAGTGGATTAGGTAGACCTTTCTGCCTCAAAGCATCAAATTTGACCATGAACCTGCCTATAACTAGCTCCATTGTTTGGCATTTGTCCTCAAGCTGCATCATTAGGTTCCTCTTGGTGATTAAATTTTTCACCTCTAGTATAGTGCTAGTTCTGTCAGCTATTCCAAGCTCTTGCAATTCATATTTATTCTTTGAGTTAAGGAATTGGATTATTCTAGAGGCTTCTTCTGGCATGTTTCCAAGTTTAGCCTTAACCCTTTGAATTGCTTCACCAGCCTCTTTGACTAAATCATTTTGTTCAAAGATCACCTGTATAGATGGCCAAATATCATTGACTGAGTCAATGATATTGGCCCATAAAAGTTGTTTTGCTTGGGCTAGTGGCTCTTTTAGTGTTAATTCTTTTTCCAGCTTCCCAATCTTTTCATTCAACCTGTTTGTCTTCTAAACTTCATTCTTATGCATAATTTGAGCCAATTTCTTCTCATCCTCTAGAATCTTGATTTGTTCCTTAAGTCTATTTATTTCAGTGGTCTGGATGGACATATCCTCCATGGCTTTGACCAGTTTAGTTGCTTCATCACTAGGATGAGTTGCTACTATTGTTGAACCTATTGTTGATGTAGTTGCTATTATAGCTGGAAGAGTTGTAGCTAGTGGAGCTGTTGGAGCCAATGAAGCTATCAAAGTCAAAGAACTGTTGTAGTAACTGTAGGAATAGCAGTGGAAGTGGCTGTCTCAATGTTTGCTTATTTCAACTGTATTAAATTTTCCAATTCATTCTCCATTTATTTTAATTGAGCATTTAGCTAGAGAATGAGGTCCATCATTTCATCTTTCTGGCTTTGGCTCTCTAGAACCTCCTTGGTTTGTGGATGTTCAGAAGGAGGCAACTTCAGTTGTTTCTTCAGTGCAACAATGTCTTCATTTTTCTTCTTTATGAGCTTTTCTACAGCCTTGATGTCATTTAGATTATATCCAATCTCAATAACCATGTCCTCTAGTGACTTGATTTTGTTATCCTTTGCCTATGATGATGCTTTCTCTAGCTTAAACTGTGCTGTGATGTCGTCTAGAGGATTTTGAAGTTTCTAGACACTCATGGCCTTGTTGGTCATTATTGAGTAGATCATTTCCCCTGCCTGCTTATGAAATTCAATTTGATCAATAGGGTGAACATCCCTAGCCAAAACTTCAAACTCTGTCTTCCTGTAGTTTGCTGATGACTTAGGCCGCTGGACTATAGGCTGCAAAAATGTCATTTTCATTTTACCAGTTTTAATGTCAAAAGATGACATCAACCTATTCTGATTGCCAGGATTCTGTTTGAAGTACTGGGCATGTGTTTCAGCTTTCAATGCCTCATTTCTTAATTTGATATCCTTATACTTCTGCTTTATGTCCTTTTCCTTCTCTACTAGGTTGCTTGATGAAGAAACCTCTATGCTAAGCTGTTTTGAATGCTCTGAGTATTAGAGGTGGAAGGTTGATGAGTTTCCTCTAAAACTAAAGGAGATGTATTTTCTCTAACCACTATTTCTCTATCAATGATTTGAAGTGTCTTAACTGTCCCAACTATCTATGTTTTCTCTTCTTTCTCATTGACAGGATTTAGCTTGGGCTTCTTCCTGTACATGATTTCAAATCTATCACGTTTTGTATCTATGCTTGAATACGAACCTTCTTCCTTGGTCCTCTTTGTACTTTTGTCCTGCAGGGTTGGAGTATGCAGAATGGAACTAGTATCCATCTATTTCTCCATATCTATCAAGGTATTTTCCAACCATTCTGACTGGTTGGCATATTTTTCAATGTCTACCCTAGACTCATGCATAAAAGGGCTTAATTTAAATTTGAGCCTCAATTTGTTTATGACTCCTAAAGCGTCATACTGCCATTTAAAACTGCTACTGAACTTCATCTCCTGTAAACACTTCTCCGCTTCTTCTCCAACCTCCCTATTATTACAGATAAAAGGACCAAGCTAGTTTTTTAATCTTGAACTGTGTTTTCTTCCTAGCTGATAGGAAATTCACATCATCTAAGTTTATAATCTGCCTGATATATTCTAATGTAAATATCCCCATGGGAAGCTATTTGGGAAGCTTATAGGGAGTCAGCTGGCATCCATATATTCTAATTTCAGTGTGTTCCTAGTATAGATACCAGTCTCCTACTCTATTGTTCTTAGAAAACTGCAAAACTCTTTTTATCTCATCACTGATCCTAGGTTGATTTCTACTGGTTAGCATATTTACAACTGGATGCACAAAGGAATCAATAAAATTTTTATATATGAAAACAATGGAATACTTTTGGATTAAGGGTGTCCAAAATATGACTGATCTGGGTTGGCACTTAGTGTCCAACTTCTAGATATTGACTAGAAACTTATTTGATTAGAAATACAAGAACATGTGGAGCAATACAGAAGAGTATTTGAATACTCTTTCATTTGGAAATCTGATCAATTGGTCATGAATTTTGTCTGCCAAGTACTGGGAAAAATTGAAAATTGCAGCTGGAGGCTTGCTTGCGCAAAAAATAGAGAGGAAAGAAAGAATTGGCTCATCTACATCCTCATCAGTGGTATATCCAATAATGAAAGAGAGCATGGTCACAATTTGTCTAGCCCTCTCAGAGAAAATGGTGGCTGAGTATGGAGGACTATCTGTAGGGATATGAGACTCTTATAGGATGAAAGTCCGAAAGATTTGAGTCTTCTTGGGAAGGTCCAGATTAAAATAGAGTTCAAGTAGGTATTAAATGGAAAATGGGGTTTCATTTGAGTTTGGTTGGATGTGCAGCTTTTGGTTTATTGACTCTACATTGATTGTAAACAAAATCTGCTGGTTGGGAGAGACTATGGCTCTTTAGCTTGGGATATAACAGTTTTGGCATAGATGGATGATTTCAGGGAACTGCTATACCTGTGGGAACAAGTATTTGGGAAAATTGGATTCCCATAAATGAAGGAATTTGTCTTTACTCCAACAGTGGAGTTTCAATAGATGGTTGGGGGAAGCTATGTCTTTAATTTGGAAATCTCTATGAGCCAATGGAATGTGGTCAACATCCAGGTGAGGGGTTTGCATGGATTTATCATTTAGGATGCTCTAAAAAGCCATTATTTGGTTTATTCTATTGAATTCCTCTTTTTATGGATTTAGGAGTAGGGTTAGGAGTTTTGGAATAGTGGGAAGGGTAAATACAGTCTGTAGGAAAGGGTTTCTTAGGATGCACAATAGGTTTCTTCAGTTTAGAAAGGTTTTTAATTATTTTAATCAATTAACCTTTTACAATTACTGTGTAAATTTTAAGTAGAGGGTCGTTCTGGTTCTTTCAAGATTACCTGGAAAAACAGAGACTTGGTGTGTAGGCAGGGTTCTGTGGTAGCAGCGGAGGTTTTTAAGGCTTCAATTGTCTGTCTGCTACTTCAATTTGGAGTCTGTAGGGTCTCCACACTGTAAATGGATAAAAAATGGTTGAGCAGAGTTCTCGGGGTTCATAATTGGTCTGCAGAGGTTTTTGCAATGAAACAACAGTAAAAAGAGTGAAAAGGGGGCTTTTTTGGCTTTTAACTAACAACGTTAAATTTTGCATGTGGGATTAATAAATGAATAGTGGGCGGTTTTCTTTTATGCAGGGAGGCGGTTTTATGGAATATCATACCACTTTTGAGTGAAAGGAGGTATTTTTTGAGAGCACGCGATATAACGTGGGGCTGCCATTTAGCAAAAGATCACTTGGGAAAAAACCACGAAGCTCACGTGTTTTTGGAATTTTAACTGGTGGACGATGGGAGCGTGCGATATGGATATGGGCCATCGGATCTGGGAGCAGTTGATTGGGGGGCTATCGTGCGACAGAGTTGCAAGGACTGAGTTGGGGTGTGATTGGCGGGGCCCAGGGATTAATAATGCGACAAGTTACATATAATCAAAGGTTTAGTGAGGGTCGGGGATTTATACACTGGGGGGTAGTATACATAAAGCAGGACTATAGGTTAGGAAATAACTTAGGATAAGGGGGTTTAGTGGGTTTTTAAGGGAAAAAGGAAAATTAATAAGGGGAAAAGATTTCTAAAGGGTAATGTCTAGGGAAAAGTGTGAAATCAAGGGCAAAAAGGATTAAAATGAAGGGGAAATGTTATAACAAGGGGAAATGAAGAGGGAAGGGTACTTTAGAGTTAAGAAGGGGAATTTAGTGAATAAAAAGTAATGAAGGGGTAATGAAGGGAAATTAATAAGCTAGACATGTGGGGATTTAGTGAAATGAGGGGAAATTAGTGAATAAGATTTAGTATTCAGGGCCAAAATCATGTAGAACCTTATAGGGTAAATGCCCAAAGTAATACACAACTTCTGTGAATGTCCTCTTTCCTTTGATAGTTCCTCCTGCACATGAAACATAGGATTTAAGCATGATAAAGGTGCATTTGAGCTAGCAACCTTGTGTATTCCAAAACCTCTTTTACCTACCGTTTATTTACCCTATCATTTTCTCTTCATTTATTGGGTGCATTTGAGCTTGCTAACCCTTGATTTATTTTTCTTTGATAAGCAAACTATCTAATTCTAACCTTATAACTTCCAAGGGCTCAAATTAAACTGATGAGCTCCTTATTATTCTCTACCTAACTACTGATCCACCAAGGTTAAATAGTTTGGCTGGATACTTATTCTCTATCTATCAACATGAAATTTAAAGCATGAATGAATCAAGATTAAAATTTTTGACCATCATGGATTGTGTCATTTTGACAAGCTGCACACAATGTTATTTTGCAAGGCAAGTAAAAAGTAGTGGCATTTGAATTTGCATCACTTTCAAAATATATTTTAATCTCTTTTTTGTGGGGTTCATATTTTATTTTCTTTTTGATCATTTACTTTTAGTTCGTTGATTTTTCTTTTAGGACTTACCCTCTTTACATTTTTTGTTTTATTTTTAATATAGGAAAACATTTTGTAGAAAGAAAAAGTATGTACAATATTACAAAACTAATCATAGCCAATTCAAAATTATGAATCCTATTATTATAGGACCCTAACAGTGGCTCCACATGGGGTTGGCATTCCCTGGTGAAATTTCAAGAACTTTAAGATCAATATCCTTTGAAACTTTGATTGTGCTTGCCTTGTAACTACTTCTTTGTGATATGCTTTATTCATACATATGATGGTACACCTTTCAAAGCTTAGGGCCTTCTCTTCAGGCTACAAATTCAAAAGATAATCATCCAATCCAATCTAAACTTTGCAATGTTATGTACAATGAGAAAAGTAAACAACTAAACTAATGTTAATCTGGGGATAAGTAATGCTTCAACATTCTACCATTGATTGGTCCACCTGGTAGATCTGTTCCATCTAATTGCCTCAAGAAAAATGTATTGTTACCTTTATAACCATAAATGATATAAGGGCCTTGCATAGGAAATCAAATTTCCCATGTTTACCCTTTTCTTCTCCTCCGGAATCCCATTTCAGTACTTTGTCATCTATTTAAAAATCATCAGCTTTGGTTTTCTTGTCAAAAATGTTTTTGATTTTATCTTGGATCACTTGGGATTTGACATAGACTTCTTCTTTGGTTTGTTGCAAATGTATTGTTTGATTTATCCTCTGGATATCATTTGATTCTAGCTGTAGTTCTTGAATCATTTTCATCATTGGTACTCCTAAAGAGGATGGAAAAACAACATCCATTCCATATACTAGTTGATAAGGAAATATACCAATGGAATTTTTTGTAGTTAATCTATCTACCCATAAAGCATTAACCAACTTTTTGTTCCAGGTCTTCTTATTGTCTTCCAACAATTTCTTGATGATATTAACAAGGCTTTTGTTTGAGGATTCTGCAAGTCCATTACCTTGAGGGTAATATGTTGTGGAATGGCCAAGGGTAATGTGGTATCTGTTACAAAAGTCTATCATCTTCTTGGATTTGAATGCAGCTGCATTATCAGTAATGAGCTTTTGTGGGCATCCAAATCTTGAAAGGATATTGTTTTCAAGGAATGAGATGATGACAAAATCAGTGGCTTGTCTAGAAGGGATGGCTTCTATCCATTTGGTGAAGTAATCAGTGGCTGTCAAAATCCATTTATGTTGGCTGAGGAGGATGGGTGAATTTCACCAATGAAGTCTAAACCCCACTACTGAAATGGCATTTCTGTGGAGATGGGTTTTAGGGGCAAAGGTAATAGCTTTTTCTTGCCTTCAAAGATTTGGCATTTGTGATAGGAAGTCACATATTTCTTGATATCTGCAAAAAGGGTGGGCCAATAAAAGCATGCTCTTAAAATCTTATCAGTAGTTGTTTTCTAGAATAGGTGTCCTCCACAATCTCCTGCATGAAATTCTTGCATAACTTTGCCATCTTCATCTTTTAATAAACAATTCAACAAAATGTGACCATTATCTTTCCAAAATAAAGCATTGTCTATGATAAAATATTTCATTTATTTCATTTTCAAGAATCTACCGTTAGTTCTAGATAAACTAGGAGGAGCTTGGAAATTTATTAAAACAAATATGATATCTATATACCAAGGTGAATCTAAAAAAGCTTCATTGATCTGTGGAGTCACCATCTCTTCCTGATCATCTAGAGCACCAATGAAATTTATATCTAAGGCCTAACAGTTTGATTTAGCCATAAGTTTAGCTAAGCCTTGGCCTTTGATTATTTTCGTAGGCTTTATTTCAATATCATATTCCAAAATAGTGGCAATCCATTTGCCTCTCTTTCCTTTAGGCCCATTCTATGTTTGAATGTCCTTTACTACTGAATTTGGAACATATGCAATGATGTGTGAGTATAAAATGTACACTCTAAAATATTTAATAGCCTTCACTAAAGCAAGTGCCTATTTTTCCATTATATTATACTTTAGTGTAGCATCTCTTAAAGATTTGCTAAAAAATGCAATAGGCTACTCATAACCCTGATCATTCTTTTGCAACAAGACTGCTGCAATAGTGTGTTCTGAAGCAAAGGAAAAAATTATAAAATCTTTTTTGAAATCAGGACTTATGAGGACAAGTGTTTTAGTAAGGGCTTCTTTGATTGCCTCAAAAGACTGCTTAGCCTCTACTGTCCACTTAAGTGTTGAGTCTTTCTTTAACATGTTATTCAATTCTCTGATTAGTTTTGCTAAGTTAGAAATGAATCTTCTAAGAAAATTTATTTTACCTAAGAATGATTGTAATTATTTAATGTTCCTAGGGTGAGTGATGTTTAGGATTTCCTCTATTCTAGTTGGATCAATTCTAATGCCCTCTTTTGAAATTATGTGTCCCAAGAGTTTACCTTCTTCTAGCCCAAAGAGTGTCTTTTTGGGATTCAAAGAAATGCCAAATTTTCTACATTTAATAAAAAATCTTCGTAGGTGATCTAGATGTTCATTATCTGATTTGGAAAAAACTATGATGTCATCTTGGTAAACAACTAGAAATTCATGAATTTCTTTTGCAAAGGCTATGTCCATTGCTCTTTGGAATGTTACTCCAACATTCATCGATCCAAAAGGCATCTTCAAATACATGAAAGTACCCCAAGGAGTGGTAAATGCAGTCTTTGCTTGATCTTTTGGCTGAACTAGGAATTGGTTGTATCCAGAAAAACCATCAAGTAATGAAACCCTAGATGACCCTACTACCCTTTGGAGAATATGGTCCATTTTAGGCAAGGGATAGTTATCCTTCAATGATACTTTGTTCAAGTTTCTGAAATCAACAAAGAGTTCGATTTCTCCTATTTTCTTTCTAGTAGTGACTAAATTAGAAACCCAATCTGAATATCTAATTGGTGATATGATTTGTGCCTCATACATCCTTTTTATTTCTTTTTCAATCAATGGCATAAGAACTAGATTAATTCCCCTAAGCTTTTGTTTAAAGGGTTTCTAATCTTCTTTGATGGGTATCTTATGTTGAATAATGCTAGTGTCATAAGACTTGAGGTCTTCATAACTCCAGGCAAAGACATCTTGAAATTCTTTAAACAAACTTATGTATTTCAAATTTTCAGTTGGAGGTAATGCTTTGGATATCTTAACAAGCTTAGGTTTTTCTTCTATTCCTAGGTTGCATTCTTCTATGTCCGATCTTAAAGGCTCCATCTTTGGTTTCCTAGCTACATCATTTGAATCAAACATATCTTCTAATGGGACTAATCCCCTGGGAAATAAGTTATTTTTAAGGTTCAAAATCTCAGAATCATCATTAACTAGTTCTTCTATTTCTACTTTTTCTAAGTTATATATTTCTACTTTAGTGAATTTAGTGTGTTTATTTACATCTAAGGCATCTATATCTATTTCATTATCCATGGTATCATCTACTATACAACCAATATCTATGTTACAGTTTTGGAATTCTCCTTCAGTATTCATGAAATCATAGATTTGAGAATCTTGTGAAAAAATCTGCCAATATTTTAGATTATCATGTATAACAGGCCTGTGTCTCACCTCTGCAGTGTAGTGGTGATTGGGCTGAAAAGGTAATCTGCAAGTGCTGGCAAAAGTAGCCAAACTGTGAGCTTGCATATTTTGTTTCCTAGGAATAGCAGCAAAATCAATTTCAAGAAGTTCTTTAATGAGATCTAGGACAATTTCTCTGTATTGGCTAAGTCTAGGATTATTCACAGAATACTCTCCTCTAATTTTTTTTATGATCAATTCAGAGTCTCCCATGATGGAAACTCTCTTGGCTCCAAGCTTTCTTACAATTTGCAATCCTAAGATTAAGGCTTCATACTCTACCATGTTGTTTGTGCATTTAAAGTTTAATCTAAAGGCATGACCTTCAGAATGGTTATTTTCCATGTTATGAATCCAAACTCCTGCACCTGCTCCTAATTTGTTCACTGAACCATCAAAGTCTAAGTGCCACCTAGATTCATGAAATATGTTTTCACTGTTAGGTTCTTTATGTTCCTATTTGAAAACTGCGTTATTTTCATTTTCAGTGTCTGAATTACATAAAATGAAAGGATCCATATCAGAATGTACATAATAATTAGGATAGTTTTGTGGTTTATCTGTACTACTGACCATGTATTTCATCAAAGTTTCTCTATAAATATTTTTGGGCAAACCAAATACTGAAATTGTGGCATAAGACATGTCTAATTGTAGAGATCCCTGCAATTTTTCTCCCATGAGTGAGATAACAACATTCCATAATTTGGACAGATATCATCAACTACAATATCCATGACAATACTTTTACCTGGGTATTGAACTAGAGTAACACACAAGTCTTTAATTAGGCCGAAGGATTTGACTTTACTTGAATCAAAAGAGAAAAAATCTTTATATGGTCTGGTTATATCTAAATCTAATGTTTCCATGATTACATTTGGCATTAGATTGTGGGATGCTACTGAATCTAACATAGCATTGTGCAAGATTTGATCATGAATAGTCAAGCTAATGTAGAATGGAGGAACACCACTTTGTTCATGTTTTCCATTTACTTGAGGACCAAATATTAATTCTAGTTGGTCATCATTTAGATTAACAGAGTCTTCTCCTTCATCTATAGTCGGTGTTTAAGTGATTTGGGCTTTGTAGGGATCATTTCTTATCAATTTTGTTAAAGAATTGATATTTTTAATTTGGCAATTTCATTTTGGATATTAAATGGAGTCTGTGTTTTTCCTGACTGAATGAATTCCTCCTTGGCAATTGGAGTTTGTGTAGTTTTTTCTCTTTTATCCTCAGTTGGTAATTCAATTTGTGTTTGGGTGTCTACTGCTTTACTATCTTCAATTCTTTGTTTTGGAATAGTTTGGGAAGTAGTTGAAATCTGAATAGATTTTGAAGCTTGAGGATTAGCTGATTTTTGGTCATCCTTTGAATTTTTCACATCAGCTGATTTTTGAGTACTAACTGAAGTTTTGATAGTAGTATCTGTGATGTCTACAATTTTTGGATTGGCCGCAATCTTTGGAGTGAATTTTTTTTTGGTTTCCCTAGAGAGAATTTACAACACTTTGGTTGCACAAGCTCTCACTGTTTTCTTGGTTTGAGTTTGGACAATTTTATTAGTAAGGGCTTCTGTGTTTTTCCTACTCCTAAGGTTATATTGCTTATGAAATTCATTAATGGAAAATTCATAACCATGTTTATAATCAAAGGACTCTCCAGATTGTAACTGTAATTGTTGTAACATGCATAATTCCTGTTCTTCTTGGGTAAGAAAAATAGTATTACCATCATTTATTCCCATTAAGTTAATATGAGTGTCTTCATCTTCTTCATTTCGGTGAGAACTTTCAGCATAGTTTTCTTGGAAAGGTGGTATAATCTGTTGATCAGATGGCCATTCTCCAAGGATAATTTTAGGGTCGAATGTTCGCCCTTTGGCGAAATTAAGGGGTTTTAAATTTTTAGTGGGCGAATATTTTGTATCATAGTACATTTTTACAAATCACCTCAAATAGCCCACCTTATTTTAAGGGAGAGGGTAAAAAAGGTAAATTTAGCCCTTGAAATTAGGACTTACAACCTTCCATTCGCCCATTTTCAAGAATAGGTTTTATTTAAGTGAATCCATTCGCCCATTTTCAAGAATAGGTTTTATTTAAGTGAATCCTATGGGCCAAATACCATATTTATAAAAGAGGTATGGTAAATTAATAAAAATATAAATAAATGAGAGGTATGGTAAATAAATAAAACATTTTTTATATTTACTCCATAAGTCACCTTATATACATGTAACGGTGTAAACAAATAAAAATATAAGTAAAGTGGAGGTATGGCAAATAAATAAAACGTATTTTTATACTTACTCAAACGGTATGGTAAATAAATAAAAATATAAATAAACTAGACGTATCGTAAATAAATAAAACCTCTTTTTATATTTAGTCCATAACCCTCATTCTATTTATGAAGGCTCAAGAAAGAGGTTTTATTTAAGTGAATCCTATGGGCCAAATACCATATTTGTAAAAGAGGTATGGTAAATTAATAAAAATATAAATAAATGAGAGGTATGGTAAACAAATAAAACATTTTTTTATATTTACTCCATAAGTCACCTTATATTTACGAACACTCAAAAAATGGGTTATATTTAGGTGAAACCTATGGCCAAAATACTATGGGACAAATACCATGGACTAGATTGTTATTAATACCATGCAAAAAACCATTATTAACTCTAATATTAGAATTAATAAAAATAAAAATGGCACATGGTATTGACCCATGGTATTCACCAAAATGGCACATGGTATTGACCCATGGTATTCACCTGGAATGTAGCCTATTTAAATGGGGGAATTAAACCAGCATGTAGCCTATGCTAAGATTCACTAGGACTTTACAAAGTTTTATTATTTAGTGAAAGACTCGCGAAGATCTTACAAGATTTTATAATTGAGTAAAATATTCGCCATGCCTGGTGAGAGATTCGCCAAAAAATTATATATACATATTATATTATTGATAAAATCACCTTCCATTTTTCCTATATACCATGGAGATTCGCCCATTTATTATATTTATAAATTTAGGGGGGTTCTTAAAATTTTCCCTGCCATTCTCTAGGCTTACTAGTATTGGGATTCTTCCTAAAATTAGGATTTCTTATTTGAGGCCCTTGTTGTTGATTATCCCATTATGGTTTTCTTTATCCACTAAATTTTCCAAACCTTTAGCCAAAGTATCTATCTTAACATTTGAGGTGGATGGCTCCTCATTAATGGTAACTCTCCTTTCATTTCTCATCCTAGTTCTTTTAGCCAACAAGTTAGCTTCTACACTAACTGCATCACTCTGCATTTGTTCTAAAGTTGGAGGGTTTCTTTCTCTCAATTGGTAAGACATATCAGTGTCAAAACCATCAGGGAATTTGATTAGTGCTAAGTTTGGTGGAGGTTTGATATTTGCAGGGATTGCATTGTAAATACTGTTAAACCTAGTACAATAGTCCTAAACAGATTCATTAGGAGCTCTTCTAATGTTTTCATATTCAGATAATATTTGTAAAGGGTTTTTCTTCCTTTCCCATCTATTGATAAACAATCTATGGAAAGCAGGTAAATCAGCAATATGACTAGCAGGTAAACCTTTAAACCATTTCTTGACATCTCCTGCTAGTGTTTGTGCAAATAATCTCATTTGTACATCTTCTTCATCAATTTCATGTAATTCAAAGTAATCATTCATTTTATTTACATGTTGTTGTGTAGTATATTGACCAGTACCATCAAACTGAAAGATTTTACTCTGATAGTCTTGGGGCATGGCATGTACTTGAGCTGGTAAGGTCAAAGGAGCATATCTGGTAGCCATGGCTAAGATTCTAGCTTGGTTAGGAGGTAAAGTGTTAGTTCTTGAAGATGAACTTGAAGGGCTTACAGCTGAGCTTGAAGGGCTTACTGGTGAGCTTGAAATATTTGGAGATGGAAATAAAACTCTGGGTTGAAGAGGGAGCTTGGGGATGAATGATTCTGTGGAATTAAGTGTAGTGGAAATAATAGATGAGGTGGTACTAAATAAAGATGAATTTATAGATTTTGAAGGAATGGTAGAAGGCTTAGGAGTAGTAGCAATTAGGGAAGCTAATTCAACTGACTGTTGAAAATAAGCTTCATCAATGTGTCTTATCAAATTTGTGGTTAAAGCATCAAGTTTGTCAAAAGTGTCTAGAAAATGTTGATCTAAATAAGGATGTATAATAGTCTTCTTTGATTCAATAAAATGAATAAAAGTAGGGTCTATTACAGTATCATGAACTGAAGTTTCAGATTTGGTACGAAACAATGAATGCTCAAATGATAAATCAAATTGAAGATCCTCTAAATTTGATAACTCTTTAGGAAGTGAATTTGCTTTGGTTAGATGACTAAAGCTTTCTTGGATTTCTACTTTATTGTTTTTTCCTAAAATTTTGTCTGGATTATCAACAGTTACAACAGGGTTTGGATTTGGATGTGCCTGGTATAGTATGTTCTTTTGGAAGCTAGAATTTTTTTTTTTTTTTTTTTAATAAAACCTTTTAACAACCCTAAAATGGCCTTAAGGTGCAAAGATGAGATTTAGGATTTCCTTTAAGGTTTATTAAACTGAGGACTCGGTCCCCAGTATGGTTGCCACTATGTTATCACTCTAAAATTTCCCTAGGGTTGTCATGAAAGAAATAATAGAGGTAACCACAAACCTACTTTTGAGATCAGGATCTAGCCCTCCTAATGCTCAGAGAGGACTCTCTCTTAATGATTTAACTTTGTTGAGTTAATTGATTTTAGGCTAGTTATTTAAGCTTGATTGGGTTTTGATTTGATTTGGTTGTGGAATCACTGATTCAAATGGATAGCTAAGTGTCCTTTTACCATTGGGCCATAGTGTCCAAATGTCAAGAAAACAGGACCGAATCAAGTTCTAAAGATAGTGTTCATAGGGCAAGGTAGCTGAGTAAATTCAGATCTTTTAGGCTGGATGGTGAAGTGGTTTTTCAATCGGGGTCAAGGAGCAGCTAAGGATTCCTCAAACCAGATAATGAAGGAAATGAAAGAGGTCAATCGAAACTAGGGAGAAATGAAGAATTCCCTACTCTGGATATGAGAAGAAAACATTAAAATGAATAACTATTCAAGACATAATGTACTTAAACAAATTCTAAAGTAAAATTCTAGTTATTTCATTCAAATTGGAAACACATGTATGTTTGTGAAATACTTAAGAAAATAACAATTTGAAAAATGAAAGATACTTCACTGAAGTGGCCCAACACATGAATCCTGTAATGCAATGCCTTTATTACTCAGTCCAGTCTGCTGACTTGAAAATTTTTACAATAAACCTTAGGTTTTCATATCAATGTAACTATAGAAATGTTCAGTAATCCACACCAATACTTCAAATTATGAAGTATTTATACAAAAAATAGTTACAAAATATCCTAAACTGTTTTAGGAATTATTCAAGGAAAATAAATATCTCCATGCAAGAAGATAGAGACACCTAGGAAACTAAAAGGCTAGTTGTCCCTTCTTTTACTGATTTTGCTGTTTTATACTTTGATCTTTTGCTGCTTTCTCTCCTTTCCTGTTGCTCTATGTTGGCTATTATTTTACTTTTCCTATTGACTAATACTCTTTCATCTAATACTCTTTGACTTAGCTGATCTGCTGTTTTACTTTCACTGCTCTATATTCATTATTTACCTTGCATTTTTTATAGTAAATCATTTAGCTTTTCCCAAGTCTCTGTATCTGGTAATTTAATATTTACCATTCTTCTATAGACTTCATCAACTTCTATATATTTTGAAAAGATGGGCTTGTTCACAAAAAAATATTTTACCTGATGTTGGAGGTAAAAGAGGTTCTCAAAAGCCTGGTAAAGGAATTTCCCTGTAGGAATCCCTTTCATGGTGGAACTGCTGCCTTGTTTCTTTGCCACTTCTCTGATTCTCTTGTCATAGTCTTCATGTGGCATTAAACTGTCATTAATTACCAGTGGATTAGGTAGACCTTTTTGCCTTAAAGCATCAAATTTGACCATGAACATGCCTATAGCTATCTCCATTGTTTGGCATTTGTCCTCAAGCTGCATTATCAGGTTCCTCTTGGTGATTACCTTCTTCACCTCTAGTATAGTGCTAGTTCTATCAACTATTCCAAGCTCCTACAATTCATATTTATTCTTTGAGTTAAGGAACTGGATTATTCTAGAGGCTTCTTCTGGCATGTTTCCATGTTCGACCTTAACCCTTTGAATTGCTTCACTAGCTTCTTTGACTAAATCATTTTGTTCAAACATCACCTGTATAGATGGCCAAATATCATTAACTGAGTCAATGATATTGGCCCATAAAAGTTGTTTTGCTTGGGCTAGTGGCCCTTTCCATGTTAATCCTTTTTCCAGCTTCCCAATCTTTTCATTCAACCTATTTGTCTTATGAACTTCATTCTTATGCATAATTTGAGCTAATTCCTTCTCATCCTCTAGACTCTTAATTTGTTCCTTAAGTCTATTTATTTCAGTGGTCTAGATGTAAATATCCTCCATGGCTTTGACCAGTTTAGCTGCTTCATCACCAGGATGAGCTGTTGTTGTTGTTGAACCTGTTGCTGATGTAGTTTTTGTTGCAGCTGGAAGTGCTATAGCTAGTGGAGCTGTTGGGGCCAATGAAGCTACCAAAGTTGAAGGAACTGTCGTAGTAACTGTATGAATAACAATGGTAGTGGTTGTCTTAATGCTGGATTGTTTCAGCTGTATTAAGTTGTCCAACTCATTCTCCATTTCTTTTAATTGAGCATTAAGCTGGAGAATGAGGTCCATAATTTCATCTTTCTGGCTTTGGATCTCTAGAACCTCCTTGGTCTATGGATGTTTAAAAGGAGGCAACTTCAATTGTTTCTTCAGTGAAAAAATGTCTTCATTTTTCTTCCTTATGAGCTTTTTTGCAGCCTTAATTTCATTAGGATTATATCCAATCTCAATAACCAAGTCTTCTAGTGACTTGATTCTGTTATCCTTTTCCTGTGATATTGCTTTCTCTAGCTTAAAATGTGCTCTGATGTTGTCTAGATAATTTTGAAGTTTCTGGACACTCATGGCCTTTTTGGTCATTGTTGAGTAGATCATTTCCCCTGCTTGCTTATGAAATTAAATTTGATCAATAGGGTGAACATCCCTGGCCAAAACTTAAAACTCTGTCTTCCTATAGTTTGCTGATGACTTAGGCTGCTGGACTATAGGCTACAAAAAGGTCATTGCATTTTACCATTTTTAATGTCAAAAGCTGTCATCAACCTATTTTGATTGCCAGGAGTCTATTTGAAGTACTGGGCATATGTTTCAGCTTTCAATGCCTCATTTCTTAATTTGATCTCCTTATACTTCTCCTTTATGTCCCTTTCCTTCTCTACTAGTTTGCTTGATGAAGAAACCTCCATTATAAGCTGTTTTTCAATGCTTTGAGTATTAGAGGTGGAAGGTTGACGAGTTTCCTCTGAAACTAATGGAGTTGTATTTTCTCTAACCACTATTTCTATATCAATGATTTGAAGTGTCTCAACTGTCCCAACTATCTCTGCTTCTTGTTCTTGCTCATTGACAGGATTTAGCTTAGGGTTATTCCTGTACATGATTTCAAATCTATCATGTGTTGTATCTATGCTTGAACAAGAACCTTCTTCCCTGGTCCTCTTTGTACTTTTGTGCTGTAGGGCTGTAGTATGCAGAATGGAACTATTATCCATCTGTTTCTCCATATCTATCAAGGTATTTTCCAACCATTTTGACTGGTTGGCATATTTTTCAATGTCTACCTAGACTCATGCATAAAAGGGCTTAATTTGAATTTGAGCCTCAATTTGTTTATGACTCCTAAAGGGCCATACTACCATTTAAAATTGCTACTAAACTTCATCCCTTGTAAACACTTCTCTGCTTCTTCTCCAGCCTCCCTATTATTACAGATAAAAGGACCAAGCTGGTCTTTTTATCTTGAACTACGTTTTCTTCCTAGCTAATAGGAAATTCACATCATCTGAGTTTATAATCTTCCTGATATATTCGAATGCAAATATCCTCTTGGGAAGATATTTGGGCAGCTTATAGGGAGTGAGATGGAATCCATATATTCTAATCTCAGTGTGGAATCGGTATAGATACTAGTCTCCTACTCTACTGTTCTTAGACAACTGCAAAAATCTTTTTATCTCATCACTGATCCTGGGTTGATTGCTACTGGTTAGCATATTTATAACTGGATGCACAAAGGAATCAATGAACTCTTTGTAATTGAAAATAATGGAATACTTTTGGATTAAGGGTGTCCAAAAGATGACTGATCTGGGATGGCCTTAGTGTCCATCTTCTGGATATTGACTGGAAACCTATCTGATTGGAAATACAAGAACATGTTGAACAATACAAAAGAGTATTTGAATACTCTTTCATTTGGCAATCTGATCAATTAATCATGGATTTTGTCTGCCAAGTACTGGGAAAAAATGAAAATTTTAGCTGGAGGCTTGCTTGGGAAAAAAAATAGAGAGGAAAGCAAGAATTGGCTCATCTACATGCTCATTAGTGGTATATCCAAAAATGCAAGTGAGAATGGTCACAATTTGTCTGGCCCTCTTAGAGAAAATGGTGGCTGAGTATGGAGGACTGTCTGTAGGGGTATGAGACTCTTCTAAGATGAAAGTCTGAATGATTTGAATCTTCTTGGGAAGGTCCAACTTCAAATAGAGTTCAAGTAGGCATTCAATGGAAAATGGGGTTTCATTTGGGTTTGGCTCGATCTGTAGCATTTGGTTTATTGACTCTGCATTGATCATAAACAAAATCTGCTGGTTGGGAGAGACTATGGTTCTTTGGCTTGGGATATAATAGTTTTGGCATAGATGGATGATCTCAGGGAACTAGTATACCTGTGGGAACAAGTATTTGGGAAAATTGGATTCCCATAGATGAAGGAATTTTTCTTTACTCTTGCAGTGGAGTTTCAATAGATGGCTGGGGGAAGCTGTGTCTTTAATTTGGAAATCTCGGTTAGCCAATGGGATGTGGTCAACATATAAGTGAGGGGTTTGTAGGGGTTTCTCATTTAGGATGCCCTGGGAAGCCATAATTTGGTTTATTCTATTGAATTACTCTTTCTTTAGCTTTAGGAGTAGGGTTAGGAGTTCTGGAATAATGGGAAGGGTGAATACAGTCTGCAGGAAAGGGTTTCTTAGGATGCACAATAGGTTTCTTTAGTTTAATAAGGTTTTTAATTAATTAACCTTTTACAATTACTATGCAAAGTTTAAGTAGAGGATCATTCTCGTTCTTTCAAGAATACCTAGAAAAATGGAGACTTGGTGTGCAGGCAGGGTTCTGTGGTAGCAATGGAGGTTTCAAAGGCTTCAATTGTTCGTGTGCTGCTTCAATTTGGAGTCTGCAGGGTCTCCAGGCTGTAAATGGATAAAAAATGGTTGAGAAGAGTTCGCAGGGTTCATAATTGGTTCACAGAGGTTTTTGTAATGAAATAACAGTAAAAAGAGTGAAAACGAGGCTTTTTTCGGCTTTTAACTGACATCAATTAAATTTGGGCATGAGATTAATAATAGAATAGTGGGTGGTTTGATTTTATGTGGGGAGGCAGTTTTATGGCATATCACACCTCTTTTGAGTGAAGGGTAGTATTTTTTGAGAGCACGCGATATAACATGGGGCTACCACATAGCAAAAGAGCGCTCGGGCAAAACCACGAATCTCGCATGCTTTTGGAATTTTAACTGTCAGACGATGGGAGCGCGCGATATGGATATGGGCCATCAGATCTAGGAGCAGTTGATTGGAGGGCTATCATGTGACAGAGTTGCAAGGACTAAGTTTGGGTGTGATTGGCGGGGCCTGAGGATTAATAATGCGGCCGGTTACATATAATCAAAGGTTTAGTGAGGGTCGGGGACTTATATAGTGGGCGGGTAGTATACATAAAGCGGGACTATAGGTTAGGAAATAACTTAGGATAAGGGGTTTTAGTGGGTTTTTAAGGGAAAAAGGAAAATTAATAAGGGGAAAAGATTTCTAAAGGGTAACGTCTAGGGAAAAGTGTGAAATCAAGGGGAAAAAGGGTTAAAATGAAGGGAAAGGGTTATAACAAGGGGAAATGAAAATGGAAGGGTACTTTAGAGTTAAGAAGGGGAATTTAGTGAATAGAAAGTAATGAAGGGGTAATGAAGGGAAATTAATAAACTAGACATGTGGGGGTTTAGTGAAATGAGGGGAAATTAGTGAATAAGCTTTAGTATTCAGGGCCAAAATCATGTAGAACATTTTAGGGTAAATACCCAAAGTAATACACAACTTTTGTGAATGTCCTCTTTCCTTTGATAGTTCCTCCTGCACATGAAACATAGGATTTAAACATGATAAAGGTGCATTTGAGCTAGCAACCTTGTGCATTCCAGAACCTCTTTTACCTACCCTTTATTTACCCTAGCATTTTCGCTTCATTTATTGGGTGCATTTGAGCTTGCTGACCCTTGATTTCTATTTCTTTGATAAGCAAACTATCTAATTCTAACCTTATAACCTCCAAGGGCTCAGATTAAATTGATGAGCTCCTTATTATTCTCTACCTAACTACTGATCCATCAAGGTTAAACAGTTTGGCTGGATCTTCATTCTCTATTTATCAACATGAAATTTAAAGCACGAATGAATCAAGTTTAAACTTTTCGACCATCATGGGTTGTGGCATTTTGACAAGCTGCACATAATTTTATTTTGCAAGGCAAGTAAAAAGTAGTGGCATTTGGATTTGCATCACTTTTAGAATCTATTTTAATCTCTTTTTGGTGTGGTTCATATTTTATTTTCTTTTAGTCCTTTGATTTTTCTGTTAGGACTTACCCTCTTTACATTTTTTATTTTATTTTTAATATAGGAGAACATTTTGCAGAAAGAAAAAGTAGGTACAATATTACAAAACTAATTATAGCCAATTTAAAATTATGAATCCTATTATTATAGGACCCTACTAGGCCCGTTTCACAAAAATGCGCACCCAAACCTCATTTCAAGGCTAAATTGAATGATTCAACTTGGAGAGTATTTTTTTTACTCGTAAGTAACATTAATACAATTAAATATTTTTAATTTTTCACATATATGTATTTCTATTGTTCAAGAATACTCCAAATGGCATGGATTTCATAGGGTGAAAGGTAAGGTTTGTGTGCCTCAAATAAATGCACACTAGTGACTATAATTAATTGGTAGTGATAGAATCATCATTCCATCCTATGGGTCTACAAAATTATACCTCAGTCTTTTGGTGTAACAACACCCTGATGGGCCTCAGTCTTGTGGTGTAACAATGCCCTAATGGGACTCAATTCTTGGGTATGACAACGACCTGATGGACCTTAGTTCTTGCGTAGGAATTTTTTATATAACAATCCCTTTTCAAAAGTTTTATTTATATATTGTATACAAGGTTAACCTTTCAGCCTTAAAAGCACAACCTTAAAATATATAAAAGTGGGTCTGAAAATTTTATAAATTGGAAATTAAACCACACACATGTTTGGGGTGGGATCTTTGCTCATTGGAATTAGCCCAAGGAATAAAAGGATTTTTAACAGTTTAAAGAAATTGAAAGTTATGAGATGATGATCCATGGGAAAGTAGGATGGCTAAAAAACCATCTCCAAATCAATAACCACAATTCATTCAGACAGGTCCTCCATGATTTTCATAAATAACTATGGGGACCCCTTCGGAAGTGGTTAATGGTTTTTATGAAAACCAAGCATCGAAAGTTGGTGATAGCTCATGTACGTATCAGGGAAGCTAGGCAAGTGAGCATACCCTTACATGTCATAAGGATTTTTCAATAAAAGGCCATCCCACTTGTTATTTTCTTTGTCATCTAGTTGTAGAGTTATGCTGACCAATGTTAAGAGTGTACATTGTCAATTCATGATTACCATTCAGTTGTTCATTATCTCCGGTTACTGGGTAACTCATTATTCAAAATTTCTTCCTTGTCCTTTCTTTCAAATCGTAAACATGGAGAAAACCCTGAAATCAACTAAAGAACCTACAATCTATATGAAATATGTTCATACACCCCTTATGGACAAAGAAGTAGAACTATACGATTCTCGTTGCTCCTTGGACATTTTTGAGATTCCACAGGACATTCTTGACCATTCTAGTGACTTAGATATTATTTTTGGAGTCATCCAGTCTGAACTTTATCCTGAAATTGTCCAACATACCTATAATGTCCTCTAATTTGTCAGTTGGTTAGTGTCTTCCTTTGTCTCATAAGGGAATTTTGTTATGTCTTCTTTATGGGAGAATATTTTTGAGGTCGCTTAAGAGATAATACAGAAAGCTTTTAATTTTCATAAAGTCAAGAATCCCATGAGATTTTCAGATCAATCTTTACATGTCACTTATAGACTTATTTCTAAAGAGAATAAGGAACATCTGTTTAGACTCATTGTGTCATCAAATTGTAAAAGTCCTCCGCTTGCAGTGAATTATCCAACAATGTTATTTTCTGAAGCCGCACAACATGCCTTAGTTATATTTTTTTTTTGGGGAGAAGATGATATTGGGATAGTAAATGAACAAGCCCTAGGGTTTTTTAGTTTGATGCTACAACCAGATACTGTTTTGGATATCCCTTCTTACCTAGTCAAGTCTATCATTTTTCAATTTGAGAAATATTATATTTTTGGTCTTTTTAGATATCCCTCTCTCCTGGTCTATATGTTGTTATATGTACATGCTGATAAGATTGTCCATCTGAGTCTGAAGATGTGGAATTCAAAGAATCAAATGAAATATATGATTGAATGGACTAGTGTTATTAGCAATAAGGAAAGTAATGAGGGATTTTCTTATTAATTTTCATCGGTCATAGACATTGTATATACTATTTTGAACAATCAACAACCTCCAAGGATTTTTCTTGAAGCAAAAGACTTTTTTGCAGCTTAGCAAGGACTCTAGAGTGGGGGCTAGTATATGTTTGAATATTACCCTAAGATAACACTGTATGCAGCGTAAGTACCACCATATTTTTTGCCAATATTTTTTGCTATGAGGATATTTTCTGTTGAATTTATAAGGCAAAGTCTGAATGTTGTCCAAGTTCATTTTGTTCCTGCATGCAAAGGGTATATTTTTAAGTTAGAAAGAACTGTTGGGCCATTAATTATGAATAGGAGACAAACCATCCTTCAAGTTGAAGAAAGGATGAAGGAGTTTGCATTTGATCAAGGAGAGAAGTGGAAATATGACCTTCATCATATAATTTCAAATAAAAGAGGGGATATCAATTATGCACCTTATTTTCATGAAAGCAAGCCAGTACTTGAGAAAATAGAAAATCAAGAAACATGGCCAGGAAACAAAATGTATCAAAGAATAGATATTCAAACCCTTGTATTGAGGGAGAAGAGCTTGAAGATAAATATACCTAAACAAATTGATGTTGATATAGAAGACTCACAATTCAAAAAAGAGAGCAAAGGTTCAAAGAGAAGAAGAAGTAGAGGTACAAGTTAAATTAACAGAGGGACCCTCAAATCATTCAGGATTTCAAATGTAGTTGGGAAACCTAGAGTGCTATACCTCCTCATTTGTTTTCACTGATTTGGTAGTATTATCAATTGAAGAAACTCCCTCCACCACAAAAGTGTTATATATGCATTATCAATAGATTTAAGAAATAAGTCATATGGTGAGAAGCAACATGGAAACTCAACTAGTAGCACAAGCAACTCCAATTTATGAAACAAGAATACTCTCTATTATGGATTTAGAAAGGATCCAATTAAAATTGTCCCTCATGCATCTAGTTGTTCAGTCTCTTCCTTCAAGACCTAATTTTAAAACATTATATCTATCCATAAATTTAGTTGGCATCCACATCCTGAAAACATTAATTTGCATAGACAAGCAGAGGAAATGCTCTATAGTGACCTAAGAAAAATCTCTTTGATAGTAAGTAAAGAAAAAAATATTTTGGAGAAAGTTTAAAATAAGCTTAAGCAAGAAAAGGAAAATTCTAGAGTTGTAACCACCCTCCTCCCACATTTACCCAAGCTAACTGGTCCACCGAGGTAACATGTGATGAAGAGTTACTATGATATGATTCAAATCCCCAAGTATAGTTAAGGAAGTGGAATCGACATGAAAAGACCAATCTAATCTTCTACACATGCTATAAAACCTCTAGGAGCTAACCAACCCTTTCAGGTGACCAACCCCTGAGACAACTTTCCTTTTCACTGAGTTAGAGCCTCATTCACTCCCATAACAAGGAATACATGTGAGTGGGACCCTCCAGTCCCTCCCATAGATTTATCAAGTAGTTTTGTTCTAGTGACCCCGAATTTTGTGCCACTTTTTCAGGGCCAGGACTCATGCCACTTCCCAGAACTTCATGAAACTTCTAGAAATGATAAATAACATTGAAACAAGATTGTGAATGCAAAAAATTTATCAATGACTTGACTGGATCCCTACTACCCATGACGAACATTTCATCAAACATGTCACAAAAATGTAAAATACAAGTCATAACACATATCTAAGCATAGGGCTCTCATACTTATCTGAGATTCATAAAGAAGCATTGCTTCTCTATCAAAATAGCTACATTATCATCTATTATTTCATATATTCATTGTTAATTTGTGTCCTAATCAAAACATGATGAGAGCCATACATCAAGAATGTCATAAATCGCACTCTTAACCAAAATATATTGAACAAAAATTACAAAGATATAACTACCATGAAAACCACATATGAACAAGTATATTTACCCATCAAATATAAGAGGAAATTAACTCTTATTAACCTATTCAAAATGCAACCATGTCTGGGACTTCGACTTACCACCTGACCATATATTGGTTGAACCAAATATTTCTTTGATCTAATCACCCATGTTCCATATTCCAAGCATGAAGGTGGGATGTCATAAAACAACTCAATCAAAACCAAACCAGGCCTTCTAGAGGAAAAATGACCTCAACCCTCAACCAATGATTCACTTGTACAAAATGATATATTAGAGACTACATGGTTAAAAAAGTTAGTCACCACAATTATTTCAAGTGAACTACTACTAAATCCGAGCAATTTTAATTGACTCAAATAAAAACAACTAACTTAAATGACTAATTTAGTCTAGGGATAAAATATATGACTAGTTAATAAGTGACTCAATTAAAAGTGACTAACTTAAATGACTAATTTAGTTTAAGACTAAAATTATATATGACTAGATAGTAAGTGACAAAATTAAAATTATTAATGTAAATGACTACTATAGTATAAAGATAAAAATATGACCAACTAACAAGTACAAGAAGTATATGAATTAGTCATTTATGTTAGTCATTTTTAATTGTGTCACTTCAGAAATGGAAAATTGCAAATTTGATACTGAAGTGTTACATTTCACTAAATTTTCACACTGAAAAATCCATATATAATGTTAAAAGTTAGAGATAAAGAGGTCTATGAATCCGTCTATAGTGTTAAAATTTAAAAACCTCCTTATCCATTTGCAATGTTAAAATTTAAGTTGATAAATTAAATAACCCCTTAAAAGGGTCTATGAATCCATCTATAATACTAAAATTATAACAATTTTATACTATATAAAATATAAATTTACAATATATAATAGTTTTATACTCTCTTTGAAAACAATTACGAGGAATAAAGGTTTGAAACTGATATAAAAATGTTTTAAACACTAATAATAACACAAATAAGGTTTTGATTCACAGGTGCTCTATAGTCTCAGATGCTAATGATGGTTTGATTGGTTTCTTCCATTTCAAAAGTCTAATGAGAGTAAATTTGAGGTAGTATTTGAATTTATTTTGTGTGATCTCTTGTTATGGTTGCATGCTGAAATATAAAACAAAATAGATAATAGTATTGTATTTTTGGCTTTAGGTTATAGATGGAGGATGTTTTGGTGCTATGATGGCTAAAGGAATTGCCATTGGGAGTAGAGTACCATCCCACAAAAGCCGAATTTGATGACCAATTGGATAAATTTTGTACATAGAGAAGGAAGCTAGCTAGTATGGTATTTGCAAGATAAATCCTCCCATACCCAAGCCACCCAAGAGGGTTGTCATTACTAATCTAAATTGTTGTTTGGGGAACCTACAGAGCAACAAATACAATAGTAATACATTGGGTGTTGTTGCATGAGCATCACCAAATGCTAAGGGGTCCAATGCTTATCTTTTTGCTAATGCAAGAGCCGGACCTTCCAATTCATTAATCAAAAAATAAAGTACATAGAATACATCAAAACTCTCAAGGTCGGTGATTGGGGAGAAACCCCATCAAAACTGTTCCCTACACCCTATCTCCAAACTTTACATTTCTCAAAAGAAAAATACACATGGACTCGGACCCGAAAAGAACATATGGTTGTTTGCCTATAAAGGCAATAATTCCGCCCCATTTCTTAAACTTTGGTACAGTTGACCGCACGGTAAGCCTTTTTTTCCCCCGGGAAGCTCTTTTCCCACCAAACCTAGCCTTCCTATTTAATCTTAACTGTTGAACCTTTCCAATTGATCTAACGGTTACCAAATCGCTATGATAAGCTACTCACCATTTACCACCAAGATCTACCAACTTGCACGATTGATCTAATCCATTGAATTGCTTTGTGAGATCCAACAGTGGAGATAAATATCGCAACCACCAACCTTCATGGAAGTTAGCGTGTGATAAGGGTGGTTTTCCTCCTAACCCCAGGGCCACATGGAGCTCACCGAGTGGGATCGCTCCCGAAAGGGAGGAAACCGATTCCCGCTTGTGTTGGCCCCGATCACCTAAAAACCACTCAGGTTGTGGTGAGAAGGGAAAAAATGGAAATCTTTGGTTCCATGGTCTTCCGATATCATTTGCTCCCGATTGTCTACATCGTCAACCTTCCTTGACCCGATGCGTGAAGCATATGACACTTGCCTTCCTACAACCCCTGAAGCCCTTTCGTTCTCATCAGTACAACTGGATTCTTTATTGAACCAATTAATCTAAGAATCGCCAGTTAACCTCTCTAGACCGCTTTCAAAAGACTCCACTGTGAGCATGCCTCTGTACAAACACTTGCTGGTTAACTGTACCCACCTCCATGGCTCTCTTAAGGAACATTGTATAGTCTTCATTTGCTTGGTTTTGACACTCCGTCTTTAGTCTATTTGGAGAGAACTCTCGCCAATTCCTCACTGCCTTATTATCTGTGCATATCACTCCTTGATTGGCTAGCAAATCTGCTAGTTTATTGGCCTTTCTTCGCACATGTGAAAAACTGATTGTTCTCAGTCTCTGAAGATGACTTTGAATCCATTGGAAGACTTGAATTAGCCTCTAGTTTGTAGATGCTTTTTTTGGTTTTGTTCCCCAGATTATTCTTTTGACTGAGTGAATGACTAGCTCAAAGTGAGCTTCAATGATCGTATTTTGGCGATTTTCCTGAACCAAGAACTCAAGACAGTATTCCATGGCCATTAACTCTGCCATATTGTTGGTAGCCTTTCCTAGGTGGCCATGGAATATAAGAAAAATATCTCCCCTATCATCCCTTAACACCTCTCCATGGCCTGCCTTGCCCGGATTACCTTTGGAAGCTCCATCATGTTGAATTTTAGAAATCCCTTAGGGGGAGGATGCTAGAAGTTTAGTTTAGGATCTACAATAGAAAATTTCTTGACCAAGCCCTGAGGAATGAGACTCTGCAACTCTAGTCTACAGAGAATCCTCCAGTCTGTAGCAGAAGGGGGATTCGAGGGAAGATTTCGAATGGTAGTGCTAACTGTTTCCTTAATCTGTTTTAGGATCAGATCATAAATATACTGGGAAGATTTCTTAACATTCTTGAAGATTCTATTGTTCCTTTCTTTCCAAACATTCCAAAGAATGAAGCTTGGTGTAAGAGCCCATGCTGAACCAAGAACTTCATTATCCGAAAATTTCTTTCTCCATTTGGTGATAGTATTGAAAAGACTTCCAATATCTCTATCAGATTGTTGGAAGATAGCTGCAAAAGAATCCCATAATCTGGAGGTGAAAATGAAATTGTTGAGAAGGTGTTCCATGGTCTCCTCTTGAGCCTCACAGAGTTGGCATCTAGAAGGCCCTAGGAAACCCCTTTTCCTGATATTATCCTAGGTTAGGATTTTCCTGTGTAGAACCAGCCACAGAAAAAGTTTAATTTTCATCCAACCCTGATACTTCCAAAGGTTTTGCCAAATCTTGTCAGGAGCATGGGAATCAAGTTCAAGGAGTATGAGTTTAGCTTCTTAGATATTAAGTTCCCCTCATTATTGTTGCCCCATCTCAGCTGGTCATGCCCCCTAGAAACTATAATTTTCCTCTGTTCTAACATTTTCATTAGTCTTTCCGCCTTAGTTTGTAGAGGACTATCATTTCAAAGATCAAGTTTCCTCCATTTTCTCCATTTCCCTGAACTATGAGTTTGATCCCAAAAATCCTTTACCTGGGTGAGCTCCTTGGTGTCTGTCTCTGCTTTGAGGTTCTCAAAGTCCTCCTATAATAGAATAGGTTCTTGTTGCCATCTATCCTCCCAGAATAAGGCTAAGTCTCCCTCTCTAATTTCCCAGAAGCTTTGGTCTTGAATTAAGCTTCTGTTATCCCAGGCTTTGTTCCAAATATGTGAACCTCTTATATTCCCATCCATCCTTATGCGGTCATTCTCTAGCCAAGAACTTTCTTTCCAAGTGATGGCCCATTGTGCTTCTAGTTCCTTTATCCATCACCACCAAAGTTTTGCCCCTAGAACCTTACAAAGAATCTCAAGATCATCCAATCCAAGTCCCCCATGGTTCTTGGGTTTGCACATTAACTAAGGCCCATGTTTTCTTTTCTTTCCCCTTGCCCCAAAGAAAGTCTCTTTGAATGTTTCTCATTTGAGGCAGAATCTCTTTAGGGGCAGGGCTAGCTGAAAGCATAAAGATTGGGATTGATTGAAGCATAGCCTTTGTGAGGACCAGCCTGCTAGCCAAGTTTAATGATCTAATTGTCCATTTCCTGGTCTTGTCTTGCAACTTACTAATCATCGGCTCCCAAATACTTTTGTGTAATGGTTTGCAGTTAATGGAACCCCCAAGTATTTCGAGGGAAGAGAGTCTCTTTGGAAGCCCAGAATTCTAGATATGTTCCTCTGAATAGCAATGTTAGTATTAAAGAAAAAATCTTAGATTTGGAAAGATTGACTTCCAAACCAGATGCCATGACAAAGTCATTAAGTATTTGTTTCTAAGCAAGAGCTTCTTTGACTGTGGGTATTCCCTGCAACATGGTGTCATCCACAAATTGTTGATGAGTTAAGGCTTGTCCATTGTCGAAGAGTTGTATCCCCCTGATGTTACCAACTACTTTTGCATGCTTGATAGCCTTGCCCAGTCCTTCCATGATGAGGATGAAGAGAAAGGGAGATAGAGGGTCACCCTACATAAGGCCCTTGGAAGGGGTAAAAGTTTCCGAAGGAGAACCGTTGACTAGAATTGAAAAACTAGAAGAAGTAATCAAAGCCAAGATCCATCTTACCCAATTGTGATCAAACTCGAAAGCAATAAGAACTTTCCTGATATAGTTCCAATTCAGTTTATCATAAGATTTGACTATGTCCAGTTGCATGATCATTCCAGCTTTTCTCTTACTAGTAAGAGAGTGCACCACTTCATGAGCTTGGATGATGTTATTAAGAATTTGCCTTCCTTCCACATATCCAGATTGTTCCCCCGAAACTAGTGAAGGAAAGAGGGGTTTGAGTCTATTTGCAACCACCTTTGATATTATCTTGTCAATCACATTGCATAAATATATAGGCCTGAATCTATCAGGGGTTTGAGCTAGCTCCTGCTTAGGGATCAGGGCTATAAAAGAGGAGTTCAAAGCTTTCAAAATGGTTTTGTGCCTCCTGGAATCTTCCACAACCTGCATAATGTCCTGTTTGACAATATTCCAACAAGCTTTGAAGAAATCAACATTGAAACCATCTAGGCCTGACGCCTTACCATTTTGCATTTCTTTGAGAACCCCACTTATCTCCTCTTCGGTCACAGGCCTGTAAAGGTTAACATTATCTTCTCTAGAAACTAACCTGGGTATGTGCTTAATGAAGTCCTGAATGTAGTGATCTCTTTCATAACAGGTTTCCTGTGCTATGTTTCTAAAGTATTGGACTAGAACTGCTTCTATTTCTTCATGAGATTTGAGATTATTTCCTCTTTTATCCTTAATCAAAGAAATTCTATTATGTGCTCTGTTTGCCATGGTGGATTTGTGAAAAAATCTGGTATTCCTCTCACCTTCTTTTAGCCATTGGACTCTAGATTTTTGTCTCCAAAATATTTCCTCTTGTTTGCATATATTCTCCCATTGTTGCTGATATTTGGTGGCTTGATCACTTTGGACTTTGTCATGGCCCTCTTTGATAAGGGTTTGGTTAAGTTCCTGCAGTCTGCCTTCAATCATTTTTTTCTCTTCAAAGATATTACCAAATTCATTCTTGTTCCAATCTTTAAGCCAGAGCTTGATGTGTTTTAATCTTTTCTGTATGAGGAACATTCTGGTTCCTTGAATGTTTAAATCCTCTGCCCACCATTTGGTTACATTGCTGATGAAATCTGGGTGGGAAAGCCAGATATTCTCAAATCTAAAAGGTCTGTTCCTAGGGTTGCCAATGCCCAAAACTTCCAGTTGTATCAGCCAATGATCTGAACCTCCAAAGGGTAGCACTCTTGCTACAATTTCCTTGTCATTGAGCATAAGATCCTCTGAGATTATGAATCTGTCTAATTTGGAAGCTACTTGAGATTCTCCTCCTCTTTTATTGTTCCAGGTGAAGATTTCATTATTAATTTCAATATCCACCGGCTACATCTTATCAGTAAATGTTTGAAAAGCCAAAGAGTCTTTGCCAAGAACTCTAGTTCCCCCTTTTTTCCGTGAGTGATTTAATCATGTTGAAATCACCCCCTAAGATCCAGGGTATTCCTGCATGTCTATTTCTGAGAGTCTCCAGAGAGTCTAGAACCCTAAGTCTGTCATCCATTCTTTGTGGGCCATAGACATTTGTGACCAAGTAGGTTTCATTTTCTCCTACTGGTTGAATTACTATAGATAAGTAATCCCTAGATGCCTCCACATCTATTAAGTTGATTTTTTGGGGATTCCAAAGAGTGAGAATACCTCCTATTGTATTCTCTGATTTGACTTCCAGAAACTCAAATCTATTGAGCCATTTACTGTGTATATCTCTTATCTTCTGAATGGAACACTTAGTTTCTTGAATGAAAATCACATCCAAAGATGCTTGTTTCATTCTATTACTCAGTAACCTTTGTTTCCTTTTACTACCTAGGCCCCTGATATTCTAAGAAGTGAACTTCATAATTAAAGATTAGTAAAGGAGTAACTAGATAGGTCTTTCATCTTACCTGAATCTATCATTAGCTTCTGACATTCCATCAACAGCTCATTCTGCTTTTTTCTGCCCTCTTCTTTCCTGGGATTCTGGGTGCTAGTCCTATTATATTTTTCATCGTTTTCACTCCTTCGTTTCCTTGTCTATCTTTGTGTTTTAGTCTATCCAACCCTGTAGTTTGGGTCTTCCATAAAAACAACTGTTGAACCCTATTGAACTCCTCTGTAGGTAACGAGTCTAACCCTTCTTTGGTTCCTTGATTCAAGAAACCTTCTAAATCTAGGTTCTCTTTCTCAAGAATTTCCTGGAGTTCATGGTCCTCCATATCCATCTCACTTTGGGTCATTTCAAGATCCATTGCCTGTTTTGCAGTACTTAGCATCAATTCTTTTTGTTTGTCATTTTCTTGTATTTGTTCACTTTCTTCTTCTTTCTCCTCCTCCACTGGGCTTCCTTCCTTTGCTTTAGCAGTATCTATTGGACCTTCATCTACTTTGAGGACTTGGAACATGTTCTGGTTAACTTGCTGCTTTGCAACTTTGCGTGTTCTTAGTCCTCTTTTTCCCCCTTTTCCTTTGTGTTCCACCTTGAAGAAGCTCTCTGGATCCTTCATTATATCAGCTTTATTTTTGTTCTCTATCTTACTGAGAGGGTAGTCTTTGAAAAAATGTCCATGCTCATGACATTTGCGACATCTGAAAGGAATATGTTCATAATCTACGTTTGTATCCATTCCTCATTTGAAACTTCCAGAATAACCTCATTCGGTAAAGCTCCAGAGAGATCCATCTCCACACATATTCTGGCAAAGGAAGTATACTTTCCCCTTCTAGTAGCCTCAGAAACTTTGAAAAAATGCCCTAACATATTTCCTATGGCGGATAGAGATTCTGTTTGCCAGTAATCAAGAGGTAAAGAATAGAGCCTTACCTAGACTAGTACTAAAGTAAAAGTTTCGCGTTTCGGAACAAACTTCATAATCCAAGGTCGCATATAGAGGCCTACTATAGCATAAAAGTATGGCCTTCCTGTTAGTGCCTAGATTTACCTCAGGCTGAAAAGGTAGGATCCAAGGCCAACATCAAACCACGCTTAGCCTAGTAGCTAGCGCTACCAGGTCAGGAGAGGACTCTCTGCGGGTCGATCTCAGCAAAATAATGATCAATGGGGGCTTGAGATGACTGATAGAAATACTGATCTTAGGCTAGGTATAAGTGCAAGAGAATTTGATTTAATAAAATGATGTTTTGTTGGCTCAGATGGAAAGGCAAATTTTGGGTGCGGGGATTGAGGCTTAGTCCTGTAGAGATCTCAATGGGGCAAGGTAGGCAATTGTTTTTGGCACTTAAAATTGAATGATATGGAAGAAATAGACAGGTGAGGTGTTAAATAGGGCAAGATCAATCATGGATCCTCCCCAAATAGCTAAAAACATCAAGAAACTAAAGCAAACTTCAAGTAGAGCATTGCAATTTCAATGGATTCTACTTACACTCTTGTTTGTTTAGTTCAGAAGAAACAAGATAGAGAATGGCATACATAACACATAAGAAAATTCAAAATTACAGAGAAAAGCACTATACCAAGACAAATTGCCACATGGATCCCAAAGAGTGCTGCAAACCCTGGTCTCAATTCCTTAGCTAAAATGCTGATATGAATGTACAATGAAGCTCAAGGCTTTCTCAAAATTCCAACCATGCTAATGACTAAAAAACAACATAATATAGACAAAAATAGCTCATCCTTGCCTCTAGGGGTCGAGCTCACATGTTTAGGAGCTGATCCAACTCATTCTAAACTAAGAACTAGAAACTAGGCAACATAACAACATGCCTCTAGAAACAAGGGAACTGATTCATTCAGTTTCAAACAAACTTTAAACTGATGAATCTACGTCTACAAGTGAAAATATAACATATTTAAATCATGAACCATTAATTCTCATCCAATTACATCATTAATTTTCGATTGAGAAAGTGAAAAAGTCAAACTAGGCAAAACTGGGCGAAAAACAAAGCAAGACTTGGTCAAATTGGCAATTTTTCCTCTATGCACCGCGCCTGATTCTCTATGCGTCGCGCCTGTTTGGAACCAATTTTGGAGGCCTTCCTGGTGTCCATATTAGCTCTAGGTGTGATTTTTGGAAATTTATGCATGTCTACTTTCCAACCCAAGCGGAATTTTTCAATTTGGCCTCCATTTGTCCCTCCAAAAGTCCATTCTCCCAACACTGCTTCCTGTGTGTCAAAATAGGGGCAGTGAGGTCATTTTTTGAGTGTTTTTGACCTTTTTAAGGGCTCAAAACCTGCCCAAATTTCTTGGTCATAGGTAGGAAAGCATAATTTTTCATGACAAATCCAAAAATTCTGATTTTTTGTGATTTGGAGGCCCCTAGCAAAAGCGAGTGCCACGGGGCGCAGCGCATAGGGCAGAAAAAGCTGTTTTTTGTGCCAAAAATTTCCAAAATGCAAAAATTGCTCCAAATTTCTTGAAATTTGGGTTGCATCTTCTCTATCAAGCATGATGTTGGGCCAAGGAAGCCTTAGCCAATATATGAAGTCCTTCATCCTCTTTTTGCCTCCTTGATGCTCTCTTCAACTTTGCTTTCAAACTCTTGATTCTCGCTTGGCACACCAAGTTCCATGACAAGTAATGATATGAAAGGTTTCTAAGCATATTCTTTTCATTGATGGCCTTCTCTAGCTTCCTCTCCAAGTGGATATTGACTCTTTCAAGCCATGACTCCCTATCGGCATTGATCGCTTGCTCCAATGAAGTGAACTCCACCCTCCTCCTTTGGGCAGCTTGGCGATTCTCCCGAATGTTTTGCAACTCCATAATCACCTGCTGGTCTTCAAGCTACTTATTCCTTTACTCCAGGTACTGTATAGTTCATTGGGCTCTATCGAAGTTGGTAGACAAAGAAATCAATGTCCGCCTACTGCTCCTTAATTATTTCTCTAAGATTTGTGCCCATATCAGTATCATCACCCTCAATGAGGATGAAATCTGTCTCCCGCTCACCTAATGGTCCTTCCTCCTTTAGTGGCCTCTTGCCTTGGTCTTGAACCTGCTGTGCTGATGATAGAAGTAAGGCCCCTTCCACCCCAGGTGGAGATAACACTCGCTTTGCTGCTGCAAACAACTGTGTAGTGCCCTTCTGATAGGTGATGAACACTAGCACACTAGCGGTCTGTGTCTCATGGCCCTCATGCTGAAAGGAAGGTCCACCTGTCTCATGCCCAGCCTCTGAAGGTTGCTGTGAAGCTCTGTAAAACTCACGAGATATGAAGTCATCCCAAGTGATGCCCTATAAACCAAGCTGATGAACGAACACAATTTTGAAGAGAGCAAAATGATAAATACTATTGAATTGCTGTTGAGGAATCTTGTGCTGCGCAAGGGTGGTCATCTTCTCTATGTTTCATCACATGAAGTAAGGGATTTTCATCATCCGTACCTAGGAAAAATGCATCAGTAGCCTAATATGATCAGAATATAAGCGGGAGAACCGACCCTCACAGCTGAAATACTTCATGATGAGTTTCATTAAAGGAGCATATTCATCTTTGAGGTACTGAAAAGGAAACACTCTCTTGAGCTGTCTCAAAAAGCCGGGATTGATGTATGGTTCATAATTCTACCGGTCAATTTTCTGCCTCTTGTTCCATGGCTCTCCAATGTTAGGTATGCTGGTTTCTAATGAAATGGATTCTGGTGTTAATGTGAAAGTGACACCAGCTAGAGCGGCTTGATCACCATGTAAATGCAGTACAAACAAGCGGGTCAACTCACGATAAAACTGAATATTAGCAACCTTCTCACAAAATTCATAACATGATTGATGCTGGAAACAAAATATGGCAAGAGGGTAGGCCTGTAGCTCAGAAAGACTGGTTGGTTCTTCTCTGATATGTTTGCCACCTCTATGAGGCCTCCTGGGTGCATGTCCCTCTGTGGGTGAGTCACTTTAGGTCTCCTCCTCATAATCATATGAAGGATCAGATGCCATGGCTACTAGTAGATAAACTTCCTTGGAGAAGTAGGTGTTGATGTGTTAAACTGTCTCAAACTACCTTTGATGATGTGTTTGACCTCTGCCACCAAGGGAAAACAATGAAATGAGGGACTGTGGAGGGGTAATTTAGGGAAATAGGGAATTAGGGATTGTTTTAGGAGGGGTTAGGGTTTTGGAGTTTACCTTTGGGATTTGGGAAAGGGGATTAATGAATTTAGGAATGTGTGGATTTAGAGGATAGGAAAATCAAGGAAATAATGGAGTGATGAGGTGAGGGAATACTTGGTAGCAAAACAGCCAAATACAAAACCCTAGGCAACAATTTTCTTTGAGGAATTTCAAATGGTAGGGTTTGATTCTTTTAACCATTCACCATGTAACACACACCATCAAACCATCATCAAACTTGGACGAAGAGCAATGAAAAAGGGTCAACCTACTTGGAACAATGAGAATCCATGCGTTTTTGGGCGATTGGAGCAAGTTCTAGAAGTTTTCAGGCTCTCTGGCTATGTGCGCCGCACATCCAACCCAATGCGCCACACCCAACGTATGTGTCGCACCCGTGTTGTTTTACACTGCGAAATGTGGCCCAATGTGCCGCGCATGGTGAGTGTGTCGCGCCTCCTGCCTAGTGCGCCACACCGATCAACTTGGAGCAATTTTCAGCCAAACCTCCCACAACTACTTTGCTTTGTTTTCTCTTTGCTCTTGGAGTGCAAATGGAGCTTTTCAAATTTAATTTTTCCAAACCAACTTTCATAATGTTTTGCAAATGACTTTATTTTCAAACTGTGTTTTTGGACTTTTTCACTTCTTTTTGGCTTTGTGATGAATTAAATGACCTGAGCTTTGCTTGTTTTGCAGGTGTTGGAACTACTGGGGCTAAGGAAAGAAACCAGGGTTGCAGATGGAGTGCTATGCAATGAAGAAACAAAATTTCATGATTTTTGTAGAATAAAAGCTAAATACTCTATGGAAAAACACATTTTCGAACACTTGGCGATGAAATTTATTGATGCTGAAACCTCCTCATGGCCTGCTGGTAATTATTGGACACTTTGAAACATTTTTTGACAAAACCCTAATGAAAAGCTAGACCTAATTGACAATGAAACCCTAAAGACAACCTTTGCAATCTTAAGATAAAAAGAAGACTGTATATGCTTTTTCAATGAACAAACATGAGCCAGTAGGTAGATAACATGAGGGAAGTTGTAGGAATGCCACTACCATCAGATGATCCATGCGCGTAATGGAATGCAGCTGACTGAGCGAGACACCTAATATTCAATGCAACAAGAGGATTTGATTTCTGACGGAGGGATGAAGATACCAACACTAACATTGGCTCCAATGGGGATGGTAGATCCTTGGAGGTGCCAAGAACTACAGATCTCTAGGAAAGCAGACAGTGCCTTCGTCCATTGGGCTATGGAGTCAATAACTTCGACAAACCAAAACCAATATCTTGACAACAAAACATCGAAACTCAAGACTCAAGACTCATAATTGAAATGAGTAAGACTAACTCAAACTGAAACAAGATACTCAAAATCTGAAACTAGACATTCAACAGCTAAAACTAGACACTCAAAACTGACGAAAACAAAATATGACTCAAGACTTAACTGAAACAAGTACTTACAAAGCTTTTTAATGGCAGCAGACCATCGAGATTTTAGAGCTTAAAATCATGACGATGACTACCTGCTTATTGATGAAATATGTGCAATCATGTGAAGTGGGCCTTCCAATGTAACCAATCCAACAAATGGCTACTCAATGAAATTCTGCTCTCTCTTTCCTCGAGCAGGCAGAACGATGTACATGTAGGCAACTCACAATAACCACTGAAACCAAGGCTTATGATAACGAACCAGGCAACATTTATCTTCTCTAATGCTTGCAAAAGAATGCTAAAGGCATCTTGATAATCCCGAAGCACTAGCTTGGCTTGAGATCCAGTAGCAAAAATATAAGTACTCCCTTCATTCTGATCTGAAAGAATAGTTGGTTGCTGATTGATAGTAACTGACTTGAATTCTGGCATACTGTGTCTCTCAGATTCACATTCCTCGATTTCATGGTCTAGGTCATTCTTAAACAAAAAACAATCTTCAAGATTATCAAACATGACAGCCTTATCATCTTCATGAAATAAAATATTATCTATTTGTTGATCTATAAAGCTAATTACAAGACTGTCATCATTTTCAAAAGAGGAAGAAGTTTCACCAACACTTTCTTGACCGTGTGTGCACTGCAAATCTGCTTTAGCTTGGGCTGTAACATGACCTTTTAGGAGTTGATCTATCTCATCTTCAGACAGAGGCGATAAGAATTTTTGTTTCCTTTTGCTCAAGCAAGTATTGTCTTCTTGAAATAACATTTCTAAACATAAAAAACCTGAATGATAGTCCTCAATTCCCTGATCTTCTGAAATTTGAAAACGTTGTTGATCATCTTCATATGACATTGCAATCAAATTATCATTTATCACTGAGTTATTGAAAGAAGATTTTTCACTTGAACAAAGGTTTCATCTTGTTTTCATCAAATGACTGGATTACCTCCTCATGAAGGCTTTGTTCTGATGAAATGAGAAAACTTGGGTCAATAACTCTGTCTTCTTCATTCCAGATGATCTTAACAGCAAAGCTCTCCTTCACGGGATTCAAAACAAGGTAGTCTTGATCATCATGATTTGAATCTAGATTTGAAATAGCCGACTTGACTCTATCACATTCTGAAATTGAAACTTGAATTTCCTGCATGCTGACTTCTTCTATGGACATATTTGAAATAAAACCTTCTCCTTCATCATCTTCCACTGTTCTTAGATCTTGATCCTGCTACAAATTTTCCTACGCATCTTGATAAGTATCCTCTTTATGCTGCTGAAATGGATTTTCATACAGGGCTTCCATGATCTCATCATCCATGAAGTCATCATCTTCATAAACTTTCTCAAGATTTTCAATAAAACTATAAGCATGTTTGCAATAGTTCTGAACTAGATTTAATGATGGATAAGATTCTTTATACCTTTCAAGGAACATGGTATGAAAATCCTTTAAACAGTAAATACAAGCAGGCAGCAAACTTTCATACCAAGATCGGGCTTCACCTTCTAGAGTTGCCATGAATATCTTCTTCAAGCAATCTTCAGGAAAATCAACCTTCAACTTGTGAATATGTATGCGAAATCTAACTAGATGTAAAGCAGCATCTTTCGTATCATCATCTTTAAACGTAGGCAAATTCCTTTGCCAATCTACCTTTGGAATTTTATTTGGAAAACCTGGAATGTGATCTCAGCTCATGGGAGCATATCTTCGATCCAACGAAACCATTTTGATAACAACGAATTGACCAAGAAATCCTTCAGGCTACTAGTTCTTGAAGAGTAGAGTCACCATAAAAAGCCTAAACCTTGGGATTTTCGACACTGAGTCGCCAGGTGAACGATTTCAGCCTTCCAATGTCTAATCGTTGTCTACCATCAACAATCAGATCTAAACTTGATTACATTTTATTGAGAAAATTTGCAAGTCAGATGTTTCCGTTTATAAGACTAGACAGGAGATTGACTGAAGCAGCGTTTATCTACTTTCGCTAATGCAAAGCAAGAGCGTTTCGAAGGCTACCTGGCATAAATTCAAGCTCCATCTGTAGTTTATGAAACGAAGAACAATAAAAAACAAACAATTTCTTCCCCAGTATGGTCACCACTATGTTAGTGCCTAGATTTACCTCATGCTGAAAAGGTAGGATCCAGGGCCAACATCAAACCACGCTCAGCCTGGTAGCTAGCCCTACCAGGTCAGGAGAGGGCTCTCTCCAGGTCAATTTCAGCAAATAATGAATGATGGGGGCTTGAGATGACTGATAGAAATACTGATCTTAGGCTAGGTATAAGTGCAAGAGAATTTTATTTAATAAAATGATGTTTTGTTGGCTCAGATGGAAAGGCAAATTTTGGGTGTGGGGATTGAGGCTCAGTCCTGCAGAGATCTCAATGGGGCAAGGTAGGAAATTGTTTTTGGCACTTAAAACTGAATGAGATGGAAGGAATAGATATGTGAGGTGTTGAAGAGGGCAAGAGAAATCATGGATCCTCCCCAAACAGCTGAAAACATCAAGAAACTAAAGCAAACTTCAAGTATAGCACTGCAATTTCAATGGATTCTACTTACGCTCTTGTTTGTTTAGTTCAAAAGAAACAAGATAGAGAATGGCATACATAACACATAAGAAAATTCACAATTATAGAGAAAATCATTGTACCAAGACAAATTGCCACATGGATCCCAAAGAGTGCTGCAAACCCTAGTCTCAATTCCTTAGCCAAAATGCTGATATGAATGTACAATGAAGCTCAAGGCTTTCTCAAAAGTCCAACCATGATAATGACTGAAAAACAACATAATATAGACAAAAATAGCTCATCCTTGCCTCCAGGGGTCGAGCTCACATATTTAGGAGCTGATCCAACTGATTCTAAACTAAGAACTAGAAACTAGGCAACATAATATCATGCCTCTAGAAACAAGGGAACTGATTCATTCAGTCAAACAACCTTTAAACTGATGAATCTACCTCTACAAGTGAAAATATAACATATTTACATCATGATCCATCAATGTTAATCTAATTACATCATTAATTTTCCATTAGAAAAGTGAAAAAGTCAAACTAGGAAAAACTGGGCGAAAAACAGAGCAAAACTTGGTCAAACTGGCAATTTTTCCTCTATGTGCCGTGCCTAATTCTCTATGCATCGTGCCTGTTTGGACCAACTTTTGGAGGCCTTCGCGGTGTCCAAAGGAGCTCTAGGTGTGCTTGTTGGAAATTTCTGCCTATCTATTTTCCAACCCAAGTGGAATTTTTCAATTTGGCCTCCATTTGCCCCTCCAAAAGTCCATTCTCCCAACACTGCTTCCTGTCTGTCAAAATAGGGGCAGTGAGGTCATTTTTTGAGTGTTTTTGACCTTTTTGAGGGCTCAAAACCTTCCCAAATTTCTTGGCCATAGGTATGCAAGCATAAGTTTTCATGAAAAATCCAAAAATGCTGAGTTTTTATGATTTGGAGGCCCCTAGCAAAAGCGAGTGCCACATGGCGTGGCTCATAGGGTAGAAAAACCTGTTTTTTGTGCCAAAAATTTCCAAAATGCAAAAATTGCTCCAAATTTCTTGAAATTTGGGCTGAGTCTTCTCTATCAAGCATGATGTTGGGCCAAGGAAGCCTCAGCCAATATCTAAAGTCCTTCATCCTCCTTTTGCCTCCTTGATGCTCTCTTCAACTTTGCTTTCAAACTCCTGATTCTCGCTTGGCATACCAAGTTCCGTGATATGTAATGATATGACAGTTTTCTAAGCATATTCTTTTCATTGATGGCCTTCTCTAGCTTCCTCTCCAAGTGGATTTCGACTCTTTCAAGCCATGACTCCCTATCAGCATTGATCGCTTGCTCCAATGAAGTGAACTCCACCCTCCTCCGTTGGGTAGCTTGGTGATTCTCCCGAATGTTTTGCAACTCCATAATCACCTGCTAGTCCTCAAGCTGCTTATTCCTCTGCTCCAAGTACTGTATAGTCCATTGGGCTCTATCCAAGTTGGTAGACAAGGCATCAATGTCCGCCTACTTCTCCTTAATGATTTCTCTAAGATTTGTGCCCATATCGGTATCATCACCCTCAATGAGGATGAAATCAGTCTCCCGCTCACCTGCTGGACCTTCCTCCTATAGTGGCCTCTTGCCTCGGTCTTGAACCTGCTGTGGTGATGATGGAAGTGAGGCCCCTTCAACTCCGGGTGGAGATAACACTCACTTTGCTGCTGCAAACAACTGTCTAGTGCCCTTCTGATAGGTGATGAACACTGGCACACTAGCGGTCTGTGTCTCATGGCCCTCATGCTGATAGGAAGGTCCACCTATCTCATGCCCAGCCTCTGAAGGTCCCTGTGAAGCTCTGAAAAATTCATGAGAGATGAAGTCATCCCAAGTGATGCCCTGTAAACCAAGCTGATGAACGACCACAATTTTGATGAGAGAAAAATGATAAATATTGTTGAACTGCTGCTGAGGAGTCTTGTGCTGCACAAGGGTGGTCATCTTCTCTATGTTTCGGCACATGAAGTAAGGGATGTTCATCATCTATACCTAGGTAAAATGCATCAGCAGCCTAATATGATAAGCATATAAGCGGGAGAACTGGCCCTCACAGCTGAAATACTTCATGATGAGTTTCATTAAAGGAGCATATTCATCTTTGAGGTACTGAAAAGGAAACACTCTCTTGAGCTGTCTCAAAAATCCAGGCTTGATGTACAGTTCATAATGCTGCCAGTCAATTTTCTGCCTCTTGTTCCATGGCTCTCCAATGTTAGGTATGCCGGTTGCTAATGAAATGGATTCTGGTGTTAATGTGAAAGTGACACTAGCTAGAGTGGCTTGATCACCATGTAAATGCAGTACAAACAAGCGAGCCAACTCATGATGAAACTGAATATTAGCAACCTTCTCACAAAATTCATAACATGACTGATGTTGGAAACAAAATATGGCAAGAGGGCAGGCCTGTAACTTAGCAAGAGTGGTTGGTTCTTCTCTGATATATTTGCCACCTCTATGAGGCCTCCTGGGTGCATGTCCCTCTATGGGTGAGTCACTTTGGGTCTCCTCTTCATAATCATATGAAGGATCAGATGCCATGGTTGCTAGTAGATAAACTACCTTGGAGAAGTAGGTGCTGACGTGTTAAACTGTCTCAAACTGCATTTGATGATGTGTTTGACCTCTGCCACCAAGGGAAAAGAGTGAAATGAGGGACTGTGGAGGGGTAATTTAGGGAAATAGGGAATTAGGTATTGTTTTAGGTGGGGTTAGGGTTTGGGAGTTTACCTTTGGGATTTGGGAAAGGGGATTAATGAATTTATGAATGTGTGGATTTAGGGGATGGGAAAATCAAGGAAATAATGGAGTGATGAGGTGAGGGAATACTTGGTAGCAAAATAGCCAAATACAAAACCCTAGGCAACAATTTTCTTTGAGGAATTTCAAATGGTTGGGTTTGATTCTTTTAACCATTCACCATGTAACACACACCATCAAACAATCATCAAACTTAGATGAAGAGCAATGAAAAAGGGTCAACCTACTTGGAACAGTGAGAATCCATGCATTTTTGGGTGATTGGAGCAAGTTCTGGAAGTTTTCGGGCTCTTTGGCTGTGTGCGCTGTGCATCCAACCCAATGCACCACGCCAAGCGTATGCACCGTGCTCGAGCTGTTTTACACTGCGAAATGCGGCCCAATGTGCCGCACCTGGTGAGTGTGCCATGCCTCCTGCCCAGTGTGCCACGCCGGTCAACTTGGAGCAATTTTCACCCAAACCTCCCACAACCACTTTTCTTTGTTTTCTCTTTACTCTTGGAGTGCAAATGAGCTTTAGAAATTTGGAGAAATGATTTATACATGGAGCTTTTCAAATTTAATTTTTCCAAACCCACTTTCATAATGTTTTGTAAATGAATTTATTTTCAAACTGTGTTTTTGGACTTTTTCACTTCTTTTTGGGTTTGTGATGAATTAAATGACCTGAGCTTTTCTTGTTTTTTAGGTGATGGAACTACTGGGGCTAAGTAAAGAAACCAAGGTTGCAGATGGAGTGCTATGCAATGAAGAAAAAAAAATTTCATGATTTTTGTACAATAAAATCTAAATACTCTGTTTTTTCCTCAAAACAGAGTTTTGAGGAAAAACACATTTTCGAACACTTGGCGATGAAATTTATTGATGCTGAAACCTCCTCATGGTCTGTTGGTAATTATTGGACACTTTGAAACATTTTTTAATGAAACTCTAATGAAACCCTAGACCTAATTGACAATGAAACCCTAAAGATAACCTTTGCAATCTTAAGATAAAAAGAAGACTGTATATGCTTTTTCAATGAACAAACATGAGCCAACAGGTAGATAACATGAGGGAAGCTGTAGGAATGCCACTACCGTCAGATGATCCATGCACCTAATGAAATGCAGCTGACTGAACGGGACACCTAATATGCAATGCAACAAGAGGATTTGATCTCTGATGGAGGGATGAAGATATCGACACTAACACCTCCTCCAAATACTCCGTCCTTATCTTCATTATTTGAAAATACTACAATGAAAAATCCCTTGGACCCAAGATGTAGGTCAATGCTACCTTTTGGTTTCTAGTGGTATTTAATCCACGTTTGTAATGCTTTTTCAGTGGGCCACAATCCCATGAATTTACAAATGATTGCATATGCTTGCATATAATCCCTATGCACCTACAGTGATGGATCATTTAAAATGACTCTTGGAGTTACCGCTGCCTTGGGTTTGCATGGTCCCATGTGTGCTTTGTCTTTAGTGATTTGTTCCTTGATTTGTTCCTCATTTTCCAATGCAACATTGTGCTCCCTTGACTTAGTTCCCTCTTTCTCTTCTTCTTTGCTTCTGTCCTTTCCTTCTGAAGGCTCTCTGTCATGTTCCATTTGTTTTTTTCCTCTTCTAGCCACAACCTACTTGTAGGAGGGAGTGGAGCTCCCTCCTGTGCATCCTTTCATGGAGGACTACCTCTGTGACAGTTTGAAACCCAGGTTGTTTTCCTACTTTGATTAGAGAAGCAATCTCGATTCATGGTTTATTGTTGTCATGGTGAAACTATCAGGGGTCCAATGATTATAAAGATGCCAATGATTTGAATAAAGGCACCAATCTTGCAAAATTCACTACTCACCAACAAAAAATAGGATGGAGTCCCAAGGAAACTATAGGAGGTCCTCTGTAGACCATGGTGAAAATATAATCTGTGGTGAGAAAATCAGTATGGGAGAGTGGAGATACCTACACACTCGAACAATTTGAGGCCAATGTTAAGCTGTTTGCAAGGTCTAGACTAAAATCCTCAAGTGACATTACTCCTCTAGTGGTGGAAACATTGTTCTGGAGGGAAACTTCTAATAATCCTATTATTGTAGAGTATGCCAATGATATCCCTGGAACTATCGTTGGGGAACCCAATGATAAATTTCTACCACCATCATCTGCACCACAAGAGAGAAAATTACAATAGAAAAGGAAACAAAAGAAAAAATAGGGCTCTTAGAATTCATGTTTAGAACTCTCAAACACTACTTGGAATATGCGAATTGTCTCACGGTCACAAGGGTCATTGCTGTGTTATATGCCCGACGAGGTGCCCATAATCACTTCACTAATGGTTTACATTTACATATTGTTCAATTGGTTTTCTTGGCATGTGGAGGACCATGATATGCATGGTCTGAACTATCTACACATGGGTGCTTTGAAAACTTGGTACATTGTACCCGAAGATGCAACTCTTGCATTTGAGGAAGTGGTCAGACGTGAAGGTTATGGTGGCCATGTTAATCTAATAGGTACATTCCCTGTATTTATTTTGCAGCCATAGTTTTTTTCTTACCATTATTTCTTTTCCCACTATAAATATCATATCATTTTCCATTCCTTGAATTAATAAGATACCTCTCGAAATGTCACCCATGAATGGGGGCATTGCTGCTATGGAGCTAGGATAACTTGTCCAACATCAACTAGGGGCATTGCTACTAAAAATATATAATATATTTCCCAACGCCACGTATGTTTTAAAGAGTGCAATCACATTATACATTCTTCTTTAATGTGCATAAACCGGGGTGCTAAAATCACACATCCATTCAAAGCATCTTGATTTCTAACAATAAATGCATTATGCCAAGCTCTTAAAGAGTAAAGTTAATAGTAAATTTGTCTTAAGGGGAAGAGCTTCTTCAACCCATTCTCTCCACCTATCAATCTGCAAAGGGTTGTGAGCCTTACTGCATGCTTGATTGTGTTCCCTGAGCACATGATAACATTCAAATGAGTGAAAAGTAGCGTTCAGATGGGGCATCTGTGAGAAACACCTTGCAAATTTAGATTTGAGGCTTGAATATATCCATCCATCCTATAAATGACTGGTTTTTAATCCCTAAAACGTTTAAGCTGACTCAAACCTTCTTCTAGTTCTAATTTCATCATAAATTTGATAGCTCGTACCTCAACATCATTATTAGAATATAGTACCCCTTCCTATACCACACTCGAAAGGGAGTTTGTGAGACTCTTATAACTATAGAATACCTTTTGCTTCAATAAGGATTGGATTTTCTTGAGAGGCCCCATTGAAAAATCCACAAGTTATAGATTAATCAATATCCATTTCAGAAACCTCTCTTGCATGTCTTCAATTTTTCACTTGTAGGTAGTACTTGTATGCTACTTAAAATTTATAGAAGACCATAGCTAGTGTGACAGATTTGTCTTGGAAGAGGGTTGCATTTCTTGTCAGCAATATTTCCCAAAGGAAAAATTTAGGTAGAGTGATGAGTCTTCTTTACCTCCTCATTGTCCAACAAATATTGTAAAGATTCCTCAATAGTTGTCTCCATTAAATGGCCAAATTCCAATGAAGAGGAGGAACACATAGAATGTGACAATCTGTAGAAATCCAGTTCTAGAAGGTATGGCCTCTCTTGAAATTCCATGAAAGATGTCGTTTAGGTAATGTAAGAACCATTTAAATGTCTTGTATGATGAATATTATCTGTCTCTATGTGCTACGGGTATTCTTGAGAATCAGACACCCAATCACAATCACCATGGCTTTAATAAAAGGGTTTCCTTACAGTTTCCCTGAAATCTTTGAATTCACTTGATTTCCTTGTCCTAGTAAAACCATATTCTATTAACACTCAACAAATATAAAGTGAAGGAATGAGTCTTATCATAAGGTCATTCGATCCTACACTCAAAGAAGGATTTCCAGTAGGACTATTTCCAAACTTTACAGATAGACCCCATGGCATCTAGAATCATTTTGAGCCCTTTGTATCTTGCATTTCCATAAAATATGCTTGATTTCTTTTTCCTTTTAGGCCATGCAACAACGATCCAAAATTCATGTATATTGAATTCCATATTTGTCTACTATGATATTCCTGAGAATTAGCTGCCCCAACACCACAAATTTAAAGAAAGAGCATGTTTCTAATTTCTAACATATTTGAATTCACTTAATTTCCTTTTCCTAGAAAAACCATCTTCTATTGCACCTCTATTCAAGTGAAAAATAAAGGTTGGATCTTATTACAAAATTCTTTGGTCCTGTACTTAAAGAAGGATGTCATTTAGGACTATTTCCAATTTTTCTAGATAGGCCCCTTAGCATCTAGACTTACTTTGAAAAAACTATCATCATAAATGATCTTACAGATTTGCATAAAAGATTCACTGTCTTTTACTTGAAGCCTTTGGGGATGACTAAATGTTCTCTATAAGAACAAATTGCTTGAACCTTCAACACATATAAGTTATAACCACCTTTATGAAATCCTTTTTTGGATGTTTTTATTCCTACAATGGAGGGGATTAAAACTTATTTGAAAATAAGGTCCTAGTTGACCTAATCAGATCCCAACCATTTCTAGGCTCTTCAAATTCCAATGCATCTCTTTGGACACTAGCTGCCAAGACTGCAACTCCTTTCTGAGGATAACTAAACCCGATATACCAAAATCTTGTGTTCCACTTATAATGATAGAACCAAAACAACCATTTTATACCACCAATATGTATAAAAGTCTAAATGTTGTTTCTCTTTAATTGTCCCTAACAACAATTGAGATTTACAATGAAAACCTTTTTGGGTTCCTTGGATATTGAAGGACTTATCTTGCAAATGCCACATTGGCTAGCTTCCTTATTTATCTTCAAAATTTATGAAATTGGGTCTACAAATATGGCCTCTGTGTGATGGTACTATGGTTCCATTGGAAATTCCTTGAGCGATAACAACACCTCAACATTTCCCATCCTATAAACCTATAGCCTTATCTATTTTGATTTATATTTCATCATCCAACCCACAAGAAGAAACAAAATACAAGTTCAAGTGGGTGTTACTTAGCTCAAATTCATTCTCATTGCAAGGATTGCAATAGAAAAATTCAATCACATGATCAATGGTTTCTCCTACTTCATCATCATTCATTTATTTTGCCTTGTAATGTGTCTATGTATGATTTTTTTTTTTGGTTCATATTTTTGGGCCACTCTCTATTTGAATTTCTCCTCATCAACCCAAGACAAGGAAAAATAACAAGAATAAAATGGAGGGATTTTGTATTATACTTTGTAGGTTAAACATTATATGAGAGACACCTTTTTATCCACCTTCAAATTTCATGTACACTTGATCACTTTCTCAATATTCCCTAACTCCTATTATTTTAGTATACCATCCTCCAGTTCTTTCCTGTTGTTAATCAACCATTACATGCCTAATTCAGCCTCCTCTCGCACTTATCAATAACACAACCTGGTGATTTGTAACATGGGAGGGAATCAATGGAGTTTGACCTAAGTGATGTGAGAAGAGTGTAGAATTTTCTTGTAGATTCAAACTGTAGATTGTAATATGCTAAAACAATTGACTTGAATCTACTCTACTTATTAGCAGAAACAAAAATTGATCGATGAAATCACGAAGAAGAAAAGGAAGAATTTCAATCACACATAACACAATAATTTTCTTGGGAAAGCCACAACTAAAAACCCCTACTATTTGTATATTGCATTAATTAGAATATCTGAGAAGAAAATACAATGCTTTTTCAACCCAAACACTCTCTGCACAATTACAATCTATCTCACTACTTCACAAACTAGCTCAAGCTAATACTTAGCCAAATTTTTTGCATGCCTACTTCCTTGCCCAGTTTCATAGGTAATTAGCCCATATTTAATTGTGAAATTCCTCATCCATAACTACGAAATCCATCCATATGCCTTCTTCTAATTGCATGCGTCGTCAGTTTAATTTATATGATTTTACAACTGATAGTACATTATCCTTGAACTCTAATCTCAACTAGGTCTTTCTCAGAATTGACATGCATGAGTTATTTATGAGTGAATTAATAGTTATTTGATTGCTCACTATATGTGAATTAAATCCAATTTAATTCACTTGACCTCTCACTAGTTCCTCCATGAGTTAGAACTAGTTTTTATACGAGATTTATGATTGTGGAAAAAAGTATCTCCCCTAGTGTTGGGACAATGGTCTCTTGGGGTCAATTTTGTAAAAGTTTTTGTTATCTCTGTAAAGTATCTAGATTTTGAGGAAGCAGAGTGCGAAGGTTGTAGGAGTCAAAGGGGCTTTAGGAAGGTCAAAGCCCCTTAGTTTGTTAGTAGTTAAAGAAGCTTTGTGACCATCCCATGGTTTGTGAACCATGGTATTGTAATGAAAGAAGCTATATAAAGGAGTCATAGCGAGTCATAGGAGGTCAGCTAAGAATTGAAGATCTATGTATGGGAAAGTTATCTAAGATAGAAAAGTCTGTTTTTTGTACTTAGGCAAAGGGGAAGGCTCCTGCAGCTGGGTGCACAAAGACATTTGTAAGTCTGCAGCTGAGTGCACAGGCCCCTACAGCTATATGCACAGGGAGGAAAGAATCCATAACAAAATAATTGATAATAATAAAGACTATTTTAGAACCATATTTATTTATCTATGACTTTCTATTTACTTATTCATTTTTTGTGTATTCACTCTATTTTCTCTAACTATTTGAAGAAACACTTACTTGGTGTGCGAAAGTAATAAATCTGCTAGTTTACTTAATGATATGAATGTTTGAGGCAGTCGATGTAGAGCTATAAAAAGGGTCTCTTTCACCTCTAATTACCTCACATTAATATGTCAATCCGGGAGCATTTGGTTATTTCAAAAAGTGACTCAATCTGAGGCTATTTGTCAGAGTAATGCTAGTAGTACAACGTTCTACAAAAATACAAGAGTAAACGAATGCTTGTCTATAACTAAGTTACTTCAAATGACTAAATCACACACTCTTAAAGCTAGGCAACTTTATCAGTCAAGGGTTCGGCAACAATAGCCCATCCCTTTGGAAACTGATGGAAAGGAAATTAGAGCATGGACCACGGGTCTGGGAGCGAGGCAGTAAATGCCGAGGCTCACTACAGCCACAGATCATCTCTCACACCAAAAATAACAAATGCGAGTAAATGAAACATCAGGTAAAAATGGAACGGCAAATAAGAAATTGAACAACAAATCTAGAATGGAACAAAAATGCTTAAAATGGAACAACAATTCTGAAATGGAACAGCAATCGAATAACTAAACCTCGTGAGAAGTAATCAAGCTTTATCCTATCAACTCAAATGCACTCATTGCAATCAAACATCAATCTTTCATTCTCCAAGAAAATCAAGCAGCACGCGCTAATGGAACAACACTAATTACTAATAAATTATGAAACAGCATTTGGAAATCATACACACACAACACACTTGAAAAGTAATCTGATTTAGCACCAATCGTCATCAATAGGAATTACAACTGCATTTCAAAATGGAACAACATTACTCCTGAATCATAAAGAACACATCTTTCAGATAAATTCCACAACACGAATATACAGCATAAGAGCTTCGTAACAAAATAATAACAATGTTCAATTAAGTCTAATAATATTCAATCAACTCTGAAGGTATTGGTGATATAATGCAGAGTCAATATAACAGTTATTGTCTGTAAAAACCTTAATGAACGAATCTTAACAGAGCATATGATGTAACCTATAAAGCATATCAGATTACCAACTAATGACGATAAGCAAACCATGCAGAATCAAATCGTAGTGATACAGAAGCAAGTGTCCTCCGGGGCCGGGGCCTTAGCCTCAAGGGTACACTGCTTTAAGTTAATCTAGACGCAGAGATAAGATAATCACCAAGTTTATATTAATGCATAAAACAGAAAGTACAATGAGCCAAGTTCAACGAGACTCGATGATCAAAGTTCAATCTTTAACAGAAAGTTACATAAAAGCATAATCCCCCCAAAGCTAACAGTGTCGTCCCTTTATATAAGGGTGACGACGGAGATGTCTAAGCAATAAGATAAATAAAGCAGCGATCATTCGCCAAACTATTAATCCTTAATAACTTCTTTTCTCCTCCGCCGAGCTGGTGCCTTCTCCTCCTTTTTTGGACCAGTTTGGTTCAACCTGCTTAGCCTCGTTTGCACTCGGTCCTTCATCAAAGGGATGACAGTTACCCTGTTCTTGTCTTTTTCTTTGGAACAGCAGCTCCTCGTTTTTACCCTTTCCTGCACAGGAGAATTACAACTATCAGTGGTTAAGTCTTGCATTCTAATTCCACATGTTTTTTCATAATTCTTTATTGTTTTCCACATTCATGATGTAAAAGATTCACAAGTCCCACTGAAAAGCCATTGAAATGATCATCAAAAACATACCTTTTTAGTACTCCACACACCCCCCTGCTTACCCTGTTTCATACCCTCATGAAAACGTTGTAGTTGACATGCAAAGCAGTGAGAGAATAGGCTAGAGAAGGAATCTCATGCGGAGGCCTACAGCCATGGTGAGTGACTAGGTAGTCAAAGAACTGGCCTGTTTGACTCTCAGGCATCTCATATAGGGCTTGATATCCGGGTGCAGAGTGCCAGATAATTGGACTGCGGAATCTATATCCTAACCAGGATGGCCCTGCCCTCAAAATGCTTTCGCCATAGAGGTTCAAACGGTTGGCAGCTAATTGAAAATTCTCATACTTAAATGGCTCCCTGAGCTGGATGTTTGGATTAGAGATTCGGTACCGAAATTTGGCTGCATCAATGGCGAGGTCTTTGATAGAAATAAAATATTCTAAACTTTGTCGAATGAGTGCCTCGTGCATGGGTCCTAACGTTTCGATGACACCCAGAGTTCTCATGAGGTTTCTATGTGCTTTCCACAACCGTACTGGGTCCCTAGGCTCAACCCTTACCCACAAGTCTAGGCCATTTTCCTGCCTCTGGAAAGTGTTATAGGCTTTGAGCCATTTAATCTGATTAACCCCGAATGAGATGAATGCTTGCAATTGGATGTCTCCAACAAAAGGGCTAGGGTTCAGCTCAGTCTCCTGATCTAGCACGAGGTTATGCAAATAAAATTCACATAGCAATCTCTGGACCTTCACCCCATAATGTTTACAACAATCTATAAAGTCATTGACAGTGTTAATTTGTATCGGGGCGCCTACTTTAACAACTTTTATTTTTAATTGTAAGTATCGTTCCAGTAAAAACAGAGCATAGTTTTTGGCAGGGGCCCTACATGCTAAAACGTCATTGTATAAAGAACACAAGGTATCCATCTGCTTGATAACAGTATCTAGCCTACGAGTTACCTTTGCAAATTTCTCTTGTTCCTTTCGCCACCCTTCAAAGGCCTGGATTTTGGATTGGTTGATGTTCCTTAGTTGCTGTTGGAGTTCTTCATACTTCTCGCAAGGGACCATTTGTTCTCTAAGCCTTTCCATTTCTTGCTGAGCCTGTTTCAATCCCTTGTGCAAGGTCCTTGTCTTTGGATCTCTTTTCCATGCAACAGTGGAGGCTGGGAGTTTTACCTGAACTTTCTTATTGCATTGTTTCGAGTTCAGAATCCTTATCACCCTCGAGGGTGGTGCCTCCGTTTGAATTTTCTTGTTGTCTGTTTCTTTTTTAACACGAATATCAGCTTGCTGTTGTTCCTTTTCAAATGGAATAGCAGTCTGTCCCTCAGCGTCATTTGGAACAGCAGCTGGATCTTCAGCATCATTTGGAACAGCAGCTGGATCTTCAGCAGGGTTTTGATCAGCAGGGCGATTTTTGGTCCTCCGCCTTTTTATCCTGCGGATTTTTACTGTAGTGGTCATATTTTTCTTCCTTGCGATCTACCTTACCTTCTGCCTCGCTTTCAAGATCCTGATCTGCTGGTGGAGCTGGGCTATTATGCTCAATAACCTCCGTTGTTCCTTTCGTAATTCCCTAATTTCCAATGTTTTATTAGAAGGAACAGCAGGCTTTCTGCTACGTTCTGGGCCGTGACTAGTCCCTGGATCTTTCTCCTGGGGTGCTTCTTCACTGTTTTGTGCTGGCTATTCTGGGGTAGGAACCCTAACTGGTTCCGTGACTTCTTTTTCTATCCCTACTTCCTCCGGAATTTCCTCTGGTGCCTTGGGAACAGATTGTTCCTGTTCAGTGTCTACTATCTCCTTTTCATCATGAACAGGCAGATTTCCTTCTTCTGCCTCTTCTGCATGTGGTTTTTCGGATGTATCTTCTTCCTGGGGTTTGTTGTGGAGGTATGATGGAGTGGAAGGTTGGCCATACTCACCCATATTGGCCAAGATTGCGGCCAATTCATCTTCTCCCACTGGGTCCTGTGGTGGGCTACCTACCTGCTGTCCCATTTCCTCCTCTTGCTTGGATTGTCCAGCTTCTACCTCAGAATGCTCAACTCCTGTTTTAGGATGCTCAACTTCTGTTTTAGGATGCTCAGCTTCTATTTCTGAATGCTCAGCTGCTTCCTCATTTTCCTCTTCGGATTGCTCGGCCTCTCCTTCCTTTTCTCCTTCAGCTTGTTCTTCTTCTACTTCTGGCCGTGAGGGTTGCTCATCCTCAATTACCACTGGCTGGCTGGTGCTTTCCTGGAGCTTTTCCAGCCTTCCTCTTATCCGGGCTAACCAGACTGATTTTCTGCGTTTCTCTGGCTATTTCGGTGTATCAGTGTCATGCTTACGCTTTGCTGATTCCTGGCGTGTTTCTAGTCATTCAGATGTGCTCGCAACATGTTTTTGTTTTCCTAATTCTCTGCATTTTTCCAGACGTTCTGGTGTGCTTGTAGTATGTTTACGTTTTGGGGATGGTGCTGTCGCCCTCCCCTCAATTATTGCAATTAGCTCTTCCCAGCTGCTTTGCTGCTGGGTGAGGCTATGACTAACTATTAATCAAATTAATCCATGGTGGCTGACAACTGACTCTACATGCTGTGCCTTTTTTAGGCTTCGTGCGACGTCATGAAGTAATGAATTCAAAAGTGAAGGAAGATTTACAGAGCATTTATGCTTTAGAACAGCTAAGAGTTTAAGATGTTGTGGCCTTACCACGTCTTTTCTCCCCTCGCAGGTGATTTAGCTTTGTACTGTTCTTGCTTATTCTGCCCAGGGTTCTCCTAGCATTGCTGGCAGGACTCCCTTCCCCTTAATCGTCAAGCTCTGGCCTTTTTCCTCGAAAATTTCCATGATCTTCTCTAATCTTTCCTTCTTTAGTGTCCATACAGGTCCGGTGGCTGGTAGTCCTGAGACTTCTGCGATTATATCATCAGTGACCGCTATCTACTTCCCCCTTACTGTGGAGTGATCCTCCTATAGGTTCTGCAGAAATTCCATCGCCACTGTTTCATTAGACTCCTGCAGGCGACTGAGATAAGTCAACCACCCTGTTCTTTCTAGGATCTCCTGAGCAGCAGCGAAGACTATCAACTCCTGTGGTTCGCTTCGAATTGCCCTGCCTCCCATGGTTTCGCTGTGGATTCTCAATGGAACAACAACTGCTTATGCTGTTTGAAACACAGAGAGGGTAATAATCGTAGGATTTAGAAAAAACACAGAGTATGCAACAGAAATGACTTATGAACAACAACTTGTGTAGAAAATAGAAATATCATGCCATTAAGCCGTGCCATTCCCTGGTACACTATCTTTCCCAAATAGTGAGCTGACACATAACCCGGGGAATAATGAGGTTAACCTCCCCCTCCCACAATGCGATAGGCTATCCCAGCCGTCAAAGAAAGGAGCAGCACCCGATCTATAAACAAGTCATAAAGGAACAACGTATGAAAATATGCCATGTTTAGAAAAACAACGGATTACCGAAATCGAGGCATAAAGTTGGATCGCGTATTACGTAAGTGGCTACTGTGATATGATGCGAGGCCGGGGGATAGGACGTTTTTCGTACTTGCCAAACCGTAAGTGGTCATTGTCACCTCCTTTGCCATGATTGGTGGTAATAAATGTTCATGCGATATATAAGTCAGGAAATAATGTATGATTAGTGCCTAGGATATAAGAAACAAAAGAGTATTAGTATCCTACCTATTGGTGTAATCAATGTGACTTCAATACCATTAACAGTGCTCTGCTGCCGACAGGTGTCCATAACCTTGGCAGAGTTGTTTATTTCACCCCTGGAACCATGATCCTTTATGTGCATATTAAGGAATGTAATGTCAAAGTGTAGGCCATTATGCTGGCTTGGTAACCAGTTAGCCATAATGCCATTCACGAGGAGGGGGCGAAGAATGGGCAGGCTGACTCATGATGAGACCTCCTGTTCCAAGGTTTGTTTATTTGATATACCTTTTGTACCATATCCCTGGTGTGGTGGCCATAGTGGGAATGCCACTTCACTTCCATCCTCATGATCATGGTAGGCTAGCTCTTGATGAGACCCCCTATCCTGCATTTGACAACTTATAATTCATTTGTTTTACTTTTTTTTTTTTCCATAAAGCACTTTTCCTTATATATACACAAAGGGTGGTTCAACACTCCTTAAGAGTAGGAATGATGGAAGAAGTCTTATCATCTCAATAGGAGGATATAAACCCTTTTCTCTTATTCCTAAACAAAAATCAAAGAGGGTTAAAAAGAATGGCATGATAAAGATAACCAATCAAGGAAAAATTAGTAAGACAAAAGATAAGTATGTCCTTCCTTATGATTTTAGTATGTTGTGATTTTGTATTCATTGCATAAGTGCATAGCTGTCTCTAAAAGACTTTGAAAGAACAGGAGCAAGAAGCATCCTCAAATTTAGATAAGCAAAAGGGATAAGCTGTTTCACAAGGAGATAAAAAGTATGCTAGAAGTGTTCCTTTTTGAGAGAAGAACAACAAAGGAGCATAGGTCTCAAAAGTGCAAATGCCGTTCCTTTTGAAAAAGGAACAGCAGAACACACCAATGCCGTTCCTTTTGAAAAAGGAACAACAGAAAATAAAATAAAAAAATGCTATCTTTTTTGAAAAAAATGATAGCAACACACTCAAAATGACGTTCCTTTTGAAAAAGGAACAACAAAAATAAAAAATATGCTGCGCCTTTGAAAAAGGGACAGCAAACACACCGCAGTGCCGTTGTTTTTTGAAAAAGGAACAACAAAAATCAAAATGTTGTTCCTTTTAGAAAAGGAACAACAAAACAAGCAAACGTCGTTCCTTTGAAAAAGGAACAGCAAAAATCAAGAGTGCTGTTCCTTTTGAAATGGAACAGCAGAAAAACCAAGAGTGTTGTTCCTTTTGAAAAGGAACAGTAGAAAAATCAAGAGTGCAAAAATCAAGAGTGCTGTTCCTTTTGGAAAGGAACAACAGAAAAATCAAGAGTGTTGTTCCTTTTGAAAAGGAACAGCAAAAAAATCAAGAGTGTTGTTCCTTTTGAAAAGGAACAACAGAAAAATCGAGAATGCTGTTCCTTTTGAAAAGGAACAGCAGAAAAGTCGAAAATGTTGTTCCTTTTGAAAAGGAACAACAGAAAAATCGAAAAACCAAAAATGCTATTTCTTTTGAAAAGGAACAACAGAAACACGCAAATGCCATTCGTTTCAAGAACGGCAAAAATCGAAATCTTTGAGCAAAAGAACACATTTAGTTCAAACATATGTACACGAACGACTTGAAGAAAAGAAATTATGTACAAATTGTGAAAAGAAATGAATTCCTTAATGAATTACAGGTGAGGAAGACTTCTCTTCCTCTCCTAAAATCTCCATATCAGTGTCTCTGCGTAGCTGTTGGCAGAAGGATTCCCGAGTGAGTGGTTTACGATAGAGACGAACTCGGTGGCCATTTACTTTGAAGGCATATCCAGAACCGTCAATGGTGATTAAAGTGATGGTCCCATTATCATGTACCTTCTGGATTTCGTATGGTCCCAACCAACGAGTCTGGAGTTTCCCAGGGAAGTCCTGAAACCGAGAGTCATATAACAGAGCCCAGTCTCCCTCGTGGAAGACTTTGTTTTTGATGAGCGCGTCATGCCATTTAGCTCGCTGCTGTTGAATCAGTGTTGTATTTTGTAGTGCAGAGAGCCTAATTTCGTCCAATTCATTGATCTGCTGTAGTCGATTAATCTGTGCCTCGGTTAGATCTAAGCCAACTTCCTATGCTGTTCGTAATGTTTGGATTTCAAATTCTATAGGAAAAATGGGTTGTTTTCCAAACACTAATTGATAAGGTGAGTAACCAGTGGTGCTTCTCCATGTTGTTTGATAGGCCCAGAGTGCTTCAGGTAGTCGGGCAGCCCAATCACGCCTATGTGACGCAATGGTTTTCGTTAGGATTGATTCTATTACCTTATTGCTGCTTTCTACTTGTCCATTCGCCTGTGGGTGATATGGAGTAGTGATTTTATGCTGGACATGATAATTATTAAGTGTTGCAGCTAATCTATTGCCAGCAAATTGTGGTCCTCCGTCTGTAATTATTTCCCTTGGAAGGCCATAACGTACAAATAGATGGAACAGGAACTGTATGACAGAGTCCTCTATGGCTCTTAGCAATGCTTCTGCTTCAACCCATTTGGTGACATATTCTGTTGCCACCAAGATATATGTTTTTTGATTTGATGAGGGGTTGATGGGTCCAACGAAATCAAGAGCCCATCGCTCAAATGGTTCGATGACTAACTGTGGTTTCAGAGGCATCTCGTCAGCTTGACCAGGACGTCCTGCTCGCTGGTAGCTGTCACAGGCTTGGACAAATTTCTTTGCATCTCTAAAAATCGTGGGCCAATAATATCCTGTCTGTAATACTTTGTGTCCAGTTCTACGCTCGGCGAAGTGTCCCCCACATGGTCCGTCATGACAAGCTTTTAGGATGTCAAAGATTTCATCTTCTCGAACACATCTCCTGATATGCATGTCTGCCCCTGTGTGAAACAAATATCCCTCAATCCAGGAGAATCGAGTACTCTTCTGAACAATCTATTTTCGTTTGTTAGGGGTTAACTGTTTTGGTAGTTTACCTACTGCAAGGTAATTGGCAACATCAACATACCAGGGTGTTCGAATGGCAACAACAAACAGATGTTCGTCCGGAAATCGGTCTTCAACTGCTGCTGCATCAATTGGATTTGGCATTCTTGAGAGAAAATCGGCTACAAGATTTTATTTGCCTGGCCGGTCCTTGATTGTGATATCGAATTCCTGCAATAAGATCAACCATCTAGTTATTCTGACATTTGTGACAGGATTATTTGCTAAATATTTTATGGTGGAATGATCCATATACAAGATAACAGGATAGCCTGTAATATAATGTCTAAATTTATTGACAGCATGTATTACAGCTAGGAATTATTTTTCAGTAACAGTGTAATTTAATTTAGTAGGGGATAAATTTTTGCTGATGTAATATATAGCGTATGGTTTTTTATCCTCTTCCTGCCCAAGGACTGCGCCAATGGCTGTATCTGAGGCATCACCTGATATCTGAAATGGCAAATCCCAGTTTGGTCCTCGAAGGACTGGGGCTGTAGATACGAACTTTTTTAAATCCTTGAAAGCACATTCACATTTTTCTGTCCAAAGAAAATCAACGTTACCAGTTAGTACATATAAAGGTGCAGCAATGTGTGAATAATGTTCTATAAATCGTCTATAATAACCAGAAAATCCAAGAAAGCTGCGTACCTCTGTTTGAGTGGTAGGAGTGGGAATAAGAAAAAGTATTTGGATTTTGGCTGGGTCTACCTGAATGCCGGCTGCTGAAACATAGTGTCCTAGAATAAGTCCTTCAGTCATCATCATGTAACATTTTTCGTGGCTTAAGCAAAGCCTGGTAGCTATGCATCGTTGTAGGACTTTTTCTAGGGTATTTAGTGCTGGATCAAAATCATCTCCATAGGGTGTAAAGTCATCCATATATACTTCAAGTCCATCATTTATTAAATCTGCAAAAATGCTAAGGATAGCCCTTTGGAATGTGGTGGTAGCATTACATAGGCCAAAAGGTAGAACTCGGTAGGCAAATGTTCCCCAAGGACAAGTGAAAGTAGTTTTGTCTTGGTCTTCAGGGGAAATCTGAATCTGATTGTATCCACTGAAGCCATCCAGGAAAGAAAAGAATTTCTTTCCTGCCAAAGTATCTAGCACTTGGTCTATGAACGGGAGAGGAAAGTGGTCTTTTTGTGTTGCTTTATTGAGTTCCCTGTAATCCACACAAATTCTCCATTTCCCATTCTTTTTTGGTACCACCACAAGCGGAGAGACCCATTTACTGTCAGAAATAGGATAAATAAAATTGACATCTAAAAGTTTATGAAGTTCCGCTTTTACCACATCCTTTAGATGAGGATTAAGTCTTCTTTGCGGTTGACGGATAGGTCTAGCATCTTTTTCTATATAAATGTGGTGTGTACACAATTGTGGGTTAATTCCTTTCATATCAGGGTAATCCCATGCAAATGCTTCTTGATATTTTCTTAACAGATGGATGAGCTTAGTTTCTTGTTTAGATGTGAGGTTGGCATTGATATTTAAATTTTTTCCCGGTTCAATTTCCACAATTTTACTATTTGCGACAAAAGTAACAGGTATTGTTTGATCATGTGTGTCTTTCAGAGGATCTTCTTCTAATTCATTATCAAATGCTGCTTCTATCATGTGACATTGTGTGCAGGATCCGGATTTAGTTTGACTAATGAAGTTGTTAATGGCATCATCTTCTGTTTGATCTTTAAAATCAAGTGCCTCTTGTATAGTCAATGGAGATCTAATGTTATCAATAAGGTATGATACAAGATACTTGTTAGTTTTAATTATTGTGACACTTGGCTGTGCTGGAGGTTATAGAACTAAATTCTTGATATCAGGTCCTTTGGTTATGGTCATATTTCCTTGCCGGCAACCAATGTAAGCATCAACAATGGCAAGCCAAGGTCTACCTAGGATTAGCGGGTGTCCATCAAGTCGGGTTTTTGGATTAATTATCAGGAAATCAGTTGGATATTCCCAGGAATCTACAGAGACCATGACATCATGTAGAGTACCTTCTGGTCTAACCACAGATCGGTCAGCCAATTCTAACAAAGTAGAGGTGGGTTCTACAGATGTAATGCCGAGCTTTTGACAGGTAGTGGTTGTTAAAATATTGATTGCAGCTCCTAGATCAACTAAGGCATTAGACAGGGTCTGACCGTAAATTTGAATAGTTACAATTGGATTTCCTGGGTCTTCATATTTAATGGGTGTTTCTTTCCCAGATAATAGATCAGATAAAGTACCGACTACTTGGACTCTTGGATTAGTTGTTATATTCCTCCTTGGTTTCTTTATGCACAATTCTTTAATAGTTTTTGCGTATATAGGAATATCTTAAATGGCTTGGAGGAACGAGATTTTTATATACAAATTTTCTAATTCTCCCAGAATGTCAAAGTCAAGATACTGTAAAGGTCGAGGTATGACTAATCATTCTGGGAATGGAGGAGAGGATGTGGTTGCTTGATTATGAGTCTACTTCTTATTTACATCCTCTTGTTGCCACTGGTGTTCTCTTGATAACTGATCTTCAATATGAACTGTTTTATCTCCCTCATTTTCAATGATACGTCCAGATCGTAATTGAAGATCGTTACACCTCCCACAGGTCGGGTCCTATTTCTGGTGATTCTATGATTTGAAGAGATTGGACCGGTCTGTTATTTGGATTGGGGTTGGGTTGGGTTGGGAGTTGCGGTCTTAGATTAGACTGGGGATTTTGTTGTAAAGCTGGCAGAGTAAGTTGAGGGAGAGGAATAGTTCCTACTGGCTGTTGCATCGGTCTTTGCCAGTTTGTTTACCAAGGTGAACTTTGTGAAGTAGGGGGAGTCTATTGCGGAGGATATGGGCTATTTTGCCAATATGGTGGAGTGTAAGGGAAATTTGGCCAACCAGATTGGCTTGGCTGATTCAGCCACGGGTTTGAAGAAGGAAACGATGGTGGTGACCAGTTTGAAAATGGGGGTTGGGACTGATTTCGCCACATATTATATTGTTGAGCATTATATTGTGGAGGTTGAAAAGAAGAGGTTGGGTCTGGAAACATACCAGATTGTCTTGGCTGCCACTGGCGGCGCTGGTTGATCAAGTACACCGATTCTGGTTCTTCCTCTGCTTCCTTATATACTGCTTTTAATCCAGGAAGTGAGGGGCAGCTTTCCGTAAGATGATCTTTTGTACAGATGGCACATGTTTGGACTGTATCCAGTGGACACTCCTTGTGTCTATGTTTTTTCTTGCATCGGGGGCAGAAAATTGCCAAATTCTGTTCTGCCTCCATCTGCTTCTGTTTGGCGTGCATAATATCAAGTTGTGTAGTTAGTGTCCCTAGAATATCAGTTTTAAAATTTTCTAATAAATTTCCATTCTCCACACGTGTTACTCCTTCTGTTGATATTTTGTTGTCTCTTGCAAACTGATCATATTCTGCTGGTTTTACTCTTGTGCTACCTCTCGAACTCCTGATACATAAATCAATAATGTCAGCAAAATTCTCTTGATAAATATCCTCTTTTCCCATGATGTTTAATGTTTCAATCCATTGTTCCTTCATGCCCCTTATCAATGCAGTTTTTAACACATTATCAGGTAAAGGTAGTGATGCATAAGGAGATCTTTGTAAATCGTACTGAAAACATTCCACATATTCTTCTAATGTTTTGTTCGGTTTGGTTGTCATTTGGAATATTTTGTCTTTCAATTCTCTAGACCTACAATAATCCTGATATTTTTTTAAGAAGGATTCTTTCATTTGATCCCAATTTTTGATGACCCCACCACCTAGTCCCATAAACCATCTTAAAGCAGTCCCCTTTAATGTAGAGGGGAATAATTTCAATTTCTGGGGATCAGTGGTGTAATCATATCCCTTGCAAAACACATCAAATTTGAATAAAAATGCATCCAGATCTTCTGATGTGAGACCGTGAAATGTAGGGATATGTTGAAGAGGGATAGCTTTCACGGGCGCATTTGCTGCAGAATCCACTATAGGATATTGTAATGTATAGGTTTGAGTATTTGGCTGGTTCTGAGCCATAGGATCAAATATATGCCAATAACCTTCTGGGATATCTAGGAGGGTATTCCTAGGTTGAGAGGGAAAGATTTTAGCAGGGATAGTTTTAATGGCACTTCCTTTATCTGGGATAAGGGGAATACCTGATGTCTGAGGAGATTGGACTCCTTCAACGATGATTTTCGCAGCGCTCCCCTTATCTGGGCTGTTTAATGGTTGATCTGTTCCAATGGGAGATTTTGGTTCCTCGGTTTCCCCTGTTTCTCCTTCTCCTTCACAAAAGTTGCTGAAATTCCCTTCCTGCAATAGTTCTGGAGTAGAATTTTCAATTTCTTGAAAGTCCTACTCTTCAGTTTGACTATGCACCTCAGCAAAGGCTACAGATGGTGATCCTGTGGCCTGAAGGGAACTAGTAGGCTGTTTAGAAATAATTTTCCTGGGACCTACTGATGGCTGAGATTCTATTTTCTTATAGATTTCGTCTATGAAAGTTGTTCAGCCAAGGGTCACCGACCCCTTAGCTTTTTCGGGTTTGGATGGAAGCTTAATATTCTTTTCTGGTTTTTTTTGCTTAGTCATGCACTCAAATGAACTACTAAATTCTATTCAAACAAAGAAACAACAAATCTGTTAGGAAAGTGGACAGTGGAGCAGGGCTTTTACATGCTCCACACGTAGGTTCTTACCTTCCGTTTTTAAGATCCAACTCTTCCCTAGCAGGTTCGTACACTACTCTGAAAAAGACAAATGGCTACACTCTTTCCTCGGCAACGGCGCCAAAATGTAGAGCTATAAAAAGGGTCTCTTTCACCTCTAATTACCTCACATTAATATGTAAATTCGGGAGCGTTTGGTTATTTCAAAGAGTGACTCAATCTGAGGCTATTTGTCAGAGTAATGCTAGTAGTACAGCGTTCTGCAAAAATACAAGAGCAAACGGATGCTTGTCTATAACTAAGTTACTTCAAATGAATAAATCACACACTCTTAAAGCTAGGCAACTTTATCAGTCAAGGGTTCAGCAGCAATATCCCATCCCTTTGGAAACTGATGGAAAGGAAATTAGAGCATGGACCACGGGTCTGGGAGCGAGGCAGGAAATGCCGAGGCTCATTATAGCCACAGATCGTCTCTCACACCAAAAATAACAAATGCGAGTAAATGAAACAGCAGGTAAAAATGGAACGGAAAATAAGAAATCGAACAGCGAATCTAGAATGGAACAACAATGCTTAAAATGGAATAGCAATTCTGAAATGGAACAGCAATCGAATAACTAAACCTCGCGAGAAGTAATCAAGCTTTATCCTATCAACTCAAATGCACTCATTGCAATCAAACATCAATCTTTCATTCTCCAAGCAAATCAAGCAGCACGCGCTAATGGAACAACACTAATTACTAATAAATTATGAAACAGAATTTGGAAATCATACACACACAACACACTTGAAAAGTAATCTGATTTAGCACCAATCGTCATCAACAGGAATTACAATTGCGTTTCAAAATGGAACAACATTACTCCTGAATCATAAAGAACACATCTTTCAGATAAATTCCACAACACGAATATACAGCATAAGAGCTCCGTAACAAAATAATAATAATGTTCAATTAAGTCTAATAATATTCAATCAACTCTGAAGGTATTGATGATATAATGCAGAGTCAATATAACAGTTATTTTCTGTAAAAACCTTAATGAACGAATCTTAACAGAGCATATGATGTAACCTATAAAGCATATCAGATTACCAACTAATGACGATAAGCAAACAACACAGAAATCAAATTGTAGTGATACAGAAGCAAGTGTCCTCCGGGGTCGGGCCCTTAGCCTCAAGGGTACACCGCTTTAAGTTAATACAGACGCAGAGATAAGATAATCACCAAGTTTATATTAATTCATAAAACAGAAAGTACAATGAGCCAAGTTCAACGAGACTCAATGATCAAAGTTCAATCTTTAACAGAAAGTTACATAAAAGCATAATCCCCCCAAAGCTAACAGTGTTGTCCCTTTATATAAGGGTGACAGCGGAGATGTCTAAGCAATAAGATAAATAAAGCAGCGATCCCTCAGGATCGAAGATCCTGAGGGATTCACCAAACTGTTAATCCTTAATCACTTCTTTTCTCCTCCACCGAGCTGGTGCCTTCTCCTCCTTTTCCGGACCAGTTTGCTTCAACCTGCTTAGCCTCGTTTGCACTCGGTCCTTCGTCAAAGGGATGGCAGTTACCCTGTTCTTGTCTTTTTCTTTGGAACAACAGCTCCTCGTTTTTACCCTTTCCTGCACAGGAGAATGACAACTATCAGCGGTTAAGTCTTGCATACTAATTCCACATGTTTTTTCATAATTCTTTATTGTTTTCCACATTCATGATGTAAAAGATTCACAAGTCCCACTGAAAAGCCATTGAAATGATCATCAAAAACATACCTTTTTAGTACTCCACAGTCGACACAGGGTTAGAATCTGTTTCTACAGGTTACTGTAATTTCCACAATTTAAGGGTTAGGTTTTGCGAAAGTCGGGATAAAGCCCTAGAAGTAACAAAAACCCATCACATAGACCTATGGATGGAGAAACCTGGTTCTTTCATCCCCCAACTTTGCTTTGGGTGAGATGGCAGCCTGCACTACGTAGGTTGTTGCCGAAAGGGCCAACAATGAAGGATTTTGTTGGTTGGCACAACTAACTCTGAACTTGGGTCCAGACCCTCTTAAGCCAACAAATGGTTCCATTGTTAAGACCGGGATCTATCCGAGGAATGTGTTATGTGGAATAAATGGTTCCTGTTATCACCCCAAGAAACTCACCTAGGTTGTATATCAGTGATGCTTGGGAACATTACAAACTCAACAAAAATGTTGGATAAATGGTGGATGAATGAACAAAAAGGTTGCATATTCAGGCTAGATAACCACTTCTACTATGATTGACCCCAGACATGGGTGAACACCCCCAGACTACAAGGCTTTTAACCACCAATTACTCATAGTTTAAGGTAAAGGTGATGATGGAGAAGACTGACCACACTAGCAGATGCACAGGACCCTATGATGGCCAGCTGCAACCAGTTAGAAGGTCTGTAAATCTATTTTCTAATACACAGACAGGATGACAACTCCCTAGTATTAAAACAATAGAAACCTGCATACAAAATCAATGATACATGCTAAATCGTAATACAGAGGTGGGATGACAGCCCCTCTAATGCTAAACATTAAAAGCCCATAAATAAATGCAAAGTAGGCACAGTCTGGAACAAGAAGAAGAAGTGGACAGTGAGCAATTAACAACAAAAGAAGCTTGCATTAGCTGAAAATGAATACTGGACGCCGGAGGTATCACAACAGTTACAATCTCCAGAAGTTGAACCTTACAACAAAATAACTCATCTAACACTCATCAACCTGATTACATTGTGCCTCTAGATATATATAGAATATGTTTACAAAGCTGCTCTGCTAGGCTATGCATGGAGGTGTCAATAAATGATCACCAACCACATTTACAATATGAAATGGGCCTCTGCTGCAATTCTCAGAGCCTTAATGGACAAAATCGGCCTTTGTTGATGCTCTGCAGTCCTCCTTAGAATAGGTGGCGTACTGACTGTTACAAGGCTCCATCACTGATAAATGGTTGAACTGCTCGAGGGTGTACTGTTTGTCCTCGGCCATGCTGCTCTTTAATTGCAGTTGTTGGAGTCTTAATGCACAGAGGGCAGGTAGATGATCCTCTTCATCCTTCGGGTGAATAACATAGGTTACGGGCGAGAACATAGTGGCGGAAGCAGGCACAGAAGGAGAACAAACCTTAGCCATTAGATTAAACAATCGGACGGTGGAGATCGGCGCATGGAGGCTATCAGAAGACAGGGGAGCAGGGAGAGCATCATGAGTCGTCGGATCGTATAGATCAACGGCTACGATCACATCGGAAGGAGCTATCGGGAGCAATTGCGGGTGAATGAATTTGGGCCGTCGGATCATGGGCGGGAATGATCGCACAAAGAAGACACACGATCATTAACGGTCGGGAGGACAGTTTTGGGAGGCGGGCGATATTCCCCGCACCGCCTTCCAGGGCTCGACGGTTTCCATATAACGAGCCGTGATCCAACAGTTTTTCGATGCGTGGTGCAACAAAATTGCTACTCCCACTTACTAACAGGCGCGCAAGTCACGGGAAGAGAGCTTACGACTACCATCGATCTGGGGATGGACGGTCAGATGGAGGGGAAGATGCGCAGGGTTTAATGATCGGGCGGGGAATGAAAACCATTAGATCGGGTACAATCAATGGCTGCAATTGTAAAGCGACAGCAGGGTATATAATTTACAAAGGCATGCCAAGGAATGAGCGGGGTCACGCGGTTAAGCACCTGGGGGTTAAACAAAACATAGGTTTATACAGGGATTTATAATATTTGAATAGAAAACACAGGGAAAGGATATGAAAAATGATCGGGGCGAAAGGGAAAGCAGGTTTTCAAAGGATTTGGAGGCACAACAGAGAAGATCAGAGTAGCGGGTGCTACAAGGGCATAATGAAATTAAAGGAGGAAGAATCTACCAAACTACCATGAGCGCTTTTTCAAATAAAAACAGCACTGCCAACCTATTTTGACCCTTTAATAATTGAAGTTTATAGCAGAGCTAACATTGGCTCCTTCTGGGGATGAGATCCTCCCTACGAGGTCTCAAGAACCTGCAGACCAATGCCTTCATACAAAACCTAGCATAAAAACACTTGCCTAGTATCCATTGGGCATGGAGTCAAACCAAGACTACCCCTAAAAACTGAAAGAAACTGCTTACAGTTATTAAGGCCTGAAAACTTAAAGCTTAAAAAATTTCCCATTTGCTGGGCCATCAAAATTGTTGCCTTTCATCTGGTTCATCATAGATCAACAAGACCGGATTTATTTGATCCTCTACCTCAAAAACTTTAGGAGGTTTGACTTTGATAGGCAGGTAGGGATCAAATTTTATTTCCCTTCTACGTATTTTCCTCTTTGGATGCTCTTGACAGGAGCCTTTGTACACCTGCTGAATAATCACTGTTGTTGTGTACCTGTTTGTGTCTTTTGTAGCCTACACCACTAATATGAAAGAGGCACCATTGAATTTTTGTGCAGGGGACACAAAAACAACATCTGCTCCTGCATCTTTCTTTGAACAATCCTCATCCAAGGAAGGATTCCAATACTGTGCACCCTCTTCCTCTGTCATCTGAAAAGATACCCTCTCAATCTATGTGGAGGCCATCTGAGTAGGTTTCAGAACATCAAAACTGAGGTGATCAGTCTCAGCCTTGAGCATTGAGCTATTTCCTGTCTCAGTTTTCAAGGGGCAACTGTGAGGGATTGTCATTTGATCAGACAGAGAAACAAAAGATGATGGAGAGCTTTCCTCTCCCTTTTCAATCACTAGACTGGGGATGATAGTAGGCTGGCTAATTTTCAGATCTGCATAGCCATGTGAAGATGAGCAGGCTTTAAGCATAGGTTATTGGAGGAAGAAGGGATCTGCTGCTGGCTACCACTACTAGCAAGCTTGCTATTATGTAGGCACAACAAACTGACAGGCAGTGCCTCTTGATAATGCTTTTTCATAGGCAACTCTGGTTAGGAAAGGAGCACCTTCCAAACCATGGACCTCCTCCTCTTCTTCAGGCTTCTCTTCTTCCAAGACTATGTTCTGACAAAGGGTCTTCACCCTTTGATCTTCGTTTGTATCTCTGTTCTTCTGCAAAATCTGCACCTGCTCATTTGCTCCTCTGTATGAATCTGAAGTTGAAAAAGGAATGAAACAATGAGCTCCTGCTTCTTCAAAATGCTGCTCAACCTTTAGCTTGGAAACTTTAGAGGTCAACAACTCAATCATCCTAGCCAATTCATCTATTTCAGAATCATAGGATGATGAGACTTTACTTCCCTGTCTTCTGTTTTCATCATCATCCTCGAGACTCTCTGCAGCAATGATATTTTCTTCTACTTCAAAGGCCGCAACTTGCATATCAGCCAAAGAAGTGCATTTTCTTTCTATTAGCAGCAAGCAGAATTGAGAATCAAAGGCATTGGCATAAGTGAGCATAGCAGAAGTAGGGGTAAGTCATATTTCAGCTGGCATTCACCTGTACATATGATTAAATGTTTTGTTAAAATTGGACAGTAGCTCACCATCCTCTCTCTACAAGTTCCCAAATTCATCATGATAAAAGAGTAGATATTTATTGTTTCCCCAGTACTTTAAAAATACATCATCTAAAGCATCAATGTCTGCAATAGACCTAGTGGGTAAATTTCTGAACCATTTTCTAGCTTCCCCATCTAGGATTTGAACAAAAACCCTCATCCAAACATCCTCTTCATTGATATCCAGGTTATCAACATAGCTATAAAAGGCTTCTAAATGCTCTTCAGCTATTACTCCTGCACCAGTAAACTTTGGCATAAATTCTTGATAATATCCTGCAGGCATGGCATTCAAAGGAGAAGGCAAGGCCAAGGGTCCATACCTAGCAGCTGTTGGGTATACGACCAAAGTCCTAACAAGTGGTATCAGAGCCATGCCCCGAAGTTAGCCAAGTGGATGAATCCTTGGAGTGCTGAACAAAGGTGGTGGGCCCCGGTAATATCATGATGGGATCCGTGGATGAGCTCGGTTAGACAGGCGGTGTGCTCTGGATTCTTCATGGACGTGTCCTGGTCCCAACACGGTGAAGAGGAGTTGACCTGGGATAGAGCAAGCTCTCGAGGTAGGTGGTGCTTCCCTGTAAGGCGTGTGCTTCCAACACATTGGAGCAGATAATCTTGGTTGGTAGAGAGTGGACAGATGGATAATCGTTTGAGGGGAGGCTCGATGGTCCTTTGTTCGAGGGGAGGATTGTTGGGTATACGACCAAAGTCCTAACAACAACAACTATTCGTTCTATCTTTGTGAGGGCTTGCTGGCCTGCCATGACTGAGGTATACAAAAAGGATACTGGTGGACTGAGTGAAATGAATCAATGAAAAGGATAATGGAGACAGAGGAATATGATGGACAACATGGTGCTTCTTTCAACTAAGGTTCGAAAGGGAAATGAATGATAAGGAGCTAAATGAATCTCTGAAGGTGACATTCACTAACAGAGATACATGGAAATATTTTAGGCTTACCTGACCCTGATGCTCCTTTCTGCAAAGTCTTCTGCTATCCGATCTTCTCAGGATCAGGCACTGGTTCAGCTGATGGTTTCTGAAAATTTCTTCGAACATGCCTCACCAACTACTTCCAAAACTGCAATGTGGAGTCGCCAAAGCATGGTCTTCCACCAGTCGAGTCGCCAAATAGATGACTACAACCAACAAATGTGTCCAAACCTTGTCTATCATCAAAGCTTGGAACTGTGTCGTTCTCCCAGGGAAGCTGAGCTTCGATTATCCTCTCCCCGGCAATGGTGCCAATTAATGTTATCACCCCAAGAAACTCACCTAGGTTGTATATCAGTGATGCTCGGGAACATTACAAACTCAACAAAAATGTTGGATAAATGGTGGATGAATGAAAGAAATGTTGCATATTCAAGCCAGATAACCACTTCTACTATGATTGACCCAAGACATGGGTGAACACCCCCAGACTACAAGGCTTTTAACCACCAATTACTCACAGTTTAAGATAAAGGTTATGATGGAGAAGACTGACCATACTAGCAGATGCACAGGACCCTGTGATGGCCGGCTGCAACCAATTAGAAGGTCTATAAATCTATTTTCTAATACACAGACAGGATGATAGCTCCTTGGTATTAAAACAACAGAAACCTGCATACAAACTCAATGATACATGTTAAATCCTAACACAAAGGTGGGATGACAACCCCTCTAATGCTAAACATTAACAACACATGAATAAATGCAAAGTAGGCACAGCCTGGAACAAGAAGAAGAAGTGGACAGTGAGTAATTAACAGCAAAAGAAGCTTGCATTAGCTGAAAATGAAGACCAGACGCCAGAGGTATCACAACAGTTACAATCTCCAGAAGTTGAACCTTACAGCAAAATAACACTCATCTAACACTCATCAACCTGATTACATTGTGTCTTGGATATATATAGAATTTTTTTACAAAGCTGATTTGCTAGGCTATGCGTGGAGGTGTCAATAAATGATCACCAACCACATTTACAATATGAAATGGGCCTCTACTACAATTCTCAGAGCCTTAATGGACAAAGTTGGCCTTTTTTGATGCTCTGTAGTCCTCCTTAGAACAGGTGGCATACTGACTGTTACAAGGCCCCATCACTGATAAATGGTTGAACTGCTTGAGGGCGTACTGTTTGTCCTCGGCCATGCTGCTCTTTAATTGCAGTTGTTGGAGTCTTAATGCACATAGGGCAGGTAGATGATCCTCTTCATCCTTCAGGTGAATAACACAGGTTACGGGCGAGAACATAGTGGCGGAAGCGGGCATGGAAGGAGAACAAACCTTAGCCGTTAGATTAAACAATCGGATGGCGGAGATCGGCGCATGGAGGCTATCGGAAGACAGGGGAGCGGGGAGAGCATCGTGAGCCGTCGGATCATATAGATCAATGGATATGATCACATCGGGAGGAGCTATCGGGAGCAATTGCGGGTGAATGAATTTGGGCCGTTAGATCATGGGCGGGAATGATCAGACGGTGATCGCACAAAGAAGACGCACGATCATTAATGGGTGGGAGGACGGTTTTGGGAGGTGGGCGGTATTCCCCACACTGCCTTCCAGGGCTTGGTGGTTTCCGTATAATGGGCCACGATCCAACGGTTTTGCGATGCGTGGCACAACAAAACTGCTGCCCCTGCTTACTAACGGGCACACAAGTCACAGGAAGAGAGCTTGCGAATACCATCGATCTGGGGATGGACAGTCAGATGGAGGGGAAGATGTGCAGGGTTTAATGATCGAGCGGGGAACAAAAACTGTTAGAACGGGTACGATCAACGACTGTGATTGTAAAGCGATAGCAGGTTATATAATTTACAAAGGCACGCCAAGGAATGAGCGGGGTCACGCGGTTAAGCACCCGAGGGTTAAACAAAACATAGGTTTATACAGGGATTTATAATATTTGAATGAAAACACAGGGAAAGGATATGAAAAATGATCGGGGTGAAAGGGAAAGCAGGTTTTCAAAGGATTTGGAGGCACAACGGAGAAGATCAAAGTAGCGGGAGCTATAAGGGCATAATGAAATTAAAGGAGGAAGGATCCACCAAATTGCCACGAGCACTTTTTCAAATAAAAACAGCACTGCCAACCTGTTTTGACCCTTTAATCATTGAAGTTTATAGCAGAGCTAACAGTTCCCAACTAAGAAGGAACTCGAGAAGTGGATAGAATGGATGTTGTAAAAATTTGCAGCCAAGGAAAATAGGAATCTGTGCCTGTCGAAGGAAGAGTGGTTGAGTAGATACCTATATAGAGATGAGCACAAAATTTTATTCTTCTCTTTTCCTTGCAAATTACACGAGCATTTTTCGAAATTAGAGGATAGTTAAGTATTGGCTTAGGGGGTCCTGAACCATGTTCAGAGTTAGTTGTGCCAAACAAATCCCTACACTACTGGCCCTTTTGGCATCAATCCGCGGTGTGTGGACTAATGTCTCACCCAAATTAGTATTGGGGGGGGGGTGCTGGAACTAGGTTTCCACACCCAGAGATTAGTGTGATGTCTTCTTGGCGATCTAGATCTACCTTCGTGCAGACCTATATGCTCCTGCGACCTATTGTTCTAAGTTCCTTCAATAAGCCTCTAGACCCTCGTGAAGGTCTACAACTAGCCTTTGCAGACCCTGAACAAGTCAATTAACTACTTACGCACTCCTTAGATTACCCTTAGACCATTATTTTCTCAGATCTACTTAGGCGTTCGATAACTTTAACAAAAAAATTTATAATCCTCGCATAATTACTTAACATTAATTGCATTCAGATAACAATGTAGATCTCATAAAGTCGTGAATCAATATCATTGTTTCAAAAAACCATTATTCATCAGAGCATAAAGTGCATTCATACATAACAATAGAAAATAATAAAACACAAGAATTTCTACAATAATCTTCTTTATTGATATTCAGTTAAGTTTACAGACTCAAACTTCCGTGCACACTCAACTACAGGGGTCTATGCACTTAGTTGTGGACACTCCCCTAGGCCTTTGCGCACTCAATTGTAGAGCATTTCCCTCCTCTAAGAGTTCTACTACTATGCTAGACTTCTTCGCTTGTGCCCATATATTTTCTTCTTACTTCTCTTAGACATTCCTAAGACACACCTACTTATACAATCCCATGGTCTATAGACCATGGGTAGATCTTCAAAGCTGACTCAAGTTACATAAAAGAAGGGTAAAACCCTTCTTGATTCTTTAACTAACTACACACTCCGTGACCACAATCTACAGAGACTTTACATCTTTTTACATCAAAATTTGGGCTTTCGCCCCAAAAATTGGGCTTTTGCCCCAAAACTGACCCAGGGGACCCCATCCCAACATCAAGGTACGTGGAAATTGGATAACCCTATTGTGTGGACTCTAGAATTGGTCAAGTGCCTAGAAGATTCATAAAACAAGATCACGAGGGCTGTCGATTACTGGATCGATATCATTTTGGACGGTTTCATCACTGAGTTCATGATCGATACATCTGTTAGTTATAGCAAAGATGAACGCTGCTTTTTCAAAGTACCAAGAGGTAAGTATCTAAAGTCCTTGAAAATTTTGATTAAAATTATATTGTGTGAGAAAAGGGTTATGCCATTAAATTAATGTTTAGAAGAGATCTGACAGGAGCTACACGAAGTGGAAATACGTTCATAAGAGATCCAGATTTAGGTGTTGAGTATAGTCCTCTATTGGGAGCCTCTGATAGTGACAAAGAAAGTAGTGTTCTGAGGACACCTATAGGTGTGCTACAGATAGTGAATCAGGGTATCGTGGGGATATCAATTCTATCCACTCCACCTCCACCATCACCTCCACCTCACACACCTACACCTACACCTCCACCTCCCCCTCCTTCTCCACTATTTAATATGGGCAACTCTATGAAGATGCCCATATTTAGGAGTCTGGGGGGAGAAGGCCCTGAACAGTTTGGGTTTGTAGTAGATGCTATGTGGAAGTCACAATAGGTTACAGATGATGACTTGAATAAAGAATAACTGGTTACAACACTACAAGACAGAGCACTAAGCTGGTATATTAAGCATTGTTCGACTCATCCAAATGTAACACTAGACGAGACGAAGAAGGTTCTGAATAATGAATTCAAGAAGCCTAAGTTGCAAGACCAGTTTGTGATAGAGGTGAAAGAGATCCAGTAGAAGATGAATGAGTCTGCGTGGGAATTTGATCAGAGATTGAAATGCTTGTTGCAATAGGCTAATATGTCGATCACAGATGATCAACACAAAGACTCGTACATTTATTCACTATTTCCCCATTTGAGATTGCCACTGTTGCAATAGAAGATTGGGACACAGGTGGAGGCATTAGAGGTTTCTACGAAATTAGAGGCCTCACCTATCCAGGATACAAATATGGGAGTGCAGTAGATTCAGTCGCAGCTGGCTAGCCTGCATATGGAGTTGTAGAGCCTCAAGAAGGGAAAAGAAGTCCAGAATGAGGTATGCGTGGAAGTATGGTGTTTGAAATGTAAGGGTGAGGGTCATGATAAGGATCATTTCCCAGTGTGCTAGAATTATCTAGTTGGAGGAGGTCCCGTCCCCTTTAAACCAGAGAACACCGATGGGCCTAGTATGGGAGTAGTACCATGGTGCGCTATTTCTTAGATTACAGGAAAACATACAATGAATAATTTTCATTTACTGCAAAAGTTTGTGCAGACATAGCAACAACTTTTCTATAATATCTATAAGTCTGTGGGCCATGATGAGTGCAATTTCCAAGGTTACAAATTGATGATGGACAAAACACCAATATATAGAGTACCGATGGAGGCTCGTCCTCAGGATCAAGGGGAAATAGTAGTGCGCAGTGGATTTTAGGGATGAGGAAGATGACGAGGAGCAGGGATTGGAAGAGGTCGTGGCCATATCATCTGCTAGAATTGTGTAGAACTGGGTCACTTTGTGTAATATTTTCAGAATCCAACACACCCCTCATGTAAATATTGTCACCAGTTTGATCATGTCATCGAGGACTTCCCTATGCTCATTGCGAAGATGCAAGAAAACAAGACTCAGACTCAATAGCCTACGCAAAACATCCATATGATGAGATTTGAATTGTGCGAAGATGGCCATAGTATTAATATTGTCACACGAAGTTGCATAGCTACCAGGGAGGATAAAGGGAAGCAACCCAAGGAAAATGTATGGGTTTGAAACACTACCAATAAGGAGAAGGGATTCAATATAAGTAAGGTGAAGGAAATTTCTATGGAAGAAAAAAGGAGCTTCGTGGATGAATGAGCTTCTACATAAAGGACTCAAAGTACGGGAAAGCTTGAAGACACTAGTGCTGCGCAAGAGGTAGACCCGTCATTATTAGCATCATTTCTAAAAACCTGCATGAAACTCCTAAGGGATAAGAAGGCAGTAGAAGGACTACAAGAATTGATAGATAACTACACTGGCAAGAATAATCCTCTACCAAAATAGCGCGCGGTACATAAGGTGGGAAAAAGTAAGAAGAGGACTGGTTGCATAATGGGATTAATAGCCTAGATTGGAGAATACAAAATGGACCAGGTAATTCTTGATTTAGGGTCTGATGCAAATATTCTGCCAAATCAAATTTGGGAAAGAATGAGAAGACCAACACTATAGTGGTCTCCGATCTAGTTGAGGGTGGAAAACTAGAAAAAGATTATTCCTATAGGGTGCCCGCATGGAGTGGCTGTGGATATTGAAGGGGCGTGCGCCATAGCCGATTTTGAAGTAATTGAAATAGTGTATGACAATAAACCAAATCCAATGCTGCTTGGAATTGATTGGGCATTTGATATGAATGCAGTCATCAACCTGAAGAAGCACAGTATGACAATTGGAAAGAAAAAACTGAGGGTTATTGTACCATTAGACCCAACCAAAGGTGTGCAGTATGTTATCACTCAGGTTGTCCTTCTGGTCGGCATCAAAAGGATACGGCCGAGGTAACCACAGACCAATCTTTGGACTGTAGGTTGTAGCCCACCTGCAATCAGAGAGGGCTCTCTCTTTTTTTATTTAGCTTTGTTGATATTGTTTTTAGGCTAGTTATTGAGTTCAAGGGGTTTTGTATTATTTTTTGGTGGGAAGGATGATGTTTTCAAGTAAAGAGGCAGGGACAACATGAAAGTTTTAGAACCATTGGGCGTGGAGTTAAGGAGTAGGACTACTGGTGCATTTTCCTGGTCACAAGAAGGAATATGGAGCAAGCTAGTTATATATGAAAAAATCATTCAAGGTAAAAGAGATGGATTAAAGGCTAAGGAATGAGGGGCAATTAAGAATCTCTCATTTAGATTAGTAGAAAGAAGACAAATGAGCCCTATCTAGGAGCAGTTAACGATTCCTAGATAACAGTCATTCATATGTGAAAATAGGTCAAACATGAGCCATAACAGAATTCATATTCATGCCTAATTCAAGAGGAAAACATTAAGAAGCCACAAAAACTAAGCATAGAGTGCAACCAAGCAAATTCTAGACCAATCCTTTGCTCTCTGACTCAAGCATATGTGAAATCGAAATAACAGAGGTAAGGAAAGCTTATTGATTCATATAGCAGCACAAGAATTCCGCATTTAATTCTTCGAACCATTAGACACAGAGCAGACAGTCATTCCTCCAAAGCTTTTCAGCAATCTTTGATTAAGTAAAACATCTCAGATATCCAGTGCGAGTCTCTAATGAGGATTATCAACCAACCAACCCTTTAAACAATATAGAGGGTCAGTATATATAGGGAAAATTATCAAAAAACTAATCTATTACAGCCGACCTAAACAAGTTTGAAAGAAAATGATTACTTTAACCTAATCTTATCCAGAAATAAATGCATGAAAATATCTTTGAGCTGCGCTGAGGGCAGCTGTATCAAATTGAGTTAATGTCCGTCCTGGGTGGCTTGGTGTAGTCCCCCTGTAATAATTGTGATTTTTCCTTTATCTCCACCTCTAACTTGGTTTTGCTACTGTTTTTTTGGCATTAATGTGCACTAATCCCGACCAGATAGGCTTTTAAATGGCCTTAACTGCTTTGCTGACTTTGATGAAGGTTTTTAGTTTTCACCTGATTTGATGTTGCTGAACTGATACTCTTTGCCGCTTCCTAATACTCTTTGGCACTGATCTTGGAGTCTTTAATATCTTCTGAATGGTTTAGACTGTCCCATCGATCCTTCATGGCATCTGCTCGGCCTTCTGTTGCTTTAAAAACTGCGTTTGCCCCTTTCTGAATGCTTTGCAAAGAAAAACGGGTCATTATGCACGTTTCGGGCTTGCTGGGGGCTGCGCGATGAGGGGCTTTCCATTTTGGCCCATTTCCCGTAGCCATGCGCGATTAGCGCTAGGCGCTATTCGCGCATGAAAAACTGCCTCAGATTTTGAATCCGGGCTTCCTAAGCACGATTTTCGCCCTTCGCGCCTTTTTGAGTGAAGACGTCAGCATGACATCAGTGGGTGGGACCCAGTACGGCAGGTGACGTGGCGGTACACGGTGGCAGTGATGTGGTAATGGTGAATTGGTAGTATGGTGGCAGGGGGCCGATGCAGGCAGATGACGCAGCAGGATGATGTCACTGGGCACACCCCCTTTGCACTGGAGTGGTTTGGGAGGAGGGGGCTCCGCCACGCCCGGGAGGACAACACGTGGCGGGAGTACGGCAGGAAAACTGCCCATCTCCCGGACGCTAAACATCGGCGGCTTCGGAGATGAGAAAGCTCGCCTGCCGTTGATCTGAGGCGCGGGCGATCGGATGGTTGGCGGGACAGGTAAGGAGACGGAGGGATAAGGGACGGGGCCTGCACGCCTTTTGATTAATTTATTATGTGATGGGGGGGTTTAAAACATTAGGGAATTGGGTTATGGGGTTATAAACGAGCAGGGGTTAAATGTTTATGAGCAAAACCTTAGGATAAGGGCAGAAAAGTGGGTTTTATACATGGTTTGCGCACCGGGGGTAAAGTTCAATGTTTATTCAAACATTTTTAACACTAAACTTTAAACAATCAGTGAGAGGGGGTGAGAATGATGAAATGTTTATGGGTAAAGGGGAACGAAAAGGTTATTAACTTAACCAGATGTCAAGTTAATCCCAGGGTTTGGACGTGGAAGGCTAATGTCAAGCTCCAGGTGAACTCAGCATTTCCCAAACTTGACATTTATATGGCTATAGTGCCAGGGAGGGGGTATTTAATATTTTTGGGATTTTATATATTTTGCATAATAGGGGATAAGGGAATAGACTAGGGAGTTAGATAATAGAGTTAGGAGTTAATATGAAAATGACCAGAAAGCGCTAAGTATAGGACCTTAGGCTATTTTGGGGAAAAAGTGACTCATAGAGTGAAACAACAGTACTCCTAAGCAAAGAGGACCTTCACTTAGGCAAATACAATGGAAAATGATGAAACTAAGAGGAATCAAGCAGATCTTGACCTCTTCAGGGAAGTTAGTAAGTGATTTGGGAAAGAAGAAGAAGGGGAAGTTAGTAATGTCCAGTTTGAGCTCCTCCAAATGGAAAACTGCCTCCAACTTGTGATCTGAATAAATATGACACTTGACAACAAGAAATGGATCACAAGTCATGATTCTGCAACTACACAGCTACCTACCCAGCCTACCTTCCTAACATTTTTTCTTCTTTTTGGTGGGTGCACTTAGACTTGCAGACCCAGCTTCACAATTTTTCTTTTGACTACCCTCCTATCTAAATCTACACTTATTTCTGCCAAGGGCCCAGATTAAGCAGTTGGGCTCCTTTGATTCTCTACCTATCTATAAATCTGCCAAGATTAAGCTGTTTGGACATATATCATTCTCTATATTCTAAAACAAGAAATTGAAACCTAGGGAGGCCAGGATTAAGCTGTTTGGCCTTCCCTTAACTGAAAAACTTTTCAAAAATGAAATAACTCATCAAAGTTAGAATACAACAGTGGTATTTAGACTAGCACACTTTCATGGCCTCTTCTTTGGCCTCTTCTGGAAATATGGAACCTTGCAACATGAAAGATGACATATTTGGCATGTAAAAATGTCAATCATGAAATATGAACACCTGTTGCAACAGGAGGCTAACACAGTATACTAAACCAATCCATGATTATGAGGAGGAGGATGATATTGAGCAGATCTTTAAGCTGACTAAGTGATATGAAGATTGGACCAATCTTACAGTGGGTGGGTGAATTCTATGGGAGAAGGATAACTCCTATAATTTAGGTTCAAATGAGGAGCTCAAACACTGGAAAAATAGGTTGCACGAGGTATCATTGTTGCGATGCAATAGGCTTACAATGTCACTCTGATGTATATCAACTAAGGTACACAACTTATTGCATTATGATGGTTTAGAAGATGTCAATTTATTCCTAGATAAATTTGAAATTGATGTACTAGAGGAACATCGTTTCCAACCACTAGACCTTGAGCTAAGAGCTACACCAACCAAATGGTGTGGTACGCAAAAGAGCAGATTTGCAGTCTGGAAGGAATATCAACGGATGATGAAGCTATGATTTGAGTATGCCAATATCCACATTAAGGAGAAATATACAGGGAAGGATGATCCACGCACGAATCTAGCTTGATGGATGAAAGCATGGGGATAATAACCTCAACCAGAATGGGTTCATATATTCTACCACACTTTGGATATGATTTCGATGAACTGGTATCTGGAAACGAAGCTGTGACATGGAACCACAGAATGGGATGTTCTGAAAGAAAGTTTTCTATTAACTTTTAGCTTTGAATATGGATTTGAATGCATCTATGAGGTGCCAAAAGAGATCAAAACTACAACATTCAGAATGGAAAAAGAACCTGTTACATGGGTACAACTAGATTGGGGAACATAGCTGTGCCATGCACTTGAATGTTAAAATGTGACCACTGAGAAAAGCGAAGAAGACCCAAGGAACATCAATATTCTTGAGTCAGATGGATAGCACGAAGTCACTGGGCCTCAAGCGAAAGTTCATGATATTTCATAGCCCTTGAAGACTAAGAAGGTGAATATTGGATCAGAAGCGCAACCGAAGTTTGAAAACATAGGCAACTATTGGGACAAAGATATAGTGGAAAAATTCAGGGAGATACTATGGGAGTATTAGGACTTTTTTCACACTTAGTTCTATGATTTGAAAGGAATAGTAGGGGATATGGTGTTATTGCACTATTTACCACCCTTGGTATATTTGATGCTCTATGATATGGCCTAGGGCAACCCTTCCCTACCAGACTTGGTCCATTTTCTAAAAAACAATGTTTTAAATCCCATATGCGATTATGCCCTATCTAAAGTGTGTACACACGAATCAGCCTATACCCAACTTGCGTATATGTGTTAAAACATTAAAAAATATATAATATCCCTTAGTTCAAGTGGGGTTTATGGGTTTGACCAGATACCCACCTACTATAACCCATGGCCCAATTGTTTCCCAACTGAAAAAACTAATTTGGAGAAGTATAAATACATCTCCATGGGAAGGCCTAAGGGAGGAGGAAGGATTAGATATTGATATTATAGTTGATTACATCCCTGATCAAGTCTGAATATATCCTTATGCCTTCTACACTCCCAGTCATAGGAAACCCTTGTTTCCTTCTTGAGATGTTCATCATCCCTTCATGACATCCTTGTGTATACTTATGGAGGAGGATTGTTGAGGCCTGGGTAGGACAGTACCGAAGGATGGTTTCGCTTGGAGCCGATGGACGACTTAGGTTGTAATTCTTTCGTATTTTCTTTAGCTTACATTAATAAAGAGGCATTGTCTTGTTCCTGATGATTATGGTTTTTATGCATTAATTTATGTCATGATTTTCTTATAAAATATCACGTTAATGCTTATTTTCTTACATGCTTATATGATCTAACCTTGATATCATGAACATGATTTCAACTATTTTTGGTGTATATGCTTTGCCTTGAATGAATTGTAGGTCTTAAAGCACAAGGAAGAAGCAGAGGGTTTGAACCCTATGGGAACGACTTCAAACATAGGACCTATAAGTAAGACTTTTTGTACCAAGTTTAATTGTTTAAGTATTAGGACTGCTTGTTTGTGTGTCTCTTTATGTTGTATTCCCTCCGCTCTGTTGGGGTTCCCAACCCATGACCCTAGGGTGATTTTACCCAAAACAAAATTGGCGACTCCACTGGGAAAAGCATTCTTGTTTTTCCTAGATTGGGCTGTTTCTTCTTGATAAGGGCATTCTTGATTGATTTCTTGCTTTTACAGTGCTTGTGACCTGTTTTCTTCCTAGGCATCAAGTTTGATCTTTTGGATCAGGCCTGGATTTTTTGTTTTTGTTTATTGAGCTTTACATATGCACTTTTTAGAGGATACAGTAGCATGTGCATGCAATTTTCTTCAAAGTAACTCGTGTATAAGCGAGTTTCCTTTGTTTCAATCGCGTATACATGCTTCTTTATCTTTGCACAATCACGTATACCTTATTTTGAATATTTTTTTCAAAATATTGGACCCAGTTAAGATTGTTGCCTAGTGGTTTTTGCTTTTTTCTGGTCATTCACTATCAGTAAAGCTCTGCTTTCATGCAAGTTTTCAGTTTCTAATCTTTCTCTTATTGAAAAATCTAGTCAACCTAGGGTTTTCTTTTTGAGTAAAGTTTCAATTTGGGTTTTGGGTTTAAGGCTTCTTGTAGAAGTTCTTGGTTGTTCTGAGTTTGTGGAACAAGAAATTGGTTGCAGTTTTGTTTATAACCCAACTTTCGAATTTCTTTTCTTTGATTTCCTTTTTTGGTTAACCTATTTTGTTTTTCATGGTTTTTGAGTTCTTGCTTTGGCGATCTTGAAAGTATTTCTTGACGTTATTTTGGTTTTTTGAAGTCCTTTATACTGATGTTCAGATCAATCTATGCAAGTCTGTAGTCATTTGTCATTTCAAGTTTTATTGTATTAATGATGTGCATAAGTTGCGAATTTTGGGATTCTTTATGCTTGTTTTTGGTCTTGGAATTTTAGTAGTCTTTGTGTTCTCAAAAAATTATTTGGGTTATTTAAAAAAGAAAAAGACAAAAACATCGTTCTTGCATTTCTTTTTCTTTTCATTTTTTTGTTTTTGGTTTCGTCATTATTTTTGAGCAGTTGTGAACTTTTTTTGATTGTTTTTTCTTGGTTTCGAGGGAAGTTTGTCATTGAATTTGTGCCTTCCTTGTAGTCAAGTTGGCCTATTTATATTGTAAAGGAACGTATTTTCTTATTATATGAGCATCCACTATAGGAAATTTAGTCTTTTTGTTAGATTTTGAGTGTGTGGAGCGTGTTTTTTGAAAAAAGAAAAAATAAATTCTTTAACAAGTTTATTTGTAGAACCTATAGAAATATCTTTTCATCGAAGAAAAATAGCTGCATTTTCATAGAGATAAGTTTCTATTGATTTATTTTGCGTCAAAACACCACAAGTTGCACTCTCATTTTACCCGTGACCTAAAGAACACCCTTTTAAAATCAAGCGCTTAATTAGAAAGAACTAGAAATTTTTTTATTTGTCATTAATTACATTAGCAAGCCTAGCTCTTTAGGGCCTTGGAATAGGTGAGTGGAGAGTTAACACTCCAAGGCCATTGAAACTGTTAAACATAGATGTTGAATAATGAGAGAAATCCAGTTCATCAGAAAGACCTGGAAAGCTCCTATCTATTGGGAGTTAAGCATGAGAGAGAGTGAAGACAAAGAAAGAGAGATACCCCCTCTCCTACTTGTTAGATTCTGCCACAAAACTGTTCCTCCTGACTTTTGATACGAACTAGTGTCTATAGTTTATAGTCCTAGGGATCACATAGGTCGCTACGGAGGGGAATCTCATGGCACTTGAGGTAGAAATTTCTTCACGTGCATTAGTACTTCTGGAGGATACCCTTGCAAAGCTCAGGCACTTGCACTAACAAAGGATTTCGTCTAGGGGTTAGCGTAATTGTTTCTGTTACCTTCACTAGTAGGCTTGGGCCATAATCATCCCAAACTATGTTCGGAAGGTCCCTTACTTCACTTTCTTGTATTTTGGTGTTTGGTCCTCATCACCCGTGTTAGCCTCCTATTGCAATAGGTTTCATATTTCATGATTGACTGTTTTACATGCCAAATATGACATCTTTTCATGCTGCAAGGTTCCATATTTCCAAGAAGTTCCATTTTGAAGAATCATACCATTTTTGAAGAGTTTTACAGATAAGGGAAATCCAAACAGCTTAATCTTGGCTTCCCTAGGTTTAAATTGCTTGTTTTAGAAGATAGAGAATGAATATCTGTCCAAACAGCTTAAGCTTGGCAGATCAGTAGCCAGGTAGAGAAATGAAGGAGCCCAACTACTTAATCTGGGCCCTTGGAAGAGATAAGGGTTGATTTTAGATAGGAAGGCAGTCAAAAGAAAAGAGGATAATCAGGGTCTGCAAGTCCAAATGCACCCTTGCAAAAAGAAGAAAAAATGCTAGGTAAGTAGGCTGGGTAAGTAGTTTTGTGGTTGCAGAATCAAGCTATGTGATCCATTTCATGTTTTCAAGTGTTATATCTATTCAGATCACAATTATGAGGCAGTTTTTCATTTGGAGGAGCTCAAGCGAGGCATGTCTAACTCCCCCTTCTTCTTATTCCCCAAATCACTCACTAACATCCCCTTGAGGACCTTGGGATCTGCCCAACTAGTCCTGTTATCACTTCATTTTTGTAAAATACTGAGTCAAGCTTTGACTTTCTTCAGTGAAAAGAAGCCACATTTCTTGTGTAAAAATCATTTCTCTGCAGTCCATTCATTTCCTATGTCTAAGTTTCAGTTCACAAACTTAGCCTCTCCCCTACACTTCACCTCACAAATTCATATTAACTCCTAACTCTATTATCTAGCTCCCTAGATCATTTCCTTATCCCCTATTATACAAAAACTATATAAAATTCCAAAAATAATACATACCCCACCTTATAGCATTATAGCTATGTATATATGGTTTTGGGAAATGATAGTCCACCTGGGGCTACTATTAACCCATCCGCGTCTTAACCAGGAGTTAGCTTAACCTCTGGTTAAACTAATAACCATTCCCTTCCCCTATCTTACCCATAAACCTTGAAGTTCTACCCTGCACGCTCACATTTTCGGGTTTGGTTTAAATATTTTGATTAAACTGTACCCCCGGTGCACAAACCATGTAAAAACCACTTTACCCACAAACCCAAAGTTCGAAAGCCCTGTCACGCAATATTAATTTAATATTCAGGCGCGCCCCCACACATAAACCCACCACCAGCTCCGCACTCCGTTAGCCCTCCGTTCCGCCCTCCCAGATCCGACGGCCCTCGGTGATTTCGGAGCCGCCCCGTCACTTGATAGTTAGCATCTGATAGCATGGCGGTTTTGCCGTCGTACAGAAGACAGGTGTCCGCCCTTGATTGCATCGGAGCTCCTATGACATTTACCACCCTCGTACAGAAGTCGGTCTGATCAAACCAGAAACCACCTTCTGTCTCTCCGCCCTTGACATACTGCCGCATCAGCACTACATCACCTTTGCGTCGACCCCCCCACTGCTATGTGTCACTGCCACCACGTCACCTTGTCGTACTGTCATGTCACCCTGCCACGTCACCCTGTCACATCACCCTGCCGTACCGGGACCCACTGCTGACGTCATGCTGACGTCATCACCGAAAAAAGGCGCGAAGGGCGAAAATCGTAGCGAAGGATGCCCGGAATGAGAAAAAAATCATCAAAATGGAAGGCTGCCTATTGCTCAGCTACCAGCAGGCCCGAAAATTCACAATTTGACAGGATTTCTTCATGTAGGTTCAGAAAGGGGGCAATTTGACAGTTTCAAACGTATCAAGAGAGAGAAAGTGGCCCGAATCAATTGTGAAAGAGTATCAGAGGAAAGATGAAGCCCAGATTAAATTGAAGAGTATCAGTGAAGCAGCAAAGAGTATCAAATCGGCAATACCAAAGCAGGTGAACATTAAAGGCCCCCAAGCAAAGTTAAAGAAAGCGGTGAAGCCATTTAAGGCTCTCAGATCACAGTTAATGCACATCAAAGCCACTCAAGAGCAGGGGATCAAAGCCCAAAGAACAATTATGGCTAAATGAGTAGCACAGAGCCATAAGGACGGATATTAACTCATTTTGATGCAGCTACCTCCAGCGCAGCTCAAATAAATATCTTCTTGCATTAATTTTAGGACAAGATTAGGTTAAAAAATTCATTTCCCTCAGATCTGTTTAAGATCTATTGTAATAGATATTTTTGATATTTTCCTCTATATAAACCACCCTAATTCATTGTTTAAAGGGTTGGTTGGTTGATAATCCTCATTCAAGACTTGCATTGTATATTTTTGAGAGCTCTATAATCAAAGACTATTGGAATGCTTTGGATGAAGAACTGACTGTTGTGTTATTTAATGGACAAAGAGTGACTGTGGAAGTCCTGTGCTACTACATGGCTCAATAAGTGTTTTCCTACCTCTGTTTACAGTTTTCATATGTTTATGCCACAATTGTGTTACCATCTAAATAGCAAGAAAGAAGAATAGCTTAGGTTTTGCTTAACTGCACCCTATGCTCAGTTCTTGTTATTTCTATATGTTTTCTTCAGAAATGGTTATGAATATGCATACTTAAATGATCATGTTTACCCTGTTTCTTTCACATATGACTGTTATTTAGGAATTCTTGACTGCTCCTAAACAAACTTTCATTCACCTTCCCTCTCTGTTAGCTAATGAAAGATTCTTAGTTGCCTTTCATCTCTGACCTTCATTCCATCTTTATTCCAGCCTGATATTGTTCTATGTGTAGCTATCCTGCTCTATATTCCTCTTGTGACCAAGAAAACGCAACAGCAAGCCCTAATCCATGAATCCATGCCCAATGGTTTGAACTTCTCACTCTATGCATCCCAACTCTGCTTGAAAACATCATCCCTCCCACCAAAATCAAAACAAAACCCATGTACACCATAACTAGCCTAAAATCAACCCAAAACAAAGCTAAATTTTAAAGAGAGAGCCCTCTCTGACTGTAGGTAGGCTAGGACCTGCAGCCCAAAGATTGGTTTGTGGTTACCTCGGCCGTATCCCTTAAGGAGCCAAGGGACAACCTGAGTGATAACATCATTGGCGACTCCACTGGGGACCTTATTCAGAAAATTCCAAAAAACAAGTTAGAAGCTGGCTCCAAAGAGGAAAACTCGTTATACCAGGTCAAACCCAGACCCAAATCCACCAGCTGTTTTTGAAAATCCCAATTTAATCTCTAGAAACCTTAGCAAACAAAAACAAGAAGAGGTTGCTGATTCTAGTCCTGAAACAGTTCAGCCAAGCTATTTTCCAACCCCTGTTAAAGTTTTGTTTCGTTCAACCCCTACTTCCCCTTGTTCATCATCCACTTCTCCAAGCACCTCTTCCACACCTCCATTCTCTGTGCATACTACCACTACTACCACTGTTATTACAACTCTTCCAGCTGTTCTAGTCGTTCCACTTATCCCTGTAAATATGGCTAACAGATATGCACCCTTATAGTTACCTGCAAATCCAGGGGCTATGCCTCAGGACTATCAAACCAAAATCACATACTTTGATGCTACTGGTTCTGGCACAGCCGTGCAACATACCAAGAAAATGCAGGACTATTTTGAGAGTTATGAAATAGATGTTGATAGTGTAAGAATGAAGATTTTTGTCCAAAGTTTAACAAGAGATGTAAGGCCCTAGTTTAGAGCACTTGCTGCAAATTCCATAGCTGACCCAGAGGCCCTTTACCAAGCATTTCTCAACAGATGGGAGAAGAAGAAAGACCCTCTGCACATATTATCCGAGTATGACACTATCAAAAGAGGCCCTCAAGAAGCTGTCTTAGACTATTGTGCCAGGTTTAACAATGTTTATAACGCTATTCCACAAAACCTTAGACCTCCACATGATCTTGCTTTATACAAATTCCCTGATGGATTTGATTCAGACATGGCTTATCAGTTAAGGGAAAGAGCCCGTCAAACCTTAGCAGACATGCAGAATATAGTTGTTAGTGTGGAGGAAAATCTGATTACCAAGCAAAATAGAGCAAGAGTTGAGAGAAGAACCACTTTCAAAGATGAACCTTCAACCTTTGAGCAAAAATTGGACACAATCATCAAAGGTATGTACAGCTTTGAAAATAGAATGGGAACTATTGAAAGAAAAGCCTCATGGGAAGGACAGCAAAACAATCCTATCAGAAATCCAAACTTTAGAAAAAATCATAACCCAAACGTTGGAAGGGCAAGTCCTGACCATGATATAAGACCTCCTTTTCATGAAAACTGTGCTGAAGCATCCACATCTAGTGAGCAGATAGAGGACACTCACATAAACTTGATGGGTTTGAAAAGTGAACAACAAGTATTCCTAACCCAACAAGACCAAGATGACCATGATATAAAGCAATTTCAGACCAAGTCTGGAGAGTCCTTTGACTTCAAACAAGGCTATGATTCAACTGTCCACAAAGTCCATAAACAATACAAATTGAGAACATGAACCATTGATGTGTCTGATCCCATCAAGCCAAAGGATGCCAAGCAACCTAAGAAAGTAAAGGACAAGGCCACTATCACAGAACCTGCTGATAAAACAGACCCAAAATTAAAAGAAGTGACCATAGAGGATGTATCTGACATGCAGCCCTCTAATAACCAGCCTTTTGTGTCCTTTCCCTCAAAAGACAATGTAAATAACACTTCTCAAAGCCTTCCCAAAACAGAACAATCTCAAGAAATCACTGATAACCAAGAGAAGATCACTGAAGATACAATTGAAAAGGGAAAATCTACCAGTCACAATACTAAAACACAGTCATAAAAAACTTTTGACTTAGAAGCAGAAATTGGTAAATTAAAGATATCTATTCCTCTCTCTGAGCTTGCCAAACATGATCTGTATAGACAGCAAATCAAAAGATCACTGCAAATGCTAGAGAACAGGGATGATGTTAATGTCTTAGATAATCAACCTGAATTACTTTTTGGTCCTGAAGTCAATGGTAAATCAGGACATGGAGCTGTTCTACCCTTTTATGTCAGTTTGCACATTCATGATAAAGTGTTGCACAATGCTATGTTTGATTCAGGTGCTTCACACAATCTAATGCCCAAAGCTGCAATGGAGAAGCTAAACCTTGATGTCATTAGACCCTACAAAGACTTATTCTCATTTGATTCTAGTCAGGTCAAGTGTTTAGGCTTAATCAAAGACCTTTGTGTGTCTTTAGTCCAATTTCCCAACAAAACGATCCTAATGGACGTGGTGGTTGCTGACATTCCACCAAAGAATGGTATGCTCTTATCAAGATCTTGGGGAGCAAAACTCCAAGGATCTCTCCAACTAGACCTCTCCTATGCCACTATTTCAGTCTTTGGGCAACCAAAGAGACTGTATAGAGAAACACTGATGAAGTATGTGGTAAGTAGTGAGGAAAAACCCCAAAACTTTCCCATTTAGTCAATCCATTCTGATATGGATTCCTTTATATTGTTCAATGATGAAATCTGCCCTCCCACTGATGAGAAGTCTTTGCCTTTAGAACAAGAAACATGCATCAATCAAGAGTCGGTTGCCCATACCCATGAAACTGTTAAAACTATTAGTGCAACCAGCATACAAGAAGAACCACATGAAGCACAAAACCTAGGTCTGCCCAATCCTAAAATGATTCAAACTCTTAATACTAACCACAAGGAAGAAATCACATGGTATCTAGAGTTTGATGGTTCTGTTAATAAGCTAGGAGCAGGGGCAGGAATATGGATTCAGAATACACATAACAGCCATGCAGAGGGTCATGCTTACAGACTAAACTTCAAATGCACCAACAACATGGCAGAGTATGAGGCTGTCTTTTTAGGCCTTAAAATGCTCAAAGCTCTAGGAGCTGCAAAAGTGTCCATTCTAGGTGACTCCGATTTAATCTTTCAACAGATGAAAGGTAACTTTGTTACTAATGACAATAGGCTAAGAGCTTATAGGTCTGTTTCCACAGAAATACTCAATTCCTTCACCGATTCCAAGCTTGCTAAGATTTCTAGAAACCATAACATGCATGCTCATAGTCTAGCTACTTTTGCTAGCACTTGCAAGCTACCCTTTGAGCCCAATTACCACTTTACTGCTGAGATAAAGCACAGGCCTGCTGTCCCTAACAATATCAAAGATTGGCAAGTGTTTGAGGATGATTCTCAAATCAACAATTTTCTTACCTTACAACAAGAATTCTCAAGCTCAAACATTGATGAAGATGCCATGGATGACTCAAAATAGCAAATGAGCCAAAATGAGCAAACTATAACAGCTGAAGCAGTAAATCAAATGCTACACCCAACCATTTTTTATGAGAAAAACATGCAAGAGCTGAAGCAAATGCATTTAGATGAAATAGCTGAAGCAGAGGCTGAAGTCATTGATTTAAAGGACAACTTTTTACCTGCTGGCCTCACTCCATTAGAAGACATATTTGATTAAAACGATATCCCCAAAAAGCCAAAGATGCAGCCCCCAAATGCTGCTGTAGAGGACTATAATATCGGGACAACAGAGAAGCCCAAAATGATTAAACTATCTAAATCTTTTCCTCTCAATAAAAAACCAAAATATGTTGATTTATTTAAAGAGTTTCAAGATGTATTTGCCTGGAGTTATGAGGACCTTAAGTCCTATGACACCTCTACTATTCAACATACCATTCCCTTAAAACCAAATCAAAATCCCTTCAAACAGAAACTAAGGAGAATCAATCCTATGCTTCTCCCTTTGATTGAGAAAGAAGTGAAAAGAATGTTTGAAGCTGGTATCATAGCACCCATTAGATTTTCAGAATGGGTATCCAATCTTGTTCCCACAAGGAAGAAAACATGGGAGATTAGACTATGTGTGGACTTAAGAAATCTGAACCAAGTCTCCCTTAAAGATCACTACCCACTGCCAAAAATGGACCACATTATAGAAAGAGTAGTGGGGTCTTCAAGGATTTCTTTGCTAGATGGCTTTTTAGGTTTTAATCAAATACTGGTTCACCCGGATGACCAAGACAAGACAGCCTTTACAACACCATGGGGAACATTTAAGTGTGTGAAGATGCCTTTCGGACTAAAGAATGCAAGTGCTACCTTTCAAAGGGCCATGGACATTGCATTTGCCAAAGAAATCCATGATTTCCTAGTGGTTTACCTTGATGACCTTACTCCTTTCTCAAAATCTAATCAAGAGCACCTAAAACATTTGAGGCAAGTGTTCCTAACATGTAGGAAATATGGCATTTCCTTGAACCCCAAGAAGTCATTATTTGGCCTTGAAGAAGACAAATTACTAGGCCATATCATTTCAAAGGATGGGATTAGAATTGATCCTGAAAGAATTCAAGCCATTCTTCAAATCCCTTATCCAAGAAACATCAAAGAGTTGCAAGCATAACTAGGAAAGATCAATTTTCTAAGGAGATTTATCCCAAACTTGGCCGAGCTGATAAGAATGCTAAATAAAATGTTAAAGAAGGATTCCAAGGTAAAATGGACTTTAGAGGCCAAGTAAGCCTTTGAGGGCATAAAATCTGCCTTAACGCAAGCCCCAATCCTCACAAGTCCTCAATTTGATAAGGATTTCATCATTTTTTCATTTGCATCTGAACACACCATTGCTACTGTTCTTTTGCAGAAAGATGATCAGGGAAATGAAAAGCCAATTGCATTTTTTAGCCGAGCCCTTAGAGATGCACCCTTGAAGTACCAAATTATGGAGAAGCAAGCATATTCCCTTGTTAAAGAAATCAAAGATTTCAAAATTTACATTTTATATTCACATGTGATTGCTTATGTGCCAAATGTTGTTGTAAAAGACATATTAACTCAAGAGGGCATAGAGGGAAAAATAGGCAAGTGGATTGCCAATATCCTTGAGTATGACATTGAGATAAAACCCACCAAGCTGATAAAGGGACAAGGTTTAGCCAAACTGATGTCCGAAACTAATTTTCAAGCCTTAGACATTAATAAACTGGACAATGAACAGGAGCTAGCGACTCCACATAACAGTCAAGTTTTTTTACAATCCCCATGGTATGCTGATATATGTTTTATATTGTTAAACCTATGTGCTCCTCCAGGGCTATCCAGAACCAAAAAGAGACTTTTAAAGATGAAAGCATCAAAGTTTTGTGTCTTAGATAATGCCCTGTTTTGGAAAAATCATGAAGGAATATTGCTGAATTGTCTAAGTATGAATGAAACTAACGGTGTCATGAAAGAATTCCATGCAGGGGACTGTGGAGGGCACTTATATTGGAAGTCCACTGCTGATAAGATGCTAAGGGCTGGTTTCTATTGGCCCTCTTTGTTTGCTGATGTGAGAAAGTTTGTTGTTTCATGCCACAAATGCCAAATCTTTGAAGGCAAAAGAAAGCTTCTGCCCTTGCTCCTTAAACCCATTTCAACCGAGAAGCCTTTTCAACAATGGGGTTTGGACTTCATTGGATAAATCCACCCATCCTCTTCTAGCCAGCATAAGTGGATTCTAACAACCATAGATTACTTTACCAAGTGGATTGAAGCCATCCCATGTAGGAAAGCCAATGACTCCACCATTATCCAATTCCTTGAAACCAACATTTTGTCCAGATTTGGCTATCCTGAGAAGATCATTACAGATAACGCTGCTGCCTTCAAATCCAAGAAAATGATCAGTTTTTGCCACAAATTCCACATTACCTTGGGTCACTCCACGGCCTATTACCCTCAAGGTAATGGCTTGGCCAAATCATCCAACAAGAGTCTGATTAACATCATTAAGAAAGTCTTGGAGGAGAACAAGAAGAACTGGCACAAAAGCTTGTAAATGCCCTATGGGAAGATAGATGGTCACCCAAGAGGTCCATAGGGATGAGCCCATATGAGTTAGTCTATGGCATGGAGGCCAAGTTCCCCTCTTCTTTGGGAATCCCTGTTATCAAATTGCTGCAAGAGATGCAGGCAGAGCCAAATGATATCCAAAGAAGAATAAACCAAACCATCCATTTGCAGCAAACAAGAGAGCAAGTGTACGACAGAGCTCAGATTTTACAAGAGAAGCTCAAGAAAATGTTTGACAAAAGAACCAAGGCTGAAGATTTCTACATAGGCAACAAAGTCTTAAGATGGGATTCAAGAAGAGAGGACAAAGGAAAGCATGGCAAGTTTGATTTCCTGTGGAAAGGCCCCTTTATTATTTCTACTGTTCAAGGCAACAACACATATTTTCTGAGGAATTTGGATGGCAGCACAGCTGAAGAAGGCCCTGTCAATGGCCGAATGCTAAAGCACTATCATGATCCCATTTGTTGAAGGCAGCACAGTTCTGTATACTATCTGTACATTAATATTTGTATTTTTAGCACTTTTTTATAGCAGGCCAATAAGAGGGAACAACGCAACAAATTTTGAAGGAAAGATCAAGGGAAGCTCTATTTCAGATCTCTGTTTTAAAAATAATTCCAAAGAAGTGCTCAGGCAGATTTCAATATGTTTACAAGCACCCAAAAGGCAAGAAGCAGAGCTGTAATTTTTCTGCAATTCAGCTCGAAAGGATACTGCATATCAGCTTATGAGAATTCAGTCAAAGGCATTGACAAGAAGGAAATTTTCAGTTTACAGCAGCAAGTGAAGATCAAGGCATTCTGACCTGCTGTTCTTGGCTTTTCATTCTGAAAAACCATCCCCAAGTGGAGCCAATGTTAGCCTCCTATTGCAATAGGTTTCATATTTCATGATTCACTGTTTTACATGCCAAATATGTCATCTTTTCATGCTGCAAGGTTCCATATTTCCAAGAAGTTCCATTTTGAAGAATCATACCATTTTTGAAGAGTTTTATAGATAAGGGAAAGCCAAACAACTTAATCTTGGCTTCCCTGGGTTTAAATTGCTTGTTTTAGAAGATAGAGAATGAATATCTGTCCAAACAGCTTAAGCTTGGCAGATCAGTTGCCAGGTAGAGAAATGAAGGAGCCCAATTGCTTAATCTGGGCCCTTGGAAGAGATAACGGTTGATTTTAGATAGGAAGGCAGTCAAAAGAAAAGAGGATAATCAGGGTCTGCAAGTCCAAATGCACCCTTGCAAAAAGAAGAGAAAATGCTAGGTAAGTAGGCTGGGTAAGTAGTTTTGTGGTTGCAAAATCAAGCTATGTGATCCATTTCATGTTTTCAAGTGTTATATCTATTCAGATCACAATTATGAGGCAATTTTTCATTTGGAGGAGCTCAAGCGAGGCATGTCTAACTCCTCCTTATTATTATTCCATAAATCACTCACTAACATCCCCTTGAGGACCTTGGGATCTGCCCAACCAGTCCTGTTATCACTTCATTTTTGTAAAATACTGAGTCAAGCTTTGACTTTCTTCAGTGAAAAGAAGCCACATTTCTTGTGTAAAAATCATTTCTCTGCAGTCCATTCATTTCCTATGTCTAAGTTTCAGTTCACAAACTTAGCCTCTCCTCTACACTTCACCTCACAAATTCATATTAACTCCTAACTCTATTATCTAGCTCCCTAGATCATTTCCTTATCCCCTATTATACAAAAACTATATAAAATTCCAAAAATAATACATACCCCACCTTATAGCATTATAGCTATGTGTATATGGTTTTGGGAAATGATAGTCCACCTGGGGCTACTATTAACCCATTCGCGTCTTAACCAGGAGTTAGCTTAACCTCTGGTTAAACTAATAACCATTCCCTTCCCCTCTCTTACCCAGAAACCTTGATGTTCTACACTGCGTGCTCACATTTTCGGGTTTGGTTTAAATATTTTGATTAAACGGTATCCCCGGCGCACAAACCATGTAAAACCCACTTTACCCACAAACCCAAAGTTCGAAAGCCCCATCGCGCAATATTAATTTAATATTCGGGCGAGCCCTCGTACATAAACCTACCGCCAGCTCCGCACTCTGTTAGCCCTCCGATCCGCCCTCCCAGATCCGACGACCCTCGGTGATTTCGGAGCCTCCCCGTCACTCGATAGTTAGCGTCCGATAGCACGGCGGTTTTGCCATCGTACAGAAGACAGGTGTCCGCCCTTGATTGCATTGGAGCTCCTCTGACATTTACCACCCTCGTACAGAAGGCGGTCCGATGAAACCAGAAACCACCTTCTATCTCTCCGCCCCTGACGTACTACCACATCAGCACTACGTCACCTCTGCGTCGACCCCACCACTGCTACGTGTCACTGCCACCACGTCACCCTGCCGTACTGCCACGTCACCCTGCCATACCAGGACCCACCACTGACGTCATGCTAACGTCATCACCAAAAAAAGGCGCGAAGGGCGAAAATCGCAGCGAAGGATGCCCGGAATGAGAAACTGAGGCAATTTTTGATGCGCGATTAGCGCTTAGCGCTAATCGCGCATCGCTAAGAAAAAATGATCAAAATGGAAGGCTGCCTATTTCTCGGCTACCAGCAGGCCCGAAAATTCGCAATTTGACAGGATTTCTTCATGTAGGTTCAGAAAGGGGGCGATTTGACAGTTTCAAACGTATCAAGAGAGAGAAAGTGGCCCGAATCAACTGTGAAAGAGTATCAGAGGAAAGATGAAGCCCAGATTAAATTGAAGAGTATCAGTGAAGCGCCAAAGAGTATCATATCGGCAATACCAAAGCAGGTGAACATTAAAGGCCCCCAAGCAAAGTCAAAGAAAGCGGTGAAGCCATTTAAGGCTCTCAAATCATAGTTAATGCACATCAAAGCCACTCAAGAGCAGGGGATCAAAGCCCAAATCATAGTTATGGCTAAATGAACAGCACAGAGCCATAAGGACAGATATTAACTCATTTTGATGCAACTGCCTCCAGCGCAGCTCAAATAAATATCTTCTTGCATTAATTTCAGGACAAGATTAGGTTAAAAAACTCATTTCCCTCAGATCTGTTTAAGATCTGTTGTAATAGATATTTTTGATACTTTCCTCTATATAAACCACCCTAATTCATTGTTTAAAGGGTTGGTTGGTTGATAATCCTCATTCGAGACTTGCGTTGTATATTTTTGAGAGCTCTATAATCAAAGACTGCTGGAATGCTTTGGATGAAGAACTGAATGTTGTGTTATTTAATGGCCAAAGAGTGACTGTGGAATTCCTGTGCTACTACATGGCTCAATTAGTGTTTTCCTACCTCTGTTTACAGTTTTCATATGTTTATGCCACAATTGTGTTACCATCTAAATAGCAAGAAAGAAGAATAGCTTAGGTTTTGCTTGACTGCACCCTATGCTCAGTTCTTGTTATTTCTATATGTTTTCTTCAAAAATGGTTATGAATATGCATACTTAAATGATCATGTTTACCCTGTTTCTTTCAAATATGAATGTTATTTAGGAATTCTTGACTGCTCCTAGACAAACTTTCATTCACCTTCCCTCTCTGTTAGCTAATGAAAGATTCTTAGTTGCCTTTCATCTATGACCTTCATTCCATCTTTATTCTAGCCTGATATTGTTCTATGTGTAGCTATCCTACTCTATATTCCTCTTGTGACCAAGAAAACGCAACAGCAAGCCCTAATCCATGACTCCATACCCAATGGTTTGAACTTCTCACTCTATGCATCCCAACTCTACTTGAAAACATCATCCCTCCCACCAAAATCAAAACAAAACCCATGTACACCATAACTAGCCTAAAATCAACCCAAAACAAAGCTAAATTTTAAAGAGAGAGCCCTCTCTAACTGTAGGTAAGCTAGGACCTGCAGCCCAAAGATTGGTTTGTGGTTACCTCGGCCGTATCCCTTAAGGAGCCAAGGGACAACCTGAGTGATAACAACCCAGAGTGGAAATACTTGGAAGTTGCTTGATTGGTTTGTTACACAAAATATTGTCACCATGACTTTCTGCATTCAGTGTGAGTCTATCATCACTCATACTGTCCTCCTATGCAAGTCTCAAATCTCATCTCTTCATGTCAAAGCCTTAAAAATGAGAGAAAGCCTTTGAAAATCTATAAAACTCTAGTTCCGCACTTTCTCTTACCATTACCTATGGTCCCGCACCCCTTGGTCATGTTACCTATGGACCTGCCCGCATTGTCTCTAAAGGAGTGGGTGCGGACCCCTGTAAAAGTCAAAAGGGCACAAGTTTATTATTAAAAACTGACTTTGGATTAATTCTGGATGCTTCTAGAAGGAATCTTGAGGTGGCAAGTCCGCTCCTAGGTGGTTCATGCATCCCATAACTAAAGGAGCTAACCCCTTGATGAGAGGAGCTTATCCCTTTGAAGGTGGACTCTATCCCTTTGAAGGAGGACCTAGTAACTTCTCTCCTTTGCACTATAAATTGAGGCATTGGGCTAGTTGCTAGGGAGGTTGAAAGTTGAAGATTTTTAAGGGTAAATGCTGTTGGAATTTAGACTTCCTATTTGAGCTTGAGAGGAGAGATCACATACCTTTTGGCTTCTTTGGGAAGAGAGTGAAACTTGTCAAAGTAGAGGAGATTCTTGCTAGATCAAGGCACCAAGGTTGTAAAGTTCTTCTTTGATTAAAGTTAATACAATCAGATTCATTTTTCTCAATAAATTGTCTTCTATGGTTTATTTCATGAATTCCTTGATCATCATGATAAATATGGTTTATTATATTGGCTTTTCAGGTGTTATTTGATATGTGTGCCTGTTTGTGTTTGTAGATTCTTCAAAAGGGAACTCATTTGGACGAAAGGAGCATGGCTTCCACAAACTAGCACTGGACTCGAGGTAGGCCTAAAACATCTATTAGCCTTTATTTATAAATCGCATATTTAGAGAAAGATAGAATTTGTTTGGTTTGCTTTTCGATAGATATCCATAGATACTAGGGAGATCGGTCTTGTCCGCAAGAACAATTTGTCCGCTCGACAAAATGGCGACTCTGCTGGGGACTTGAATTTTGGTTTTTTCCTTTGCTTTTACTTTTACTTGAGAAATTCTTTCTCTGTTTCTGGTTTTTGCTTGATGTGTGTGGGATTGGGTAGCTTCTTTAGATTTTGAATTATTTTTTGTTTTTCACGCTTTTGGAAGAGGACTGCACATTCTGGTTGTAACATAGTGCGGACATCCCCACACTTTTTCTTTACACACAGAGCGGTACCGCACCTGGTTGTACTGGGGGCCTGTGGACCCTATCAAAATTTTGAAAAACTTAAAATTTTCTCATTCAGTTAAGCTTAGGATTTGTTTATGTGTTTTAGCCTCTGCCCAGATCTGCACGTGTCTTGTCAGAAACTTTTCGTAGGTTAATTGCATTGGCATTTAGGTTTTAGGTGAATTTCTAGAAGTTTTGTGTGCCTGGCTTGATTTTCGTTTGGTCTTTATAGTAACTCAGAGCTTAGAAGCCTTAGAAACCTCAGATCACCCTAGTTTTTGCTGATCTTCTTGTGAGCCTGACCAATTTTTTAAATCTGCCTTTGGTGAGGAATATATCTCATTTTTCTCTTTGCGAAGCTTCGAAAGACCCTGTTTTGAAAGTTTTGATTTTCATTTTTTAAAAAGAAAACAAAAGCTGGTTGTTTTTTGATTAATTTGTTATTCTGGACAAATTAGTCCTTAGTTTGCTCATAACTAAGTAAAACATCCTTGAAAAGAAATTTGTAATCTTTTACTTCAATTAGACTTTTAGAATTTATAGATCTCAAGATTATATTTTTTATAATAGTTTTGAGTGTTTTATAAAAATTGAAAAAAAAAAAAAAATCTCTTTTGAAAAGATTTGTTTTTGTAGTATTTGAAGTGTTGAAAAGAAAGGGAAATTTTTGTGAGCATAATTAGTAGTCTCGTTTTTTAGTTTATTGAAAAAGACAAAAAAGTTTTTCTTTTTATTCGTTTGTTAAGGAAAGATTTGTTTTTTCAAGAAATTGCATTCTCAACTCTTTCTTTAGCTAGAAATTCATTGAAGAAAAAGGATTGTTTATCATCTTAGGTGCATTTTTAGTGTTTTGGAGTCGAGTCTTCACACCATAAAGTTTCATCTCTGCACCTTTTGACTTAAGAAACAACCATAAAATAACGCTTAATGTAAAATCTATCTAGTAATCTTTTTATTTCTAGGGCTCTTTATCACAAACATAGCTTAGGCTAGTATCTTGGAGTAGGGAGTAATTAACTCTCCAAGATAGTAAAAACAAACAAGTAGATGTATCTTGCTGTAGGAGATAAATTCCAATTGTTACATCTATGCTCTAGGAAGCTCCTCTTAAAGGAGTCAAGCACGAGGTCATATCCGAACCAGTGGGGTAATCAATCCTTCCTCATTGGGAACAATAGCAGATATACATGTATTAAAAACGGTAAACCTCAGATTAACCATTGTCGAGGAGCCTGGGATCACTTGTTGGTAAACCTTGGATTATGTCAAGGAGCCTTCAAGGGGATTGAGCTTTGCTACTCTGCACTTGCGTGTGTATCGGATCACAAACTGTTCCCCCAGGTATATTTGTTTCCGTTGGTAACCATAGTGACCATATTCTATAGGATTCTTTCCTAAGGTGACGGTGGAGGGAAGATCCCACTGTACCTCGAGCAGACGTCGACTAGACTCACTTGGATTTTCTGGGGGGTTCTCTTCACTCGAGACGGTTTAGTGGAGAAACTTGTGCCGGTCTATTCATTAAGCAGGTTGTCAGGGTAACTATTCCAACTGCCATTTCTGTATTGAATTCTGCGAGGTTGGATTTCATCACCAACTAGTGTTTTCGGTACAGAAAGTTACTGTTTGTGTGTGGTTTGAACTCCTAGATTCTTTAGGTGTATTATTCAAATTGTTTGGTTCTTTAGAGACTTTAGGTGATTTTCTTTGAAATTTTTCTTTGTTTTCATGTGAAGTAATTAAAATTTTTAATCGTGGCTGAATTACCGAGACAGTTCCATAGACTTCGGGGCCAACCTTGTGAGTTTTCACCAAGCCAGCTTGAAGGGATATGAGCTCTTGTAACTCCTAGTGAAAGTAGAGTTGGGTCACCAAAAGAAGGAGAATCTTCTTTAGTTGTGCATCCTGATTATCAAGTTCAAGCACCAGAGTATATTATTGAACATGTTTCATTTTCCAAAGTTACTGGTAGATTTTCTTCTACTAGTGAATTAGCCGAGGAACCTGAAATTTCTGAACCTGAAACTGAACCTGCTGCTACTCCATCATCAGGATTTGCCTCTCCAACTTCCAGTGGTCCTGGTTCACCCAGGGTAGGAAGAGTCATTACCCAAAATCTTCCTTCTAGACTGATTGCTATTGAAGAACTTGTTACTCTGGAAGAAGGTATACATATCCCTGAAAATCAACCAACTATAAAACTTAGGGAGCGTGAATTGATCTTTTACAGTCCACCCAGGAGGGATGCTTGGTATCTTTCATTGACCAATTTTCTAGAAAACCCGGGACTAAGTTTTTCACCACCTCGCATTCCTTTTCATCCAACACCTAGAGGTTATTATCCTCCTTTGAATATGTCGAGACAGTCATCCATGTTTTCTCAATCTCCAGAAACATTTTTATATGGCGGTCTTTCTGTTCCTTCTGGGTATCAGTTGCTGACTGGTACTTTTTCAGGAGCATCTCCTCAACCTGTTGAACAAGGGTTATTAACTGGTAATAACGGAACTAAGACGTTTAGTGTAGAAGATATTCTTATGATGTCAGGTACCATTCCAAATCCGCAACCTCAAGGTGGCCAGTTACTGCTTGGGGGGCAGCCTCAAGGTCCTCAATTATCGCCTGGGGGGCAACCTCAAGGTACCCAATTACCACCTGGGGGGCAACCCCAAGGACAGTACATACCTTCGGGACAGTACATTCCTCAGGGTCAACCCCAGACTCAGTATGTACCTCAAGGTCAACCCCAGTATCAATATATGCCTCAAGGTCAACCCCAGTATCAGTACGTGCCTCAAGGTTATCAACCTCAAGGTCAGTATCCAACCCAAGGTTTCCAACCACCTTCAGGTCAATCATTTGTCCAAGGTACTGGAAATGTACCTTTGAATTATCAACCCTACCCTCAACCTGGTTATGGTCCTCAATATGCTCAACCTTCTATGGGTCCATACCCCGGAATGAATATAGTGTTGTATCCATCTCAATCTCAACAGATCTTACAACCAAATGTGTAGTTGTCATCTCAATCTGTACAACCTTTGGTTTCTGGTTCAACCCAGCAACCTGTCCAGCCTACTATTCAAACTTCTGCACCTTCCGTAATTTCTCAGCCTGGGCCTAGTTCGCCTAGAACTCCACCTTAAACGACTGTTGCAACTGTTGCAACATCTGTTTCGTCTACCCCACCTACTTCTGGAGTATCGACGGCTCCGATTTCTATTGTCCCTGCATCAATTCCTCAAGCATCTTTACCTCAGTCTGGACCTACAATTCAGACTTCGGTTCAAATGCCTGTAGGAAAACCTGGTCCAAGTACAGTTGTCACAAGTCAACCTCAGTTTACTTATCAACCGTACCAGGGACAGTACCAATTCGATCCTACTGTGCAGAACCCAGTCTATCAGTATCAACCGTACCCTAGATATACTTATCAAAAACCTCAACAACCCCAGTATGGTCTGGTTAATCCTGGTTTTCCAAGAGGATATAATATCCCAAATGCAATTCCAATTCCTAGTTATCCTGGATATCCTCCTCCTGGGGCTGGTCTCATGACCCAGAGTTTTCGAGACCCTAATCGTCAGTTACCATGCATTGCAACTTTGGACTTGCCTGATTTGTCGCATCTTATGAACGATCCGATTAATTATCTTCCATTTTGGCTGCCAATGCCGAATAAGTTGCCCAATGACATCCGTAAGTTTGAAGGTAAATCAGGAGAGGATCCGTCGGACCATGTGATGACTTATCACCTCTGGTGTGCATCTAACTCCATTTCAGATGATTCGATTCATTTACATCTTTTTCAACGCACTCTAATTGGTCTTGTGGCCAAGAGGTACATTGAGTTACCGCGAGCTACTTTTTATAACTTTAGTCAATTAGCTACTTCGTTTTTAACTCATTTTCAGTTTCTTGTCAGATATGACAATGGTACGGAATTATTAACTTCATTAAAACAGTCAACATCCACTTACATTTCAGATCACATTCATGAATGGAGACGTCGACGACGTTTAGTGAAAGCTTTTATTTCGGATCAGATCTTAGCAGAATGGTTTGTCAAATCATTATTACCTAAAATCACTGAGGATGTAGCTAAGGCAGGAGTTGTTACTGAAGAGCAAGTAATTGCTCAAGCTCAATACCTTGACCTCGTTTATACATAGTCAGGTACTTTAGACAAGAAAATCACTGACCTTCCTAAACAAAATCAAATAACTACTGCTCCTTCAGGGTCTCAAGCCGCTGACGGTATGATTGGTACAGTTAACACCAAAAGTAAGAAGAAATCTTCCAAGAATTCTTCTCTTATCATAACTTTACCAGATTCCCCGACAGGAGACTCTTCTGTGGAAATTTCTGCCGATATTCATGTCGTAGAGTCATCTACGGCCAAATCAAAATCCGGCAGTAAAAAGAAGGGGAAGAAGAAAAATAAATCAGATAAAGATTCGAAAGAGAAACCAGATAAAACAGAATCTACAGATGAGAAACGTAAACCTCGTTATCCTTGTCTCATTTGTGATGAAGAGCATTTTATAAGAGACTACCCTCATCGCGCCGAGGTTGCGAAAATCGTCAAAGGTTCTCAAATGCCTGCTGTCTTGAAGGATCCTTTTCCTAGTCAAGAAAGTAAGATGATAGGTTCTTCCTCAAATGCCTCAGAAGAACCCATAATGATGATGTCCCATGCTAGGATTGTGACACGATCGCAAGATTATGGAAGTAAAAGTACTATAGGTGGTACGGAAGCAAAATCTTCTAATTCGAATCCATCAACTTCAACTCCCGGTTCCGATCCGCTACAGATCGAGAAACCTAACCCAGACTTAGTAATCAAACCGCCTGCCAAGGATATACTTCGAAAGTCAGCTTTCAATCCACATGCGAGAGCTGCTCAGAACTATAACATTGTTGAAGATTTAGCCATTTCACCTTCAACAATGTCAGATTTGGAGGTGCTGCAATCATGTCCAGCACAGCGTAAATTGCTATTGTCAACTATAGGAGCTGTTGATATTCAGGACTCGAACCTTATAATCTTCGATTTAGAAAATAGTACACCTCATTTACCTCATCAAATGGCTTTCCAGATTCCAGTGTTAGTCAAAAACAGACCTTGCTATAAGACTGTGATTGATGAGGGATCTTCAATGTGTATTATGTCGATCCAGTGTTGGAGATTGCTTGGTTCTCCTACACTTAATCAATCCCCGACAATTCTAAAAGCTTTTTATGGCCGTGGGTTCCATCATTTTGGCATTCTACAGGATTTACCTATAGGGGTTGAAGGCAAAACTATTAATCTAGATGTGGAGGTGGTTGATGCCCCTTTAGATTACAACCTTCTCTTGGGTCGTAGTTGGTCTTACGCTATGACTGCTGTTGTTTCATCAGTCTTCCAGCTTATAAAGTTTCCTCATAATGGAAAGATCCTAACTATAGACCAGCTAACTTACTTTTCATCCGACCCAGCCTCTTCTGAAAGTATCCAGCATGTCGGCAAAGCTACTATCCCTTACAAGGATGTTGGAGTAGGATTAGTTAAAGATTCTAGTTTACTAGGAAGTTTTTCCTTTCCTCCTCCCAACGTATCACCTTCTACTCCAACCATTCATATGATTTCATCAGATACTATTGTTTATGATGATCCTTGGATCATACCTTCCGAATCTAAGATGGATTCATTTGGTGATGCTATGCCTTTGAGTCCCTATGAAATTGCGTATCAGGCCGTACAGTCGTTTTCCGACCCTTCTTCAACCGAAATTGATTTAATGAATGTGGTCCATGAAGAATCACTTTCAACATCAAACTCAGATTCAACAACATTTTCCGAACTTGTTCATACTGATGAGAAAATTCATGAAATATTGTCTATTGATGATTTACCATGGGAAGATCTTCATCATAGATCTTCGTTCTTACCTGATATTGATCATTTTGAAAATGATTTTTCATCTATTTTTATGGCTGATTATGTCAAAGAACCTCAGAATCCATTGCAAAATCCTGATTTTGAGTTAAATTTGGGAAATATTTCTCGAACAGTTCCTATTGACATTTCAGTCAAACCTGGAATTGTTGAAAACATTCATATAGGTGCCTCTTGTACGGAAGATGAATTTCAAACATATAAGGCCCTATTTCAAGAATTCCGAGACGTGTTTGCCTAGTCATATGAGGAAATGCCAGGAATTGATCCAGCAATTATTGTTCACGAAATCAAAACTTACCCGGATGCTAAACCCGTCCAGCAACGTTTGCGTCAGATTCACCCGCGAAAAGTTGCTGCTATTAAAGAAGAAGTTTAAAAATTACTTAAAGTAGGTTTCATTTATCCAATTCCCTTAATGGATTGGGTATCGAATATTGTTCCTGTTAAAAAAAAGCAGGGAACAATAAGAATATGTATCGATTATAGGGATATTAATCGAGCCTGTCCAAAAGACAATTATCCAACTCCCTATATCGATCAAATTATTTATGATTGTGCCGGTAGTGAAATATTCTCCTTTATGGATGGTCTTTCCGGTTACAATCAAATAAATATTCTACCTGTTGATCAACCACAAACGGCATTCATTTGTCAATGGGGGACATTTGCTTAGTGCAAATTACCTTTTGGGCTCAAGAACGTCGAAGCAACTTTTCAAAGAGCCATGTCTTACACGTTTCATGACATCAAGCACATTGTGCAACCTTATCTCGATGATTTACCTGCTCATTCATTACGTAGAGCCAATCATCTCATTCATTTACGAGAAATCTTTATGAGGTGTAGGCATTACCGGATTAGGTTGAATCCACACAAATGTGTTTTCTGTATAGAAACGGGTCGGTTAATTGGATTTGTTATTTCGAAAGCCGACATTTATGTTGATCCCTCGAAGGTTGAAGCTATTGTCAAATTGCCTCCTCCTTCGACTCTTTGCCAACTCGAAAGTTTGCAAGAGAAAGCAAACTTTTTACGTCGATTCATTCCTAACTACGCCGAGATAACAAAGTGTTTTACTAGGTTGTTGAAACAAAATACTCCATTCTATTGGGATGAGATAGCTGAAAAATCTTTTGATGCACTAAAACATGCGTTGACCCATGCACCGTTATTGCATCCTCCCAACTACAACCAAGACTACTTCTTATATCTCGCTGCCTCTCATTCCACCACCAGAATGGTGTTAGTTCAGGAAGATGAATTTGGTAGTGAGCATGTGATTTATTACCTTAGTCAAACTTTGAATCCAACTGAGCTAAAATATTCACATGTGGAGAAATTGGCCTTGGCGGCTATTCAAGCTATCCAACGATTTCATCATTACATTTTACTACACAAAACTACTGTAATTTCAGACTGCAACCCTATGATCTATATTTTGACCAAACAATTTCTAGGGGGCACGTATTGCAAATGGATTGTTATCCTGCAGGAATTTGACTTGGAGTTTGAAAAATCTAAGTCAAAGAAATCTTTAGTTTTTGCGGAGTTGATGTGTGACTTCCCGCGTGCTGATACAGAAACTGTGGTGGAAGAGCCCATTGCGGACGAATCCTTGTTTCTTATCAACACTCATGATTCATGGTATGGAGATATCATAGTTTATCTCCAAACCCAATCCTTTCAGCCTGAAATTTCAAAATCAGAGTGTCGGAAAATATGATTCCAATCCCAACAATACAAAATTATTGGAGATACACTTTATCGTCATGGGGCGGACTCTGTTTTCTGACGTTGTTTAACTCATGAGGAACCTGAAAGGGTTTTAAATGACTGTCACTCTGAAGTGTGTGGTGTTCATATGTCTGGGTTTGCCACAACCCAAAAGATATTGCGCGCTGGCTATTTCTGGTCGTCTTTGTTTAAAAGTTGTATTAACGCGGTCCGAAAATGCCACAACTGCCAAATTTTTGATCGAAAGATGCGCGCTCCACCTGCTCCTCTCCACCCTATAATTGTCGTTGGTCCTTTTGCGAAATGGGGTATCGATTTTATTACATGTAACCCTCACTCGACTGGGGGGCATGCGTATATCATCCTTGCAGTAGATTATTTTACCAAGTGGGCCGAGGCGATGCCTACATTTTTGGCAGACAGAAAAACTGCTGCGATTTTCATTTTCAATCATATAATTGCTAGGTTCGGTGTTCCACAAGCAATTATCGCTGATCATGAGCGTCATTTTTGAAACATTATGATGATGGAACTAACAGATCAACTTGGCCTGCGTCACGTAGTTCAACCCCATATTACCCACAGGCTAATGGTCTGGTTGAAGCCATCAACAAAGTTCTAGTCATTATGATCCAACGAATCATTGGGATTCATAGGTCAAATTGGCATAACATGTTATTTTCAGCGCTTTAGGCGTATCGAACCTTAGTAAAAACATCAACTGGTTTCACTCATTTGCAACTAGTTTACGGTTTGGAAGCTATGTTACCTATTGAATGCGAAATCCCGTCATTACAAATGGCCATAGAATTACTTCCAACCACTTCCGAAGAGGAGAAACATTTGTTGTACTTGGCTCAGCTAGATGAGAATCGACGTGATGCTACACTAGCAATCAAAACTCATGCCAAACGTATTAAAGATTAGTACAATTGAAATGTTACTCCTCGTAATTTTTCGGAAGGAGACCTAGTCTTACTGTACGATCAAGCAAATGAGAAGTTAGGTGCTGGAAAATTCGTACCCATGTGGCATGGTCCTTATGTTGTTAAGCGAAAGCTGGCAAAAGGGGCCTATGAATTGGTAGACTTTAACAAAGTCTCTTTAGGAAATCCCATAAATGGTCTTTATCTGAAGAGATATTATGCTTAAATCTGGGTGTGGAGATTTTTAGTTAGGATAGTTTTCTTTCTAGTTGGTGTGTTTTAGATTAAAAAGTGTGCTTAGTTTAGAGAGTTTTTTTGTCATTATTCCTGCTTATCTTGATTTTACTCTCGATATTGCAGATGTCGACGTCTCTCCAAATGTACATTGGTTTTGCTGTTGGTGCTTGTCGTAATACACAAAACATTTCTTCCGCAGCTTGGGTTATCTATTCACCCTCTGATGAGTTGGTATCTATGCATGGGGTAAGCCTCGGTCAAACAACAAACAACATTGCAGAGTATAGTGTAGTGATTGAGTTATTATCTGAATCCATCTCATTCGGGATTCAGAGTTTGATTGTGAGGTTAGATTCTGAACTCGTTGTATTGCAGCTTAATAGAGTTTATGCCATTAGAAATCCAGTGTTATTGAGATTATTTTTGAGAGTTCGTCTCTTGGAACGTGAGTTTGACTATATTGAATATCAGCATATTCTAAGATATTTAAATACATTAGCAGATGCAATTTCTTCTTGAGTGTTAAGTAGACATTTGCAATAATCAAACAGTAAATTTTAAAACATTTCATAACATGTTTTACAAGATAGCCAGTAATAGTGATATAGCATAGCATAGAAGTGTTTCATATATACATCGTCTTCAATCATAGGTTTAAAAACACCTTATGATCGGCAAAAATGATAGTGCAAAAAGAAAAAATGTCATATGAGTCTACAACAGGTGATCATCCTGTCACTGGTGATGATCACGGTAAGAAACCACTGTACGGGCCACCCTACAAAGGAACCTCCTGAAAGGTCCTGGGACCCCAATCACATAGCGCTGTAGCCTAAGAGGAATGACATGTATGCTAGTCTCTGGAATGTCTACTGTCAAACGCTCTAGATGGTTTTCCAATTCGGCCAGGGTCTCTGTAGATTCGTCCCGTGGGGCTGGTGCTGCTGCAGCTGGCTGTTTCCTCTCATAGGGCCGGAGAGTGGCTAGTTGCCGTGGACCTACATCTGCATTTGAAACTTTTTACTATCAGTTTTGAGACGATTTAAAAACAAAAAAAAAATTAAATTAGAAAATGTTGAAAATGATTTTACCTGAGTCATCCCATTGCTCTCCTGGTGGAAGAGCCATGTCTAGGTCACCACGATAATCCATCCTAGCATAAGGAAAATCTTGAATAGAAAAAACTTGGTTCTCCAACCAATGAAAATACTCAGGAGGAAATCAAACAACCTCTGAACTCTCTTCAGGATGACGGGCCATAACTGCAACCCAACGCATTAGCTTGGGCTCTCGGGGAAGTCCAGCTTCAACGGAAAGATGTCGTGGGACCAATCCGCCTTTTCTTTGATTTACGACGAGGTCCCTGCATTGAAAGAAAAGGCGGATTAGGACATGTTAAATCAAAGTTTTTGGGTAGAAAATGAAGAATTTTGAATTTGAAACCCTATGCCGCGGGGACCGCACTCTGCCTAAATAGTGGGTGCGGGCCCCTGAATTTTTCCTATGTTGGAAAAGGTCGGGGTCTGCAGGTTTCGCGTGCTGCGCCTACGGACCCCCGCGAGCAGTCTTTAAAACAAGAATTCTTCCTAAAATCAAAATATAAACCTAAAACAAATTTCAAATGGATGAAATGCAAGAGTAAGGTGATGTGGATTACCTGGAGGTGACAGCGTTTGATTGCAACGGATAGATTTTCTGCAATCTTCACAGGAAGTTTCTTACCAAAAACTCTCTTTTCTCACTCTGAAGTCAAACGGTAAAAATGAATTTACAAAAGCCCTTTTTATAAGCTTTTTTGAATAAATGAATTTTTAATTAGTTTATTTTTCACTTTAAAGAGGTAACTTTTGAAGCATTTTTATTTATTTTAAACAGGTATGAGTAATGTTTGAGTTTTTGTGCAGGATAACGGATTTTTCAGGCAAGGTTGATCATTTTCAACAAAAAACATTAGAGTCATCTTTAAGCTCTTTTCTGACTCCTAAAATATGAAAAGATTGCCGAGTTTTTCTTTTTAAGCTTATTAAAACGGAATTAAAAAGATGGTCCACTTACAGCTCTTTTCTGACCGTAAAAACATGAAAAGATTGCTGGATTTTTGTCGTTTCAAATTCGATATTGGTTATAAAACGATGTGTCGTTGATCGCTTTTTAATTTTTTGGATCAGAGACACTAATTATGAAAAGTACTCCTTGATCATAATGGTCAAGTGGTTCTTTCAAGTATTATTTTATACTTTTCCAGGCTTGGGAGACACAAATTTACGAAAAAGGACAACCATGGAGTTTTCTTAAGTTTTTCAAACTCCCTAAAATTGAAAAACGCCAAGTTTCTCCTATACTGGACTTGTTAAAATTTAACAGTAAAGGACCTATTCAATTACAAACAGGAACGGACCACTCCTTTTTAGGGTTCGAATTTAAACTAAATTTGACTCATCCGAAGGATGAACTTATAATCAAGCAAATGTTATCCTCCTCAAGCTTGTCAAAATAAATAGGTACTTACCAGAAACGGTGGGGGAAAAGAGAGAAAAATGAACTTGTTTGTCATACTTTGTGTCTCAGAAAAACATTTAACCACTCCTGAACACGACACTTTTTGTTCACCTGGGTTGGGAAATCCTTTTCCTAACAGTTAATCAAACCATATTAAAAGTCTTCAACCGGTTTCTGGGTATTAGCTTTGGGTCAATTGTCACCAAACCATCTGCAGTGTTGTTATGTGTTCAAGATGTCAGTGCAAATAAACCATTCATCTGCAAAATATCTGTCATCCATCTTGACCATCCATGAGTCAGTCCTTGCAACTATATTTCTTCAGACTTGATCTATGATTTCGTGTTGTGGGCTTGCCTAAGTCGGATCGATTTCTATCGACTTCAGCTCATTATCTAGAAATATGATCTAGAAATCTTCAGTACCTTGGAATCTACATGCCTCAATGGCAGGTTTCTCCCCTCCGACAACAGGTTGCATCATTGACTTTCGATCAAAGGATTCCGTGACATGTTCGACATCAACTCATCTATTCACATTTCACGGATTGTACTGAGTACTTTGAGAACCACTGACATTAATGGTGGTTTCTCTCACACTTTTTAACAGTTTACATCATTGACTGGTAATCAGGTGGTTTCTACCATGTTCGACTTTGACACATTCATTCACATGGATAGAATCATACTATTTCGGGAAGTAGAAATCAAGACCCTGGATCTAGTTTCCACCATCTAGGCTGCGAGGAATTTTGTATTCATTATACAGTGGACTATTTATAAACAGATGGCTGCACCCATACTGTGTCTATTTGTGTCTATACTTGTGATGTATTGCAAGATCATTCTTATATCAGAGCAGTTTAGTTGGTTTTCTAGTCAGTTTTGATCTGAGTATGGGAATGCCTACCTCAACGATGATATGATCTCATATATATATTTTATATTGAATGTTTTTACAGGTTCCAACCGGGCTCTCCACAAGATGATCCTCAAAATGATAAATTATTTCACTCTTCTTAGATGATAAATGAAATCCTCATCTACTACAGACTTCACACTTTAGGGGGCAATCTGTTACACAAAATATTGTCACCATGAATTTTTGCAGTCAGTGTGAGTCTATCATCACTCATACTTTCCTCCTATGTGAGTCTCAAACCTTAGCTCTTCATGTCAAATCCTTAAAAATGAGAGAAAGCCTTTGAAAATCTATAAAACTCTGGTTCCGCACTTTCTCTTACCATTACCTGCAGTCTCGCACCCCTTGGTCATGTTACCTACGGACCTGCCCACTCTGTCTCTAAAGGAGTGGGTGTAGACCCCTGTAAAGGTCAAAAAGGCACAAGTTTATTATTAAAAACTCACTTTGGATTAATTCTGGACGCTTCTAGAAGGAATCTTGAGGTGGCAAGTTCGCTCCTAGGTGGTTCATGCATCCCATAACTAAAGGATCTAACCCCTTGATGAGAGGATCTTATCCCTTTGAAGGAGGACTCTATCCCTTTGAAGGAGGACCTAGTAACTTCTCTCCTTTGCACTATAAATTGAGGCATTGGGCTGGTTGCTAGGGAGGTTGAAAGCTAAAGTTTTTTAAGGTTAAATGCTGTTGGAATTTAAACTTCCTATTTGAGCTTGAGAGGAGAGATCACATACCTTTTGGCTTCTTTGGGAAGAGAGTGAAACTTGTCAAAGTAGAGGAGATTCTTACTGGACCCTGGGAGGAGCTTGTACATCATCAAGGCACAAGGTTGTATAGTTCTTCTTTGATTAAAGTTAATACAATCAGATTCATTTTTCTCAATAAATTGTCTTCTATGGTTTATTTCATGGATTCCTTGATCATCATGATAAATATGGTTTATTATATTGGCTTTTCAGGTGTTATTTGATATGCGTGCCTGTTTGTGTTTGTAGATTCTTCAAAAGGGAACTCATTTGGATGAAAGGAGCGTGGCTTCCACAAACTAGCACTGGACTCGAGGTAGGCCTAAAACATATATTATCCTTTATTTATAAATCGCATATTTAGAGAAAGATAGAATTTTTTTGGTTTGCTTGTTGCTAGATATCCATAGATACTAGGGAGATCGGTCTTGTCCGCAAGAACGATTTATCCACCCGACAAAATGGCAACTCCGCTGGGGACTTGAATTTTGGTTTTTTGCTTTGCTTTTACTTTGACTTGAGAAACTATTTCTCTGTTTCTAGTTTTTGCTTGATGTGTGTCGGATTGGGTAGCTTCTTTAGATTTTGAATTATTTTTTGTTTTTCACGCTTTTGGAAGAGGACCGCACGTTCTGGTTGTAACACAGTGCAGACATCCCCGCACTTTTGCTATACACACAGAGCAGTACCGCACCTGGTTGTACTGGGGGCCTGTGGACCTTGTCAAAATTTTGAAAAACTTAAAATTTTCTCATTCAGTTAAGCTTAGGATTTGTTTATGTGTTTTAGCCTCTGCCCAAATCTACACGTGTCTTGTCAGAAACTTTTCGTAGGTTAATGCCATTGGCATTTAGGTTTTAGGTGAATTTCTAGAAGTTTTGTGTGCCTGGCTTGATTTTCGTTTGGTCTTTGTAGTAACTCAGAGCTTAGAAGCCTTAGGAACCTCAGATGAATGCTTTATTTCAAGGGCATCAAATGGGTGCTAATTGTTCATCTTATTCAAAAGAGAAATCTAGGATTCCTCTTTCTCCTCCCTCTTGTAATAAGAGATTTAAAAAGAAGAGGAAGAGGAGGAAGAAGAAGAAGAATAGTTCTATCCATGAATCATCACCAAACCTTGCAAGTAATGTTGGAGATGAAATTTCAGCAGCTGCAAGTCACACTGGGGGCATAAGTCTAGTCACTGCAAATCATACTAACAATTATTCACTAACCTCTATGAGCCATTTTGGGGACTCTCCACCAACATTTGCAAGTCATGTTGGAGATGAGCTTTCAGCTGCTTCAAGTCACGCTGGGGGCATAAGTCTAGTAAATGCAAGTCATACTAGCAATGGGTCACCTACTTTGTGAGTCATATTTTTGTTGACTAACTTGCTTCTGTGAGTAGGGCTGGGGCACAAGTCCTACCTCTATTGGGAAAGAGTCATGAACCTTTGTGAGTCATGTTGGGGACTCTCCACCAGCCACTGCTAGTCTTGTTGGCAGAATGGATGTTGATCAAAAACCTAGTTGTAGAATATTTAAACCTAAGTTCCCTTGTAATATATGTAAGGGAGACCATATTACTCATTTGTGCCCCAGTATTCCCGTGGTACAAAGCTTATGGTCTGAGTCTAAAGGTTCTTATACTCCTAAATCTATTATCATTTCTCAATAGTCTCATCAACCATTGGTTAATGAAGTGGTCAAGCCAGTGCAATCTCTGGATGTTTCCACTCCACTTTTTGCGGGTGACATGCGTAAAAGCAAAGTCTTCTTGATTCTAGTACAAAGTCTTCTAGTCTAGGGGGCATTCCGGTATCTTCGAATGTATCCCCTCCAAGTTCTAGGAGTGTCTCCTTTGATTGGGATAATCTTGTCAAGCCTCATCTTCCTTCTATTGAACCTTTCCAAATAAGGGTTAGAGTTAATTCCACAAATGTCTATTGATGTATGATAGATGAAGGATCCTATCCAAGCATTATATCCTCGTTGACTTGGAAAGTTTTGGGTTCTCCAAAGTTGTTGGCAACTGATAATCAATTCTTAGCCTATGATAAAAGACCTGGTGACTTTATGGGTGTTCTTCCTCAATTGCCTATTACTTTACGTGGGAAGACTGTCTTAATCAATATGATGGTGGTTGATTTCCCTTTAGACTTTAATATGAGACTTTGGCGTTATTTTGTCTAGCTATGAATGTTGTGGTGTCTTCACTCTTTCGAGTGATGTATTTTCCTCATAATGAAAATATTATCACTATTGATTAACTTGCATCTGATAATCACCCCCCTAATTCGAATTTACTACAGAATACCCCTTGGTATGTTCCAAGTGCTTAGGTAGACTCTACCTGGCCATGGGTGAACTATGTGGCATTGTATCCTCAATGTTTAATTACTTCTGAGAAGGATCTGTTGAATTATTTTTTTCCTTCTTGGGAATTGGTCCCGACAGTTGACCGCGTGATTTCTCCTATGGGGACATGGGACCCCTTAATTCCTTCTTTTGATCCTTTTAGTTCTCATGATTTCTTGGAAGTTGAGTTGCCTTAATAGGAGGAACTTTTTGAAGGAATGAGTTTTAACTACCAAAGGAGTCCTTGGCCTAAGTCCCATAAGGGGCTTGTCCTTAAGAACTATTATGCGTAAGTTGCAAGGCTACGTGGTTCCCTGTAACATATTGTACATATAAGGTACGAATTTTCAAGATTTGTATTCTATAACATAATATTTTATCTAAACTTTATATATGGGATGTATTAACTTCTTATCTAGTGTTCCTAATTATGTCTACAGAACTTGGAAGGCTTCTCCTTTGGGCATTTTTATGGTTGATCCACTCTGACAGGTATTGGTTCTCAAAACTGGCATACAAGTTAGGTTTTCACCTGCATTGTGCATTTATTTGTTTCCTTTTCCATTATGGCCTTAGGATCGACCCCACCAAGATATGACGCAGAACCTTCTCATTTATTAGAAGTGTTATAACTTGTGTGGTAGAGCCTATCTTATCATGGGCACCCTAGATAGTATGTTGTCACTTGGAACCCATGTTGAACTTTTGTTCTTAGGCTCGTGAGTCCTCTTTAGTCCCACCATCACTTTTACGATGAAGCTTCATTCTCCTTATTCTTCGCTATCTTTCTGGATTTATACCCTAGAGGCTCCCACATGTTGAGTTGTATTGTTGCATTACATGTTGACTATTTGTACCTTTTGGCCTTTAATTGGCTTCACTTGGACTCGTGTATAAGCCACTTTTTGACCATGTATTTTTGCAAAATCAATCTTGCAATCGCTTAGCCTCTGCAACTTGATACCCGCTTATCCATGGAAAGAACATTCCTTTGAGTGTCATTGACCAGTTTCGTCACCTTGCATTGAGCATAGGCATGTTCCACTCCCAGGAACTAGAACATTTGTACTTCAACACTCGTTCTTTCCACTGTATTATAGCCATTATTTTATTATTTTTTTGGGATTTCTAAATATGAAAAAGACAAAAAAATATATATATTCCAAAAAGAGCGGGAATAGGACATTACTTCCATGATTGATGGCAGCTAGAGTCAGTTGTGTTGCCCTTGAACAAAGCACTCAAAATTAAGTCTTTCCTCCATTGGGATGGGCTTTAGTTTGACTTAGGAGAGCCTTAACCTTGTTATTGAGTTAGTACTCCTACGGTTGGTTATCTCTTCCAATCATATGGAGAGTTTGTTTATGCCTATTGCATGACAAAATTATACAAAGTTATCATATGCTGCCATATTGTCACATTTGAGTCGTGCTTTTGTTCAAGGGAAGTAAACCTGAGTCAGCCTTTCTGCGGTGTCTCTTGACTTATTTTCAGTTGGCCATCCCTGGTTGTCAGAGTCATGTTCACTATCACATCATCTATTTGGTCCTTTGCTCGTGCTGGTTTGAGAAGGTCTCCATTGACTTCTTGCTGGTGGGTCTTTCTCTTATCAACTACAACAAATTGCTCTAAGAGTATACCTAGAGATGCACCCTAGCCCTATTTCCATCATTTATAGGTGACCTTGTGCTCAACGTCAATCAATATCATGGGTCTTTGACTGAGTGGCTTCCCTTGTGTTCGACGCCATATTCCATTATCACACATTGGGATTCGTGCAGTACCTTGGTTTCCATTTGGCCTCATTAGTGGATTCCTCACCTCTGCGTCAGCTTTCATTATTGGTTGGTACAAAGGGTTTATCTTATGTGCTAGCTACATCTTGTGTACACTAGAAACATGCTTCGGTTTGGTTACTACGTATTCCTTCGTCCGATTCCTTCCACATTATTAGCCTGTGGGTTACACTCATATTGGATTGATGAAGGATGCCTTAATGCCTTCCTTCCAATAGATCGTTTCCCATCAACTTCAACTCATTTCTCTAGGAATAAAGTGTAGAGTCCATTTCACGATGACTTACGGTTTGCAGTCATCATTGGTAGATTCCTTTGCTATCTGTTATCACTTAAGAATTCTAATGCCAAATTTTCTCATACTAGCTTGATGATAAAGGTCGGTGTTAGTCTAAGTTTGATTTTGTTTTTTTTAAGAGTCTGAGTCTTAGGGGGTCTTGAGTCAAGTATGCATTCTCATTCATCACTGTTCATTCTCAATCATCACCGGTCTCATAGCTATGTGTCAGTTTGGTTTAAAAAAAAATTACTATGTACCACAAAGCCTTTAGGTGATTTTGTAGCGCATGTAACCATCCTGAAGTGTTTTCGCAACGCATTAATCCTTTTTGGCAGTTTTGCAGCGCAAAAGTCCATTAGGTGATTTCTCAGCGCGATACGTTATTAGGTGATTTCGCAGCACATAATTCAAAATTTACACTGACCGCACTGCGAAATCGGAGATTCGTGCATTCCGCAGCGAATCTTTCCCAACTTCAAATCTGTCAAGTTAATGTATGGCTGCGTCATTCATTGTCAGTTTGTGCGCTCCACATATCACGTCCAACCGCTTATCTCCATTATTACAACCACCAGGTACGTTGATACACACAGAATATAAGTTCCAAGGAAAGCCAGGTGTTAACACCCAAGTTGTTCCCTTTGACTCCTGAGGGAATACGGCCGGGGTAACCACTAACCAAGCTTTGGATTACAGGTTCTAGCCTACCCGTAATCAGAGAGGGCTCTCTCTTTCAGTTTTAACTTTGTTTTTGAGGATTTTTAGGCTAGTTATGAGGTGGGAGTTTGTTTGAAATTTGGTTGTAGACTGTTGTTCAAAGAAGGGCATGCAAATATGAAGGAGAATTCAATCCATTGGGCATGTGGAGTCCGAAAATGAGTGGGATTTGATGTCTGTGATAAAGAGAGGCTCACTGCAAGGCTAGGTGGGTATTCATGATACAAACTTTGATTTTTAGCAAAGAAAACAATATAACTTACACAAGGAAAGGCAATTAAGAGTTCTCTCACAGTGTAATACAAAATGAAGAACAAATCCTACTCAGCAGCAACAGAGAATTACTGAATAAAGACTTATCATGTGATTAGAGCAAATGGGAGCATTTAAGAATTCCACAGTTGCATCTAACCTTGAAGAAAACATATTTAGTAGTAAGGATTGAGTTTAGGGTGTCTTTAATGGACAAATCCTGAACTAGTCTTTTACCTTTCTACCAAGATTAAACACCATACATCACAGACAGATTACAAAAGAGATAAAACATAAATACAGTTAGAAGACACTTATTGTATCACGCCATAACACGAGAATCCTGCAGCGGTCAATAATTTCATCACAGCGCGTCCCAACCAAACATATCTCCTGGAAACCAACAGCTCCTTTGTATTATGACTTTCAGAGAAAATACAGTCGAGTTCTCTTGAACAAATGAGCAACAAGAACCCCCACTAAGCTATGCGGGGGTGCATTTATACAAAAATATCTCAGTTCTGAGTTATTGCACAATAACTGCTCTTACCAACTTTCAAAGATATTTCTTACAAAATTAAAAGCTACTTTAATGAATATACAACAGCTGCTTGCTGTTTGTCAGAAGTTCTTGACTTTTGAGGGAAACTGGCTCTGCAGGGTGCTTTGCATTGATTTTGAATAATACGCCCTTTACTGCTCTGTCATGCTGTAGCTATCTCAGCCCTGTCATCTGCATCTGTCGGTGTTGCTTTAGTGGCCAAATTGGTTTGCTGAGTTGGCTCAGTCCACTCTTTTGCAGTCATAGTAAATATATCAACTATCTGAACATGATGATTTATATTTGATGTACAAAAATTTGATGAAAAATCTGTTTGTTCACAGCAATGTCTGTATCATGCTTGTCCACCATTCTTGAGTAGGCAACTGATGTCTCAAAATTGTGCCTAAGGTTTCATCTGCCTCAGTATATTTATAGTAATTTGGAGGCACTTCAAACAGATGTCTAATCTCATTCATGATAAAAAACAAATTCTCTATTCTGTCATAGAGGCTCTGCCCAGATGCAGGCCCTGTTTCCTCTGGGGTACTTGATGTTGCAGTGATCTGATTTGTAGCAAATGTATTTACCCTCTTGGCATAGTTTTCATGGGATAGTAACCTTCCTGCACTGTTTAGTAAGCTGGGAAGGCCTCTGTTATGCAATGCTGTAAATTTCTCTGTGAACTTGTTCACCTCTGTCTGCATTTCCTGGCACCTTCTATCCAATGTTTGCACAAGATTTCTCAAAGTGAGCACCCTTTTTACTAGTAAGATGGTGTCAGTTCTGTTAGAGATACCCATGGCTGCCAGCTGAGGGCCTGTGCTGTTGTTAAGGACATTGATCATCCTATTGGCTATCTCAGGCATATTTCCTAGAGATGCCCTTGCTCTTTGACTTTCCTTGTGGGCCCTACCTATGAGATCTATGTGCTCATGGATGGTTTCAATATATTTCCATTGATCTATTATAGACTGACCAATATTGGCCCACAGGACTTTCTTGATTTCAGCCACCACTTTGTCAAGAGAGAACTCTTTCTCCAGTTCTTTTATTTTCTTCTCAAGAGCCCTTACCTCTCTTGTTTTTTCAGCTACACTTTGCTTTGATCTATCATATTTTTCATTAAGTGTGGCCAATTTTTCCTTGGCCTCATTTAGTTCTGCCGTCTGGGCTTCTAAAGCTTCAATCTCTTTCATCATCTTCTGCATGTCAAGGCTGGGTGCCTGTCCTGATGTTGTTGTTGGTGCTGCTTCTGTATTTGGTGCCGATGTTGAAGGGCCTGTCCCAGCTCTTTGTCCTATGGGAGGACTTATAATTTGAGGAGGCTCCTCAAGGTTAATCACTGGCTGAGGGGGCTGAGATGTCTGCCCTCCTTCTTTCTGTTTCAGGGCTGCCTGTAATGCGCCCTCTGTTTCTACCAATTTCCCTTCTGTTTCTACCAATTGTTTGTGTAGCGTTTGCAGCATGGCTGCTACATCTTGGTCCTTTCTCTGCTGAGCCACATCTTCTGTTTGAGGGTGAAGGGTTGCTGGAATTTTGACCATCTTCCTCAAAGCTGCTATATCTGCCTCTTTTTCCTTTAGTAAAGCCTGCACAGCTTTGGGATCACTTGGGTCATGCCCAAGCTCTATAATGATATCTTCCAAAGACCTAATCCTGTTGTCTTTGGCTTGAGAGGATGCTTTCTCCAATTCTAATTGGGCAGTGGTATTATGGAGACTATTTTGCAATTTGTGTGCAAGAAAGGTTTTGTCTGCAACAGAGGAGTAGACCATCTCACCTGTTTGCTTATGTAGCTCAATTTGGTCCATTGGGTGGATGTCTTTTGCAAATACCTCAAGGTTGGTTCTGATGTAATCTGCAGCTGACTATGGCTGCAGCATAGTAGGCATGAAATGACTCATAGTCATCTTCCCCTCTGTTATGTCATATGCTGACATAAGCCTCTGTTGGTTTGTGGGAGCCATTTTGAGCAAGTGATTGTAAAGCTGAAGTCTGACTGGCTCATTCCTTTTCTTGATATCAATAAATTGCTGCTTTATGCTGGATTCTGCCCTTCTTTGCTGGCTTGAGGAGCTGATCTCTCCTCCAAGTGTTCTTTCTTGTTCCTGTTGGAAGGAACTGGCTGATGCTTCCATGATTTTGTGTGTTTTAAGCAGAATTTTAGCGAATTGCGGGCAAATGCAACGCTTGCGCAGTAGGTTGATACAAACTTGGAGGATTTGTAGTGACAACAGGGTAACTGAGGTACAACTGGGCACAATTGGCTGATATGAGGGCAATTGACTTAATTGCAGGGCAATGCAGCTTATATTCTCGGTGAAATTGGCAGTTTTACGGTGTTTTAACAGTGCAGAATGGAATAGACCAGGCGCAGGAAGAATGTAGTAAATACCTGGTCGCAGCACAATGGTGGAGGCTTGGTTCGAGTTGACTTATAGGCAGCCACGGCTCTAGAGTGAGTTTCAGCAGGTTGGCGGCGAAATGGTCATGAAATTGCATGCAGGGAGCACAGTGGTCTTTTGTCGAAAAAGTGCGAAAAACCGTGATTTTTGGCCAAATATGGACATTTTGGGCTTTGGCGCGTTTTTGGATGACGTCAGCATGACGTCATAGGTGGGGTCATGGTACGGAGTGATGACGTGGCGGTCTGTGAGTGGTCCACGTGGATGGGGGACGTGGCAGACAACTTGGAGCGATGGCGGGTCGGGCGCTGATGTGACGCTGAGGTGGCAGTGACGTAATGGTGACGCATGGGTGACGTGTGGCGGAATTACCAGAGCGGTAAGTGGTTCCATCGGACCACTTATAGTACGGGAGCGGTTTTGGCAGGCGGCCTCCCGATACAACCTGGGAGCGACGCGTGCCATTGCCCTGACGTCATGGTCTGACAGTTTTCGGGAGCTATCGTCTGGGAATCGGAGGCGGTCGGAAATCAATATAAGCTGTCGGATGGGAGGGCCCAGATCCGACGGATGACGGGTTGTGTAGATGATCGGACAATACGGTGGGGAAGCGGAGAATAAACAAATATTTTTCTGGGAATGCGCGCTATAATCAAACTTTGGATAAGCGGAGAAAAATGGGTTTTGCGATGATTTATGAGCCAAAAAGGGTTAATGTCCGCAAAGCGGGGTTAGGGCTGTTAAACCAAGCAGATCTTGGATTAATCCCTAGACTTTGTTTTTGGTGTTATTTGCCTATTGCGCTTAAATCTCTTAGCGCTCCAACCTTTGAAGTTATAAGGCTATAGTGCCTAGGGAAGGGGGAATATTTACTTTGGGGTTTTTATATACAATGGTGATATAGTAGTAGGGAAAAAAGGGGAATATAGGGATTTAAGTAATAATGGTTAATAGTTAATATGGGAGGGGGATATGAATGAGAGGTGATAGACACTAAGTTTTAGGGAACAAACTTAGTTTTGAGAGTAGATCAAAATGAAAAGACTTTTACATAGGAAATGTGGCTCTTTATGCAACAAGGATCAATAAATGAGTTTGATTTCTCTCATGAACCAAGGTGATAGTGGGATGTTAGCGAGGAGTTTGATGGGGGGTGATTGGGAAGTTAGACATGCTTCACTCTGTTGCTACAAAACTACTGAATAGGAAGATCTGCACTAGCCACCATGTGTTTCCTTTGCTTAGGCCAGAGATATGAAAGAAATCATGCTTCTGCAACCCCATCTACCTACCCATTCTATTACCTAGCATTTTTTGTTACTTCAAGGAGGGCGCACTTAGACTTGCAAACCCTCATGTGCCTTTTTCTTTTCCTTTGGCATTTTCTTTTGATTTTCTATCTAAGGCTAGCCTTATTACTTCCAAGGCCCCAGATTAAGCAGTTGGGAACCTTCATTCTCTACCTAACCACTGATCTGCCAAGATTGAACAGTTTGGACAGATTTCTTTCTCCAGTCTACAACAAAAAATTGAAATATGGCATGACCTAGCTTAGGCTGTTGGATCACCCATTCAAAAGTAGGACAGCATCAAACAACTGTAGATATGTGTTTTCCACAAGATATGAGATCTTTGCATCACCAAAGTAGATCATATTGGCACTTCCCCTGCCAATCATGAAAAATGAAACCTATTGGTATAGGTAGCTAACAGTGGCTCCACTTGGGGATGGTTTTTCTACTTGAAAGGCCAATAACATCAGGTCAGAATGCCTTGGCCCTTGACTTCTCATCAAAACTTGAAGGTTTTCTCCTTGAATTTCAAAACTGGAAACTTCCACCATTGTGGAACTTCTGAAAATAAAAGCCTTTTCCTGCTTATTTACAAAACTTCTTAAACTGAACTATCTATGTGCTGAAAGAAAATACTATATACAACTGATAATGTACAGGGCAGAGCCACGCTATATATATGGAAAGTAGTCAAAATAATGCTTTAACATCCGGCCATTCACAGGGCCCTCTTCAGCTTCAGTGTCATCTAAATTCTTCAAGAAATAAGTGTTATTTCCTTGTACTGCTTGGATAACAAAGGGTCCCCTCCAAAGGGAGTCAAATTTGCCATGCTTTCCCTTGTCTTCTCTTCTTGAATCCCATTTAAGCACTTTATCCCCAATAAAGAAATCTTCAGCCTTGGTTCTTCTATCAAAGGCTTTCTTCAGCTTCTCTTGTAGGACTTGGACTCTGCTATACACTTGATCTCTGGTTTGCTGTAAACATATTATCTGATTGATTCTTCTTTGCATGTCATTTGGTTCAGCTTGACTTTCTTGAAGTAGCTTCATGACAGGGACCCCTAATGATGAAGGGAATTTGGCTTCCATTCCATAAACCAACTCATATGGGCTGATCCCAATAGATCTTTTGGTTGTTAGCCTGTCTGCCCATAAGGCATTTACAAGCTTCTTATGCCAATTTTTCTTATTTTCTTCCAGTATCTTCTTAATGATGTTGATAAGACTTTTATTAGATGATTCAGCTAAACCGTTGCCTTGAGGGTAGTATGCAGTAGAATGGCCCAAAGTAATATGGAATTTGTGACAAAAGTTCACCATCTTCTTGGATCTGAAAGCAGCAACATTGTTTGTTATAATCTTGTCAGGACAACCAAATCTGGAGAGAATATTAGTTTCAAGGAACTGAATGATAGTAGAATCATTTGCTTGTCTGCATGGAACAGCCTCAATCCATTTAGTAAAGTAATCTGTGGCTGTCAGGATCCATTTATGTTGGCCTGAAGATGAAGGATGAATTTCCCCAATGAAGTCCAAGCCCCATTGCTAAAAGGGCCTTTCTGTTGCAATAGGCTTTAAGGGGAGTGGTAGTAACTTTCTTTTTCCCTCAAACACTTGACACTTGTGACATGAAGTGGTAAAATTTTTAACATCAGAGAAGAGAGTGGGCCAATAGTAACCTGCCCTTAATATCTTATCCACAGTGGACTTCCAGTACAAATGTCCACCACAATCACCTGCATGGAATTCTTTCATAACATTGTTAGTCTCATCCATATTCAAGCAATTCAGCAGTATACCTTCATGAGTTTTCCATAGTAAATTACCATCTATAACACAAAATCTTGAATCTTTCATTTTTAGAAATCTAGATTTGGTTCTGGACAATCCTGGGGGAGCACACAGGTTTTGCAATATATAACAGATGTCAGAATACCACAGGGATTGTTCAAAGGCTACATTGATCTTTGGGGTCGCCAGCTCCAGTTCATTGTCCAGTTGGTTAATATCCAAGGCTTGGAAGTTTGCTTCAGACATCAATTTAGCCAAACCTTGCCCTTTTATCAATTTTGTAGGTCTTATCTCAATGTCAAATTCCAATATGTCAGCAATCCATTTTCCTCTTCTGCCCTCTAAGTTTTCTTGAGTCAGTATGTCTTTCACAATGGGATTTGGTACATAAGCAATGACATGGGAGTATAGGATGTAAATCCTAAAGTCTTTGATGGCTTTGACCAAAGCATAAGCTTGCTTTTCCATGATCTGATATTTCAGAGGTGCATCTCTAAGGGCTCTACTAAAGAAAGCAATAGGTTTTTCATTCCCTTGATCATCTTTCTGCAATAAGACAGCAGCAATGGTATGCTGGGAGGCAAAAGAGAAAATGATAAATTCTCTGTCAAATTTAGGATTTGTTAAGACTGGGGTTTGGGTAAGGGCCAATTTAATACCTTCAAAAGCTTGATTTGCTTCTACTGTCCACTTCACCTTTGAGTCCTTTTTTAGCATGTTGTTTAGTAATCTGATCAATTCTGCTAAGTTTGGGATAAATCTCCTTAGAAAGTTGATCTTTCCCAAGAAGGCTTGTAATTCTTTTATATTTCTTGGATGGGGCATTTGCAAGATGGCCTATATTCTGTCTGGGTCAATTCTAATGCCATCCTTTGAAATGATATGACCCAATAGCTTGCCTTCCTCTAAACCAAATAGAGACTTCTTAGGATTTAAGGAAATTCCATATTTCCTACATGTTATGAATATTTGTCTCAAGTGTTTCAGATGTTCTTGGTCAGATTTTGAGAAAGGTGTGAGGTCATCTAAGTAAATAACAAGGAAGTCATGAATCTCTTTAGCAAAAGCAATATCCATTGCTCTTTGAAATGTAGCTCCTGCATTTTTCAACCCAAAAGGCATTTTGACATACTTGAAAGTTCCCCATGGGGTTGTGAAAGCTGTTTTATCTTGATCATCAGGGTGGACTAGGATCTGATTGAAACCTGAAAATCCATCAAGTAATGAGATTCTTGAAGCCCCCACCACTCTTTGGAGAATGTGATCCATTTTAGGTAAGGGATAATTGTCTTTGAGGGATACTTGATTCAAATTCCTTAGATCAACACAAAGCCTAATCTCCCCAGTTTTCTTTCTTGTGGGGACCAAATTTGAAATCTAGTCTGAAAACCTTATTGGTGCTATGATACCAGCTTTAAACATTTTTTGTACCTCTTTCTCAATTGAAGGGAGAAGCATAGGATTGATTCTTCTCAATTTTTTCTTGAATGGCTTTTGATTAGGCATGAGAGGGATGGTGTGTTGAATAACAGAGGTGTCATAGGATTTCAAATCCTCATAGCTCCATGCAAACACATCTTGGAACTCTTTAAAGAGGTCAATGTATTTAGGCTTCTGGTCAGGAGGTAGAGAGGCAGACAATTTTATTATCTTGGGTTTTTCAGTAGTTCCAATGTTGCATTCTTCAATGGCAGCATTAAGGGGTTGCATTTTTGGTTTTCTAGGAACATCATTTGAGTCAAAAATGTCCTCCAACGGAGTCAGGCCTGTTGGTAGAAAATTGTCTTTTAGCTGTATGATTTCTGCCTCTGCACCAGTTATTTCATCAAAATGCAATTGTTTAAGTTCTTGTATATTTTCCTTGTCAAAGGTTGTTGGACAGAGTATTTGATTTGCTGTTTTGAGTGATATAGCTGTTTGGTCCTGTTCACTTAGTGACTGTGTGTCCTTCACAGAATCAACATCAATGTTCAAACCTGAAAATTCATGCTGCAAGGTTAGGAAACTATTTATCTGTGTGTCATCCTCAAATACTTGCCAATCTTTAACATTGTTTGGGACAGAAGGTCTGTGTTTTATCTCAGCTGTAAAGCAGTGGTTGGGTTCAAAAGGCAATTTGCATGTACTGGCAAATGTAGCTAAACTGTGTGCGTGAAGGTTGTGGGTCCTGGGTATTTTGGTTATTTGAAATTTAGTGAAAACTTTGAGTATTTCCATAGCAGCAGACCTGTATGACCTTAGTCTTTTGTCATTGGTGACAAAATTTCCTTTCACTTGTTGAATAATGAGGTCTGAGTCTCCCATGATTGAAACTTTTGTGGCCTGTAAGGATTTTACCAGTTTGAGGCCTAGCAGAAGAGCTTCATACTTTGCCATATTGTTAGTACATCTGAAATTAAGCCTATAGGCTCGACCTTATGCATGATTGCCTTGTTTGTTATGAATCCACACTCCAGCTCCTACCCCTAATTTGTTGACTGATCCATCAAACTCAAGGAACCAAAGAATTTCTTGATTTAGGGGAGATTTAACAGCTTCTCTATGACTTGGGATTATAAGCTGGAGATCTTGTCTTTCATCTGGTTTGTCTTCTAAAACGGTCTCATCAATTGATTGCCCAGCCTAGATTTCTTGGGAACTTGATTGCTCACTCATATGCAGCTTTTGTTCAAGTATGACAGATTTGTCATCACTCATTGGACTTATATCATCATTGAACATAATGAAGGAATCCATGTCAGAATGGATTGCATAAATAGGGAAATTTTGAGGTTTTTCTTCATTGCTCACCAGGTATTTCATGAGTGACTCTCTGTATAGCCTCTTGGGTTGCCCAAAGACAGAGATGGTGGCATATGACATGTCTAATTGCAGGGAACCTTGGAGTTTGGCTCCTCATGATCTTGATAACAACATTCCGTATTTGGGTGGGATATCAGCAACTACCACATCCATTAAGATTGTTTTATTTGGGTACTAGACAAGGGACACGCATAGATCTTTTATCAGGCCTAAACACTTAACTTGGCTGGAGTCAAATGAAAATAGGTCCTTATATGGTCTTGTGATGTCTAGATTCAATATCTCCATTACTGACTTAGGCATAAGGTTATGAGAAGCGCCTGAATCAAACATTGCATTGTGTAATATCTTATCATGAACATGCAAGCTGACATAAAAAGGTAAGATTCCAGTAGCTCCTGTCTTTCCATCAACCTCTGGACCGAAAAGTAATTCTGGGGTGTCATCCAACACATTGACATCATCTTTGTTATGAGTCAGTTGAAGGGACTTCTTGATTTGTTGTTTGTAAACGTTATGCTTGGCTAGCTCTGAAAGAGGAATGGCTATCTTCAATTTACCAATTTTAGCTTCTAAGTCAAAGGGTTTTTCAGGTTGGATCTTGGTGTTCTGGTTAACAACCTTTTCTTTCTCAATTGATATTTTAGATGCTTCTTCTTGACTTTCAATCTGATCTTGAGGTTTGTCCTTTTTGTTCACCTTTTGAAAAGTGTTGTTTAGATTGTGCTGTAAAGGTGGTGTAACCACTGGTTGTTGATTTGAGGGAAATGCTTCGGTTACTTCTTCAACTGTTACTTCATCTGTAATTACATCAGTTTTGTCAATTGGCTCTCTGATAACAACTTTCTTAGGCTACAGGCTATCCTTTGTTTTCTCAGGCTGTGGCACATTTATAGTTCTGCTTCTCAATTTGTATTGCTTATGAACTTCAAAAACAGCTGTGTCATAGCCTTGTTTGAAATCAAATGATTCACTTGATTTGGTTTGGAACTGTTTGATGTCTTCATCTTCATGATCTTCTTGACTCAAAAAAACTTGCTGATCATTGTTCAGGCCCATCAAATTAATGTGGGTATCATCTATCTGCTCATTAGAAGTGGATGCTTCAACATAGTTTTCTTGGAATGGAGGTCTAATTTTTGGTTCAGGGGTGGCCTTGCCCACATTAGGATTTTGATTTCTTCTAAAATTGGGATTCCTGATAGGATTGTTCTGTGGTGCCTCCCATGATGACTTCCTCTCAACTGATTCTACTCTGTCACCCAACCTATGCATACCAGTGATTATTGCATCCAATTTCTGATCCCAGCCTGAAGGCTCTTCTTTGAAGGTAGTCTTTCTTTCAGTTCTGGTCCTATTCCTCTTAGCTATTAGGTTGGCTTCTACACTAACTGCTATGTCTTGCATCTCAGCTAAAGTTTGGGGAGCTCTTTCTCTCAATTGGTATGCCATATCTGAATCAAACCCATCAGGAAAAGTATATAGAGCTAGATCAGGTGGGGGTCTGAGATTTTGGGGAATAGCATTGTAGACATTGTTGAACCGAGCACAATAGTCCAAGACAGTTTCTTGGGGACCTCTTTTGATAGTATTGTATTCAGATAGAATATGAAGTGGATCCTTTTTCTTCTCCCATCTATTGATAAAGGTTTGATACAGGGCTTCAGGGTCAGCTATGGAGTTTGCTGGGAGTGACCTAAACCATGATCTTACATCTCCAGTTAGACTTTGCACAAAAATTTTCATTCTAACCCCATCATCATCTATCTCATAATTTTCAAAATAATCCTGCATTTTCTTAGTATGTTGAAGGGTTGGATAAGAGCCAGTACCATCAAAATATGAAATCTTTCTTTGATAATCTTGAGGCATAGGCCCTGGATTGGCAGGTAACTGCAGTGGAGCATATCTATTAGCCATGTTTGGTGGGACAATAGGGATAACAGGAACGAATGGGACAAGGGGAGGAAAGGGGATGAGAAGGGTATGTGTAGTTGATGGAGGGGTTGAAAGGACACCTTGTGAAGTGGATGAAGAACTAGGAGATTGTGGAACGGTGGTATGAGGATGCAGAGAAACCTTAGCAGGGGTTGGAATATTAGTTTGAAATCCTGCTTCAGAACTTGAATCTGATAAAGTCCCTTCTGATTTGTGTCTCTTAAGGATTCTTGGAATCAAGTTTGGGTTTTGGAACTCAGGTGATGGATCTAGATCGGGGTTAGATCTTGTATAGCGCGTTTTCTTCTTAGGAGCCAGTTTCTATGATTTTCTTTAGGAGAATTTTCTAAGAAGATAGTGATATTTGACAAGGACTGATCAAGTATAGCACAACTATATGGAACTTAAGACTGAATAAAGATTGACTGAGGCAACTTTTATATACTCCTGCAAATGCAAAGCAGAGGCAGTTTCTAAGGCTGTCTAGCTATCACTTAGGCTTTATCTACAGTATTAAGAATCAGACCGGGGGTTTATGAATTTCATTCACTCCCTAGTGGAGTCGCCATTTATGTTAACACCCAGGTTGTTCCCTTTGACTCCTGAGGGAATATGGCCAGGGTAAACACTAACCAAGCTTTGGATTACAGGTTCTAGCCTACCCGTAATCAGAGAGGGCTCTCTCTTTCAGTTTTAACTTTATTTTTGAGGATTTTTAGGCTAGTTATGAGGTGGGAGTTTGTTTGAAATTTGGTTGTAGACTGCTGTTCAAAGAAGGGCATGCAAATATGAAGGAGAATTCAATCCATTGGGCATGTGGAGTCTGGAAATGAGTGGGATTTGATGTCTGTGATAAAGAGAGGCTCACTGCAAGGCTTGATGGGTATTCATGATACAAACTTTGATTTTTAGCAAAGAAAATAGTATAACTTACACCAGGAAAGGCAATTAAGAGTTCTCTCACAGTGCAATACAAAATGAAGAACAAATCCTACTCAGCAGCAACAGAGAATTACTGAATAAAGACTTATCATGTGATTAGAGCAAATGGGAGCATTTAAGAATTCCAAAGTTGTAGCTAACCTTGAAGAAAACATATTTAGTAGTAAGGATTGAGTTTAGGGTGTCTTTAATGGACAAATCCTGAACTAGTCTTTTACCTTTCTACCAAGATTAAACACCATACATCACAGACAGATTACAAAAGAGATAAAACATAAATACAGTTAGAAGACACTTATTGTATCACGCCATAACATGAGAATCCTGCAGCAGTCAATAATTTCATCACAGCACGTCCCAGCCAAACATATCTCCTGGAAACCAACAACTCCTTTGTATTATGACTTTCAGAGAAAATACAGCCGAGTTCTCTTGAACAAATGAGCAACAACAACCCCCAATAAGCTATGCGGGGGTGCATTTATACAAAAATATCACAAAATATCTCAGTTCTGAGTTATTGCACAATAACTGCTCTTACCAACTTTCAAAGATATTTCTTATAAAATTAAAAGCTACTTTAATGAATATACAACAGCTGCTTGCTGTTTGTCAGAAGTTCTTGACTTTTGAGGGCAACTGGCTCTGCAGGGTGCTTTGCATTGATTTTGAATAATACGCCCTTTATTGCTTTGACGTGCTGTAGCTATCTCAGCCCTGTCATCTGCATCTGTCGGTGTTGCTTTAGTGGCCAAATTGGTTTGCTGAGTTAGCTCAGTCGACTCTTTTGCAGTTATAGTAAATATATCAACTATCTGAACATGATGATTTATATTTGATGTACAAAAATTTGATGAAAAATCTGTTTGTTCACAGCAATGTCTGTATCATGCTTGTTCACCATTCCTGAGTAGGCAACTGATGTCTCAAAGTTGTGCCTAAGGTTTCATCTGCCTCAGTATATTTATAGTAATTTGGAGGCACTTCAAACAGATGTCTAATCTCATTCATGATAAAAAACAAATTCTCTATTCTGTCATAGAGGCTCTGCCCAGATGCAGGCCCTGTTTCCTCTGGGGTACTTGATGTTGCAGTGATCTGATTTGTAGCAAATGTATTTACCCTCTTGGCATAGTTTTCATGGGATAGTAACCTTCCTGCACTGTTTAGTAAGCTGGGAAGGCCTCTGTTATGCAATGTTGTAAATTTCTCTGTAAACTTGTTCACCTCTGTCTGCATTTCCTGGCACCTTCTATCCAATGTTTGCACAAGATTTCTCAAAGTGAGCACCCTTTTTACTAGTAACATGGTGTCAGTTCTGTTAGAGATACCCATGGCTGCCAGCTGAGGGCCTATGCGGTTGTTAAGGACATTGATCATCCTATTGGCTATCTCAGGCATATTGCCTAGAGATGCCCGTGCTCTTTGACTTTCCTTGTGGGCCCTGCCTATGAGATCTATGTGCTCATGGATGGTTTCAATGTATTGCCATTGATCTGTTATAGACTGACCAATATTGGCCCACAGGACTTTCTTGATTTCAGCCACCACTTTGTCAAGAGAGAGCTCTTTCTCCAGTTCTTTTATTTTCTTCTCAAGAGCCCTTACCTCTCTTGTTTTTTCAGCTACAATTTGCTTTGATTTATCATATTTTTCATTAAGTGTGGCCAATTTTTCCTTGGCCTCATTTAGTTCTGCCATCTGGGCTTCTAAAGCTTCAATCTCTTTCATCATCTTCTGCATGTCAAGGCTGGGTGCCTGTCCTGATGTTGTTGCTGGTGCTGCTTCTGTATTTGGTGCCGATGTTGAAGGGCCTGTCCCAGCTCTTTGTCTTGTGGGAGGACTTATAATTTGAGGAGGCTCGTCAAGGTTAATCACTGGTTGAGGGGCTGAGATGTCTGCCCTCCTTCTTTCTGTTTCAGGGCTGCCTGTAATGTGCCCTCTGTTTCTACCAATTTCCCTTCTGTTTCTACCAATTGTTTGTGTAGTGTTAGCAGCATGGCTGCTACATCTTGGTCCTTTCTCTGCTGAGCCACATCTTCTATTTGAGGGTGAAGGGTTACTGGAATTTTGACCATCTTCCTCAAAGCTGCTATATCTGCCTCTTTTTCCTTTAGTAAAGCCTGCACAGCTTTGGGATCACTTGGGTCATGCCCAAGCTCTATAATGATATCTTCCAAAGACCTAATCCTGTTGTCTTTGGCTTGAGAGGATGCTTTCTACAATTCTAATTGGGCAGTGTTATTATGGAGACTATTTTGCAATTTGTGTGCAAGAAAGGTTTTGTCTGCAAGAGAGGAGTAGACCATCTCACCCGTTTGCTTATGTAGCTCAATTTGGTCCATTGGGTGGATGTCTTTTGCAAATACCTCAAGGTTGGTTCTGATGTAATCTGCAGCTGACTGTGGCTGCAGTATAGTAGGCATGAAATGACTCATAGTCATCTTCCCCTCTGTTATGTCATATGCTGACATAAGCCTCTGTTGGTTTGTGGGAGCCATTTTGAGCAAGTGATTGTAAAGCTGAAGTCTGACTGGCTCATTCCTTTTATTGATATCAATAAATTGCTGCTTTATGCTGGATTCTGCCCTTGTTTACTGGCTTGAGGAGCTGACCTCTCCTCCAAGTGTTCTTTCTTGTTCCTGTTGGAAGGAACTGGCTGATGCTTCCATGATTTTGTGTGTTTTAAGCAGAATTTTAGCGAATTGCGGGCAAATGCAACGCTTGCGCAGTAGGTTGATACAAACTTGGAGGATTTGCAGTGACAACAGGGTAACTGTTGTACAACTGGGCACAATTGGCTGATATGAGGGCAATTGACTTAATTGCAGGGCAATGCAGCTTATATTCTCGGTGAAATTGGCAGTTTTACAGTGTTTTAACAGTGCAGAACGGAATAGACCAGGCGCAGGAAGAATGTAGTAAATACCTGGTCGCAACGCAATGGTGGAGGCTTGGTTCGAGTTGACTTGTAGGCGGCCATGGCTCTAGAGTGAGTTTCAGCAGGTTGGAGGCGAAATGGTCGTGAAATTGCATGCAGGGAGCACAGTGGTCTTTTGTCGAAAAAATGCGAAAAACCGTGATTTTTGGCCAAATATGGACATTTTGGGCTTTGGCACGTTTTTTTTTGGATGACGTCAGCATGACGTCATAGGTGGGGTCATGGTACGGAGTGATGACATGGCAATCTGTGAGTGGTCCACGTGGATGGGGGACGTGGCGGACAACTTGGAGCGATGGCGGGTCGGGCGCTGATGTGATGCTGAGGTGGCAGTGACGTAATGGTGACGCATGGGTGACGTGTGGCAGAATTACCAGAGCGGTAAGTGGTTCCATCGGACCGCTTATAGTACGCGAGTGGTTTTGGCAGGCGGCCTCCCGATACAACCTGGGAGCGACGCGTGCCATTGCCCTGACGTCATGGTCTAACATTTTTCGGGAGCTATCGTTCGGGCATCGGAGGCGGTCGGAAATCAATGTGAGCCGTCGGATGGGAGGGCCCAGATCTGACGGGCGACGGGTTGTGTAGATGATCAGACAATACGGCGGGGAAGCGGAGAATAAACAAATATTTTTCTGGGAATGCGCGCTATAATTAAACTTTGGATAAGCGGAGAAAAATGGGTTTTGCGATGATTTATGAGCCAAAAAGGGTTAATGTCCGCAAAGCGGGGTTAGGGCTGTTAAACCAAGCAGATCTTGGATTAATCCCTAAACTTTGTTTTTGGTGTTATTTGCCTATTGCGCTTAAATATCTTAGCGGTCCAACCTTTGAAGTTATAAGGCTATAGTGCCAAGGGAAGGGGGAATATTTACTTTGGGGTTTTTATATACAATGGTGATATAGTAGTAGGGAAAAAAGTGGAATATAGGGATTTAAGTAATAATGGTTAATAGTTAATATGGGAGGGGGATATGAATGAGAGGTGATAGACACTAAGTTTTAGGGGACAAACTTAGTTTTGAGAGTAGATCAAAATGAAAATACTTTTACATAGGTAATGTGGCTCTTTATGCAATAAGGATCAATAAATGAGTTTGATTTCTCTCATGAACCAAGGTGATAGTGGGATGTTAGCGAGGAGTTTGATGGGGGGTGATTGGGAAGTTAGACATGCTTCACTCTGTTGCTACAAAACTGCTGAATAGGAAGATCTGCACTGGCCACCATGTGTTTCCTTTGCTTAGTCCAGAGATATGAAAGAAATCATGCTTCTGCAACCCCATCTACCTACCCATTCTATTGCCTAGCATTTTTTGTTACTTGAAGAAGGGCGCACTTAGACTTGCAAACCCTCATGTGCCTTTTTCTTTTCCTTTGGCATTTTCTTTTTATTTTCTATCTAAGGCTAGCCTTATTACTTCCAAGGCCCCAGATTAAGCAGTTGGGAACCTTCATTCTCTACCTAACTACTGATCTGCCAAGATTGAACAGTTTGGACAGATTTCTTTCTCTAGTCTACAACAAAAAATTGAAATATGGCATGACCCAGCTTAGGCTGTTGGATCACCCATTCAGAAGTAGGACAGCATCAAACAACTGTAGATATGTGTTTTCCACAAAATATGAGATCTTTGCATCACCAAAGTAGATCATATTGGCACTTCCCCTGCCAATCATGAAAAATGAAACCTATTGGTATAGGTAGCTAACACCAGGTATGCACAGTTTTAATGTAGATTGTAAGCCTTGCATGAGAAACAAATCTGCAAGATTTCAATTTGAAAAACATTGTCATCAAGCGAGGCAGCAATTCAAGCGAGGCAGCTATCAGGCGAGGCAGCAATTCAAGTGAGGCAGAGTTTGGAGTTTGAGCAGCGCTAGCATTTCCAGCCTCCATTACACTGAATCTTCATGGAGGGATCGGCAGAAAGGAAAGACCACAGATCAGGCAAATGTCTGAGAAACGAGCCTGAAGGTTTAGACATAACCTTGAAGAGCAGAGAAGTCGAGCATGCATTTAAACAAGCTGGATGTTGGAATTTTTGCAAGAAGCTTCAGGGAGGTCATGCACAAGTTACTAAGGAATTTGCACTGAATTTCACAGGACTAAACTCAAAGGTTGGCATGCTGGAATTGCAGGTCTCACCAGACATGATATCCACAGTTACAGAAATTCCAAGAGGGCAAGAAAATTGGTTCAAGAATTTCAAATTTGACATGAACCCATGCAAATAATTTCTAAAGCAGGAGTTCATTAACTCAGATTTGAGCAAGTCTGTTCCTAGAAGTTATGTCAAAAAATCATATGCCCATTTTCTTACTTGTATACAGAAGTACCTGACCTGTGAAGGGAGATATAACAAAGTGTATTCATACCATTTTCAACTTCTGTTGCATTTCACAGGGAAGACATCTATTGATCTACCTTTTTACTTATTCGGCAGCTTAAGTAAAATGTGTGACAAGGTACAACTGAGAAAAGAAGCCTGTGAGACTTCATTGTTCCACCATGGCTTGGTTAAGTTGATTGTTCTGCATGAACTCCATAGGGTAGGCAGAGATTGGGACACATTCATATTCATGTTCAGTTTCATGAGCAAGACCGGTCTCAGCCCTCAGGCTACAAAAGAACCTTCAAAAACAACTGGTCCTCAAGCAGAAACAAGAGCCAAGAGGATTTCAAAGTTAAAGGCAAGGAAACAAGTAAGAGAATCTACTAAGCCACTGACTATTCAGGACACACCCGAGTAGTCAATTAAAGAGAAAATGCAGGTCAAAGGAACTGCACATTAATCAAGCACAGGTGGAGGAGTTCAAAGAAGAAGGACTAGGAGCCAGGTAGCTAAAGAAAAAGGTAAGTCAGTCAGTATTGAAGAAATCCCTGTTTCAAAGGGAGACTTAAATGATTTATTGCAAGCAATTGACATTGAAGAGTCCCCACTAGTTCAAGCTAAGTTGATACAGTCAGGAAAAGGGGAGGCTAAAAGGGTCAAAGCCTCAAAGAAACTCAAGTTTGATGATCAAGTTGATCAATTTGCTTTTAAGCCCAGGAGACCCATAACAAGGAAGTTCAAACAAGTACAGGAGGTACCACCAAGAGCTGATGAAACAGGGGAAGTGACTCGGCCTCATGAAAGAAAGGATAATGGCAAAACAGTTGCCACTCAAGAAGAAGGTAGTGTGGAAGACTTGAAAAGGATATTGGAATCTGCCAAATTTGAAATTACTAGATTGAAGACAGCTACTAGGAAATTTGCAGCTAAGGAGGCTTATTTCAACCAAATGCAAGCTTGGTGGGAGGACCAAACATTTCAAATTCCTGAGGTGGTTGATTTTTAATGTTCAATTTCATAGCTGGACTACTCCTGCAATAAAAGAAGCTAAATTTATCAGAAAAGTCAATACAAACCTCAGGTCTGGGATCAAAGTAAGGAAGAAACAAATTGAAGACTTAAAGATACAATTGAGCCAGCAAAAAGCATCTCCATAAAGAAATCTCACTTCAAGTAAGGATATGTTTCAAAGTTTTGATGGTTTTGCTTGATATAATCTTTTCAAACATTCCCATTCAGTTTTCAAAGGTCTTGGAATAGTTGAAAGAATGTTTAAACAACAAAGTGCTCAAATAGCAATGTTTTGGGTTGAAACTGTGATTTTTGAAACAACTCAGCAGTTTCGTAGCGCGCTACGAAATTGCTGAAGGTGATGACTAAAGCTCAGCAGTTTCGTAGCGCGCTATGAAACTGCTGAAGCTAAACAATCTAATATCAGTCAACTGGTTTTGAAACATAAGCGGGAATTTTGAAAGGGGCATATATACAAGGCATCATCTGAAGCTATCAACATTCAACCAGGTCAAAACAGTTGGAGAAAATATTGATTTGAATCCAACTTTAAATTTTTTGTCATAAAGTGAGCACATTTACCACAGTTCAAGATATGTCAAAACAGCTTGAAAGAGTTTTTCTTTACACATAAAAGAGGTGGACATCACATCAAGGATGTGGCCATCTGTTACATTTTGGATAATCAAAGATAAAGGACATGCTTCTTTGGATTCGAAAATTTTGAGGCAAACTAAAGATCAATGAGCAAGGGTAGTTTCCTATGTTTCAGGGCAATGGAGAAGTTGTGACATTAAAGACCAGCATGGAGTTTTGAACATTCATCACAGTCAAACTAAAAAGGGACCAGATATCAGAGAACGAGAACGTTTGTAATCAAGGCTATTATTAGCATAATAAGGACATGTTAAATCCGCCTTTTCTTTGATTTATTAGGACATGTTAAATCAAAGTTTTTGTGTAGAAAATGAAGAATTTTGAATTTGAAACCCTATGCCGCGGGGACCGCACTCTGCCTAAATAGTGGGTGCGGGCCCCTGACTTTTTCCTGTGTTGGAAAAGGTCGGGGTCCGCAGGTTTCGCGTGCTGCGCCTACGGACCCCCGCGAGCAGCCTTTAAAACAAGAATTCTTCCTAAAATCAAAATATAAACCTAAAAACAAATTTCAAACGGATGAAATGCAAGAGTAAGGTGATGTGGATTACTTGGAGGTGACAACGTTTGATTGCAACGGATAGATTTTCTACAATCTTCACAGGAAGTTTCTTACCAAAAACTCTCTTTTCTCACTCTGAAGTCAAATGGTAAAAATGAATTTACAAAAGCCATTTTTATAAGTTTTTTTGAATAAATGAATTTTTAATTAGTTTATTTTTCACTTTAAAGAGGTAACTTTTGAAGCATTTTTATTTATTTTAAACAGGTATGAGTAATGTTTAAGTTTTTGTGCAGGATAACAGATTTTTCAGGCAAGATTGATCATTTTCAACAAAAAACATTAGAGTCAACTTTAAGCTCTTTTCTGACTCCTAAAATATGAAAAGATTGCCAAGTTTTTCAATTTAAGCTTGTTAAAACGGAATTAAAAAGATGGTCCACTTACAGATCTTTTCTGACCGTAAAAACATGAAAAGATTGCCGGATTTTTGTCGTTTCAAATTCGATATTGGTTATAAAACGATGTGTCGTTGATCGCTTTTTAATTTTTTGGATCAGAGACACTAATTATGAAAAGTACTCCTTGATCGTAATGGTCAAGCGGTTCTTTCAAGTATTATTTTATACTTTTTCGGGCTTGGGAGACACAAATTTATGAAAAAGGACAACCATGGAGTTTTCTTAAGTTTTTCAAACTCCCTAAAATTGAAAAACGCCAAGTTTCTCCTATACTGGACTTGTTAAAATTTAACAGTAAAGGACCTATTCAATTACAAACAGGAACGGACCACTCCTTTTTAGGGTTCGAATTTAAACTAAATTTGACTCATCCGAAGGATGAGCTTATAATCAAGCAAATGTTATCCTCCTCAAGCTTGTCAAAATAAGGAGGTACTTACCAGAAATGGTGGGGGAAAAGAGAGAAAAATGAACTTGTTTGTCATACTTTGTGTCTAAGAAAAACATTTACCCACTCCTGAACACGACACTTTTTGTTCACCTGGGTTGGGAAATCCTTTTCCTAACAATTACTCAAACCATATTAAAAGTCTTCAACCGGTTTCTAGGTATTAGCTTTGGGTCAATTGTCACCAAACCATCTACAGTGTTGTTATGTGTTCAAGAGGTCAGTGCAAATAAACCATTCATCTGCAAAATATCTGTCATCCATCTTGACCATCCATGAGTCAGTCCTTGCAACTATATTTCTTCAGACTTGATCTATGATTTCGTGTTGTGGGCTTGCCTAAGTCGGATTGATTTCTATCGACTTCAGATCATTATCTAGAAAGATGATTTAGAAATCTTCAGTACCTTGGAATCTACATGCCTCAATGGCAGGTTTCTCGCCTCCGACAACAGGTTGCATCATTGACATTCGATCAAAGGATTCCGTGACATGTTCAACATCAACTCATCTATTCATATTTCATGGATTGTACTAAGTACTTTGAGAACCACTGACATTAATGGTGGTTTCTCTCACACTTTTTAATAGTTTACATCATTGACTGGTAATCAAGTGGTTTCTACCATGTTCGACTTCGACACATTCATTCACATGGATAGAATCATACTATTTCGGGAAGTAGAAATCAAGACCCTGGATCTAGTTTCCACCATCCAGGCTGCGAGGAATTTTTTATTCATTATACAGTGGACTATTTATAAACAGATGGCTGTGCCCATACTGTGTCTACTTGTGTCTATACTTGTGATGTATTGCAAGATCATTCTTATATCAGAGCAGTTTAGTTGGTTTTCTTGTCAGTTTTGATCTGAGTATGGGAATGCCTACCTCAACAATGATATGATCTCATATATATATATATATATATATTTTGTATTGAATGTTTTTACAGGTTCCAACCGGGCTCTCCACAAGATGATCCTCGAAATGATAAAGTATTTCACTCTTCTTAGATGATAAATGAAATCCTCATCTACTACAGACTTCACACTTTAGGGGGCAATCTGTTACACAAAATATTGTCACCATGAATTTTTGCTGACAGTGTGAGTCTATCATCACTCATACTGTCCTCCTATGCAAGTCTCAAACCTTAGCTCTTCATGTCAAAGCCTTAAAAATGAGAGAAAGCCTTTGAAAATCTATAAAACTCTGGTTCCGCAATTTCTCTTACCATTACCTGCAGTCTCGCACCCCCTGGTCATGTTACCTACGGACCTGCCCGCTCTGTCTCTAAAGGAGTGGGTGCGGACCCCTGTAAAAGTAAAAAAGGCGCAAGTTTATTATTAAAAACTCACTTTGGATTAATTCTGGATGCTTCTAGAAGGAATCTTGAGGTGGCAAGTTCGCTGTTAGGTGGTTCATGCATCCCATAACTAAAGGATCTAACCCCTTGATGAGAGGATCTTATCCCTTTGAAGGAGGACTCTATCCCTTTGAAGGAGGACCTAGTAACTTCTCTCCTTTGCACTATAAATTGAGGCATTGGGCTGGTTGCTAGGGAGGTTGAAAGCTGAAGATTTTTAAGGGTAAATGCTGTTGGAATTTAGACTTCCTATTTGAGCTTGAGAGGAGAGATCACATACCTTTTGGCTTCTTTGGGAAGAGAGTGAAACTTGTCAAAGTAGAGGAGATTCTTGCTGGACCCTGGGAGGAGCTTGTACAGCATCAAGGCACAAGGTTGTAAAGTTCTTCTTTGATTAAAGTTAATACAATCAGATTCATTTTTCTCAATAAATTGTCTTCTATGGTTTATTTCATGGATTCCTTGATCATCATGATAAATATGGTTTATTATATTGGCTTTTCAGGTGTTATTTGATATGCGTGTCTTTTTGTGTTTGTAGATTCTTCAAAAGGGAACTCATTTGGATGAAAGGAGCGTGGCTTCCACAAACTAGCACTGGACTCGAGGTAGGCCTAAAACATCTATTAGCTTTTATTTATAAATCGCATATTTAGAGAAAGATAGAATTTGTTTGGTTTGCTTGTCGCTAGATATCCATAGATACTAGGGAGATCGGTCTTGTCCGGAAGAACGATTTATCCACCCGACAAAATGGCGACTCCGCTGGGGACTTTAATTTTGGCTTTTTCCTTTGCTTTTACTTTGACTTGAGAAACTATTTCTCTGTTTCTAGTTTTTGCTTGATGTGTGTGGGATTGCATAGCTTCTTTAGATTTTGAATTATTTTTTGTTTTTCACGCTTTTGGAAGAGGACCGCACGTTCTGGTTGTAACACAGTGTGGACATCCCCGTACTTTTGCTATACACACAGAGCAGTACCGCACCTGGTTGTACTGGGGGCCTGTGGACCCTGTCAAAATTTTGAAAAACTTAAAATTTTCTCATTCAGTTAAGCTTAGGATTTGTTTATGTGTTTTAGCCTCTGCCCAAATCTACACGTGTCTTGTCAGAAACTTTTCGTAGGTTAATTCCATTGGCATTTAGGTTTTAGGTGAATTTCTAGAAGTTTTGTGTGCCTGGCTTGATTTTCATTTGGTCTTTATAGTAACTCAGAGCTTAGAAGCCTTAGGAACCTCAGATGAATGCTTTATTTCAAGGGCATCAAATGGGTGCTAATTGTTCATCTTATTCAAAAGAGAAATCTAAGATTCCTCTTTCTCCTCCCTCTTGTAATAAGAGATTTAAAAAGAAGAGGAAGAGGAGGAAGAAGAAGAAGAATAGTTCTATCCATGAATCATCACCAAACCCTGCAAGTAATGTTGGAGATGAAATTTCAGCAGCTGCAAGTCACGCTGGGGGCATAAGTCTAGTCACTGCAAATCATACTAACAATTATTCACTAACCTCTATGAGCCATTTTGGGGACTCTCCACCAACATTTGCAAGTCATGTTGGAGATGAGCTTTCAGCCGCTTCAAGTCACGCTGGGAGCATAAGTCTAGTAAATGCAAGTCATACTAGCAATGGGTCACCTACTCTGTGAGTCATATTTTTGTTGACTAACTTGCTTCTGTGAGTAGGGCTGGGGCACAAGTCCTACCTCTATTGGGAAAGAGTCATGAACCTTTGTGAGTCATGTTGGGGACTCTCCACCAGCCACTACTAGTCTTGTTGGCAGAATGGATGTTGATCAAAAACCTAGTTGTAGAATATTTAAACCTAAGTTCCCTTGTAATATATGTAAGGGAGACCATATTACTCATTTGTGCCCTAGTATTCCAATGGTACAAAAGTTATGGTCTGAGTCTAAAGGTTCTTATACTCCTAAATCTATTATCATTTCTCAATAGTCTCATCAACCATTGGTTAATGAAGTGGTCAAGCCAGTGCAATCTCTGGATGTTTCCACTCCACTTTTTGCGGGTGACATGCGTAAAAGCAAAGTCTTCTTGATTTCTAGTACAAAGTCTTCTAGTCTAGGGGGCATTCCGGTATCTTCGAATGTATCCCCTCCAAGTTCTAGGAGTGTCTCCTTTGATTGGGATAATCTTGTCAAGCCTCATCTTCCTTCTATTGAACCTTTCCAAATAAGGGTTATAGTTAATTCCACAAATGTCTATCGATGTATGATAGATGAAGGATCCTATCCAAGCATTATATCCTCGTTGACTTGGAAATTTTTGGGTTCTCCAAAGTTGTTGGCAACTGATAATCAATTCTTAGCCTATGATAAAAGACCTGGTGACTTTATGGGTGTTCTTCCTCAATTGCCTATTACTTTACGTGGGAAGACTGTCTTAATCAATATGATGGTGGTTGATTTCCCTTTAGACTTTAATATGAGACTTTGGCGTTATTTTGTCTAGCTATGAATGTTGTGGTGTCTTCACTCTTTCGAGTGATGTATTTTCCTCATAATGAAAATATTGTCACTATTGATCAACTTGCATCTGATAATCACCCCCCTAATTCGAATTTACTACAGAATACCCCTTGGTGTGTTCCAAGTGCTTAGGTAGACTCTACCTAGCCATGGGTGAACTATGTGGCATTGTATCCTCAATGTTTAATTACTTCTGAGAAGGATCTGTTGAATTATTTTTTTCCTTCTTGGGACTTGGTAACGATAGTTGACCGAGTGATTTCTCCTATGGGATCATGGGACCCCTTAATTCCTTCTTTTGATCCTTTTAGTTCTCATGATTTCTTGGAAGTTGAGTTGCCTTAATAGGAGGAACTTTTTGAAGGAATGAGTTTTAACTACCAAAGGAGTCCTTGGCCTAAGTCCCACAAGGGGCTTGTCCTTAAGAACTATTTTGCGTAAGTTGCAAGGCTACGTGGTTCCCTGTAACATATTGTACATATAAGGTACGAATTTTCAAGATTTGTATTCTATAACATAATATTTTATCTAAACTTTATATATGGGATGCATTAACTTCTTGTCTAGTGTTCCTAATTATGTCTACAGAACTTGGAAGGCTTCTCCTTTGGGCATTTTTATGGTTGATCCACTCTGACAGGTATTGGTTCTCGAAACTGGCATACAAGTTAGGTTTTTCACCTGCATTGTGCATTTATTTGTTTCCTTTTCCATTATGGCCTTAGGATCAACCCCACCAAGATATGACGCAGAACCTTCTCATTTATTAGAAGTGTTATAACTTGTGTGGTAGAGCCTATCTTATCATGGGCACCCTAGATAGTATGTTGTCACTTGGAACCCATGTTGAACTTTTGTTCTTAGGCTCGTGAGTCCTCTTTAGTCCCACCATGACTTTTACGATGAAGCTTCATTCTCCTTATTCTTCGCTATCTTTCTGGATTTATACCCTAGAGGCTCCCACATGTTGAGTTGTATTTTTGCATTACATGTTGACTATTTGTACCTTTTGGCCTTTAGTTGGATTCACTTGGACTCGTGTATAAGCCACTTTTTGACCATGTATTTTTGCAAAATCAATCTTGCAATCGCTTAGCCTCTACAACTTGACACCCGCTTATCCATGGAAAGAACATTCCTTTGAGTGCCATTAACCAGTTTCGTCACCTTGCATTGAGCATAGGCATGTTCCACTCCCAGGAACTAGAACATTTGTACTTCAACACTCGTTCTTTCCACTGTATTATAGCCATTATTTTCTTATTTTTTTTTGGGATTTCTAAATATGAAAAGGATAAAAAAATATATATATTCCAAAAAGAGCGGGAACAGGACATTACTTCCATGATTGATTGCAGCTAGAGTCAGTTGCATTGCCCTTGAAGAAAGCACTCAAAATTAAGTCTTTCCTCCATTGGGATGGGCTTTAGTTTGACTTAGGAGAGCCTTAACCTTGTTATTGAGTCAGTACTCCTACGGTTGGTTATCTCTTCCGATCATATAGAGAGTTTGTTTATGCCTATTGCATGACAAAATTATACAAAGTTATCATATGCTTCCATATTGTCACATTTGAGTCGTGCTTTTCTTCAAGGGAAGTAAACCTAAGTCAGGCTTTCTGCGGTGTCTCTTGACTAATTTTCAGTTGGCCATCCCTGGTTGTCAGAGTCATGTTCACTATCACATCATCTATTTGGTCCTTTGCTCGTGCTGGTTTGAGAAGGTCTCCATTGACTTCTTGCTGGTGGGTCTTTCTCTTATCAACTACAACAAATTACTCTAAGAGTATACCTAGAGATGCACCCTAGCCCTATTTCCATCATTTATAGGTGACCTTGTGCTCAACATCAATCAATATCATGGGTGTTTGACTGAGTGGCTTCCCTTGTGTTCGACGCCATATTTCATTATCACACATTGGGATTCGTGTAGTACCTTGGTTTCCATTTGACCTCATTAGTGGATTCCTCACCTCTGTGTCAACTTTCATTATTAGTTGGTACAAAGGGTTTATGTTATGTGCTAGCTACATCTTGTGTACACTAGAAACATGCTTCAGTTTGGTTACTACGTATTCCTTCGTCCAATTCCTTCCACATTATTAGCCTGTGGGTTACACTCATGTTGGATTGATGAAGGATGCCTTAATGCCTTCCTTCCAATAGATCGTTTCCCATCAAATTCAACTCATTTCTCTAGGAATAAGGTGTAGAGTCCATTTCACGATGACTTACGGTTTGCAGTCATCATTGGTAGATTCCTTTGCTATCTGTTATCACTTAAGAATTCTAATGCCAAATTTTCTCATACTAGCTTGATGATAAAGGTCGGTGTTAGTCTGAGTTTGATTTTGTTTTTTTTAAGAGTCTGAGTCTTAGGGGGTCTTGAGTCAAGTATGCATTCTCATTCATCACTGTTCATTCTCAATCATCACCGTTCTCATAGCTATGTGTCAGTTTGGTTTAAAAAAAAATTACTATGTACCACAAAGCCTTTAGGTGATTTCGTAGTCTATGTAACCATCCTGAAGTGTTTTCGCAGCACATTAATCCTTTTTGGCAGTTTCGCAGTGCAAAAGTCCATTAGGTGATTTCTCAGCGTGATACGTTATTAGGTGATTTCGCAGCACATAATTCAAAATTTACACTGACCGCGCTGCGAAATCGGAGATTCGTGCATTCCACAGCGAATCTTTTCCAACTTCAAATCCGTCAAGTTAATGTATGGCTGTGTCATTCATTGTCAGTTTATGCGCTCCACATATCACGTCCAACCGCTTATCTCCATTATTACAACCACCAGGTACGTTGATACACACGGAATACAAGTTCCAAGGAAAGCCAGGTATGCACAGTTTTAATGATGATTGTAAGCCTTGCATGAGAAACAAATCTGCAAGATTTCAATTTGAAAAACATTGTCATCAAGCGAGGCAGCTATCAGGCGAGGCAGCAATTCAAGCGAGGCAGAGTTTGGAGTTTGAGCAGCGCTAGCATTTCCAGCCTCCATTACACTGAATCTTCATGGAGGGATCGGCAGAAAGGAAAATCCCACAGATCAGGCAAATGTTTGAGAAACGAGCTTGAAGGTTTAGACATAACCTTGAAGAGCAGAGAAGTCGAGCATGCATTTAAACAAGCTGGATGTTGGAATTTTTGCAAGAAGCTTCAGGGAGGTCATGCACAAGTTACTAAGGAATTTTCACTGAATTTCACAGGACTAAACTCAAAGGTTGGCATGCTGGAATTGCAGGTCTCACCAGGCATGATATACACAGTTACAGAAATTCCAAGAGGGCAAGAAAATTGGTTCAAGAATTTCAAATTTGACATGAACCCATGCAAAGAATTTCGAAAGCAGGAGTTCATTAACTCAGATTTGAGCAAGTTTGTTCCTAGAAGTTATGTCAAAGAATCATATGCCCATTTTCTTACTTGTATACAGAAGTACCTGACCTGTGAAGGGAGATATAACAAAGTGTATTCATACCATTTTAAACTTCTGTTGCATTTCACAGGGAAGACATCTATTGATCTACCTTTTTACTTATTCGGCAGCTTAAGTAAAATGTGTGACAAGGTACAACTGAGAAAAGAAGCATGTGAGACTTCATTGTTCCACCATGGCTTGGTTAAGTTGATTGTTCTGCATGAACTCCATAGGGTAGGCAGAGATTGGGACACATTCATATTCATGTCCGGTTTCAAGAGCAAGACCGGTCTTAGCCCTCAGGCTGCAAAAGAACCTTCAAAAACAACTGGTCCTCAAGCAGAAACAAGAGCCAAGAGGATTTCAAAGTTAAAGGCAAGGAAACAAGTAAGAGAATCTATTAAGCCACTGACTATTGAGGACACACCCGAGCAGTCAATTAAAGAGAAAACGCAGGTCAAAGAAACTGCACATGAATCAAGCATAGGTGGAGGAGTTCAAAGAAGAAGGAGTAGGAGCCGGGTAGCTAAGGAAAAAGGTAAGTCAGTTAGTATTGAAGAAATCCCTGTTTCAAAGGGAGACTTAAATGATTTATTGCAAGCAATTGACATTGAAGAGTCCCCACTAGTTCAAGCTGAGTTGATACAGTCACGAAAAGAGGAGGCTAAAAGGGTCAAAGCCTCAAAGAAACTCAAGTTTGATGATCAAGTTGATCAATTTGCTTTTAAGCCCAGGAGACCCATAACAAGGAAGTTCAAACAAGTACAGGAGGTACCACCAAGAGCTGATGAAACAGGGGAAGTGACTCGGCCTCATGAAAGAAAGGATAAAGGCAAAACAGTTGCCACTCAAGAAGAAGGTAGTGTGGAAGACTTGAAAAGGAGATTGGAATCTGCCAACTTTGAAATTACTAGATTGAAGACAGCTACTAGGAAATTTGCAGCTAAGGAGGCTTATTTCAACCAAATGCAAGCTTGGTGGGAGGACCAAACATTTCAAATTCCCGAGGTGGTTGATTTTTAATGTTAAATTTCGTAGCTGGACTACTTCTGCAATAAAAGAAGCTCAATTTATCAGAAAAGTCAATACAAACCTCAGGTCTGGGATCAAAGTAATGAAGAAACAAATTGAAGACTTAAAGATACAATTGAGCCAGCAAAAAGAATCTCCATAAAGAAATCTCACTTCAAGTAAGGATATGTTTCAAAGTTTTGATGGTTTTGCTTGATATAATCTTTTCAAACATTCCCATTCAGTTTTCAAAGGTCTCGGAATAGTTGAGAGAATGTTTAAACAGCAAAGTGCTCAAATAGCAAAGTTTTGGGTTGAAACTGTGATTTTTGAAACAACTCAGCAGTTTCGTAGCGCGCTACGAAACTGCTGAAGGTGATGACTAAAGCTTAGTAGTTTTGTAGTGCACTACGAAACTGCTGAAGCTAAACAATCTAATATCAGTCAATTGGTTTTGAAACATAAGCGGGAATTTTGAAAGGGGCATATATACAAGGCATCATCTGAAGCTATCAACATTCAACCAGGTCAAGACAGTTGGAGAAAATATGGATTTGAATCCAACTTTAAATTTTTTGTCATAAAGTGAGCACATTTACCACAGTTCAAGATATGTCAAAACAGCTTGAAAGAGTTTTTGTCTTTACACATAAAAGAGGTGGACAGCACATCAAGGACATGGCCATCTGTTACATTTTGGATAATCAAAGATAAAGGACATGCTTCTTTGGATTCTAAAATTTTGACGCAAACTAAAGATCGATGAGCAAGGGTAGTTTCCTATGTTTCAGGGCAATGGAGAAGTTGTGACATTAAAGACCAGCATGGAGTTTTGAACATTCATCACAGTCAAACTAAAAAGGGACCAGATGTCAGAGATCGAGAACGTTTGTAATCAAGGCTATTATTAGCATAATAAGGACATGTTAAATCCGCCTTTTCTTTGATTTATTAGGACATGTTAAATCAAAGATTTTGGGTAGAAAATGAAGAATTTTGAATTTGAAACCCTATGCCGCGGGGACCGCACTCTGCCTAAATAGTGGGTGCAGGCCCCTGACTTTTTCCCGTGTTGGAAAAGGTCGGGGTCCACAGGTTTCGCGTGCTGCGCCTACGGACCCCCGCGAGTGGTCTTTAAAACAAGAATTCTTCCTAAAATCAAAATATAAACCTAAAAACAAATTTCAAACGGATGAAATGGAAGAGTAAGGTGATGTGGATTACCTGGAGGTGACAGCGTTTGATTGCAACGGATAGATTTTCTACAATCTTCACAGGAAGTTTCTTACCAAAAACTCTCTTTTCTCACTCTGAAGTCAAACGGTAAAAATGAATTTACAAAAGCCATTTTTATAAGTTTTTTTGAATAAATGAATTTTTAATTAGTTTATTTTTCACTTTAAAGAGGTAACTTTTGAAGCATTTTTATTTATTTTAAACAGGTATGAGTAATATTTGAGTTTTTGTGCAGGATAACGGATTTTTCAGGCAAGATTGATCATTTTCAACAAAAAACATTAGAGTCATCTTTAAGCTCTTTTCTGACTCCTAAAATATGAAAAGATTGCCGAGTTTTTCTTTTTAAGCTTGTTAAAACAGAATTAAAAAGATGGTCCACTTATAGATCTTTTCTGACCGTAAAAACATGAAAAGATCGCCGGATTTTTGTCGTTTCAAATTCGATATTGGTTATAAAACGATGTGTCGTTGATCGCTTTTTAATTTTTTGGATCAGAGACACTAATTATGAAAAGTACTCCTTGATCATAATGGTCAAGCGGTTCTTTCAAGTATTATTTTATACTTTTCCAGGCTTGGGAGACACAAATTTATGAAAAAGGACAACCATGGAGTTTTCTTAAGTTTTTCAAACTCCCTAAAATTGAAAAATGCCAAGTTTCTCCTATACTAGACTTGTTAAAATTTAACAGTAAAGGACCTATTCAATTACAAACAGGAACATACCACTCATTTTTAGGGTTCGAATTTAAACTAAATTTGACTCATCCGAAGGATGAGCTTATAATCAAGCAAATGTTATCCTCCTCAAGCTTGTCAAAAGAAAGAGGTACTTACCAGAAATGGTGGGGGAAAAGAGAGAAAAATGAACTTGTTTGTCATACTTTGTGTCTCAGAAAAACATTTAACCACTCCTGAACACGACACTTTTTGTTCACCGGGGTTGGGAAATCCTTTTCCTAACAGTTAATCAAACCATATTAAAAGTCTTCAACCAGTTTCTGAGCATTAGCTTTGGGTCAATTGTCACCAAACCATCTGCAGTGTTGTTATGTGTTCAAGAGGTCAGTGCAAATAAACCATTCATCTGCAAAATATCTGTCATCCATCTTGACCATCCATGAGTCAGTCCTTGCAACTATATTTCTTCAGACTTGATCTATGATTTCGTGTTGTGGGCTTGCCTAAGTCGGATCGATTTCTATCGACTTCAGCTCATTATCTAGAAAGATGATCTAGAAATCTTCAGTACCTTGGAATCTACATGCCTCAATGGCAGGTTTCTCGCCTCCGACAACAAGTTGCATCATTGACTTTCGATCAAAGGATTCCGTGACATGTTCGACATCAACTAATCTATTCATATTTCATGGATTGTACTGAGTACTTTGAGAACCACTGACATTAATGGTGGTTTCTCTCACACTTTTTAACAGTTTACATCATTGACTGGTAATCAGGTGGTTTCTACCATGTTCGACTTCGACACATTCATTCACATGGATAGAATCATACTATTTCGGGAAGTAGAAATCAACACCCTGGATCTAGTTTCCACCATCCAGGCTGCGAGGAATTTTGTATTCATTATATAGTGGACTATTTATAAACAGATGGCTGCGCCCATACTGTGTCTACTTGTATCTATACTTGTGATGTATTGCAAGATCATTCTTATATCAGAGCAGTTTAGTTGGTTTTCTAGTTAGTTTTGATCTGAGTATGGGAATGCCTACCTCAACGATGATATGATCTCATATATATATTTTGTATTGAATGTTTTTACAGGTTCCAACCAGGCTCTCCACAAGATGATCCTCGAAATGATAAAGTATTTCACTCTTCTTAGATGGTAAATGAAATCCTCATCTACTACAGACTTCACACTTTAGGGGGCAATCTGTTACACAAAATATTGTCACCATGCATTTTTGCAGTCAGTTTGAGTCTATCATCACTCATACTGTCCTCCTATGCAAGTCTCAAACCTTAGCTCTTCATGTCAAAGCCTTAAAAATGAGAGAAAGCCTTTGAAAATCTATAAAACTCTAGTTCTGCACTTTCTCTTACCATTACCTGCAGTCTCGCACCCCTTGGTCATGTTACCTACGGACTTGCCCGCTCTGTCTCTAAAGGAGTGGGTGCGGACCCCTGTAAAAGTCAAAAAGGCACAAGTTTATTATTAAAAACTCACTTTGGATTAACTCTGGACGCTTCTAGAAGGAATCTTGAGGTGGCAAGTTCGCTCCTAGGTGGTTCATGCATCCCATAACTAAAGGATCTAACCCCTTGATGAGAGGATCTTATCCCTTTGAAGGAGGACTCTATCCCTTTGAAGGAGGACCTAGTAACTTCTCTCCTTTGCACTATAAATTGAGGCATTGGGCTGGTTGCTAGGGAGGTTGAAAGCTGAAGATTTTTAAGGGTAAATGCTGTTGGAATTTAGACTTCCTATTTGAGCTTGAGAGGAGAGATCACATACCTTTTGGCTTCTTTGGGAAGAGAGTGAAACTTGTCAAAGTAGAGGAGATTCTTGCTGGACCCTGGGAGGAGCTTGTACAGCATCAAGGCACAAGGTTGTAAAGTTCTTCTTTGATTAAAGTTAATACAATCAGATTCATTTTTCTCAATAAATTGTCTTCTATGGTTTATTTCATGGATTCCTTGATCATCATGATAAATATGGTTTATTATATTGGCTTTTCAGGTGTTATTTGATATGTGTGCCTGTTTGTGTTTGTAGATTCTTCAAAAGGGAACTCATTTGGATGAAAGGAGCGTGGCTTCCACAAACTAGCACTGGACTCAAGGTAGGCCTAAAACATCTATTAGCCTTTATTTATAAATCGCATATTTAGAGAAAGATAGAATTTGTTTGGTTTGCTTGTCGCTATATATCCATAGATACTAGGGAGATCAGTCTTGCCCGCAAGAACGATTTATCCACTCGACAAAATGGAGACTCCGCTGGGGACTTGAATTTTGGTTTTTTCCTTTGCTTTTACTTTGACTTGAGAAACTATTTCTCTATTTCTAGTTTTTGCTTGATGTGTGTGGGATTGGGTAGCTTCTTTAGATTTTGAATTATTTTTTGTTTTTCACGCTTTTGGAAGAGGACCGCACGTTCTGGTTGTAACACAGTGCGGACATCCCCGGACTTTTGCTATACACACAGAGCAGTACCGCACCTGGTTGTACTGGGGGCCTGTGGACCCTGTCAAAATTTTGAAAAACTTAAAATTTTCTCATTCAGTTAAGCTTAGGATTTGTTTATGTGTTTTAGCCTCTGCCCAAATCTACATGTGTCTTGTCAAAAACTTTTCATAGGTTAATTCCATCGGCATTTAGGTTTTAGGTGAATTTCTAGAAGTTTTGTGTGCCTGGCTTGATTTTCGTTTGGTCTTTGTAGTAACTCAAAGCTTAGAAGCCTTAGGAACCTCAGATGAATGCTTTATTTCAAGGGCATCAAATGGGTGCTAATTGTTCATCTTATTCAAAAGAGAAATCTAGGATTCCTCTTTCTCCTCCCTATTGTAATAAGAGATTTAAAAAGAAGAGGAAGAGGAGGAAGAAGAAGAAGAATAGTTCTATCCATGAATCATCACCAAAACCTCCAAGTAATGTTGGAGATGAAATTTCAGCAGCTGCAAGTCACGCTGGGGGCATAAGTCTAGTCACTGCAAATCATACTAACAATTATTCACTAACCTCTATGAGCCATTTTGGGGACTCTCCACCAACATTTGCAAGTCATGTTGGAGATGAGCTTTCAGCCACTTCAAGTCACGCTCGGGGCATAAGTCTAGTAAATGCAAGTCATACTAGCAATGGGTCACCTACTTTGTGAGTCATATTTTTGTTGACTAACTTGCTTCTGTGAGTAGGGCTGGGGCACAAGTCCTACCTCTATTGGGAAAGAGTCATGAACCTTTGTGAGTCATGTTGGGGACTCTCCAGCAGCCACTACTAGTCTTGTTGGCAGAATGGATGTTGATCAAAAACCTAGTTGTAGAATATTTAAACCTAAGTTCCCTTGTAATATATGTAAGGGAGACCATATTACTCATTTGTGCCCCAGTATTCCAGTGGTACAAATGTTATGGTTTGAGTCTAAAGGTTCTTATACTCCTAAATCTATTATCATTTCTCAATAGTCTCATCAACCATTGGTTAATGAAGTGGTCAAGCCAGTGCAATCACTGGATGTTTCCACTCCACTTTTTGGGGGTGACATGCGTAAAAGCAAAGTCTTCTTGATTTCTAGTACAAAGTCTTCTAGTCTAGGGGGCATTCCAGTATCTTCGAATGTATCCCCTCCAAGTTCTAGGAGTGTCTCCTTTGATTGGGATAATCTTGTCAAGCCTCATCTTCCTTCTATTGAACCTTTCCAAATAAGGGTTAGAGTTAATTCCACAAATGTCTATCGATGTATGATAGATGAAGGATCCTATCCAAGCATTATATCCTCCTTGACTTGGAAAGTTTTGGGTTCTCCAAAGTTGTTGGCAACTGATAATCAATTCTTAGCCTATGATAAAAGACTTGGTGACTTCATGGGTGTTCTTCCTCAATTGCCTATTACTTTACGTGGGAAGACTGTCTTAATCAATATGATGGTGGTTGATTTCCCTTTAGACTTTAATATGAGACTTTGGCGTTATTTTGTCTAGCTATGAATGTTGTGGTGTCTTCACTCTTTCGAGTGATGTATTTTCCTCATAATGAAAATATTGTCACTATTGATCAACTTGCATCTGATAATCACCCCCCTAATTCGAATTTACTACAGAATACCCCTTGGTATGTTCCAAGTGCTTAGGTAGACTCTACCTGGCCATGGGTGAACTATGTGGCATTGTATCCTCAATGTTTAATTACTTCTGAGAAGGATCTGTTGAATTATTTTTTTCCTTCTTGGGACTTGGTCCCGATAGTTGACCGAGTGATTTCTCCTATGGGGACATGGGGCCCCTTAATTCCTTCTTTTGATCCTTTTAGTTCTCATGATTTCTTGGAAGTTGAGTTGCCTTAATAGGAGGAACTTTTTGAAGGAATGAGTTTTAACTACCATAGGAGTCCTTGGCCTAAGTCCCACAAGGGGCTTGTCCTTAAGAACTATTATGCGTAAGTTGGAAGGCTACGTGGTTCCCTGTAACATATTGTACATATAAGGTACGAATTTTCAAGATTTGTATTCTATAACATAATATTTTATCTAAACTGTATATATGGGATGTATTAACTTCTTGTCTAGTGTTCCTAATTATGTCTACAGAACTTGGAAGGCTTCTCCTTTGGGCATTTTTATGGTTGATCCACTCTGACAGGTATTGGTTCTCGAAACTGGCATACAAGTTAGGTTTTTCACCTGCATTGTGCATTTATTTGTTTCCTTTTCCATTATGGCCTTAGGATCGACCCCACCAAGATATGACACAGAACCTTCTCATTTATTAGAAGTGTTATAAGTTGTGTGGTAGAGCCTATCTTATCATGGGCACCCTAGATGGTATGTTGTCACTTGGAACCCATGTTGAAATTTTGTTCTTAGGCTAGTGAGTCCTCTTAAGTCCCACCATGACTTTTACGATGAAGCTTCATTCTCCTTATTCTTCACTATCTTTCTGGATTTATACCCTAGAGGCTCCCACATGTTGAGTTGTATTGTTGCATTACATGTTGACTATTTGAACCTTTTGGCCTTTAGTTGGCTTCACTTGGACTCGTGTATAAGCCACTTTTTGACCATGTATTTTTGCAAAATCAATCTTGCAATCGCTTAGCCTCTGCAACTTGACACCCACTTATCCATGGAAAGAACATTCCTTTGAGTGATATTGACCAATTTCGTCACCTTGCATTGAGCATAGGCATGTTCCACTGCCAGGAACTAGAACATTTGTACTTCAACACTCGTTCTTTCCACTGTATTATAGCCATTATTTTATTATTTTTTTTGGGATTTCTAAATATGAAAAAGACAAAAAAATATATATATTCCAAAAAGAGCGGGAACAGGACATTACTTCCATGATTGATGGCAGCTAGAGTCAGTTGCGTTGCCCTTGAAGAAAGAACTCAAAATTAAGTCTTTCCTCCATTGGGATGGGCTTTAGTTTGACTTAGGAGAGCCTTAACCTTGTTATTGAGTCAGTACTCCTACGGTTGGTTATCTCTTCCAATCATATGGAGAGTTTGTTTATGCCTATTGCATGACAAAATTATACAAAGTTATCATATGCTACCATATTGTCACATTTGAGTCGTGCTTTTCTTCAAGGGAAGTAAACCTGAGTCAGCCTTTCTGCGGTGTCTCTTGAATTATTTTCAGTTGGCCATCCCTGGTTGTCAGAGTCATGTTCACTATCACATCATCTATTTGGTCCTTTGCTCGTGCTGGTTTGAGAAGGTCTCCATTGACTTCTTGCTGGTGGGTCTTCTCTTATCAACTACAACAAATTACTCTAAGAGTATACCTAGAGATGCACCCTAGCCGTATTTCCATCATTTATAGGTGACCTTGTGCTCAACATCAATCAATATCATGGGTCTTTGACTGAGTGGCTTCCCTTGTGTTCGACGCCATATTTCATTATCACACTTTGGGATTCATGCAGTACCTTGGTTTCCATTTGACCTCATTAGTGGATTCCTCACCTCTGCGTCAGCTTTCATTATTAGTTGGTACAAAGGGTTTATGTTATGTGCTAGCTACATCTTGTGTACACTAGAAACATGCTTCGGTTTGGTTACTATGTATTCCTTCGTCCGATTCCTTCCACATTATTAGCCTGTGGGTTACACTCATGTTGGATTGATGAAGGATGCCTTAATGCCTTCCTTCCAATAGATCGTTTCCCATCAACTTCAACTCATTTCTCTAGGAATAAGGTGTAGAGTCCATTTCACGATGACTTACGGTTTGCATTCATCATTGGTAGATTCCTTTGCTATCTGTTATCACTTAAGAATTCTAATGCCAATTTTTCTCATACTAGCTTGATGATAAAGGTCGGTGTTAGTCTAAGTTTGATTTTGTTTTTTTTTTAAGTCTGAGTCTTAGGGTTCTTGAGTCAAGTATGCATTCTCATTCATCACTGTTCATTCTCAATCATCACCGGTCTCATAGCCATGTGTTAGTTTGGTTTTAAAAAAATTACTATGTACCACAAAGCCTTTAGGTGATTTCGTAGCGCATGTAACCATCCTAAAGTGTTTTCGCAGCGCATTAATCCTTTTTGGCAGTTTCGCAGCGCAAAAGTCCATTAGGTGATTTCTCAGCGCGATACGTTATTAGGTGATTTCACAGCACATAATTCAAAATTTACACTGACCGCACTACGAAATCGGAGATTCGTGCATTCCGCAGCGAATCTTTCCCAACTTCAAATCTGTCAAGTTAATGTATGGCTGCGTCATTCATTGTCAATTTGTGCGCTCCACATATCACGTCCAACCGTTTATCTCCATTATTACAACCACCAGGTACATTGATACACATGGAATATAAGTTCCAAGGAAAGCCAGGTATGCACAGTTTTAATGATGATTGTAAGCCTTGCATGAGAAACAAATCTGCAAGATTTCAATTTGAAAAACATTGTCATCAAGCGAGGCAACAATTCAAGCGAGGCAGCTATCAGGCGAGGCATCAATTCAAGCGAGGCAAAGTTTGGAGTTTGAGCAGCGCTAGCATTTCCAGCCTCCATTACACTGAAACCTCATGGAGGGATCGGCAGAAAGGAAAGACCACAGATTAGGAAAATGTCTGAGAAACGAGCTTGAAGGTTTAGAATAACCTTGAAGAGCAGAGAAGTCGAGCATGCATTTAAACAAGCTGGATTTTGGAATTTTTGCAAGAAGCTTCAGGGAGGTCATGCACAAGTTACTAAGGAATTTTCAATGAATTTCACAGGACTAAACTCAAAGGTTGGCATGCTGGAATTGCAGGTCTCACCAGACATGATATCCACAGTTACAGAAATTCCAAGAGGGAAAGAAAATTGGTTCAAGAATTTCAAATTTGACATGAACCCATGCAAAGAATTTCTAAAGCAGGAGTTCATTAACTCAGATTTGAGCAAGTCTATTCCTAGAAGTTATGTCAAAGAATCATATGCCCATTTTCTTACTTGTATACATAAGTACCTGACCTGTGAAGGGAGATATAACAAAGTGTATTCATACCATTTTAAACTTCTGTTGCATTTCACAGGGAAGAAATCTATTGATCTACCTTTTTACTTATTTGGCAGCTTAAGTAAAATGTGTGACAAGGTACAATTGAGAAAAGAAGCCTGTGAGACTTCATTGTTCCACCATGGCTTGGTTAAGTTGATTGTTCTGCATGAACTCCATAGGGTAGGCAGAGATTGGGACACATTCATATTCATGTCCGGTTTCAAGAGCAAGACCAGTCTCAGCCCTCAAGTGCAAAAGAACCTTCAAAAACAACTGGTCCTCAAGCAGAAACAAGAGCCAAGAGGATTTCAAAGTTAAAGGCAAGGAAACAAGTAAGAGAATCTACTAAGCCACTGACTATTCAGGATACACCCGAGCAGTCAATTAAAGAGAAAACGCAGGTCAAAGAAACTGCACATGAATCAAGCATAGGTGGAGGAGTTCAAAGAAGAAGGACTAGGAGCCAGGTAGCTAAAGAAAAAGGTAAGTCAGTCAGTATTGAAGAAATCCCTGTTTCAAAGGGAGACTTAAATGATTTATTGCAAGCAATTGACATTGGAGGGTCCCCACTAGTTCAAGCTGAGTTGATACAGTCAGGAAAAGAGGAGGCTAAAAGGGTCAAAGCCTCAAAGAAACTCAAGTTTGATGATCAAGTTGATCAATTTTCTCTTAAGCCCAGGAGACCCATAACAAGGAAGTTCAAACAAGTACAGGAGGTACCACCAAGAGCTGATGAAACAGGGGAAGTGACTCGGCCTCATGAAAGAAAGGATAAAGGCAAAACAGTTGCCACTCAAGAATAAGGTAGTGTGGAAGACTTGAAAAGGAGATTGGAATCTGCCAACTTTGAAATTGCTAGATTGAAGACAGCTACTAGGAAATTTGCAGCTAAGGAGGCTTATTTCAACCAAATGCAAGCTCGATGGGAGGACCAAACATTTCAAATTCCTGAGGTGGTTGATTTTTAATGTTCAATTTCGTAGCTGGACTACTTCTGCAATAAAAGAAGCTCAATTTATCAGAAAAGTCAATACAAACCTCAGGTCTGGGATCAAAGTAATGAAGAAACAAATTGAAGACTTAAAGATACAATTGAGCCAGCAAAAAGAATCTCCATAAAGAAATCTCACTTCAAGTAAGGATATGTTTCAAAGTTTTGATGGTTTTGCTTGATATAATCTTTTCAAGCATTCCCATTCAGTTTTCAAAGGTCTTGGAATAGTTGAAAGAATGTTTAAATAGCAAAGTTCTCAAATAACAAAGTTTTGGGTTGAAACTGTGGTTTTTGAAACAACTCAGCAGTTTCGTAGCGCGCTACGAAACTGCTGAAGGTGATGACTAAAGCTCAGCAGTTTCATAGCGTGCTACGAAACTGCTGAAGCTAAACAATCTAATATCAGTCAACTTGTTTTGAAACATAAGCGGGAATTTTGAAAGGGGCATATATACAAGGCATCATCTGAAGCTATCAACATTCAACCAGGCCAAGAGAGTTGGAGAAAATATGGATTTGAATCCAACTTTAAATTTTTTGTCATAAAGTGAGCACATTTACCACAGTTCAAGATATGTTAAAATAGCTTGAAAGAGTTTTTGCCTTTACACATAAAAGAGGTGGACAACACATCAAGGACGTGGCCATCTGTTACATTTTGGATAATCAAAGATAATGGACATGCTTCTTTGGATTCAAAATTTTTGAGGCAAACTAAAGATCGATGAGCAAGGGTAGTTTCCTATGTTTCAGGGCAATGGAGAAGTTGTGAGATTAAAGACCAGCATGGAGTTTTAAACATTCATCACAGTCAAACTAAAAAGGGACCAGATGTCAGAGAACGAGAACCTTTGTAATCAAGGCTATTATTAGCATAATAAGGACATGTTAAATCCACCTTTTGTTTGATTTATTAGGACATGTTAAATCAAAGTTTTTGGGTAGAAAATGAAGAATTTTGAATTTGAAACCCTATGCCGTTGGGACCACACTTTGCCTAAATAGTGGGTGCGGGCCCCTGACTTTTTCCTGTGTTGGAAAAGGTCGGGGTCCGCAGGTTTCGCGTGCTGCACCTACGGACCCCCGCAAGCGGTCTTTAAAACAAGAATTCTTCCTAAAATCAAAATATAAACCTAAAAACAAATTTCAAATGGATGAAATGCAAGAGTAAGGTGATGTGGATTACCTGGAGGTGACAGCGTTTGATTGCAACGGATAGATTTTCTGCAATCTTCACAGGAAGTTTCTTACCAAAAACTCTCTTTTCTCACTTTGAAGTCAAACGGTAAAAATGAATTTACAAAAGCCATTTTTATAAGTTTTTTTGAATAAATGAATTTTTAATTAGTTTATTTTTCACTTTAAAGAGGTAACTTTTGAAGCATTTTTATTTATTTTAAACAGGCATGAGTAATGTTTGAGTTTTTGTGCAGGATAACGGATTTTTCAGGCAAGATTGATCATTTTCAACAAAAAACATTAGAGTCATCTTTAAGCTCTTTTCTGACTCCTAAAATATCAAAAAATTGCCGAGTTTTTCTTTTTAAGCTTGTTAAAACGGAATTAAAAAGATGGTCCACTTACAGATCTTTTATAACCGTAAAAACATGAAAAGATTGTTGTATTTTTGTCGTTTCAAATTCGATATTGGTTATAAAACGATGTGTCGTTGATCGCTTTTTAATTTTTTGGATCAGAGACACTAATTATGAAAAGTACTCCTTGATCGTAATGGTCAAGCGGTTCTTTCAAGTATTATTTTATACTTTTCCGGGCTTGGGAGACACAAATTTACGAAAAAGGACAACCATGGAGTTTTCTTAAGTTTTTCAAACTCCCTAAAATTGAAAAACGCCAAGTTTCTCCTATACTGGACTTGTTAAAATTTAACAGTAAAGGACCTATTCAATTACAAACAAGAACGGACCACTCCTTTTTAGGGTTCGAATTTAAACTAAATTTGACTCATCCGAAGGATGAGCTTATAATCAAGCAAATGTTATCCTCCTCAAGCTTGTCAAAATAAAGAGGTACTTACCCGAAATGGTGGGGGAAAAGAGAGAAAAATGAACTTGTTTGTCATACTTTGTGTCTCAGAAAAACATTTAACCACTCCTGAACACGACACTTTTTGTTCACCTGGGTTGGGAAATCCTTTTCCTAACAGTTAATCAAACCATATTAAAAGTCTTCAACCGGTTTCTGGGTATTAGCTTGGGTCAATTGTCACCAAACCATCTGCAGTGTTGTTATGTGTTCAAGAGGTCAGTGCAAATAAACCATTCATCTGCAAAATATCTGTCATCCATATTGACCATCCATGAGTCAGTCCTTGCAACTATATTTCTTCAGACTTGATCTATGATTTCGTGTTGTGGGCTTACCTAAGTCGGATCGATTTCTATCGACTTTAGCTCATTATCTAGAAAGATGATCTAGAAATCTTCAGTACCTTGGAATCTACATGCCTCAATGGCAGGTTTCTCGCCTCCGACAACAGGTTGCATCATTGACTTTCGATCAAAGGATTCCGTGACATGTTCGACATCAACTCATCTATTCACATTTCATGGATTGTACTGAGTACTTTGAGAACCACTGACATTAATGGTGGTTTCTCTCACACTTTTTAACAGTTTACATCATTGACTGGTAATCAGGTGGTTTCTACCATGTTCGACTTCGACACATTCATTCACATGGATAGAATCATACTATTTCGGGAAGTAGAAATCAAGACCCTGGATCTAGTTTCCACCATCCAGGCTGCGAGGAATTTTGTATTCATTATATAGTGGACTATTTATAAATAGATGGCTGCGCCCATACTGTGTCTACTTGTGTCTATACTTGTGATGTATTGCAAGATCATTCTTATATCAGAGCAGTTTAGTTGGTTTTCTAGTCAGTTTTGATCTGAGTATGGGAATGCCTACCTCAACGATGATATGATCTCATATATATATTTTGTATTGACTGTTCTTACAGGTTCCAACCGGGCTCTCCACAAGATGATCCTCGAAATGATAAAGTATTTCACTGTTCTTAGATGATAAATGAAATCCTCATCTACTACAGACTTCACACTTTAGGGGGCAATCTGTTACACAAAATATTGTCACCATGAATTTTTGCAGTCAGTGTGAGTCTATCATCACTCATACTGTCCTCCTATGCAAGTCTCAAACCTTAGCTCTTCATGTCAAAGCCTTAAAAATGAGAGAAAGCCTTTGAAAATCTATAAAACTCTGGTTCCGCACTTTCTCTTACCATTACCTGCAGTCTCGCACCCCTTGGTCATGTTACCTACGGACCTGCCCACTCTGTCTCTAAAGGAGTGGGTGCGGACCCCTGTAAAAGTCAAAAAGGCACAAGTTTATTATTAAAAACTCACTTTGGATTAATTCTGGACGCTTCTAGAAGGAATCTTGAGGTGGCAAGTTCGCTCCTAGGTGGTTCATGCATCCCATAACTAAAGGATCTAACCCCTTGATGAGAGGATCTTATCCCTTTGAAGGAGGACCTAGTAACTTCTCTCCTTTGCACTATAAATTGAGGCATTGGGCTGGTTGCTAGGGAGGTTGAAAGCTGAAGATTTTTAAGGGTAAATGTTGTTGGAATTTAGACTTCCTATTTGAGCTTGAGAGGAGAGATCACATACCTTTTGTCTTCTTTGGGAAGAGAGTGAAACTTGTCAAAGTAGAGGAGATTCTTGCTGGACCCTTGGAGGAGCTTGTACAGCATCAAGGCATAAGGTTGTAAAGTTCTTCTTTGATTAAAGTCAATACAATTAGATTCATTTTTCTCAATAAATTGTCTTCTATGGTTTATTTCATGGATTCCTTGATCATCATGATAAATATGGTTTATTATATTGGCTTTTCAGGTGTTATTTGATATGCGTGCCTGTTTGTGTTTGTAGATTCTTCAAAAGGGAACTCATTTGGATGAAAGGAGCGTGGCTTCCACAAACTAGCACTGGACTCGAGGTAGGCCTAAAACATCTATTAGCCTTTATTTATAAATCGCATATTTAGAGAAAGGTAGAATTTGTTTGGTTTGCTTGTCGCTAGATATCCATAGATACTAGGGAGATTGGTCTTGTCCGCAAAAACGATTTATCCACCCGACAAAATGGCGACTCCTCTGGGGACTTGAATTTTGGTTTTTTCCTTTGCTTTTACTTTGACTTGAGAAACTATTTCTCTGTTTCTAGTTTTTGCTTGATGTGTGTGGGATTGGGTAGCTTCTTTAGATTTTGAATTATTTTTTGTTTTTCACGCTTTTGGAAGAGGACCGCACGTTCTGGTTGTAACACAGTGCGGACATCCCCGCACTTTTGCTATACACACAGAGCAGTACTGCACCTGGTTGTACTGGGGGCCTGTGGACCCTATCAAAATTTTGAAAAACTTAAAATTTTATCATTCAGTTAAGCTTAGGATTTGTTTATGTGTTTTAGCCTCTGCCCAAATCTACACGTGTCTTGTCAGAAACTTTTTGTAGGTTAATTCCATTGGCATTTAGGTTTTAGGTGAATTTCTAGAAGTTTTGTGTGCCTGGCTTGATTTTCGTTTGGTCTTTGTAGTAACTCAGAGCTTAGAAGCCTTAGGAACCTCAGATGAATGCTTTATTTCAAGGGCATCAAATGGGTGCTAATTGTTCATCTTATTCAAAAGAGAAATCTAGGATTCCTCTTTCTCCTCCCTCTTGTAATAAGAGATTTAAAAAGAAGAGAAAGAGGAGGAAGAAGAAGAAGAATAGTTCTATCCATGAATCATCACCAAACCCTGCAAGTAATGTTGGAGATGAAATTTCAGCAGCTGCAAGTCACGCTGGGGGCATAAGTCTAGTCACTGCAAATCATACTAACAATTATTCACTAACCTCTATGAGCCATTTTGGGGACTCTCCACCAACATTTGCAAGTCATGTTGGAGATGAGCTTTCAGCTGCTTCAAGTCACACTGGGGGCATAAGTCTAGTAAATGCAAGTCATACTAGCAATGGGTCACCTACTTTGTGAGTCATATTTTTGTTGACTAACTTGCTTTTGTGAGTAGGGCTGGGGCACAAGTCTTACCTCTATTGGGAAAGAGTCATGAACCTTTGTGAGTCATGTTGGGGACTCTCCACCAGCCACTGCTAGTCTTGTTGGCAGAATGGATGTTGATCAAAAACCTAGTTGTAGAATATTTAAACCTAAGTTCCCTTGTAATATATGTAAGGGAGACCATATTACTCACTTGTGCCCCAGTATTCCAGTGGTACAAAGGTTATGGTCTGAGTCTAAAGGTTCTTATACTCCTAAATCTATTATCATTTCTCAATAGTCGCATCAGCCATTGGTTAATGAAGTGGTCAAGCCAGTGCAATCTCTGGATGTTTCCACTCCACTTTTTGGGGGTGACATGCGTAAAAGCAAAGTCTTCTTGATTTCTAGTACAAAGTCTTCTAGTCTAGGGGGCATTCCGGTATCTTCGAATGTATCCCCTCCAAGTTCTAGGAGTGTCTCCTTTGATTGGGATAATCTTGTCAAGCCTCATCTTCCTTCTATTGAACCTTTCCAAATAAGGGTTAGAGTTAATTCCACAAATGTCTATCGATGTATGATAGATGAAGGATCCTATCCAAGCATTATATCCTCCTTGACTTGGAAAGTTTTGGGTTCTCCAAAGTTGTTGGCAACTGATAATCAATTCTTAGCCTATGATAAAAGACCGAGTGATTTCTCCTATGGGGACATGGGACCCCTTAATTCCTTCTTTCGATTCTTTTAGTTCTCATGATTTCTTGGAAGTTGAGTTGCCTTAATAGGAGGAACCTTTTGAAGGAATGAGTTTTAACTACCAAAGGAGTCCTTGGCCTAAGTCCCACAAGGGGCTTGTCCTTAAGAACTATTATGCGTAAGTTGCAAGGCTACGTGGTTCCCTGTAACATATTGTACATATAAGGTACGAATTTTCAAGATTTGTATTCTATAACATAATATTTTATCTAAACTTTATATATGGGATGTATTAACTTCTTGTCTAGTGTTCCTAATTATGTCTACAGAACTTGGAAGGCTTCTCCTTTGGGCATTTTTATGGTTGATCCACTCTGACAGGTATTGGTTCTCGAAACTGGCATACAAGTTAGGTTTTTCACCTGCATTGTGCATTTATTTGTTTCCTTTTCCATTATGGCCTTAGGATCGACCCCACCAAGATATGACGCAGAACCTTCTCATTTATTAGAAGTGTTATAACTTGTGTGGTAGAGCCTATCTTATCATGGGCACCCTAGATAGTATGTGGTCACTTGGAACCCATTTTGAACTTTTGTTCTTAGGCTCGTGAGTCCTCTTTAGTCCCACCATGACTTTTACGATGAAGCTTCATTCTCCTTATTCTTCGCTATCTTTCTAGATTTATACCCTAGAGGCTCCCACATGTTGAGTTGTATTGTTGCATTACATGTTGACTATTTGTACCTTTTCGCCTTTAGTTGGCTTCACTTGGACTTGTATACAAGCCACTTTTTGACCATGTATTTTTGCAAAATCAATCTTGCAATCGCTTAGCCTCTGCAACTTGACACCCGCTTATCCATGGAAAGAACATTCCTTTGAGTTCCATTGACCAGTTTCGTCACCTTGCATTGAGCATAGGCATGTTCTACTCCTAGGAACTAGAACATTTGTACTTCAACACTCGTTCTTTCCACTGTATTATAGCCATTATTTTATTATTTTTTTTTGGGATTTCTAAATATGAAAAAGACAAAAAAATATATATATTCCAAAAAGAGCGGGAACAGGACACTACTTCCATGATTGATGGCAGCTAGAGTCAGTTGCGTTTCCCTTGAAGAAAGCACTCAAAATTAAGTCTTTCCTCCATTGGGATGGGATTTAGTTTGACTTAGGAGAGCCTTAACCTTGTTATTGAGTCAGTAATCCTACGGTTGGTTATCTCTTCCAATCATATGGAGAGTTTGTTTATGCCTATTGCATGACAAAATTATACAAAGTTATCATATGCTGCCATATTGTCACATTTGAGTCGTGCTTTTCTTCAAGGGAAGTAAACCTGAGTCAGCCTTTCTGCGGTGTCTCTTGACTAATTTTCAGTTGGCCATCCCTGGTTGTCAGAGTCATGTTCACTATCATATCATCTATTTGGTCCTTTGCTCGTGCTGGTTTGAGAAGGTCTCCATTGACTTCTTGCTGGTGGGTCTTTCTCTTATCAACTACAACAAATTACTCTAAGAGTATACCTAGAGAAGCACCCTAGCCATATTTCCATCATTTATAGGTGACCTTGTGCTCAACATCAATCAATATCATGGGTCTTTGACTGAGTGGCTTCCCTTGTGTTCGACGCCATATTTCATTATCACACATTGGGATTCGTGCAGTACCTTGGTTTCCATTTGACCTCATTAGTGGATTCCTCACCTCTGCGTCATCTTTCATTATTAGTTGGTACAAAGGGTTTATGTTATGTGCTAGCTACATCTTGTGTACACTAGAAACATGCTTCGGTTTGGTTACTACATATTCCTTCGTCCGATTCCTTCCACATTATTAGCCTGTGGGTTACACTCATGTTGGATTGATGAAGGATGCCTTAATGCCTTCCTTCCAATAGATCGTTTCCCATCAACTTCAACTCATTTCTCTAGGAATAAGGTGTAGAGTGCATTTCACGATGACTTACGGTTTGTAGTCATCATTGGTAGATTCCTTTGCTATCTGTTATCACTTAAGAATTCTAATGCCAAATTTTCTCATACTAGCTTGATGATAAAGGTCGGTGTTAGTCTAAGTTTGATTTTTTTTTTTTTAAGAGTCTGAGTCTTAGGGGATCTTGAGTCAAGTATGCATTCTCATTCATCACTGTTCATTCTCAATCATCACCGGTCTCATAGCCATGTGTCAGTTTGGTTTAAAAAATTACTATGTACCACAAAGCCTTTAGGTGATTTCGTAGCGCATGTAACCATCCTGAAGTGTTTTCGCAGCGCATTAATCCTTTTTGGCAGTTTCACAGCGCAAAAGTCCATTAGGTGATTTCGCAGCGCGATACGTTATTAGGTGATTTCGCAGCACATAATTCAAAATTTACACTGACCGCGCTGCGAAATCGGAGATTCGTGCATTCCGCAGCGAATCTTTCCCAACTTCAAATCTGACAAGTTAATGTATGGCTGCGTCATTCATTGTCAGTTTGTGCGCTCCAGGTATCACGTCCAACCGCTTATCTCCATTATTACAACCACCAGGTACGTTGATACACACGGAATATAAGTTCCAAGGAAAGCCAGGTATGCACAGTTTTAATGATGCATGTAAGCCTTGCATGAGAAACAAATCTGCAAGATTTCAACTTGAAAAACATTGTCATCAAGCGAGGCAACAATTCAAGCGAGGCAGCTATCGGGCGAGGCATCAATTCAAGAGAGGCAGAGTTTGGAGTTTGAGCAGCGCTAGCATTTCCAGCCTCCATTACACTGAATCTTCATGGAGGGATCGGCAGAAAGGAAAGACCACAGATCAGGCAAATGTCTGAGAAACGAGCCTGAAGGTTTAGACATAACCTTGAAGAGCAGAGAAGTCGAGCATGCATTTAAACAAGCTGGATGTTGGAATTTTTGCAAGAAGCTTTAGGGAGGTCATGCACAAGTTACTAAGGAATTTTCAATGAATTTCACAGGACTAAACTCAAAGGTTGGCATGCTGGAATTGCAGGTCTCACCAGACATGATATCCACAGTTACAGAAATTCCAAGAGGGCAAGAAAATTGGTTCAAGAATTTTAAATTTGACATGAACCCATGAAAAGAATTTCTAAAGCAGGAGTTCATTAACTCAGATTTGAGCAAGTCTGTTCCTAGAAGTTATGTCAAAGAATAATATGCCCATTTTTTTACTTGTATACAGAAGTACCTGACCTGTGAAGGGAGATATAACAAAGTGTATTCATACCATTTTAAACTTCTGTTGCATTTCACAGGGAAGACATCTATTGATCTACCTTTTTACTTATTCCGCAACTTAAGTAAAATGTGTGACAAGGTACAACTGAGAAAAGAAGCCTGTGAGACTTCATTGTTCCACCATGGCTTGGTTAAGTTGATTGTTCTGCATGAACTCCATAGGGTAGGCAGAGATTGGGACACATTCATATTCATGTCCGGTTTCAAGAGCAAGACCGGTCTCAGCCCTCAGGCTGCAAAAGAACCTTCAAAAACAACTGGTCCTCAAGTAGAAACAAGAGCCAAGAGGATTTCAAAGTTAAAGGCAAGGAAACAAGTAAGAGAATCTACTAAGCCACTCACTATTCCGGATACACCCGAGCAGTCAATTAAAGAGAAAACGCAGGTCAAAGAAACTGCACATGAATCAAGCACAGGTGGAGAAGTTCAAAGAAGAAGGACTAGGAGCCAGGTAGCTAAAGAAAAAGGTAAGTTAGTCAGTATTGAAGAAATCCCTGTTTCAAAGGGAGACTTAAATGACTTATTGCAAGCAATTGACATTGAAGAGACCCCATTAGTTCAAGCTGAGTTGATACAGTCAGGAAAAGAGGAGGCTAAAAGGGTCAAAGCCTCAAAGAAACTCAAGTTTGATGATCAAGTTGATCAATTTGCTTTTAAGCCCAGGAGACCCATAACAAGGAAGTTCAAACAAGTACAGGAGGTACCACCAAGAGCTGATGAAACAGGGGAAGTGACTCGGCCTCATGAAAGAAAGGATAAAGGCAAAACAGTTGCCACTCAAGAAGAAGGTAGTGTGGAAGACTTGAAAAGGAGATTGGAATCTGCCAACTTTGAAATTGCTAGATTGAAGAAAGCTACTAGGAAATTTGCAGCTAAGGAGGCTTATTTCAACCAAATGCAAGCTTGGTGGGAGGACCAAACATTTCAAATTCCTGAGGTGGTTGATTTTAATGTTAAATTCCGTAGCTGGACTACTCCTGCAATAAAAGAAGCTCAATTTATCAGAAAAGTCAATACAAACCTCAGGTCTGGGATCAAAGTAATGAAGAAACAAATTGAAGACTTAAAGATACAATTGAGCCAGCAAAAAGAATCTCCATAAAGAAATCTCACTTCAAGTAAGGATATGTTTCAAAGTTTTGATGGTTTTGCTTGATATAATCTTTTCAAACATTCCCATTCAGTTTTCAAAGGTCTTGGAATAGTTGAAACAATGTTTAAACAACAAAGTGCTCAAATGGCAAAGTTTTGGGTTGAAACTGTGATTTTTGAAACAACTCAGCAGTTTCGTAGCGCGCTACGAAACTACTGAAGGTGATGACTAAAGCTCAGCAGTTTCATAGCGTGCTACGAAACTGCTGAAGCTAAACAATCTAATATCAGTCAACTGGTTTTGAAACATAAGCGCGAATTTTGAAAGGGGCATATATACAAGGCATCATCTGAAGCTATCAACATTCAACCAGGTCAAGACAGTTGGAGAGAATATGGATTTGAATCCAACTTTAAATCTTTTGTCATAAAGTGAGCACATTTACCACAGTTCAAGATATGTCAAAATAGCTTGAAAGAGTTTTTGCCTTTACACATAAAAGAGGTGGACAACACATCAAGGACGTGGCCATCTGTTACATTTTTGATAATCAAAGATAAAGGGCATGCTTCTTTGGATTTGAAAATTTTGAGGCAAACTGAAGATCGATGAGCAAGGGTAGTTTCCTATGTTTCAGGGCAATGGAGAAGTTGTGACATTAAAGACCAGCATGGAGTTTTGAACATTCATCACAGTCAAACTAAAAAGGGACCAGATGTCAAAGAACGAGAACGTTTGTAATCAAGGCTATTATTAGCATAATAAGGAGTTAGACTCCTACTTGATTTAAATATCTAGAAAGTCTAGTTACAGTTTGTTATATTTAATAGGAAGTTAAAGGTTAAACATGTGTCATTAGAAGTAGATTTCGAATTCCCCTAATGTTTAAGGAGGAATCTCAGTCAGGTCTATATATAGGAGAAAAAGAAATGTAATACGGGTTGGAATTTTATGTAAAAAAGCTCTGTTGTCAAGCTTATGTAAAGAGTCTGTTTCTTTGGTAATATAGTAAATGGCTTCTACTGCTCAAGAATCATAGTGACTTCAATGTATGAATTCCTCTTGTTGTCTTTCATGTTGTATACAGTATTATGAGTACTTGATTACTTAGAAATCACTTGCAGTGTTCTAATTTCCTTCATATGCTCAAATACTATCCCTTTTGTGTCTGTTGTACTTTATCTATATTGAAGTCTGAATGCCTTGATTTTATTGCAAAGCCAATTCACTATTGATGCTAAATGACATATGACTCCATGAGCCCAATGGATGCTTGTTAATTTAGATTTTACCAGCCTCATTCCTATTTGTTTTATAAAGAGTTAGCCATCTCAATTATAATCACAAACCTTAAATCCTTTGAGAGAGCCCTCTCAGGCTAAGGAGGCTAAGCCTTAGCTAAAATTGGTCTGAAATAGTTACTTGAAGTCTTCCTGGTCTGCAGCCTTCCAGGGCCTGATTTTGAGATAACACTATCAATGGTGGGAATACATCATTGTCTCTTGATTTATAGATCTTCCTAGTGTTCGACCTCAGATCATTTATTCAAACTTGTTAGATTGTATTAGGTATCTTGGCTCTCATAATCATTATCGGTGAGTAGTCTTGCGTTTGTTAACGGTATACATCAATGATCGGTAATTAAACGATTTCCCACATCGTCAAATTCAGATCATTTATTCCCATTGTGTAGAAATGTAACATGGCGGTCAATGAATACCTCGAGTTTGCATCAACATTTTTTGGTTCACTTTCTAGTTCCTTGTTGGGTGAAACTATGTTCATTTAATTCTGTTGTAGTATTTGCCCAACTATTTAATTTGTCAATCCGAGGTTTGTAGACTTACGAGACACATGCACTATATATGCAAGACTGAAGTGGACTAATCTAATCTAATCTAAATTACTGAAATCAAATTACGCTAAGAAGACATTGAAACATTAACTATGAAAGCAGGAAATTGCACAAAGGAAAAGCAATAAAACATGTGAAGAATTGAATGACAAACAACATATGTGAGCTCACAGCAATAAGACTATGTCAAATTATATTACAAGAACCAAGTTACAAATCATGAAAGCATAATAATGAAAAACTAAGAATTCCTTTCCATTATTCATGATTCATTATTCCCCATTAAAATGAAGAGAGAGCACTCTCTTATATACATGAGGAAGATAACCTTCTCATAATTACATATCCAATATTCTCTCAAGCACTCTCAACTAATTTCCCATTATTACAATATATGATCCCATAAATCTCTCAATCATTTTTAACTACTTTCCCATTATTACAAAATATGATCCCTTTGAATCCTCCATAAATCTCTCACATATCTTGGATAAGATATGCCAACCAAATCCTCCATGATTTTCCCCTTAGGAATTGGATAAGATATGCCAACCAAATCCTTCATGCTTTTCTCCTTAGGAATTGGATAAGATATGCCAACCAAATCCTCCATGCTTTTCTCCTTAGGAATAGGCTTGCATAATTATCTCCTTAATATGGTGGAGGAGATATTAATTCTTCACACATTTCCTACACATCACAAAACTCACATACTCTTGAGATATATATAAAAATATGTATATTTTCTAATATTTAATCATAAATTCACTTGTAATACAAAAATGAATAAAATGGAAAATAAGAAGGTGAAACCCAAATGTATGTATGAAAATTATATGATAAAAGGTTAATGGGATGATGAAATGTAAGGAATAGTGAAGAAAAAGGTGGATGAAAATATGACATTTCTGAGTCCCAACATCCTTCCCAACTGAACTTGTTGCATGTCCTCATGCAACCATGCATGGGTCTCTTTAAGAACATTTGGCATTTTGAACTTTGGCTTTACATAATGATGTATTTTAATAATGAATGTTTCCAGGATATGTGAAAGACATGAGTAACAATTTACATTTTCTTATGGTTGGTTCTTGTGTGACAACCATGAATACAAAGAATGTTGGTTCTTGTGTTAACAACATTCATTTCCTTTTCTGTTATCTTTTCTTCAATAATAATGTAAGCACTCACTGGAAATCATAATGTGCATAAGAAAGCCCTTTTGTAATATTAATGAAGCATGCCAATATTGTGTATGAAGTAAAGTGTAACAAAGTATCATTGGAAAATAAATGTTGGTGAATGGTAAATGGAGTGATAGTGGTGAAGAAATGGAATCATGGAAGTGAATATGTAGTGAATATAGTTCTCTCCCCCCCCCCCCCCAACTGAATTGGTTGCATGTCCTCATGAAACTTGACATGGCTCATGAAAGGAAATGTAGCATGGTGAGGGAATTTTCCAAAATAATCAAGTTAGAATATAAGGAATTGCATGATTAAAGATTAGAAAACAACATACCTCTACTTACCCAAGAATGATGAATTATGCAATAGAAATGTAGCTGCTGCTGCTACTGGATCAGGAAAATGTGACTAATGTTGTTGTAACTGGATCCTGGGAAATGAAGGAATCTGAACTGATGATGCTGAATCATGGAAAAGATAAATGCTGAAAGTGGAACTGTGGTACTCTCATAGATCAGAATGCATGTTGTTGTAACTACTGAGGGAGTCGTGAAAAAGTGTATAGTCTTCACCCACTACAAACCCGATGGTACAATTCTAAACATGCGAATGAATGTGTCGATGTCGAGCATGAATAGAAATCATTGGATTACCAGCCATTGATGTATGCTGTTAACCAATGCGAGGCAACTCACCATTGATGTCAATGACTGCCAAGGTACCAGAGTACATCTTGCGAAGTGCGAATGGATGTGTCGAGGTTGAGCCACTTGCAAGATCTGAAGATCAAGGGACATTGATGTATTCCCATGATCGCCAGCGAGAGAACTTGCCATTAAGGTATGCAAGCCTCTAGGTACTCAAAAGGGACTCTAGTCTATTTCCCAGATAAGGTGCTGATGTCGATGGGGCAAGAGTTGTTGAAAGGTGTGCCTTAAGGAATCCCACATTGTTACACTAAAAAATGTCACCTTGACTACTTACAGTTAGTATGGCTCAAATCAACAGTCATGCTACCCTCTTAGGCGAGTCTCATGCCTCTGTTATCCATCTCAAACTCAAAGAAGAGAGAAAGTCTTGTAAAAACTATGTTTATCTCTGGGGTCGCAGGTTCTCTCTAGCCTTACCTGCGGGGACGCTGACCATGTTCACAAAATCTGCGTCCATGGACGCTCTGTATGTTAAGGGACAGGTGCGTCCCTCTGTAAAAGGCAAAATGCGCGAGTTTTATCTTGAAAAAGTTACTTGTGGTTACTTCTAGAACTTTCTAGAGGTCGGTTTGATGAAATGGATGCGCCTCCAGTTGGTTCATGTATCCCTATTAAGGAGGAACTTATCCCATCAATAAGGGAGCTATCCCACCCAAAGAGGGGGATTATCCCATTGATGGTGGACCTGAATAACCTCTTTACAGCACTATAAATAAAGACATTGAGCCAGAGGGAGAGGAGGTTGGAGCTATACATTTTCTTTGGGTAAATGCTGCAGGATTTAGGTCTTCCATTAGAGCCTTTGTGAGTGCGAGGATAGTTTTTTCTTGTATCAACCTCGTTAAAAAATGAAACAAGGAGTGAGGATAGTTTCTTCTAGTCTCAACCTCGTTAAAAAATGAAATTGGAAGTTATGAGCATAGTTCCTTGTCTTGTGTCAAGCTCATTAAAAAATGAAACAAGGAGTTGTGAGGAAAGTTCCTTTTACTGTGTCAACCTCGTTAAAAAATGAATCAGTTGACGAGGATAGTTTTTTCCTGTATCAACCTCGTTAAAAAATGAAATAGGCTAGCATGAGGACAGTTCTTTTACTGAGTCAACCTCATTAAAAAATGAATCAGCTAGATTTTAGGATAAGTAGATAGATTGTAGAAAGTAGGATTTTGAGGACAGTTCTTGTCACTGAGTCAACCTCATTAAAAAATGAATCAGCTATGAGGACAGTTACTGAGTCAACCTCGTTAAAAAATGAATCAGGTACGAGGAAAGTTCCTGTTACTGAGTCAACCTCGTTTAAAAATGAATCAGGTATGAGGATAGTTCTTTTCTTGTGTCAACCTCCTTAAAAATGAAACAACTCCCTTTTCAAGTTAAATATTGAAAGTAAACCTTCATTTCATCCAGCCGGTTGAATGCAATGAAGCCTGGGGGGCATGTACCTCATTTCACATCATTATGCTGGGGGCATGCGAACTTTTTGAGCATAGTTCCTTGTCTTGTGTCAAGCTCGTTAACAAATGAAACAAGGGTAGGTTAAGTAGGCAGATTGTAGAGTAGTTATGAGCATAGTTCCTTGTCTTGTGTCAAGCTCGTTAAAAAATGAATCAAGGTTTTTAGAGCATAGTTCCTTGTCTTGTGTCAAGCTCATTAAAAAATGAATCAAGGATTTTAGAGCATAGTTCCTTGTCTTGTGTCAAGCTCGTTAAAAAATGAATCAAGGTTTTTAGAGCATAGTTCCTTGTCTTGTGTCAAGCTCGTTAAAAAATGAATCAAGGTTTTTAGAGCATAGTCCCTTGTCTCGTGTCAAGCTCGTTAAAAAATGAATCAAGGTTTTTAGAGTAAAGTTTTTGTTAGGTAGATTGTAGAGAGTAGTTATGAGCAAAGTTCCTTGTCTTGTGTCAAGCTCGTTAAAAAATGAAACAACTCCCACAATTCTTTCCAAGATCTTGAAAGTAAAGCTTCATTCCATCCACCTCATTGAATGCAATGAAGCTTGGGGGGCATGTACCTTGGTTTTCATCTTTATGCTGGGGGCATGTGAACTTATAACAAGCATAGTTTTTCGTTTCAAGCTTGCATAAACATGAAGCTGAATCCGAGCATAGTTCTTTTCCTGTGTCAAGCTCGTTTAAAAAATGAAACAAATCCTCCTCTACTTGAGTCGAGAGATTGACTAGATCTCGTAAATGTTAGGTTGTACGTTTAGGTTAGTTATTTCAGTTTTTGCATAATTTTCTTACAGTTTTAGGTCGAGTCTTTCAAATGATCTCGTTCTTGAACCTTCATTTCATCCACCTTAGTTGAATGAAATGAAGCTGAGGGGCATGCGCTCTAACAGTTATGCTTAGGGGGCATCAAGCACAGTTTTATCTCTGTTTCAAGCTTGTGTAAAAATGAAACTAATTTGAAGCATAGTTTTTATCTGTTTCAAGCTTTTGTAAAAATGAGACCTATCTCAAGTCAATTTCAGTTATTTTCAAGACTCGTTAAACTCATGAAAATACCGAGATTATTTTGCTATCTTTCATTCTCGTAAAACAAATGAAAATGCCGAGTTCTTTCCGTCTTTTCCTGCTCGTAAATTAAATTGAAATTCGGCCATATGAGTACATTTTATCCCTTTTTCGAACTCATTAAAATTTACGAAAAAGTGAAAACCATGAGTACATTTTTATCCCTTTTTCGAACTCGTTAAAACCTACGAAAAAGTGAAACCTCAGAGTCATCTTTTAAGCCCTTTTCTGACTCCTAAAATATGAAAAGATTGCCGAGCGTTTCTTTTACACTCGTTAAAACGGAATTAAAAGACGGTCCCCTTATAGCTCTTTTCTGACCGTAAAATCAGGAAAAGATTGCCGGGTTTTTGTCGTTTCAAACTCGATACGGAAATAAAACGACGTGTCCTTGATCGCTTTTTACTTTTCAGGTCAGTGACACTAATTATGAAAGTACTCCTTGGTCGCAAGATCAAGCGGTTCCCCTAGGTATTATTTTATACTTTTTCGGGCTTGAGGGACACAAATGTACGAAAAAGTTCAACGTGGAGTCTCCTTTAGTTTTTTTAGACTCTCTAAAATTGAAAAACGCCGAGTTTCTCCTATACTGGGCTCGTTAAACTTTTACAGTAGAGGACCTGTTCAATTACAAACAGGAACGAACCACTCCTTCCTAGGGTTCGAATTTAAACTAGGTTGGACTCGTCCGAAGGATGAGCTTATAATCAAGCATATGTTATCCTCCTCAAGCTTGTTAAAAATAAAGAGGTACTTGCCAGAAATGGTGGGGGAAAAGAGAGAAGAATGAGCCTATTTGTTACCTTTATCTCAAACGAAACTTTATTACCACTCTTGAACACGACACTTTTCATTCACCTGGGTTGGGAAATCTTTTACCTCACAGTTGACCAAACCACTTTGAAAGTCTTTAACCGGGTTTCGGGGATTAACTTTGAGTTATTCGTCACCAAGCCATCTGTCGTGTCGTTATGTGTTCAAGAGGTCTGCAAGCAAAAACTTTCATCTGCAAAATACTTGTCATCCATTTGACCATCCCTGAGTCAGTCCTTACAGCAACATTTCTTCAACTTGAACAATGATTTCGTGTTGCGGGCTTGCCTGCAACGGGTCGCTTTCTATCGACATCGACACATTATCTAGAAAGATGACTTAGGAATCGATAGTACCTTGAAGTCTGCATGCATCAATGGCAGGTTTCTCGCCTTTGACGTCAGTTTACATCATTGACTTTCGATCAAAGGATTCCGTGAAGTGTTCGACATCAAAACATCTATTCACATTTCACGGGTTGTGCTTGGTACTTTGAGAACCATTGACATTACTGGTGGTCTCTCTCACGCTTGTTAACAGTTTACATCATCGACTGGTAATCAAGTGGTTTCTAACATGTTCGACATCAAATCATTTAATCACATGGCTAGAATCGTACCAATTCGGGAAGTAGAAGTGAAGACCCTGGATCTAGTTTCTACCATCCAGGCTGCGAGGAGTTTTGTATTCATTATCTATGTAGACTAATCATAAACAGATGGCTGCGTCCATACTGTGTCTACAAAAGTCTATAAAAATGATGTACTGCAAGATCATTCCTGTATCAGAATAGTTAGTCCATTAGTTAAAGTTTTGAATCTGAGTATGGGAATGCCTACCTCAGTGATGATATAATCTTATCCATGTATTTTGTGTTGAAAATTGCAGGTTCCAACCAGGCCATCCACAAGACAATCCTTGAAATGATAAAGCGCTTCACCCTTCCTAGAATTACAAAACCCTACTCTATTCCAGGCTTCGCACTTTAGGGGGCAATCTGTTACACTAAAAAATGTCACCTTGACTACTTACAGTTAGTATGGCTCAAATCAACAGTCATGCTACCCTCTTAGGCGAGTCTCATGCCTCTGTTATCCATCTCAAACTCAAAGAAGAGAGAAAGTCTTGTAAAAACTATGTTTATCTCTGGGGTCGCAGGTTCTCTCTAGCCTTACCTGCGGGGACGCTGACCATGTTCACAAAATCTGCGTCCATGGACGCTCTGTATGTTAAGGGACAGGTGCGTCCCTCTGTAAAAGGCAAAATGCGCGAGTTTTATCTTGAAAAAGTTACTTGTGGTTACTTCTAGAACTTTCTAGAGGTCGGTTTGATGAAATGGATGCGCCTCCAGTTGGTTCATGTATCCCTATTAAGGAGGAACTTATCCCATCAATAAGGGAGCTATCCCACCCAAAGAGGGGGATTATCCCATTGATGGTGGACCTGAATAACCTCTTTACAGCACTATAAATAAAGACATTGAGCCAGAGGGAGAGGAGGTTGGAGCTATACATTTTCTTTGGGTAAATGCTGCAGGATTTAGGTCTTCCATTAGAGCCTTTGTGAGGAGAGATTGTCTTTGCTTGATTCTACTTGGAAGTGGGTGAGCTTTGTCAAAGTAGAGGAAAACCCTTGATGGACCCTGGGAGGAACTTGCACAACACCAAGGCCAGGTTGTAAGAGTTTCTTTGTTTCGTTATTAATACAAACTGGTTTATTTTTCTCAATAGCTTGTGTTAATGAGTTATTTCATGTGTTCCTTGGTCTGCATGTTGAATATATGTTTTATTATATGAAATGCAAGTGCTTGGTAATTGTTTGATTGTTTGTGGTTGCAGGAATTGACTTGAAGGAGGAGCTCATCCGGATCGTCAAGAACGGACTTCAACAACAGCGTTTTGGAATAAGGTAAGCCTAAACACTTGTAGTTTTCATGTTGTAAAAGGTGTATTTAGAGAAAGATCACTCCATTTTGTCTTGTTTGTCATTAGAATGTCTTAGACTTCTAGGAAGGTCAGCTGTGTCCGCACCCTTGACCAATTCCGTGTGACACACATCAGTCAACGCGAGTTTGTACAAAAAGATTTGGTAGGACTATAAATGGAAAGAACCCACAGACAAGCAGTGTGGATCAGCATGGCTAGGAAATCAAGGCAATGTAATCATGGAAAGGGAATGATTTTTATTCAGAAGGCAAACTAGAAGGCAAAAATAAACTAGAAAGGATAAAGGGATGTATACGATTCAGAAAAATAGGCGTGCATGAAGTCGTGAAAGATAAGGAAATGGAAGATGGGCTACAACACAAGGATGGTCTAGGAGTTTGAAAGGAAAAAGGGAAGTATTCATGACGCAAAAGGATTCTTGTGTAGTGGAAAATGTCATGATATGTGCAATGAAGAATTACTTCCTTCAAGCATCCAATGATGCATGTTTCATAGTGATTTCGAAAAATCACTTTTGCATTAGATTGTCTTCAACTCTTAGCACCATGCCTGCATAAAAATTGTCACCTTTGTGTGCCATCTCCATCGATCATTCCTGTATGGAGTAACTCAAAAACAAATTAGCTCATTTTCAAGAATTTATGAAATGTCCATTTTTTAATTATTTTCCGAAATAACTCTAATTGTGGATGAAAAAGGTGTCGCATCGTAATGTTGAGCTTTTCACATAAGCTTCTCATTGTCCTACACATAACACCAATCTCATTTCACTTGTTAGTATATGCATCCTAACTTTTGCCCACAAATTCACAAAAAAATCCAACATACTTTTATTTCCCCCCAACTAGAAATATTGCATGTCCCCATACAATGTACTCATTGATTGTGCAATACTTTTTCAAAATAATTTTATTGGTTTGCAGGAAAACTGATTGGAAACATTTGAAAAGGCTTTTGTATTTCTTAGGGAATAAGTATTATAAATTAATGAGGGCAATTTATTTTTATTTTATTTATTTATTTATTCTTATTTTTATTATTATTATTATTTTTCTCAAATCCTATATATCATTTTAGAAATTGGGCCATTTTCCTTATTATGATCAAAACAATAACACACACTCAATAGAAGCAAGAAAATGGAAGCGATAGTAATACACTTTTGTCAACATTCCATATGCAGTCATAGTAAAGCAAGGCCAATATCTTTTGTATGCGTTTCTAGATTGGAGACAAACTGATGAAAACAACAGAGAAGGGAAAATTATAAAATTTCCATATTTTACAGGATACAACAGATGATTATGAGTTCATGTAGGGAGCAAAGGACTTAAAAACTTGCTCATAAACTGGTCACTTGTAATGCACATAATTTTCAATAACTTCCTGCGGTGACATCCACCTCCACTCAGAAAACTCGGCTGCATCTGTCCCATCACCGGATTAATAAGATGAGAAGCCTACTAGTGCTACTTCTCCTTGGCATTTTCAATATTTGACACTTTATATAGTTTCCTCATGATTAGATCTCTAAGCCAGACTGGTAAATAATACAAGATCGCAGAAAGAGTGGAGTATCGACCGTAAGAAAACCAAGTGGGTGGTTTCGTTTTCAAAATGGCATCCACAGTTTTCTCTGCAAAAACGACTGTTGGAGTGTTGCCAGGCTGTTGAGAGAATTCAATCCGTTCATAGATTGCCTTTGCAAAAGGTTTGTAGAACCTCCACTCTGGATTGTTCTTGTAAACAGCTGAAGGGGAATGGATGATCAGTCACAAATATATACCGCTACTGGTGTTTGCTTCAACTTCGCTGGCCAGTTGTCTACAATCCGTGATTGTCACTATTGTAACGGACAGATTAATCACCATGGAGCATCCATTGATATATTCAGAGCCGCTGAAACGAACTTGAGATGTGTTTGGCAGAGCTTCAATTTCGAATTAGGAAGTGAAACTATGTTCATTTAATTCTGTTGTAGTATTTGCCCAACTATTTAATTTGTCAATCCAAGGTTCATAGACTTATGAGACACATGCACTATATATGCAGGACTGAAGTGGAACTAATCTAATCTAATCTAAATTACTGAAATCAAATTACTCTAAGAAGACATTGAAACATTAACTATGAAAGCAGGAAATTGCATAAAGGAAAAGCAATACAACATGTGAAGAATTGAATGACAAACAACATATGTGAGCTCACAACAATAAGACTATGTCAAATTATATTACAAGAACTAAGTTACAAATCATGAAAGCATAAAAATGAAAAACTAAGAATTCCTTTCCATTATTCATTATTCATTATTCCCCATTAAAATGAAGAGAGAGCACTCTCTTATATACATGAGGAAGATAACCTTCTCATAATTACATATCCAATATTCTCTTAAGCACTCTCAACTAATTTCCCATTATTACAAGATATGATCCCACAAATCTCTCAAGCATTTTTAACTACTTTCCCATTATTACAAAATATGATCCCTTTGAATCCTCCATAAATCTCTCACATATCTTGGATAAGATATGCCAACCAAATCCTCCATGATTTTCTCCTTAGGAATTGGATAAGATATGCCAACCAAATCCTCCATGCTTTTCTCCTTAGGAATAGGCTTGCATAATTATCTCCTTAATATGGTGGAGGAGATATTAATTCTTCACATATTTCCTACACATCACAAAACTCACATATTCTTGAGATATATATATATATAAATATGTATATTTTCTAATATTTAATCATAAATTCACTTGTAATACAAAAATGAATAAAATGGAAAATAAGAAGGTGAAACCCAAATGTATGTATGAAAATGATATGATAAAAGGTTAATGGGTTGATGAAATGTAAGGAATAGTGAAGAAAAAGGTGGATGAAAATATGAAATTTCTGAGTCCCAACATTCCTCTTGTTTTTGCCAGTGATACCATCTACCTTATATGTTGCAGTTCATCATAGCAAAATCTTATATGTTGGCACCTGAGTTGCATGTAGTACCATTTGTTCCACTATTTGACTTGGTACTTTTTGGATCAGCTTTATGACTTCAGTGATCAACTTTCTACTTCAGCATCATTGATCAGTTCTTTATATTTGATATTGTGACATGTACTTCTATGGACATGATTAGATGATCCACTATGTATTTTCAGTTCTTTTATACTTGTATGCATATTGGGTCTAATTTTGTATTTGATATGTGGACATGCTTTATTGTCTTTGAGCATGGGTATGCCTGCCTCAGACAACAACTTTCTTTCTGATCTCTTCCACTAGCTTGGCAAGTTGAAATCTAGTGAACTCCTCTTAGGTCCTCACATGATTCTTTCTATACACTTAATACATTTCGGCCATCATATACCCCTTTTGACCTCATATATTAGGGGGCATCTATTATAGCACCATTTACCACTCTTGGTAGATTTGATACTCTATGATATGGCCTAGGGAAACCCTTCCCTACCAAACTTGGTTCATTTTTTAAAAAACAATGTTTTAAATAGCATACACGATTATTCCCTATCTAAAGCACATGTACACACGAGTCAGCCTATACCCAACTTGCGTATATGTGTTAAAACATTAAAAAATATATAATCTCCCTTAATTCGGGTAGGGTTTATGGGTCCGACCTTATAACCACCTACTATAGCCCATGGCCCAACTATTTACCCACTGAAAAAAAATAATTTGGAGAAGTATAAATACATCTCCATGGGAAGGCTTAAGGGAGGAGAAAGGATTAGATATTGATATTATAGTTGATTACATCCCTGATCATATTTGAACATATCCTTGTGCCTTCTGCACTCCGAGTCATAGGAAACCCTTGTTTCCTTCTTGAAATGTTCATTATCCCTTCATGACATCATTTTGTATACTTATGGAGGAGGATTGATGAGGCATGGGCAAGACAGATTCAGAGGATGTTTTCGCTTGGAGCTATTGGATGACTCAGGTTGTAGTTCTTCCGTATTTTCTTTAGCTTACATTAATAAAGAGGCGTTGTCTTGTTCCTGATGATTATGGTTTTTATGCATTAATTTATGTCATGATTTTCTTATAAAATCTTATGTTAATGCTTATTTTCTTACATGCTTATATGATCTAACCTTGATATCATGAACATGCTTTCAGTTATTTTTGGTGTATATTCTTTGCCTTAAATGAATTGCAGGTCTTAAAGCACAAGGAAGAAGCATAGGGTTTGAACTCGACGGGAACGAATTCAAACGTTGGACCTACGAGTAAGACTTTCTATACCAAGTTTAACTGTTTAAGTATTAGGATTGCTTGTTTGTGTGTCTATTTATGATGTATGCCCTCTGCTCTGTTGGGGTTCCCAAAAAAAGACCCTAAGATGATTTTACCCGAAACATCTGGGAAACAAGAAGATCACTTTAAAGCCAAATGTGAAGCCAGTGAAACAACGCCCCTACTTGTTGAATCCTAAATATAAAGAAAAGGTGCACAAATAATTAAATAAGATTCTTGTAGCCAGGAACCTGTCGAAGAATCAGGCTAGGTTAGTCCCATGGTGGTTGAGGAGAAGAAAACATAGGGAAAAATTTGGATATGTGTAGACTTAACGAAGTTAAATGACGCTTATGTCCACGATCTATTTCCTACGCCATTCACAAACGAAGTACTGGAAAATGTTGGAGGTCAGGAGGCTTACTCATTTATTGGTGGGTTCTCAGGGTACAATCAAATCAAGATCATCCTGGAGGATAGAAGTCAGACTAAATTCGCTACTGAATGGGGGTGTTTCTAGTATACAGTTATGCCTTTCAGACTTAAGAATGCCCCTACAATTTTCTCTAGGGTAGTAGTCGCTACTTTCAAGGAGTTTATTCACAATTTTTTGGAGGCCTAATTTGATGATTGGACTGTGTTTGGGCTAGTTAAGGGACATGTTTCCAGTATTCACTTTATGTTGGATATGTGTCGAAGGTAGCCAATTTCCCTTAATTTGAAGGAATGCATATTCTGCATACCATATGGGATACTGTTGGGCCATGTAGTCTGTAAGAAGGGGTTGATGGTAGACACTGCAAAAATTGTAGTAATTATTAATCTAGAGCCTCTAAAGAATGTCAAGAAACTGCACGCGACGTGGGGACACATAGGGTACTATCATAAATTTATCAAGGCGTATGCGCAGATCACTATGCCCGTGGAAAGATTGCTGAAAAAGGATGCGAAATTTTCTAGGACGATGACTGTTAGAAGAGTTTGGATGTTTTGAAGGAAAAAATGGTCACCACACCCATTTTAGTGTTCACTGACTTGAAGAAGGAGTTCCATGTACATGTAGATGCATCTTGCATAGCACTAGGAGATGTGCTCACCCAACTAGGCGAAGGTGATATCAATCATCTGATAGAATTTACAAGTAGAAAGTTGTTGAAGATGGAAAATAATTATTCTACCACAGAGCGCAGAGGATTAACAATGGTGTATGTACCGCATAAATTTAGACAATACTTGTTTGGTGCACACTTCAATATGTACACAAATGATTACGCTTTGAAGTACCTGGTCAACAAGCCTGTGTTGGGTGGAAAATCTGTTGATGGTTGCTTCTCTTTCAGGAATATGACTTTGAGGTATTTTTGAAGCTAGGGCACCTGAATGTTGGACCAAATCACCTTTCCTTTATTGAGAATGGTGACGAACCTACAAACCTAGAGGAAGGATTACTTGATGCACAACTCTTTGTTGTGCGCATTGCAGACGATCATTTCGTTGATATAATACAGTTCCTATCCATGGGTATAGCCCCTGTAGGGTACTTGACATAGAAGGAGAAAGAGTTGGTGGTCTAGGCTGTTGATTTATCTATTATCGCTGGACATCTATATAAAATGGGATCTAATGAAATATTGTAGAGGTGTGTACTGGAGTATGAACGAAAAAGTATCCTTGCTGAAGCGCATGGAGGAGTCATAGGTGGAAATTGTGTGGGAAGAGGAACCATGTAGAATATTCTCAAAGTAGGAATATGGTGGCCGATTGTGCATAAGAATTCCAACGTATATTGCAGGACATGTGATGCTTGTCAGAGGATGGGGAGATCATCGCGAATATATGAATTACCTATGAATCCTCAAGTGTCATTGCAAGTGTTTGATAAGTGGGCAATAGACTTCGTAGGATCAATTCAACCACTAGGAAAGAAGACTCAAGCCAAATATATCATTACAACAACTGAATATTTAACAAGGTGAGCTAAGGCATAACCTGTTAAGGATTGTAGTGCAACCACAGGTGTGAAGTTCATCTTTGAGTATATTTTGTCTCAGTTTGGCTACCCAAAGGTTTTGATGAGTGATAGAGGTACGCAATTCTTAAATGAAACAATTTCCTCTTTTCTCGAAGAATTCTAGGTTTATCACTAGAAGAGTACACCTTATCACCCTCGAGCAAATGAAACTATAGAAGCATTTAACAAAATTTTGGAGAATTCCTTAATAAAGATTTTCAATGTGAAGCAAAATGATTAGGATGTGTGCATACCCGCTGTTATATGGGCGTATAGAACTACCTACAAGAAGTTGACTCAACAAATGCCATTCAGATTGGTTTTTGGACAAGAAGTGGTAATGCTGATGGAATACATAGTGCCTAGTTTATGGATTGTTGTGGTTATCGACATGGTCGATTGGGATACCTTGGAAGAACGGAACGCACAACTCATTGAGTTGGAGGAAGATCATTTCTTGGCAGGTTTTCATCAGCAAGTGTAGAAAAATTGTGAAAAGGCATGGCATGATTGCCATATCAAACAACACACCTTTAAGAACAATGATTTGATAATCCTATATGACAGTAAGGTCACAAAGTTTCTAGGAAAGTTCCAAACTCATTAGCTAGGGCCGCATATTATTAAGGATATTACAGATGGAGGCGCGGTTCATCTCACCAAGTTGAATGGGGAAATATTTCTGGGAAAAGTCAATGGGAGTCACTTGAAATTGTACAGGGGTGATTCCACCCCTATGAAATGATTATATGATTGCAGGATAGTCTTAGTGTTCCACGTAGTTTCAAGGGGATATGAGACTATAAACTACACTACCAAAAGAAGGGTTGGAATAAGTCATAGGGTTGAACGACAAATCAAGGCAAGGTGCAGAGGAGCACTGCAATGAGGGTGGGTCCCACGTAACCGAGCAAAAAAGTGACCATTGAAAACACTGTAGCTGATTGGATGGTGATATTTCCGTTAAAAGGAGGCGGGGGGGGGGGGGGGGGGGGGGGGGGGGGGAGGAGATAATTTAAGATGCATATCTTCAGAAATATTCCAACAAAAATGCATTAAAGATAGGGAACTGGAGGGAACAGACGAATTTTAAGTCAAAATGAGCTATAAATATGGCATCTCGCTCTGCATTCAAACACTTTACTTCCTGAGAATTTTCCTTAATCTATTGCATTTGTGTCTAGAATAGTGTTGTATTTCTGATAAGGATTGGGAGAGAATTATTTCACAGCGAAAATTCGTAAAATTACCTGATTGGCACCGTAAGATAATCCTCGAGAGAATGACTGCAACATCACCTAAGACAGAGGCGACCCACCCTATACCTACAAGGTTGCCTACTACCATGCTTAAGTCACCAAGGCCTAAGCCATCTGCTTCCATGATGAGAGATAAGAAGTAGAAGAAGCCCCAACAAGCAATGGTGCAACAATCATCGTGGAAAAACCCTACCGAAATCCTCCAAAAGGGCAAAATGGATAGGTCCAAATAATTGATGGAGCCCTTGGACCTGGGTGACAAAGAATCATGCGAAGGAGTAGAGGAGATTGATGCAGAGGGGGATGAGCCAATTACTCGGCTACCGCCATATATACTGCCTAGAAAATCCATGGTGAAAGTGCCCAAAGACCCAAATTCTGTGAAGTTTACGGTCTCAACGCCTTTGCTGTTGGAGAATGTGCTAATTAAGGGCTCGTTTTTGGCTCGGATACCAAACTTGGAAATGGAGAATTGGGACCTGGGGGACCATGAGAGGTTTCCACAATTGGCACTGAGTAAGTACCTCAAGAAGGTCTATTATGAAGATTCAACCATCAAGCGACTTGAACCGATGAACTGGGTGGCTAGAGTTGGGGGCGCGTGTCTCCTAATATGTTGTGGGTGACACACTTCAGTCGTACCACTATTAACATATTTTTGCATGCCAATTACTGACACTGGTACATGATGGGTACCTTTGGTTGGGAGGGCCCATCCCGATCACCGACATGCTGATCCACCACATAACATTGTTGCCATCCCAAGGAGTGAACCCTGTAGAGGCTTTCGTAGGAAAGTTGTAGGAGAAGAAGTTGGCAGACCAAATGAGGAGTGAATTGGTATGGTCAAGAAGTCATGCAGGTATTCCATATAGTCGATATCATATGGTGCAATGCATTTGCTGCACATATCTTGGCTAGAAAGATCATGATGAAGTGTCACGGTGATGAAGTGCCAGTGCTAGTCTTCTCTTTGGCTATTCAGTGCGCCAAAGGAGTCCATTATAACTAGGCTCAATATTTATTCCATGAATTTATTGAGGATTACAGAGAGGCCTAAGATGATGGCAAGTCATTCCACTAAGCGTGGTTGTTTCTATTGATTACATTGGTGGCCTAGAGGACGCCTGAAGAAAGTCAATTCCCTCAATAGGACTCGAACCTCCCTGAGGCCGCGAAGTTCGCTTCGCTATGGGCTACCAAAGACCCTGCACAAGTGATGGAGACAAATATATTCTAGGTCTTTTTCGAGTCAGAGCTAAGGATGGTGATCAACCAATGGCCAAGGTCATCACCAAGTTTGCATGAGAAGTATTCCAATGTCATAAAATTCAAGGCATATTTCTATAATCTTCACATTCGCTCGAAGACGGAATCTCAGGGAATATGATACAAGTTACCATATTTAGTTACCAAAGATGATATTATAACAATGGTTAGTAAGTGGCCCAACGACTTCTGACCCCCTCTAATGCTGGCATAGGAACAAGTAAGGCTACTAAAGGCGAAGCAGCATAGACCACAACGATGATAGTAGCAGAAAATAAGAAGGAAGCACAAAAGATTTCCGCTAGAGAGAAGGTCGTGGCAAGAGAAAAGGTTGCGCAGCAGAAAGAAGTTGCTGCAAAAGAGAAAGATGATCCTGAGAAAGAAACGACTGCTAAGGAAAAAGTAGCAACAAAGGAAAAGACTACATCACAAGCCACCATTGACCTTGCCAAGTCAGGCACTGAGCACATAGACATAGAGGAAGAGTTAGAGGGAGAAGAGGAAGGGGGCACTTGCTTGGATTCCCCCTTTGTCATCAAGAAGAGGGAGAGAAGGAGTTTGACAGGGCCACGCAAGAAGAAAAAATCAGATAAATATGCGAGTGGGATGCCTTTGGTCCTCATAGAGATGGAGCTGGATGAAATTGGGGACGTGGTCCATGATGCAATGATGGATCTTATGAACTAGTTTGAAGTGTAGTACTAGAAAACACTAGGTAAGGTACAACCAGGCCTGTAGGAATTGTAGGTCCAAATAGGTAGCATTCAAGTGAGCATGGGATAGGCGAGTGGGAAGTAGGCATGCATGAATCAAGTGAGCAGGTTAGCCCAAGAAGTTGAACTCAGAGGGGTCCCTGTGCGTCGACTCAACCAAAGAAGGGTGCACCTACTACATATGAAGAATCTGAGTCTAAATTTGGTCGTGCTTCCCATTCAGACTCTACACGAGTTGCACCAAGGGGTGTCAGATGAACTTAGGATTTGGGAGAAATATGCACTGATAGTAATCAACGAGGTAAAAACCAATAACTAGTAGATATTTGAGGAAAAGGCGTAGGCCCTCAAGGAAAAGGAAGAGGTAACATCGTGAAGTCAACAATTAGAAAAAGCTATTACACATGCCTGCAGTGAGCTTCAAGAGCTTCAGATTCTCATCGAGGAAGCCTCTGTAGAGAAAATTTAGAAGCTAGCCACCGCAACCAAAGATTCTAAGGAAGAAATCAACAAAGTTAGGTTTGAGCTGCAACTACAAATATAAGAGCTCCAATTAAAGTTGCAACCCACTACTCCGTTAGAAGTCCGAGAGTAGCACGAAGCTGCTATAAAAGTGGAAATGGGCATCTGGAAGCTGCAGGCAAGGGCTGCACACAGTTGTTTGAATAAGCCATGGAATTATGGATCTCACTACAGGAGGGCCCAACTCTATAGAAGATTGAAGTAGACATCAGAGAGAAGGAGAGACAATTTGATGAAATCAGGTTGACAATGCAAAGGTTTGATAGATTACAAGAAGACAAGCTCATCTAGAGTGAAATTAATGAGTTACGTCACAAGGAAGCGACCATATCTTCAAGGATTCAACCTTAGCTAGATGAGTCCAGTTATTTTACCCTATCAGTGTAGATAAAATTGAAGGGTATGCAACAGAAAAAAAGGACCATGGGACTTGCAGTTGAAGGCCCAACCACTGAAAAACTGGTTGAGGAAGTGTGTCAAGCTACTGTGCAGGGGACAACAGATCTACAAGTTTTGAAGATTGAATTCAGTGAGATGCAGACAAAGATCGAGGTGCCACTAGCAGAGTGACTCGAGGACAAGTCATGACTTTTGTGTTGGGGGCCTATTGGGATAGGGTCCCTTGGGGTCAACTTTGTAAAAGTTTTTGTTATCTATTTAAAGTCTAATCATTTTGAGGAAGAAGAGCGCGAAGGTTGTAGGAGTCAAAGGGGCTTTAGGAAGGTCAAAGATGTTATAGACATTTCTGGGCACTACAACCCCAAGCATGAAATGTCCATAAACCAAGGGCTCCTAAGTCCCTAAAAGTGTTTTTCTAACCCCTAAAGGAACAAGGTCAACAGATTACAGCTTCTCCCAGAAGTTCTCCATGAAAAACTGCTCAGAATTGGTCAAAACAGGATCATTTCAGCTGCTCCACTGGCCAGGTGCATTGCATCTCACCTAAATACACTGTGTGGGTGCGTTTCATTTCAAAAAGTGCTTCTATGGGGTGTAATGGGCGAGAAATGACAAATGGTAGTGTCATTCCGTGAGGTGGAGAGGCAATGGAAGCTTCCAGAAACTTCTCCTGTGACACTTGCCTCTCTGAATTCGACCAAGGATGAGTAAGAGATCATCAATCTCCAAGTGGAAGCAAGAACTATCAGAGAGAAGACACTAATCAAATCATAATCTGACTCATCTCCATTACAGATATCTATATATGGATCCCTCATCCCAGAGATCCAGAGGCTGGAATTTTGCATATTGTAAGGAATTGCTGTTGGTTTCTTGAGACAAACATCAGATTGTTGGGTGATCTAAGCTTTGTATGAGGTGAAGAGGGGCTTCCTTGCTGAGAGGTTGATGCTGGGTCAGAACAACCGGTTGTAACTCCTCTTGGCTCTTTCTTGTTTATCAATAAAAGCTATTCAAGTTTTCCTCCATACTCTTGTGTCATTGTTGTTTGCTGCATTTGTATGGTCAATTTACATCTGATCCTAGATTGTTTATGATTATAGATCCATATCTTTGTATAGTGCTATGTTACTATGACCTTACAGGTACTTTGTGAAGCTGGACGTGCAAGGGAACAAGTAGCGAAAGACTATCAAGGAAGAGAGGAATCAAATCAAGGGATTAGCGCAAGACAGAGGTTGGTCCTTCTGTTCCTCTCTATCTATAATTCATAAATGAAAAACGAAAGTAGCTTTACTCTGTTTGTTTCTAAGGCAGCTGTCACACCTTAGTGGGATAGAGCAGTTCTATATAGACACTTTTCCCTGTAACAAAATGGCGACTCCACTGGGGACGAATTAGTTTGTTTGTTTATCATTCCTTGTTGTATATTTCATAAACTTACAGGTAGCATTCGAACTGCATTTGCCATAGCAGATCCAAAGTAGATAAATGCTACTTCAGTCCATCTACTGGATCTGTTTATGATTTAAATAGTTGATTCAAAAACTCTCTGATTGCCCTTGTGATAGCTCTTAGATCCTCCTTAGATCTACCCCTGATTGTTGAGTTACTAATTGCCTTTTGCTCGGACAAAACCCATGAACTGAACTGCAAACTGTGACCCAGAACCCAAACAGAGTCTCGTTTCTGGCCCAGCACAGGTACTGTTCAGAGAATCTGAACTTCAGTGCACTTCCTGAGTGGAGAAGGTGCGCTACATTTCAAATTCTCTGTGTTACAGGTGCGCTGATCAGACTAGGCTCTGTGCAGTTTTGGTTTCTATGATTCATTCTTTCCAATTCTATTCTTGCATTTTGTTGCCTGTGATCAGTATATGTCTATTTGAAACCCCTTTTCCTTGCTGTTATTCCGCCTCCTTTGTACAAAAGAACTGTAAATGTTTTTGTGTGTTTGTTGAGTCATTTTCAGTTCTCCTTTGCAAAAGTAGCGTAATCGTACTGTCGTCCTTTGATTTGAAACTGTCGCAAGTGTCGATTTCAATCATAGGAAAGAGTTAGGCTGCTGTTGATAGTCGATTATCCTGTTACTATTGTTTTTGGTCTGAGTTTGTAAATTTTCTAGTGTCAAGAACAAGTATTCATTTCAAAATCATAAGGTGTTGTGATCGTCTCCATTTTTGATTTCGAAAAGAAACTTGTTGATATTTGTCGCTTGAAAAGAAATTCAGATTTGTGCATCAACTTTCTTTTTAGCATTCATATACTAAGAAAGTCGAAAACAAATACATGCATGTGCATTTTCATATAGACAATCTGATTGGTTTGATTTAGGAAAGTGCATTTAGAGTGTACTCTTTGCTCTTTGTGAAAGAATTCTGTCTTTCTCTCCTTAGTAGCTAGGATTTTCATTGCACAAAGAAGATAAAAAGATTGTTTATCATCTTAGATTGCATTTTAGGAATTACATCTACATCTCGCGGTGAACCTGAAAGGAAAACTTCATAAACAAGATCAACTATAAAATAAATTCAATGAATCTAACAACACTTTGGAACTTAACGCACAACATTTAGAAGTCTAGGCTAGAGACGTATTCTGGCGTCGTAAAGCTTGGTAACTGTTGTTCTCACTGATGGTTGGGTGATTCCTCCACTTTGAGACAATAAGTGCCAGTACAGACTTGTGCTCCCACGTACTGTTGAGTATATTTTGGGAGACCCCAATAGGCTTAATCCTTTATCCATAGGAAGCTGTGTCTGCCGCCCTATCGATCGCAATGCACTGAACACAGCATTCGGGAAGATTGACTGCCGTACCGTAAAAAGTATTCTGCAGTTTTGCAATTGGTTTGGTAATCCCTCTACCTATATTTCCAGAGCAGTCCCTTTCGTTCCTTTTCAGACTCCTTAACAGAAAAGGTCCATCTGAGCACTTGTCACTTCAGGCTCATTAAAAATCAAAGGAGACTAGAGACATCTTTTGTTTTTCCTCGACTCTTAAAAATTGAAAAAACAAGTTGTGTCAAAGCATCTAAAATTTATTTTAAATGGAACATTCATTACCCTTTCCTACGTTGATCTTGGGTTGAGAAAATGGAATCCACCAACCAAGGAATTCCCCTTGGAGGAAATCTGAGTCCCTTCTCCTCTTGGGGAGATGTTGGTGCACCCCATATGGCCACATTGTCACTTCCAGGACTGACAATCGGCTTGCCTGTATGGCTCTTCTCAACCTCTGTCGTTCAGAACACCACAATTCCTGAACAATCGAATCAGCAACTAGACGAATCCAGAGTTACCCACCAACCTTCTACATCCTCTAATTCTTCCTCTCCTCCTTCCTCTTCACTTGATGGGGCTGGTAAAGCCAAAAGTCAAGTACCTAAGAAGAAGAAAGAAAAGAAGAAGAAAGAGAAGAAGAAGAAGGAGCCAAAAGCAAATGGGGGCAAACAAGCGTCGTCTAGCGAAAATCCACACACTACACCGACGATGCCTAAATCGCCATGTGTCATTTACAAAGTAGACCACTATCATAGAGATTGTCCTTTCATCCCTCGGATCTTAAGGGACTGGTCTCCTCGTTTGCACAACCCAGTGTCGTCAACCTCTGATGATCATGTTGAAAACACACCGTCAACTAGTGAAAGTGAATCCCGAGGACAAAAAGGAAAATATAGATTTCCTTGTAAACTGTGCGAAGGCGATCATGTCGTACACCGTTGTCCCTTCTTAGTTGAGGCTAAAAGAGTTTTGGACGATCGTCCGGTTTCACCGTTACGACTTCCTCCTGGATATAAAAAACTCTTTCCGAGTCCGTCACTAGTTGAAAATCCGGCTGGCTCGCTCAGGTGGTCAGCTGAAGCATCTACCATTGAAGATAAACCATCTGAACCCATACCAGACGAAAGTCAAAAGGTCAAGGCGGCAGTTGACCCGGTCTTGCCTTCAGAGGTTCCATCTTTAGATGATACAGTCACCGAAGAGAACAAGGATGACACCGTCCAAATTCTTTTCATAAGCACGGACTCTAATGAACATGGGGACAATTTACCCGTTCCTTTACTGCAGGAAGGAAGTTCGTCAGAGTCGTACACAATCGTCTATTCGGTCCCACCACCAAGCAACCTAGTTGTATCCTTCGACTGGAATCGACTAGGCAGACCCCGTTTACCAGCTAGTGTACCATTACGAATCATTGTTCAAATATATAGAATGGTTATGGTTGGTGTTATCACAAAATCATGCCCCTGATAGGCTGCTGATCAGGAAGACTTTGAGTAACTATTTCAAACCAAACTTTTGGCTGAGGCTTAGCCTCCTCAGCCTGAGAGGGCTCTCTCAAAGGGTTAATGATTTTGATTAAAGAATAAGATAGATGGCTAACTCTATGGTTTGTGATTGTATATGTTTATAGGTTGAAAGATGAAGGTTGGCTACCATTGGGCTATGGAGTCAAAGTATGTTCAGTACCATAGCAAGATCAGCTTAACATGAAGTCAGGGCATAGAGAGTTTTTATACATCAACAAAACAAAGATACAATGCAAGGAAACACAGTTTATAAATACATGAAGGAAGTTAGAGCATCATTGATGAGTTCTAAGTAACATGTATTCATACCACTGCAAGTAAGTGAAAGAGGAAAGCCATGAGACAATAGGACATTAAAAACCCTCTTTGAATCCTGAGTAGTGAAGCCAAAACATTCTACCTAGCATGGAAGTCAAGGCATTATAGAGTTCAAGTGCAGAAATGCAAATATAAAACAGTGAAACACAGTTAGTTTATCTATGAAGGAAGTCATAGCATCATTGATGAATTCTGAGTATCATAAGTAAACCTCACTGCAATGTAAGTATTGGAAGATTCCATCAAAACAAGAACATACAAGAACTCTTCATGAATCTTGAGTTGTCTAAGTAGAAATTCTACATTAGGTTAAAAATATACACAGTCTGCACATAGAGCAGCAGTTGAGCCAAAAAGTCTCCAACCCTTTGCTAATTCGACCTCTTGCTCTATATAAAGCATTTACAATTAGGATTCCATCATCCCTCATCAAGAGAATTCGAATTTGCCATCAGTGACACCTATTCTAACCATAAAACCAACCATTAATTAGAACTAGCTGTTAACTAGGAGTGCTAGTGACCTAATACAACTAGGAGTGTAACTCCTTATTATGATTACAACATCCTTATCTAAACATTTAAAGCATTCTTTGACACCTAACACTCCATGAAGTCGAATTTGATGAAGCCTCCCACGTGGTCATCTGACTGCTGAAGACAAACCCTAGAAATTAGGGAACATGTTTCCCTGTTTTTAGGTTTAGGATCCCTGAAAATGGCACGTGGGACAGAGCCTTTATCTCTTCATCCATGACACATTTTACAAAAATGAAGGAGGTTTTTGTATCTCATGTTGTCCAGAACAAAAACCTCTCCTGGTTTTTTAAAACATTTCTCCAGCTGTCCAAAAACTGTCCTTGAAAAACACGTGGCAAACAGGAAAAATCCGTTTTCTGAAAGTAGGGTCTCAATGAAAGCTTAGTATCTCCCAAATGAAAACACTTATGAATAAAGTGAGATAGGTTATTGTAGCTGGACAATTTATGAAGAGAAAAATCCCTCAGAATTCCAAGATACGTCTTCCTGTAACCAAAAACTGATCTTGAAAAAGACTGCTAAAACCAGTAGACAAAGCTTGACTTTTAGCAGTTTCGTAGCGCAAGTTTAACCATAAATTCCTCCCACCTCAGAATGAATTTGAAGAAACTGAAAGAGGTTTTTGTAGTGAAGCATGTTAGGAAGAAAATCCTCTTTCAGTTTGCAAAATTAAGTTCTCAGCGGCTCAGGAAAGCTTTTGGAAATTGACTAGTAAAAGCAGAAAACAGAGGTTTTCTGCTAAAACAGGCTGCTACAGGGGTTTCGTAGCGCGCTACGAAAACTCCTAGTTCAGTGATTTCGAAGCTAGTTTGAAAATTTCTCCAAAGTAATGTGAGATATGACTTCCAAACTCATGGTGAGGCTTCTAGGACATGGAATGAGGCTGTCAAACTTTGATGGAAAAGAGATATGACCTTGAAAGACTTCTAACCTTATGACCTAACTCTTAAAGCATGAAATGACCTAGAGACCTTTTAACACCATGACTAAAAGAAGGGTTTGTAAATGAGAATGACACTAATTGTGATGAGCTGACTCAAAACTTATAAGACTATGATTAGAAACAAGGCAACTTACCAAAGCTTAGAGACAAAGATTTTAGGGTGATAATAGTGGCTCCACTAGGGATAGTGTGCCCTTGTGGTATACTAAGAACTTGCAGCTCCAGTGCCGCTATCCATCCTCCAGAATAAAACTCTGAACCTCTGCCCAATTTTCTCCCCAAGCCTTTAATGAGTTCTGAATGAAGAATTCAAACTGCACCTACTGAAACAGATGCTCAGTCAACCTACCCTGAGCTTATTTGCACATTCCTACCTACCCTATCAGCTGCATTCTCCAATTGTAGCTCAAGGAACATGAAACTTCCAATAAAGCCAATCAATTGTCCTTTCTGATATAGGAGGCTCTTGACTTCATTCGACCTCAAAATAACCATGATAGTGAGATGACCAAATCAACTTATAATGTACCTGATCTTCATAACGCAAATGAAAATGAAATACTGGTGTGCAAAACTTTGCCATGTATTCACTTATAGGGTCAAAGAAGACATGATTATTTTGATGATCATCATAACACTCTAAATCTTCAGACAACTGATTTTCAACCACACAAGACCCCTTTGATGTGCTGTCCAACTGCCTTTCTGCATGATGCCCACAAACAATGTAATTTTCTTCATTATAAAGATCATTCTTTGATGCAAGCTGCTGCAAGGAATTACAAAAATGAACAACCTTTTCCTCTGCCTGAGGGTTATAAAATCTATCTTCCAGTACTTCTTCTTGGTGTTTGCAATCAATTTCATATTCTTTATGATCAAAAGACTGACAAATCTGCTGCATCTTTTCATTCATATCAAAGGATGAAACATGGTTTTCACAAATAAACCCCTGCTGATCTTCATGCTGCGTTTCATGAGATGTTATACTTTCTTCTTGGTGTTGAAATGCATTGTTATGAAGAGCCTCTAAAATTTCTTCATCCATAAATTCATCATCATCATAACAATCCTCCAAATATTGAATAAAACTCGTAGAATGTTTACAACAATCTTTGACCAACAATAAGGAGGGATGACACTCTTTATACATGTCATAGAACACATCATGGAAATCAGCAAGAGAATATAATGAACCATTTTCCAAACTTTTATACCAAGACCATCAAGGATAATTTTAGGGGCGAATGTTCGCCCTTTGGCGAAATTAAGGGGTTTTAAATTTTTAGTGGGCGAAAATTTTGTATCATAGTACATTTTTACAAATCACCTCAAATAGCCCACCTTATTTTAAGGGAGAGGGTAAAAAAGGTAAATTTAGCCCTTGAAATTAGGAGTTACAACCTTCCATTCGCCCATTTTCAAGAATAGGTTTTATTTAAGTGAATCCATTCGCCCATTTTCAAGAATAGGTTTTATTTAATTGAATCCTATGGGCCAAATACCATATTTATAAAAGAGGTATGGTAAATTAATAAAAATATAAATAAATGAGAGGTATGGTAAATAAATAAAACATTTTTTATATTTACTCCATAAGTCACGTGGTGTAAACAAATAAAAATATAAGTAAAGTGGAGGTACGGTAAATAAATAAAACGTATTTTTATACTTACTCAAAAGGTATGGTAAATAAATAAAAATATAAATAAACTAGACGTATGGTAAATAAATAAAACCTCTTTTTATATTTAGTCCATAACCCTCGTTCTATTTATGAAGGCTCAAGAAAGAGGTTTTATTTAAGTGAATCCTATGGGCCAAATACCATATTTGTAACAAAGGTATGGTAAATTAATAAAAATATAAATAAACTAGAGGTATGGTAAACAAATAAAACATTTTTTTATATTTACTCCATAATTCACGTTATATTTACGAACACTCAAGAAATGGGTTATATTTAGGTGAAACCTATGGGAAAAATACTATGGGACAAATACCATGGACTAGATTGCTATTAATACCATGCAAAAAACCATTATTAACCCTAATATTAGAATTATTAAAAATAAAAATGGCACATGGTATTGACCCATGGTATTCACCTGGAATGTGGCCTATTTAAATGGGGGGATTAAACCAGCATAGATCCATTTTTACTCTTCTCTAAGAGTTCACAATGCTTCACTAGGACTTTACAAAGTTTTATTATTTAGTGAAAGACTCGCCAAGGTCTTACAAGATTTTATAATTGAGCGAAATATTCGCCATGCCTGGTGAGAGATTCGCCAAAAAATTATATATACATATTATATTATTGATAAAATCGCCTTCCATTTTTCCTATATACCATGGAGATTCGCCCATTTATTATATTTATAAATTTAGGGGGGCTTCTTAAAATTTTCCCTGAAGACCATGCTTTTCCTTCTAAAGTGGTCATAAACATCCTTCCTTCTAAAGTGGTCATAAACATCCTCATGAGACAATCTTCAGGGAACTGAACCTTAAGACTGCGTACATGCATATGAAACCTAACCAAATGAAGAGCAGCATTGTCTTTCTTTTCATCTTTGAATATCGGAAGATCCTCTAACCAATCAACCTTTGGCATAGGATTTGGAAAACCAGGGATATAAGACCGATTCATAGGAGCATACCTGGCATTCATTCTTCCAGTGGAATTCATCTTGTAACTTCATCAAGCTACTGATCTTCTAGCAGTGGAGTCACCTTCCAATTTCTTATTTGATGTGTGGAGTCGCCAAGGTAGTTTTGCAGCCTCAAAAAGATGTTTGAGCTCCTGCTACCTTCAGAAGTTCAACCTCTTAATTTCGGGAATGAATAGAATTCAGGCTCCCGGCAGACACACCAAAATGTTATCACAAAATCATGCCCCTGATAGGTTGCTGATCAGGAAGACTTTGAGTAACTATTTCAAACCAAACTTTTCGCTGAGGCTTAGCCTCCTCAGCCTGAGAGGGCTCTCTCAAAGGGTTAATGATTTTGATTAAAGAATAAGATAGATGGCTAACTCTATGGTTTGTGATTGTATATGTTTATAGGTTGAAAGATGAAGGTTGGCTACCATTGGGCTATGGAGTCAAAGTATGTTCAGTACCACAGCAAGATCAGCTTAACATGAAGTCAGGGCATAGAGAGTTTTTATACATCAACAAAACAAAGATACAATGCAAGGAAACACAGTTTATAAATACATGAAGGAAGTTAGAGCATCATTGATGAGTTCTAAGTAACATGTATTCATACCACTGCAAGTAAGTGAAAGAGGAAAGCCATGAGACAATAGGACATTAAAAACCCTCTTTGAATCCTAAGTAGTGAAGCCAAAACATTCTACCTAGCATGGAAGTCAAGGCATTATAGAGTTCAAGTGCAGAAATGCAAATATAAAACAGTGAAACACAGTTAGTTTATCTATGAAGGAAGTCAGAGCATCATTGATGAATTCTGAGTATCATAAGTAAACCTCACTGCAATGTAAGTATTGGAAGATTCCATCAAAACAAGAACATACAAGAACTCTTCATGAATCTTGAGTTGTCTAAGTAGAAATTCTGCATTAGGTTAAAAATATACACAGTCTGCACATAGAGCAGCAGTTGAGCCAAAAAGTCTCCAACCCTTTGCTAATTCGACCTCTTGCTCTATATAAATCATTTACAATTAGGATTCCATCATCCCTCATCAAGAGAATTCGAATTTTCCATCAGTGACACCTATTCTAACCATAAAACCAACCATTAATTAGAACTAGCTGTTAACTAGGAGTGCTAATGACCTAATACAACTAGGAGTGTAACTCCTTATTATGATTACAAAATCCTTATCTAAACATTTAAAGCATTATTTGACACCTAACACTCCATGAAGTCGAATTTGATGAAGCCTCCCACGTGGTCATCTGACTGCTGAAGACAAACCCTAGAAATTAGGGAACATGTTTCCCTGTTTTTAGGTTTAGGATCCCTGAAAATGGCACGTGGGACAGAGCCTTTATCTCTTCATCCATGACTAATTTTACAAAAATGAAGGAGATTTTTGTAGCCCATGTTGTCCAGAACAAAAACCTCTCCTGGTTTTTTAAAACATTTCTCCAGCTGTCCAGAAACTGTCCTTGAAAAACACGTGGCAAATAGGAAAAATCCGTTTTCTGAAAGTAGGGTCTCAATGAAAGCTTAGTATCTCCCAACTGAAAACACTTATGAATAAAGTGAGATAGGTTATTGTATCTGGACAATTTATGAAGAGAAACCTCCCTCATAATTCCAAGATACGTCTTCCTGTAACCAAAAACTGATCTTGAAAATGACTGCTAAAACCAGTAGACAAAGCTTGACTTTCAGCAGTTTCGTAGCGCAAGTTTAACCATAAATTTCTCCCACCTCAGAACGAATTTGAAGAAACTGAAAGAGGTTTTTGTATTTCATATTGTTAGAAAGAAAAACCTCTTTCATTTTGCAAAATTAAGTTCTCAGCTGCTCAGGAAAGCTTTTGGAAATTGACTAGTAAAAGTAGAAAACAGAGGTTTTCTGCTAAAACAGGCTGCTACAGGGGTTTCGTAGCGCGCTACGAAAACTCCTAGTTCAGTGATTTCGAAGCTAGTTTGAAAATTTCTCCAAAGTAATGTGAGATATGACTTCCAAACTCATGGTGAGGCTTCTAGGACATGGAATGAGGCTGTCAAACTTTGATGGAAAAGAGATATGACCTTGAAAGACTTCTAACCTTATGACCTAACTCTTAAAGCATGAAATGACCTAGAGACCTTTTAACACCATGACTAAAAGAAGGGTTTGTAAATGAGAATGACACTAATTGTGATGAGCTGACTCAAAACTTATAAGACTATGATTAGAAACAAGGCAAATTACCAAAGCTTAGAGACAAAGATTTTAGGGTGATAACAGCTGGTACCATCATAGATGAAGGGGCTTCTGTGAGTATCCTTTCCTCGACTGCTTGGAAAGCGCTTGGTTCGCCATCGCTTTTGCCTGAGATGAGAAATCTAACAGGCTTTGATAAAGGAACCATTCGACCGTTAGGGATCCTTCCCAATGTGCCCATAGCATTGAGGGGGAAAAACGTTCACATGAACGTAATGGTAGTTCAAGGATCCCTAGATTATAATCTACTCCTTGGACGAGACTATATTTATTGCATGGGAGCGATTGTCTCCTCACTCTTTAGAGTAATGTGTTTTTTGCACGAAGGAAGAGTGGTCAAGCTCGTAGACCAGCTTTCATTCCCCGGTTCACGCATAGCAAATAGTCATATACCATCCCTGAATGGTCTTTTCACGCAAGAAATGTCTCAATCTCCAGTCCGCCCACCTGATGAGCGCGAGTGATTCGGGGGACATGACTGAAACCCAGGGGGCATGCACCCTGGTCTGCTTCGACAGGAAAACTTCGGGTATAAGGTAGGTTTCCACGAGAGAATATGACTAGTTTGTACTCCCATCCGTGATTGGAAGAGGGAGTTATTCTAGAACAAGATTCTCTTGTCAAAGTTACGTGAGTGGAGTAGCCTCCTTCACTCACCTTTGTCTATTTCGGTAGACATCGCCGAAAAAGTGTTTTTTTTGCGCTGTGAATAGAACAATCTTTGGGTGACCTGTAAGAGGTAGGCCTCTCCCGGTAAAACAAATGTTTTAACAGAAGAAAGAAGGGGTAACCTTGAAACTCTGTTTTATACCTGGGGGCATGCAAACCTTTGGGAGTGCAAGCAAAGAGCGATCATTTATCTGTTTTTTTTGGATTGGTCATTTCCTAACTTGCATAAAAAAAGGTTGTGGGGCAAAACTCTAAAAATTTCCATTTTATATGAGACATTCTTATCACACGACTGGATTAATCGAGCAGTTTTAGCGCATAGTTCAATCTCGTTAAAAGATAAACATAAGACATGAGCAAATGTTTCCCCCCGCGTTTAAGCTCATTAAAAAATGAACTATTCCCCGGTAAATAACCATCGTGAATGTAGTACTTCAGCCATTAAATCCTTGGTCGTGTTTGCACCATCACCTCCACTTTTGCATTGGCCGATCATTCACCTCCATTTGATTGTTTACCCATTTTGAGGAACAGCTGCGAAGAGTGATCTCACTAGCCATCCTTGTAACACTGCCATGATTGGAAAATTCCAAACCTTACCTGGAATCAGCTGCTACCCATTTTATCACTCGTTCCTCAAAAGACGAGTCTCCTTTAAGCTCTTTTCAACTGACTCGTAAAATATGAAAAGATTGCCGAGCCATTGGCCTCTCCAGCTCGTTAAAGGGACCGAAAGTGCTATCTCTCCTCTAAATTTTAATCTTTTTGGACCTGAGAGATTATTACACGAAAAGATCGAGCACTTGTTTTGTTCGGCTCGTTAAAAGTATCAAAAATTCATCCCTTCTGTATTGTTTTATACTTTTTCAGATTTAAGGGATTAGATGATGAAAAAGGAATTTTGGAGTTTCCTTTACGTTCCTTTTCAGACTCTCTAAAATTGAAAAGGACTGAGTTATCTTTGTCGTTAAACTCGTTAAAATTTTAATAGCGACAAACTTGTCTATAGACGAGAATGAGTTTCACTATCGCTAGGCTCGTTAAAACATAGCGATGGGTTTGCCCGAAGGGAAAATTATAGAACAAACATATGTTATCCTCCTCAAGATTGACAAAAATAAAGAGGTACTGGTCAGCAATGACTGGGGAAAATTGGGAAGAAAACTTGAAGAAACTTTGTTGGTAGCAAGTCGCTCTTGAACATGACACTTTCACTCCACATCCAAGTCGGGTTGGGTTGTTCCATTCACCGGTCACATCACCATGGTCCCATCATACCATTCACATTTGGGGTTAATGCTACCAATCCATCACGTCAGTGACACCGATATGTTCAAGAGAAGTCATTCAGAGAATTCACCTGTGTCTCACCCACTACCATACATTTATACTCCATTCTTTCATGACCGCCACCCTGAACCTTATATCACCAGATCGTTTTCATCTCCATTAAAATCATTTGCTCTGTTCCGTGTCATTGATGTGGGATTCATTAAGGCCCTCCTGTGATGGATCACTTCTTGTCGACATCAGCTCATTATCGAAGAAGTCGATCTAGGAACACACCATTCAGTACTTTGAAGCTTGCATGCCTCAATGGCAAGTTTCTCACTTCCAGTGACAGGTTTACATCAATGACCTTCAACCGAAAGATTTTGCATGGTGTTGGATGCCAAGTCCTTTATTCACACCACGTGAATTGTACTGCAGTACCTTGAGGGTCATTATCATTATTGGTGATTCCTCTCGCGCTTGTTAACATCTTACATCATTGGCTGGTAATCAAGCGATGTCTTTCCATGTTCGACTTCAGAACATTTCTCACATGGATTGACTTGTACTTCGAGTGAATATCGAACGAGATTGAAGACCCTGGATCTAGTTTCATCCATCCAGGCTGCGATATATATTTAGGAAAATAGAGACATCAAATGTACATCATTGCTGCACAGATAATCATCCAATCAAAGGGATGATGGCTCTACCAGAATCATCAGTCTACACTCAGACGATTGTCTGTCCTATGTACATGAAAATGAATTTATAAAGTTGAGCATGGGAATGCCCGCCTCAGCTAGATCATGAAAATATGATGAAGATAATGTATTGTATTGTATCTTATTACAGGTTTCCTCCCAGCTTGAAAGAACTTCAGATCCTCATAATAAAGCATTTCACCCGACATCAAAAGATTAACAACCTCATGCTTTAGGGGGCAACTGTTATAGACATTTTTGGGCACTACAAACCCAAGCATGAAATGTCCATAAACCAAGGGCTCCTAAGTCCCTAAAAGTGTTGTTCTAACCCCTAAAGGAACAAGGTCAATAGATTACAGCTTCTCCCAGAAGTTCTCCATGAAAAACTGCTCAGAATTGGTCAAAACAGGATCATTTCAGCTGCTCCACTGGCCAGGTGCGTTGCATCTCACCTAAATACACTGTGTGGGTGCGTTGCATTTCAAAAATCCCTTCTATGGGGTGCGATGGGCGAGAAATGACAAATGGCAGTGTCATTCCGTGACGTGGAGAGGCAATGGAAGCTTCCAGAAACTTCTCCTGTGACCCTTGCCTCTCTAAATTTGACCAAGGATGAGTAAGAGATCATCAATCTCCAAGTGGAAGCAAGAACTATCAGAGAGAAGACACTAATCAAATCATAAGTTGACTCATCTCCATTACAGATATCTATATATGGATCCCTCATCCCAGAGATCCAGAGGCTGGAATTTTGCATATTGTAAGGAATTGCTGTTGGTTTCTTGAGACAAACATCAGATTGTTGGGTGATCTAAGCTTTGTATGAGGTGAAGAGGGGCTTCCTTGCTGAGAGATTGATGCTGGGTCAGAACAACTAGTTGTAACTCCTCTTGGCTCTTTCTTGTTTATCAATAAAAGCTATTCAAGTTTTCCTCCATACTCTTGTGTCATTGTTGTTTGTTGCATTTGTATGGTCAATTTACATCTGATCCTAGATTGTTTATGACTATAGATCCATATCTTTGTATACTGCTATGCTACTGTGACCTTACAGGTACTTTGTGAAGCTGGGCGTGCAAGGGAACAAGTAGCGAAAGACTATCAAGGAAGAGAGGAATCAAATCAAGGGATTAGCGCAAGACAGAGGTTAGTCCTTCTGTTCCTCTCTATCTATAATTCATAAAGGAAAAACGAAAGTAGCTTTACTCTGTTTGTTTCTAAGGCAGCTGTCACACCTTAGTGGGATAGAGCAGTTCTGTATAGACACTTTTCCCTGTAACAAAAGCCCCTTAGTTTGTTAGTAGTTAAAGATGTTTCGTGACCCACCCATGGTTTGTGAACCATGGCATTGTCAATAAAGAAGCTATATAAAGGAGTCATAACGAGTCATAGGAGGTCAACTAAAAATTGAATATCTATTTATGGGTAAGTGATCTAAGACAGAAAATTATATTTTCTGTACTTAGGCGAAGGGGAAGGCTCCTAAATCTGGGTGCGCATAGACCTTGGTAAGTTTGCAGCTAAGTGTACGGGCCCCTGCAGCTGTGTGCACAGAGAAGAAAGAATCTGTAATAGAAGAATTGATCATAATAAGGACTATTTTAGAGCCATATTTGTGTATTTGTGGCTTTCTGTTTACTTATGCATTTTCTGTGTATTCTCTCTATTTCATGCAATTATATGAAGAAACACTTAATTAGTGCGCGAAAGTAATATATCTACTAGTTTACTTAATGATATGAATTTTTAAGGAAATAAACGCAGGGTTAGAATATGTTTCTATAAGTTATTGTAATTTCCACAATTTAAGGGTTAGGGTTTGCGAAGGTTAGAATAAATCCCCATAAGTAACAAAAACCCATCACACAGACCTCTGGATGTAGAAACCTAGTTCTGTCATCCCCCAATACTGCCTCGGGTGAGACTACAGCCTGTGCTACGCAAGTTTTTGCTAAAAGGGCCAACAGTGAAGGGTTTTGTTGGTTGGCGCAACTAACTCTGAACCTAGGTCTAGACCACCACAAGCTAACACCTAGGTCAGTGACTAACCTAGAAAAACATAGAGACAAAGAACACAATTCTTTTCCTTAAAGTAAATAGATGACGGAGTGAATCATACCTAGAATCATTTGCACATTGCACTCCTTCTTTAGCTTGGAACCTCTAATTCCATCTCTGAATGCCAGCATTAGAACCTACACAATCAGATAACACAAGCCAAGAAACTACGATATCTATGTAGTATCATCTAAGTACTTCATTCAATAGATCAACATGGTATTGAAATAAGTGAAATAACAACATCACATATAGGAAAATAATGAATTCTTTGCATTACTATAAATGGAAGGAGATTACAACCATAAGTAGCAGTTGATCTTGTAGAAGAGCTCCTCCAAGTTGTTGACTTGTCATTTCCTTGTCACAATATGCACCTCTAATCACCCTAAATTCATGAGATGATGACCACTCACTACAACAACATAAGGGCAGAATTACTCTCCAAAAGCCAACCCCCAACCACATAGAAGGTTGGGAATATATAGAGAAGTAGGGTAAGTTGGGAGTTCTTATCCAATTACCAATCTAGGGTAAGAGATCCACCTTTGATGGAGGGATATGATCAAAGGATAAGTGGTTAAAAATCCAATGTAGGTAAGGATAGTATCCAAATGTTTTATCAAAGGTAATTAGTTGTAATAACTTATGGAAACTCCTAGAAGGGGAAACTTTCAGAATCTTGATCATTCTCCCGGATTTCTAGAACCAACGCAGGTGCAAATGGGAGCAACCTACTGGTGACCAATATAGGCCATAGTGGATCAACCTGCTAGTGAATGTACCCCAGTAGGCTTACAGGGAGTGTTGGTCCTCAAACTCTAGGGGATGAAGGGAACATGCTTAGGGCTTTGTGGAAGATGGTGACAAGGGGGAATAGGATGTTGATTAATCCCATTAGAAAGTTCACTGATAAAATGTGACAAAATGGCCTATAACACTAGTTTAACTAAATTTAATTGAGTTAAACTGAATTAAATAATTACAACTCAATAAGAACTCAACTCGAGCCAATAAATTTGGGGATCACTCTACATGACTCTAGATTGGCTCCCAACTCGAATTTACTAAGACAACTAAGTCAACTTAACTTAGTTAACTGTTACAAGTTGTTATGAGAATTAGAATTACAACTTAATTCCTAATTAAATTCAAGGAAAAATTAAATTAGGATTTTTCTTGATGTTATTTTTAACATTTCTTGTTGCAATTTTCAACACTCCCCCTCAACAGAAAAGGAATTTAACTTTATCTCAATCTAGTACCTTTGGAATTTTCTACATGCAACACTTATTAATGTTGTTGTTGCTACTACACATTTGCAACCAAAAAGCATCCAAACAAAATAAACTTAATGAAATGTGCTTGCAACTGTCTACTAGGAAAATTTGTGTTGCTTCCGACTCTGCTATTGAGCCTCCTACTCTACTATCAAAACTGCTCTACACTCCTCAATATATGTCTGACACTGATCCTCCTTCTACTGAATACTATGGGCCCCCCATAACAAGGTAATGATCAATGAGAAAAAACACACCTCAATGGATCTTGCCGAACTTTTGAAACTCTTGGACTAAGGTTTCATATCATCCCGCATCACACCTAGAGGTATGGATACATGTGCTCCTTCTGCCCACATGGATTGAAATTCCCCTCTAATGGAGGTCTTTTCTTGAGTGGAGACAGGATCTTGCCGAACTTTTGAAACTCTTGGACTAAGGTTTCATATCATCCCGCATCACACCTAGAGGTATGGATACATGTGCTCCTTCTGCCCACATGGATTGAAATTCCCCTCTAATGGAGGTCTTTTCTTGAGTGGATGTCTCCACTTGGTTTCCTCTCTTCTTCCTGAATTGTGGCTGCTCCACAACTTGCAAAGGCTGCTTCCGAGGGTGCATGTTGAGAGGTAATTCATGCTCCCTCTCAACCACCAAGTATCTAACCTTTTCCTTTCTCCTCAAGGATTTTCATGAATATTGTACCTAAAGTGCATATAGGTTCTTAACTTGCACACCGATCTATTTCACTTGTCCCATGGCGATGTGTCTAAGGAAAACCTTTCCTTTGCTAAATATCACATCGTAGCCACTATCTTCCAATACCAAGATGGAAATAATATTCTTCTTTAGTCCTGGAACATACATCACATCTGTGATTCTGAGTGGGGAGACAAACTCCCTCTAGAAAGTAATAGTATTGATGCCATTCGTCCTATACCTCCCATCATCTCCAAAATCTATGTTCTGCTTGAGGTCTTTCTCCTCCAAGTCACTGAAGAGATCTCTATTCCCTATCATATGGAAAGAGGCATAATTGTTGAGATACCAGATGCTTCTTGTTACAGTGCTCATCGTGCATGAAATGAGAGTGAAATTAAGTTCTAATTATGAAGCTAGAGCTTCACCTACTGCTGCTACTACATGATCCTTCTTGCTTGCTTTCTTCTGTGGGAATTTCATGGCATAGTGCCCGAACTTGTGACAATGAAAACACTTGATGTTCCATAAGTCCTTGTTCTTTTCACTGTCCTTGCCTTAGATCTTATTTCCCTTAGATTTCTTTTCTTTGCTGATTAATGAAAATTCTTCTTCCACTTCTTTGGATGAGGTCCCATCTTTGGTGTTTTTGTGAATCTCTTCTTGCACCAAGTCGAACCACTATCACTCCCTCTCTAGTAGCTTCTCCCTCACATTAATTGAGTCTTGGTAGTTGTGGCATCTCTTGGGAAGTCCTAGAAGTTATAGGCTCATCATGTCATCTTCCGCACTAGTAACACCGACACTTCCAAGCTCATCTCGACATTGGGTGAACTTGGTCAAGTACTTTAGTATTGTATCGCCCTTCTCCATCTAGATCTTTTTGATCTTGTCCTTCAGTGCCAACTTCCTGTCGTCATTGTTGTTTTGAAACAGGTCTGTTAAGGCCTTCCACATTGCAAATGGAGTTTCCTTACCATTGAGATTCAAGGCAATATGATCTCGATCTCCTTCTAGGATAATCCTTCTCTCCTCTGCCACACACTTTCTCTATTCTTCCAAATCTTTGGCATCTGATGTTGGAGGTTTCGGTATATCATTATATATGAATTCCTTTAGCTTGTTGTCTTGTAACACTACCTCCATCAGGTCCTTCCAAGATATGTAATTCAAACTACCATCAAGGGCATACTCAAGTCTCAATCCGTAGAATGACATCCTGTTGGCTTTGAAGTATGATACTGCATATTTGATTTATCATACACAAAAAACCCATATTCTCCTCTTCTATACTGATTTTAGCTCTGATTCCATGTAGAATTTTCTTGTATATTCAAATTGCACATTGTAATATAATAAAAACATTGAATTGAATCTACTCTACTCATCAGTGGAAACAAACATTGATTGATGAAATCACGAAGCAGAAAAGGAATAATTTGAATCACGCATAACATAGTAATTTTCCAAGGAAAGCCCAACTAAAAACACTACTATCTATATATTGCATTAATCAGAAGGTCTAAGAAGAAAATTCAATGCTTGTTCAACCTGAATAATCTCTACGCAAGTATAATCAATCTCACTGCTTCACAAACCATCTCAAGACAATACTTAGCCAAATTTGTTGCCTGCCAAGCTCCTACTTGCTTGCATAGTTTCCTAGGGAATTAGCCCATATTTAATTAGGAAATTCCTCATCCATAATTGCACAATCCATCCATAGGCCTTCCTCTGATTGCATGCACCATCAGTTTAATTTAGATTATTTTACAACTGATAGTACATTGTCCCTGAACTCTAATCTCAATTGGGTCTTTCTCATAAATGACATGCATGAGTTATTTATGAGTGAATTATCAGTTATCTGATTGATCATTGCATGTGAATTAAATCTAATTTAATTCACTTGACCTCTCTCTAGTTCCTCCATCAGTTAGAACTAGTTTAACTAAATTTAACTCAGTTAAACTTAATTAAATAATTACAACTCAATAAGAACTCAACCTGGGCCCCTAAAATTTAGGGATGACTCTACATGACTCTATATAGACTCCCAACTCAAACTCGAATTCACTGAGCCAACTAAGTCAAATTAACTTAGTTAATTGTTACAAGTTACCATGAGAATTAGAATTATAATTTAATTCCTAATTTATTTCAAGGACAAATTAAATTAGGATTTTCTTGATGCTATTTTTAACATTTCTTGTTGCAATTTTCAACAAATAGTGGTACCCTCTATGGGGATTGAACAAGTGTCTAAGGGAGAGATGTACCCCTCTATATGAAAGCATACACCATGCATTAGTGGTGGAGTTTGATGAGAAGAATTTCCCATAAAAAATATGGTCAAATTTGAGTTTCCCACATGATGTAATACTGCCCACAACAGACAAAATTTGTGCCTTCTACTAATTGGATAGCTGCTTTGTAACCCAAAGAGACTTTCCTCCTATTTTGTCTAGGGTTCAATATATGGAATCTTGTCAATTCCTTAGTCTAATGATTAATCATGGTCTCGACTAATTTTCCTTTTTGAGCATTCCAATCCAGTTCCCAATTATCACCTACCAGACCTAACTGTTATGCATTTTTCCACATGGTATTACAAATTTCATGTTGATCCCTGTCATAAAGGAATATATAACCTTTCTTGAAGTGTAAATACCATGCAATTCCCATTGGTAACTCCATCATATGAATGCATCCAAGACTTATCTTATAGAATAAACAACATCATATATATAAATTCCAATGTTGATATCTTTCAAAAGATAGATGATATGTCTCACACTGACACTAAAACAATCTAATTTATCTCTACAAGGTAGCAAACAAGAGAGAATGATGTTCCTCTTCATGTTTCCAATGATTCCCTCATGAAAAATGCCCTTTTGTAAGATGACCCAAGTCTTCCTTAAAATTGTGGGTACTTCCTAAATGGTCACCTGTTTTGAATGTAATTCAGGAGTCTGCAAAAAGACCAACTTCCTCAGATCATATCTCTGCAAATATTGGGCAAAAAGCTCTAAAATTCGAACCCAAGGTTTAGCACAACTTCTTCTCAAATGGGTTTTTTTTGCGACTTTTGAAACGTCACAGAAAAAAAGTTATAGTGAAAATGCCATGATGACCTGTTTGGAGCAGCAAAACCCTAGAATCCAAAGCTTTGATACCAAATGTTATGAAACCAGCTCAAGAAAAGATAGAAAAGATAAATCCACGCCTTAGAATTCAGCCTCTTCGAGGGGGCAACCTCCTTTACATTACATAAATGAACAATTCTTCGATGATACAAATGAAAAGACCTCCTTTCATATAGGAGTCTAAGGGGTCATAACATAATCAGAGCCGACATAACATTAATAATGTAAGGGCACAATAATAACAATAGTGGGCTTCTATGGGGCAAAATAGTAACAATATGGGCACTACATGGGTACATCAATATAATAAGTGGGTTGTACTAATAACAATAAGGGGTTACACTAGTAGTATAAAGGCCTAACAATAACACAAGTCCCGCTACAACTAGAACTGCATGAAGATAGTATCACAGGGCGCGAGGTACCCGCAGGTGCGCGTAGTGCAGTAAGTGCAAAGGTTTGACCGTGTATGAATCACCACATATCAAACATCCCTAGGGTGTGGAAAACTGGTTCTAGCACCCTCCCATATTACTTTGGGTGAGAGCTCAGTCCGTGCTCTGCGGACTATTGCCGAAAGGGCCAGTAGTACCAGGATTTGCTTGGCTAAATCACATCTGTACCTGGGTCAGGCCCCATTAAGCCAACAAATGGTTCCATTTTCGGGATCGAGATCTGCATAAGGGACGTCTGATGTCGTGCCACTGGAACCTGTTGTGGCCACCAACAACCCCCCTCTTTGTTTGGTATTAGCAATAACACCAAGCAAATGGGGACCCTTAATAAAAATCCAAAAAAAACATTTTGTGGAAATTTTTGTATTTCAACTCCTTAAAGTTGTATCGCATCGCGAGAAGAGAATGAAACATTTTCCTATGAGCATAATAAACTGCGAAGAAGCGACGCGAAATTCATTGCATCACATACATTATGAAGCACTCTTAAATGAAAAATCTTAAGGAATCTCCGACGGCCGATATGCGATGTCGCATAGAGCAACATTGCGTAAGCATCACATAATGATTCAATGACTAAGCGCGATCTGCGATCTGCGATGCTGCGATCTGCGATGAATGCGATTTGCGATAAATGCGATCATGAATTTCTGCGATGACACATCTTGACGACGCGATCCGCGATGCTGCGATGCGAGTCGCAGAAATCACCCATCACAAATTTTCCTCGGCGCAGTATTCAAGGAAAGCTGTCCGTAAACCAAAATTGGGTGCGCGCCTTAAAAGAAATTAATGAATGTACGCCAAAGTATTCAAGAAGGACAGTTTTGTGTTTTTCGAAGAGTCAGTTAGTTATGGGTGTCATGATTATGCATTCATAAGAGCTTAAAGCTTTCATGTCAATCTTTATTATCATTACTCTTTTCCTTTGCGTAAACTGTAAGACAGGAAATAACATGAAGCAATGTGTAGGAAACATCTAAGGAAAAGGGGAAAGCGTCAAATTCTTGGAGAACAGAGAAGAGATCCCTTCATAAACGGATGCCGCATGCAACAGAACCACAGATTCCAGAGTATCACTCAACAGATGTTGATGTCAATAGGCCATCCAACACCCAGAGTCAAAAGCACACAAAAGCAGCATGTTTACAAAAGATCCTGAAGCTTATGCCCGGTAAAGCAAAAAGAAAAAAGGCGCTAAAGAAGGAAAACGCACCAGAAAAGCCTGGAACAAAGAACGGAGGTAGTTTTCGATGCAGAAAATTGTTCAGAGAGCAAAGTCCCTAACTTTTTCAGTCATTCGCAAGGCTGGAAACCGAAATAGCAAAAGAAGAATCAGTTTGAGAGAAATTTGGGTTATTACCAAGTATACACGCAGTGAATACACCCAGCCAGAGGAAGATTCTCAAAAATATCTTCTAGTTTACCAGAAAGTGGTGCCAGCGCTTGTTATTTCTATTTTCATAGCTCAAACGAAAGCAAAAGGCGACCAGTTGACTCTTCCCAAGCAAATGTTGCATGCTTGCAGCACTAAGGAGAAAATACAGAAATGGTTAGGAATTAGATTCAATTTTTAGAAATAGTTTTGCTTTAGCAGAAGGGCGGTCATTTAAAACCGTATCCTAAATTTATGTAATTAAGTTAATTAGTTAGCAGTATTATACCCTTCTCAGGCATTAGGAGAAGGGTCCAGAAATTTGTCAAAAACTTGTCCTCAGAACATGCACTTTTGCACCCTCGGAGGGTGTTTTGATGAATGGATGGATCAAGGTTTATTAATGTTTGCATTTGATATCTGCTACTGATGTTGCACTTCTGTACTCTTAGTAGATGTTAGAGCAAGGAGAGATAAATCATTGTTGCTTGAAGCTTATGAGTGGAACCAGTCATAAATGATACTTTTATCTCTTGACTATTTATGTTTATATTCTTAAAGTGATATACAGTTTTTAGTTGTTTATATGTTACTGCATGAATGTATGAGTTACCATTTGGCACTTTTGTACGGTGGGGTCATTTATTTATGTTTGATATATGAATAACTTATTATGCGATATGTTGTTCACAACTGTTTTGCCTAACTTTTTATGCAAAGTGGTTTATCTTAATCGATTTCTATTCTTATGATAGCTGAATGATCTTTATTACCAGTTATTGTTTGAAATCTTTTTAGATCGCATAATAGAAGAAATTCACCCCGGGTTAGCATAGATTAGATGTGTTGTTTCTCATTAGATTCCAATAGCATAGAGTTAGTTTAGAAGTTTGAATTAAATTAGCTTTAAGTACTCTTAGATCAACATCATCCAACTCTACACACACACACACCCTTAAATTGGGAAACTGGTCCCATTATCCCCAGTCGGACCCGCTATACCAAACGGATAAGGAGTTGCCAACCAAGGTCCGGACCGGGTGGGTATCCCCCTTGTTGTCGACCCGATTTTCGGGGCTTCAACATATTTGGCGCTAGAAGGAGGGCCCGAACTATGAATGGCACCTAAATCAAAATCTAAATACCGTTCTGAGAGTAAATCGCCCTCATCAACTCCCCCGACTTCCCCAGTACGTTTAAATTCAGAGTCAGAAGTCGCTCGAGTATTAACCGCTGCTACATACCCTAATATTTCAGACCAATCTACCATTGAACCCCCTGAAGTTCAAACTCTGATTCACAAACTCCAGGGATTTTCTATTTTTACACAGAGGTCTGATAAATCTCAAAGCAGCGTGACTTCGCAGTACAATCCTGCTCATCCCCTGACCAGATTAAAGAGTGAAAAATTTGGCATCCAGCCAACTGAATTCCCTCTCCCCACCAGGAAAAGAGCAAGGAAAACACCACCAGAGTCTGACAGTGAGACTCTTTCATCTACATCGTCCATTTCAACTCCCTCACCGCGAAGTCAGCCACCCACATCTTCATTCCAAACCACTCATCCATCTTCCACAACCCCTCTTCTTCAATCGTCTAAGATCATAATATCTTCATCTTCCCAGCCTCAGGGATCATCCTCTTCACTTTCATTTACTAACAGCTCAATGATGGCCCAGTCTCCATGGAACAATCCTGTGGTAGTTTTAATGCCTCCACCCCTAAGCCAAATACCGGCCCATCCTGAGATATGGATACCCAAATTCAATCCAGAAGCAGGCATGCTAGCTGAAGAGCACATTAACAATTTCATGCTTTCTGTCAATCTCAACGGAGTTACCAACGAGGATGCTGTTGTCCGGCTTTTTCCCTATACAATGCAAGGAACAGCCGGGTCATGGTACTTTTCATTACCTTCCGGGTCTATCACAAGTTGGGACATTTTTCAAAGTCAATTCCTTACCAAGTTTGGTGATGACAGATCAACGGCAACGTTAATCAATGACCTATCCAATCTTAAAGCCGAGGCTAGAGAACCCATCAAAGATTTCAATTTACGGTTCAATAAAATCCTCAACAAAATTCCCACTGCTTCCCAACCCAAGGAAGAAGTACGATGTGAATGGTATATTACGGCCTTACCATCAAACTTAGCAATCTTCGTGGATAGGTCGAATAAAACAACCTTAGTTGAAAACCTGACAGAGGCCATAGCAGTAGAGAAATGCGTAGTAGCCCTGGAAAAGAGATCTGCGATAGAGGAACATAAATCTAAAAAAATCACCTTCAAGGAAGACCCCAAGAAGAAACAAACAAAAGACCCTTTCGATTTGGAAGGATTGCAAAAAGTATTAAAGACCATGTCCAATGAGATGATTGACATAAAAAAACAAGTAGCAGAAACTTCTTCAAAAAAGCCCTACAGAGATTTTAAAAGAGGCCCTTCAATGGATGTGAAACCACCCAATGCTATCTCAAATGTCGAATCCGAAGAAGAGGAAGAAGAAGAGAGTACCACTGAAGGGCAGACCGATGACGAAGAAGTTGTGGAACTACAAGGAATGTGGGATTTCATCCTCCCACAAGAAGAAGATAAAGAAGCATTTCCGGTTAGCACACGAAGCAAAAATCAACTTGATCCTCCCCAAACTACCCCTAAGCAGAAGGGCGCAAGCCCTGCAGCAAAAGATAAAGTCGCAACAAAGAAAACGACCACTAAAGCGACTCAATCTAGCCCAGTCCAACCAGATCAAACACCTCCATCAAGAACACTGATAGTGTCGGATGAAATGGAATACAATATTATTGATGACATGAAAAAGACTAGGGCTAATATCACTCTTTATGAATTGAGCAAATTGAAACATCAACAGAAGATAATGATGAAAGAATTACATGCCGTGCCTACTACATCTTTGCCTACAGCTGTAGCTTCCCACAACATGGGAAGACCTCCAACCAACACGATCAATAAGATTGATCCAAATGACATCGCCTTGATTGGAAGAAGATCAAGGTCTCACACTCCCCCTTTTCTTCTCACTTATGAAATTTTCAATAAAAATGTGCACAATTGTTTGGTAGATTCTGGTGCTTCAACAAATATTTTACCCAGAACAATATGTGCCAAGTTGAATGTTCAACCACAAAAATCCGTAGTGCGCATAGTTCAACTTGATCGATCTCAAGTCGAAGTGATTGGTGAACATAATCAAGTGACCATAAGATTGTCGTCTAACCCGAAGGTATGTCAGATTATTGACATTCTAGTAGCTGATATCCCAGAATTCTATGGCTTGATTCTTATCAGGGATTGGTCCGAAAAACTCCATGGATACTTCTCAACCGACTGGTCGCACATGTGGTTACCCTACAATGGTAAACCAAATCAAATAAAGGTTGAACGAGAGTTACACCAGAAGTACATAATGACGGAATTGGAGGGAGAAAATGAAGCAATAGCATATAACAACAGTATCATAGGCAATTACTCGGTAGATTCTTTCCTCGGCAATTTCAATGCTCATACATCACCTTACTTAGAAAATTCAGTTTTGTCCCAAGTCGAAATTTTTTCCCAAACTGATAATTCAAAGTGTGTTAATTTTGTAGACAAACCTGTAAATACATCTTTGTTTTGGAAATTATATTTTGATGGCTCTAAATCTAATAAAGGAGCAGGAGCAGGATGCGTTCTGATTAGTCCAGAAGGAAATAAGACCATGCTTACGTGCAGACTTGAATTCGATTGCACAAACAATACAGCGAAATATGAAGCCTTGGTGCAAGGCCTATACAAAGCAATCGGGCTGAACGTCAAGTATCTTCAAGTCTTCGGAGACTCTGAGATTTTCATCAAACAGGTACGTAATACCATACATTGCCTATCAGGTCATTTGAAACACTATCAATCTTTAGTACAATATTTGACTGAGCATTTCATAACATTCAATATTTTGTCAATCCCAAGACTCCAAAACGCGAGCGCAGACCTTTTAGCTAACGTAGCCTCCAGACTTATCCCCTCTGAAGATTTTAGTCCGGATAGATTCTCAATAGAATTAATCTTTATACCGTCCATCCCTGACAACATTACAAATTGGAGAGTATTCAATGACGATCCTGATATTGTAAATTTCCTCACTTCTGAAGGATCCTACTCCAATCAAATAATTGATGAAGGCCATCACGATCGAGAAATACAACAAGATAGCACTGATAATGCTATACATAAATCAGTGGTTAAGTTGGAAGACTTATACGATTTGAAAAGTCAGTTTAAAAGGTCTACCAATTCTAAGCTCTACAGTTCAACTCTGAACTACGAATTATTAAACCTAGGAACCGATGATAAACCACAAAACGTTAATCTAGGCCACGACCTAGCCCCTGAAGAAAAACTAGCGTATATTCGTCTTTTGAGACAATACAAAAATGTTTTTGCCTGGAATTACGATGCGCTGAAGACATACGACACTTCTATCATTCAACATACTATACCTATGATTGATAACGAAAAACCTGTCCAACAAAAACTCAGAAAAATCCACCGCAATTTAGAAAATCAGATAAAAACTGAGCTAAATAAGTTATTAAAAGCTAGAATAATTTTCCCCGTCAGACATTCCAAATGGGTCTCCAATATGGTACCCGTTACAAATAAAAACGGAGATATTAGAATCTGCATCGATTTTTGGAATCTCAACAAAGCCTGTCAAAAAGATGATTTTCCCCTCCCACCTATGGAGCAGATATTACAGGCAGTAGCAGGCTCAGAACTAATGTCTTTTTTGGATGGATTTTCAGGATACAATCAAGTGCTGGTACATCCCGATGATCAGTTAAAAACCACATTCCGAACTAAATGGGGCACATACGCATATCGGAAGATGCCATTTGGTTTGATCAATGCCGGCGCTACATTTCAGAGAGCCATGGACATCGCATTCAAGGGTTTAGTCAATAAATCTGTAGTAATTTATTTGGATGATATAACAGTGTACTCCAAGAAGCGAAGCGACCATCTCAAAGACTTGAAACAAATCTTTCAACGATGTTTAAGGTATGGAATTTCACTTAACCCAGAGAAATCCTTTTTCGCATTAAGTGAAGGAAAACTTCTAGGATTCATAGTGTCAAAATTTGGTATTCACATTGAGCCTGACAGAATCAAAGAAATTTCTCAAATATCCCTACCTCATAACAAAAAAGCCATGCAATCTTTCCTTGGTCAAATCAATTTTGTGAAGAGATTTGTCCCATATTTTTCACGAATTGTTTCTCCTTTCCAAAGCATGATTAAAAAGAATTCAAATTTTAAATAGGGTCAAGATGAGCATGAAGCATTCAACCTGATCAAACAAGCTATCATTAATGCTCTATCTTTAGCGACCCCGAATTTTTCAGAATCTTTTATCTTATACACATTCGCCTCAGAGAAATCATATGCCGCGATTCTAACTCAAGCAAATCAAGAGAAATCAGAAGCTCCAATCGCATTTTTTATCTCGAATTTACAAGGTGCTAAACTCAACTATTCAGACGTGGAGAAATAGGCATATGCTGTTTTCAAAGCGGTCAAATATTTCAGACCTTTCTTACTTAAAACCCATACTAAGGTCATAGTACCGTTTCCAGCGGTAAGAAATCTTCTAATACAGAAGGATGTGGGTGAAAAAAGAGCAAATTGGATCACTGCTTTACAAGAATACGACCTTGAGATCAAACCAACAAGCATTGTAAGAGGTCAAGGCTTCTGCAAAATGTTGGCTGGAGCATCGCAAATTCCTGAAAATTCATCTGAAGAGGTACAAATGTATGAGGTAAGCCTAAACGATGCAGAATCATTATATGCTGACACCATTTATTATCTTAAGAACGGGTATGCTCCATCACACCTGGATCACACCAAGAAAAGAGCTCTGAGATTGAAAGCTAAACAATATCAGCTCATAAATGATGTTCTGTTTAAAAAGAATTACGATTCTGTTCTTCTTAGGTGTCTTGAGAAAACTGAAGCCGAAAAGGTTTTGCAGGAACTCCACGATGGACCAGCAGGCGGACACTATGCTGGAGATGCTACTGCACATAAAATCTTACGTGCAGGATATTATTGGCCCACGCTATTCAAAGACTCACACAGTTACGTGAGGAAATGTCAAGTCTGCCAAACTACTGCAGGGAGACAAAAGAAACCGTCCATGCCACTACAGCCGGTAAACATCGAGCAACCATTCAGTCAGTGGGGCTTGGACATAATAGGTGAGATCGTTCCTCACTCTTCTAAGCAGCATAGATACATCCTCATGGCAACAGATTATTTTACTAAATGGGTAGAAGCAGTTCCTCTCAAGACAGCTAATTCTGAAAACATCATTGAATTCATAGATCAATTTATAATCACTAGGTTTGGATTGCCAACGGCTTTAATGTTTGATAATGCCTCATACTTTTCTGGGAATGCAATGACTGAGTTTGCACTTAAAAGAGGGTTCAAACTGAAATATTCGGCCAACTACTATCCACAAGGTAATGGATTGGCTGAGTCAACAAATAAAAACCTAATCAGGATTATTAAAAGAACAGTTGACCAGAACCAAAAGAATTGGCACAAAGCTTTGGTAAATGCTTTATGGGCAGATAGAATAACGAAGAAAGCTTCCATTGGCACTTCTCCCTTTAATTTAGTTTATGGGAAGGAAGTGGTTCTCCCAACTCATTTAGTGATTCCCTCCTTATCTTTAGTACAATACATCGATGAAGTATCTAGTTCCTCCATACAACTAAGACAAATGGAAATAATTAAATTAGAAGAACAACGAGAACAAGCTAAGAAAACCCATGCTCATCACCAAGCGCTAATAAAATCCTCTTTTGACTCAAGCATAATGACCAGAAAATTTTTTCAGATGGGAGATTTATTTTTGAAATGGGATAAGGCTCATGAAGAAAAGGGCAAACATACAAAATTTCAGAAGATGTGGCTTGGTCCTTTTCAGATTGTAGAAGTCATAGGCCCATCAACGTTTGTGTTGCAGGATTTAGCAGGTAGAAGGGATTCTTTGCCTGTTAATGGACAAATCCTTAAAATATATTTTCCATAGAAGATTACTCTTCTATTCTGTAGGATAGTTTTAGTTTTTCTTTTTCTTTTTTTTATAATAAAACCAGTTGTAGATGGTTACTACAGGGGCTCACAAAAAAGACACCAATTTTCTATCAGATTTTGATTTTTTATTTTTTTTTCTCTTGTACAAGTAGTAAAATTTTCGAAAAATCTGATCTTTATTATTGATAGATAGAGTTAACTTTAGCCTAGATATGATACTAGTTTCAACTTCAAAAGATTTGATGAAAGCAACCTTTGGCAAAAAAATTGTTTTATATCAGCACAATGAAAGGTATCAATAATAAAATAAAGATTCTCTGTAAAACTGCTGTTTTCAAACTCTATTATTGTCGTCCAGAGCTTTCTTAAGGAAAAACAATGACTTCCTCCCTGCTAAAGGAAATCGCAGCATTCAGAGGAACAATCCGAGAAAACACTATATCTCAAAGAATAAGAGGTCTCATCACGAGCCGGCTTATCATGATCACAGATATTATAACTTGCTGACTTTGCCAATACTGTCCTCCAAAACTGGGCAATGACTCAAGATTGTTGCAATCAAAAGACAAGGGGTCTCATCATGAGCCAGCTTGTTCAGCAAAAGTGTAAATCAAGTGAATGACTGTGTCATAATTTGGCCACCAAACCAAGACATTGTTCTTTAGAGAATAAAAAAGGAAAAAAGTGTCAAAATGGGTTTTTCTCTGAAAAGTTGTAAATAGCCTTAAGCAGGATAAAGGATCATTGCTGGGTAACAGGTAACCCTGTCAAGGCTATGGACGCCTACTGGCAGCAGAGGCTCTACCTACAACAAATGAGCATATTTTAAAAGCCAGCACACAGAGAAGACCTTATTTTATCTTTAAAAGACCAAGTAAGGGTTGATGTAAATACAAGGACAAAGCCTGAGGAAGCAAACAATTGGAATAGGAAAAGGTTGAAACAAAATATCATTGATAGGATAAGGCATAATGTACTCTATCTGTCCATAACAAAATTTAGACTTATGAAAATTTTTCTGCTTTGGAAGTTAAAATTCAATAGAAAAGCAGAGATAACTGGTTCTTCCCAGTGAATCGCCATTGTTGTGGCCACCAACAACCCCCCTCTTTGTTTGGTATTAGCAATAACACCAAGCAAATGGGGACCCTTAATAAAAATCCAAAAAAAACATTTTATGAAAATTTTTGTATTTCAACTCCTTAAAGCTGTATCGCATTGCGAGAAGAGAATGAAACGTTTTCCTATGAGCATAATAAACTGCGAAGAAGCAACGCGAAATTCATCGCATCACATACATTATGAAGTGCTCTTAAATGAAAAATCTTAAGGAATCTCCGACGGCCGATATGCGACGTCGCATATCGCAACATCACGTAAGCAGCACACAATGATTCAATGACTAAGCGCGATCTGCGATCTGCGATGAATGCGATTTACGATAAGTGCGATCATGAATTTCTGCGATGACACATCTTGACGACACGATCCACGATGCTGTGATGCGAGTCGCAGAAATCACCCATCGCAAATTTTCCTCGGCGCAGTATTCAAGGAAAGCTGTCTGTAAACCAAAATTGGGCGCGCGCCTTAAAAGAAATTAATGAATGTACGCCAAAGTATTCAAGAAGGACAGTTTTGTGTTTTTCGAAGAGTCAGTTAGTTATGGGTGTCATGATTATGCATTCATAAGAGCTTAAAGCTTTCATGTCAATCTTTATTATCATTACTCTTTTCCTTTGCGTAAACTGTAAGACAGGAAATAACATGAAGCAATGTGCAGGAAACATCTAAGGAAAAGGGGAAAGCGTCAAATGCTCGGAGAACAGAGAAGAGATCCCTTCATAAACAAATGTCACATGCAACAGGACCACAGATTCCAGAGTATCACTCAACAGATGCTGATGTCAATAGGCCATCCAACGCCCAGAGTCAAAAGCGCACAAAAGCAGCATGTTTACAAAAGATCCTGAAGCTTATGCCCGGTAAAGCAAAAAGAAAAAAGGTGCTAAAGAAGGAAAACGCACCAGAAAAGCCCGGAACAAAGAACAGAGGTAGTTTTCGATGCAGAAAATTGTTCAGAGAGCAAAGTCCCTAACTTGTTCAGTCATTCGCAAGGCCGGAAACCGAAATAGCAAAAGCAGAATCAGTTTGAGAGAAATTTGGGTTATTACCAAGTATACACGCAGTGAATACACCCAGCCAGAGGAAGATTCTCAAAAATATCTTCTAGTTTACCAGAAAGTGGTGCCAGCGCTTGTTATTTCTATTTTCATAGCTCAAACGAAAGCAGAAGGCGACCAGCCGACTCTTCCCAAGCAAATGTTGCATGCTTGTAGCACTAAGGAGCAAATACAGAAATGGTTAGGAATTAGATTCAATTTTTAGAAATAGTTTTGCTTTAGCAGAAGGGCAGCCATTTAAAACCATATCCTAAATTTATGTAATTAAGTTAATTAGTTAGTAGTATTTAAACCCTTCTCAGGCATTAGGAGAAGGGTCCAGAAAGTTTTCAAAAACTTGTCCTCAGAACATGCACTTTTGCACCCTCGAAGGGGGTTTTGATGAATGGATGGATCAAGGTTTATTAATGTTTGCATTTGATATCTGCTACTGATGTTGCACTTTGGTACTCTTAGTAGATGTTAGAGCAAGGAGAGATAAATCATTGTTGCTTGAAGCTTATGAGTGGAACCAGTCATAAATGGTACTTTTATCTCTTGACTGTTTCTGTTTATATTCTTAAAGTGATATACAGTTTTTAGTTGTTTATATGTTACTGCATGAATGTATGAGTTACCATTTGGCACTTTTGTACGGTGGAGTCATTTATTTATGTTTGATATATGAATAACTTATTATGCGATATGCTGTTCACAACTGTTTTGCCTAACTTTTTATGCAAAGTGGTTTATCTTAATTGATTTCTATTCTTATGATAGTTGAATGATCTTTATTACCAGTTATTGTTTGAAATCTTTTTAGATCGCATAATAGAAGAAATTCACCCCGGGTTAGCATAGATTAGATGTGTTGTTTCTCATTAGATTACAATAGCATAGAGTTAGTTTAGAAGTTTGAATTAAATTAGCTTTAAGTACTCTTAGATCAGCATCATCCAACTCTACACACACACACACCCTTAAATTGGGAAACTGGTCCCATTATCCCCAGTCGGACCCGCTATACCAAACGGATAAGGAGCTGCCAACCAAGGTCTGGACCGGGTGGGTATCCCCCTTGTTGTCGACCCGATTTTCGGGGCTTCAACAGAACCCAACAAAGAAGGAAATTGAAGAGCAGTTGGACAAGAAGATTCACGAGTTCGTGACACAAGAAAACAAAACTCCACAAGTATCTAAGGAAAAGTGGCTAGATCACTACATGTATACGGAAATCCACGAGATTTTCTTTGCATCCTTTCCATCTGAGCTATATGAGTGGATCGCAAAGTTAACAGACAACCAAGGAAGGTGTAGGCTCGATAAACCAATAGTGTGGACTCCGGAGCTAGTGCGCAAACTAGAAGCCTCAAAGGATAAGATAGCACGAGCTGTGGACCACTGGCTTGACCAAATAATAGGAGGATTTATCACAGAGTTCATGGTGGACATGATTTCCATTTACAGCAAGGCAGAGTGACGTTTTCTCGAGGGACCGTGAGGTAAGTATATTAAATATTTGAAAAATTGGATTAAGATGTTGTTATGTGAAATGCGGGTTATGCGAATAAATTAATGTTTGGGATTACATGGAGCAAAAATATCTACAGAAGCGGAAGTAGCGAAGAATTAGAAATTAGTCCCTTAATTTCACCCTCATGGGAGAGCGAGGACGAGCTCGGTAAGGTTTCTCCGAGAAGTGTGGTCAGTTTGATGTGGCAGCAGATTTCGTAGTTACCACCTCTACCCACACTGCCACCCACTTCACCTCCCTCACCTCCATCTCCACCCTCTCCACCTCCACCACATCCATAATTCAGCATGGCGAGTGCGATCAAACTACCAGTGTTCAGAGGAGTAGGGAATGAGGATCTGGACCAATTCTGGTTCGTGGTAAGAGCAGTATGGGAAGCACAGGGCATCACGGATGAAAATAGTAAGAAGGCTACATTGGTGAGCACTGTGCAGGATTGTGCATTGACATGGTATATCAAGCACTCTAACGACCACCCAAATGTAGGGATAGCAGAGATCTAGAATGCGTTGAATAAGGAATTTAGTAGGCCAAAGTTAGAAACACAATCAATCATCGGGTTTAAAGAGATCGTGATGCTCCCTGGAGAGACTCCCTGGAATCTGCATCAACAGCTGAAGAGTATGATCCACGAAGCCAATATGACGTTGATAGATGGATAACATCGCGCATGGTTTGTAGCATCTCTGGAACCGCACTTGAGGACGACGCTGTCACAACAAAAACTTTCCACTCAGGCCGAAGCATTGGAAATGGCAATGAGATTACATGAGACCCTGATACAAGACCCTGGGTTGGGAGTTCAACAAATCCACGTGCAGCTACAAAATCTGTGTTTGGAAATGCAAAGTTTGAAGCAGGATAGGGCACCGCGGCTAGAGGCACATGAGGAGGTATGGTGCATAAAATGCAAAGGCCAGGGCCATGACAAGGATCACTGTCTAGTGTTCGCGAACTACTTGGCAGGAGGAGGGCCAATGCTGCTGAGACCAGAGGCGTAGGCAGGGCCGAGCGTAGCACCCGCTTTATGGTGCGCGATCTGTCAAATAGGAGGGAAACACATGATGAACAATTTTCATTTGCTGCAGAAATATACAACGCCACCTAGCAATTGTTTTGTAATTTCTATAGGTCGGTAGGCCACGATGAGCACACTTTCCGCAGTTACGAGCTAATGATGGATCAGAACCCTGCCTATAGGATGCAGAGTGAAACATGAGCCCTCGACCCAGATGTAGGGATGGCGTGCGCTGGATTGCAGGGGCGAGGTCAGGGACGAGGTGGAATGGGACCAGGAAGGGGCCGCAGACAATTAATTTTTTATAATTGCGGTGGACCAGGGCACTATGCCTGTGATTGCACCACTCCAACGAGGATATCCTATTCGTATTGTGCTCATTTTGATCATGAAACAATAGATTCTCCTATGTTGATCACGACGATGCATGAAAAAGAGGTATTCTAGCCTCCCCCGACTTAGAATATACAAATGATGAGGTCTGAGCTGTGTGAAGAGGACCTAAATGTAAACATGATGCTCAGAAATGGTAAAACCATGGGAGAGGATAAGGGGAAGCAGCCAGAGGAAAGTACATGGGTTTACAAGGCTACTGCAAAGGAACCCGAGTTTGACTTAGAACGCGCAAAGGAGACATTCATGGAAGCTAAGAAGAGCTTCGTGGAGGCCTCCACTTCACGTAGGAAGGATCAACCAGAGCTAGGAATGGATCCTTCAATGCTCACTACCTTTCTAGAGACATGTATGAAATTGTTACGTGACAACAAGGCAGTTAAAGGACTATAGGAACTGATCACTAGGTGCGCAGGGTCAGGGGAACCGTGCGTAGTCTAGAAATTGGGGAAGCATGCATTGCGCACTAAAAGGGAGATGAGGTTGACTGCACATATTGGTGAGTATGAAATGGATCAGGCAATCCTAGATCTGGGTTCAGACATGTATATATTACTGGAGAAAACATGGGAACGCATGGTTAGGCCCGTTTTACAGTGGTCCCCTATTCAATTATGAATGGCAAACCAATAGAAGATTTTGCCCATGGGAAGGTTGCAAGGGGTAACAGTTGATATTGAAGGCGTGAGCACGCAGATAGATTTTGAAGTAATAGAGATTGTCGATGATAGAAATCCCTATCCCACATTGTTAGGAATAGATTGGGCCATCGATATGAATGGAGTATTCAACCCGAAGAAGTGCAAAATGATCTTCGAGAAAAAGTCACTACGCGTAGTAGTCCCACTGGACCCAGTTGAAGGAGTGCGCTATAGTAAACCAGTGCATGACGATGATCTCAATTGTATTTAAAAGATAATTGCATGAGACCAGGATTGGGTGAATCTTACTACAGACTAGAGGATCTTGTGGGAGAGCGAAATCTCCTGCACTTCAGATTCAGATGAATAAATAGAGCGCTAGAAAAATTGGTTGCACGAAGTGACAATACTGAATTGCAACAAGATGCTTAGATCACTGCGTTGCGTAACAACCGAGGCAAGAGAGCTACCAACATATGATGGATTAATAGCAGTGGACGAATTCCTAAGCAAATTTGAAAGTGCGGTACCCGAACAACATCAGTTTGATGCGTTGAAGTGGGCATTGCACGCAATACCTGCACGATGGTGGGGTACACATCAAGGAAGTTTTGAGGACTGGCGCGGATGTAGAAGGATGATGCACCTACAATTTGGAAGCCCCCAGCTTCAAACAAAATTTTGTCAGCGAGGATGGAATAACTTGCACCCACCTGTCTCGATGGGTACAGACATGTGCTATGCAGTCCACAGAAGCACACCCCAAATTCAAGATCGAAAATCAGAACAGGACACAACAGTAGGAGAGGCGACACGCACCATAAACGTTCCACGTAGAAGTATTCAAGAAGGTATGTGGAATCCTGAAAAGGGTTCAATAGGCGAGATGAAATGATTGGGACTTGCATGTACCAGCAGTTTGACGAGCCTATAGGGCCATGTGCAAAAACCTAAGCACGGAGATGATTCCGAAGCTGAAGAGCAGAGTTGAGACCATAATTTTGGAGGAAAGGAATCCTCACGCAATAGCTCTCACAGTTGGGACAGTACGTGAGGACCCAGATAAAGGAATTATGTAGTTATAGGAAGCCATTCGGCGAAGGAACCTTAAGCTTCGTGAACTCGAAGAAGATCGGGTATGACTGAGGAATAAAAGAATGTCAATGGACGCGGAGATCAAAAACCTGGAAAACAAAATCGTGCAAGCATGTCATGTCGATGGACTCAACATGACCAGACAAGATATGGATAGCCAGACTCTTTCATTAGAAGATTGTCACCGAGGATTTGTGACTCTACTACCATGGCTGCGACCACACCTTACTAAACAAAGTAACCAGAGGAGTGCACCATAGAAGGAAGAACGCGCGACGCTGACTGTCGCAAGGATAATTGAGAAGTGCCCACGGGATAGGTTGGAAGGTGAATTATAGTCTCGCACAGGTGGTGCAGCCACCTAACTAGCCGTCGGAAGCACAGTCTCAGCGCTTTGAGCAGTTGAAAGAGAGCGCGGGACTATAAAAGAGTCTATGGGGGAGCTGTGCGATAAGGAGGTTGTGCGCAGGATCAGTATGTCATAGGGGTCACGCCCACACATAGGGGGCTGAAATGCCAAGCTGGTAGGCTAGGAGGTGACCATTGGTGTCACTGTTCATGACAAGATGTGAAATTTAAGGCAAAGAGGAGCGGGCAGTGGGAATTAAGACATGAATTAAGAGCTAGATTTGGGACAATCTGCCGCCAAGAAGGCATTAATGACACAGAAGTGGGGGGAATGATCAAATTAAAATTCAAAAGATGTTATAAAACCCCTGGGGCTAGTCACAAGCCAACACTTGGTTGTTTGAGATTTGAGCAGTTACAGAGCAGTGAGCACCAAGCACTCTTATCACCTTTGAGTGCGCAACTGAAAAAATCCCGTGAAAACATGATGACTGCTACCAGACCAAGAGTGCGATTTGTCGAAGATACCACTGAGGCTGTAGAGCTCGATATGGTCCATGAGGAGACCAGAGATGCGGCGCTTGCGCCAGAAGTTCCAAAATCACCACGAACGCCACGGACGAAGAAAGATAAGCAGATGATGGGACCAATCCATGTTTCCCCAAGAAACCCACGGTTCGTTAAATTGTCAATGAAAGAAAAAGGCAAAGCTGTCACCATCGAATCTGATGAAGAGGAGGAAGACCTACAGGTGCTAATTGACAAAATAGAGGCATAGGATGATGAGGAGGAGGATGTCCCACCAATGCCTTCAACAACAAAGTTACCCACGTATGTCCCCCCATGGAAAGGGAAAGACAAGATACCGAAAGACCTGGAGGCTACGAAGAGTGCACTCCAGACCCTGCTCCTCCCCGATGGTATAATGTTTGAAGGTACACCTTTGGGATGAGTACCTACCATGAAGTTCGAGGATTGGGACCTCGTGAACAGTGAGAAGTTCCCACACCTGGCCACGAAGAGTTTAATGAAGCAGAATTTAGAGGGGCCCGTTACAGTTTTGGAGCCATGAAAATGGTTGTGCAGTGTGGAGAAGGCTGGGTTACTCCATCTGCGATGGATACCCCACTACCACCGCACACCCATCACCATTTTCATCATCAGGTAGCTACTGTGCCTAGTGCATGATGGGTATCTCTGGCTGGAGGAGCCTATTCCCATCATGGCCGACCTAATTCAAAGAATTTCTCGACTGCCCTTCAAAAGACACGACCCCACGGCCATAGCAGGAAAGAGTAGTGACTTGGCCCTCGCAGAAGATATGAAGGCCAATTATAAACTAGAGAAGAAAAAGCAAGGGTATGCAATCGCAAGCATTAAGGACAAAGGGGTGCGTGTAGCCACCCAGCTGCTGGCCAACAAGCTGATGAGGAAATGTTGTGCCAACGAAGTCCAGCATCTATGACTACGCTGGCAGAGCAGTGCACATAGGGGGTACAGTTCAACTAGGCGTAATTCCTCTACGAAGAGTTTCTGAGGAACTCCAAGGAGTCCTAGGAGTAGGGTAAGACCTTCCACTACACGTGGTTGCTCTCATCCATCTTGTTGGTTACAGGGGAACTATCGAAGGACAACGAACTTCCAAGTATTGAGCATGATCTGGTCGAAGCTATGAGGTACACTTCGCTCTGGGCTACAAAAGACGTGAAGAAGATTCGCAAGACAAAGGTGTTCTGGGTGTTCATGGAGGCAAGCATCCGAGTGTGGATCAACCAAAGGCCATTCCTTTCTCCCATGGTTCATAATAGCTTGTAGAGCTTGGCAGAGTTCAAGGCGGATATGCATAACCTGTATATCTGGGTGCGCAAGGATCTAGTGTAGAAATGGGTGAAGCTTCCGTTCATCACAATAGATGATGCGATCTTCACAGTTATGGAGTCTTGGCCTCCGAAGTGGTGCACACTAGAGTTGGCTGAGGTGGAAAAGGCAGGCATGCAGAAGCAAAATGATGTAGCCAAGCGTCATATCACAAAGCTGGCCAAGAAGCGGCGCAATGAAAAGGTAGCTGCGGAGGTTAGGGCACTACGTGGAATGGCATTAGAGGCAGCAGCGTAGAAAAAGGTTGAGGAGGTAGTAGTAGCAGCAGTAGTGCATACAACATAACAAACTAGAGTGCCAATAGAAGAGCTCGAGGAGGGCCAGGAGGTGTCCATGGGGAAGCAGACCAGGGAAGTGGACAGGATAGAAGAGTGCGCAAACCTCGGTTCAGCATCAACCCAACTCAAGTGGCCATGCATCCTTAAGAAAATAGCTCCCAGGAAGACGTTGAAGGTGACAAAGACGTTCATTGACCCGATCATTCTCATAGAAAGTGATTTGTTTGACATCGGCGAAATGGTTAGCGAGGTCACAAAGGACGCACTCCAAGAAATGAGGATGGAGCAGAACACTGTTTTAGGGGCGCTTAGTATGCAGCTACAAGGCTTATAGGTATAGCCCCCCAAAATAGGTACAATGGCTCTGTACATCACAACAAGAACCGCAGAGGCCGAACAGATGTTGTGCACCCATAAGGACAACCCTTTTGTGTTTCCCAAAGGTGCCCTAGCAGCAGCAAGCGAGGTTGATAGGGCTGAGTTGAGTAGCTTGAAAGGTGTCGGCTTAAACTTGGCAACTGTGCTACGTGAAACCCTGTACCAGTTACAGGATGGGGTCATTACAGAGCTCCTCACCAGGGAAGGCTGCCCAATCCAAGTCTTGAATGAGCAGAAAATCAACATGGATCAGCTCAGCCTCTAGCGTGATAAGTTAGTTGTGCAGGCTCGCAGACTGGAGCAGGCAGTAGAGGATGAGTGTAGGAGCATCCCAGAGTTGTCTATGCTGGTAGAGCTACGAGAAGTAGAGCAGGTCCATCGATTGGTAGTCGGAGTCCGCGAGGCCAAGGAGGAAATGGTGAAGGTTCAGTTGTAGCTAAACCTGCAGATTGTCGAGCTACGGTTGAAGGTGAAACCCTCCATGCCCCTAGAAGTCAGTGAGAAACACGCCTGTGCTATCCAAACGGGGTTGGAGCAAATTGGCCAAGAGGTACGTGACTGCACTGGGATGTTGGATCAAACACTAACCATGCTTACATACCTGTAGGAAGATCCAAAACTACAATGCCTAGAGACAGAGGCATGCGAGTTGCAACAGGAGTACGACAGTGTCTGGGGGACTGTACAGATGGTCGTCCTTACTCAACGACTTGCCAAATTGCAATAGGCAAGGGCACTGAAGGACCAGTTAGACACCACGTGACGAAAATAAGCCTTCCTTAAAGCGCGCATCCAGCCATGGATCGATGAATCTTTCACAATTACAACTACCATTGAAGGAAAGCTGACACAAATGTAGGGACTTTATGTGGTTAGACAAGAATGTGACCCTGATCATGAAGGTTCAGAGATACGCGTGCAACAAGTACAACAGACAGTGGAACAGTGTGCTACGGACACCCAAGCTACGTGAGACCTACTGGATGGACTCTGCACAAAGATCGCCGCACCAATGGAGTGGCTCGAGACAAGTCACAATGATTGTGTTGGGGGCCTATTGGGCATGGGATCCCTCGTAGCAGGTTTTGGGGCTTAAAGCCCGAGTTTTGGTCAATTGTATTGTAAGACTTCGTGAAGTGCGGGCGTGGAGCGCAAAAGTCTGGGATGAGTCATAGGGTTGTCCACCCTAAGAATTGTAATTTAATGTAAATATGTGTTGGCCTAAAATAGAGCAAGGCTCTAAGTGTAGAGAGAAGAGAAAAGTAGAGAAGAGATAGAATAGTGAAGGCATGGTTAGAGCATAGAATGAAAGTTGAAGTGTATTGGGTCGTAGTGGTAGGAAGAGGCTTTGGAGCTGAGTGTGCAAAGGCCTAGTAGAGTCCGCAGCTGAGTGCACGAACCCCTGTAGTTGAGTGCGCAGGGTGGAGTCGGTTTGTACTTGCATTGAAAGTTAATAAAGAGAAGTTTATTATGTGCATCTGTTCTTGAATCCTTATTTTGATGTTATACATTATTGTTACTCTATTTATTTACTGCACACACTTGATGAATACTCGTATGAATGCTTATATGTGAATTTAATCTAAGTAATCAGCTAATGGAGACTAATTAAGGAAGACTTGGGTAAATAACACGGGTCACGCTGTGACTAGAACTGCGTGAAGAGAGTATCAAAAGGTGCAGGGTACCTGCAGGTGCGCGTAGCGCAGTAAGTGCGAAGGTTTGACTGTGCGTCAATCACCACATATTAGACATCCCCAGGGTGCAGAAATCTGGTTCTAGCACCATCCCATACTACTTTGAGTGAGACCTCAGTCCACGCTCCACGGACTGTTGTTGAAAGGGCCATTAGTACTGGGATTTGCTTGGCTAAATCACTTCCGAACCTGGGTCAAGCCCCACTAAGCCAACACATATCACAAGATTAGATCAAACTAGTGGAAAACTAAAGGTTAGATCTACATAAACAATAATCTGGAAATTTAGGACAACATAACTAGAAATATGTAGAAACAATCATATTCCTTGCTTTCATCTATGGGAAACAAAAATTACACAACTTGGTATTACAAACAATCTTCTGACAACATATTTATCCCACTGTGTAGACATAGTAATAGCAACTATTTGTTGAATATTTCAACTCATGATAATCAGATCTGCACTCAAAAATTAATTCCTGCAACTAAAAACTAAAAAATAGGAAACACCTATCAAAACAAATAGAGTTGCTTAACCAAATCACCGTATGAAAACTCCAAAGTGTAGAGACTACATATCCCTTGATTAGATCAAACTGGTGGAAAACAAAAGGTTAGATCTACATAAACAAAAATATGGAAATTCATACAGTATACTAAAACTCTCTAACAACTATCACATTCCTTGCTTTTATCTATGGGAAAGAGAAAATACATAGCTTGGTATCACATACAATCTTCTCACTCAAAAATTATATTATCAAACAGTGGCATAACACTAAATGCACTACCAACTACTCTTGTAAAGGTGGTTTGTCTAAGACATATCTCAATGATTTACGCCTGTCTCTCCTTTATAGAATAGGAGAGAATATGGTTTGCAATGCATGTAGACTACCCAATTAAAGCATCTAGTTTGATTGTATCAACCCAAACCCTACCTAGGATAGTGCACCCAACTTTCATGGGAAACTTGTCTATAATAGCATGCCCAATGAAGAAGTGTAAATGCATGTGCACATGATTCTTCTATATTTTGAAACAACACCCTATCTAATTCTAGAAATTCTCCCTAATCCATTCACTTTTCTCTATCTGGAAAATCCTCTCACTCTGTTGATGCATGTATGCTTCACTAAGTCTATTGTTGTTGAATCTGCAGCTACCAAATCTACTCATCATGTTGCACCATACATGATACTCCATCTCACTTCAAGTGTGTCCTCTTCTTGAACCAAACAATCTATGCTTACAAGAATGCACCATCTCTGTAGATAGAAAAATTAGCTAAGCAATTATCGTTCTACATGCTTCAAGGAATGAAGAACAATCTAGAGCAACCGAGTAAACCAAAATTATCATCTCTTCCTTTCTTTGAGAAAATTCATGCTAATCTTGAACCAAAGGCACTTCTTCACTTTGCATAGGTGTTTCAGCTTCAAATCCAAAACATCGGTTAAGGAAAGTGAGTATTGTAGGCCCTAAATATTTCTATTCATCATACATGCAATGAAAGGAAAGAGACACATCTTCACAAATTTTGAGTCCTCTTGAACCCTATGCAGATATGTTTTTTCCGTTGTGGACTTGGATTTGGATTCTCAAGTAGAATTTGAAGCATTCCAAAAACTAGGAGATACAACTACTAAGAGACAAGTGGTATGATTTTGATTTTATCTCTTCTCTAGTTAATATGAGCATGTAGACTATTTCCATAATTGTAAATTACAATTGAATCCATTGAAGCATTGGTTGGGGAAAATAATTTTGCTTCTCCAAATCCTCATTCTTTATCTCCCATCAAAGAAAGAGTGACCTTTCCTATAGGAAGCATACCAACAAACATCCTCATTATCTGAACCTTCATTTGATGAAGAATATTTTGAAGTAGCAACAAATATTATAGATGTGGAACAATCATTGGAAATATCATCATCCTCATTGGGATCTTCCCAGTCTCAAAATTCTTTTGGGAGATTCTATAAACACAAAATACTAACTAGAGGATAATCCTCATGCCATTTCCTGGATTCACATTGCAAGGACATCATGAAAAGCCTCATCAATACATCATGTTCAACTTCAAAACAATTAGAAAATCAATCAAAATACCTAAGATGTTGCTTAATTGAAAGATGATCAAACCTTGAAACCTAGGATAGGAGTCACACCACCAGTTTCAACTAGGGAGTGGACAATAAAACCTTGGTATTCTAGTGAATAATAACTCAATGCCAACCTATTTGATTTTTCTATTGGCCCATGTGATCAGATCCCTCAAATTAGAGTTACAATAAGAGACTTAGAATCTTCTCCATACATATGCCTTCTCTTTCATAATGTATCTTGTCATACACAACATGCAGTGAGAGATAATTGCACTTGAGGAACATGGCTTTGCTCTCCAGTGGTGGCACCAAAAATTTTATCACCTAGAATGGTTCCTTGAGGAAATCAGTCCCAAGGGATTCTGAGAACATCTATATTTGTTGTCCCTCTTGTTGATAACAAATTTCTCTCTTTGGAGATGGTGCATGCTAATATGGCGAGGCATGTCTAGTCAAATTCTTCAAATCGGCAAATAGATATATCAAATAAATGCTTGAAAGATGTAGAAAAATATTTATCAATTATGCATGAGTGACCAGTGTAAAGATAGTGGGGGATGGAGAAAATTGAATAGCCAAAGATCCAGAAGGAAATTTGAAATTTAATCTCACTAATTGAAAGATCTCAACTCTGTATGATTAAAGCATAGAGAACATTATGCTTTGAATGAATTCTTAATGATTAAACATTTACATAAACAGGGTAAACTTTCTTCCATTAATCAGAGATGTCAAAGTATATATTTTTGATACAATTTTGAATCAAGTTTACCCCAAGGAAACATAGGGGACTTAGTTGAAGTTTCTCAGCTCCAGACAGATCTAGAGTAGGGCACCTCCTGCCTGTCAGACTACCTCCCAGTGCCAGAGGAGCAACTAAGGATCCATCCAAAGTTTCTTTCTTTGGACCTTGGGTGTTAGGAGTATCCCTGGCTCATACATTCCCCCTAGGATCATACAACCGGACCCCTTAATTATTGCCAGGGACTATGATAGGAAGTCACTACCCAACTCATTCTTCTTTCCCTCAGCCATTAGACTCAAGTGAACTTGATGCCATTGGCTTTGATTTTATATCTCTCTATGCCACTCTCTCCATCTAGAATGGCTCTTAAGTTTTCCACTTTTCCACTCTTGGAAAAAATCACTTAGTATTTTGTATCACTGAGTCTGTACCCATCTCATTATTTTTTACATGTTTCTAAGACTGCATCAATATATGTTTCATTCTTTATATTATTTTCAACATTTTCCAAGAGATGCACTTTCTCTCCCACATTGTGCTTACTGGTTTTATTATTCAGTCTTATTCTAAGTCACCATATTCGTGTTCGTGTTTGAGTTCAACAACTTTGAAATTCAAATAAAGTTTGACACTTAAAATTTTGGTGATAAAATTCAGCATAATATATCTATCTATCTATCTATTTATATATATATATATATATATATATATATATATATATATATATATATATATATATATATATATATATATATCCTCCTAAGAAAACAAGGATGTGCATTGAACATGGATATTAAACACATGTTTAAAATGCAAATAAAGGTTGCAAAGCTTTAGGATGCATATTTCAAGTCAAATGTGGAGGTGGGATGGAAATCTAAATATACAACCTTAGCTTAGCAATGTTGATCAGCACCAGTATTGCATCAAGAATGCTGCAACTCCTAGGGCTACCAACTTTACTTTATCAACCCAGGGTTTGTACAAAATTGGAGGTGATAGTGATGTATACACAAGTAAAAGTGATAGTTTTTCCCTTTTGTCACTATTCAGCTGGCGAGAGACCACTAGGTTTTTTCAAGCCAAACTTCTACTGGTTCAGAAGAAGCTTGATTACTCATGATGGAAAGAGAAATTTTCTCTAATAGAAAGATTGTCTACTATAAGGAAAAAAACTGAAATTCAATGCTAAAATAACACCATTTTTTAACTAACTGCTAAGAGACTATCCTTCAGAAAGAATGCTAAGTTAACATGTATGAAATTCTACTGTCCTAAGCATGTAAGTTCAAAACATCAAACATTACTACTGTGCATGTAAATGACTAGAATAAATCTATTTTTCTTTTTATCTTTTTTATGGAAGAGTGTGAAAGCTAATCTCTTTTGGCGATGTGGCAGGTGGCTTAGGAATGTTGGTGGATGGTTGGAAGGTTTGGGAGACCCTTAGGTGACCTTGTCTGGCTTCCTAGAGGCTTTTCCTTCAATTCGGCCTCAAAATAGGCCACTACAAGAAAACCTACAGGATGTCCTAAAAACCTATAGGATTCCCTGTATTTCTACAGGATACAGCCGAGAGAAAAATGATGGGTGCTAAAGGTGATGGAAGGCTTAGGGAAGGTGGTTGGTGGATGGAATGAAGTAAGAAAATGTCTAGGATCACTCAGAACTCAAAACAAAGGTTGGGAAATGGTTGGATTTGCTCAACATGCTTGAAGAAGTTTCCTTGTAAAATGATGAAATTGGTGAGGGTCTTAGTGAAAGAAAGGAATGATCATGGATGGATGAAGTTTGAAGGAGGTTGCTAGCTATGAGATCTCTCTTTACTTCTGAAACACCTGCACTGCATCAAACATTAATATTTTCCCAACAATCATGTAAACAAGGAGAATTTCAATAAGCCAGGAAAATTGAGTTTAATGAGCTAGTTGTCTACTTCATGCATGAGGAAAACGTGAAGAATAAGATGGAATCATTGATGACATATACTGTAAGGCTAAATATGGAAGAAATGATGACTAGTTACTACTCTTGCAAAATGATCAAACGCTGGCTTAAGTATAGAAAACTCTAAATTATATGAGAAAGTATAATTTGTCTTTTGGGGGTTGCATAGGAGTCCTTCCCTCAAATCATGATCCTTGAAGGAATAAGTGAGGCCAAAAAACCTATTCACAGCTTTTTTATGATTCTTTATCTCTTCTAAACTATTGCTGAAGTAAAGCACAAATGGAAGCAAACTAATAAACAAACTAATCAAATCCACACTATTTGTAATGAAATACTTCTAAGCACAATTTAACCATGAATCTATGAAATCAATCTAAGCATACATATACAATAAGAGATGTATTTTCTGATAGGGTTGGGCCCTAACCCAAGAGCTTTAGCCCTCTGAGTTAACTCAGTACTGGATCAAGAAAAATATCATTCTCATTATCAAAACAGAAAATTACATAGCAATGTCTTCCACAAGTTTGGAGCTAAAAAATAACTAGTGTTTTTACAGCAAAAATTTGAATCCTAATGAGGCTCTAGGCCTCTTTATTTATAAAAATAAAGTCTCCAACGACTTCCTTAAATCTAGGGAGGCTAGGCTCCCAAAATCGAGATAAGCTAACTCTTTGAATGTCACTTGCTCGGCTCCCTTTTGATCTTCATGACTTGGCTGCTTGTACTCCGAGCTAGTGTGATTGATGGAGGAATATTCAAATGAGGGAGGAGTAAATGAGGAGGATTTACCTCCTAAAATCTCTCTTCCTTTTCCCATTCGAGTTTCAACCCTTAATCTTGCCAAAATTCCTTGATTTTCTTTCACAAACCTGCATTCAATACACATTGGTCCACTAGGCATAATATCTCACTTTAACTCATCTCATTAAACAAAATATAATCAAAACATGTAATAAATTGTGGGAAGAGTTGATTTGACTAAGCTAGGAGGTGAATTAAGGTCGATATAGTTACCCAAAGATGAGGCTCATCATCAACTCCCTACTGAAAGTGTTTCTCATCCTCTAAGAAACTCAATCAATATCCATATCTTTCATAGCTCTAGTGGCCTCCCTGACATCCCATGCTTCTGTTGTGGTTTCCTCTTCTTGTGCATAGAATCTTTCCTTCCTTTCTATCTCCGTCCACTACTTTATTTCTTCCTCTTCCTTCCTTCCTTCTAACATCCCCAAGAGTAGTGGTCGACTAAGTCTCAAGCCAATCCAATTAACTTTGAGCCTTTAGATGGTTTGCTTGTACATGGGTGTCCTGTTCAGTGCTTCTCTCATTCTTTGAGGAGAATGGTACTCTTTGATTTTAAAACTGTATGGCAAAGTATTCCATATCCTTTGGAAATCTTGCATGTTTTCATCCCCTAACGACCTAAACATATCCTCAAAATGTGTAATTTCTTACTCTTGGGTAGCAAGATACTTGGGTGCAAGTTGAGGATCATTTGCGATTAAATTATGTGTGCTGATGACAACCATTGGATTTGACTACTCAACTCTTATCATGAGAGGCTTTGTTTGTTCCCTTGCCAATATCTTCTTCATTTTTGCAGCCCTTGCTTCCTCATGGTTCATCCATGATGCCAAAGCCATCAACTGTAAATCCCCTAGTTTTGCATTAGGGTCCCATACATTCAGATCTGTCAAGGCCATGTTATGCAAGTAGAACTCATACATATTAACCCTATCCTCTAGTGTGCTTTGATCACAAAGATCAATGAACTATCTATAATCCTAGAATGACATAGTGCCTTTCTGTTCTAGGGTCTTGATTTGGAACTACAGCCACTGTTCCTTAAGGTATAATGCATAGGACTTAGCTGGCATGCTACACTAGATTGTCTCTAGGGATAGACTAGCCATGGTTGCCAATTGATTCTCTCTTTCTTGTAGTTGTCCTTTCAACCATGCATTTTCTGCCTCTAATGGAGCTTTCATTATGGCCTCTCTGTCCCTCAAGTTGCTTAGTTCTCTGCCTATCTCTTTGAGCTTTTCCTCCATGTGACCTATGTCCTTCACTCCCTTGGACATGGAAATCTGCATCCATCTATGTGTTCTTTCTCTTTCTTTCTCAAGCTCAAAGAATAATGGGGTGGAAAATTTTTGTGGAATGACCCTAACCCCTTTAATAAATTTGTAGTAGGAGTCAAGGTTAGGTTGAGAACTAGGCTCCCTTAACTCTGGATCCTCCTTCTTTGTTTCTTGCTTCATACTCCCTTCCATATCCAATTTTTGAGTTTCCTATAGGTTTAGTAGAGTTTCTTGTAGGGTTGCATCTGCTTCATGTAGGTCTTGCTATGTATCCTGCAAGATGTCTTTTCCCTTGGATGAGGCAGATCTAGTCACAGTTCTTCTCACATAAGTGATAGGAGACTTAGGGGAGATTTTCCCTCGGGATCCTTATCCTTGCGTTTTTATAAGAGGAGCCATCTTCTCCTACTGTTTAGGCGAGTCTTCAATAAAAATGGGAACCTTGTTGGAAGTTTGAGGTTTTCCTTGCCTTATTCTTGTACTTTTTCTAGTTCTAAAGTACAAAGGAGTTTGTCTCTGTCTTTTGCCTTTTTGTTTGATAGGGGTGCTAAGGGCAGTGAGAGTAGCTGCTACCTCTTTCTCAGTGGGTTCTAGAGACATCCTAGGTGACTCCTCCTTTCCTTTTGCCTCCTCTTTTCCATTGCCCTTTTCATCTTTGTCTTTCTCCTCTTCTTCTCCCTCTAGTTCCTCACCTTGTTCATTAGTTTCCTCCTTGGCATCTTCTTCTATTTCTTCACCACTTTCCTTCTCTTTCTCTTCCTCTTCTTCTTCATCTATTTCCTTTTCATCCCACTACACTTCTCCTTCATCTGTTTCAGTCTCTTCTTCATCCCTATCACTGGTAGTAGGGGTCTTGTCATATTCGAGGGCTTTTATATCCTCCTTTGTTTTCATGTCTCTAAAAATTTCCCATGTGATAGGAATTCTAAGGTTTTGGAGGGAATATTCTATAATGAGTCTAATTAACCCATGATGGGCTAGTTGTTGGTAGTTTCCTTCCTGCACCTTCATTCTCATATCTATCAGTGATTCAAGAAAGAAGTAGTGTATTCTGAGTTTTTGGTGAGGAGGTATATCTTCTCCAAACCTCAATTCTTCAAGAAGCCTAAAGTGGTATCCATATACCACACTATACCTACCTTCACGTGATATATATTTTATAAGGTGGTATCTTATTTCATTCCAGGAGTATGGTAGGCTTTCCCTTCTTACTCCATTTTTGTCTTCCATGGCCTCCTCTCCCTCTAAAAGGAATTTCTTGTTTGTAGTTTGGCTATTTCCCTTGTCTTCCTTTCTCCAAGGCACTCATAAGGGGAGTGTGGTAATTATTCTTATGAGTTCAGGGGTGAGCTCTATGGAGAGGCCTCTCACCACAACAGTGGCATGGGTCCTAGTTAGTGGAATGAGGGAGAGAGAAAAATCTCTAGCTACTTCATCATCATACCCCCTCAATTTCTCCAAGAAACCCATCCAATTATGCCTTGTGAATATCTCTAACACAAGAGGGTGTTGATGGATCCTCACATTGTTGATGGGATCCCTTCTATTAAACCTCCCTGTCATTTTGTCTGATGGATGGAGGAGTATATATGTCTGATAAAAAATTTTAATGAAGGAAGAAATTCAACTAAAATTTTTGTCGATACAATTCCCTTTTACTGTAATCAATTTCAACAAGTAGAGGATTTTTTTGTTCCTTTCACTTGGAGAAATAGGAGGAAATGTAGTGCCTACCTCCTTATAATGCTTGATGTAGCCAACCTGTGTTTTTCTCCCTCTGAAATTACTCACTGCCAATCCTGTAGATTGCCTGACTCTATCCTGTAGGATTCTTGTGGGATCCTATAGGATTCCTATGGGATCCTGTAGGATTCCCTGTAGGATCCTGTAGTTGGTCTTGCACAGGAAAAAAATGAAATTTCCCTCTCCTGTAGACTACTTGAGGGCCAAGAGTGACTTTTATAGTGTGAGACTTGAGAATGTGAATGCATCTATGCATGTGGATTAATGTTTATTTCCTCTTATGGTTGATTTGAGTGAGGTGGTGTGTTGGAGGTACGAATATCTATTTTTGGACCATTGGTCCCACTACCACATCATCATTCTCCTCAACTTGTAATCAACTCCCACTTCAGGCATCTGTAGCTTAACTTCTTTCGACCTCATCCTCCTTTTCTTTGACTTGACTGCTGCCACATGTGTGAGGACTAATTGTTTTGTCCTCACTGACTAAATGAAGGTGGCCAAGTTAACTGGCCACTTTTCTCTTATAAAACAACTCGTTCACAATATTTACATATTTTGATCACATTATGCAAATGAGAGAGTGGAAGCTAGATACTTACCTGTGGTAACAATATCTTGCTGCAGTTTGTTGAAGAAATGAGGTTTTTGCTGTGTGTTGGTTGCATATGATTTCTCCTATTTTTTTTATATTGTCCTTTGATGATTTTCCTTGATGTGCAGGTACTTGGTGTTGCAACTTATATTGCACTTAAGGTTTATTTATCAGTTATATCACTATCAAGTGTTCAAACTCAATAAAACTCCTTTATATTCTTTACCCTTCCCGAAAAGTTTAAAAGAAATGAAATATTTTGTTTATAATATTTTTCAGCATCGCTAAAGGAAGAAATGTAAAAGAATCGGATATAAAGGGTTATATGGAGCTAGACCTGATATGTATATATATAAGTGCATATCAAAACAAGAAAGAAATAAAGAAATGTATCGGATTTAAAAAGGAAACAAGTGTTAAAGTTAAAGGCCCAGACCTGAAATATATATACTATGCTTTATAAAGTGTGTCGAGTCTGCTGCACTGCAAAACTATGAAAGTTGGATATTGCCAATTACAATATGCGATGGCCAGGCCTGAAACACATATATATTATATTGTAAAGTTCATCGAGTCCGTAAAGTGCCTTATGTATATGTGTTTGTTCATTTCGCCGATTGTGATTTGTGATCACAGGCTGGACCCAAAAGCATATATATTATGTTTTATAGTTGCGGCAGGTTCGTCATATTTGCATAACATATTATATATACATATATATATGGAAAGCGCCGATTGCGATGAGCGATGGGAATTCCGAACCCGATAGGTTTATATGCTATATTTTATAACTCAGTGCGTCCGTCTTATCGTGGGTTGTAAAGGTTTTTATTGATATATCAAAGGCCATTCATATATATTTTTTTATGCAGTTTTATATGTATTTCTATTATAAAGGATTATAATAGAAAGGCCAGACTGGAAGCATATATATATATCATAATTAAAAGCCCCGGCGGGTCTACAAGGCGTATTAAAAGGAAAATTTCAAGCTACAAGCAAATGTTTCGGGTGGAGAAAAAATAGTAAATGGTTTTTTTTGGAGCTCACCCGATCCCACTTATCATTTGACATGTAGTAGCTAGGTGGAAAGAGAAAACCACCCATGTTGGGTGAGTATTCATTAGGCTTATGTCCCGTCAGAAATATTTGTAGACCGTCTGATCTGCTAAGCGCAGATCTATGGTGGGGATTTATCGTGGGAAAGGTATGCCTCGATAGTTGTGCAAAGCCCGTTTTAAAAGAGGAAAAGTCATGTTTTATGGCATATTTTCATTATAAAAGGTATATAATGGAAAAATGCAATTGTGAAGGATTTATGCATAAGTCCAACACTACCATAGTTATGCGGCTTAAGGGTGCGTAAATTTAAGTTTGGAGTGATATATTGGGCCGACTGTGATTTGCTATGGAAGTCAACGGAGTGCTAAATGGATGGATTTGACAGGTTTATAAAGCAAGATTAACTCTTTTTAAGTCTCATATTAATAAAAAGTTCACATTAATTTCGCTGTGTAAAGAGCCGAATCTGAAGAAGAAGACAATTGGGTATGTTTTCTTTGTGTTTTGGCCAATCAAAATGCCAATATAAGCTCAGGATTACACAAGTTGAACACATTTTATTACAGCTAAACAGATTAAGTATCATTAGGGTATTTACAGAAGCATCTTAACAAGGCAAGCTAGCAGTTATCATCTCCTTCTGAATTCAGTTATGTTCCTGTTATTTCATGTTCTTTGAGGTGTCTTTTACCCTCTGTAAAATTCTGTAATAGTTTTTACTTCATATAGTTAGAAAAGTAGTTATATAATTTGGGCAGTTTCAGAAATCAACAATTGTTCAACAATTTATAAAAAGAGGAAAATTTACTAAGAAAGGGTTGGTGGTTGGAATTTTGGAGAACCCAGAGACTAGGCCATTGTATTCTTGATATCATCGTTGATTAATGAAAGAATCAGAAGCTCCCATGAGTTATTGCATATAATTTTGTAAGCTTTTCTATCATGTGTCATGCTATGTTTTCTTCTTTTGAAGTATAGTAATGAAGCTGCAGGTCTTTATTTTCTTATGTAGATAAAGTTAAAATTCCTTAAAATAGTGCTCCTATAATTGAAGTCCTCATTTCCTTTCTAAGTTATAGATAATAGTTTCTTTGAAAGACCAGCATATTGTCTATGATTCAGTTCCCATTATCATAGTTCCTCTAAGTTACAGATAGTAGTTTCTATGAAAGATCAGCGTATTATCTTTAACTTCTCCTTCAAACTTTCTTCATTCATCATTTATATCTAGCAACAAATGGCATTCTTAGATGTTCTGGCCATACATGTATTAAGAGTTAAAGACCAAGTTTTCCAGGTCCTTAATTTGAGAACAAAACAAAAAATAAGTGACAGTAAATAATATTTATTAATGTCTTAAGCACAATTTCCCCACAGCGAGGAAATTGGTTTCTTAAGGTACAACATTAATTGGCACCACTGCCGGGGAGAGAAGACAAGGAAAATTTTCCCTGGGTTTTTAAGATTTTCCTCTGGTTGTTTAGTGAGGAGGAAATACTTGTCGGTTATGAATAAAAGCAATAAAAGGTGATTCCATTGTAACAAAGACCACAGATTGCAAAGCAATAGAATAAGAACACTTTTCTTGAATTTATTAAGTTTGAAGTTGATTCTTGAGAATGACAAGTTTCAGCAGTTGGTTGTACATTCACACCTGTGATTTTCACTTACAACATTGAATGGCAACTCCACTGTACTTTGAAGTTTTCTTTTCTAGGTTTTAATGGATCTCCCTGCATTCTTAGTCCATAAATTTGATACATTTGATTTTTCTGGGGTCACTAGCTATCCTCATGATATGCTTGTATTTTCTGTGTGGAATAAGTATCTTCCAAAATTCAGTGGAAAGGAATATAAAGATCTACCCTTAGCATCTCCAAGAGTTTCATGAATGCATGGAGCAGCAGGGGATCATTCATGAAGATGTGAAGATGAAGTTGTTTTTGTTTTCTTTAGACCTAGAAGTTAGGGCTTGGTTCAAGTCTCTAGCTCGTTCAAGCATTTCATCTTTGAAAGATTTCCACTCAGTATTCAATTCTTCTTGTAGAACTTATTATTCACACAAGTTTCTTTCTGAAGGTTGTTGTGAACATTGTGATGCTAAAGAAACTTTAAAGGCTCAAGATGATATTGTCAATGAAACTAATGATTTTGTTGATAATATATCAAGCATCCAGAGAAGTTATAGCTAGATTAACTATGAGCAAGTCTCTGAAAGCAAGGAACTATCATTTTCTCAAAATGATGCAGAGAGGGTTATAAAACAATTTTCTTCAATATTCTCCCAAGCAAAGAATGGGTTGACTCTATTCCAAGCATATCAATAGAGTATTCGGATGGAGGAAAGTTAATGCAGGCATCAAGAATTTCTGCTCAGCAGTCAAGAGGAGGAAGAAATAATTAAGTTGCAAATGAATCCCCAGAGTTCGTATTTTGTTAAATTTGATGATCCCCCTATTTATAATGAAAATGGTTTAAATGGGGAACAATATGAAGCTATTCAAGTGCATTAGTTGGGTGTTGAACTTACAGGAAGAAACTAGCAAGTGGAATGTGTTGAACAACAATATATTGAGCCATCTATCATAGAAAAAGAGGCTATCTTATGTGAAAAGAAAGATGATAAAGAGATTGTATATCATTGCATTGAAGAACATAAGGATGCCCATGGATCAAAGGTAAATAATCAATTTGAAGTTGATCATATGTCATATAGTAATGTGAAAAAATTTCTTTCTCTTCCTGAAGTTAGAATTACAAATTATTTTCAATCAAAGCTTAGAGATGAAAAGTGGAGACATGAAAGTGACATAGATCATTTTCTTAAAGATGTTGCTGATTGTTCTGTTAAGCATATTATCCCAACAAAAGTTCTATTTGGGCAAGAACCTTCATACATAGAGAATTTCCTTTTTGGAGCTGATCAGGACCATATTTTTTCTTATACTTTTGAAGATCCTGTGGTAGATTACATGGAAGAATCTATCAATATTCTACACATATCACCTTGCGGATATACTTCTAATTTTTACTGTGAGATGCCTTTATGCATAGTTTATTTTTCATTCAGGATGAATTGTATTTTAAAAATTCACTAGCAGAATGGTTCAAGATTATGCACACAAATGCTAATCTAGTATCATTGGAAGATTGAATTCACCTGATTGAGGTCAGTCATGTACATATGTAGGGCCTTGTACATAAATAAGCTCAAGTGTTGAGCATTTGGTTTCCAGTTGTAATTCTTCAGTTTAATCATTAGTTGATGAATAAGGGTGACTTTCCCAGTTGGAAACTGGTTTGCAGAGCTTTTAGACTTCAAGAATGTCAGGGTTCAGTTTGTCAAATGTTAGGGTTTTCACAATTTGGGACTCCATGCCCAACTAAGGCTACTGATCTATGATTCTCAATAGTTTGCTATCAAAGTGCAAGCATCTTATCACTGCAAATATTAGCGTGGGATCATAGTACAAAATTTTCACACAGTTAAGTTTGGAGAAGCAATATATGACTCCATGCTCAATAGATAAGGCACTCATCTGCGGTTCTTAGTGCTTATGTGGCCAAAGAACTATCCCCAGTTGGAGCCAGATGTTGTAGCTTATATTGTGCTTAAGGTTTATTTATCAATTATATCACTATCGGGAGTTCAAACTCAATAAAACTCCTTTATATTCTTTACCCTTCCCAAAAAGTCTAAAAGAAATGAAATATTTTGTTTATTATATATCAGCATCGCTAAAGGAAGAAATGTAAAAGAATCAGATATAAAGGGTTATATGGAGCTAGACCTGATATGTATATATAAGTGCATTTCGAAACGAGAAAGAAATAAAGAAATATATCGGATTTACAAAGGAAACAAGTGTTAAAGTTAAAGGCCCAGACCTGAAATATATATACTATGCTTTATAAAGTGTGTCGGGTCCACTGCACTGCAAAACTATGAACGTTGGATACCACCAATTGCGATATGCAATGGCCAGACCAGAAATGTATATATTATATATTATAAAGTTTGGCGGGTCTGTAAAGTGCCTTGTGTATAAGTGTTAGTTCATTTCGCCGATTGTGATTTGCGATCATAGGCTGGACACAAAAGCATATATATTATGTTTTATAGTTGTGGCGGGTCCATCATATTGCATAACATAATATATCTATATATATATATATATATATATATATATATGGAAAGCACCGATTGCGATGAGCGATGGGGATTCTGGACCCAATAAGTTTATATGCTATATTTTATAACTCAGCGTGTCCGTCTTATCACGGGTTGTAAAGGCTTTTATTGATATATCAAAGGCCGTTCATATATATTTGTTTACGTAGTTTTATATATTTCTATTATAAAGGATTATAATGGAAATGCCAGACTTGAAGAATATATATATATATATATATATATATATATATATATATATATATATATATATATGATAATTAAAAGCCCCGGTGGGTCCGCAAGGCGTATTAAAAGGCAGATTTCAAGCTACAAGCAGGTTTTCGGGCAGAGAAAAAATAGTAAATGGTTTTTATTGGAGCTCACCTGATCCCACTTATCATTTGACATGTAGTAGCTGGGTGGAGAGAGAAAACCACCCATTTCGAGCCGGTATTCTCTGGGCTTATGCCACATCCGAAATCTTTGTAGACTGTCTGATCTGCTAAGCATAGATCTACAGTGGGGATTTATCGCGGGAAAGGTATGCCTCAATAGTTGTGTAGAGCCCGTATTAAAAGAGGAAAAAACATGTTTTATGGAATATTTTCATTATAAAAGGTATATAATGGAAAGCGCAAATATGAAGGATTAATGCATAAGTCCAACACTACCATAGTTATGTGGCTTAAGGGTGCATAAAGTTAAGTTTACAGTGATATATCGGGTCGATTGTGATTTGCGATGGAAGTCAATGGAGCGCTAAATGGATGGATTTGACGGGTTTATAAAGAAATATTAACTCTTTTTAAGTCTCATATTGATCAAAAGTTCGCGTTAATTTCGTTGTTAAAGAGGAAAATCAGGGATAGAGCCGAATCTAAAGAAGAATATAGACGGGTATGTTTTCTTTATGTTTTGGCCAATCAAAATGCCAATATAAGCTCAGGATTACACAAGATAAACACATTTTATTACGGCTAAATGAATTAAGCATCATTAAGGTATTTACAGAAGCAGATTAACAAAGCAAGCCAGCAGTTATCGTCTCCTTCTGAATTCAGTTATGTTCCTGTTATTTCATGTTCTTTGAGTGATCTAGAATTTATCTAGGATAAAGAATGAAAGGTATTACAGACTCATTTGCATGGATGCGCCTATGTTACTTATGCAACGGATCGATAAGATTGCTAGAATACATAGACACTGAGGCAATCAGAGAAAACATAGCAATCAAACGTAAACAAAACAAGTTTAATAAGGAGTTCACCCAATGCTCTTGGGCTACGTCTGTTGGTCCAGCCTTTTAGTGGTGGCCTCTCTATTATGTTTTCGAGTAGAGTTTTACAACAGTGAGCTCGATTCAAGTCTCACTAACAGAATGAAGTTAGTAGGAATGGAGTACACAAACTCTCCTTACTGAAATTCGACCTTTGAGGGTCACCGTAGTATGACAAGCCTATACCGAGGAGCTTGCTTGAACCTCTCAAGCATTCAATGGAGTACACAAAATCTCTGACTCTCTATGGCTCTATCTGGCTCAATACTACCTTTAGGTCAGCTCGACTTCTACTCTCTGTTCTCTGCTATTAGCTTTCTGCATCTCTGTGTGTTGTCCCCTGTATGTTGCCCCTCTGCTTCTATTAGTTTATGGCTTTAAAGCCAGTCTATTCTTTTGACTGTTCGTTTCTGCTTCCTGACCTTCTAGTTTCCTTTACTCTGTCTGTTCGAATTCCTCTGCTCTGCATCATCATCACCACGTAACGCTTCGTAGGGAGGTGGTCACCTGTTTTTTAACAAACTGGGTTTCAGATTCCCTAAATCTAATTCGAATGGCCATTAAATCTGTTTACTTCAAGATCGCCTGCAAACACGAATCATTTACCAACTCATTATCCACGTTAGACTTCAAATCCCTGTCATCTTGCTTTTTGACCTATCCAATCCGGTCAGCCATTGGGATGTATCTCCGCCATCGATTTGGGCCCCCCAGATCCTATAATTGTCCTTCATATCGGGTGGACAAGTTGCACAGTGTTTACCCATCCGATGCGGGTGGTTTTCTCTCTCATCCACCAGACATGGGTCGCTCAATGTGTGGCATCGGGCGGGACTCAGTTAAAATTTCTTACCACCTCAAAGCCTTCTGATATCCTGCCGGTTTGGGGAATCCTGCACTATGGAACCAAAATAGTTACTTTTCCAAATTTTATAGCAATTTCAAGTCTGAGTGCTTCAAGGCTTTCCTTCACTAAGGGGGATGCCCTACGATACGCGATTAGCACTAATCGCATATTAGAATCCACCTCTCTTTCCCAAATTAGCCTCCGGTTTTGCTAGTTTTGTGCCTTTGCACTTTACCATGGGCCAATGGTCTGCGTGCTTGACCGAGGGTCCTCGTTGCTCCACTCTAGCCACAACTGCAATTGTTATGAGGATTCCTTCTGATAGCTTCGATATTTTCTAGGACTTGAATCTTTTAGCATAATTTGAAATAGTCATGAAAACTTAGAGAGTTTTAGGATCCAATTCAGATCACGGCCTTCCCACTGAAAAAGCTTTTAGACCACCAAAAGTTGGTTTTCTTTCAAGCATCAATCAAGTGAGGGTATTTCTTCCTCGCTTGCTCAATTTCTATCCATTTCGCACTGCTTGGCTTTGAACCTTTGAGTCCGATCCTGAGGTACTCAACATCCCCTCTACATGTAGTTCTTACCTTCCTGTCCAGAACTGTATCTTCCTGCAACTCATTAAGATATTCAGGTAATAGATCATCAATAGAAGGCAACTGACTCTGCTCTTCAGGATATTCAATTAATGAAGGTTCAAATAGTCTCAAGTTATCTGCATTAACAACTGAGTAGATGTGCATGTAAGCTAGTAGATTAAGGTGAAAAGAATTCTCACCAATTTTCTCAAGTATCTTGAAAGGTCCATACCTTATTGGCTTCAACTTCTTACCTTCTCCTTGCATTCGGTCTTTGCTGATATATAGCCAGACTTGATCACCAACTTAGAAACTATGCTCCATTTTATGCTTGTCATGCTTTGCCTTGTACTTGGCTTGGCTCTTTTCCAACTGTTCCTGTATTGCCTGGTGAATCTCCTGGATTTGTTGAATGAACTTGGTTGCCTTGTCCACATCACTATGTCCATCAACTGCTATGTCTTTACCAAAGACAAAGTCCAAGGGAGACCTTGATGTGAAACCAAAACAGGTATCAAAAGGAGATCTCTGTGTAGAAGAATTTTTAGCTCAGTTGTAAGCATGCTGCACATAACATAAATGTTCATCCCAAATTTTGGGATGCTTGCTGCAATAGCCTCTGAGAAATTGGATCATTATCCTATTGACCACTTCTATTTGACCATCTATTTGCGGATGAAAAGCTGTACTTTCCTTCAGCCTGGTATCCATCAATTCCCACAAACTTGACCAAAATTTCCCAACAAATCGGGTATCTCGATAAGATATTATGGAAGTGGGTAATCCAAAATGAACCCATACATACTAAAAGAAAAACTTTGTACTTTGTTCAGCTGTAATCTGTTTATTACAAGGTATTAAAATACACATTTTGCTGAACCTATCCACAACAACATATAAATAGTCATGACCTTTCCTAGATTTAGGCAGTCCTCCAACAAATTCCATGGAAACACTTTCCCAAGGATGAGAAGGAACTAGTAGTGTAGTGTACAAGCCTAGTTTTCTATTGCTAGGCTTGCTTTTAGCACACATGGTACACCCTCTTACATATCTAGAAACTGTCTCATTCATTTTCGGCCAATAACAAAATATTTGCAGCTGTGCAACCATTTTACTTACCCCAAAGTGACCTGATATTAGAGAAGTGTGTGCTTCTCGAATTATATTTACTCTTTTAGTTTGTGGAATGCATAACTTCCAACAATGATACAAGAGTTTGTCCTTAATATGATAATCCAATTCTTCTACCCGTTTTCCTTGACTCAAAGTTGCATATACATCTTTAAAATCTATATCTTGAGCATATTGCTTGTTATGAAACCAACTCAAGAAAAGGATAGAAAAGATAGATCAACACCTTAAAATTCAGCCTCTTTGAGGGGGAAACCTCTTTTACATTACATAAATGAACAATTCTTGGATGATTCAAATGACAAAACCTCCTTTCTATATATAGGAGTCTAAGGAGTCACAATATAACCCAGCCGACCTAACAATAATAATATAAAGCCACAAAAATAACAATAGAGGGATTCTATGGGGCACAGTAATAACAATATGGGGACAATAGGGGCACAACAATATTAATAAGGGGTACAACTACAATAGTAATGGGGTAATCACTAGTATTATAGGGACAAGATGCCCCTCTCCTTCAAAAAAGTGTTGTCCTCAATGCTTGAGTATTTCTGGATGCTTCTGTATAAAATTCTCATCCTCCCATGTGGAATCTTCAACATATAAGTTCTTCCACTTGATAAGATACTCTGAAACTGATCAATTTCGTAGCTGTCGAGTTCTTATTTCTGTGACTACTTCTGGTTCCAATATAATTTTTCCTTCCTCGTCAAGTTCTGTAAATATTGTTTGAACTGGGAGCTTATCACCTATAACCTTCTTTAAACATGAAACATGGAAAACTTGGTGCAATTGAGAAGCTGCAGGAAGCTCCAATTTGTATGCCATAGTACCAATCTTTTGCAGCACCTTGTACGGACCATAATACTTTGGTGATAATTTATTATCCTTCTTAGCTTGCTTGAGGGACATTTTCTTATATGGTTGTAGCTGTAGGAATACCCAATCACCTATATCAAAACTTCTTTCGCTACGATGTTGATCTGCCTGTTGTTTCATTCTATTCTGTGCCAACACGAGGTTATCCTTTAAGAGTTGGAGGACTTGTTGTTGATGTTCGATGTGATGTTCAACTGCTTGAACCTTAGAATTTTCTCTTAAATATGATGTGATGGGTGGTGGCTAATACCCATAAAGCGCCATAAATGGGATCACTTTTGTTGTTGTATGGAAGGAAGTGTTATACCACCATTCAGCCAGAGGCAACCATTTGACCCATTGTGTCTGTTTATCATATACAAAGCAACGAAGATATCCTTCCAAACATTTGTTTACTATCTCAGTTTGCCCATCAAATTGAGGATGATAAGATGAGCTATGAGCTAACTGAGTACCAAGACAAGAAAATAATTCTATCCAAAAATTTCCAGTGAAAATGGGATCTCTGTCACTTACAATAATCTTTGGGTTTCCATGTAGCTTTTGAATTGTTTCCATAAATGCAGTAGAAACTGTACTGGCTTTAAATGGATGTGATAATGCACAAAAGTGTGCATACTTGGTAAGTCTATCAACTACCACCATGATGACACTCTTTCCCTCAGACTTGGGTAAACCTGTGATAAAATCCATTGAAACCTCCTCCCAACGTTGGCTTGGAATGGATAAAGGTTGTAATAGACTCGGTGTCTTAATTGTTTCAACTTTATTTTGTTGGCAAACCAAACATTCCACCACAAACTTTTGAATATCTGATTTAAGGCCATCCCAAAAAAATTCCTTCTTAACCCTGTGGTAAGTTTTTAAAAATCCCGAGTGCCCTCCTAAGGGAGAAGTGTGCAATTCCATAAGAATCTTTTGTTTTAGCTGGGAATTCTTACAGAGGTATAAGCGATCTTTGTACCATAACGAATCATTTTTCCAGCTAAATGTATCAGACGTACTGGAATCTTGTTGTAACTTTCAAATAAGTGCCCACACTTCTTCGTCATTCTTCCATTCCTCCCTTGCTTCGTTTATCCAATCTGGTTGGATAATAGAAATGGCGCACAACAATGCTTCCACATCCTCATCCTTTCTTGAGAGTGCATCTGCCACCACATTTTCTTCCTTTTTTGTAGATGATTTCAAAGTCATAACCCAACATCTTTGTGACCCACTTTTGTTGCTCTTCAGAGGATAATCTTTGTTCTAAAAAGTATTTAAGGCTATCATGATCCGTTTTTACCTTGAAGTGTCTTCCCATTAGGTAGGGTCACCATTTCTTAAGTGCATGGAGTATTGCCAACATTTCCTTCTCATAAATAGCTTTGTGTAAAAACTTTCCCTTGATTGGACGACTTTCAAAAGCAATGGGTCTTTCATCTTGCATTAAAACAACACCAATTCCATTGCCTGAAGCATCACATTCCACAATAAAGGTTTTTGTGAAGTCCGGTGTAGCTAAGACAGGTGCTTGGCACATTGCCTCTTTAAGATGTTCAAAGGCCTTTGTTGCTTCTGGAGTCCATGAAAATGCATCTTTCTTCAATAATGTTGTTAGAGGTGCTGCTATTCTCCCATAATTCTTAACAAACTTGCGATAATACCCTGTCAACCCAAGAAATCCTCGCAGATGCTTTATGGATGTGGGGATTTTCCATTCCTTAATGGCTTTAATTTTGCTAGGGTCTACCTTAACTCCTTCATGAGATACAATATGACCCAAATATTTCACCTCTTGTACTCCAAAGAAACATTTGGATCTTTTTGCATATAATTGTTTCTCCTCCAATAGTTGTAGCACCCTGTCAACATGTTCAACATGATCCTTCCAAGACTTGCTGTAGATTAGTATATCATCAAAAAATACTAACACAAATTTTCTAAGGAATGGTTTGAAAATTGAATTCATCAAACCTTGAAATGTTGAGGGTGCATTGGTAAGGCCAAAAGGCATGACCAAAAATTCATAATGACCCTCATGAGTTCTAAATGTTGTTTTCAGAATGTCTTCGGTCTTCATTCTGATTTGATGATATCCTGAATGAAGATCCAACTTGGTGAAGTAAATTGATCCATGCAATTCATCTAGTAATTCATCAATGACAGGAATGGGAAACTTATCTTTAATAGTGAGCTTGTTGAGCTCCCTATAATCCGGACACATGCGCCATGATCCATCCTTCTTGTGCACCAATACTACTGAATCAGAGAAAGAACTTTGACTCAGTTGAATTATACCAGCCTCTAGCATTTCTGCAACCATACGTTCAATTTCACTCTTTTGGGCATAGGGATATCTGTACGGCCTGATGTTTGGAGGAACACTTCCTGGAATCAGATGAATAGCATGATCATGATCACGAATAGGTGGGAGACCTTTGGGAGTCTCAAATACCTTGGAATGATTGTCCGAGACTTTTTGGAGATCTGGAGAAATAGATGATTCCAATGTGGAAACATCTAGTGAACATAATTGTGCAATTACACCTTTTGTTCCTTTTTTAGAAGCTTTGTCATACCGTTAGAGCTAATTATCTTTCCCAGTTTCCCTGCAATACCCTTTAATTCAACTTCCTTTCCTTCCACATAAAATTTCATGAAAAGTTCTTGAAAATTAAAAGCTATTGTACCCAAGGATTGTAGCCATTGGACTCCTAGTACAACATCAGCACCTCCCATTGGAATGGAAAGCATTGGGCTAGTCAATACATATTCTCCCATGGATAGCTTGATATTATGGCACTTTCCAGAGCAATTTATTGTTCCTCCATTTGCAACCATCACTTGACACTCTGGTGCTGGATATAAGAAGCAATTCAATTCTTTTGCTACCTTACAATGAATAAAATTGTGGGTACTTCCTGAATCAATCAACACTATTACCTTTTTCTTCTTGATTTGTCCTTCTATCTTGATGGTTTGAGGAGTGGTAATTCCCACCAATGCATTACAAGATATGGTCGGATTCATTTGTTCTTCATCTAGGCTTTGTTCCTGGAGTATATCCTCTTCTTTTGACCTTTCTTGCTCCTTTTCTTCTTCCTCTTCACAATCTATGTAGAATAATTTCTTCTCAGCACACTTATGACCTTTAGTGTATTTGCTATCACAACTGTAACAAAGCCCTTTTGCTCTTTTTTCTTCCAATTGTTGTGGTGTCAACCTTATAGGTTGTGGAAGACTAGCGGAAACAACACTTCCGTCTTTATAGTTGTGAGTGGTATGCTTCCTGGTTGCCATAATTTTGCTTTCCATTTTTCTTGCTAACCTGAATGCCTTCTCTAATGAATCAGGTTCCCAAAGGTGAACATCATGTTGGATATTATCCTTTAAAGACCCTATGAACACATCAATCCTATGCTCCTCTGGAATATTTTTTACCCTTATGTTCAATTTTTGGAACTCCTCAATGTGCTCCATTATTGAACCCTTTTGTTTGAGACTTATCAATTGGCTAAAAAAAGTGTTGCTTTTTTTATCCTCATAATGTGCTATCAATTCTTCCCTAAAAATTTCCCAAGTGATAAATTGTTTACGAGAGCAAAGCCATTGATACCATACAAACTGATTTGGTTCCAAATATAAGTTTCAATACGTACCTTTTGTGTGTTTTGCACATTATTGAGATCGAAAAATTGCTCCATCTGTAATATCCATGTTGTGGGATCCTTGCCATCAAACTTCCTCATATCGATTTTTGGAATATGGTGCGTCTTCGATCCAACATTAGATTCTATGAAATCATGATTAACATTTCCTTTGTTTGCATCATGAGTTTCCTTTCCTCCCCTTTCACCATTAGTAAGTATTTCTTGTAGAAAATTTGTCAAATCTACCTTCAAATTTATCTTCAAATCGTCAATCTTGGCTTCCACGCCCTTTATCTTAGGTTCCACTCCATTTATCTTAGCTTCTGTTAGCTTTTGTGAGAGTAAAATTTGTTGCACTTGGTCTTGTAATTTTGATATATCATGTAGCATTTCTTCCTCTTCTTCATAAGTCATGCTAGATCTTTCAGATTGCTTACTAGGTGTTTGCATTTTCTTTCCTCGGGGCATCAGTTACCGATACTAATGCTCTACTAAGCCCTTTGAATTCCTTCGAAATACTTTTTCAAACCAAGCTTAAGCACAAATTTAAAAAACTACACACCTTTTTTCACTTTGTAGGAGCTCGATATTGCCTTTGTTGTATTTATGTAATTTCAGATCATCCAATTCCAAAATTGCAACCTATGGTAGCCCTATGCATCCTCTTTCTAATGCCACCAGTCTGACCCCAATTGGATTCTCCAATGAAGAGTTATGCCAAATCTACCACAATGACCTGATTATAGACTAATTCAGTAGAGCGAACTTGTACGACGTGCCACGCATCCCTGTTTTGACCTTTGGCTCTAATTAATATATACAAGAAACTACAATCCGTCCTCTTTTTGTACCTTCTTACAAAATTTCAATCCAATGCTCAGAGAGAAAGTTATGATGATTTTCCCCAGGTCACATGTTTGTAATGTAATTCAGGAGTCTACAAAAAGACCAACTTCCTCAGATCATATCTCTGCAAATATAGTGCAAAAAACTCTGAAATTTGGACCCGAGCTTCAGCGCAGTGTCTTCTCAAGTGGGTTTTTTTTTTAGCTTCTGAAACTTTGCAGCAAAAAAGTTATAGTGAAAATTCCACGATGACTTGTTTGGAGTAGCGAAACCCTAGAATCCAAAGCTTTGATACCAAATGTTATGAAACCAGCTCAAGAAAAGGATAGAAAAGATAGGTCAACGCCTTAAAATTCAGCCTCTTCAAGGGGGAAACCTCCTTTACATTACATAAATGAACAATTCTTGGATTATTCAAATGACAAAACCTCCTTTCTATATATAGGAGTCTAAGGAGTCACAATATAACCCAGCCGACCTAACAATAATAATATAAAGCCACAAAAATAACAATAGAGGGATTCTATGGGGCGCAGTAATAACAACATGGGGACAATAGAGGCACAAAAATATTAATAAGGGATACAACTACAATAGTAATGGGGTAATCACTAGTATTATAGGGACCCAACATTGTTCAATGAAGCTTTCATGCAATACTGAATTATGCTTAAGTCTAGTAGATGCTTTTACAATTGGTCTAAATAACATATCTGCAACTTTATTGTGTATGCCCTTTTTATATCTGATGACTAAATGAAACTGTTGTAGAAAACCCATCCATCTATAGTGTCTTGATTGCTGCAACTTAGTTTGGGAGTGTAGATATTGAAGTGGTTGATGATCAGTATGTATAACTGTCTCTTTGCCCATTAAGTAATGTTTCCACTTTTTCACACTCTATACTAATGCATACAATTCTTTATCATATGTGGGATAGTTAACTATTGCATAATTAAATGTCTCAGAATGGTAACATATGGTTTACCATGCTGCATCAACACTACTCCCATGGCATAGTCACTGGCATCTGTTTCAATCTCAAATAGTCTTTGAAGATTGGGCTGTGCTAGTACTGGTGTTGTACTAATCTTTTCTTTCAAGGTGTCGAAGGCTTTCTGCTATTTGCCTCCCCACTGAAATGCCTTGTTCAATCTTGTTAAAGCATGTAAGGGAGCTGCAATTAAGGAAAAGTTAGAAATAAACTTTCTCCAATATTGTGTTGCTCCTAAGAAGCTTCTAACCTTTGTAGGAGATTTGGGTTTAGGCCAGTTTACAATGACTGCAACCTTAGAGGGATCTATCTTCAATTCACCACCCCCTACTATATGTCCCAAATAATTCAAAGATGTTTTTCCAAATTCACATTTTGAGAGTTTAACATAAAGTTTTTCTCTTTTCAAAACATCTAGTGTCTGATTAACATGCTTTAAGTGTTCTTCCCACGTTTTTCTAAGTATAAGAATTTCATCCATATATACAATAATAAAATCATCAAGAAAAAGTCTGAGCACATCATTCATTACTCTCATGAAAGTAGCAGGAGCATTAGTTAAGCCAAAAGGCATAACCAGCCACTCATACAATCCCTGCTTTGTTTTGAAAGCAGTCTTCCATGCATCTTGTTCTGCAACTCTGACCTGATGATAGCCACTATGCAAGTTAACTTGGAAAAATAAACAACTTCTTTTAACTGATCTAATAGATCATCTATGCGAGGAACAGGATAACTATTCTTGATCAGTATCTTATTCAGTGCTCAGTAACAACGCACATTCTCCACGAGCCATCTTTCTTCTTCACCAAAACAATTGGAGACCCACATGGTGATGTGCTAGGTCTGATGAACCCTTTCTCGAGCAGCTCCTGTACCTGATTCTTGATTTATACATTCTATAAAGTGGACAACCTGTACATTCTGATGTTAGGCAATGGAGCATCTTGCTGCAAATTAATATCATGCACTATTTCCTTTTTGGGTGGCAGACCTTTAGGTTCTTGAAACAATACATCATATTCTGAAACAACTTTTTCTAAATCAGCTTACTATTTAGCATCAAAGCCCTCAAATACATTGGTTTTATCAGGTTTCTTTTCCTTTACAACCATCAGTAAAAATTGTTTGCATGAATTTACAATTCGTTTCATCTACCCTAAGTTTATGAGAGTATAACTATTCTTGAGCTTATGAGGTCTTACAATATATTCGATTCCATCTTTAATGAGTAGATACTTGTTCTCATCTCTATAGAAAATAGTTTTTCTATCATACAAGTAAGAACTTCCTAAAACAATTCCACATATATCCAAAGGAACTATATCTAACTCAACCCCATCTACAAATGCTGACCCAAAAGAAAACTTAAGTTCACATTGTCTAGTCACTTGTAGCTTTGCTTTATCACATATCCAACCTAATGGATATGGTTTCTTGTGAGGTGTGGTTAGTAACCACAACTTCTTTACAATTGATTCAGAAATTAAATTTACTTGTGAGCCATTGTCAAACAAAGTATCAATCTTTTGATGATTGGAAATAAGTCGAATATGAAAAAATTCACGTCTTCTTCTCTCATTTTCTTCCTTATCAGTAGATTGTGTAGAATTACTAGTAGATGCTTCAAAATTTTTACCTTTTATACCTGTGGCTATGATTGTTGCTTGATCTCCTAAGTCTGACCCTAAATCCTTTTGAATAGCTGCAGTAGTCTTCTTCTTCTTGCCCTCGAACATCTTAGGTTTCAGCTCCAAATGCAGAATCCAGTAGTGTTCATCATCACGCCCATCCTTCTTACAGTGAGTGCATGAATACTTGTTTTTCTGTACAGTGTTTGTCTTCCTCTCTTTCCATTTATGTTTTCTTTTCTCCTTATTTTTGCTTGCAGTGGGTTTGGATGATCCCCCAACTTCTGGGTTCCCATTCTTACATCTGGCTTCGAGATGCGTAGCCTAAACGGATACTTCATCTATACTAGTGGGATTAAACATGAGGATAGTGTGCCTCATGTAGCTGTGTAGACCACCTATATACTTCAATAAAGTCTCAGGTGAGTCTAGAGAAATTCCTAGAATCAAAACTCTTTTCCTAAATTCTTGGGTGTAACCTTGTACACTTTGCCCTTTTAGTTGTCGAAGAGTTTGCCAGCTCATCATGGCTTGTTGCATGTAGGCTAGTGGATAGAATTTCTTTTTAATTGCAGAAACAAACTCACTATAGACAAAAAGAATCTTACCATGTTTCTTCATGTTAGCTTGTGTCCTGCCTTCCCACCATACCAAGGCAGTGCCTCCAAGGCATAGGCTGGTCAGCTGTATCTTACTCTTGTCTAAGTCAATGCTCTGCACTCTGCAATAAACATCAATTTGTCTGATCCAATTATCCAGCTTCTCTGCATTCAACTATCCATCATATATTGGTAAATCAAATTTAACATCTAATTTAATCAAAGATGTCTTCTTTTTATTTTCAGGGCTATTAGGAGGAGTGAGGAATTTTTCTTCTTTCCCTTTGCCTTTGGAGTGGTCATGGAGGAGAGATTCTTCTACGCCTTTGTGTTGTTTGGAGCTTGATGAATCTTCATCTCTATGTTTCTTATAGTCCCTATACATTTCCTCCACCATGGATTTCAGGGTCATAAAACTATCCATGAACTGGGGGTCTGATTCCAAGGGATTTTCTCCTAACATTTTCCTCTTAGAATAGACTTTGCCAATTTCCGGGTTAGTTTCAGCCAATTCTCCTTCTCCTAATTTAAGCTTTGATCTAGTTAGCATTCAACAACAAAATCCAGCACAAGCTTGTCTAACCTTAGTAACCTAGAGCTCTGATACCACTTGATCTAGAATTTATCCAGGATAAAGAATGAAAGGTATTACAGACTCATGTGCATGGATGTGCCTATGTTACTTATGCAACGGATCGATAAGATTGCTAGAATACATAGACACTGAGGCAATTAGAGAAAACATAATAGTCAAACATGTAAACAAAACAAGTTTAATAAGGATTTCACCCAATTCTCCTAGGCTATGTCTCCTGGTCCAGCCTTTCAGTGATGGCCTCTCTATTATGTTTTCGAGTAGAGTCTTACAATAGTGAGCTCGATTCAAGTCTCACTAATAGAATGAAGTTAGTAGGAATGGAGTGCACAGACTCTCCTTATTGAAAATCGACCTCTGAGGGTCACATTAGTATGACAGGCCTATACTAAGGAGCTTTCTTGAACCTCTCAAGCCTTCAATGGAGTACACAGACTCTCTCACTCTCTCTGGCTCTATTTGGCTCGATGCTGCCTTCAGGTTAGCTCAGCTTCTACTCTCTGTTCTCTACTATTAGCTTTCTGCGTCTCTGTGTTGCCCCCTGTATGTTGCCCCTTTGCTTCTGACAGTTTATGGCTTTAAAGCTAGTCTATTCTTTTGATTGTTCGTTTCTGCTTCCCGGCCTTCTGGTTTATTTTCCTCTTTCCACTCGAATTACTCTACTCTATGCCATCATCACCAGGTACCACCTCGCAGGGAGGTGGCCACCTGTTTGTTAATGAACTGGGTGTCATATTCCATGAATCATATTTGAATGGCTATTAAATCTGTTTGCTTCAAGATCGCTCGCGAACACAAATCGTTCACCAACTCATTATCCATGTCAGACTTCAAATCCCTGTCATCTTGCTTTTTGACCTGTCAAATCCGATCAGCCATCAGGACGTATCTCTGCCATCGATATGGGCCCCCTAGATCCTATGGTCGTCCTTCATATCAGGCAGACAAGTTGCACAGTGTTTACCCATCTATTGCGAGCGATTTTCTCTCTCATTCGCCGAACGTGTGTCGCTCTATTTGTGGCATCGGGTGGGACTTAGTCAAAACTACTTACCGCCTCGAAGCCTTCTGACATTCTAGCCGGTTTGGGGAATCCCGCGCTACGGAACTAAAACAGTTACTTTTCTAAGTTTTATAGCGATTTCAGGTCCGGGTGCTTTGGGGCTTTCCTTCACTAAGGGGGATGCCCTAGCACTAATTGTGTATCAGAATCAACCTCTGTTTCCCGAATTAGCCTCTGGTTTTTCCAGTTTTGTTCCTTTGCACTTTACCATGGGCCAACAGTCTGCACGCTTGACCAAGGGTCCTCGTTGCTCTGCTTTGGCCAAAACTGCAATTGTTATGAGGATTCCTTCTGATAGCTTCAATCTTTTCTAGGACTTGAATATTTTAGCATAATTTGAAACAGTCATGAAAACTTAGAGAGTTTTAGGATCCAATTCGGATCATTGAGGTGTCTTTTACCCTCTGTAAAATTCTTTAATAGTTTTTACTTCATATAGTTAGAAAAGCAGTTAGATAATTTGGGCAGTTTCAGAAATCAACAACTGTTCCACAATGTATAAAAAGATGAAAAGTTTACTAAGAAAGGGTTGGTGGTTGGAATTTTGGAGAACATGGAGACTAGGCCACTGTATTCCTGATATCATCATCGATTAATGAAAGAATCATAAGTTTCCATGAGTTTTTGCATGTAATTTTGTAAGCTTCTCTGTCATGTGTCATGCTATGTTTTCTTGTTTTCAAGTATAGTAATGAAGCTGCAGGGCTTTATTTGCTTATGTAGATAAAGTTAAAATTCCTTAAAAGAGAGCTCCTATACTTGAAGTCCTCATTTCCTTTCTAAGTTATAGATAATAGGTTCTATGAAATACTAGCATATTGTCTATGATTCAGTTCTCATTATCATAGTTCCTCTAAGTTACAGATAGTAGTTTCTGTGAAATATCAGCATATTATCTTTAACTTCTCCTTCAAACTTTCTTCATTCATCATTTATATCTAGCAACAAATGGAATTCTGAGATGTTCTGGTCATACATGTATTAAGAGTTACAGACCAAGTTTTCCAGGTCCTTCATTTGAGAACACAACGAAAAGTAAGTGACAGTAAATAATATTTATTAATGCCTTAAGCACAATTTCTCCACAGGAAGGAAATTGGTTTCTTAAGGTAAAACACCTGGTGTTAATGATGATGATGTTGTTGTTGCTTCTAGGCTCTAGAGGAGCTTCTTCTACGTTTGGATATCCATGCTTGAAACTTGCTGCAACCTATGATTTCTGTTCTATGGGATAGGTTGCTACAAGATTTCCTACTGGATATCGTGTAGCTGTTCCTCCCTAAAAAAATTTAATCATATTATACTACTAGGATATGAGGATGATTAGCATGGGTAGAGAGGAGGTCTAGGGGTTTGTGAATGATGAAAAATAACCTTCAAGTGTTTTCCCCTTGCTCTCTATCTTCATCTTTTTTTCTCTGTGTTTTTTTTTTAAAACTGTAATTTTTTTGAAATTGATTTTTTTTAATGAATGCAGGGGGCGATCATGGTGTTGAGAGGTATGGTAATCAGATGGTGATGTATGAATTTATTTACTTTACATGGGTAGACCATTTCCTTGCTGTAGGGTCACTTCCTTTAGGATTCCCAAGCCACAGTAATTCCTACTTGATCATCTTGTAGGTTTTCAGGGAATCTTGTAGGTTTACAGGGAATCATGTAGAAAACACAGAACCCTTGCAAACTTAGGCAAATGAGTGAAAAAAATGAAAGGAATGGTGGAATGATGAAGTATAATGAATGGATAAATAAAAATATGAGTTGCATAGGTCCCTTCTGATTCTCCATTGTTGTTTTGATCGTGCTCCTACTGGCCTGCAAATAATATTTTCATAATTTTTCTTTTTTTTATTTATATATATATTTTAAAACAACTAGTCTGCTTCCAAGAGGTTTTCATCCTAGTTTCTTGCCCTATGCACCTCAAGATAGGTTTTCACTCATAGATATTTTTATTTCTCTTTTTGACACCATTGGGTCGCCTCGAGAGGTTTTCAACCTAACAGTGGGACTCAGGCACCTCATGGAGGTTTTCATTTGAGTCTCCTTAATTTTTTTTCTTTTTTTCCTTTTCTAAGTGACTTGATGAGGTAGGAGCTGAGACTTGCTCCACCACCATCACTGTTTTGCTGATACCATCAATGAACTCTTGGTTTGAAAATGGACTTTTGTAAAATTTCAATCTGCGCCCATTAACAAGTAAAGGAATAGCCTCTGCATCTATGATTCTGATCTACACTAAACCATTATCATGACATTTCTCTATGACATAAGGCCCTAACTATCTAGTCCTTAACTTTCCCTTAAATTCTCTATATCTGGAATCATATAAAAAATCCCAATCACCTTGAAATTTCTCATCCTTGATGTTCTTGTCATTTCAGATCTTCCTCTGAATTTGAGTTACCTCTATGTGTAGGAGGGCCTGTATTCTGAACTCATCTAACCCATTCAACTAGAGCAATCTCTCTTTTTGTGCACTGCTGAGATCTAGATCTAGATGGGCTGCCATCCTCAATGTATTGTACTCAAATTCAATGGACAACGGGACCTTTTTCCCATAGACCAACTCATATGGTGTGAATCCAATGGTGGTCTTCCAGGTGGTATTGGAGGCCCAGGTGGCCTCAACTAGTCTATCTGCCCAATCTTTTCTACTGATGCTAACCACTTTGTTCAGTATTCCCTCCAGTGCTCTATTGGTCCCCTCCACTTTCCCATTAGCTTGTGGGTGATAGGTAGTGGAGGTCTTATGGTTGATCTTGTGTTCGTTTAACAAGTCTTCAATCATGTTGGATGTAAACTTGCTGCCTTGGTCAATGACCAGTTCTCTAGGGTACCCAAACTTGTAAAAGATATTTTCCCTTAAGAATTCAACCACCTTCTCCTCTATTGCTGCCTTGATTTCCTTAGTTTCAGCCAACTTAGTTAGATAGTTAGTGCACACAATGATGTGCTACTTTTTCTTGGAAGGAGGGTCAATAGGTCCAATGAAATCCAAGTCCCACTAGTCAAATGGCTTGAAAGTCACTTGAGGTTGTAGAGACATTTCATCCTTTGGAGTAAGCTTTCCCATGCTTTAGCATTGATCACACTGACTAGTATATGTTTTCATATCCTAATGAAGAGTGGGCCAATAATAACCATATTGTAACACCTTGAATGCTATCCTCTTTGCTGCAAGTGACCTCCACAAGGCCCATCCTGACAGGTCAGAAGGATGTCAAAAACTTCCTCCTCCCTAACTCATCTTATTAGAATTTGATCCGGGCCTAGTTTGAAAAGATTGCCCCAATCCAAGTGAATGGGGTGCTCTTCCTCACAATCTTGCTTTTCTCTTTGGAGAACAAATTCTGTGGGAACTGTGCAGATACCAAATAGTTTTCTATGTCAGCAAACCATGGAGAGAGAACTGATAAGCGTTCATCCAGTAACTGATCATCAACCATTCCTTCCTCACTTGTAGCCAAAGCTAATCTGGACAAAAAATTTGCAACAAAATTTCCCTTACCAGGCTTATCAACAATGGTTAGATCAAACTACTCTAATAAAAGTAACCATCTAATCATACGAGAATTCACATAAGGTTTATTCATTAAATATTTTATTGCAGCATGGTTAGTATGTACAAATGTTTGATAACTTGTACTGTAATGCCTGAATTTGTTCAATGAATGCACAACCACCAAGAGCTTCTTTTCGGTCACTGTGTAGTTCAATTCAGCCTTTGACAGATTCTTACTGATAAAGTAAATGGCATAAGGAAATTTTTCATATATGTTGCTCCTATGGCTTTGTGTGAGGCATCAACATGTATATGAAAAGGAAGGGCCCAATTTTGGCCTCAGAGAATCGGTGCAGTGGTTACCTTGTCCTTCAGGATGTTTAGGGCCTCTTGATAGCTTTTTGGTCATACAAACTTAGAGTCTTTGGCCAACAACCCAAATAAAGGAGAAGCTAAATTGTTGAAGTCTTTTATAAACTTTTGATAGTATCCAGCTAACACTAGGAAACTTCTGACATCTATCTTCTTTTACGAAGGTGGGACCCTTTGGATGACCTATCACAATCCTTGTAGTTATCAAGAACTCACATTTTTTGGGAGTAAGAGACAGGTTCATTTCAATGCATTTTTTCAGCACTTTACCTAAATTGGACAAAGCCTCCTAGAAATCACATCCATAAGGTGTAAAATCATCCATATAAATCTCTACTACATCATGGAATAACTTGGAAAAGATACTCATGACTACTCTCTGGAAAGTGGTAGGAGCATTGCATAGGCCACAAGGAAGGACCCTATAGGAGAAAGTACCCCAAGGACAAGTGAAGGTGGTTTTATCCTAGTCTTTTAGTCTTATCTAGATTTGATTGTACCCACTGATTCCATCTAGGAAAGAGAAAAATGTTTGCCCTGCTAGGCCATCTAGCACTTGGTCGATGAAAGGTATAAGGAAATGGTCCTTCTTTGTGGCTTTGTTTAACTCTATATAATTGATACAAATCCTCTTCTTACCATTTTTATTTGGAACCAACACCAAAGGAGAGACCCACTCACTGTCAGAGATAGGGTAAATGAATCCTACATCTAGTAGCTTTTGCAGTTCTTCTTTGACTATTTCTTTGAGAGATGGATTCATCCTCCTTTGGGGTTTCTGGACTAGTTTGCAACCTTCTTTGGTATAAATGTGGTGAGTGCACACCGAGGGGTGCACTCTCTTCATTTCTTTGTAACTCCAAGCAAAGGAATCAAGGTGTTCCTTCAGCATGTTGCACAACTTTTCTTCTTGGTGAACAGATTCAAGAGATGGGTTGATTTTCAAAACTCTATCATGGCCGAATTCTATGGTTTTGACACGGATAGGGTTGGAATCGGCTAAGCATAGATCAATCTTATGGTTGTTCTGGATTTCCTTTACTACTTTTTCTAAGGATAATGTACTGGGAGTTGGACTTTGGAGTATGTGTTCAATCAAATCATCTTCATCCAGTTGTCCCCCTCCCATGGTTGTTTCTAAGGTATAGAGTTGGACAGAATAAACATCATCTTCTTCCTCCTCTTCCAACCATAAAGGCAAGTCATGCTATAGAGATGGTTGAGTAGGAGCATATAGGACTAACTACTTGGACATATGCCCATTCTTGATAGTCATATTTCCAGCCGTGTAGCTAATGTAGGCATCGACAGCAACTAGCCAGGGCCTCCCAAGGATGAGAGGGTAACCAGTAAGCTTGGCCTTAGGCTGGAGAACTAGGAAATCTACAGGGTATTCCCAAGAGTCAATGGAGACCATCACATCCTCCACAATCCCCTTAGGGGTCACTGTGGAGTGGTCTGCAAGTTGCAGGACTGTTGTAGTCATTCTCAATTAACCCTGGAGGTTGAGCTTGAGCATGGTGTCCTTGGTCATCACATTAATGGAAACCCCAATATCAATCAAAGTGTGTGGGACAATGGTGCCATTGATGTGCACATCTACTATAGGGCTTCTAGGGTCCAAATACTTTGGACAGATTACCTTCCCTAGCATTAAGTTAGACAACTATCCAATGACATTAATGGTAGGGGCATCTCTTCTTCGCCTCCTTGGATGCTTGAAGCACTTATCCTTGATCAAATTGTTGTAAATAGGCACATATTTTATTGCTAGGAGAAGTGGAATTTTGACACCTATATTTTTCAATTCTCCCAGAAGTTCAATCTCTTCTGGGGTAGGCTGGAGTGGTTGGGTTAATCTCTCACGAAAGGGTGGTGGATTTACTTTAGGCATGCTTTCCTCTCTTTCTTCCTCAACCTCCCTAGCTGGAGGTAGGGGTTGGTTTTCAGGGAGTACTCTCCCAGATCTCAGGTTTATTTCCTAAATTTCCACAACATAAGCTGGATAGGATGTCTCTCCACTATATACTGGTTGCACTTGTTTGTTGTTCAGGTTTTGATTTGGATGGGTAGGCATCTGAGGTTGTTTAGGTGGAGTAAAGTGTAAAAGTTGTGGTTGAGCAGGTGGTGAATGTAATAAAGGTGGAGCATTGTTGTATGGGGGCCTCCACCCTTAGGGCGGTGCATTCTACTGAGGTTGTGGTGGAGCATATGGTTGAAAAGACCGGCTAGGAATGATACTGAGGTGCAAAGGACCAAGGAGGTAAACCAGGAAGGATGAGCAAGGGGCCCCCAGGAGGGAATGGATGTGGTATGGATGGGGTTGTAATATGCATGGGATGACTCTTGCATGCCTTGCTGGTATGGCCTAGGCCCATGAGGTCTCCTTTGGTTTGTGTAGCAAAGTTATTCAGTTACCCCTTCAACTCCTTGATATACAACTTTTAGTCTAGGTAGAGAAGGGCACTTATCTGTGGAGTGGTTTTCTTCACAGACTTAGTAGATTTTAATCAAATTCAATGGAAATTCATTCCTAAGGTGCCTCCTGGTGCATATAGGGCAGAAAATGGCTAAGGCTCTCTCTACTTCCTCATGTTTTCTCTTAATGTGCATAGTGTCCATCTATAGGGTGAGGGTTTGCATCATCTCACTCTTGAAATCCTCCAACATGTTTCCAATTTCACCCTTGATGGATGAATTGGAAGAGGATGGACTGGCCCTAGGTTGACTACCCCTAACCTTTTTCCTAGCTGCCCTAGAATGGTTTCTAAAGACAGTCTTGACACCCTCATAGGGTAACTAGTAGATGTTCCCTCCTGCTAACAAGTTTAGGGTATCCAGAATATCTTCCCTTAGTCCTCTAAGCAAGACTAACTTTAGTGAATCAGGGTCAAGTGTGCACCTGGCCCTTTTGTAGCTAAGATGGAATCTTTCTTCTTAATCCTCTAGGGATTCATCATGCCCTAAGGTCATCCGAAAAATTTCTTCTTTAGTGTCTTTAGACCTACAATAGTCTTGATACTTTTTGTTGAAGGCTTGTTGCATCTGAACCCAAGTGGTGATGTTATCCCTAGGTAAACCCATGAACTAGTGCAAAGTTCCATCCTTGAGAGTGGATGGGAATAGTTTCAACTTTTGCTCATAGTCATAGGTTTGGCATATGACAATGAATTCAAATAAGAAAGCGTCTAAATCTTCTGTGGTCAGGCCATGGAAATGAGGAAGGGTAGAGGGGCTTATATTCTTCATCTTAGTATCCCCATTGGTTTCCCTAATGGGGAAGGCACCCTCAACTCTTTCTCTGTTTCCTGTCATTTCTATTTTCAGCCATTGGATCAGTAGGAATGGGTTTTGCTTCTTCTTCTTCCCCTGTAGGTTCTTCAAATATTTTAGGTTGCTCACCTAAGGGTTCCTCCAATTCACATCCACCGAAGAAGAGGAAAGGTTGGCTATTTGAAGCAGTGGGGGTATTTGGAAAAAATTTCCCTAAGTTATCCCTATTCCTACGAGGCATGAAAAAAATGTTTTTGTTTTGTTTTGAGTTTTTTTTCAAACTTTGAAAGTGATTGCAGACTTAATGAAAATTAACTAACTGAATGAAAACTAACTATTTGAATGGAATATTACTTGCAGAATGGAAAGGAGAGTAAAGAATGAAAAATGGGAAAGAAATCAAATAAATTACTCTTGCAGAAATGAAACTAATAACAGAATATCAGAAACAAGAAATGGAAGAGAGAAAGTAGTAATAACATCTTACTTAGAAACCTCCTCAGCAACGATGCCAAAAAGTGATGAGCACCGGAATTGGAACAAGAATGTTGCAACTCCTGGGGCTACCAACTTTACTTTATTAACCCGGGGTTCATACAAACTTGGAGGTGACAATGCTATATACACAAGTAAAATTGATAGTTCTGCCCTTTTGTCAATGTTCATCTGGCAAGAGACCACTAGGGTTTTTCAAGCTAGACTTCTATGGATTCAGAAGAATCTTGATTACTGATGAGGGAAAGAGAAATCTACTCTAAGAGAAAGCTTGTCTACTATAATAAGGAAAAAGACTGAAATCCAATGCTAAAATCACACCATTTTCTAACTAACTGCTAAGAGACTATGCTTCAGAAAGAATGTTAAGTTAACATGTATGAAATTCTACTGTCCTAAGCATGTAAGTTCAAAACATCAAACATTACTACTGTGCATGTAAATGACTAGAATAAATCTGTTTTTCTTTTTATATTTTTTATGGAAGAGTGTGAAAGCTAATCTCTTTTGGCGATTTGGCAGGTGGCTTAGGAATGTTGGTGGATGGTTGGAAGGTTTGAGAGACCCTTAGGTGACCTTGTCTAGCTTCCTAGAGGCTTTTCCCTCAATTCAGCCTCAAAACAGGCCACTACAGGAAAAACTACAGGATATCCTAAAAACCTGCAGGATTCCTTGTATTTTTACGGGATACAACCGAGAGAAAAATGATGGGTGCTAAAGGTGATGGAAGGCTTAGGGAAGGTGGTTGGTGGATGGAATGAAGCAATAAAATGCCTAGGATCACTCAGAACTCAAAACCAATGTTGGGAGATGGTTGGATTTGCTCAACATGCTTGGAGAAGTTTCCTTGTAAAATGATGAAATTGGTGAGGGTCTTAGTGAAAGCAAGGAATTATCATGGATGGATGAAGTTTGAAGGAGGTTGTTGGCTATGAGATATCTCTTTACTTCTGAAACACCTTCACTGCATCAAACATTGATATTTTCCCAACAATCATGTAAACAAGGAGAATTTCAATAAGCTAGTAAAACAGAGTTTAATGAGCTAGTTGTCTACTTCATGCATGAGGAAATCTTGCAGAATAAGATGGAATCATTGATGAGATCTACTGTACGAATGAAGATGGAAGAAATGATGACTAGGTCCTATTCTTGCAAATTGATCAAATGCTAGTTTAAGTACAAAAAACTCTAAATTCTATGAGAAAGTAGAATTCTATCTTTTTGGGGCTGCATAGGAGTCCTTCCCTCAAATCGTGATCCTTGAAGGAGGGAGTGAGGTGAAAACACCTATTGACATATTTTTTATGGTTCTTTATCTCTTCTAAACTACTGCTAAAGTAAAGCACAAATGGAAGCAAACTAATAAGCAAATTAATCAAATCTACACTACTTGCAATGAAATATGTCTAAGGACAATTTAACCATGAATCAATGAAATCAATCTAAGCATACAAATACAAGAAGAGGATTCTTTTATGCTAGGGTTGGGCCCTAACCCAAGAGCTTCAGCCCTGTGAGTTAACTTAGTACTGGATCAAGAAAAAGCTCATTCTCATTATCAAAACAGAAAATTACATAGCAATGTCTTCCACAAGTCTGGAGATCAAAAATAACTAGTGTTTTTACAGCAAAAATTCGAATCCTAATGAGGCTATAGGCCTCTTTATAAAACTAAAGTATCCATTTACTTCCTTAAATATAGGGAGGCTCGACTCCAAAACTCAAGATAAACTAACTCTTTGACTGTTACTTGCTCTGCTGTGTTTTGATATTCATGACTTGGCTTCTTGTATTTCGAGCTAGTGTGATTGATGGAGGAATATTCAAATGAGGGAGGAGGAATGAGGAGGATTTACCTCCTAAAAAATCTTTTCCTTTTCCCATTTGAGTTTCAACCCTTAATCTTGCCAAAATTCCCTGATTTTCTCTCACAAACCTACATTCAATACACATTATTCCACTAGGCATAATATCTCACTTTGACTCATCTCATTAAACAAAATATAATCAAAACATGTAAGAAATTGTGAGAAGAGTTGATTTGACTAAGATAGGAGGTGAATTAAGGTCCATATAGTTACCCAATGCTGAGGCTCATCAAATGTCATGGTGAATATCAAACCCAACATTACATAGGTTTGTAATATTATAAAAATAACCTTCCCCCACAATCGACCTAGCACAATGACAAATCAAAACTCCATAATATCATGAGTCCATGACAATAAGTTTTCTATGTGGTTTTATGTTTGCAATTGATTATGAGGGAAAATAGAGTTTTGACTCTTAGACCTAGATTTTCTAGAGACAAAAGGACCATATCTAGTAAGAAGAATAAATTTCATTATCAAAAATGCCCGTAACTATAATGGATTCATCATTGAGAATAGAACTCACATATTAATGTTATTTGTTTCATCCATGTGATTGATTAAAAAAATTGATATAAAATTTTAAGCTAAGATGGAAATTGTGTGGCTACGCCTATGGGTTAAGGCTCAAGATGAGTTGTGAATGTGAACTATGCAGATTCTACAATGGCAGTGGAAGACCAAGTTATAAAATAAAACGCAGTTTCATCGAGTTGAGTATGACTATGTGGTGTAGATGTATCACATAGGGTTGAGGGATCAAATGTGCTAGTTGCAACAGGAGAGTTGATTGTGCATGTTGTGCCTAGATTCAATGGTGGACTGATGGAGTCACGAAATGTGAGAGTGATTTTTTTGTTCCCGCCAAGTTGCAGGGTTGTCGTTTTTTTAGGCTGAAAAAAACCTTGAACCACAAGAATAGGCCAACAAAAAAACAAACTTCTTCGAATATTTAGAGAATTTGTTGCTTTTTTTCACGTTTGTACACGTTTTAGGGTTCAGGTTTGACAGAAGTTTGAGTTCTTCATAAAATTAGGCAAACAAAATCGAATATATGCGAATTGCATTAAGGGTCAATGATTTTCGAATCTTAAGGATTTTATTCACCGAACCCGATGAATTTGGTCTTATTGGCCTAATTTTGTGGTGATTTGTTGGATATTAATAAAATTACCTTATCTTATATACTCAAGACTTTGCTGACCTATGAGGATGCTTAAAAATGGCCTTAGGCTCATAAATTCAATGCAGAAAGAAGATAAGAGAAAGCTTGAGGAAGATGTAGGACATTGAGCACTAATAGATTGAATTTCTTCCTTGCTCTTCTTTCTATCCAAAGTTTGTTTTGCTTCAAATATGATATTCTTTTAAAAAAAATAGATGACCTTTTTTTTCCAAAATATCAGCATCTAAAAAAATCAGTGCTTTTCTTTTCTAACCATATAAATATTTATTCAATAATAGCAGAAATATTTTTTACTTAAAATATCCAAAATGCTTTTATGAAAATAGGAAGCTTTCTTTAGAAAAAGAGAAAAAACACCCTCTCCAAAATTAGCAGCATGATTTTTTAAATATAGCACCTTCCATATGTAGCACCATTCTAGTGCAAAATAGCACATAATAAACATTAAAAATCTTTCATATTGGTGTTCCCTCCTTAGCTAAGAATAGCAAAAGATGCCCATGAAAATAGTTGTCACATGAGTTGCCCTTTCTTAGTGAAGAATAGCAGAAGATACTCATTGAAATAGTTCTCACATAAGTGCTTCCTCCTGTTGGTTAAACTTAACATGAAATTAGATGAAAATCAACCTGCCATTCAAAGAAAACTTCTCCAAAATAGTGCCCTTATTCTGGTTTGTTTGTTTTACTCTATTTTTAATATCATGTTGTTGCATTGAGGAAAGGGTATTTCCTTTATTTTTCTTAATTTATTGGTCTATAATGCTCATTTCTCTTTTTGATTTTCTTATGTAAATAAAGTTACATTTCAGGACTTTAAGATGATCACTTTCTGTGTTTTCACAGGAGATAGAGTTAGGAAATTAAATAGTGCATGCATTAGAAGGTAAGTGCACCTGTATAGATATCTCATTTGGATGGCAGAGTTCAGGCCTCTTTTTCAATATGAAAATCTATTATAGTGCCCCTTTCACTAAAACTTCAACAATGTGGTGGACTAGTGGGATGCAAGGGAAGTAATTTTCCATATATTAAATATGATAAGTTCCCTTTTTGGTAACCGTTCTTTTGAAGCTACAATATTCGACCGTTTACTAAGGTGATGAAATTTAGTTGTACTTATTTGATGGCTAATATGGTCTATAATTGGTGGTTTATTTTGTCGATACAATTATGTCTTCCAAATCCCCATGAATATAAAGTGTACTAGAAATGAAATGCCCTGGACTTGACCCAGGGTTTAATTTCTCAATCAATGCAAAGAAAGGTTCCATGGGAAAAATTGTGAATGTTGGAGTGGTTATTGACAAGGAACCTTCTCCATGTCATGCATCCATTGAAAAATCCCAAGCTAAGCTCAGGTAGAAATCATTTGATTCCTGCACTATTCTTAGAACTTAGAATGTTTTGGTAATAATTTGGCAATCTTGTTTCTAATACGGGGGAGTTATTAACTCAAGGCAGGAAGTTGTTGTCCATGAAGATCGAGGAAGGGAGCTAGAATTTTTGGAGAAGGTAATAAAGAGAAGTATTTAATAATGTTTCCTCTACAATGCATCCATAGGTACCAAAATCATTTCAATAATTATGACATTTATTGATACTACAATGGATTATTTTTATTTACCCATGTAGGGTGGCAATCCCTTAGATTTTACACTTGGTGACACTTCTGCTATTGGTATTCATTTTCTCTCACCAACGAATCCATTGGCTGAGCATATTTTTACAAGGTTTAAATCCATGATTACAATCATATTTTTTTCTTTTCTTTCATGTGTTATTCTTTTGTACAATTATTTGAATGCCCTTTACTAGTTATTATAGGAGATCTCTCTCTCCAAAGTTCCAAACATGTGTTGATGATCCCAAAGGTTGAGAGTTTGTTTAATGATGCCTTGATAGTGAAGCTAAAGGCAGGATTGGTACAACTTCCTTGCCAAATGGAAAATATAGATATGATTGTGGAAGGGTTGGGTATTTTTTGGGTAGGGAATCAAACTCGAGAGGTAATACTGAAAATTTTGGGAGTGAATGCAGTCAAATGGGACATGCACTATAGGTGGATGGAAATCAAGTTGACCCTCATAGAATAGCAGAGGACTCCAGTGTTGCTCGTTTAGGAATGAAAAATCAAGCTTATGCGAGAAGAAATAGGTGGAGTGTAGAGTCTCCAAAATGTCTTCAAAATATCATCCACTTTCACCTTTATCACCACCATTTCACTCACATGTTGCAACTTAATATTTCATTAGCCTCCATTTTCATGATTACATGGATTTACCTTTGTGTTTTACAAAAGTTAATGGTTTCTAGTATTTTAAGTGAATTTATGGTTAAAACCTAGAAAAATGACATATACTTGTTGTTACACAACATTTTGTCACTATCCCTGTTCTCCCCATTCCTCGATCTTGGAGGACCTCTACAATGACCCTCATATGTTTCCATGCCATGAAGAACATGTCCCTACATCCCTCCTCATCTGCATAACATTTCCCTCTTACATCATTTCCCAAGAATCTTCCTTCAAACCCAGTTTTCAAGACCGGTGCTAGTGCTCAATTCCTTCCCTGCACTGATTTGTGGAGTTTAAAACTAGGACTAGCACTGAAAGGCACAAGTGAGCCATTCATCATCCATGCCGACCCTCTTTTGGAAAGTTTTTAAAAATGGAGTCAAAGCTTCCAGGTCTAGAATCTTCGTGAACGAAAGTCTGGTACATGGTTGAGCAATATAGAGCTGAGGGAGACTGTTTAGGCTCCTTTCCCTTATTAAAATGGAACAAACCAAAAGGGATAAGGCTTCTCCCACCATAAGAGGATCCATTTCCCCTCTATCAAAGCTATATAAACTCCTCATTTTACAACCTCACCTAGGGAATGAAAGGGCTGAAATAATCTGCAAATCTTGAGAGCCATACTGAGAAACTTAGCCTTCTAGTTTGTGTGTGAAGTGAGAAAAAGATTATAGTGTTTAGATTGGAGAAAAGGGAAAGAGGCCTTGAACTTCCATTGTTTTGAGGGTGAATCATGAGATTCTTATAGTGGTGCTGGAACCCGGACATGCCAAAGGGAACTTGCAATGTCACATCTCCAGTTGTATTTCTCTTTGAAGTTTATATTAATACAACTAATGGTTCATTTCCTATGTCGTGTGTAATATTACATTTGATAGCTTAAAACCCCTTCACCTTTTAAGTAGGTTGAATTCGATTTTATGCTATCACGTTTGTTGTTGTTTCTTGCATGTTTGTTTAAGGTATTTGAATGAAAGGAATGAAAGGAATCTGGAGCAAGGAAGCAAGATCACCATCAAGTGGATTAGCGTTGTAAGAAGTAGGTCCTCTTATTCGATTCTAATCTAAGGAAATTTACATTAGATTGTCTTGTTTGCGGCTAGACCCACTCTCTTGGGCTAGAGGGATCATCTCTATCCACAGAGAGGATTTTCCTACTCCACACTTTATAATACTTAAAAGTGGCTTGAGTTTCATGACATGTGTAGGTCATTTGGATGCTTCCAAGGCACCCTTATGTGGCTTGTAATGCTCAAATTCGAATTCCCTTCAAGATATGGTAGAAGATTTGGATAAAGGTCAAAGAGGATATGTGTCTCTTCATTACCTATTTGAGTTGTAAGTCTATATGTGTCTCATCATTACCTATTTGAGTTGTAGCTCTATGAGATTTTCTAGGGATCTAGAGAGAGAATAATGGACCTCCATTAATGAGGTAGCTTCTTATGTTCTTGTATATATAGGAGACCCTTCTCCTTTCAAAGGCATGTGTAAAGTTGGAGATACTCAGGTGGAAAGTTAAGATTATTCATGTTTTGAATGGAATTTAGATTTAGCACCATGCTCATGAGTGATGTTCACCTTGATTGGTAATGCTTACACTGGAAGCCTCTCAACTTACCATCTCTCATGCTTTTGCACTGGCCACCTATAATGTGTGAGATTTATTGTTTTTCATAGATTAAGATTTATTTCTTTTATAGATTAAGATTTATTGCTTTCATATCTTTTCTAGTGTGAGAGGTTAAGAATGATTGTTTTTTTCTTTCATTTCATGTCATGTGGTTTTCATTATTCATTTCATAGGATCCTGATTTGATAATGCACACATGATCCCTTAGAGTAGATTTCATTTCATGCAATTTCAATTCCTTCAAGTGTGGTAGATTAAGATTTCATTCCTGCAAGTGTGGTAGATTCAGATTTCAATTCCTACAAGGGTGGTAGATTAAGATTTCAATTCTTGCAACTGTAATAGATTAAGATTTCAATTTTGTGCACTGTACTATAATTGTACTATAATTTATTTTTAATTGGTTGTTGAATTAGAATAGGTGAATTTGGTTTGCCATTATTTGGTTTTGTAGTTCGATTGATCTAAATTGAAAGATAATTTCTAGCATATACAGCGCACACACTCTTTGCAAGTTTTAAAAAACCCCCGGGTTGAAAATTAAAGGATAGGTAATTAATTTGCCTCAACATGGAGATCAACACATATCAATGCACAAACATCTTTAAGAGAGACAGATAAATTTGGAACTGTGGATGGAGCTTCAATTGTTTCTATAGGTATGAAGGGGCTAGTAGATGTCAAAGAGGCAGTGCCATTTACTCTTGCTAATAGGAATCACAATATTTCATTGGTAACCATTGGAAAATATATATCCCTTTATATAACAGGAATGCCAAAAGCATCTTCATGAAAATAACTTTTGGCATTTGATTCTGTTGATTTCCATAGGCAGGTTGGATTTCAAGATTTGGGAAGACCAATACTGAAGTATATTTCTCTTTCATCAACAATGATGTAAAATATGAGAAAACACAAAAACAATAATGTCATGCAGAGGACCCTATTGTGTCTCCAAGGATTTTAGAAGTAATACCCAGAAATGGGAATGTTGACAATCAAGCTCTAGGCCTGGTTGATGGTAGTGTGGTTATAGATAAATCTAAAGGGACCACAGAAAAGGATCATGACCATGATCTGAATTATGGGTATTCTGGTGGCAGAAATGAAGGTGAGAAATCATCACTGGTTGAGCCAAAAGGAAGTAACCCAAGTTCTAACAATACAAGAGATTCTATTGGCAATTTAATTGTTTCAAATCCTAATTCGGCTGATGTGAAGGGCAAACATAACTAAAGGTAAAGGCTGCAATGGAGAATGAAAGAGAAAGACTAGATTTTGTCTTGGTTTTCCCTTCAATTCTAGAGGTAATGAGACTAAATAAACTGGGTTCTTTTAGTATGTCTCAGTTGGGCCAATCCAAAAGCCATTTCTTTCAAATGTTTAAAAGAAAGAAGAATTCAATGGGCTTTGAGGAAAGCATGCTTAATCTTGTTAGGACCCTACCCAAAGTCCTCAAGTATTTTCCAAGTGACAAGGCTCATGATGCTAGAGCCTATATCATGAGTTTGTATTTTTGGTTGAGTGGATCCCCAAATAATATTAAAAAATTCTTTAAGATGATTGTTGGGTAGAATGTGTCTTCTTTCAATAAAATAGATTGAATTTTGTTGATCTAATCGTCTATTTGGACATAGGAATATGGCACCCTCTGCCTCCTTACATGTATGATGTTGTTAAAGAGTATTTGAATTGGTATGAAACCATAAAGGATGCAAATGAGAAAATCAAAAAACAAAAATGCATTAGTCGTTGGTATCACCTTGCAAAGAAGCCACATAATTACTAGTGATGATGGTCATTATGCGGTTGTTGTGATGGAATTGGAAAATAGAGGTGCAAAGGTTGTGCCAATATTTTTAGGTGGATTACATTTTTCCACCCCTGTGGAGCATTCCTTTTATGTTCCAATAACAAATAAATCTCTTGTAGATGTTTTCGTTTCCTTTCCCGGGTTTGCACTTGTGGGTGGACATGCTAGACAAGATCATCCTTGTGCTATACAATATTTGTCCAAGCTTGATGTTTGCTACATTGTGACCTTGTCACTAGTGTTCCAGACTATAGAGGAATGGCTTATCAGCACTTTAGGATTGTGTCCAATTCATGTTGCATTGTAGGTTGCTCTTCCTAAGCTTGATGGTGGTCTGGAGATGATTATTTTCTCAGGTCATGATGTAAGAATGAGTTAGTTTCATTATTTTTCAAAACATTGTTTCAACAAGTTCATCAATTAGATGATATGTTAACAATCTAATATATCAAAATTTTTTAACCTTGTTATGAAACTCTTATTATGATTAGATTGATGTCAAAATACCAAAATAGGGCTATGGTACCATACAAATATGTATGATAAAAGTTTCTCTCGAGCCATTGTAGGGTTATTCTGAAGTGGTTGTAAAAAATTGTTTCTAACTTCTTTATATTGATGTATAGGTAAGTCCCATCCACTTGTATCCCTGGATCATACATTTCCACTAGGATCATACAACCAAACCCCCTGATTACTCTAGATGACTTTAACAAGAACCACGGCCCCACTCATTCCTTTTTCCCTCGGCCATTAGACTCAAGTGACCTTGATTCCATTGGCTTCATTGTTAGATCTCTCTCCATCACTCTCTCTAGATGGAGTGGCTCTTGAGTTGCCACTTTTCGAGTCTTGGAAAAACTCACTTAGTATTTTGTATCACTGTACCCATGTCATGGTTTTATACATGTGTTCTGAGGCTGCATCAATATAAGTTTCTTTCTTTATATTATTTTCAACATTTTCCAGGAGATGCACTTGCTCCACCACATTGTGCTCTTACTGGTTGTATTATTCAGTCTTATTGGCCTACTTTTGTGGTCATTTGTTGGATATTAATAAAATTATTTTATCTTATCTAATCAAGATTTTTCTAACCTATGAGAATGCTTAACAGTGGCCTTAAGCTCATAAATTAAATGCAAGAAAAAAGGGAAATCTTGAGGAAGATGTAGGACATTGAGCAATAATAGATTAAACTGCTTCCTTTCCCTTCTTTCTATCCAAATTTTGTTTTTCTTCAAATACGATATTATTTTTAAAACATAGATGACTTTCCTTTTCCAAAATATCATCATTTAAAAAATTCAGTGCTTTATTTTTCTAACCATATAAAGCCCATGAAAATAGTTGTCACATGAGTTTCCTTTTCTTAGTGAAGAATAATAGAAGATACTCATTGAAATAGTTCTCACATAAGTGCTTCCTCGTGCTGGTTAAACATCTCCTAAAATAGTGGCCTTATTTTGGTTTGTTTGTTTTACTCTAATTTTAATATCATTTTGTTGCATTCAGGAAAAGGTATTTCCCTCATTTTTCTTGATTGATTGTTTTATAATGCTCATTTCTCTTTCTGATTTTCTTATGTAAATAGAGTTACATTTTAGGACTTTAAGGTGACCGCTTTCCATGTTTTCACAGGTTATAGAGTTAGGAGATTCAATAATGCATGGATTAGAAAGTCAGTGCACCTGTGTAGATATCATATTTGGCTGGCAGAGTCCAAAACTCTCTTTGAATATGAAAAGCTTCTGTAGTGCCCCTTTTACTAAAATGTCAACAATATGGTGGAATGGTGGGATGCAAGGGAAGTAATGTTCCATATATTAAATTTGATAGGTTCCCTTTGTCGTAACCCTTCTTTTGAAGCTACCATATTCAACCTTTTATTAAGGTGATGAAATTTAGTTGTACTTATTCGATGGTTATTATGGTCTCTAACTGGTGGTCTAGTTTTTTGAGACAATTATGTCTTCCAAAGCCCTAGGAATCTAAAGTGTATTAAAAAGGAAACGTCCTAAACTTGACCCAAGGTTTAATTTCTTAGTCAATGTAGAGAAAGGTTCCATGGGTTGAGGTTCCATGGGTTGAGGTGTGAATCCTGGAATGGTTATTGACAAGGAACCTTCTCCACATCACGCAACCATTGAAAATTCCTAAGTTGAGCTCAGGTGGCAACCATTTGATTCCTGCACTATTCTTAGAACTTAGAACATTTTGGTAAGAATTTGGTGATAATGTTTCTAATATAGGGGAGTTATTAACTTAGGAAAGAGGTTGTTGTCTGTGAATATCGGAGAAGGGAGCTGGAATTTTTGGAGAAGGCAATAAAGAGAAGTATTTGATAGTGTTTCCTCTATAATGCATCCACAAGTACCAAAATCATTTCAATAATTATGACATTTATTGATTCTGCAATGGATTATTTTTATTTACCCATATAGGGTGGAAATCCCTTAGATTTTACACTTGGTGAAACTTCTGCTATTGGTATTCATTTTCTCTCACCAACGGATCCATTCGTTGAGCATATTTTTACAAGGTTTAAATCCCTGATTATGTTCATAATTTTTTTATTTTTTATTTTTTTCATGTTTTATTCTTTTGTATAGTTATTTGAATGCTCTTTACTAGTTATTATAGGAGATCTCTCTCTCGAAAGTTCCAAACATGTGTTTATGATCCCAAAGGTTGAGAGTCTGTTTAACGATACCTTGATAATGAAGCTAAAGGCAGGATTGGTACAAATGACTTGGAAAATGTAGAATCTGGAGATGATTGTCGAAGGGTTGGGACTTTTTTGTTTAGGGAATGAAACTCAGGAGGTAGTTCGCTACTTGTGACAAGGGATACTGAAACTTCGGGGAGTGAATGCATTCAAATGGGATAGGCACCATAGGTGGATAGAAATCAGGTTGACCCTCATAGAATATCAGAGGAATCCAATGTTTTTCATATGATAATGAGAAATCAAGCTTATTCGAGAAGAAACAAGTCGAGATCAACACATATTAATGAACAAACATATTTAAGATAAATAGATAAATTTGGAACTGTGGATGGATATTCAACTATTTCTATAGGTACGAGGGGGCTGGTAGATGTCAAAGAGGCAAAGTCAGTTACTCTTGCTGATAGGAATCACAATATTTCATTGATAACCATTGCAAAATCCATATCCCTTTATAGAACTGGAATGCCAAAAGCATCTTCATGCAAAGAACATTTGGCATCTGATTCTGTTGAGTTGCACAGGCAGGTTGGATTTCAAGATTTGGGGAAGACCAATGCTGAAGGAAACTTCTCTTTCATCAAGGATGATGTAAAATATGAGAAAAAAAAAATGTCATGGAGAGGACCCTGTTGTGACTCCAAGGATTTTAGAAGCAGCGATCAAAAATAGAAATGTGGACAATCAAGATCTAGTCGTAGTTGATGGTAGTGTGGCTACAGATAAATATGAAGGTACCACAGTAAAGGATCATGACATTGATTCGAATGATGGGTATTATGGTGGAATAAATGAAGGTGAGAAATCGTCACTGGTTGAGCCAAAAGAAAGTAACCCAAGTTCTAACAATACAAGATATTTTTTTGGAAATTTAATTGTTTGAAATGCTAATTCAGCTCATATGAATGTGTTGGGAGAAGAATCCCCCCAAGGCAAGTTTTGGGGCTTAAAGCCCAAGTTTGTTTTGAATAAGTTTTGACTCCGCGATTTGTGGGCGTGGAGCGTGAAGTTGTAATTAAATCATACGGTTGTCCGCCCTTACTTTTGTAATGTAATGTTGGCTTGAGAGCTCTACCCATGTCCATCGACCATGGGATTGTATAAATAGAGTGAGGATCTGCATGTAAAGAGACAATCTAAGATAGAAGAATCTAAGAGATGATGAAGCATTGAGTCTAAAGTGTAAGGTCGAGTCTTTGGGTCATAGTGTAGGAGAAGGCTCTTAAGTGTGCAAAGGCCTAGTAGTCCACAACTGAGTGCGCAGACCCCTGCGGCCGAGTACGTAGGGCAGATTGAGTCTGTAACCGATTGAAGCATTAATGAAGAGAAGTTTTACATTATTTATGTGTGTCTTTTCCTAGTTTATGCATTGAAGTATATTGGGCATGAATTGCAAGTTTACTGTTTATTTTCTGCGCGAACTTATATGCATGTGTTGAATAAGTGAATATAAGATAAAGTATCTGTTTATGCGAAGATAACTAATTGTTATAAGAAGATAAGTAAGATCCGTGGTGTAACTTGGGGAAATAGCGCAGATCGATGCTTTAGCAGCACAAAAGCTCCTCAACCCCTGGTTAGGGCTGCACGAAGGCGAGTAGAACAAGGCGTGAAGGCCTCGTAGTTCAGGAAAGTGTGCGAAGTGACCTACACAAAGGTATTCACAGTTGGACTAAATCGACCCCTCAGACATCTCAAGGGTGTGGAAACTTGGTTCCAACATCCCCCCATACTACTTCGGGTGAGACCTCGGTCTGCGCTCCATGGGATGTTGCTGAAAGGGATAGTAGTACAGGGATTTGTTTGGCTAAACATCTCTGAACCTGGGTCAGGCCCCCTCAAGTCAACAAATGGTTACTTTGCCAGGATCAGAATCTGCATAGAGATGTTTGATGTCATATCATTGGAATCCAACTAAGAAAGAAATTGAAGGTCTGTTGGACAGGAGAATTCACAAGTTTGTGGCATAGGAGAACAAGAATCGATGACTATCAAAGGAAAAGCGGTTATACTGCTACCTGTACATAGAAATCCATGAAATTTTCTTTGCATCTTTCCCTACTAAGTTGTACGAGTGGATCGTGAAGCTAGCAGATAGCTAAGGAAGGTGGAAGCTCGACAATCTTATTATGTGGACCTAGAGTTGGTGCACATAATGGAAGCATCGGAGGATAAGATCACGTGCACTGTTGATCACTGGCTTGATCAGATTATAAGAGGATTTATTACTGAGTTCGCAGTAGATACTTTAGTTAGCTATAGCGAGGTAGAGCGATGCTTTCTCAAAGGATCGCGAGGTAAGTACGTAAAGTATCTGAATACTTGGATTAAAATGTTATTGTGTGAAAAGAGGGTTATGCAATTACCTTGATGTTTGAAGCCACGCGAAGTGGAAAAACCTACAGAAATAAAGGAAGTAAGGGACTAGAGAATAGCCCTTTGATTTCACCTCCGCGACGGGACAAGGAAGAGCTCGCGAAGGTCTCGCCACGAAGTACAATCAATTTGATAAGGTAGAGGATTTTGTGCATACCACCCCCACCCACAACACCACCAGCTTCATTGCCTTCACCTCCCGCTTCACCCGTACCACCTCCACCACCACCGTGAGTCAATATGGCAAGCGCGATAAAGTTGCCTGTGTTCAAGGGATTAGGAAATGAAGATCCAGACCAGTTTTAGTTCATGATAAGAGTCGTATGGGAAGCACAGGGAGTTACAGATGACAATATAAAGAAAGCAATGCTGGTTAGCACTCTGCAGGATCATGCGCTGACCTGGTATATTAAGCATTCTAATGACAATCCGAATGCAGGGATCACGGATATCCAAATTGCGCTGAACAAAAAATTTAGTAGGCCGAAGTCAGAGGTGCAATCGATCATTGGATTCAAAGAGATCACAATGCTACCAGGTGAGACTCCTTGGGAGTTGGATTAGAGACTAAAATGCACAATTCACAAAGCTAATATGACTTTGATGGATGGACAACACCGCGAATGGTTTGTAGCATCGCTAACGCCACATTTTAGGAACACAACAGAGGTTAACGACTCAGGCAGAGGCCTTGGAGATCGCAATGAGGCTGCATGAGACTGCAATACAGTATCCTAACTTGGGAGTTCAATAGATCCACGCGTAGTTGAAAAACTTATGCCTTGAGATGCAGAGTCTGAAACAAGATAGGATAGCCCGACTAGAAGTGCGCAAAGAGGGATGGTGCATTAAGTGTAAGGGTCAGGGTCATGACAAGGACCACTGCTTGGTGTTCGCAAATTACCTTGTGGGAGGAGGATCGATGCCATTAAGACCAGAGGCACAAGTAGGACCTAGCACGGTGCCTGCTTTGTGGTGCGCGATTTGTCAACTAAGAGGAAAACATGCTGCAGACAACTGCCATTTGTTACAGAAGTACAGACAAAATTCGCAACAGTTGTTCTGTAATTTTTGTAGATTAGTTGGACACGATGAGCGCACTTGTAGAAGCTATGAGTTGATGATGGATAGAACTCCCACCTACAGGGTTCAAGTCGAAACGCGGCCCCTTGACCATAACGCAAAAGTGGCGCGAACCGGATTTCAGGGGCGCGGGCGAGGATGAGATGGAGGAGGACCTATAAGAGGTCGCGAACAGATGATATGTTACAATTGCGGAGGGCCAAGACATTATGCCCATGATTGTACGAATCCAATGCATCCATCATGTCTGTATTGTACCTTGTTTGATCATGAGATGGAGGATTGTCCTACGCTGATAGCTAGGATGCGCAACAAGGGAGCGCTACAACCTCCCCCAACTCAGAACCTATAGATGATGAGGTCTGAGCCACACGAGGAAGATCCAAATGTGAACATTGTGCTCTGAAGTGGAATTATGACGGGAGATGATAAAGGCAAACAACCCGAAGATAGTACTTGGGTTCACAAGGCTCCGAGGAAAGAAGAAGAGTTTGATTTGGAGCATGCTAAACAAACCTTCATGGAAGCTAAGAAGAGTTTCACTGATGCCTCCACTTCAGGAAGATAATGTAGATCGAAGCCGGAAATGGACCCATCTATGCTTATGACATTCCTAGAAACATGCATGAAGCTACTGTGCGATAGTAAGGTTGTAAAGGGATTGCAAGAACTCATTGACAGATGCACTGGGACTGCTCAAGGAGAGCCATGCGTAGTCCGGAAGATTGGAAAGCATGCAACAAGGACAGGAAGAGAAATGAGGTTGACTGCAATGATGGGAGAATATGAGATGGAACAGGTAATTATGGATTTAGGATCAGACACGAACATTTTGCTGAAGCAGACATGGGAGCGCATGGGAAGGCCTACGCTACAATGGTCTCCTATCCAGCTGTGAATGGTGAACCAACAAAAGATAATACCTATGGGGAGGTTGCAGGGAATCACCATGGATATTGAAGGGGAAAGCACGCTAGCAGAATTTGAAGTGATAGAGATTGTCGATGACAACAATCCCTAACCGTTGCTCTTAGGAATCAATTGGGCCACTGGCATGAACGAGGTGTTTAATCTAAAGAAGCACAAGATGATTTTTGAGAAAAAGTCTCTATGTGTGGTCATACCTTTGGACCCTGCAGAAGGATCACACTACATGGAGCTCGTGCGCGACTATGAAAGCGACGATGATTTGGATTGCATCTACAAGACAACCGTGAAAGAGCAAGACTAGGTAAATCCCACCGCGGATGGACAAATCTCATGGGAGCACGAAAGATCCTATATGTCGCATTCAGATGAAGAGATAGAGTGATGGTAGAAATGGTTACACGAGGTAACCATGCTTAACTGTAACATGATGACAAGATCACTGCACTGTGTATCGACAAAAGTGACAATTTTGCCTACTTATGATGCATTAGGTGAGGTAGATGCTTTCCTGGACACATTTGAAAGGGAGGTGTTGAAAAAACAATGTTTTGAAGCTTTGAAGTGAGTACTGTGCACTACACCAGCGAGTGGTGGGGTACGCACCAAGGAGGCTTTGAGGACTGGTGCGAATGTAGGAGAATGATGCACATGCATTTTGGGAAGCCTAAAATGTGATTAACAGATAAATACAATGTATGGGATTGTCCGCGCATGCATCTGTTGAGGTGGGTACAGGGATATGGTAGACAACCTGCGCAGATGGACATGGACTTCGCGTTGGTGAACATGGTCAATAAGCATGTCTTGGGGAGGCAATTGCATGAACGGTCCCTCTAGTTGGAATGACAGAGTGTGGAAAGAACAAGTGTGCAGAAGGTTACTCATGTAGAAGCATTTAATGAAGTGTGCAAAGCACTAAACAATGTATATAATGCGCAGCGAAGTGATTGGGACCTGTGCGTAGCTGTAGTATTATGCACTTATAGGACAACATGCAAGAAACTGACAGGATAGACACCTTTCCGGCTGGTCTATGGAGTGGTAGTTGTAATGCCAATGGAGTATATCATGCTTAGTCTATGCATAGCAGTGCTCATAGGTATGACGGACCGTAGAGCCCTAAAGGAGAGGCTCGTGTAATTGGATCAACTCAAAGAGGAATGGCTTTTGGCTAGATTCCATCAGCAGGTACAAAAGCAGCGTGAAAAGGCTTGGCATGACCGACATATTAAGTTGCACACCTTCAAGGTGAACAATTCGGTGTTACTATTTGATAATAAGTTTGATAAATTCCTGGGAAAGTTCAGAATGCATTGGCTAGGATCGTATGTTATTAAGGACGTCATAGATGGAGGCGTGGTGCAGTTGGTAAAGCTAAATGGTGAACCTTTCCTAGTCAAAGTGAATGGCAGTCAACTGAAGCCATACACGGGTGGCCCAACTATCTGAATAGCCAATAGAAGAATAGTCTTAGCACTCCAGGTAGCTGGAAGGAGGCGTGGGACTATAAATAGCTACAGGGAACATAGGAGTAGATGTAGGGAAGTAGTTCAGATACCATAGTCTCCAAACAGTGCGTCCAAGAGATACAACAGGCAGTCGCTCAGTGCACTACCGACCTTGCAGCAGTTCAAGCAGAGTTGGGAGGTCTCCACGCGAAGATCTCTGTACCGATAGAGTACCTTGAGGGCGAGTCACGATGTTTGTGTTGGGGGCCTGTTGGGTGCGGGATTCCCCCAAGGCAACTTTTGGGGCTTAAAGCCCAAGTTTTGACTAAGTCTAATGTAAAGACTCCATGATTTGTGGGCGCGGAGCACGAAGTTGTAATTAAGTCATAGGGTTGTCTGCCCTTACTTTCTTAATGTAATGTTGGCTTGAGAGTTCTACCCATGGTCTGCTGACCATGGGATTGTATAAATAGAGCGACGCTCTAAGTTTAAAGAGACAATCTAAGGTAGAAGAATCTAAGAGATGATAAAGCATTGAGTTTAGAGTGTAAGGTCGACTCTTTGGGTCATAGAGTAGGAGAAGGCTCTGCAGCTGAGTACGCAGAGGCCTCATATTCTGCAACTGAATGCATGGACCCCTGCAGCTTAGTGTACATGGTAGGTTGAGTCTGTAACTGATTGAAGCATTAATAAAGAGAAGTTTTACATTATTTCTCTGTGTCTTTTCCTAGTTTATTCATTGAAGTATATTGGGTATGAATTGCAAGTTTAATGTTTATTTGTTGCGCGAACTTATATGAATGTGTTGAATAAGTGAATATAAGACGAAGTATCTATTTACACAAAGATAACTAATTGTTATATGAATATAAGTAAGATCCGCGGTGTAACTCGAGGAAATAACGCAGATCACTGCTTCAGCAGTGTGAAAGCTCCTCAGCCCATGGTTAGGACTGAATAAAGGCGAGTAGAACAGGGCGCGAAGGCCTCATAGGTCAGGAAAGTGCGTGAAGTGACCTGCGCGAAGGTATTCATAGCTGGACTAAATCGACCCCTCAGACATATCAAGGGTGCAGAATCTTGGTTCCAGCATTCCCCCATACTGCTTCGAGTGAGACCTCAATCTGCGCTCCGCGGGCTGTTTCTGAAAGGGCTAGTAGTACAGGGATTTGTTTGGCTAAATAAATATGAACCTGGGTCAGGCCCCCTCAAGCCTACAAAATGGAAAACATAACTAATGGTGAAGGTTGTAATGGAGTCTGAAGGAGAAGGACTAGATGTTGTCTTGGTTTTCCCTTCAATGTAATAAGTAATGCGACTAAATAAACTGAGTTCTTTTAGTATGTCTCAGTTTGACCAATCCAAAGTCCATTTCTTTTAAATTTTTAAAAGAAAGAAGAAGCCAGCGAGATTTGAGGAAAGCATGCTTAAGCTTGTTAGGACCTTGCCCAAAGTCCTCAAGTATTTGCCAAGTGAAAAGGCTTCAGATGCTAGAGATTATATCATGAGTTTGTCGTTTTGGTTTAGTGGATCCCCAAAGAATATTGAAAGCTTCTTTAATACTATTGTTGGGTTGTATGTGTCTTCTCTTAATAAAGCACAATTAGAGTCTATTGATCCAGTCATCTATTTGGACACAAGAATATGACACCCTCTACCTCCTTGCATGTATGATGATGTTAAAGAGTATTTGAATTGGTATGACACCAGAAAGGATGCAAATGAGAAACTCAAAAACACAAATGCACTAGTCATTGGTATCGCCTTGCAAAGAGTCCACATTATTACTGGTGTTGATGGTCATTATGTGGCTATTATGATGGAATTGGAAGCCAAAGGTGCAAATGTTGTGCCAATATTTTCATGTGGATTAGGTTTTTCCACCCCTGTGGAGCATTTATTGTATGATCCAATAACAAATAAATCTCTTTTATATGTTGTGGTTTCCTTGCCTAGGTTTTCACTTGTGGGTGGACCTGCTAGACAGGATCATCCTAGTGCTATACAAGCTTTGTCCAAGCTTGATGTTCGCTACATTGTGGCCTTGCCACTCCTGGTCCAGACTAGAGAGGAATGACTCATCAACACTTTGGCATTGAATCCAATTAAAGTTTTATTTCATTTTGCTCTTCATGAGCTTGATCTCTATTTGGAGATAATTGTTTTCTTGGGCCATGATGTAACAATGGGTATGTTTCATTGTTTTTCTAAAAAATGTTTCAAAAATTTCATCAATTAGATAATCTATTAACAATATAATCTGTCTAAAGTTGTTAACCTTGTTATGAAACTCTTATTATCATTACATCAATGTCATAATACAAAAACAGGGCCATGGTACCATATAAGTATGTAGGATCAAAGTTTCTCTTGAGCCATTGTAGGGTTGTTTTGAAGTGGCTGCAAAAAATTGTTTCTAACTTCTTTATATTGATGTATAGGAAATTCCCAAGTGTAGTGTTGTTTTAATCAATCCCAATTGACCAAGAAAGAAATAATTAATTGTCAACCCAGGGTAGGTCTTATTGTTTCAATGGAGTTTGCACTATCTGTGCCAAAACCCTACATCCAATAATGAAAAATATAAAGAAACAGTAAAGAACATTGTTGAATCAATTTCAAAAATTAAATCATTCATGCAGAAATTAAAACACCCCATAGAATTGAAATCACACTTCACAATTACTAGATCAAGGGTGCGCCACACGTTAAACTAATGACTACACCAGATGGTCAACTACCACTCTATTTAATCAAACTAGTGTAACATCATAATATAATCTGGAACTGAAGCATATGTATTCTACAATTTATACAACAACAACAACAGAAAATCATACAACAATAAAAGAAATAATAATATAGAACTACTTCTACCGTTGTATCCCCTGCTAAGGAGGAGGGCCCTTCCTCTCTAACAGGGGCACAAGAATAAACACAAGATTAGTTAAAAAATCAGATAAGGAACAGTAACACATCACCATAGTCCCTTCAATATTAAAAATAATTAAAATTTACAAGATCAAAGTAACAATGCTTTCTCTATGTCATCCTCGTACATGAGAAATCAAGTTTATTTTATAATTATTACATACCCAAAATCATGAATAAATCAGTCATGAGAATCTCACGATTCTCATGCTGATCATAAAAGTAGAAATCATTGTAACCTATTTCTAAACACAAATTCTATTAAGATACATTAGTTAAGATCACAACAGTTTGGATATGTTACTTCTAAATAAAAAATCCATAACTTCCGACAGCTATTGTGTGGAATAGTATCCACGACTTTGCCAGCTACGGTGCAACAACATCCTACTATCAAATGACGGTTTGGGATGTAACAACAATCACTGGGTCACATCATCCTTGGTGTAAAAACGGTCACATTTAACAACACGTGGTGTAAGATCAACACCTGTAGAAACATACAGTGTGTAACAACAATCTGTAACAACATACAGGGTGTAACAACAATATTCTCTACCTCGCTCTGAAATTGATTAGCACAACTTGTTCACTCCATAACCTTGTCCTTGCAAGCAACACCTAAAAAAGATAAGAGGACCCAAAATACTTCTCCAATGCTTACCCCAGTTAGCCACAAAAATGAATATTGTATCCTAATATTCCGCAAAACATGGCAAAATAACATGACAATGAAATAGGCTAAATAAATGACAAAAACGGTGATTAAAATGTGAAGTTTCATTGGCCTAGAGGGAAAGAGGATTAAGATTGGGGAAAGAAAGTGTAGGAAACATGTATACAAACCACACCCAAAATCTCCTCCCAAATGAAGCAATTGCATGTCCCCATGTAGAACCTCAACTCCTCCTACTATACACCCAATGCAAGTCTATAAAATTATAGGCACCAGCAGTGTCTTCACCAGGAGCCCTATACCCCTGAGTAGCCATCAACTGTCACAGCCAAGATTCTTCTTCATAGTCGCACAAGTGGTAATCTGACTGGTATTCTTCTACTGGTAACCAAATCAAAGGAAATTTGAATCTAAGTCTGATCCAGAATGCTCCCAATGTCTACACTACTTGGGCATATTCAGGTACCCATGTAACAATAGCCACGAAATTCTTGTACTCAAAAGGATCTCCTTCTTGCAACTTAGCACTACAGGCCTCGGTGTGCTTAAGGCACCCTGCTAGCGCTCGACTTTTCATTTGTGCATACAAATTGAGGCAAATCCCCACAATCCTCTTTCTATAAGTGGCTGATTGTTCCCTGACCCCTGGGGTACTCAGGAACAACTTAAACTCACATCTTAGTTCATAAACCATTCCTGGTTCTGCTCTGACCCATAATCCTGCCCTTTCTTCATTGGTCTCGGCTGATTTCATGGCCAGATGCCATTCCATTTGGTTTCTCATAAACGAAAGGAAGGCCCACAACTACAAATCTCCCATATAGGAAAAAACACTTTTTTCCATCTTTGTGCTGGCATATTCACACATTATGTTATGAAAAAATAGCTTACGAAGTAAGATATGTTCTTCAAAATCACAAGTACAAAAAATTTCAATAAAAGTATGGGTAGAAGAACCCAACTAAGGAATGTTCTCAAAGACTTATTTCAACTGAAACAAATAATAATGTTCCCAGAGGAACACTGGATACGATGGGGAAGGCCGCCTACATCCTAGCAAGTCCAAGGCAAGCTCACAAAGCTTTGTCTTATCATTTGTTAGATCCAAAACCTATCACTATAACAATTTCAGTTGTTCATCCTTTTTCTTCATAGCTTCCTTATGTCTCCGTGCTTCACATTCTCTCTCCCACTTTTCATTTAAGCATTTCTCCTTGAGTGAATCCATCATCTTTTTGTGTGCCTTGAGGGAGAGCATTCCCTCTTATAGGGAGAGCGCTTGCTACTTCCATTTCTGTAATTGTGGTATCAACAACATTCTTTCAAAAAACCATCCTTCATTAGCTCCCGGTGTTCTCCCACATGCACTAACAATCGAAGGTGTAGCAGCCTCCTCAGGGTGAAATTTCTCCATTTCGACTGATGTTTCTTGTGTAATATCAGCGTCATTAATGGGCTTTTGTGTAACAGTTTCTTTTTTTCCTTGATCATCTTCCGCTTCTATTGTTGCTTCTTGTGTAATAGCAATGTCATCCATAGGTTCTTGTGTATCATTTTTCCCTTGGTAAACTTATGTTTCCACTGCTGGTTCTTGTGTAATAGCAGCATCAACCATAGGTTCATGGATATCAGCTTCTTCTTCTTTCCCTTGGTTGGATTCTGTTTCCACTGCTAGTTCTTGTGTAACAATAGTGTCAACCAAGGGTTCCTGTGTTTCAACTACCAAATTACTTTCTATGGAATGCTCCATCTCAGCTGCTGGTTCTTGTGTAACAGCAACATCTTCAATGAGTTTTTGTGCATCAACTTGTTATAGACATTTTCGGCTACTGCAACCCCAATCGTACATGTCCATAAACCAAGAGCTCGTAAATCCCTAAAAGTGTTGCTTCACACCCTAAAGGAACAGGGTCAGCTGATTACATCATCTCCCAGAAGTTCTCCACAGAAACCTGCTCAGAACTGGTCAAAACTGGACCATACAGACTGCCCCATGTAGAGGGTGTGATGCATCTCACCTACTCAGTGTAAAGGGTGCGATGCATACTAGAAATCCCTTCTGTAGGGTGCGATGGGCGAGATTAGACAAATGGCAGAGACAGTTTGCAAGGTGGATCGTCATGGAATCTTCCAGAAACTTCTCTTGTGAGACTTGCCTCTCTGAATTTCCTCAGGGATGAGTAAGAGATCATCAATCTCCAAGTGGAATCAAGAACTATCAGAGAGAGGACACTAATCAAAATCCCAGAAGTTGACTCACCCCCCTGCAATCATCTATATATGGATCACTCATCCCAGAGATCCAGAGGCTGGAATTTTGTATCTTGTAAGGAAGTGTTGTTGGTTTCTTAGTGGAATATCATAGTGTTGGGTGATCTAAGCTTTTCATGAGGTGAAGAATGGCTTTCATGCTGGGAGGATGACGTTGGTTCAGATCAATGGGTTGTAATCATCTCTTCTAATCTTTACATCAATAAAGCTATTCAAGTTTTCCTCCACATTCTTATATGTCTGATTGTATATGCATTTGTGTGGTCAATATATATCTGGTCCTATATTGTTTATGATTATAGATTCTTGCACTTTGAAGGTATTATGCTGCTTTGACTTTGCAAGTACTCTTTGAAGCGGAGTGGTCAAGGGAGAAGCGGCGAAGACCTATCGGTGAGGAGAAGGGACAAGCAAAGAACTGAGTGAAAGATCAAGGTTGGTATTCTTTGATCCTCTCCTATATACTTCTCATAAAGGAAAACGAAAGTAACTTTAATCTGTTTGTTTCTAAGATAGCTACCCGTCTTAGTGGGACTAGCAGCTCTACATAGACACTAGATTTCCTGATAACAAAATGGCGACTCCCCTAGGGAGCGAATAGATTGTTTGCTTGTCTATATTTGTTTGCTTTATAAACTTACAGACAGATCCTGAAGTTAAGCCAGCTAGCCTTCGAACTGCGTTTTCTATGCAAGTGAAAAGTAGATCAGTGCTACTTCAGTCTATCTCTGAGTTTTGTTTATAAACTAAACAATCGATTTGCAAACATCATAATTTCCCTAGTGGTGGCTCTAGTAACCTCATTAGATCAGCCCCTGTGATTTCTATTTACTGACTACCATTAGCTCGGCCTAAATCCCTGAAATAAGCTACAAACTGTGACCGAGAACCAAGTTGAAGTCTTGTCTCTGGACCATCACACTTTCTCCTCGTGGGAATCTGGATGCATCGCACCTTCCGTGTGTAGTAGGTGCGCTGCATCACACTTTCCCTGTGTTGCAGGTGCACTGATTAGATAAGACCTCTTCTGCTCTCAAATTTTGGTTTCATGTTCACTCTCTTAAGCTTTATTTAGGAGTTTTGTTGTCTATGATCAGTATACCATTGTGGAAACTCCCTTCCTTTGCATGATTCTGCCTCCATAGTACGAATAATTGTGAATGTTTTATGTATTGTGCGCCATTTACAGTTCTCTTTTACAAAAAGTAGCATAATCAAACTGTCGTCTTTTGATTTGAAAGTGTTGCAAGTGTCGTTTTTAGTCAAAGAAAAGAATTCTATTGTTCTTGATGGTCAATTATACAGTTACTCTTGTATTTGATTTGAATTAGTAGTTTTTCAAGTGTCGAAAGCAGTTTTCAATTCAGAATATCAAAGTGTTGTCATTATCTTCCTTTCGTTTTTGAAGAGAAATTTGTTAGTACTGTCGGTTTGAAAATATAATTCAGATTTGTACTTAGCATTCTTCTTGTCATTCACACATTAAGAAAGCTAAAAAAAATACATGCATGAGCATTTGCATTTAGACTGCTTGTTGGTTTGATTTAGGACAGTGCATCTAGTGTGTGCTCTCTGCTCTATGTTGAAATAATATCATCTCTCTTTCTTTAGTAGCTAGGATTTTCATTGCAAAAAGAAGATTAAACGATTGTTTATTATCCTAGATTGCATTTTAGGAATTGTATATCTACATCACGTGGTGAACCTGAAAGGAAAATTTCTTAAGAAATATCAACTGTAAAATATATTCAATGAACATAAAAACGCTTTGTAACCTAACGCACAACATCTCGAAATCTAGGCTAGAGACGTATTCCGGCATCGTAAAACCTGGTAACTGTCGCTTTCATTGTTGGTTGGGTGATTCCTCCTCTTTGAGACAACAAGTGCCAGTACGGACTTGTGCTCCCACGTACCATCGAGTATATATTGGGATACCACAATAGGCTATATCCTTTATCCATAGGAAGCCGTGTCTGCCGCCCTATCGATCGCAATGCACTGAACACAGCATTCAGGAAGATTGACTGTCGTACAATAAAAAGTATTCTGCAGTTTTGCGATTGGTTTGGTAATCCCTCTATCTAGATTTCTAGAGTAGTCTCTTTCATTCCTTTTTAGACTCCTTAAAGAAAAGTTCCATCTGAGCACTTGTCACTTCAGGCTCATTAAAAATCGAAGGCGACTAGAGTCATCTTTTGTTTTTTATCGACTCTTAAAAATTGAAAAAACAAGTTGTGTCAAAGCGTCTAAAATTTATTTTAATCGGAATAATATCACCATTCCAGTGTTGGTCTTAGGTTGAGAAAAACGGAGTCCACCAACCAAGGATTTCCCCTTGGAGGAAATCCTAGTCCTTTGTCCTCTTGGGGAGATGCTGGTGCACCTCATATGGCCACATTGTCACTTCCAGGATTGACGATTGGCTTGCCAATATGGCTCTTCTCAACCTCTGTCATTCAGAACATCGTGATTCCTGAACAATCAAGTTAGTAACTAGATGATACTAAAGTTACCCCCCAACCTTCTACTTCATCTGATTCTCCCTCTCCTCCTTCCTCTTCGCTTGATGAAGCTGGTAAAGCCAAAAGTCAAGTAACTAAGAAGGAGAAGAAGGGGAAGGAGAAGAAGAGAAGAAGAATAAGGAGCCAAAGGCAAAAAGGGGTAACCGGGCATCGTCTAGTGAAAATCAGTACACCACGCCTTCCAAGCCTAAATCTCCATGTGTCATTTGCAAAGGAGACCACTACCATTGAGATTGTCCTTGCATCCCTCGGATCTTAAGGGACTGGTCTCCTCGTTTGCACAATCTAGTGTCATCAACCTCTGAACATCATGTTGAAAGTACACCATCAACTAGTGAAAGTGAAGCATTTGAACAGAAAAAGAAATGTAAATTTCCTTGTAAATTGTGTGAAGGTGATCACGTCGTCCACCGTTGTCCCTTCCTAGATGAAGCTAAAAGAGTCTTGGATAACCATCCTAATTCACCGCTACGGCTTCCTCCTAGATACAACAAACTCTTGCCGAGTCCATCACTAGTTAAAAATCCAATTGACATGTCATTATGGTCAGTCGAAGCATCTATCATTGAAGATAAACCTGCTAAATCCATACCAGACGAAAGTCAAAAGGTTGAGGCGGCAGTTGACCTGGTCTTGTCTTCGGAAGGTCCATCTTCAGATGATACAATCACCGAAGAGAATGAGAATTACATTGTTCAAATTCATTTTCATAAACACAGACTCCGATGAACGTGGGGGAAATCTACCCGTTCCTTTACCGTAGGAAGGAAGTTCGTCAGAGTCATATCCGGCTGTCTATTCGGTCCCACCTCCAAGCAACCTAGTCATTTCCTTCGATTGGAATCTACTAGGCAGACCCCGTTTACCGGCTAGTGTACCATTCCGAATCATTGTACAAGCTTACACAATGGTCATGGCCGGTACCATCATAGATGAAGGGGCTTCTGTGAGTATCCTTTCCTCAACTTCTTGGAAAGCTCTTGGTTCACCATCTCTTCTGCTTGAGATGAGAAATCTAACAAGCTTTGACAAAGGAACCAATCAACCGTTAGGGATCCCTCCCAATGTACCTATAATCTTGAGAAGGAAAACTATTTATATGAACATAATGGTAGTCCAAGGACCTCTGGATTATAATCTACTCCTTGGGCGTGACTATATTTACAGCATGGGGGCCATTGTCTCCTCACTCTTTAGAGTAATGTGTTTTCCGCATGAAGGCCAAGTGGTCTAGCTTGTAGACCAGCTTTTGTTCCCCAGCTCACACATAGCTAATAGTCAAATGCCATCCCTAAATGGTATTTTCATGCAAGGAATGTCTCATCAATCTCCGGTCCATCCACCTGAAGAACACGAGTAATTCAAGGGGACATGACTGAAACCCAGGGGGCATGCACCCTGGTCTGTTTCGGCAGGAAAACCTTGGGTATAGGGTAGGTTTCCATGGAGGATATATGACTAGTCTGACACACCCGTCTGTTTAGGAAAATGGGATTAGACTGGAATAAGATTCCCTCGTCAAAGTTATGTGAGTGGAGGCGACCACGCCACTCACCTTTGTCTATTTTCGTAGACATCGCCAAGGAAGTGTTTTGTCTGCAATGCGGATGGAGCAATTTTGCAAATACGAGAGCTTTCATATGGTAACCTAGAAACTCTACTTCGCTATGCCTAGGGGCATGCAAACCTTTTTGCCTGAAAGTAAAGAGAGACCATTTATTTTCTTAGTTTGTAGTTTCTCAACCCTTTAAACTCGTAGGATTGGTCGTTCCTAGCTTGCATAATGAAAGGATCCAGAGCAAAGTTTCGAATGGTGCAGGCTCCCTAAAAGTTGAACCTATCGATGAGGCGTCCTTATTATACGACTGGCACGAGCAGTTTTTATGCGAAGTTCAAGCTCGTTAAAAATTAAACCTTAGAAAAGAGCAAACATTCCCCCGGAGTTTAAGCTCATTAAAAAATGAACCAATTTCCAGTAAATAACCATTGTGAATGCATTATCATCAGCTTTTGAGCCTTGGTAATTTTCTCATCGTCACCTCCACTCTATTTTAGCTGATCATTCACCTCCATTTGATTGTTTACCCCTTTTGAGGAACAGCTGCAAAGAGTGATCCTATTAGCCATCCTTGTGACACTGCCATGATTGGAAAATTCCAAACATTACCTGGAATCAGCTGCTACCTGAAATTATCACTCGTTCCTCAAAAAACGAGTCTCCTTTAAGCTCTCTTCTTCTGACTCGTAAAATATCAAAATATTTCTGAGTAGTTGGCCTCTCCAACTCATTAAAAGCTACTGGGAGTGCTATCCCTCCTCTAGATTTTAATCTTTTTGGACCTGAGGGATTATTACACAAAACGATCAAGCGCTAGTTTTGTTTGGCTTGTTAAAATTATCGAAAATTCATCTCTTTCGTATTATTTTATACTTTTTTGGACTTAAGGGATTCTATGACGAAAAAGGATTATTGGAGTTTCCTTTACGTCCCTTTTAGACTCTCTAAAATTGAAAAGGACTGAGTTATCTTTGTTGTTAAACTCGTTAAAACCAATAGTAACAAACTTGTCCATATAGACAAGAATGTGTTTCACTGTCGCTAGGCTCGTCAAAATATAGCGACGGGTTTGCCCGAAGGGAAAATTATAGAACGAGCATATGTTATCCTCCTAAAGCTTGATAAAAATAAAGAGGTACTGGTCAGCAATGACTAGGGAAAAATTGGGAAGAAAACTTGAAGAAACTTTATTGGTAGCAAAGTCGCTCTTGAACATGACACGTTCACTCCACGTCCGAGTCGGGTTGGGTTATTCCATTCACCGATCATATCACCATTGGTCCATCACACCATCCATATTTGGGGTTAATGCTACCAATCCATGTCAGTGTCGCCGGTATGTTCAAGAGAAGTCACTCAGAGAATTCGCCTGTGTCTCATCCGCTGCAATACATTCACGCTCCATTCTTTCATGACAGCCACCCTGAACCCTGTATCATCAAATTGTTTTCAACTCCAAAATCATTTACTCTGTTCCATGTCGTAGATGTGGGATTCATTAAGGCCCTCCTATGATGGGTCACTTCTTGTCGAAATCAGCTCATTATCCAAGAATTTGACTTAGGAACAACCCTTTTAGTACTTTGAAGCTTGCATGCCTCAATGGCAAGTTTCTCACTTCCGGCGACAGGTTTGCATCAATGGCCTTCGACCGAAAGATTTTGCGTGGTGTTCGATGCCAAGTCCTTTTTTCACACCACGCAAATTGTACTATAGTACCTTGAGGGTCATCATCATTATCGGTGATTCCTCTCACGCCTATTAATAGCGTACATCATTGGATCGTAATCAGGTGATGTCTTTCCATGTTCGACTCCAGAAAATCTTTCACATGGATCGACTTGTACTCTGAGTGAAGATTGGACGAGTTTGAAGACCTCGGATCTAGTTTCATCCATCTGGGCTGCAATATATTCAGGAAAGTAAAGACATCAAATGTACATCATTGCTACACAGAAGATCATCCAAATCAAAGGATGATGGGTCTATCAGAATCATCAGTCTGCCACACAGATGGTTGTCTGTCTTATGTACATGAAAATGAATTTATAAAGTTGAGCATGGGAATGCCCGCCTCAGCTAGATCATGGAAAATATTATGAAGATAATGTATTGTATTGTATCTTATTACAGGTCACCTTCCGGCTTGAAAAAACTTCGGATCCTCATGATAAAGCATTTCACCTGACATCAAAAGATTAATGATCTCATGCTTTAGGGGGCAACTATTATAGACATTTTTGGGCACTACAACCCCAATCGTACATGTCCATAAACCAAGGGCTCGTAAGTCCCTAAAAGTGTTGCTTCACACCCTAAAGGAACAAGGTCAGCTAATTACATCATCTCCTAGAAGTTCTCCACAGAAAACTGCACAGAACTGGTCAAAACTGGACCATAAAGACTACCTAGTGTAGAGGGTGCGATGCATCTCACCTGCTCAGTGTAAAGAGTGCGATGGGTGAGATTAGACAAATGGCAGAGACAGTTTGCAAGGTTGATCATCATGGAATCTTCCAAAAACTTCTCTTGTGACACTTGCCTCTCTGAATTTTCCCAGGGATGAGTAAGAGATCATTAATCTCCAAGTGGAATCAAGAACTATCAGAGAGAGGACACAAATCAAAATCCCAGAAGCTGACTCACCCCCCTGCAATCATCTATATATGGATCCCTCATCCCAGAGATCCAGAGGCTAGAATTTTGTATCTTGTAAGGAAGTGCTATTGGTTTCTTGGTGGAATATCATAGTGCTGGGTGATCTAAGCTTTTCATGAGGTGAAGAAGGGCTTTCATGCTAGGAGGATGACATTGGGTCAGATCAATGGGTTGTAATCCTCTCTTCTAATCTTTACATCAATAAAGCTATTCAAGTTTTCCTCCACATTCTTGTATGTCTGATTGTATATGCATTTGTGTGGTCAATATATATCTGGTCCTATATTGTTTATGATTGTAGATTCTTGCACTTTGAAGGTATTATGCTTCTTTGACTTTATAGGTACTCTTTGAAGCAGAGTGGTCAAGGGAGAAGCGGCGAAGACCTGTCGGTGAGGAGAAGGGACAAGCAAAGAACTGAGCGAAAGATCGAGGTTGGTATTCTTTGATCCTCTCCTTTCTACTTCTCATAAAGGAAAACAAAAGTAACTTTGATCTGTTTGTTTCTAAGATAGCTACCTGTCTTAGTGGGGCGAGAAGCTCTGCATAGACACTAGATTTCCTAATAACACAACTTCCCAAGATTCGATTTATGTTTCCCTCGATATGGTGTCCACTACACAGACTCTAGACCCTGTTGCCACTAACTCCTTAGCACATGCCATGCACACAACACCTAAAACATTTCCCTTCCCAGCCTTGTCTATAGCCTCAGCCAAAGTGTCTAACCCTGGGGCCCTTGCCTCTACTTTGTCATCTACTAACTGCTTCCTTAGATTTTCACTTTCTTTTTCTAAAATTTTAATTTTAAGCAACAAGGATTGAGTATCATTCTTACCTGGTGAGGAAGGTTCCTCCGGCTGAGCCTGTACTTCATCCTTCTTCTTTGCTGCCTCCTTGTTATTCTTAGACATGGATGGGGACTCTGGGTACTCACTAATCCTTATTCTCTATTTTTTCTGCTTATCACCTATTGGCTTGTCAACTGGTCTCTTCCCAACCCTTACTTTTGAGCTAGGGTTGCTCCCTGGTTTCCTCCGGAGCTTCTGCAAACATCCCTATTTTCTTCCTACATGTAGTCCTAGCCTTCTTTCTCATGAATTCCTCCCAGCTCCTAACCTAGTGACTTAGGGAATCCAACATAATTAGCTTGATGAGGCCATGCTTTGTGACACATGTTTCTAGATGTGCAACTATATTTACAGCCCCGACCATATGCCTGATATTTTCCAACAAAATGTATGGAAGATTTATCAGTTATCAATGTTGAAGGTTGTTTAGCAACAGGAAGTGGTAATTGAATACGATTGTTTCCCTTCCCTCACATGTGATATACTTGATGAGGTAAAAGACGACATCGACCCATGTTTGGGGAAGTTACAATCTATCAATCCCCCTTCCTTTCTTTACCAATTGTTCCTCCCCTTGGAGAAAACCCTCCTTACAGGAGGGGTCATTAACTTTCCTGTTAAACCACCTTTTTCCCTCTATTAGTAATGTCGTCACTCAGGCAATTACCCCTTCTGTAACCTCCAACTTTAATCCCCTAACCCCCATTTGATTCCTCTCTAAATTCTTTGCGAACTCCATAGAAATTTCCCCATATGATCCTTCCAGCCTTTGGAAAAACTCAAACCAGCCCACGTCTTTAAAAATTTGACATGCTTCAGGGAGGTTTTCCAAAACATTTATTGACCCTGGTTCATGTCAAATTTCTTCTCCACCCATCACTACACAAATTCGATGTTGTTCTCCTCTCTCTTCCCCCCTTGAGAAGTTCTAAATCAGTTGCCACAATACTTTGTTGTTTCATCCCTACAACTATTCTCCTCCACTTCTATCTTAGCACTCTAAATGGGGATGCAATGCTGCAACAGTGGGTAAATGGTAGGGTGACATAGGCAATAATTTCAAATTAGGATTTGCAATCATGATTCGTACTATGCAATAATGTTTCCTTATTAATGCTAATTTATGGTAGGTCTAGTCGGAGGTACAATTCCCTCTTTTGGCATGATCGAGCATTAAATGACAATGATTACAAGATCACCATTCTTTGGTTGTGGTTTTTAAATACTCACAAGTCATGCAAAGGTCATGTCATCAGGTAATTTGTCCCCCCTGGCTTAAATGTGACAGCTGACCTTGGCCATCAAAAGGGATATTGCATTAGATTTCCATAATTACTGAATAAAAGTGGATAACTATATTACCATTTTATGCCGTACCTAGTGTGACGTGGGGAGAATACGTTGGTGGCGAGGCACTCAAATTTAATTCTGGCAGCCATGGAAACTACTTCTCGAATAACGATGATGCATACTTTGTGTCACAATAAATAATTTACTTGGATTATTTCTAGAAGTTGTCGGCTATTACAGATGTAACAACCAAGACGTTTGTTATGTATTATTGATTTCCACAAAAGATAAAAGCAAAGGAAAAAAAAGGTCGTGTAACAGCATTATTGTAGAATATGCTTGAAATAAGAAATGTTATTCCAGAGTGTGTAATAGCCACCACAGAGTGGTTTTCAACTACTACATAATTTGTCTATCTATGCCCAAAAAAGGTTTTCACAGCCAAAAAAGGTTGGTTTTCAGGTGTTACACTTATTGAAAAAATAGAATTTTGGCAGAACAGGGGGGGTTTTCCCCTGCTCCTATAATCTAAAGATCCGAATTTGTGACAATGTTGACAAATGAATCCCTTGAAGCAGGTTTATGATATAACTGAAGACGATGCCCATTTTCAATCAATGGTGTCCTCGCACTGTCAATGGTAACCAAATTCATAGTCCCATTGTCAAAGACTGCATCAACCTCATAGGGACCTAGCCATCTAGTGCAGATCTTACCCTTGAAGTCCTTGAATCTTGAATCATATAAGAGAGACTAATCTCCTTTCTGGAACTTCTTCTTCTTGATGAACCTGTCACGCCACTTAGCTCTCTGCTATTGGATAATCTCTGTTTGTTAGATAGCAGCTAGTCATTTCTCCTCCAACTCATTGAGTTGCTTCAACCTTTGCTTTTGTGTTGTGGCCAGATCCAAATTTACTTGCAATGTTGTTCTCAATTTCTTGATTTCAAACTCAATAGGGAATAAGGGATTTTTACCATACACAAGTTGGTGAGAATCCCATGGTATTCCTCCATGTAGTCATGTATGCCCACAAAAATTCTGGAAGTTTATAGACCTAATTACTTCGGTTACTGGCCACGGTCTTGGTAAGAATCCCCTCAATGACTTTGTTGGTGCTTTCCACTTGGCCATTCACTTGTGGATGACAAGGTGTTGTGATTCTATGATAGATTTTATATTTTTCAACCAACATTTGGATCATATGGGATGTAAACTGGGGCCCTACATCTATGACTATCTTTCTGGGTATACCAAAAAGGACAAAGATGTCTTCAAACAAGAAGTCTGAAATAGCCTGCTCCATGGCTCTGGTTAGTGATTTTTCCTCAGCCCATTTTTTGACGTAGTTAGTGTAGACCAAAATGTAGGATTTCTATCTGGATGAAGGATTAATTGTTCCCACAAAATCCAAGGCCCATTTCTCAAAAGGTTCTAAGACAATTTGAGGTTGTAATGAAATCTCATATGATTGTAGTGGTTGGCCCATTCTTTGGCAACTATCACATGCTTTCACAAACTTCTTGCCATCCTGAAATATTGTTGGCAAATAAAACCCTGTCAAAAGGACTTTGTATCCTATCTGCTTGTCTGTGAAGTTCCCTCCACCAGGTTCCTCGTGACAAGCCTTACAGATGTCAAAGATCTCATCTTCCCTAACACAACATCTGATTTGGAAATATGGTCTAGTTTGATAGAGATTCCCATCTATCAAGGTATAGGTAGCACTCTGTTGTATGATTTTTCTCTTCTCCTTGGAGGACAAATATTGTGGGAACTTCCCTGCAACAAGATAATTGGCTATATCTACATACCCGGTGAGTAATTAGAAATAGAAAAGTGATATTCATCAAGGAAATAATCCTCAGTAGGAATGCAAACGTCATCAATGGTTAGCCTAGAAATAAAATTAGCTACTACATTATCATTTCTAGGTTTATCAACAATTGTGATATCAAATTCTTGTAACAAAAATAACCAACGTGTAATTCTACCATTGGAAATTGGCTTATTCATTAAAAAATGAATGGAAGAGTGGTCAGTGTGTACAAATACTTGATACTCAATGATATAATGTTGAAATTTATTAATGGTGTGCACTACTGCTAAGAATTCCTTCTCAGTCACTGTGCAATTGAGCTCAACCAAAGTCAAATTCTTTCTTATGTAGTAAAAATCATAAGGTTTCCTATCCTCCAGTTGGCCCAAAACAACACCTACAACCACATTAGATGCATCTGTAGCTATGTGAAATGATAGTTCCCAATTAGGTACACGTAAAGCTGAAGCTGCTGATACATGACATTTCAACTTCAGAAAGGCCTGCTCACACCTCCCTTTCCACAAAAAGTCGACATCTTTGTTGAGAAAAGAAAATAATGACGATGTGATTTTTGAATTTTTTTCTATAAACCTTCTATAATACCCTAAATGTCCCAAGAAACTACCTACCTCTTTTTGCATCTTGGGAGTTGGAATTTTCAGAATTACCTCTATTTTAGCAGGGTCTACCTTGATCCTGTCAGCAAAAATGTAGTGTCCTAGCATGATCCCTTAAGTCATCATCATGTGACATTTTTTGGTGCTCAAAGAAACATTAGTCTATACACAACATTCCAACACTTTTTCTAAATTAGCTAATGCTTTTTCAAAAGCATCACCATAAGGTGTAAAATTGTCCATGAAGACTTCAAGGCAGTCATTCAACAAATCAGAAAAAATTCCCAATATTTCCCTCTGAAAAGTTGTTGGCGCATTGCAAAGTCCAAAAGGGAGTACTCTGTATGTGAAAGTTGCCCAAGGGAAAGTAAAGGTTGTTTTATCCTGATCCTATGGGGCTATCTATATCTAGTTGTAGCCACTAAACCCATCTAGAAATGAAAAAAACTTATTCCCTGAAAAGGTGTCAAGGACATAATATATAAATGGTAAAGGGAAATGGTCCTTTTGAGTGGCCTTATTGAGTTCTCTAAAATCTTCACAGACTCTCCACTTTCCATTCTTCTTAGGGACAATGACAAGTGGGGACACCCACTGTCTGTCAGATATCAGATAAATAAAGTTAGCACTCAGGAGTTTTTGTAATTCTTCCTTCACTACCTCCTTTAGCGTAGGGTTCATGTAGCGTTGTGGTTGTCTAATTGGTTTGCAGCCATATTTCAAATAAATGCGGTGAGTGCACATGTTGAGATGAATCCCTTTCATATCCGTATAGTCCCATGCAAATGCCTTTTGTATTTTTGTAACAGCTGTAACAACAGTTGGTTTTTCTCATTAGTCAAGTTGGGGTTAATGTTTAGAAACTTTCCTGGTTCTATTTCAATTGGGTTGTTGTCAGATTCAAAGTGGTTCTCATTTGTTCAAAATTTGTATCTTCTACCTCCTCTTCCTCCTTTGAATTTTCAATGGAAGCGACAGAAAGTGAGTTACTAATAAAGCCATTAATGATATCATCTTTTGTCTCATCCTTGAAATACTAGGCTTTCTCAAGGTGAGGAGTGGTAGGAAAAGATCCGATTTGGGCTCAAATTCTTCCCACTAGGGATTATACAAATCCATTTTTGGTTTTGGGGGGTAAATATTAAGATTCTTTGTAGCCTAACCATTCGAGATCACCATGGATCTAGATCTTCATCCTATAAATGCATCTGTAGTGGCCAACCAAGGTCTCCCTAGGATCAAAGGATGTCCCACAAGTTGGATTTGGGCTGTAAGATAAGAAATTCAACTGGATACCTCCAAGAAGTTGTTGTGATTACTATGTCTTCTAACACTCCCTCAGGTTTAACACAGGACTTGTCTTCTAATTCAAGTACAGTCGGAGTATGTCTAAGCCCATGTAGTCCCAAGTTGGTGAAGAGGTCCTTCATCATCACATTAATGGTAGCCCCAAGATCAATTAATGTGTTAGTTATTGGTTGGTCATTGATGTAGACAGTAACCATAGGATTTCCTCGATCATTATACTTGGTTAGAAGAGGCTGAGAAGACATTAATTTAGACAATTTTCCCATCACGTGTATAGTATCAAGGTCCTTAGGCTTCCTTCTAGGTTTCTTAATACACAAATCTCATACTACTTTAGCATAAATAGGTACTTCTTTAAGAGCTTGCAGCAGAAGAATTCTTACATGTAAATTTTGCAACTCCCTAAGAAAATCAGATTCAGGTTGTGAGGTCATTCCAACCTCAGTTAATCTCTGAGGATACAGAGGATTCTGAGTCATAACAATTGAGTTAGCTGCTACAAGTGTATCAACCTTACCCGAGTTGGCTGTTGCAGGAGTAACAATTGTTCTTAGGTTGGTTGTTAGAGACATAACAGTTTGGTCTGTATCGACTATTACAAGTGTAACAGCCAACTCAGGATCTACTGTACCTCCTCTGGAAGGTTCACATTCCTCCTCGGTAATTATAGGGGAGTGATTTGGTTTAATTACCTTACCCAACTGCATTTTAATTACATTAAGTCCCATGGGAGTAATAAGGTAAGTTGGGAAGGTAGTTAGAGCCTTTATGCTCTGGGTTGCTTTATTATTTGGGTTAGTGTTGTTGGGAAAAGTATCCAATTCGGAATGCCCCTATCCCACTCTAAGAGGTGATAGTGCCTTAGCAACAAACAAGGTAAACTAATTGAGTATTCTTCTTTATGAAATGTAAATGAGGAGAAAGGATCTAACTAACCTATGTCTTTCGCTAGTTTGTTGATCCAATTGCTCCTCTCTTCTATAGCTCCTGGCTCCCAGCTCCCTTGCCGACCCAGCTTCACCAAATTCCTACAAGATCACAAGAGAGAGAAACTACGAGAAGATACAGATATACATTCATAAAAAGCTCAAGATCAGATTAAGCTAAACATGTAAGCATAACAAAACATCATTGGTACACAACATGTAGGAGAAACTCAAATAGTTTATTGATAGATTAATAAAGTCCAAGAGGAGATACAACCAAGTGAGGCCCGATCCAGCATCTACCTCCCAGCAAAAGAATCCCTTCCTCTCCTCCAACAAAGCATAAATCACCCAATGTACTAATCTCAATCTCAAACCAACAACAATTCTCTGCAAAGTACAAAATTCCAGCCTCCTGAACCTCTGGGTGAGAGATCCATATATAGATGTGAGTAGAGAGGATGAGTCAGCTCATGTTTTGACTTGTGGCTTCTCACTGTCAGTTCTTGTTTCCACTTGGAGGTTGAGAACCTCTTACTCATCACTTGGTCGAATTCATTGAGGCAAGTGTCATTGAGGAAGATTCTGGAAGCTTCCAGGGTCTTTCCACCTCGTTGAATGAACTTGCCATTTGTCAATTTCCGCTCAGCGCACCCTGGTAGTGCTTCTACCTGCGTTGCAGTGCAGACTTTGCATTTCAGCGCAGACAGCTAGTGGAGCTACTGAATTGATCCTGATTTGACCATTTCTGAGTTGTTTTTGGTGGAGAACTTCTGGGAGAAGCTGTCTTTTGTTGACCTTGTTCCTTTAGGGGTAGGAACAACTCTTTTAGGGACTTTGGATCCCTTGGATTATGGACATTTCATGCTCAATGCTGTAAGGCACAAAAATGTCTATAACAGTTGCCCCCTAAAGTATGAGGCCGTTTATTGGGTGAAATGCTTTATTAGGAGGATCCGAAGTTCTTTTGATGCTGGGAGGAGACCTGTAATAAGATACAATACAATACATTATTTTTCATACTGCTTTCATAATCTAGCTGAGGCGGGCATTCCCATGCTCAACTTTATAAATTCATTTTTCTGTACATAGAACAGACAATCGTCTGATGGTAGACTGATGATTTTGATGAAATCATCATCCTTTTTGGTAGGATGATTGTCTGCTGTAATGCTGTACATGTCAATGTCTTTATTTTTCCTGAATATATATCGCAGCCCGGATGGATGAAACTAGATCCGGGGTCTTCAATCTCGTTCGATCTTCACTCTAAGTACAAGTCGATCCATGTGAGAAATGTTCTGAAGTCGAACATGGAAAGACATCGCTTGATTACCAGTCAATGATGTAAACTGTTAACAAGCGCGAGAGGAATCACCGATAATGATAATGACCCTCAAGGTACTGCAGTACAATTCACGTGGTGTGAATAAAGGACTTGGCATCGAACACCACGCAAAATCTTTCGGTCGAAGGTCATTGATGTATACCTGTCGCCGGAAGTGAGAAACTTGCCATTGAGGCATGCAAGCTTCAAAGTACTGAAGGGGGTGTTCCTAGATCAACTTCTTGGATAATGAGCTGATGTCGACAAGAAGCGATCCGTCAAAGGAGGGCCTTAATGTATCCCACATCAGTGACACGGAACGGAGCAAATGATTTTGATGGAGGTGAAAACGATCTGATGATATATGGTACAGGGTGGTGGTCATGAAAGGATGAAGGATAATGTATGGTAGTGGATGGGACACGGTTGACTTCTCTGGATGACTTCTCTTGAACATATCGGCGACACTTGTAGCATTTACCCCAATGATGGATGGTATGGCGAGACCATGGTGACATGACCGGTGAATGAAACAACCCAACCCGACTCAGGCACGGAGTGGAAGTGTCATGTTCAAGAGCGACTTGCTACCAATAAAAGTTCCTTGAGTTTCTTCCCAATTTTTCCCCATTCATTTCTGACCAGTACCTCTTTATTTTTGTCAAGCTTGAGGAGGATAACATATTCTTGTTCTATAATTTTCCCTTCGGGCAAACCCATCGCTATGTTTTAACGAGCCTAGCGATAGTGAAACTCATTCTCGTCTAAAGACAAGTTTGTTGCTATTAATGTTTTTTAACGAGTTTAACGACAAAGATAACTCGGTCCCTTTTCATTTTTAGAGAGTCTAAAAAGGTACGTAAAGATAACTCCAAAGTTCCTTTTTCGTCATCTAATCCCTTAAGTCCGAAAAAGTATAAAACAATACAGAAGGGATGGGTTTTCGATAGTTTTAACGAGCCAAATAAAACAAGCGCTCGATATTTTTGTGCAATAATCCCTCAGGTCCAAAAAGATTAAAATCTAGAGGAGGGATAGCACTTCCGGTCACTTTAACGAGCTGGAAGGCCAAAACTCGGCAATATTTTCATATTTTACGAGTAAGATGAAAAGAGCTTAAAGAAGACTCGTCTTTTGAGGAACGATTGATAAAACGGGTAGCAGCTGATTCCAGGTAAGGTTTGGAATTTTCCAATCACGGCAGTGTCACAAGGATGGCTAGTGAAATCACTCTTCGCAGCTGTTCCTCAAAATGGGTAAACAATCAAATGGAGGTGAATGATCGGCCAATGGAAAAGTGGAGGTGATGGTGCAAACACGACCAAGGCTTTAATGGCTGATAATGTTACATTCACGGTGGTTATTTACTGGAGGGTAGTTCATTTTTTAACGAGCTTAAATGCGGAAAAACACTGCTCGGTCTTATGTTTATTTTTTAACGAGCATGAACTATGTGCTAAAACTACTCGATTCCAGTCATATGATAAGAATGTCTCATTTAAGATGCCATTTTTTATGGAGCTTGCACCTCATAAAGCTTTGCCCCGGAATCCTTTCGTTATGCAAGTTCGGAAACGACTAATCCAAAAAACAGATAAATAACCGCTCTTTGCTTGCACTCCAAAAGGTTTGCATGCCCCCAGGTATAAAGTATGATTTCAAGATTACCCCTCAATTTGCAGATAAAACATTTGTTCTACCAGGAAAGGCCTACCTCTTTCAGGTTACCCAAAGATTGTCTCATTTGCGCAGCAAACAAAACACTTCTTCGGCGATGTCTACCGAAATAGAGAAAGGTGAGTGACAACGAGCACCAAACACATAACTTTAACAAAAGAATCTTATTCTAGAACAACCCCTCTTCCATGACGGACGGGGTATGGACTAGTCATATTCTCCCGCGGAAACCTACCCTATACCCAAAGTTTTCCTGCTGAAGCAGACCAGGACGCATGCCCCCTGGGTTCCAGTCATATCTTTCCGAATCACTCGCGCTCATCGGGAGGACGGACCGTGGGTTGAGACATTTCTTGCGTAAAGAGACCATTTAAGGATGGTATATGACTATTTGCGATGCGTGATCCGGGAAATGAAAGCTGGTCCACGAGCTTGACCACTCTTCCTTCGTGCGGAAAACACATTACTCTAAAGAGTGAGGGGACGATGGCTCCCATGCAATATATATAGTCTCGTCCAAGGAGTAGGTTATAATCCAAGGGTCCTTGAACGACCATCACGTTCATTTGAACGGTCTTCCCTTTCAATGTGATAGGCACATTGGGGAGGATCCCTAAAGGTCGACTGGTTCCTTTATCAAAGCGTGTCAGATTTCTCATTTCAGGCAAAAGCGCTGGCGAACCAAGCGCTTTCCAAGCAGTAGAGGAAAGGATACTCACAGATGCCCCCTCATCAATGATGGTGCCAGCCATGACCATTCTATATATTTGAATGATAATTCTGAATGGTATGCTGGCTGGCAAACGGGGTCTGCCTAGTTGGTTCCAGTCGAAGGATACAACCAGGTTGCTTGGTGGTGGGACCGAATAGACGGCCGGATATCGCTCTGACGAACTTCCTTCCTGCGATAAAGGAATGGGTGCATTGCCCCCATGTTCGTCGGAGTCTGTGTTGATGAAGAGAATTTGGATGGTGTCATCTTTATCCTCTTCAGTGACTGTATCATTCAAAGATAAATCCTCTGAAGGCAAGACCGGGTCAACTGCTGCCTCAACCTTTTGACTTTCGTCGGGTATGGATTCAGCTGGTTCATCTTCAATGACCGGTGCTTCAACTGACCACTTGAGCGGGCCAGCTGGATTTTCAACTAACGAAGGACTCGGCAAGATTTTTTTATATCCAGGAGGGAGTCGTAACGGTGAAACCGGACGATCATCCAAAACTCTTTTCGCTTCGTCTAAGAAGGGACAACGGTGGATGGCGTGGTTGCCTTCGCACAGTCTACAGGGAGGTCTAGCTCTCCCTTTTTGTCCAAGGACTTCACTTTCGCTAGTTGATGGTATGCATTCAACATGGTTATCAGAGGTTGATGCCATCGGATTGTGCAAACGGGGGGACCAGTCCCTTAGTATCCGAGGGATGCAGGGACAATCTCTGCGGAAGTGGTCTCCCTTGCATATGACACATGGCGATTTAGGCCTAGTCAGTGCTGTGTGTGGAATTTTGTTAGACGACACTTGTTTGCCCCCAGTCGCTTTTGGCTCCTTCTTCTTCTTCTCTTTCTTCTTCTTTTCCTTCTTCTCCTTAGGAACTTGGTTTTTTGTTTTACCAGTTCTGTCAAGCGAAGAGGAAGGAGGAGAGGAAGAATTAGAGGAAGTAGAAGGCTGGTGGGCAATTCTGGACTGGTCTAACTGTTGATTCGACTGTTCAGGAATAGTGGTGTTCTGAACGACATTGGTTGAGAAGAGCCAGATCGGCAAGCCAATTGTCAGTCCTGGAAGCGACAATGTGGCCATATGGGGCGCACCAACATCTCCCCAAGAGGAGAAGGGACTAGGATTTCCACCAAGGGGAATTCCTTGGTTGGTGGGCTCCATTTTCTCAACCTAAAGATCAACGCAGGAAAAAAGGGTGATTGTTCCGCTTAAAATAAATTTTAACGACGCTTTAGACACAACTTGCTTTTTCAATTTTAAAGAGTCGAGAAAAAGCTAAAGATGACTCTAGTCTCCTTCGATGTTTTAACGAGCCCGAAGTGACAAATGCTCGGATGGACTTTTTCTGTTATAGAGTCTGAAAAAGGCCAAAAGGAATAGCTCTGGAGTTCTAGGTAGAGGGTGTGCCAAACTTTTCACAAAACCACAGAATACTTTTTAAGGTACGGGCGGTCAATCTTCCCGAATGCTGTGTTCAGTGCATTGCGATTAGTAGGGCGGCCAACATGGCTTCCTATGGATAAAGGTTTTATGCCTATAGGGGTCTCCCAATATATACTCGACGATACGTGGGAGCACAATCCGTACTGGCTCTATCATCCCTCAGGAGGAATCACCCAACCATCAGCGAGATCGATAGTCACCAGGTTTTACGACGCCGGAACACGTCTCTAGCCTAGACCTCTATGTTGTGCGTTAAGTTACAAAGCGTTGTTAAGTTCATTCAATTTGTTTTAGGTTGATCTTTCTTAGAAGTTTTCCTTTTTGGATCACCACGAGATGTATGATACAATTCCTAAATGCAGTCTAAAGATGATAAGCAAGCTTTTATATCTTTTCAACAATGAAAATCCTAGCTACAAGGGGAAAAGGAAGACACAAACTTTTCTCAAAGAGCATAGAGCACACTGTAATGCACTTTTCCCTAAATCAAACCATGCAAACTATCAAAATGCAAATGCACAAATGCATGTATTTCTTTTCGCTTTCTTAATATTGATGCCTAAAAAGAAAGCTGTTGTACAAATTTGAATTCGATTTCAAGTGAAAACATAAACAAGTTCCTTTTTCAAAATCAAAAAGATGATTACGACACTTTATGATTTACTTGTTTCGACACTAGAAATGCATAAATTCAAACCAAAAGACAAAAGTAAAAGCTCAGTCAACTGTGAACAGCAAACAAACTCACTCCTAAGATCAAAACGACACTTACGACAGGTCTAGATCTAAGGGCGACAGTATGACTAGTTTACTTTTGTAATGGGAAACTGCAAATGATGTAACAAATACACAAAGAACAAATACAGTTTCTTTATACAACTGAGGCAGAATTGAGGCAAACAAAAGGGGTTTCAGATAGGTACACTGACTGATAACAGGCTACAAAAAACAGAGATAAAACTGAGCAAAAGGAAGCAGGGAACCACAGCTGCACAAGGCAAAGACTGATCAGCGCACTCCCAACACAGAGGTTTTGACATTCAGCGCAGGTAGCCTTCACGGGACCTGCGTTGAAATGCATAACCTCTTCACAGAGTCTACGCTGAAGCAAAAACGAGAGTTGTTTCTGGGTTCTGGGTTACGGTTTGCAGTTAAATCTACAGTTTTTGGCTGGATAAAAGCTATCAATTAGGTACAATTAGGAGGATGATTTATAGGAGGACTAAGATCTATCACAAAGGGCTGTTAGAGCACTTGTGGATCAGCTTCTTAGGTCATAAACAGGCCCAGTGAGAGGACTAGAGTAGCTGATCTCTACTTTGCATTTGTAAATAGCAAATGCAGTTCGATTCGGCACTCTTGAGTTTATGAAATGAATAGCAATAGAAACACAAATAAACTAACAAGATACTGTCCCCAGCGGAGTCGCCAATTTGTTGTTGGGAAAAGTATCCAATTCGGAATGCCCCTATCCCACTCTAAGAGGTGATAGTGCCTTAGCAACAAACAAGGTAAACTAATTGAGTATTCTTCTTTATGAAATGTAAATGAGGAGAAAGGATCTAACTAACCTATGTCTTTCGCTAGTTTGTTGATCCAATTGCTCCTCTCTTCTGTAGCTCCTGGCTCCTAGCTCCCTTGCCGGCCCAGCTTCACTGAATTCCTGCAAGATCACAAGAGAGAGAAACTACGAGAAGATACAGATATACATTCATAAAAAGCTCAAGATCAGATTAAGCTAAACATGTAAGCATAACAAAACATCATTGGTACACAACATGTAGGAGAAACTCAAATAGTTTATTGATAGAGTAATAAAGTCCAAGAGGAGATGCAACCAAGTGAGGCCCGATCCAGCATCTACCTCCCAGCAAAAGAATCCCTTCCTCTCCTCCAACAAAGCGTAAATCACCCAATGTACTAATCTCAATCTCAAACCAACAGCAATTCTCTGCAAAGTACAAAATTCCAGCCTCCTGAACCTCTGGGTGAGAGATCCATATATAGATGTGAGTAGAGAGGATGAGTCAGCTCATGTTTTGACTTGTGGCTTCTCACTGTCAGTTCTTGTTTCCACTTGGAGGTTGAGAACCTCTTACTCATCACTTGGTCGAATTCATTGAGGCAAGTGTCATTGAGGAAGATTCTGGAAGCTTCCAAGGTCTTTCCACCTCATTGAATGAACTTGCCATTTGTCAATTCCCGCTCAGCGCACCCTGGTAGTGCTACTACCTGCGTTGCAGTGCAAGCAGCCAGTGCAGACTTTGCATTTCAGCGCAGACAGCTAGTGGAGCTACTGAATTGATCCTGATTTGACCATTTCTGAGTTGTTTTTGGTGGAGAACTTCTGGGAGAAGCTGTCTTTTGTTGACCTTGTTCCTTTAGGGGTAGGAACAACTCTTTTAGGGACTTTGGATCCCTTGGATTATGGACATTTCATGCTCAATGCTGTAAGGCACAAAAATGTCTATAACAGTTAGGGTTAGGTTGCACAGGTAGTTGGCATCGCTCAAGCAGTGTAGGAACAAGAGTTTGGAAAGGGGGCAATTGCAGCTACTGCTGCATTGGTAATCCAGGTGGAGCTGTATTTTGGGCATTCCCCCTCCAGTTCTGATTCCAAGGGTATGGTTGAGATGGAGGATATTGAATAGAGGGAGAGGGGGACCACTGGTTCCAGGGCGAAGGAAACTGTGCTAGAGAAGGAGCAGAATATTGCCATGGATATTGCTGAGTATTATATGCATTGTTCCATGAATTGAAAGAAGAAAAATCTTGGGACATACCTGGAGGTTGTGGCTGCCATGGTCTCCTAGGTGTGATGAAATAAGAGGACTGAACTTCTTCACTCGATTCTCTAAGTACTATTTTTAGTCTAGGAAGCTCCAAACATTGACCTGTAGAATGTTCCAACTCACAAATATTGCATAAGATAATGTTGTTCATTTCACACTCCCTCAGGGGATGTTTCTTCCAACAATTTGGAAATAACACATCCATAGGTGTATCAACTTCTCCTTGTGTTTTCTTGATCTGTGCTGTCATTATCTAGGAAGATAGAGTACTGAGGATGTTGGTTTTGAAATTTTCGAATAAATTCCCAATCTCTGCTCTGGTTACTCATCCACCTTCAGATTTTTGTATTCGGGAAGAGGCATCTCAGATTGTGATGCTTCTTTTAGACGATCCTCTAGAGAATCTTAGACAGATGTTTACAATTTCGGCAAATGGTTCCTGAGATATGTCCCCTTTTCCTAGTAGATTCAGGGTATCAAGGTAGTCTTCTCTCATTCCTCTTATAAATATGGTCTTCAAGGTCTGATGATATAAATCATTGTGTTTAGATCTTTGCAAATTATTGTGGAACCACTCTATATAGTCCTCCAGACTCTCATCCTCCTTTTGTGTCATCCTGAATACTTCCTCTCTTAAGTCCCTGGTTCTGTAATAGTCTAGATACTTTGATAAGAATGTCTCCTTCATATCGCTCCATGTTTGAATAGAAGTAGAGCGTAACCCCATGAACCATCTCAAGGCTTCTCCTTCTAAAGTAGCAAGAAATAATTTTAATTTTTGAGCTTCTGAGACATAGTCATAATTCCCGCATAAGACATCAAATTCAAATAAGAAGGTGTCTGGGTCTTCCATAGTCATTCCTTGAAAGGATGGTAAGGATGATAAAGGGATACTTTTCATGGGAGCCTTGTCTCTAATATCCCCAATTAGGAACTCAAAGGTGGTGACAATGGCATTTGTTTTAGTTTTGTTGTCATTGTTTCCCCCCTTGTTAACTCTTCTAATCCTTGTTGTAATAGACGTTCTTCAAATTGTTCTTGTGATTGTCTTGCAGGTGAAATTGATGGCTCAAGCAACTTCAGGGCTACTTGTTTCACTGCACTACCTGAATTCGGACATTAATAAACCAATAGGTGCTCTCCTATTTTAGGTTTTTGATGTCCTACTTCAGTCTTCCCTTGTCCCTTGGTCCTAAAGTTCTGGCTACTAGATTCCCCCTGTTGTTCCTGAATTGGATACTTAATCTTGGGAGTATTTTCACTAGCTTTAGAATGGTATGGCCCCGAGATAGAGGAATCAGAGGTTTCTGTCCTTGTTATGGGAGTAACAACTTTTTGTGGCCTTGTTTTCCTTGCATCCCTTTGAGAACTTGATTTTTCTTTTTCTGCCTTTGAGATCAGTTCCTAGATAAATGTTTTCCTTCCAAAATCTACACTCTTCCTATCCTTTTTACAACCCATTTTTCTTGTGACTAATTAGAGTGGGGGGTAGGTTTGGTAATTCCTATAGTTGCAGACATGGACCCTATGTGTATTGATTCACATCCTAAGTGCCTTAGTCTTCAATAGTGGTGAGCTCGCCCAGGTATGTTAGAGCGATGCGCAAGTTCTTACCTCTCATCTTACTGCCTAGCAACTGAAGAGTTGAAGACACACTTAAAAAAACACCAAAATGCCACACTGTAAGTGCCATAGTAATCACAATGGTGAGCCCACCTAGGTATGTTAGAGCGATGCGCGGGTTCTTACCTCTCATCTTACCACCCAATGATTATGGACTAGGAACACTCTATCATCAAACAAACAACTTGGCTGAATCTATTGTCAATTTCCATCCCTGACAATGGCACCAAAATGTAGTCTTGTTTTAATCAATCCTAACTAACCGAGACTCCAACCATTAATTTTCAACCTAGGGTAGGTCTTGCTGTTTCAATGGAATTTGCACTGTCTATGTCAATACACTATAACCAAGAATGAAAATATAAAGAAACAGTAAAGAACATCATTGAATCAATTGCAGAAATTAAATCATTCATGTAGAAATTAAAACACTCCACAAAAATGAAATCACACTTCCAATTACCAGAGAAAGGGTTTGCCACACATTAAACTAATGACTACACCAGTTGGTTAGCTACTATTATGTTTAATCAAGCCAATGTAACAACATAATATAATCTAGAACTAAAGTGGATGTATTCTACAATTTATACAACAACAACAGAAAACAATAAAACAATAAAAGAAACAATAATATACAACTACTTCTACCACTTTAGTCCCTACTAAAGAGGAGGGCCCTTCCTCCCTAGCAGGGGCGTAGGAATAAACATGAGATTAGTTAAAGAATTAGGTAAGGAACAGTAACGACATCACCGTAGTGCCTTCAATATTAAAAATAATTAAAATTTAGAAGATCAGAGTAACAATGTTTTCTCTAGGTCGTCTACGTACATGAGAAATCGAGTTTCTTTTATAATTATTACATACCCAAAATCAGGAATAGATCAGTCATGAGAATCTCACGATTCTCATGTTGATCATAAAAATAGAAATCATTGTAACCTATTTCTAAATACAAATGTTAGTCAAATACATTAGTTAAGATCACAACCATTTGGATCTGTTATTTCTAAATAAACAATCCATAAATTCGAACAGTTGTTGTCTAGAATAGTACCCATGACTTTGCCAGCTACGGTGCAACAACGTCCTATGGTCAAATGACGGTTTGGGATGTAACAACAATCACTAGGTAACATCATCCTTGGTGTAACAACAGTCATCTTGAATAACATGTGGTGTAACAATAACACCTATAATAGCTTACAGTGTGTAACATTAATATGTAACAACATACCGAGTATAACAACAATCTTCTCTACCCTGCTCTAAAACTGATCAGCGCGGCTTGCTCACTCCATAACCTCATCCCCGCAAACAACACCTAAAAAATAGAAGAAGACCCAAATTACTTCTCCAATGCTTACCCCAGTTAGCCACAAAAAGGAATATTGTATCGTAATATTCAAAAAAACACGGCAAAATAACATGATGGTCAAATAGGTTGTATAAATGAGAAAAAGGGTGATTAACATGTGAAATTTCATTGGCCTGGAGGGAAAGAGGATCAAAACTGGGGAAATAAAGTGTAGGAAATAGGTATAAAAACCACACCCAACACCAAGCACTTCATTAGCATGTTGAATGAATTTGTTCAAGGGATATCAAGTGGGCTCTGCTAAAGTGAATAACAAAGGTGATCATGTCAAAATTCCATTTGAATTTGTTTTGCATGTTACAACCTGATTGAAATAATTGAATTTAGTTATAACGACAATCTTCAGTGATGTAATATATTATTAATTTCTACAGGAGGACAAGAAAAAATGCATAATTTTATTTAGCTTCCCACCTGAAAAAGATAATGTTGGCACTGCACCTTACCTCAATGTACTCTCTTCAATTTTTTAGTGTATTATCAGAACTAAAGAAAGATGGCTATAATGTAGAAGGTTTACGAGATACTTCTGAAGCACTAATTGAAGACATAATTCATGAAAATGAAGCCATGTCCAACAACCCAAATCTTAATTTTTCTTAGAAAATGAATGTGAGAGAGTACCAACAGCTCACACCTTATGCTAAGGCTTTGGCAGAAAATTGGGGCAAGCCTCCAAGGAACCTTATTCTAATGGGGAGAACCTGCTTGTATATGGAAAAGAAATTGGCATTGTTTTCATTGGAGTGCAACAAACTTTCAGATATGAAGGTGATCCAATGAGGCTTCTTTTCATAAAATCGACAAGTCCACACCATGGGTTTGCTTCTTATTACTCATTTTTTGGATAAAATCTTTGGATAGAGCAAAAGAATTTGGAAGATGAGTTCTCTAGTTAGTATTTCTCTTTGAACAAGACCACTAGTTATAGTGTATTGTCATTATTTATAGTTTTTTATCAATCTTCAATAAAAAAAATTATCCTTTTTTGTTTGATTATTAATTGATGGATTTGTTATTTCTACTTGTTTCTCTTTCTTGAAGTTGTTGTGCTAACTAATTGCAACTAATTGAAGAGCAAGCATTGGTACCAGTATTGTTATAATATGTTAAATTCTTGTTTGTATTGAATCTAGTATTTTTTTTTAAAAGATCAATCGATGTGTTATATCTTGGAAATTACAAGTATGGTAAATATGGAAAAAATATTGGTGCTTTGCATGTAAATCTACCAAAAAAGATCAAAACTACTCTTATTTTATCTTTTCATTATAATGATCACTGATGTTTGGAGTTTGAGTGATTGAGGATGGCCATATGTGTTCCCTTAAATTGGAAGTTTGGTGTTGGAATCCAGTGTGGATTTTCCATTCAAGAATCATATAGCAACTGGAATCTGAAAGCTACATTCCAAAACAATCCTATTTGGGGGATTACTAGTGGTGATTGCTACATATTTTCGATGTTGGAAATTTGCTCCAAGTCATAGCTAATATATTGTACCACAGGTCAAGAACACAATAAGAAGGGATTTGTCTTTGCAATTTATCCACTTATATTGTAGCGAATTGTCTTTGTTATATACTGTAGTGATCCAAAAATATAAGAAAAACATTAATAATTTGATATAGACTAGTTGACTTATTCATTTGTGATAATGGACCCAAATAGTAGTTCTTATCTAAAGAAATCCTCATCAGACTTGGGAATTCTTGACATCATTGATCTCCAACCCTGGACTTATTCACTTAGCCTTCTACACTATCTAGTTATATACATGTATATGACACTATCCTATTATTGTATCCTTTTAACTTCGTTTCATTTTATTCTAGACTTAGCTTTGCCATTTTCTGGCAGTTTTTTTTGCACTCCCACATTGTATAAGTAATCTACATCTTGAGATTTTTAGCATGTAACTTAGTTGGCATGATTGTGCCTGAGGTTTCCTTGAAGGCTGAATATTAATATTACTAAGGTGTTATTTTCTATGGTGACATTTTATTTTCTTTGTTTATACAGGTCATTTGGCCACATAGTGGCCACTATTACCCAATTGAAGAAAACTTGTTCAAGTTTCTTGATTTTATGGTGAAAAATGGAATTGACAATATTGTTGATCTTGAGGTATATATCGTATAAATATTTTATAGCCTAATTCATTTTATATTCTGGTGTTCATTGTATTTCATGTCTTATACTTTGCATTGTATCTTCTTTCCTTTTTAGAAAAGGAACTCAGTATTGATGGTAAGAAGTAGGAATTGAAGAAAGAGGAGAACAATAACACTGGAACAACAAAATGAAAATTAATGAGAGAGAGAGAGAAGAGAAGTGGTCTAGTGGTACCTGTAGATCCAATATCTTGCATAAGACACACACATAGAGACTGATGGTCAAGTCTTCAAAGTTGGTGAATTCACTTGCAATGCCTTGGCAACAAAATGATAATGTTTTGAAGTGATGAAACAATATTTCATGTGTAAATTGTACTCCAAATAATATTAAGTTGGAAACTCATATTGTAATACTTGAAATTTTATATAATATAATTTATGTGGTTGAAATTATTTATAGTTGCACTTGATATTATTTAATATTCTAATTAACATATGTAACTTTGCGTTTTCATATTAGATGAGCATGTACATTGTATGACAAATTTTTTTAAATTTAGTTGCAAAATCATACTAATTAATTTATGTTGATTAATAATGACCACAAAATCAATCTAAAAGTACTAAATTAGTAGTTTATGTTGATTAATGATGAACACAAATAAAATGAATATACGACTAAATTAGTTGCTTATCATTTTTTCTAATGAAAATAAATGAAATGAATATAAACCACTAAAGTAGTAATTTATATAATGAATATGAAACTACCAAAAAAAGATAAATGATTACTGCAAATGATAAAATTTTGATTACAAATGACGACTAAATTCTACAGATATACAACTATTAGTAGCTAATTTACAATATCTTATAAGACAACCAAAATTTTGTCATATTTATGTGGTAATTAATTGGTTTCAAACAATGACTAAAATTTTCATATATATGACTATTAGTAGCTAATTTACAGTATCTTATAACACGACCAACATTTTGGTCATATTTATTTGGTCATTAATTGGTTTTCTTGGGTGATTATTTAGTAATATATCTTGTTATATATTCAGTCATTAATTTTGGCAATTAATGACCAAATTTAAGATGAAATATACTACTAGACAATTAGTTTGAGACAACAATTTAATGACTAAAAGTTAGTCGTGCTATAAGATACTATAAATTAACTACTATTGGTCACTAACAGTAAAATAGTCGTTTATATGCAAATTTTAGTCCACTTTTAGTAACTAATTAGTCATTTTGTACTAGTGATACCACCTCATGGTCGGACATCACTAACCATCTCCAGATTGGTCTCTACCCAATTTGTCTAGGACTCCCGAGATTTTGTTCCAACTAGGGCTTCTAGGAACTAATAACTCAACCCACAACCAAAGGAACATGAGCACCAACTAGAAAACAAAGATAAAATGTACAACACCATGGCTATCTAGGAAATGGAAAGGCTAAGCAAATCCATCGTTGATATAGGCAACCCTCCATGCCAATGACATATCGTAACCAATAAACCACATGCATGTGTCGTGCATGCCAAAACTAGCAAGGAAATAATACATGCAGTTAGGTACTGTTGATGCCTCGAAAATCGCTGCAACAACATTGGGGGATAACCACCCGGTCCGGACCTTAAAAGCAGCTCCTTTTCCGTTTGGTGTGGTGGCTCCGACTGTTCATCTAGGTCCAGCTACCTTCTCCCTATTGCTATTGGTTTATAATGTACCTTTAACTACCAATAGACAGGGACATCAGATCACTTCTTCTTGCTGATCAGGCAAGAGAATGACCCTTAAGCTGATTTGGGTTCAGCCAAGCCACAACTAAAATTTTGCCTCTTTGAGGAGAGGACTTAAAAGAATGTAGAATTTACTCTAAATGCAAGCTTATTCTATGATGCAAGCAAAAGAAACTAATCTAAATCCTATCTTAATTAGGCAGATATAGATCTAACCCAACTAAGAGCAAGATAATTAAAGTATTGGGATTTAGATATGTCTTGTTTATAATGAATACCAAGTTAATGAAGTAGTTCAATTAACTGATATTATGGATATCAAAACACATCCTATTGAGACCTCTTAACTGAAATAATAAACCAACAACACTTAGGAAGTAGTTCACATAAATGATATTGATTATCAAATCAGCAAATCCAATAATTGAATAATGATATGTGGAAATAGTTCACAACATATTACCACTCAATAAATCAGTTTTAATAAGGCAGATTTCTGAGTAAATAGTTACTCAGAAATCAGAAATTAATCCATAAGAACAGAGATACATGATAACAACATTGAGACAAACTACCCATATTGACAATAGTGCACAAACATGAATAAAATTACACATTCCTGTTACCATAAAAATGAAACTGATATTTAAAACAGTAGTATTAAAAATACCAATTTATTGCATCCATTTCTCTGTCCTTGGTCTCCAACAGCCCTTTACATTGCTTGAACTTCTGCTTTCAAAACTAGAGCCACAATAGTGCAAGCTTTGTTCTTCATGCATAATTCAATATACAAAGGGAAAATCCTCAATAATCCCCAGATCTGAGATTTTTCACTCCTCTCTCCTACAACTCTAAATTCCAATTACAATAGTGCTTTCATGGAGTCTAAAATTGCAGAGGAGAGCAGCCCCTATTACATTCTGCAATCTGTTATTTATAGTATTTGTAAAAGAATTTTTGGAGATGAGAGTTTGTTCAAGAGGAATCTGCTAAATCCAATTTTACTTGCTCCTAATTCTGATCTTCAATTGCTGGAGCATTCTCATTGCTTGAAATCCCTTTCTCCATATCTTTTCCACTGTTTTCCTACAAAAGAAATCAAAATCAATTAAAATGCAATCAAAATATCATTTCTGGCAATTAAATCAAACCCAATCAAATTCTATTTTAAATAAATAATTGAAAATAAAATATAAACTCTGTATTGATGCTTGTAATGATTTGATTGGCAAAGGATATCGTTGGCCAATGGATCTGCAATTAGAAGAGGCTTTAGATAAATGAAATTGAAGAAATAACTCGAAAAATTGATTTTGTTTTCAAAATTCGGAGCCTGATCTTCTGCCTGATTTTTGGCCCAATAAATGGTCAAATCTGTTGGTGAAACCTCCTCCAAAATGTTTTCCTTGATTTTCTCTTTCCAATAAGCCGTCCTGGGCCTCATTTGGCCAAGTATAACTCATCTTATGAGCTTCCAAAGTTGATGAGTCAAATCTAGCATGAATCTGGAAATTCTGTTGCTGGGCTAAAAAATTATAATTAAAAACTAATCCTAAATTAGCCTCTAATTAATTCTAAATCAATTGTTAATTATAAACTAAATTAATTATTAATAACCTATTTATTAATCTAACTAATTGATATCTAATTAGCGATTTATAAACAAACTTAACCTAATTAAAAACTAATCAATATTAATCTAATTAAAAAAACTAATTAATATTAATCTAATTAAAAAAACTAATTAATATTAATCTAAATAATGTTTAAATTTTAATTTAATCAAATTAATTAAATGTTATTAATTAATTAATCTGATTAATTTAAAATTCATTAATTAAATATTATATACATTAATTAAATAATATAATATATTACATATTATATGTTAATATATTAACTAATATTTAATATATATTAACCTACCCCATAATGTTAAATAAACTAACCTACACCATTCCTTAAATATATAAAACATTAAACATAACCATTATCACTATTCGTAAGAGTTAAAGAACAAGTCGTTTAAAACAAACCATACAAAACTTTAATGAATTGTTTTTATGCCTTTTCGCTTATCGGCACATACTTTATCGGCACATACCTTATCGCATCGAGGTAGCTTATCGGCACATCGCATCGGGTAGCTTATGAGGTTTTTAAAACATGTCAAGTCAAATTCCCCGATGCGATATCGCATCGGGGGAATCATGGTTATCGGGATTTTTAAAATATTTCACATAAAACTTCCGATGCGAAGTCCCGACGCGATCAAAATAATTTTGTTATATGTTTTTTTTTGTTTTAAATTTTAATTTAATTAAATTAATTATATTTAATATATTAATTAATTTAATTAATTTAAAATTTAATTTTAAACATAATTTTTTTTTTTTTTTTTTTTTTTTTTATGAATATAAGTTTTTAAACTACAGCCACTTGAATGTTTCAGTTTTTAAGATTAGGATTTGATTTGAAAATTGCAGTGAATTTCTTAACAATCCTGATAATCAATGATTTGGTTGCATGACTAAAAAATGAAAAAATGTTAGTAAAAACTTGCTACGGGTTAATATTTAAAATGAATGCCTTATTGAACTAATTTATTTACAAAATGCAATATTGTACATTTTATACATTTTTAACCCAGGCTAGATAAATGATGAGACTTCAAAGGAGTGCCATTTTCAAACCAGTTGACCAAATGAGGCGAAACAAGCGTCAATGGGAAGCTTATAAAAAATCGATTCTAACAAAGCAATCAAAACAAGAATCCAAAGAAAACTAAAAATTAACAAAAGCGTAGTGCAATCAACTAAAATAAAAATCCAAAAAGGTGCTTAGCCAAAATTTTTATAGAAAGGGTCCCCATTATTTGAAGTGGAGGCATCAATAATGGGGGGGTGTTGTGTTTTTACCACAACAATGGCGACACACGGGAGAAGAACCAGTTATCTCTGCTTGATATGAATGAGATTTTCCAAAAATTAAAGTAAAATAATTTAAAGAAGAGAGGATTATGCTTGAAATGCTTGACTTAGTTCATTAGTCTGAATAAAAACCAGAATCATCTAACTGTAATTTTTCTTAAAATTCCTCATAAATTAAAATATTTCGAAACTCTATATCAGTCATTAATTAGCTGAAGGGATAAAGCAGGGGTCACTTTACAGCTTAGCTTTCAAAATATACTCATTTGTTACAGGTAGAGCCACTGTTGCCAGCAAACATCTATAGTTTCGACAGGGTTACCTTTTAATCATCAATGATTCAGAATCCCATCTCTTTAAGAATTATTGATCTAGAGATAAATCCATTTATATATGTATTACTTTTTTTTTATTTTTTTTATTTTTTTATTTTTTTTTTTAAATCTTAAAAGCCATTGTCCTAGTATGGTAGCCAGATAGTTGACAATGCCATTCAATGATTAAAATTGGACTAAACAAGCTGGCTCGTGATGAGACCCCTTGTCTTATAATTGTTTGCAATCATAAGCCATTACCCTGGTTTGTTTAGCAGTGTTGGTAATGTCAGCCTATTTTCCCCTATGATCATGGTAAGCAGGCTCACGATGAGACCTCTTATCTTTTAAGTTTAAATATATTTCTGGATTATTCTCTAGAAAAATAAGACTTGTTGAGACAGGGAGAATCATTGACTCCTTAAGAGTTAAGAATGACAATTTCAGAGTTAAAGGTGCTTTGCTGTAAAGTGTCTTTACTTGGTTATAAATAACTTTTCTTGACTGATAATAAAACTTTGAAAGATCTTAATAAAATTTTGAAATCTCAAAATGATTACAATTTTGATGAAAAATGAATTTTTGCAGATTTTATGATACTTTGCCAACTTCTCTTGATTGATAATCTCTTCCTTAAGTATATCTACTTTAATAATAAGAAAATCAAACTCTTTTTAAGAGATTTAAGAAAAAGCTAATAGGTAACTATTAACAATTTTTTCTCCATGAATGCTGACCATAGTTAGGTAACAAGAAGGCCTTTCATATAAATCACAGCAAAGTCACCAAAATCAAAACTGAAAACAAAAAGAAAAGAATTCTTATGCTAAAGTGAAAAAAGAAATCAGCAAACAAAAATAAAAATAAGAACAAAGAAATCTCTAAGAATGAAAAGGAAAATCTATGTTTCGCAAGATAAACTCAAACAAGAATGTTTGTACCAATGCCTCAACAATATGAAGAAAAGGAAAATAAGCATGTAATCATTCCTTCTTATGTTGAGAGTTAGAAAAACATACCTTGCAGAGTTGTGAATGCTTTAGGCTTTTAGATAACAATGATCGTAAAATTCAGCCTCAATGAATAATTTCTGTTTGATATGAATCTTCTTGTTCTCAAGCATCATCTTAATCATTTTCTAAAAAGGAATGCTTAGAGAAACAAACTAAAGGTTCAGAAACTTCCTGGTGTGGCTATTTCAATGAGGATTATTGCTGCTTCTTGAAATAAAGCCAGGAGAAGAGTATGGACTTTCGAAAATATGATCTGGCAGAGGATTGAAAGCTTTAAATGGAGAGCTGCAAAACAGAGTTTTATATCAGCATAATTTAAAAACAAAAATGAAACTAGAATGATGAAATGGAAATTAATGAAAATGGGCACATGAATCTTACCATTGGGTAATTGCTTTTGATCTTACCTGAAAGGTATCAATTTCCCCAAACTAGCTGACTCCTTATTTTAATTATCATTAAAAACATGAAGAAATCCCACTAACCAAAATCCTATAACCCAAAATCATTATTTATTTTATTTAAACTAAAGCAAGCAGTAAAATGTAAAAATAGAATGCTTAGTGTTCAAGGGAGTTGAAATTAAAGCAAATGCATCAAAAATGAGAATGAGAATTTGCAGCAATGACTGTTTCTCAAAATATCACAAGTTTCATATAAATTCCATGATTTTATAAATAGTTCAGAATCAAGACCAAATCTACGATAATAAAATTTAAATATGAAGATAGAGAGGTCTTGAATTCCATTTTTAATTATGGAATTATATATTTAAACTAAAATGTATGAGAAATTGAAATAATTTGGATATGCTGCAAATTGGTCATTAACTGTTTTTTTACCATAGTGGTTACCCAAGCTCGCTTTTAAAATAGCACATTGCCGTATCGGATGATTCACATAACATGTTTCTTCACCATGCTTCAAATTTAATCTGCAGAACTTCACCTTTATTGCTATGCCATATATCGATTAAATGTTAATGGCTCATAGGCATGCATTGGAAGCTATTACATCGGAGATTGCAATGGCAAATTGCCGATAAGAACATGTGCAATGAAATGAAGCGATCGCATCATTAAAGAAATATTATATCGGGGATCAGAGAATAAATTGCATCGTGCTTCCCATATTGCAAAATATACATTGTAGATTCAGAGAGGTGATGTGAGCGTAAAAATGTAATGAAGCGATTGCGATATCGGCGATGCAATGGATGACGTAAATCGGCGATCGGAAATCTTAAGCACCCGATGTAACACAATATGATTGTTGCGATGCCGATATGCGATGAAGAGCGGACCCGATAACTTTTTATTATGGGATTTTAATAACATATCGGATCCGAGACATCGGCCATAAATAAAACTGCAAGGAAGCGATTACAATATCGGCGATGCGATGGATGACGTAAATCGGCGATCGGCAATCTTAAGCACCCGATGTAACACAATATGATTGTTGCGATGCCGATATGCGATGAATGTCGTGGCTAATCGGCGATCGCAATCGGCAATGTTATGCGCACGATATAACAATTCTCAATATGCCGATATGTGATGAAGAGTGGACCCGATAATTTTATGATGAAAATTTGATAACATATCGGATCCGAAACATCGGCCTCCTTTAAAGTTATACTCTTACCATTATTGCGATTGAACGGACGCGATATTTTTATGAATTTGATTTGAATTTCATATCGGGTCCGGAATTATGTGTTTATCGCAATATCGGTAAAGTCGATTATCGGAGATAGGCGATTCATGTTCATGGAAGTATACTTCACTTGGAAAGCTCCGATAAGCGAAATGCAATATGACATATGAGTAAGATAATACATCGGAGGTCTTTAATGAACAATTTGTGATCAAAAGGAATGCTAAGAACTACTTCCGATGAAATGTTGTGATGCGAATGGTCTTATGATATTTCTTGAAATTTCCATTGGGTTTTCTAATGAATGAAAGCAAAGCTAGAAAATGCTTAAACTCTAATGAATCAGAATTGAATTTCCCTGAACCTGTTTGCAAATTTAAAATGAGTTTGTTGCTTACTTCAGATTTTGAAAAGAAATAAAAACCTGCAAATAAAACAGAACATAAATAAAAAATAAGCTAAGAAAAACAGAACTAATAATGGATGAAAATAAAGTTGTAAATGCGTACCTGAAAAGAATTTGTCTGTAAATTTTACCTAATAAATCTTCAAATTCTTCCTTTGATTAAAATCATCTCATTATTTATTTTAAATCTAAGTGCGCAATCAGCCTAAATGAAATCAATCATTCATGTTCATGGAATATAAAATTTACCAGAAATAAATATGAAACTATGCTTCCCTTTCGAAGTGAAGTAACAATTTATTACCTCTGCTCATTCCGAATTAATCTTGAGAAAAATCTGTATTGTTATAGTGACTTTTTAATAATGCCTTTAGTAAATAGACATGATGCATTTTTACAGCATCAGATAATAAACTAAAGATTAGAATGAGATTAAGCCACTAATTGTAGAAAAATGTCAAAACAGATTTAAATGTGTGCACTTGGCAAAATGGGCATCCTTAAGATCAGCTTTTGGCAAATTCCGAGGAATATAATATGAACTTCATATGATTGTTGTGACAGGTTAGATTGACTGATAATGATTGAATTAGAATTAGGCTTATCATAGTCAATCATACATCTCATAGGATAATGGGATCATGAAGCTTTTATATCTTCAAATCCTTACCATATAAATTTCAAAAGAAAATCTTAGAAGGAAATCCCGAAATGAAGAAAAGTGGCTTTAAGGCAATCGATGCCAAGTGCAATTTTAATTGACTTTGATCAAGACATTATTCAAAATAGGCAGCGTAGAGAAATTGCTATAAGAAATTTCAAAAAGGAAAACAAGAATTAAAATTTTCTGATAAGGAAAAATGTTTCCACTGAACATGTATGAGAAGGCTGATTGCTTTGTTTTATTTTTAATCTACAGAACTATTGCAAATAAATTAACTACATAAAACAAGCTAACTAAATTAATTCTACTCCTATTCTAACCATATACATGAAAATGACTAGGTATAGTCATATTTCCAGTGTAACCATTCTCTCATTTTTATTCCCGCGTTTATGTACAGTTCAAATGTTAGCAATAAGAATAAAAATCTAACTAAACTAAGGAAAATAAATCTGAAATAAGAATGTACAGTTATTGTTAGCAACTTAATTAAAATCTCTTTCTCATGAAATTTCCTTTCCAATTCGATACCAATTGGATCGCAAAAATCTGGATGGATTTCCATTAAGGATAGGGAAATGTTCAAGGAAAGAGATAACAGGCTGAATTGTGGATATGAGTTTTGAAATTCAAAGGCCTGGAAAAAATTGTTAGTATTATGTACAAATGTTAAATCATTGACAATTTTCCTTGAAGGAAAAACTTCCAAATAATCTTCAAATGAGTCAATGAAAAATGAATGGAAGTTTGTCAAATGACATGGAAAATTATTAATTAAATTGAATAGCTGGCCAGATTGCAAAAATACACTCTCTTGTTGATATTGCCTTTGAAAAAATAGAAGCTTCCGATGAAACATTAGCATTGATTTAAATTGGAATATTAATATCTTTTGATGCTGATGATTATAATATGAAACTTGAATTTCCCAATTGGGAAATGCATCGATTGAGTGTTTGATAGTAAGGCGCTCAATATGCCAGCGAAGAGTGTGAAAATTTTGCAAAATAAAATCAGAAAATAAATCTAAGTTTAAACAAAATCGCTGTGAAAGAAAAACTAAAATGAAATCATTATTTGTACAACTAATGTTATAACACATTTGGGATCGTTTTGAAATGATTTCATTTTCACAAGGAATGGCCAGAATTATGGAATTTGAAAAATTTTGAATTCCAACTTATGAATTAGAAAACGAATTATGATTATGAATAGGAATGAGAGTTTGATTCTCATATGAATCATAAATTGGAATGATTTCTTAAATGGTGAAATCATGAAGATAATTTGCTGCTCTAAAATGAGGATTAGTTGGGATAATTCCTAAATTGAAGTGTTCCTCATTCTCAGATGTTATTTGAATTTTCTCATGACGATTCTCTTGAGATGTATAGAAATCAACATCCTCAATGTCAGAGTAATTATCATAAATGACTTCACAAGATTGCCTGGAATTCCCTTCTATCTTATCCAATATATCGAAACAAGGAGGAACAAGAAAATCATGTTCATTAATGGCAAAAGAATGATCATTGATTGCTTTTCTATCTTGATAAAAACTTAATGGTAATTCATTTAGATCAGCCTCTGTATTTTCTGAAATATCATTAATACTAAGAGGAAAAATATTACCATCATTGAAAATATCAGGATAAAGGGAAAAGTGTGAACCTGAAACAATGCATTTAAAACTGTCTCTGTTTGAGAACTCTTGTGCATTATGCTCATTGTAAATTTCAGATTGCAGATCATTCCTTTGCGTGCGTATGCTTTCTTGAAGAACGCTGCTTTGCTTCTCTGATTTCGGCATTTGCTCATCATGGAGAAATTCAGAAATTTGTACAGCAGTTTGCATTTTATTTACTTTGATTGCTGCTTGTACTTGCTGATTTGCGATTTGATTTTCCGAATTTACTTCAAAGTAGCTTTCAGATTTCAAGGCGGCTTTTTCCCCAAAATTGCTATTGTTGTCTTCTTGCATTTGAATGGAAATATTTTCCAAGCTTTGTGAAACCACTTCATCACCATTTATTTGCACATCCAAATTGGGATTCTCATTTATATTGGAAGGGGATGGAACAAAGCTTGAATCAATTTCATATGGATTGGGAATGGTTGGAAGAGAACAAATATATTCAAACCAATCTAATGATTCTTCTTCCGTAGGTTTATCCTCGTCTTTAAATCTTAAGCAATTCAAATGAAATCGCATATTAAAATCATTAACAGACTCATTTTCAAACCTACGTAGATATTCAATTTCTTCACATACCTGTTCATAATTATAGCCGTCAAATTTACAAATGAAAATTGTAACAAATTGATCCCAGCTATGGATTGAAGCAACTGGAAGAGTTCTACACCAGTTTCTGGCTTTTGCCGCAAATGTAAGAGTAAAAATTCTGCATAAGATGCCTTCATCAATTCCTTGAAAATCATAATTTGAAATGTTTTGAATAAATTGAAAGACATGGTTAAAAGCAGAAGAATTCCTCTTACCATTGAATTTTACCTGAGACAAGAGTCTTACCACTTCGGGTGGAGTATTGGAAGATGCACGTCCATGGATACAACTCCAAATTGGAAGTTTAAGAGGAGCCATCACAATAAATAAAATATTAAAATTGAAAAGACTCCAATAGACAAATAATCTCAGGCCCTCCTTCTAGCGCCAAAAATGTTGATGCCTCGAAAATCGCTGCAACAACATTGGGGGATAACCACCCGGTCCGGACCTTAAAAGCAGCTCCTTTTCCGTTTGGTGTGGTGGCTCTGACTGTTCATCTAGGTCCAGTTACCTTCTCCCTATTGCTATTGGTTTATAATGTACCTTTAACTACCAATAGACAGGGACATCAGATCACTTCTTCTTGCTGATCAGGCAAGAGAATGACCCTTAAGCTGATTTGGGTTCAGCCAAGCCACAACTAAAATTTTGCCTCTTTGAGGAGAGGACTTAAAAGAATGTAGAATTTACTCTAAATGCAAGCTTATTCTATGATGCAAGCAAAAGAAACTAATCTAAATCCTATCTTAATTAGGCAGATATAGATCTAACCCAACTAAGAGCAAGATAATTAAAGTATTCGGATTTAGATATGTCTTGTTTATAATGAATACCAAGTTAATGAAGTAGTTCAATTAACTGATATTATGGATATCAAAACACATCCTATTGAGACCTCTTAACTGAAATAATAAACCAACAACACTTAGGAAGTAGTTCACATAAATGATATTGATTATCAAATCAGCAAATCCAATAATTGAATAATGATATGTGGAAATAGTTCACAACATATTACCACTCAATAAATCAGTTTTAATAAGGCAGATTTCTGAGTAAATAGTTACTCAGAAATCAGAAATTAATCCATAAGAACAGAGATACATGATAACAACATTGAGACAAACTACCCATATTGACGATAGTGCACAAACATGAATAAAATTACACATTCCTGTTACCATAAAAATGAAACTGATATTTAAAACTGTAGTATTAAAAATACCAATTTATTGCATCCATTTCTCTGTCCTTGGTCTCCAACAGCCCTTTATATTGCTTGAACTTCTGCTTTCAAAACTAGAGCCACAATAGTGCAAGCTTTGTTCTTCATGCATAATTCAATATAGAAAGGGAAAATCCTCAATAATCCCCAGATCTGAGATTTTTCACTCCTCTCTCCTACAACTCTAAATTCCAATTACAATAGTGCTTTCATGGAATCTAAAATTGCAGAGGAGAGCAGCCTCTATTACATTCTGCAATCTGTTATTTATAGTATTTGTAAAAGAATTTTTGGAGAGGAGAGTTTGTTCAAGAGGAATCTGCTAAATCCAATTTTACTTGCTCCTAATTCTGATCTTCAATTGCTGGAGCATTCTCATTGCTTGAAATCCCTTTCTCCATATCTTTTCCACTGTTTTCCTGCAAAAGAAATCAAAATCAATTAAAATGCAATCAAAATATCATTTCTGGCAATTAAATCAAACCCAATCAAATTCTATTTTAAATAAATAATTGAAAATAAAATATAAACTCTGTATTGATGCTTGTAATGATTTGATTGGCAAAGGATATCGTTGGCCAATGGATCTGCAATTAGAAGAGGCTTTAGATAAATGAAATTGAAGAAATAACTCAGAAAATTGATTTTGTTTTCAAAATTCAGAGCCTGATCTTCTGCCTGATTTTTGGCTCAATAAATGGTCAAATCTGTTGGTGAAACCTCCTCCAAAATGTTCTCCTTGATTTTCTCTTTCCAATGAGCCGTCCTGGGCCTCATTTGGCCAAGTATAACTCATCTTATGAGCTTCCAAAGTTGATGAGTCAAATCTGGCATGAATCTGGAAATTCTGTTGCTGGGCTAAAAAATTATAATTAAAAACTAATCCTAAATTAGTCTCTAATTAATTCTAAATCAATTGTTAATTATAAACTAAATTAATTATTAATAACCTATTTATTAATCTAACTAATTGATATCTAATTAGCGATTTATAAACAAACTTAACCTAATTAAAAACTAATCAATATTAATCTAATTAAAAAAACTAATTAATATTAATCTAATTAAAAAAACTAATTAATATTAATCTAAATAATCTTTAAATTTTAATTTAATCAAATTAATTAAATGTTATTAATTAATTAATCTGATTAATTTAAAATTCATTAATTAAATATTATATACATTAATTAAATAATATAATATATTACATATTATATGTTAATATATTAACTAATATTTAATATATATTAACCTACTCCATAATGTTAAATAAACTAACCTACACCATACGTTAAATATATAAAACATTAAACATAACCATTATCACTATTCGTAAGAGTTAAAGAACAAGTCGTTAAAACAAACCATACAAAACTTTAATGAATTGTTTTTATGCCTTTTCGTTTATCGGCACATACCTTATCGCATCGGGTAGCTTATGAGGTTTTTAAAACATGTCAAGTCAAATTCCCCGATGTGATATCGCATCGGGGGAATCATGGTTATCGGGATTTTTAAAATATTTCATATAAAACTTCCGATGCGAAGTCCCAACGCGATCAAAATAATTTTGTTATATGTTTTTTTTGTTTTAAATTTTAATTTAATTAAATTAATTATATTTAATATATTAATTAACTTCATTAATTTAAAATTTAATTTTAAACATAAATTTTTTTATTTTTTGTTTTATTTTTATGAATATAAGTTTTTAAACTACAGCCACTTGAATGTTTGGGTTTTTAAGATTATGATTTGATTTGAAAATTGGAGTGAATTTCTTAACAATCCTGATAATCAATGATTTGGCTGCATGACTAAAAAATGAAAAAATGTTAGTAAAAACTTGCTACGGGTTAATATTTAAAATGAATGCCTTATTGAACTAATTTATTTACAAAATGCAATATTGTACATTTTATACATTTTTAACCCAGGCTAGATAAATGATGAGACTTCAAAGGAGTGCCATTTTCAAACCAGTTGACCAAATGAGGCGAAACAAGCGTCAATGAGAAACTTATAAAAAATCGATTCTAACAAAGCAATCAAAACATGAATCCAAAGAAAACTAAAAATTAACAAAAGCGTAGTGCAATCAACTAAAATAAAAATCCAAAAAGGTGCTTAGCCAAAATTTTTATAGAAAGGGTCCCCATTATTTGAAGTGGACGCATCAATAATAGGGGTGTGTTGTGTTTTTACCACAACAGGTACCTGCAAGCAAAACCCAATGTAGTTGTTGATCCCGCTGTCCTCTTTCACTTTCTTTCTTTTTCTTTTCCTTCTTGATCCAGATCCCAAGTATGCCACACTCCTCTAAGAGTGCTCCAAGAAAACTCTAAGTGTCCAAGAGTATGAGAGAGAGAGTATAAAATGAGAGCTCCAAAACTAAATTGACAAAAGGCTACAAACTGATCCTTAGAAGCCGTTTTATTAATGAGGCCTCTGTTTTCTTCATTTTCCTCTTCACATGAAACTTGTGACCTTTCACCCCATCTTTTCTCCTAATTTCCATTATTTTTATAAATAAAATGTCAATTAATGTCACTTTACCTTTCCAAAGCCTTTTCTATTGCCTTTGCTAATTTCCATAGCCATTAATTAATCACAAGTGATCCCATCACTATGTATTTTACCAACATTCAACTTGGAATACGTGTCCCATGACCTTGGTTATTATTGTTCCTTTATTAACTTTATTACATGGATTTTTTATCAGGGCTGTTGTAAAACCCTCCCCCTCAGGGGAACACCATCCTTGGTGTTCAATGACACATACAACCAACAAGATTGTTGAAAATAAAATCATATTTCCCATGGAGTTTTATAACTTAGCTCGTTGCAGTATTTACAATGAGCAACCTATTGGAAAGAAAACCAACATGAAAAACATAACAACATGACAACCATACCATTTATTGAATATGTATTACACAACTCATGGCGGTATATCCATATACATATATACACATATACCAAAACATATGCCAAAATAATTCACTCAAACCAACTAATAAAGAAGGATACATAGCCCACATATGAACAACCATCTCCCATGAAGATTCATTGGGACCAAAGTGCTTCCGCTTCACTTTAACCTATTTGATTGCTCGATTCTAGAGCATGAGAATATTTCTCTGCAATATACACTGAAGTTTCGACTAGAATTCTCCTTCTCATTCCACCTGGAATACCGACCAGCCAGTCACATGGTGAACATCTTTAACATACTTCTTGAGCAATGATACATGGAAACCATCATGAAATTTCACTATCGAAGGTAGTGCAAGCCAATATACTACTGATATAATCCTTTTAAGAATTTTGAAAGGTCCACAAAACCAAGGTGCCAACTTGGCACATGATACAATCCTCAAGGAGCTCTTCTTGGGATTGATGCGTAGGTACACTTGTTCTCCAACCTAAAACTCCTTAAACAACATGTTATATGCATAACTCCTTTTTCTATCCTGTGTTGCCTTCATATTCTTCTTGATTGCCTGTATTTCCCATTCCATCTCTACGAACATGTTCGGTCCAATCAACACCTTGTTCACTGGATCACTCCATCTGATGGGAGTATTACAAGTCCACCCATACAATTCCTCAAATAGACTCATCCTCAAAGATTCTTGGTACCCATTGTTGTAAGCAAACTCAACTAGTGGAAGATAGTCTCCCCACTTCCACTGCTGATGCATCACATACATCATCAGCATGTCCTCCAATATCCTATTGACCCTCTCTATCTGTCAAGGCCAACTCTGATAAGTTGTACTAAAAGCCAACCTGTACCCAAACCTACAAATAGCTCTTTCCATAATATAGAAGTGAACTTGGTGTAATAGACTTGGTGTGGAACGATAAAAGGGTGTCTTTTGAACTCCTAATTACCTTCACATTAATTGTCAACCCAGAGACGACTTTTTATTTCAAGAGTGTACTCTGTCTGAGGCGGCTATTTACTTAAGAGTAATGTTTAGTAGTATAGCGTTCAGAGAACACAAGAGTAGACGGATGCTAAACTATGACTAAATTACTTCAAAAGGATGAAATCACACAAGACAGCTTATCAGTCAAGGGTGCGGAAGTAATAACCCATCCCTCTAGAAACTGATGGAAAAGAAATTAGAGCATGGACCAAAGATCTGGGAGCTAAGCAGCGACTTGCTGACTCACTACAGCCTTAGACCTTCTCTCACACCAAAGCAGTAAATGCAAGGAAATGGAATAGCAGCAAGTAAAATGGAATAGCAAAAGGAAATAGAACAGCAGTAAATGAAACAGCAATCAAAAGAACTAAATCTCGCGAGTCAAAACCAACTTGAACCAAATTCACATTCTGCAATAAAATAACAATCGGCAAAAGCAATTCCAATGATCTTTACTTTACGAGAAGATATTTACAAATGAATTATGGAACAACATTTATCATATATACACAACACACTAATATAGCAATCTGAGAATATTGGATGATATAACTATGTTTCTAAACAGAATGACGCTACTCTCAAATCCCACAAATATTCATACCAGCACTCTGTTACAGAAATGGCTGAATAATGATACAATTCGACCCCGTGTGAATTCAATTATATAGTGCAGAGTTCTTACATGGAGAAATCATTCATTCATTGATCATAACAGAACATAGCGTATCATATAAAGAATGTATCAGATTGCTACGTAATAAAGATAAACAATCCACACACAAATCACCGTATAATGATACAAAGGCAAGTGTCCTTCGGAGCCGGGCCCTTGGCTGCCAATGGAACACTGCCTTAAGTTACTCCAGATGCAGAGACGAAATGAACACCAAGTCTTTTATATTAATCGCATCAACAAAAGTATAACAAAGTCAGGTCTCAGCGAGACTCAATGATCACAGTTGGTTCTGAAACTTAGAATTACAAAAACAGTCATCCCCGCCTCTGATCTTTGGTTTCATTTAAATAGAGAAGGATCAGAGCATAGATAATTACAACATGATTTCTTTTACAAATTTGGGTTGATTCTAACCAGATGATCAACAAGAAAATATATTTCCCTTCATATCTTCAACAAAAGCAAGACGAATTTGGGTTTGCAGCTGAAATTTGGAGGACGGTCGCAACTGCAAATCTGAGAAAATCGTGCTCAAAGAACTCTGCGTTTCTCCCTGTACAAGTCGAATTTGGGCAAACCGTTCTTTAATAAAGTTAATTGGGCCCGTTCTGGACAAAACCCATGTTCCGGATTTCTGAAATTCGTCTTCATTTGCTCAGAATATCAACCGCAAAACTGTCACTCCTTAAACCAGTGAATTTCTGAGTTGGCAGATTTAAAAATCAAATCTTCATTCTGGAAGTTACCTTGGAGGCTAAAAATGGTGAATGATGTTATAACCAACTTGTTAGAACTATCATTGGTAAAATAATGCATAATCATCAATTTATTAGAAATAAAGGAGAATAAATAATATAAGAGCATAAATCATCATAAAATGGATTTATATAATAAATTATAATAAATGACATGATGAAGAATGGTAGAAATAGGTGGAATAAACGTTCACAAGTGACAATAATAATGGCATATTACCGACTCAACATACCCCCACACTCAATATGTTGCATGTCCTCATGTAACGAAAACTGAATATATTGCATGTCCTCATGCAACCCAAAGACAAAAAAAACCATGTGTTAACCAAGCAATAACAATTTGACCAAGCAATAACAATTTGAGAACAAATGAATGCTTCCTTAATTAATGAATATTCAATTTTAGTAATCTTGATGAATGCATAACAATTTTTACATTGACATTCAATTATATGTATATATGAAGTTGCAACAAAATATGATATATGTAACAGCAAACTTCATTAACCATTTTCTCAAAAACTACAAACCAGCTTTTGTTGAAATTTGGCAAGTAAATTTATAATATATGAATGCCTTTATGATCCAAAAATCAGACTGTTTTGATGCACGGATCATGAGATATAAACAAAATGGCTGTAGGTGAGAGTGCATGATTTCCGAAATTTTATGAACCAATATTTCTTGAAATTATCTAGGTATGTGTATTTTAATAGTATGTCTGTGTTTCCTAGAGATCACAAGAACTGAGTTCATAGTTTTAAAAAAATATGTGGAAATCAATTTCTGCACTGTGTAAAAATGAAATTGTATGCCTTAAATAAGGAAGAAAGTAGAAAACATCCATCATGCATAGCAATTCCTCCCCCTCTCTGAAAAATTAGCATGTCCTCATGCGATGCTAGAAAACAAATAGAGGTGGTTGCTACCAGCTGTTGAATTCTATGCTTGGTGTAAAACAACATGAAATAAGGGAGGTGTTGAGAGTGAATAAGAATAGCAATGGATGATAAAGAATATGAATGACGTGGTTATAAGAAAGAAATGAATAAAAGGAACACTCCCCCACACTCGAAAATGATATGCTGCTAAAAAAAGGGAAGTGGTAAAGATGTGGAATGAAAGATGACAAATAATGCTCAAAACAGATTTTCATTAAATTCTCCTAAATTCATAATAAATTAGAAAACTATGCGATTTTACCTCAAGTTTTACCTCCAAAAAAAATGTGGAAGGACATATATGGACTGGCAGTTGTTGAAGCTGATGTAGACAGAGTTGGTGCTGAAAGTGATGCAAAAGGTGGAATCCAGGGAAGCACAGCATGTCGGAAGAATTGTTCACGTTCGCGAGCCTCTACTGTGAAGTGCAATAGTGTGGTCATGCTACGAATAGAATTCTGCCCATACTTGTTGTTCTCCTGTAAACAAAGCACTATTTTGCATACAATGTGCTTGAATCCATAGTGTTAGCTTTGAATAGCAACAGATAAGATGCATGCAAAATTGCAATTAGAAAAACTTATGTATACATGCAATACTAATATGTTGTCAAATCAACAAGGTATGGCAAAGTGTAGTAATCATATCGCATGCAACCCCATAATGCATACATTCCCCCCTCCAATTGGAAAATGGGTTCCATAACCATAAAGCATATGAAAGGGGTGGTGCTGACGGCAAGGCAATGGAATGAACAATATATCAGTAAGGGAGGCAGAGTACACTTATCAATGATAGGACGGTGAAAGTTATGGTTATTTTGAGAGCAAAGTGTGTAAAGATAGTTATGAATAAGAGATAGGACGCTTTGGAGTGATGATAGTTTATGCAAAACGAAAAAGGACAACAATATGCTAAAAAGATGCTTTGCTGACGGTATTCTAGCTGAAAATGATGTGATTGATCATAAAACAATTTCTCATGCATAAAGGTTCAAACAGGGAAAAAGTTAAGGAAATAACTTCTCTGATAAAAAGAAAAATAAGAAAAGGGTATTATAATAATAATTGACGATAAGATATAACTTCAATACCATAAGCAGAGCCGCTGCTGCCAGCAGGCGTCCATAGCCCCGGCAGGGTTGCTTTTTAACCCATATGAGCCAGAATCCTCAATTTATAACTAGAGAGTTTCAGTGTTGTTCTACAGAAGAGATCAATGTGCTGGCATGGTAACCAGATAACCACACTGCCATTCACTAGGATGTAGCAAGAGTGATCAGGCCGGCTCGTGATGAGACCTCCTGTTCCAAGGATAATTTGGCTATCCAATGGATCATAACCCTGGTGTGGTGGCCATAATGGGAATGTCACTTTGTTACAGCCTTATGAACATGGTAGGCTGGCTCGTAATGAGACCCCCTATCATCGATCTGTGAACAAAATTTTGTTATTATTACATATTTTTATGATAAAATGAGGGAGGCTCAGTACTCCTTAAGAGCAGGGATGGCGGAAGAAGTTGAAGATGTCAATAGAAAAAAATATACCCATAATCTCATTTATTACAGACAGAGAAGATTATAACCAGAGATGATGGAACCAACATGGTATTAAGATGGTCAATCAATATCATGTTCAATAGAAAACAATGCAGTAAAGTGATATATAAATAATTGTGTCCCTTCTGAAAAGAATCTATCATCAAGGAGCTGTCCTGTTAAAGATCATAACGTGAATGATATTAACTTGCTTCAAAAGAATCCATAATTCCTGTCCTCATAAAAATAGTGTACTTCATGCCATGAAAGAGAATCAGGAAAATGTGGTTGAGATGAACTATGAATAATCCCACAAGAGAAAGGAAAGGGTTGCCCTCAAAAATACTCTCAAAGTGTTGCTTTTTTTTGAAGGAACAGCAAAAACACTCAAAAAGAAAGTGGTGTTCTGTGTAGGGAACAACAAAGAAAATGCATACCAAAAAAAAGCAAAAATACACACAAAAAACGCGAAAATGCAAATGTCGTTCCTTTTGAAAGAGAAGAATCCATGCAAGCAAATAGTTGGGATGCCATTTTCCTAAGATCATGAGTGCTTGTAAAAAAAAATGGCCAAACTGCTGTTCTTTTTGAAAAAAGAACAGCAAAAACACCAAGTGCTGTTCCTTTTGAAAAAGGAACAACAAAAACTCGAACTGTTGTTCCTTTTGAAAAAGGAACAGCAAAAACACGCACTGCTGTTCCTTTTGAAAAAGGAACAGCAAAAACACGCACTGCTGTTCCTTTTGAAAAAGGAACAGCAAAAACTCAAACTGATGTTCCTTTTGAAAAAGGAACAGCAAAAACACGCACTGCTGTTCCTTTTGAAAAAGGAACAGCAAAAACTCAAACTGCTGTTCCTTTTGAAAAAGGAACAACAAAAACACGCACTGCTGTTCCTTTTGAAAAAGGAACAGCAAAAACTCAAACTGCTGTTCCTTTTGAAAAAGGAACAGCAAAAACACGCACTGCTGTTCCTTTTGAAAAAGGAACAGCAAAAACTCAAACTGCTGTTCCTTTTGAAAAAGGAACAGCAAAAACACGAACTGCTGTTCCTTTTGAAAAAGGAACAGCAAAAACACACCAAATGCTGTTCCTTTTGAAAAAGGAACAGCAAAAACACACCCAACGTGAAAGTGCAGAAGTGCTGTTCCATTTCGAAAAGGAACAGCAGCTGTTCCATTTCGAAAAGGAACAGCAAAATGAACTGTGAAAAAGGAACAACAAAATGAATGGCTGAACCAAACAGTGCTATTCCTTTCGAAAATAGATAGCAAAACGAAAATGATGTCCCTTTGAAAAAGGAACAGCAGGAACGACAAAAATGCACACAAATGCTGTTCCTTTAGAAAAGGAACAGCAAAATACACAACCATAAAATGCAAACACGCAAAGAATGAATTAGCTGTTCACTGCATTGATGCTTTTGAATGAAGCAACACCTGAAACACAAAATATAAAAGAAATTAGAAAAGAAACAACATTTTATTTAAAAAACAATATTTAAATTAAGTTACAACAGCTATGATATTATGTAAAAAAAATGATCTTTTTGAAAAATGTTTTGGCAGCGGTGACAAGACATGAATCTTGAAATTGAAATCAATTCTTCATTTGTTCTATTATGAATCCGTTGGGTAATGATTTGGATAAAATTCCTTTGTTTTATAAAAATTTCTTTGAAAAATCACTCGTCCATAAATTGACCTTCTTTATTTTCCCAGGACCTGCAAAAAACGAGTGTCTACCTGCAATAAAACATTAAATCATGAAGAAAGAGAGGTGTACGGGCTCCCTTAATCCAAGAATTATGTAAAAAACTAACAAGTAGTCACTCTGTAGAACAAATCCACAGAGAAAATAACAAAGTAAAATTTATTTGTTACCTGCGGGAGAGCAGTGGTCGACCATACTAACCAGCAGTGTTTTAATCACAACTTCTTTGTTTTTCGTCCAAATTGAGTGATTCCAAAGCCAAATGAGAGCTAATTCAAAGGTGTATCTCCAATAGAAACAGGTTTTAAAAACTCAATGATATGATATGTCAAATTTGTTTAGAACAACCTGCATAATAGAGTCATTTTCGATTACCTGGCTTAGACCAACAGTTGATATTTCAAGCATAACTTTTTCGTTTGATGTCGGATTCGAATGATTCAAATTGGAAATGAAATTAGATTCATTTATTTATCTCCAATAGAAACAGGTTTTGAAGAGAAGTAGAATTGATGGGTCAAACACTGTAAGGAACAACCGGAAAGACATAGTTTTAAGGGTGCTGATTTACGATAGACAGTCAGTATTTTGATCATAACTTCCCCATACGATATCGAAAATGAGTGATTCCAATTGTATTGTAAACTAGATTCATAGGGGAATTTACCATAGAAACAGGTTTTAAAAATTCATTCATTTAGGCCTCCAAAAACTGACTGTCCCAACTCTGTTCCTAAGCTGCCCGCTAGACATCCGGTCAATGTTTTGGCTCTAACTTTTTCGTTTCAAATCCAAATTGAGTGATTCAAATTGGGTTAGAAAGTAGAAATCAAGGGCTACTTGGGGTAGAAACAAGTTTTAAAAATATTCACTTTTGGTCCCTCAAAACATGACTGTCCCGACTGTTTTTCCAGAAAGTTCATCAAGCCCGCAAGCCAAAAAAATGAAATTCAAGCATTTTTTCAAATTGGTGATAAAAATGAAAATGAGTGTTTGTAGAACTTATTATTTCTATTATGATTCATCTACATACACAAATAGATTGAAATATTTATCACCGATGTTGATTTCGATAGCGTGTTGCAACAAAAGAAACAACTAGTTTTACAAAAATAAAAAAATGTGTTTGTTTTATTTCTTTATTTATTTTATTTTCTCCACTATCCTACTCTTCTTTGAGAATTGATTATGTTTATGTATAAGAGTATTTCCAGTGGAACCATGTTAGAAATAAGACCTCATGTATGCACATACCCAAATTCGAAAAATGCATGTTGATAAAAATTAGGGTATGAGAAGCCAACTTCCCTTGAAAAGATGGTTTCAAAAATTGTTGAAGCATAGAGTGATGTTGCAAACAAGTGATGGAGTGAAACCAATCTTCAATATATCCTTTACTTTCTTGATTTCCCATAGCCATCATACCATGAAGTTCTTGAGCTTTTAAAATAGTTTGTTGATGCATAGTAAAAGAAACCTCGTTTTCTTCCATAGCTTCTACAATTTTTGCATTTGAAACATTTTGAATCTCATTGTAGGTTTTCTCTAATAACACATGTGAGATAGAATGGGTGGGAAGGGTGGGTAAATTTGTCAGCTCAACATTGTAAGCATGTTGTACTGGTTTATTGTGGTGAGGGTGTGGAATTAGTTGAGCAGGAAAATGTGTATGGAATGGAGCATTTTGATGATGTGGTTGATTGGGTTGTGTGAATGGTTTTGATGGGCAAGAAAGGTGTTGTGAAAGAGCTGGTGGAGAATATGGAGAATGTGCTTGTGCTACAAGATGAGGGAGAGTAGTCATGCAATCATAAGGTGAACCATGCCCAACTTGTAAACAAGATAGGTGGTTATATTGAAATTGACATGGCTGCCCTAACACATTAGCATTCCATAATGGATTATGCAAGTATGACAATGGAGAAAAAGTGTTTTGAACCATACCTGTAGGCCATGATTTCCGTGGTTTTGACCTTGTTGCAGCTTCCTTACCTCTTTGATATGCTACTTCCATCCTAGATAAGGAAGAGTGAGTATCTATGAGATGCTCCTTTCGGTCTTAAGGGTAAAACACTTCATCCAATTCTTGATTTTTATGAACCTGCAAAACATCCAATTTTTCATTTAGAGAGCTAATAAAATCAACTTTAAAATGTTCAAATAACACATTGATTTCAGCTCTTATGTCTCCTGTTCTTGTTGCACATTTGGAAAACAAAGAAAAAACATCTCTAGGATTCTTACCAGCCTTGGAGATTCCTCTTGAATACCTTATGCACAACTCACAAACATCATCATATGATAACTGAAAAACATCACCTTTTCCTATCAGATTTAAAAGTTCTAAAAATTCATCTTTGATTCCTTTAAGAATGAGTGTTTTTAAGATCTCTTTTTCCAAATGCTTATGCTTTGATTTTTGAAAGTTATAATGAAATCGATCTACATAGTCCTCCAAACTTTCATCTTCCCCTTGTATCATATAGAAAATATCTTCATTGGCTTTGCAATAGTCTTGGTACTTCTTCAAGAATATGTTCTTCATGTCCTCCCATGATTGGATGCAATTCCCACCTAGGCTCATGAACCATCGGAGAGCTGCTCCTTTTAGAGTAAGAGGAAACACTTTCAATCTTTGATCATTAGTACAATAATCATATCCTCTACAAAGTATTTCAAACTCAAACATAAATGTATGTGGATCTTCATTTGCTAAACCATGAAAATTTGGTAAAGATGGGGGAATTATGTGCATTTGTGTCACTCCTCCTAGATCTTTGATAGGAAATTCAAAAGTAGAAACGTGAGCCATTTCTTACCATAGTTTAAGATGTTCTTCATGTGTTTCTTCGAGGCTCCTTCTTCAAATGTTCCTGTCAATCGGTTAGTGGAATGGGTGGTGCTTACATCACCACTTGCGTGAGATCATGTGATTCATTTTTAAAAAATTTCTATCTTTTTCCTAATCATTCACACAAAAATTCAAACATCTATTTCTACCCTAGGCTCTTTAACAGTCCTGTTGGAAAGCGGATGGGGGAGCAGGGCTTTTACATGCTCCGTACGCAGGTTCTTACCTTCCGTTTTTAAGATCCAACTCTTCCCTAGCAGGCACTCATCAGATTCACACTACTCTTTAGAAATGGCTACACTCTCCCCGGCAACGGCACCAAAATGTGGAACGATAAAAAGGTGTCTTTCGAACTCCTAATTACCTTCACATTAATTGTCAACCCAGGGACGACATTTTATTTCAAGAGTGTACTCTGTCTGACGCAGCTATTTACTTAAGAGTAATGTTTAGTAGTATAGCGTTCAGAGAACACAAGAGTAGACGGATGCTAAACTATGACTAAATTACTTCAAAAGGATGAAATCACACAAGACAGCTTATTAGTCAAGGGTGCGGAAGCGATAACCCATCCCTCTAGAAACTGATGGAAAAGAAATTAGAGCATGGACCAAAGATCTGGGAGCTAAGCAGCGACTTGCTGACTCACTACAGCCTTAGACCTTCTCTCACACCAAAGCAGTAAATGCAAGGAAATGGAATAGCAGCAAGTAAAATGGAATAGCAAAAGGAAATAGAACAGCAGTAAATGAAACAGCAATCAAAAGAACTAAATCTCGCGAGTCAAAACCAACTTGAACCAAATTCACATTCTGCAATAAAATAACAATCGGCAAAAGCAATTCCAATGATCTTTACTTTACGAGAAGATATTTACAAGTGAATTATGGAACAGCATTTATCATATATACACAACACACTAATATAGCAATCTGAGAATATTGGATGATATAACTATGTTTCTAAACAGAATGACGCTACTCTCAAATCCCACAAATATTCATACCAACACTCTGTTACAGAAATGGCTGAATAATGATACAATTCGACCCCGTGTGAATTCAATTATATAGTGCAGAGTTCTTACATGGAGAAATCATTCATTCATTGATCATAACAGAACATAGCGTATCATATAAATAATGTATCAGATTGCTACGTAATAAAAATAAACAATCCACACACAAATCACCGTATAATGATACAAAGGCAAGTGTCCTTCGGAGCCGGGCCCTTGGCTGCCAATGGAACACTGCCTTAAGTTACTCCAGATGCAGAGACGAAATGAACACCAAGTCTTTTATATTAATCGCATCAACAAAAATATAACAAAGTCAGGTCTCAGCAAGACTCAATGATCACAGTTGGTTCTGAAACTTAGAATTACAAAAACAGTCGTCCCCGCCTCTGATCTTTGGTTTCATTTAAATAGAGAAGGATCAGAGCATAGATAATTACAACATGATTTATTTTACAAATTTGGGTTGATTCTAACCAGATGATCAACAAGAAAATATATTTCTCTTCATCTCTTCAACAAAAGCAAGACGAATTTGGGTTTGCAGCTGAGATTTGGAGGACGGCCGCAACTGCAAATCTGAGAAAATTGTGCTCAAAGAACCCTACGTTTCTCCTTGTACAAGCCGAATTTGGGAAAACCGTTCTTTCCCAAAGTTAATTGGGCCCGTTCTGGACAAAACCCATGTTCCGGATTTCTGAAATTCATCTTCATTTGCTCAGAATCTCAACCGCAAAACTGTCACTCCTTAAACCAGCGAATTTCTGAGTTGGCAGATTTAAAAATCAAATCTTCATTCTGGAAGTTACCTTGGAGGCTAAAAATGTTGAATGATGTTATAACCAACTTGTTAGAACTATCATTGGTAAAATAATGCATAATCATCAATTTATTAGAAATAAAGGAGAATAAATAATATAAGAGCATAAATCATCATAAAATGGATTTATATAATAAATTATAATAAATGACATGATGAAGAATGGTAGAAATGGGTGGAATAAACGTTCACAAGTGACAATAATAATGGAATATTACCGACACAACACTTGGTTAAAAATTCATGTAAAAAAATATAAGACCAAGGTCATGGGACACGTATTTTAAGATGAATGATGGGAAAGACATCCTAGTGTGGGTGTTCATTGGTTTATTATTGTTTTGGGTGAAAGTACCTTAGGGCTTTTGGTTAGAACCCCAATAGAGTAGAAGCAAACTACAACAAGAAATACTCAAACAACTCAGGCAAGATGCTTATATTATCAAACTACGTAAGAGTGACCGTACCTAGATTTCCTTCGTTCGAGTAGGTCCTGCAGGGTTCAGACCCTCTGCAACTCTCGATGTTCTTCAAACCTGAAAATCATTCAATTAGAACATACATAGAAGTATAGAAGTAAAGAATATTCATGAAATTGACTTTATATCATATAAACAAATGATTGATCATACATCAAAACGACATTCATATATGAATTAAAACATAATTTGATGCATAGACATAGTTAATTTCAGAAACAAGACAATATTTCTTTTATTGCAGTAAGTTATAAATAACATGGAGAGAATTCACCTGAGCCTTTCTCTGGCTCCAAGAGGAACCATCCTCTAGATTCATCCTATCCCAGCCTTCAACAATTTTCTTCCATCACCAACACCATGATATCTCAAGCAAAAGGAAGGATATCTATAATCAAGGAAACAAGGGTTTCCTGAAGCTTGGGGAAGTGCATGAGGCACAGGGATTCATCAAACTCATTCAGGGATAATCTCAGTATAATAAATCTATCTCTTCTCCTCCCTAAGGCCTTCCCATAGAGGTCTATTTATACCTCTCCCAATTAGTTTTTTAGTTGGGAAACAGTTGGGCCATGGGAAATAGGAGGTAATCAATAGGTAAAACCCATGAACTCCGTCCAAAATTAAGGAAATTTTTTTTTAAGTGTTTTAATACATATACGGGGGTTGGGTATTGACTAGCCCACATGTACACACTTTTAGCTCAGGGCAAAGTAGCATACAGGGAATAAAACACTATTTTTTATATATTTGGACCAAGTATGGAAGGAGGGGTTGCCTTAGGCCATAAACAAAGCATCATATATACCAAGAGTGGTAAATGGTGCTATAACTATTATGGATAAAAAAATTAGAAAAAGCTTTGGAAAGGAAAAATGGCATTTTTGGCACATTTATTTATGAAAATAAGGGAAATTAGGAGAAAAGGAAGGTGAAAGGTCAAAAGGTGCATGCAAGGAGGAAAATGAAGGAAAATAATGAAAATTGAAGAAAATAGAGACCTCATTAAGAAAAAGGCTTACAAGGATCAGTTGGCAAGATTTTTCTCAGGCTTGGTTAGTGTTACCTTTTGTCAGCTCAGTTTTGGAGCTCTCCCATTATTATCTCTCTCTCTCTCTCTCACTCTTGGACACTTAGATTTTTCATGGAGCACTTAGGCATTGGATCAAGAAAGGTAAAGGAGGCAAGAGGAAGGAATAAGCAAGTAAGGAAGAGAAGGACCAGGGAACTATAAAAGGACTCTTTGTAGGTATTGATTTTCATGTGTGATTTCCTTGCTAGATTTGACATGCATGATATTGCATGTGGTTCTTTATTTTTACGGCATGAGTTTTTCTAGGTGTGACAATCTTTTCAGCCTATCCTTTCCATTTACGGATAGCCATGGTGTGATGGGGTTCTCATGTTTTGGTTGAGATGGATTATCGGATGGTTTCGAAGTTGAGTGAGTTGGATCTTTGAAATAAAGAACACATGACCGAGTGATCCTTGGATCAAACTGTGGATTGCAGTAAAGCCTGAGAGACTAGGAGACAGGAAAATTCCTCATGGTGTAGGTGGAGAAATCTGGTGGAATTCATGCTTCTTTTAGCCTAGTGGTTTGGTGGAGATCATGGTAAATCCTATTCTTACATGTTTATTTTGTTGGGATAGTGATCCGAGGTGGATTGTGGTCAATCCTAGTTTCTATTGATGAGGGTGAGGTGGTTTAGCCTTGAGATGCCCTGGTTGGTTCTTTTGGTTTGAGTCCCACATACATGCTTGGAATATGGCATGGAGGTGATTGGCTGAAGAGAGACTTGGCTCAACCTATCTACGGTCGAGTGCAATGTGGTAGTCCCATACTAGGTTGGATTTTTCCTCATTAATATGAGGTTGTTTCCCCTTATTGTTTCATAAGTATTATATTAGTTTATGTGTGGATTATATGGCTGATGTACCCTTGATATTTTTGTTGTTATTATGCTGGTTATAAGCATGTATTGTGACAGTGATGATGTATGGCTCTCCTCATGTTTTGATCTGTAAATGAATGAGAAATATATCTATGACCTAATAGATGATAATGCAACTAATGATATGAGGGAACAATGCTTCTTAGTGATTCTCAGATAAGTATGAGACCCCAATGCTCAGTTCTGCTATTAAGACCTATAGCTTTCATGTTTGTGACATGTTTGACGAAATGCCTGTCATGGCTCATAGGGGTCCAATCTAGTCCTTGTTGATGTTTTTGCAAATGTATCTTTATTATGTTGTGAAATTTCATTTCTAAAGGTGTCATTGATTTATGGGCCTGAAAAAGTGGCATAAATCCTGGAGTTGCGGGCATAAGATATGAGGAGAAAAGTCCCTAAACAAATGCATACCCATGCTGTGTCTAGAGCCCCCCACATGCCCCCTTGTCTATATCAAGGGAGCGTCTGGGGGTTTAATAGTCTAAAAACTCAGTGCAGCCTAGGGATTGGTTACCTGAGTGGTTGGGATGGATCATGTGAGTTGTTTTGTTGTTGTGGAGGATTTGTGTGGTGTGTTTCTGTCGATTCCACTTCCTTAAGGTGACTTAGGAGTTTGAATCCAATTATAGTGGCCTCTCGTTGCATATTTACCCTGGTTGTCCGGTTACGTGGGTAGATGTGGGATGAGGATGTCACATAGTGGTATCAGATCAAGTTGCACTCTCTTTGGGTAATATATGATACCACATAGTGGAATCAGAGTGGCTTGCACTCTCTTTGGGTCATACCTGATACCACAGAGTGGTATCAGAGTGGGTTTTGTTCTCTATGGGCTATATATGATACCAGAAAGTGGTATCCGAGTAGGGTTTCATTCTCTTTGGGTGGTGTATAGTTTCTGTTCTTTTTGGGTGATATCTAATAGCACATATTGGTATCAGAGCATAGTTCAACCCTTGGACAGGATGGGCCGAATGTGTTTGTCATGCATGCATGTCAGTTGCATATGTGTTTTTTATGTTTGTGGACTATGTGCTTGTTGTGTATGCATGGTGGTTGTCATTTTTGTCATTTTCTCGCCATGTAGGAGCTGATGATGTTGTTGTTGGAATGCATTTGTCATGAATGAATGTCAGTTGTATATGCATTTGTTATGCATGTCAGTGTCTATATATTATTATGCATGCTTTGTCATGGTTATGGATATGCATGTATGGTAGGTCAAACATGCATTATGAGGTCATTGTATGCAATTAAGTGACCATGATGCTATTGGTATGTTATGATGCTAATGTGTTGGCTGAGATAGAGCAAGATATGCAAATTATCAAAGTGAGGTTACAACACTAGAATTTGCGGTAAGAGAATTTTGTCATACATGTATTATATGTTTCGCATGAGTGTATGTTAGTTAATGTATTGTTATAAGAATTATGGTTATATACATGTTTGTCATTCTATTATTGTTTTTGTTACATGCATGGTAGATGTTAATGAATCAGTGTGGTCATATAGTCATGAACGATAGTAACTTGTTGTTGTTTTTTATGTTAGTTAACTTGATGATGATGTTATATGTTAACTTGTTGTTGTTATATATTAGTTAACTTGATGATTATGAATTTAAGTATAGGGGGTTTACGCAGTGCATTATATTAGATATCATTTTTGGGATTCAACTGCGTTAAGTAAGTCATCCACGTATGACCATTTCCATGAGAGGTAGTCGTAAGTGACTAATTTCTCATGATTTGAATAGTTCACTTAGCACTCATTGCATCGGGTGATGCTCATAGGGGTGAAGAAGTGGGATTGAAACTAGTGAAATAAATCACATAGCTTCAATCATCACTTCAAGGCTTGCACCCGGTAACCATGACTTCCCGGGAGGTCACCCATCCCAGATCTCCTCTGCCTCAAGCACGCTTAACTGTGGAGTTTTCCCCACAATCAAGCCCACTTAGCTTGCTACCCCATTTGCAAAACCTTAGCAAGTATTGTGCCTCATGAACCATTCAAGTAGAGATCCCTTCACTCTTTTTGAATTTAAGTATAGGGGGTTTACGCAGTGCATTATATTAGATATCATTTTTGGGATTCAACTGCGTTAAGTAAGTCATCCACGTATGACCATTTCCATGAGAGGTAGTCGTAAGTGACTAATTTCTCATGATTTGAATAGTTCACTTAGCACTCATTGCATCGGGTGATGCTCAGTCATTGTCGCAAAGGTCTTTATGTTAATATGTTTTTTTCTAATTGGATTGGCTTATGCAGATGATCATGGTTATGACATTTAGGTATGAATTAATATATTGTGATATTATGTCATACTAATCTAGACTGCGGTGCATAATTGATTGTTATGAATGAATGAAAATTGTTTATGAGTTTATGATGTGAACATGTTAGCTAGTTACTATTATGGATATCATGAGCTTATTTATGGTTGAGTTGATATGTTGTGGAGTTATATCATGCTAATCTAGGTTGATTTTGTAGACAAGATAGCCTCCCCTAAGATACATTAAGGTATGAGTTTGTTTATGACATATATTTGGTGCTTGACTGTTTGATTATGTCTTCTATTTGGTGCTTGACTGTTTGATTATGTATTCTATTTGGTGTTTGAGTGTTTGGTGTCTATTATGTCGTCTAGTTGATTTATCTAACATGATATGTTTATAGTTTTTTTGAATGTTTGATTAATTGGATGATATGAGTATGTGTCTGTAAGATTGCATGAAGAAATGATCTTGTTTTAAGATGGTCATACTAACACATATGTGTTGAGACAGTTGATATGTACTTGAGTGTAAGTGGGTGATAGTTGTAGCATTATGTCTTATGATTGTTAGTTTCTTATGAAATGATTGTTAGTCTTGCTAAAGGTTGATTTCAAATTGATAGATATGATTGTCTTGATACTTAGAACATGTGGTTGACATGTGCAGTTGCAGGGTAACATGCTTGGCATTAGTATGAAAAGGTAAGGTAACTAGTATGTTCTTATGTTTATTTGTAACACCCTCCTCCCACTTCTACCCAAGAATTTGACCAACCAAGGTAAACATGCGACAAGAGGCCATTATGATATAATTTGACCTCCTAAGTCATGTTAAGGAAGTGGAATCAATGGAAACACACCATACAGACATTCAACATTAGCATTAGGGCCCCTAGGAACCAATCCAACCATTTCTCCAACCAAACCCTGGGTCCCACTGAGATTTTGGACCACTTGACCTCTAGACACTCTCACGCATTGGGCATGCCAGTGTCTGGGGACCTCTAGACACTTCACAGGCCTACAAGCTAGTGTCTAGGGACTATTTTGTATAGTGTTGTGCCAACATCCCCAGGATTTGAGCCACTTTTTCAAGCCCAGAGCCTAAGTCACTGCCCAGAATTGAATTACATCTTTAAAATAGTAAAATAATAGAGAAATGATAGTACAAATGGAACCACTTGAATAAGAACTTGATTGGACCCCTATTAGCCATGACAAGCATTTCGTCAAACATATCACGAATATGTAATCTACAGGTGTAAATAACATATCTTAGCATAAGGGTCTCATACTTAGCTGAGAATCATTAAGAAACATTGATTCCTCAACACATCAAATTCCATTTCATCCATTAGGTCATAGATACATTGTTCATTCATTTACCAATAAAAACATGATGAGATCCATACATAGCTACTATCATAAAATATATATATAACCATCATAATAGCAACATAAATACCAATGAAATCACAACCATATAAACCACATATAACCACTATAATACTCATAGAATTACAAGGAGAAATAACCTCATATTGATGATGCAAAATCCAAACCCGAGATGGGACTTCCATGTTCCACCTGACCATAGAATGGTTGAACCAATTCTCTCTTTAGTCATTCACCCCCATGTCATATTGCAAGTATGAATGTGGGATCTCATAGAACACATCAATCAAAAAACATCCAGGGCTTCCAAAGGCCATCCACCTAAACCCATCAAACAATGATTCCACCTCATTATCAGACATCACCAAACCATAATCAAATTGGTCTCTATCCAAGCCTTCAAGGGCTTCCAAAGAATTTTCCCAACCAAGGCTTCCAGGACTAGTAACTCAATCCATTACTTTTACCAAGATTCCAGAGCGTTTGTCCAACGAGGGCTTCCAGGACTAGTAACTCAACCCACCAAGGGCTTCCAGAGCATTTGTCCAGCCAAGGCTTCCAAGACTAGTAACTCAACCCAAGATGTTATAGGGATTCTAGATCGTTTATCCAACTGAGGCTTCCAGTTCTAATAACTCAACCCAAGCTAAGGAAACATGAGAACCAACCAAAACAAGGAAAATAAATCCACAATCACCATGGACATCCAGGAAATGGCAAGGCTAGGAAATTCACTATCAATCCTGACCATCCTCCATCCCAATCAATGATCACAACCAACATACCACATGCATATGCCATGCATGTCAAAACTAGTGAGTAAAACATACATGTAACTCGGTACCTGTAAAAAAAAATTGTCATAGTTAATGATCCCGATGTCCTCTTGTGCTTTCCTACTCCTCCTTTTCCTTCTTGCTCCAAAAAATCCAAGTATGCCACACCCTCCAAGAATGCTCCAAGAAAAATCTAAGTATTCAAGAGTGTGAGAGAGAGAGAATAATGAGAGAGCTCCAAAACAGAACTAAAAAAAAGGTTACCAACTGATCCTAAGAAGACTTTTTATGAATGAGGCCTCTATGTTCTTCATTTTCCATTATTTTCCTTCATTTTTCTCCTCACTTGAAACCTGTGACTTTTCACCTCCCTTTTCTCCTAATTATATTATTTTCATAAATAAATTTGCCAAAAATGCCATTTTTCCTTTCCAACGCCTTAGCCATTTCCTTTTCCAATTTTCTTATCCATTAATAACCAAATGAACACCCACACTATGATGTATTCCAAACGTTTAGCTTGGAATAGGTGTCCCATCAACCGTTATTACTTTTTCCTTTATTGACTTTTATTACATGGAATTTTCAACAAGGTTGTTACAGAACCCTCCCCCTTGGGGAACACCGTCCTTGGTGTTTAACAACACCTATAACCAAAGAACTATTGTAAGCAAAATATACTGCCAATGGGGCTTTGTAACTTAGCTTGATGTTGTCTTTACAATGATCAACCTTCTGAGAAGCAAACCAACATGAAAACATAACAAAAATAACATAATAATGAAATTACACCTATACCGCTTATTGGATATTTATAGCATAGCTCATGATGGTATTTACATGCATATACCTATGTGCATATAGAAAAATGACCAAAACATACACCAAAACATATACCAAGACATATACTAAAACACCATACCAAAACTGCTTTGCCTCAACCAGAAAACAAGGAAGGACACATAGCCTACATCTGATCCACGATTTCCCATGTAGCTTCATTGGGACCAAAGTGCTTCCATTGCACCTTAACCTACTTGATTTCGTAGTTCCGGAGAATAAGCACATTTTTCTACAATATACACTAAGGCTTCGGCTGGAATTCTCCGTCTAGTTCCACCTGCAATACAGACCAGTCAATCACATGATCTGTTAAAGTCTTAAAGTCACAGTGATCAAAATTACTCTTTTCACTATTGGTTATATTCTCGGGTCAAATTATAATATTTTCAATTTAAATTTGACATCTCTCTTGGTTGTCAAATGGTTCCAACTCATTGTCTACGTGTCATTGCTACTCCCTCCACTTATTCAAGGTCATAAAAAACCATCATGGTCATGTCATCATTTCATGTCATAAGTCATTAAATGAGTTAGTTGGTCATCATATTGGTCATAGAATCATAGTATGCATACTTTGAGAGTTAAAATTCTAAGTCATGGTTAAGGATATCCATTTGATGGTCATCATTATCTCAGTCATCAATATCAATTTAGAGAGTCATGTCATCCATTATGGTCATCATCATGGGAGGTAGCAAATAAGAGAATAAATTACATCAAGGGAATCAAGATACATATATCCCACATGGAGGAAAAGACATCTGCAACTGAAATAATCATCATATCTTTTGTATAAATGTATCATCAAGCCATATCTAGCTCAAATCATCCAAATGATGGAGAAATTGGACATCATGACAAAGGGAGGTAAATTTTGAATTTTCAAGTTATAAAATGCTTCAACGAGTTTGAGTTGGTTCTATCAACAATGATATGCATTCAAAGAGCTCAAATTCAGCCTTAGAACCTTTGCAACTAAGCCAACAAATAAGAATTAAAGCAAAATTGCGCATCTGTTGCGCTTCTGGGAAGCTGCTAAGGTTTTTGTTGCACTTTCCCTCTTCCATGGTTCATAACTTCATTCAAGAGTAAAAACCTTTCTTTTTATTTTCACACATCCTAAATGACCCTTCATTGATCCTTTTCATCATTCCCCTTATTAAGATCCTTTCATTTCCTTATTTTCCCAAAAAACCCTAGAAATTTGCAGCATTTTTACACTAGGTCTGTGTTTTTCCCTTTTCACCCATTATTTCTCACTCATTTTGAGAAAAAAAACCTTCATTATCTTCCCAACATCTATTCCTACCCCCCATAATTTTCTCAGAATTTTTCCTACCCCCCTTTCCACTCATTCCCTTCCCCCAAGTTGTTGCACTTTTAGCTCTGTTTTCCTATCCTACAGAAATGCAGCAACTAGTTGTTGTGCTTTTTCTCTGAAGGTTTTGAAAAAATCATGGAATTTCACTATCGGAGGTAGTGCAAATCGTTAAGCTATTGTCCCAATCCTCTCAATTATATTGAAGGGTCCACAAAACTGTGGTGCCAACTTGGCACATGATCCAATCCATAAGGAGATTTTCTTTGGTTTTATGCACAAGTACACTTGTTCCCCAACCTAGAACTCCTTGAACAAACTGTTCTGATCTACATAGCTATTCTACCTATCCAGTGTTATCTTTAGATTCTTCTTGATCACCTACATTTTATTTTTCATTCCTGGTTCAATCTATTAGTGTCAGTATCTTCACACTTCCATCAGTGATCAAATTGTTCTTTTTGCATGCATATTAGGTGTCCCATCTGATCAACTGCATTCCATTAGGTCATGGATCAACTGATGGTAGTGTTTTCATGTCAATTTCCCTCATGGCATTCACGTACTGACCTATTTCACATTATTTTAGGTATTTTACTATCATTTTGTTTCATTTTATTACAAAAATTAGTTTTAGGGTTTTTAGTCTCACTAGGTCTAGGGTTTGTCATCATGGTCATCCAAAAAATTGAATAAAAGGTCAGCAGGCACATGAGGAGAATTAATAAGCTCATAGAATCATGAATTTACTGTTGATATGCTCAATAAATTTGTTTTACCTCAAAACTTTGTTTTGAGGTGAAAACAGAGTTCTTTCCATTTCATGTACAAATTTCATGTAATTTAAGGGTTTCTATATGTAATAAGTTTAGCAGCTATTCTTGGTCACCTTGCCAACTCCAGCCACTACAAAAACACAAGCATCAAATGCATCAGTCCATCAAAGGGTCAAGAAAAAGTCAAACTTCATAAGAAAAACAGAGTTTTTGAGAAAAAGTGACTAAGACTTTATAAAAGTGGGTATGCAATGAGGAAAAATTAAAGTGCATCCATCTATAAAGTGAATTCATGCTAGCCCTCTATTTTATTGTGTAAAAAATCTTTGAAGAGCCAAAATCATGATTTGGAGGGAAATCGACCAAAGGAGGAAGAAAACCTTGTTTTTGCAGTGAACTTGCTTGGCACTGTGCATCAAAGGGTTGGCACTGTGCATCAGACTGGCACTATGCATCAGCGAGTGTTAAAATACAAAGGTGATGCGCATCAGGAAAGCACTGCGCATTGGGCTCAGTGCGCAGTGCATTAGCCAGCAAGGTTCCAAAACCACTCCAATTCACCCTCAACTCTCCCAAACGATGCATTTCACTCCTACAAGTAAGTTTTCATTGATCTTGAGCTAAATTTTGTCTTCTCCATGTTTTCTTCATGAGTTTTGCATCTTGAAAATCAAACCCTAGCTTGTCTTCATAAATTTTCATTTCATTGAAAAACTTTCACTCCATAACAAAACCAACATCTTTTTCCCATTTTCTACACTTCATTGCCCTAAATCTACTCATTAATTCCATTTTCCCTTTCCCTATTCTCCTAAGAAGCTAATTCCCTTCATCAAAGCCTAAGTCCCTCATAAGTCAAAACCCTAATTTTCTAAATCTATCCCTTCAGTCCCCTACTTCATTTCACATTTGAAAAATCTCTTCATACTCATCTTCTTTGTCCCCACCCATTATCATTTTCCACCATATCATCATCACATCATAGCCATAAGACAAGCACCATGGCAAGAAGCAGTGAATTAAGTTTTGAAGAAGAAACACTTAGTGATAGCTCAAGGGAAAGAGATGTACAGCCCAGGAGACCTCACAAGGGTGGAAAAATTATTATGGAGGAATCTATTAGCATGACCAAACTCCTTGCTTGCTCTCTTGCCACCACATGTTTCAGATATCAGTGTTGTTTTGAGTTTTGTGAGATGGTTGAGAGGGTTAAATACCATCTTGAGTTAGCAAGGCAGTTTGTCATAAACATGGATAATAATGTGGTGCACCTTGTTGGGATCAATTTCACTCTTTCACCAGCTATTGTTGTAGAAGCTACAAGAATGCCAGATGTAGGGGAAAAGTGGAACAAAAGGTAGAATATCAGTAAATAGCATTATGAACCTTATATCAAAGCCAAATACCATGGTAAACTTAGCAGGGTGTTTCCTTTCAAATTCTTGGAGGACCGGTACATTCCACTCATGAAACTTATCAACAAATACTTTACATGAAAGGGTAGGTTCTCCAGACTTTATGCCTACCACATCAGATTGCTTATGCACTTCACCAGGGTTAGAATGATGAGCATTCCATATTTCATATGTAAAAACATAGAGAGGATGACAGTGATTGCAAAAAGAAAACCTTTTCCACTGCAGCTCGATAGTATTTATCATTTTTCTATCATTAAAATTATGGTTTTGCATCAGCTCACTCAGTTGGGACTGTCATGGGAAACCTTCATTTCCCATGAATGCTTCAAGGGGCCTCAAATATTTTCAGATCCTCAAGAGGAAGGTGAACCTTCCAAGCAACAAAGAGACCCTGAAAGTAAAACAGAAGAGGCTCATGTTCCTATGTTTGTTACTTATGAAAAAGGCACTAGGATGCCTTTTCCAGCTACCAAACCAGTACTATCTCCACCAGGGGTGGAAGGGGTCTCATTTTCTTCAGCGGATCATAGGCAAATTCTATCTTCACCGAGGGTGAAAGGGGATTTTCCTTCTTCTTTAGCTGAACAAGTACAGGGCAGAGACAAAGGAAAGCAATAGATGCATGAAGAGGGCCCTATTAAAGGGCAAGACGGGGATTTTGTTTTGGTTGATGAGGATGTCACTGATTTGGGCTCTCAAAGCTCAAGACTCAAGGATATGATTATCAAGGAGAAGGAGGCTGAATACAGGCCTTATCACTTAACCTTGAAAGGGCCAAATGGATCATCATGTTGGAGATAATACTAAGGGGGGGGGGGGGGGGGGGGGGTGAATCAGTATTATCAAACTCTTTCAATATACCTTTCAAATTTATCCTTTAATTTATTCTTCAGTTGTTGATCATTAATATGTATGTCAGTACCATATAATAATGAACAAGAACAAGAAAAATAGATAGTCACACCAAAGAACACCAGATATAAGGTGGAAACCCAATGTGGGTGAAAACCACCTGCTGCAATATGTCTCTATCTTCTTTCAATTAGAAACTTCTTTTTACAATGATTTTGTACTAGTGCAGTCCTTTACCAGTATGTAGGCCAGAACCTGCAGAGAGCTACAACCCTCTCTCATTTTCCAGTCTCTCCTGGAAGGGAGCTACAACCCCCTTAGCTCTTGTACTAACCAAGGTACTAGTACGTAGGTGCTGGCCTACGAAGGCTACAACCTTCTCTTTCTTCCAAGGACCACGTTTCATAAATTTTCAGACTAGATCCACAAATAACATCAATGAAACATCAAGAATTTCTGCATCAACCAATCACCTTTTCACCAATCAAAACTAAATCAAAATAAACACTTCTCTGACGACTGTACCCAGATCATAATAACAGTAATCACACCCCACTTCTGAACCCAGAACACTGTAGTAATAAACAAAAGCAGCTAGAACATAAATCAAGAGATGTACGCTACTTCACTATTCAGAAACCTGTGTATAGATCTATAAATTCATTCTTTCAAACATTCAGATATTAGTTAACCCAGATTATCAGATTTATAGATCAAGCATGTGCCACATATCACAGATCAAAATCATATAGAGATACAACTATTCCATCCTTAAGATTTTGACCCATTAATAGAACTTATCCTTCTCCTTGCACTCAGGTTCCTTCTTCATTCAGATCCAGATCTACACCATAACCCAATCACAGTATTCCAGATCTAGCACTTTATCAGATATTGAATAATTCAGAAGATGCCTTGCCAAATGATCTCCTTCCTCTTTTATAGTCTTAGGCCTTCCACAATACCACGGTCCAAAACCATAACAATTCAATACCATGGACCCAATACTTGGGATCAACACTTTTGGATGCAATACCACGAACCAAAACCATAGGATCAAAAACTGTCAAACTAATACCATGAACCAACCATGAAAGTGCATGAACTTTTCTCTGCATGAAGGGAACTTTTCTCTGCATGAAAGTGCGTGAACTTTTCTCTTCATGAAAGGAACTTTTCTCTGCATGAAAGTGCATGAACTTTTCTCTACATGAAAGAAACTTTTCTTTTCATGAAAGTGCGTGAACTTTTCTCTACATGAAAGAAACTTTTTCTCTACATGAAAGTGTGTGAACTTTTCTCTACATGAAAGAAACTTTTCTCTGCATGAAAGTGCGTGAAATTTTCTCTACATGAAAGAAACTTTTCTTTGCATAAAAGTGTGTGACCTTCTCTCTACATGAAAGAAACGTTTCTTTGCATAAAAGTGCATGAATTTGAAAATAACTTTGCTGCACTATAATTTATCATCTGTGTGATTTTCCATCAAGGACAACACTTGTCTCATAATGCCAACAATCTCCCCCTTTGGACTTGATGGCAACCCAAGATCTTCAAAGCCATTCTCCCCCTTTGTCATCAAGGGCAAAGGGTTGTGCTCCCCCTGAGTGCATGCTGAATCTCTGCCCTGCTGTGCTGACCATGCTCCCCCCGACTGTAGACAAGATCTGCAAAAGATGTTCTTCAAGAAGAACCAAGACTTATACATCATAAAAGACCTTCCTATCACCAAGAGACTCAATACATACATCCATCACCCAACCAAGTGGGGATACATCAGAAATTTACATATGACACCCAAATACATTACATCTTCATCCCAGGCATAGTGGGGAAACCAAGATAGGCCGTTACATGACCTCGACACCATAAAAGAGATACATGACATAGAGACAAAATATCTAGAGCAATACTTATGAAAGACACCAATAACTGATAGCAGCAGCATCTGTCAATCACCATTCAGATCAGCAACCATGATTTCCTTTTGTTCTTCCTCTGCATTTGTTCCACCTAAAACCAGCAATGGCTGTGAACTAGAACCAAAAGCTTCTAAGATAATGCCAACAATGCATCATTAGAAGTTTATCTGCTCCCCCTGAACCTATGCCAGATGGTCTTTATTAGACCCATATCAGACTATCTTTAACCAGAGCCTATCCCTACTGATATCCATCAATCCTCCATATACGCGACTGTCTCTACACAAACCGGCGTATGTACGCAGATCCTCCTCAGGCAACTCACGTACACCCATTTTTCTCTGAAACAGTCAATATTTAACAGCAAGATGATGCATCAACTACCCCAACTTCTGTCTGAGGTATTCAAATGTCTCCCTAGGCAGTGGTTTAGTGAGAATATCAACAACTTGTTTCTTAGAAGGAACATACTCCAATTTGACTTTTTGTTCCAACACTTGTTCCCGGAGAAAGTGATACTTGATTGGTATGTGCTTGGTCATTGAATGCATGAATGGGTTCTTTGAATGTTGATTGCACTTGTATTATCACATAAGATGGAGATAGGTGGTGTACAAGTGATTTGAAAATCCTGTAAGGTTTGCATCACCCAAAGGAGTTGAGTGCAACAAGATGCAGCAACCACATATTCCGCTTCAGCTGTAGATAAAGCAATCGAACTCTGTTTCTTGCTGAACCAAGATACTAATCTGGAACCCATAAAGAATGCTCCACCACTTGTGCTCTTTCTGTCATCCACGCTTCCAGCCCAATTTGCATTTGTATAAGCATGTAGAGTGAGATCTGTATCTCTAGGATACCATAAGCCATAGTTTTGAGTTCTTTGAAGATATTTGAAAATTATCTTTACTGCCGGAAGATGGGTTTCTTTAGGATTTGCCTTAAATCTTCCAACTATTCCCATTGCATGCATGATGTCTGGTCGAGTACCTATCAAATAAAGAAGACTTCCAATCATGGATCTATGGGTTGGTTGATGCACTGCTGCAGATTCATCATTTGCACTGAGGCTGCATCCTGTAACCATAGGGGTACATACTGGTTTTGCATCTTCCATGCCATATTTATTCAAGATTTGCTTGAGATACTTGGTTTGAGACAAAAAGATACCGCCTTCATTTTGTTGGATTTGCAATCCAAGAAAATATGTCAATTCTCCAAGCAAAGACATTTCGAATTCTTTCTGCATTACCAAGGCAAAGCTTTGACTCATAGCTTCTTCATTGTTGCCAAAGATAATATCATCTACATACACAACAAGTATTAGGAATTTGTCATTTTCAATTTTTATATAAAGATTGCTATCTGATGATCCTTTTGAAAAACCCTGTTGATGAAGATATTTGTCCAAACGGTAGTACCAAGCCCTTGGAGCCTGTTTAAGACCATATAGAGCCTTTTTTAGTCTGCATACGAGATTTGGATCATTCCCAAGGATGAAGCCATCTGGTTGCTCAATGTACACTTCTTCTTCTAAGTCTCCATTCAGAAAGGCTGATTTTACGTCCAATTGAAATACTTTGAACTTCTGAAAGCTAGAGAGAGCAAGGAACATTTGGATGGCCTCAAGTCTAGCAACGGGAGCAAAAGTTTCTTCAAAGTCTATACCTTCTTGTTGAGAATACCCTTTACAAACAAGTCTGGCCTTGTTTCTAATCACTTCCCCATTTTCATTCAACTTGTTTTTAAAGATCCATTTTGTCCCTATGACATTCTTATCTTTTGGTCTAGGAACCAACTCCCAAGTGTTATTCTTTTCAATCTGCTCAAGTTCTTCATCCATTTCCTTGACCCAGCATTCATCTTTGCATGCCTCTTTTACATTTTGAGGTTCAGTGGAGGAGAGCAATGCCAAATAGCTTGAGGCTTCTGCAATCGTTCTTCTTGTTTGTACACATGCCTCTTTCTACCCCAAGATCTGAGATTCTGGATGATTCTTCTGAACGTACCTAGATGGAGTCTTCTCTTCTATCCTTATCTGTTCCTCTGGTGCCTCTTGAGGTTCTTCTTCGTGATCAGTCTGATTTGGAGAGTAGTCTTCATCCTCTTCGATATTTTCATAATTTACTTGCCTAGGAATGTATCCTTTTTCATCAACCACTACATCAATGCTGTCAACAATTCTTCCAAGTCTTTAATTGTAACCCTTATATGCTTTGCTGTGGGGAGAATAACCAAGGAGAATGCCTTCATCTGCTCTAGGTTCAAGTTTGCCAAGCTATTCATCATTATTCTTAATATAGCATTTTCTTCCAAAAATTTTGAAATGCTTTACCGAAGGAGTCTCACCATACCAGAGCTCATGAGGAGTTTGAGTGTTGTTCACTCAAACATTTGTTTTGTTGAGAATAACAACCGCAGCAAATGCAATTTCACCCCAGAGGTTGTGGGAGTTCTAGACTCATCAAGCATAGCATGAGCCATTTGTTGGACCGTTCTGTTCATCCTTTCCACCACTCCATTTTGCTGAGGAGTCCTAGCTGTAGAGAATTCCCTTCTTATTCCATGTTCTTCACAGAAATCGAAAAATTCATTTGAGGTAAACTCCCCACCTCTGTCGGACCTGAGGCACTTAATTTTTTGATTTGATTCGTTTTCAGCCAAGGCTTTGAAGGATTTGAATTTTTCGAATGCTTCGTCTTTGTGCATCATAAGTCCTAACCAAACCATCCTGGAGAAGTCGTCAATGAATAATATAAAGTATTCTTCTCCTCGAGGTGACCTTGTCCTAAATGGACCACATACATCTGTATGGACTAAATCAAGAGGCCTGCTAGCTGATCCTTCCTTCTCAGGGAAGTTAGTTCTGGTTTGCTTACCAAACTGACATAATTTGAATATTGTGTTGTCTGGAATTTTGATATCTGGAAGACCACGAACTGCCTGGTATTTGCATGCTTTCCTTATTTGTGAAAATCTTAGATGCCCCAACCTCCGGTGCCATAACCAGTGTTCATCATCCTTGCTCAAATAGCATTGTTGTTGTCCTTCTTCAAATATGTATAAATTATTTGGAGTTCTTCTACCTTTGATCACTGTGTTTCCTGTATCAAGATCACGAACACTACATCCATTTGATTGAAATATTACCTCGGTTCCTTGATCGCACATTTGATTTACACTCAGTAGATTATGCTTCAAGCCATCAACATACAAAACATTTCCAACTTTGATCTTTTCTTTCAACTGAGCAATGCCTCTTCCTTTTATGACTGCACGGGTATCATTTCCAAAGGAAACTTTCTTTCCCTTTTCTAAAACACTATATGATTCAAGTTTTTCTTTATCACCTGTCATATGCTTCGAATATCCACTGTCGATGTACAATAGATTTTCTTGTCCTTCTGCATAAAAAGCTATCCCACATCTTTCTGGTTGTGGTTCCTTTATTCTCCATGTTCTAGTGTTTGAGACTTATTTCTTTGTCTGCCGAAACCTGCTCTTGCATTCAGAATCTTCATGACCAAAGTTATTACAAATAGAACTTTCAATTTCATTTTCAAGGGCCAAAAAGTTGTTATATGTACTTTTCGTAATCCCAGTCATACTTCTTTGTTTTTGAGCTTCTCTAGTCATGATTGTCTTATAGGCAACACATTGAGCTGCTTTGTGACCAAAGTTATGGCAAGAGAAACATTGGCCATTGAAGAAACTTCTGTGATTATCAAATCTACCAGCCAAATGATTGTAGTTTCTATTGTCATCCATTCTTGAACCAAATTGAGAAGTTTTTACCTATGGCTAGTTGTAGCTTTTGTTCACCCTTAAGATGGATTGCCCCTGGTTTACCTGTTAGTCTTTTTTTATTCTTGATGTAATTCATCCCTGTTTTACCTGGTGATCTCCATTGGGCTTTTGCTCATTCCTCCTTGCTGCATCAAGATAACTCTTTGAGGTGGATGCTTCAGGTGCTTCTCCATTATACCCCAGACCTGTCTTGATTAGTGGAGAATGTTTTACATTGATAATCTCATCTAGAGTTTCAGATCCTTTAACAAATTTAAGATTAAGAGCCTCTGTTTTCTCAATTTCTTTTCTAAGGCCAACAATTTCACATTCTAACTTCTCAAGAAATTTTTCTTTATCATCAAGTTGGAATTGTAGAGTATCAATGATCATATCTTTTTCTTCTAAACATGTTTTGATTCTAGAAATCTCTTCATAAAAACCATCTACTTCTATAGCGTCCATGTAATCATCATCTTCAAAAGCCATTAAAAGTTTATAATCATTACCTCGTTCATCTTCGTCACTATTTGATAGGCCATCACTGTCTTCATGAGTGTAGTAACTTTTCTTAGTTGCATTCTGTTTCTTGTTCCATCTAACAGGTTCCTTCCCTTTTTCAATCTTATCCTTATGAGGACATTTGGCAGCATACTGACCTACTCTTCCACAAGAAAAGCATTTGAAAGGTAACTTACCTCGGAATCTTCCAGCACCCCGTTGAAGGTTTTTGACAAAATTTGATTCTTCTTCTTCTTCTGACACGTGTCCTGATTCATAGTAGTCTCCTTTGCATGAAGCCTTGAAAGCAGCTTCTCTCCTGTCTGATGGTCCTCCTTTCCTCATTTCATAAGCAGTTAGAATTTTGTGCAGATGTGACATTGTAAGGTTTCGTAGATTCTCTTTTTCTTCTATTGCAGAAACTTTAGATTCAAACCTAGGGGACAATGATCTTAGAACTTTTTCAACCACAACAACCTCTTTTATTTCTTCACCCAAGTTTTTCATACAATTAACAATCTCATCTACATGAAGGAAATAGTTAGCCACACTTTCATCATTATGCATTCTGAGATTTTCATATTGAATTATGAGGGTTTGAAGTTTTTCTCGTTTTACCTGATCATCTCCTTCATAGCTCAGTACAATCTTGTCCCATATTTCTTTTGCGGATTTATACTACATAACCTTGACAAATTCTAATTGAGATAGACATCCTAATAGAGTATTGACCGCCTTTGCATTTGTTTCATATTTCTTCTTCTTAGCCGGATCTGTAGGAGTTGCTGATGGAAAAGTATACCCTGTATCTACGATATCCCAGACTTCTGTACCAAGAGATTGAAGATAGGCAATAACTCTTACCTTCCAATATACGAAGTTTGTCCCATCAAAAATCGGTGGCCTGATTGATGCTTCCCTCTCGTAGTTGCTCATGATGATAGATCTTCCTTCAAGTGATCAAGCTTCTTCAGAAGGACCTGCTTTGGTACCAATTGTTGCAAATAATACTAAGAGGGGGGGGGGGTGAATCAGTATTATCAAACTCTTTCAATATACCTTTCAAATTTATCCTTTAATTTATTCTTCAGATGTTGATCATTAATATGTATGTCAGTACCATATAATAATGAACAAGAACAAGAAAAATAGATAGTCACACCAAAGAACACCAAATATAAGGTGGAAACCCAATGTGGGTGAAAACCACTTGCTGCAATATGTCTCTATCTTCTTTCAATTAGAAACTTCTTTTTACAATGATTTTGTACTGGTGTAGTCCTTTACTCGTACGCAGGCTGCAACCTGCAGAGAGCTATAACCCTCTCTCGTTTTCCAGTCTCTCCTGGAAGGGAGCTACAACCCCCTTAGCTCTTGTACTAACCAAGATACTAGTACGTAGGTGCTGGTCTACAGAAGGCTACAACCTTCTCTTTCTTCCAGGGACCACGTTTCATAAATATTCAGACTGGATCCACAAATAACATCAATCAAACATCAAGAATTTCTGCATCAACCAATCACCTTTTCACCAATCAAAACTGAATCAAAATAAACACTTCTCTGACAACTGTACCCAGATCATAATAATGGTAATCACACCCCACTTCTAAACCCAGAACACTGCAGTAATAAATAGAAGCAGCTAGAACATAAATCAAGAGATGTACGCTACTTCACTATTCAGAAACCTACGTACAGATCTATAAATTCATTCTTTCAAACATTCAGATATTAGTTAACCCAGATTATCAGATTTATAGATCAAGCATGTGCCACATATCACAGATCAAAATCATATCGAGATACAACTATTCCAGCCTTAAGATTTTTACCCATCAATAGAACTTATCCTTCTCCTTGCGCTCAGGTTCCTTCTTCATTTAGATCCAGATCTAGCACTTTATCAGATATTCAATAATTCAAAAGATGCCTTGCCAAATGATCTCCTTCCTCTTTTATAGTCTTAGGCCTTCCACAATACCACGGTCCAAAACCATAATAGTTCAATACCATGGACCCAATACTTGGGATCAACACTTTTGGATGCAATACCACGGACCAAAACCATAGGATCAAAAACTGTCGGACTAATACAATGAACCAACCATGAAAGTGCGTGAACTTTTCTCTACATGAAGGGAACTTTTCTCTGCATGAAAGTGCATGAACATTTCTCTTCATGAAAGGAAATTTTCTCTGCATGAAAGTGCATGAACTTTTCTCTACATGAAAGAAACTTTTCTCTGCATGAAAGTGCATGAACTTTTATCTACATGAAAGAAACTTTTTCTCTACATGAAAGTGTGTGAACTTTTCTCTACATGAAAGTGTGTGAACTTTTCTCTACATGAAAGAAACTTTTCTTTGCATAAAAGTGTGTGAACTTTTCTCTACATGAAAGAAACTTTTCTTTGCATAAAAGTGCGTGAATTTGAAAATAACTTTGCTGCACTATAATTTATCATCTATGTGATTTTCCATCAAGGACAACACTTGTCTCATAATGCCAACACATCTACTTTCTTGAGCAGGAGAACAAGCAACTTGAAGACAAGCAAGCTATTATGCAGCTGCAAACAATTAGAAAAAACAAGCAAGTGGCAAAGAGAAGAAAAATCAAGATGACATCCCTTGAGTAAGAAATTGAGGGTGACCGAGAATCATGGTTGGAAAGAGTGAACATCCACCTTGATAATATGCTTGATAAAGCTAACAAAGAAAAGAAAATGATGTGCCATATGGCTTATCATTACTTAGCTCGGAATAAAATTTGCAAGACAAGGATAAATAGCCTAAAAGCTAAGTTAAAGAGAGCCTTGAGAGCCAAAAAGGAGCAAGATAAACTTAAAATTTTGGCTGAAGCTTCATTAGCTCAACAAAGCAGTTAGTAAGCTTGCCTCTTGCCAAATTTGAAGAAATTTTGGGAAAATTTTGTCATTTCACAATTTTGTAATTCAAAACATAGGAATTTTCAGCTGATGCGCAGCGCCACCAATGCTGTGCATTGAGTTGGCTTAGTATTTTGAAAAATGGCTTGCATTTTTGGATTCCTCATGGAAAAACAATGAAACCCAGAAGTTTCATAAGATTTGGAGGAAATATGGGTCACCTAAAGGGCAAAAAACACCTAAAAAATGCCCTATCTGCCACTTTTTGGACCCATAGGAACCAATCTTTGGAGAAATGATTTTTGAAGGGTCAAATCAACTCCAAATCAGAAAATTCAAAGTGTTCTAGAAACTAGACAGGCAAATATTTCTAGAAGCTATATTGGGCCTGATTTGGTGAAGCGTAAGGCCTCCAAAATCTACATTGAAGTGTTGCTACGCATCAGGCTCAAGGTGTTGCGCATCAGGCAAATTTTTGCCAATTTTGCCCAAAAACTCATAATTTCTTCTAGTTTGACTGTTAGTTGAATTTTTCTTTTCTCTTTGGTAAATTAGTGATGTAATATTATGTAAATATGATGAAAAATGACTTGAGGGGGGTAGATACATCAGTTAGAGGTGGTTTGAGGTTGAATGAATCAGTTTCCACAATTTTAGAGGCAAGCTATTCCACTGCCTATTTTCTAGTTCCTAGTTTATATGTTGTTGAAGCAGCTCCTTGACTCATGGATTTGACCCCTGATAGTTAGCATAGGTGGTTTGATGCCTATATTATGTACTTTCCAGGTCATTTGTCAAGGTTGGACTCTTGTGGATGCATTGATCTTTATTGTAAATCACTTCTGCAGTTTGGCAAGGAAATGAACCAGGGTTTTGCAGCATTTTGTGGGATTCTTGTGGTAATGTGTCTTGGCATTGTTTATTCCTCTGTTATTTAGTTCCTCTTATGTGTATATTTTCCAGCATCTATTTCTCTCTTCATAACTAAATGAATCAAGATAAATAAGTGGAATCCAGTTTTCAGAACGTTGATGGTAATCACCGATGACGGGTTATGTGGCAAATCTGTTATCTAGTGAAATGTTATCGATTTTAAGGGATGAGATAGCAAAATTTCAGATTGATCATAGTTTTTTAACATCATTGTTTCTTATCTTGAAATCTAGCTGACTCACACTTGAGAATAAATATTGTTTTCTTGGCTTAGTGGTTGAAAGATTGGAAAATGAAGTTGAGTTATTGGATGTTCAAATTAAATCACATGAATTCCAAGACCCTAAATAGTTCTTGGAAACTCTTCCTCCTCCCAAAGAAGAAAATATAAGGCTGCCCTTGGATGGTTGGATTGAAGAATGTTATGATCTACAGCGAGGATGTGACAATCTCCAGCGAAGAGCATATGTTAATGAGCTGGGGCAGCAAATATAATATGGTTTCTATGATCCCATAGCAACATATATGGAATATATTTTTAAGTTGAAACAAAAACCAGGTTGCCTTTTATAGAGCCAGAGGTACTATGGGTATATATTATTGGTGTGATTTCCAACTATCTTCTGGTTCAAATACTATCAAAAAACAACATCATTGTCACAGTTAGTTGATTGGTTGATATGGCATTACAACATCACTTGATCTATTGGTTTTGCATCAAAGCAGGGTAGATTTGTAAATAAATAAGCTTCCAAAGGCAACATTTCAGTTTCTGATATTTGTTATGTACAGGTTGCAGTATGTGTATGTTTGGATTGGTATGAGTTGTTTTGAGTTTGTAATGGTTTGATCACATTGCCAATGGATGAAAGCACTTATCTTCTTTTCTAGAGACCTATGGTTCTTGACACCTCCCAGGAGCTACCATCCCCATTGGAGCCAATGTTAGTGTTAGTATCTTCACACTTCCATCAGTGATCAAATTGTTCTTTTTGCATGCATATTAGGTGTCCAATCTGATCAGCTACATTCCATTAGGTCATGGATCAACTAATGGTAATGGTTTCATGTCAATTTCCCTCATGACATTCACCTTCTGACCTGTTTTCACATTGTTTTAGGTCATTTACTGTCATTCTGTTTCATTTTATTACAAAAAATAGTTTTAGGGCTTTTAGTCTCAATAGGTCTAGGGTTTGTCATCATGGTCATCCAAAAAATTGAATAAAATGTCAGCAGGCACATGAGGAGAATTAATAAACTCATAGAATCATGAATTTACTGTTGATATGCTCAATAAATTTGTTTTACCTCAAAACTCTGTTTTGAGGTGAAAACAGAGTTCTTTCCATTTCGTGTACAAATTTCATGTAATTTAAGGGTTTCTATATGTAATAAGTTCAGCAGCTATTCTTGGTCATCTTGCCAACTCCAGCCACTGCAAAAACACAAGCATCAAATGCATCAGTCCATCAAAGGGTCAAGAAAAAGTCAAACTTCATAAGAAAAACAGAGTTTTTGAGAAAAAATGACTAAGACTTTATAAAAGTGGGTATGCAATGAGGAAAAATTAAAGTGCATCCATTTATAAAGTGAATTCATGCTATCCATCTATTTTATTGTGCAAAACATCTTTGAAGAGCCAAAATCACGATTTGGAGGGAAATCGACCAAAGGAGGAAGAAAACCCTGTTTTTGCAGTGAACTTGCCTAGCGCTGTGCATCAGACCGGCGCTGTGCATCAGCCAGCTTCAACCCGTGTTAAAATACAAAGGCGTTGCGCATCAAGAACGTGATGCACATTGGGCCCAGTGCACTACGCATTGGGCCCAGTGCGCTACGCATTGGGCCCAGTGTGTTGCGCATTGGCCAGGAAGGTTCCAAAACCACTCCAATTCACCCTCAACTCTCCCAAATGATGCATTTCACTCCTACAAGTAAGTTTTCATTTATCTTGAGCTAAATTTGGTCTTCTCCATGTTTTCTTCATGAGTTTTGCATCTTTAAAATCAAACCCTAGCTTCTCTTCATAAATTTCCATTTCATTGCAAAACTTTCACTCCATAACAAAACCAACATCTTTTTCCCATTTTCTACACTTCATTACCCTAAATCTACTCATTAATTCCATTTTCCCTTTCCTTATTCCCCTAAGAAACTAATTTTCATCAAACCCTAAGTCCCTCATAAGTCAAAACCCTAATTTTCTAAACCTATCCCTTGATTCCCCTATTTCATTTCACATTTGAAAAATCTCTTCATACTCATATTCTTTGTCCCCACCCATTATCATTTTCCACCATATCATCATCACATCACAGCCCTAAGACAAGAACCATGGCAAGAAGCAGTGAATCAAGTTTTGAAGAAGAAACACTTAGTGATAGCTCAAGGGAAAGAGATGTACAACCCAAGAGACCTCACAAGGGTGGAAACGTTATTAGGGAGGAACCTATTAGCATGATCGAACTCCTTGCTTGCCCTCTTGCCACCACATGTTTTAGATATCAATCTTGTTTTGAGTTTTGTGAGATGGTTGAGAGGGTTAAATACCATCTTGAGTTAGCAAGGAAATTTTCCATAAACATGGAGAATAATGTGTTGCACTTTGCTGAGATCAATTTCACTTTTTCACCAGCTATTATTGCAGAAGCTACAAGAATGCCAGATGTAAGGGAAAAGTGGAACAAAAGGCAGAATATTAGTAAATAGCATTATGAACCTTATATCAAGGAAAAATACCATGGTAAACTTAGCAGGGTGTTTCCTTTCAAATTCTTAGAGGACCGGTACGTTCCACTGATGAAGCTTATCATTAAATACTTTACATGTGAGGGTAGTTTCTCCAGACTTTATGCCTACCACACCAGATTTATTATGCACTTCATGAGGGTCAGAATGATGAGCATTCCATATTTCATATGTAAAAACATAGAGAGGATGATAGTGATTGCAAAAAGAAAACCTTTTCCACAACAGCTCAATAGTATTTATCATTTTTTTGTCATTAAAATTGTGGTTTTGCATCAGCTCACTGAGTTGGGAGTGTCATGGGAAACCTTCATTGCCCATGAATGCTTCAAGGGGCCTCAAATATTTTCAGATCCTCAAGAGGAAGGTGAACCTTCTAGGCAACAAAGAGACCCTGAAAGTAAAACAGAAGAGGCTCATGTTCCTGTGTTTGTTACATATGAAAGAGGCACTAGGATGCTTTTTGCAGCTGCCAAACGAGTACTATCTCCACCAGGGGTGGAAGGGGTCTCGTTTTCTTCACCAGGGATGAAAGGGGCTTTTCCTTCTTCTTTAGCTGAATAGGTACAGGGCAGAGAAAAAGGAAAGCAAAAAATTCATGAAGAGGTCCCTACTGAAGGGCAAGACAGGGATTTTGTTTTGGTTGAGGAGGATGCCAGTGATTTGGGCTCTCAAAGCTCAAGACTCAAGGATATGATTATCAAGGAGAAGGATGCTGAAATACAAGCCTTATCACTTAACCTTGAGAGGGCCAAATGGATTATCAACTTTCTTGAGCAGGAGAACAAGCAACTTGAAGACAAGAAAGCTATTATGGAGCTGCAAACAATTAGAGAAAACAAGCAAGTGGCAAAGAGAAGACAAATCAAGATGACATCCCTTGAGCAAGAAATTGAGGGTGACCGAGAATCATGGTTGGAAAGAGTGAACATCCACCTTGATAAGATGCTTTATAAAGCTAACAAAAAAAAGAAAATGATGCACCATATGGCTTATCATTACTTAGCTCGGAATAAAATTTGCAAGACAAGGATAAATAGCCTAAAAGCTAAGTTAAAGAGAGCCTTGAAAGAAAAAAAGGAGCAAGATAAACTTAAAATTTTTGTTGAAGCCTCATTAGCTCATCAAAGTAGTTAATAAGCTTGCCTCTTGCCAAATTTGAAGAAATTTTGGGAAAATTTTGTAATTCAAAACACAGGAATTTTTAGCTAATGTGCAGTGTCACTGGTGCTGCGCATTGAGTTGGCTCAGTATTTTGCAAAATGGCTTGAATTTTTGGATTCCTCACGGAAAACCAATGAAACCTAGAAAGTTTCATAAGAATTGGAGGAAATTTGGGCACCTAAAGGGCAAAAAACACCTAAAACATGCCCTCTCTGCCACTTTTTGGACCCACAGGAACCAGTCTTGGGAGAAATGATTTTTGAAGTGTCAAATCAACTCCAAATCAGAAAATTCAAAGTGTTCTAGAAACTAGACAGGTAGAGATTTCCAACAAGCTATCTTGCGGCTGATTTGGTGAAGCAGAAGGCCTCCAAAATCAGCCTTGAAGTGGCACTACGCATCAGGCTCAAGGCGTTGTGCATTAGGCAAATTTTTGCCAATTTTGCCTAAAAGCTCAGAATTTCACCTAGTTTGACTGTCACTTGACTTTTTATTTTCTCTTTGGTAAATGAATGATGTAATATGATGTAAATATGATGAAAAATGACTTGAGGTGGTAGATACATCAGTTAGAGGTGGTTTAAGGTTGAATGAATTAGTTTCCATAGTTTTAGAGGTAAGTTGTTCCACTGCCTATTTTCTAGTTCCTAGTTTAGATGTTGTTGAAACAGCTCCTTGACTCATGGATTCGACGCCTGATGGTTAGCATAGGTGGTTTGATGCTTATATTATGTACTTTCTTGGTCATTTGTCAAGGTTGAACTCTTGTGGATGCATTGAGCTTTATTGTAAATCACTTCTGCAGTTTGGCAAGGAAATGAACCAGGGTTTTGTAGCATTTTGTGGGATTCTTGTGGTAATGTGTCTTGGCATTTTTTATTCCTCTATTATTTAGTTTCTCTTATGTGTATATGTGTGCCAGCATATACTTCTTTCTTCATAACTAAACGGATCAAGATAAATAAGTGGAATCCATTGATATTCAGTGCTCTGCTTTGAGGATACATTTAGTTTCTAATTTTTTCTATTGTTTGAAGAGGACTCATGAACCTCACATGCCCTCTCTAACTCCTCATTGGTCTTAGAATTACCATAACGTCCAATTTAATGTGCCAAAACACTTGCCTACCTCGCCCCACAGAACCTCCTACAAATCTGAGTTGATTTCCCAGACCCAAAGCTGCCTTCTTCATTTGATCCAACAACCAACCATCAAAATCAAACAAAATCCTTTGACGTAATATACCTAGCCTAAAATCAACGTTTCATTTTTTTCATCTCAAACCCTAGTTTCACATATCTTAATTTAGATTGACAAGGAGAGAGCCCTCTCCCGACCTGGTAGGGCTAGCTACCATGTTAAGCATGGTTTGATGTTACCCTAGACTTGCCTTCCTTCAGCCTGAGGTATATTTAGGCATAGATTTAGGCACTAACACAATTAACACCCTGTTAACTCAATCACTCCAACAGACAAGAGTATTGCAACTCCACCCATATAATGCCTCAAATGGACTCATTCTCAATGATTCCTGATAACCATTTCTCTAAGCGAAATCTACCAGTGGAAGATACTCTTCCCACTTTTCTTGTGGATGCATCACATACATCCTCAACATGTCCTCCAATATAGTTTTGACCCTCTCTGTCTGTCTATCGATCTGCGGATGATAAGTTCCATTGAAGGCCAGCTATGTGCCCAAACCTGCATATAAATCCTTCCAAAACTTGGAAGTGAACTTCACAACCCTGTCTGACACAATCTTCTTTAGAACACCATGCAATCTAACCACATCTCTAATTAAACCTGTCCTACATTGCTAGATGAGAATTTAGACTTCACTGGAATGAAATGTGCAACCTTTGTGAACATATCCACAATAACCATGATGGAATCATGTTGTCTCACTATCCTCAGAAAACTTGTGATGAAATCCATGGAAATGAATTCCCATTTCCACTCTAGAATCATAATTGGCTATAGTAGTCCACTTGGTAGTCCACTTGGATGTTTACACTCTTCCTTCACATGCTGTCAATAAAAACACCTAGCCACAGACTCTATTACATCCTTCTTCAGGTTCTGCCAATAATAAAATATATTCACTGTTGGCAGTGTCTTCTAATAACCTGTGCGACCTGAATATGATTTCACATGAAACTCCCTCAAGATCACCTTCTTGAGCTCACTACTATCTGCACATATATATTGTGTCTAAAACTAACTAATCCATCTGTTGTAAGGTAATAATCCACATCCTGTGCACCTACACCTGTAACTGTACCTATACCATTACCTGTACCTGTACCTATACCTGTACTTGTACCTATACCTGTAATACCACTTGTACTTGTACCAATACTCTTCTACAACCTGTGAATAATCTCCATATATTTGACATCCTACTGACCTGCCTGCAAGATCCTATCCTTTAAGTTTGTCCCATAGGAGCTCATAGTTGCTAATTGATTTACTTGTATGCACCTGCTAAGAGAATATATCACTCTATTCCCTTTTCCTTTGATGTAAATGATCTTAAAATCGACTCACTGATCGTAGCCAACCATCGAGCCTACCTACCATTTAAATTTGGTTGGTCAAATAGATACCACAAACCACTTTTATCACTCATCAATGTAAACCTCATGCCCAAAAGATATTGTCTCCACATCTTCAACACATGTATAATCTTTGCCAACTCAAGATCATGTGTGGGGTATTTCTTCTCATGCTCATTTAGTTTTCATGAATCATATCATACCACCTATCCATCTCGCATAAGGATTCCACCAAGTCCTTTCTTGCAAGAATTTGTGCATACTACAAACTCTTTGTCTGGATCTGCAATCTTTAACACTGGTACATGTGTCAACAACTACTTAAGCTGCTTAAAACTAGCCTCACACTCCTCTACCCATTCGAACTTCTTACCTTTTATTTGCAATGATGTGATAGGATAAGTAATCTATGAGAAGTTCCTGATGAACCTCCTATAATAGTCTGCCAACCCCATGAATGATCTCACCTCATCTACATTCTTGGGAGCTACCCACTCCATGATGGCCCTTATCTTTTTATGGATCTACTACAATGCCCTCCTTAGAGACAACATGCCCCAAGTAGTGTACCCTAGTCTGAAAGAAACTACACTTGTTGAGCTTAGCATACAACTCATGATCTCTCAACAACCTCAAAACTGTTGATAAATGCTTGTCATGCTCTTCCTCATTTTTAGAATATACCAATATGTCATCAATGAACGCGATAACAAACTTATCTAAATACGGATGCAACACACTATTCATCAAGCACATAAATGTAGTTGGAGCATTAGTTAACCCAAATGGAACTACAACAAATCCATAATGCCCATACCTAGTCCGGAAGGCTATCTATTAAATGTCCTCCTCTTTGATGTGTACCTAATGATATCCAGATCTCAGATTAATCTTTGAGAAAATTGTTGCTCCCTTCAACTGATCGAACAAGTGATCAATCCATGATAATGGATACCTGTTCTTGATGGTCACTTTGTTCAACTATTGGTAATCAATGCACAATATAAGAGTACCATACTTCTTCTTCACAAACAATACTGGTGTGCCCCATGGTGATACACTTGGCCTATGTATCCCTTGTCTAACATTTCCTTCAATTGTAAATTCAACTCTACCAACTCAGGTGTGCTCATCCTGTAAGGTGCTTTTAATACTGGACCTACCCCTGGCACCAAATCAATAGAAAAGTCTATCTCCCTCTGAGGAAGAAACATTGAAATATCCTTAGGAAATACATCCTTGAACTAATGTAGAATTGGGTACCTGATCTGAAATGGGGGTTTGATAACTTGTTATGCTTACAAGAACCTCCCACTCAGTTAAACAATTAAATGATCTATCATATATATGAAATTTTTGGAATTAAATACTTGAAACAGGTGTATGTTTTCTTTTAACTGTTTAAGTGCTTTAAGTCCATTTGTTTCCGCTGATATTAAACACATATAACATCCATATAATGCAACAAATAAACAACCACACATAACAACAAATTTAATCTAGGAGTTCACCCAAAGATCATGGGCTACGTCTCCTTGAGCTTTTGTCATCTTGAATCGGCTTTTTGGGATTAGGAAAAGTTTATTTTACAAGTTACAAACTTAACTCCAAAGGTTACTGAGCTAAACCAATGGGCTTAGAATACCATCTATGTCCCTGTCATGGTTGTCATGACTCTGCAAATAGATCTAAGCTTCCTTAGACTTGATTCCTTCAATCAGTGCACTAAGCTACCCTAAGATTTTTGATGGCACTAACTCCTTTATAATTATTTAACTATCTCTCAAACTTCATCTATTGTCTCCAGCACATATCAGACACTGAAAATAGACAGATCATTTTCTCAAAATGAGCACTACATCCACAAACTAGGCCCTCCTCCACGGTTGGAACTAAGTTGCCTGAAACTTCCCTATAGGATATTGCCCTTTATAAGTCTTCGAATTCTTTTTCAAATATCTACAATGGATTTAGAAGGCTCATTACAGTCAGGAATGACTATTGGTTCACCGAGAACGAATACTGGTAGCTCCTACAACTGCCTCCAACTCTTGGTGACCCTAAGCTCCAATATATCCCTGGATGAAAATCTCTATGAAGATGACTTCCTCAGATTCTCTGGACTATTCCATTGGCTTCAGAAGGCTCCAATTAGCCTAGCTAGCCTCTTGTTTCACTCTCTTTGGTCGAAAACTGCTCCTGGAGTAACTCCAGATAAACTTAGCATAACTGCCTTTTTAGCCGCTCCGCCAAGATGACTGTCAACATTGAGCTGTTACAATAACTATTTGGGCATGCATATCAGGTGGTATAATCCCAGCAGTTAGGGGTAATCCTCACCAGAATCATTTCAAATAGCAGAATCTCCACCATCCATCTATCCCGATCGATCCAATGAATATTGCGTCATCCACTCACCAACTAACCCGAATGATCTCCTCCGTTGATGTGACTCGTTCAATCGAACGGCTGTCATGAAATCTCATGCAGATTCTTGCATGACCAATATCAAGTCAAGAGCACATGAGAAAAATAGCTTTCCCATGCTATGTGTCGGTCGCTAAGGTTAATCGCGTGAAATCATAGAATACCATTTACAACTTTTTGTCTGCGCGAGATATTGTTTCCCACTTTATGAATACTACTCTCATGCTCAATACGAAACTTAAAGAAAGACATTTAAGGAAAGGTTTAGCGCCTACCCCAAAAGGGAATATTCCTTGGAATATATATTTTTTTTAATATTTTCAAAAACCAAATTAATCTTGGTCAAATGTATAAAAATTGCAATTTACTGGACTTTTCAAATTGCGATAACTCCTTCATATGGTATCGGTTTTTCGAACCGTTCATGGCACTGGAATAAGGAAGACGAGATCTATCTGGTCACTTTGGTTTGATACTATTTTGAACACTTTGAAATTTGAGTTATCATTTAGGTCATGGATCAATATCTGATCACTCCTCCCCATTAGGAATCTTTTGGACCCCAAAACATTGATATACTAATTTGTACAATAGATGAGAGTCCAACACCCTCTTCTTTCAGCCTCCATACACTTGCCTTGCATGGCTAGTGCCTTTGAACCAAAACTCGAAGGTATTCGACACTTCCCTTCCTGGATGCGCTTGTCCTCTTGTTAAGAACTGTCTTCCTTGTAATCATTCAAATTTTATTTTGAGAATTTTACAGAAGGTAGTTGAACATCGCTTCCTTGATCATCGACCCAAGGTGGTTCAAAAAAACGTGAGATTACATCATAAATATATGCATACTTAAATGAAATTTTCATATGTACCAATGAAAGTATGTTTTACTGTGTCAAGAAGTCAAACCACTTCTTACCAAGCCACTTCTATGGTGACTTTTGTTGCTGCAAATCTTCTTCTGACATCTTGCCAAAAAAAACATAATGCACAAAGAACAACTTGATGACATAAATTCACATCATGTGAATCACCATCATGTCTCTTACATCTTGTGTACAAATGGTCAACTAAATCACAAGCTGACAAAACATACCTTTTCAAACCAATGACTCTTCAAGTCAAGCATGTAAAAAAATAACTTGACGTTTCTTTTTCAAAGTTGAAAGAATTCCACCTCTTGTGAAAACACTTCATCATTATCTCCTTTTTCAATCTTGGAGCAAAATCAACTTTTCCTAGTCGATGTGACATTGCATGTATGTTTAAACAAAGAAATCGACCATCAAGTAAATTACACATACATTTTTAAATACAATGAAATCATCAACATTCCTTTGTTCATACATACCATTCTCATGCATGTATTCCATTCTTCAACTTTCTGTCAAGCACAATCATAAGTGGAAGATCCTCAGTGCAAGATCTTCAATCATATGTAAATGTGCTTACAAAGCTGAAATGAACATAATTTTTCTGCAATAAAGCGAATCTCATACTCAACTTTTTCATTCACCTTTTTGGTAAAACCCTGCAACTTGCATTCCATTGGTAAAGAAATGTATCAAATCAAAAGACATGCAACCTTTAATTGGATAATAACTCTAACCATTTCTTACCAATCCACATTAAAGGCAATTCCTTTAACTGCACATAAACATCAACATGTGAATCCTCCCGAAACACATCAACTATGGAAACTTCCTTTCCATTCTTGCCATTCTCTTTTTTCCACCTTCTTCAACTTTAGTGGAACATTGTTGGATTCAAAATCCAACACTTTTCAGCAATATGTTCTCACTTATGGAAATAAGTGAAACACATGTTCATCCTCTTTACAACATAATTTGGCTTGTCAAATGGACCTTTGGCTTCTTTCCTCATTTTCTTAAAAAGTTTCCTGTATGTGGCCATTTTCTTCCAACATCTAGAAACACTATGGTTAACCAAACCACAAAAGGAACATGCAATTTTTTTCCAATGCTTATGTGGAAATTTATCATGCTTAACATAATCGAAAGAAATGTGATTGAAATCAGATTTACACCTTCCTCTTTCGCCTTTGTTGCCTTCATGAGAAGGTGAATCGAATGAATAAGTGGCTCCCTTCATAGCACCATCAATCTCTTCAATGATTTTAGAGCTTTCACAACTCCCTTGTTTGAGTGCATGCTTATGAACACCTTCTTCTTGAAAATTATGTTTCAAACAATTTCATTCCCTATTAATACGATCTTTACAAACTTGACGTAGAGAACCTAAAATGAAACTCCTTCTAGGAACTGTTTCAATTGCCTTCATGGATGCTAATTGAAGACAAACTAGTATTGTTTACCTCTTCTTCAAACTGATGATTGACTAAGGCTTCTTTGGCAGCAAGGAGTTGTGTCTCCAACTCATGCATTATTTCTAGGTTTACATTTGAAATATTAAGTTGGCTCTCCATTTCCTGCAACTTGTCAAAAAGCAATTGCTTCTCTTCCTTCATGTAATTCAACTGCTTTCGAAGTTTTGTGCTCTTCCTTTCATCTTCATATATTCGTTTCACCATATCCATCATGATGAACAAGTTTCGCTTCATGTATTCATAGAAGAATATTGTGAATGAGGAGGATTTTGAAAACTCACCTCTAGAAGTTGTCATTATAGAAATGAACAAAATAACTTCAACAAAATTCACAAAGCTTTCAAAGAACTAATGGCTATAGAGTCAAACTCTTATTCAAGCAGCCTCTTGAAAACAAACCCTCTCATACTTCAAGGGTTGCTTTGAGGTCCTTTGGTAAGGAGAATGCCTTAAGCCCTTCTTCCTTCTTGTCCTTTCCTAGACTCAGATATCAGTAGCTTTCTCTTCACCTTTCTAAACTCAAACAACAGTCAATTTACAAACAGTCAAATAGTCAAATTCTTTGTACTGTTTAAACACCTTTCAAGTCAAACTATTGCTCTGTCAATCAAGCAACCATGCTCTGATACCACCTAATCTAAAATAGGGGTTTGATAACTTGTTATGCTTACAATAACCTCCCACTCAGTTAAATAATTAAATGATATAGCTTATATATGACATTTTCGGAATTAAATACTTGAAACAGGTGTATGTTTTCTTTTAACTGTTTAAGTTCTTTAAGTCCATTTGTTTCTATTGATTTAAACACATATAATAGCCATATAATGCAACAAATAAACAACCACACATAACAACAAATTTAATCTAGGAGTTCACCTGAATATCGTGGGCTACGTCTACTGAGATTTTGTCATCTTGACTCGGCTCTTTGGGATTATGGAAAAGTTTCTTTCACAAGTTCCACACTTAACTCCAAAGGTTATTGAACTGAACCAATGGGCTTAGAATACCATCTATGTCCCTGTCATGGTTGTCATGACTCTGTAAACAGATTTAAGCTTCCTTAGACTTGATTCCTTCAATCAGTGCACTGAGCTACCATGAGCTTCTGGATGGCACTAACTCCTTCAGAATTCTTTAACTGTATCTGAAACTTCATCTACTATCTCTAGAACATATCAGACACTGAAAATAGATTGATTTTTTGCTCAAAATGAGCACTACATCCCCAAACTAGGCCTTCCTCCATGGTTGGCACTAGGTTGCCTGAAAGTTCCCTATAGCATCTCAGACTTTAGAAGTCTTCAAATTCTTCTACAAATCCCTACAATGGATTCAGAAGGCTCATGATAGTCAAGAATGACTATTGGTTTGCTAAGAACGAGTATGTGTAGCTCTTACAACTGCCTCCAACTCCTGGTGGCCCTAAGCTCCAAAATCTCCCTGGATGAACATCTCTATGAAGATGCCTTCCTTAGCTTCTCTAGACTATTCCATTGGCTTCAGAAGGCTCCAATTAGCCTAGCTAGCCTCTTGTTTCACTCTCTTTGGTCGAAAACTGCTCCGGGAGTGCATTTAGTCAATATCCCCTTGGGATACTCTGCCGAATTTGGTGAACTGCACCTAACTCTAGTTAAACTTAACATAACTACCTTTTTAGCTGCTCTTCCAAGCTAACCATTGGAGGTGAGCCATTACAATAACTGTTTGGGCGCGGATATGAGGTGATATAATCCCGACGGTTAGGGATAATCCTCACTGGAAGAATTTCAAATAGCAGAATCTCCACTGTCGATCTATCCCACTTGATCCAACATATATCACATCATTCCCTCACCAACTAACCCGGACAATCTCCACTGTCGATGTGACCCGTCCAATCGAAAGGCTGTCATGCAATCTCACACAGATTCTTGCACGACCAATATCAGGTCAAGAGCGCACGAGAAAAGTAGTTTTTTTGTGCTACATGTCGACCGCTAAGGTCAATCGTGTGAAATCATAGAATACCATTTACAACTTTTTGTCCACGCGAGATATCGTTTCCCACTTTCCAAATACTACCGTCATGCTCAATTCGGAACTTAAAGAAAGATGTTTAAGGAAAGGTTTAGCACTTACCCAAAAAGGTAATATTATAGGGAATATTCCTTGGAATATACATTTTTTTAATATTTTGAAAAACCAAATTGATCTTGGTCAAATGTCCAAAAATTGTAGTTTACTGGACTTTTCAAATTCCGATAACTCCTTCATATGGTATCGGTTTTTCAAACTTTTCGTGGCGCTGGAATCAGGAAGATGAGATCTATCCGGTCACTTATGTTCGACACTCTTTTGAACACTTTGAAATTTGAGCTATAATTTAGATCATGGATCAATATCTTATCAGTACCTACTCAAAACATTTGCATCCTCCACTTCCTTACCCTTGTCACTAGAAATTTGTACTGCAAATAACACACACCCTTTTCTATGATTACGCTTTTCCTACATAGTTTTCACCATCCTAACTGATGTGGCTTTCGTGTTTCCCTATAAAACTCTTGGTTCCCCATTGTCATCAAAGCACTCAATGGCCTTGTCATAGAAATCCATCTTGGTTCTATGAAGGTACAACCAATCCATTCTCAAAAAGAAAATTGTATGATCGCATCGATAATACATTCAAATGTGTTTTGGTAGGCATAACATTAAAATAAAATGCACAAGCTCTTACCCAATGATTAACTCGCTTCTTTGTACCGGTATCCAAGTGCACTAACCAAGATTTTGCATGCAATTCCTTACTCAAACCACACTTATCCAACAATCCAGGACTAACATAGCTATAATTAGATCAAGGATCAATCAAAATAGAAATAACTTGATCACAAAGCTTACCTTCCATCTCAATGATAGATGTCTGATGGTATTCCTGTTTGTTATCCAATGCTGCATAAATACGAGGAACTCTCTCACCAACATCACCAACAGTTTTTGCATCCTGTGCACTATATATCTAAGGCCTACCACCCTGATTCTATGGACAATCTCTCCTACGATGATATTTTCCATAAGTCCAACACTCTATATTCTTCCAACCTACATCCTTGTTCTTCTCCTCATATTGATGTACCTATCCTCTATGAGACCAACATACCTTAGTATAGCTCGGGGAGGATACCTTGTCTATAAGATCAACAAATCAATGTGATACATGTATAACATAATCATGACAACATATAGAAACATAACACATAAGTATATATCCATGCAACCATCATTCTAGCTAGGGTCGAGTCATCAATGGATGACCTTATCAACAATGCATACCACAACCTCATGCATGACGATAACCATTACATCATTGTACACTTGACCATATGCAAACATTAACATGCATAAGAAATGCATAACCAACCACTCACATGCATAAACACATGTAATCAAGCATCAATGAAAAATATGTGTAACCAAACCTACAAGAATGATACATGTAACCAATCATACAAGAATGTAACCAAACATACGAGAATGTAACCAAGATTATGAGAGAGAGAGAGAATAATGAGAGAGCTCCAAAACGGGACTGAAAAAAGGTTATCAACTGATCCTCAAAAGCCTTTTTATGAATGAGGCCTCTATTTTATTTATTTTCCATTATTTTCCTTCATTTTCCTCCTCACATGCAACCTATGACCTTTCACATCCATTTTCTCATAATTTCCATTATTTTCACAAACAAATGTGCCAAAAATGCCATTTTTCCCTTCCAAAGTTGTAATACTCTCCTACCACATCTACCCAAGCAACCATCCAGCCAGGGTAAACATGCAATTAGAGGCCACTATGATATGATTCAACCTACTAATTCACATTAAGGAAGTGGAACCGAAAAAAGCACACCATACAAACATTCAACATCAACATTAGGACCCTCAAGAACCAATCCAACCTCCCCCTGGGTCCCACTTAGCTTTTGGACCACTTGACCTTTGGAAGTTCTCATGCTATGGCTATGCCAATGTCTAGGGACCTTTGGACGCTCTCACATGCCTGCAAGCCAACGTCCAAGGACTATTGTGTACAGTTCTATTTGAGCATCCCCAAGATCTGAGCCACTTTTTCAGATCCAGAGCCTAGGTCATTGCCTAGAATTGAATGACATCTTTAGAACAGTAAAATGACAAGGAAATGACAGAACAAATGCAATCACTTTAATAAGACCTTGAATGGACCCCTACTAGCAATGATAGGCACTTCATCAAACATATCACGAATATGTAATCTACAGGTGTAATAACAAATCTGAGAATAGGAGTCTAATACTTAGCTAACAATCACTAAGAAACATTGATGCCTCAACACATCAACCACCATTTCATCCATTAGGTAATATATATATATATATATATATATATATATATATATATATATATATATATATATATATATATATATATATATATATATATATATTGTTCATTCATTTACAAGTAAAAACATGAGGAGATCCATACATAACTATTGTCATAAAACACATATATAACTAGCATACTAGTAACAAAAATACCCATGAAATCACAACCATATAAACCGCATATAACCAATATAATACTCACAGAAATACAAGGTGAAATAACCTCATATTGATGATGAAAAATACAAACCTGGGATGGGACTTCCACATTCCACCCGACCGTAGAATGGTTGAGCCAAATCTCTCTTCAGTCATTCAACCTCGTGCCATATTCCAAGCATGAATGTGGGATATCATAGAACACAACAATCTAAAACCATCCAGGGCTTCCAAAGTCCATCCACCTCAACCCATCAAACAATGATTCCACCTCACAATCAGAGATCACAAAACCATCATTATATTGGTCTCTATCCAAGCCTTCTAGGACTTCCAGAGCGTTTGTTCCAACCAAGGCTTCCAAAAACTAATAACTCAAACCAAGCTAAGGAAACACAAGAACCAACCAAAACAAAATAAGGAAATAAACCCACAATATCCATGGCTATCTATGAAATGGAAAGGCTAGGCAATCCACTATCAATCCAGGAAATCATGCACGCTAGTGATAGATCATGAAAAAAATACACATGCATATGCCAAGCATGCCAAAACTAGTGAGGAAAACATACATGCAACTTGATACCTGCAAGTAAATCCACTGTAGTTGTTGATCCCAATGTCCTCTTGCACTTTCCTGCTCTTCCCTTGCCTTCTTGCTTCAAAAATCCAAGTATGCCACACCCTCCAAGAGTGCTCCAAGAAAACTCAAAGTATCCAAGAATATGAGAGAGAGAGAGAGAGAGAATAATGAGAGAGATCCAACACTGAACTGACAAAATGTTACACTGACCAAGCCTACCAACTAATCCTCAGAAGCCTTTTTATTAATGAGGCCTATATTTTCTTCATTTTCCTCCTCACATGCAACTTGTGACCTTTCACCTTCCTTATCTCCTAATTTCCATTATTTTCATGATTAAAATGCCAATTAATGCCTCTTGCCTTTCCAAAGCCTTTGCCAATTTCCTTAGCTGTAATAAACCAAATGAACACCCACTAGGATTTTTTTTCCCACCATTCAACTTAGAATACATGTCCCATGACCATGGTCTTATATATTTTTACATGGATTTTTAACCAGGGATGTTACAAAACCATCTCCCTTTGGGGAACACCATCGTCAGTGTTCAATGACACCTATAACCAACGAGACTTCTGAAAACAAAACATATTGCCCATGGAGCTTTATAACATAACTCATTGCAGTATTTACAATGACCATATGCTAAAACATGACAAACATATTGTTTAAAGGAGCCTTATAACACAACTCATTACGATATTTGCAATAATAACCACATATTCATATACACACACTTTCTTCACCCAAAAAATAGTTATATTGTCCATGGAACTTTATAAATCCAACTCGATACAGTATTTATAATAATACACACATATAAACATATCCACATTTTCTTAGCCATCAAATAAAAGTATATGGTAACTTTATCTGCAACAAGGGAATCCAGAGGCTAACACCTCCACCCTCAAAGTAATACCAAGATTCACCTCCTTCCAAGGAAGTCTAAAATCAAATGTCAAAGTCAAAGTTTCATCCAATGCCCATCGCTACAATCCTGCGCCACTTGCCCTCAAAGTAATACCAGGATTCACCTCCTTCCGAGGAAGTCCAGAATCCACTGTCAAAGTTAAAGTTTCAACCAATGCCCAGCACTACAATCCTGCACCACTTGCCCTCTTAGTGAATAGTTAAAAACTCATTGTTATATGGTGCACTCCCAATGTGCATCTGATTCCATCTGGAAATGCTAATTACCAAAAAAAAATTATACCTGACCTTCCCATCTATGCTACACAATCCCGTGGGAAATCTGGTCACCCCCTTCCATGCAGTCACACATCTTCCAAGTTTCACTGGCACTCCCATACCAGGTAATCCATCCCTTGGCAAGGCTTCCTCACATCAAAAGATACAAAACCAAGGCATATCCCTACCTCAAAACCATCATGTTGGTCTAGCATCCTCATGGTAATCAATGGACACTATTGGGTACCAGTGTCCCATAATGGCCCTACTTTGAAGTTCTTCCCCAACATACTACTACATGGTCCAATTCCTTTCATTGATGCTGCTAATTCTTGTAGTCAATTTCAACCACCCAAGCAGGCATTTTTGCTTCCTGTGCCAAGCACATAACTTCCATTAGATTTAAAATAAATTGAAATAAATTCACATCATACCTCATTGGTAGCTCATCATTAAGGTGCACTTGAAATCTTGTTTACTTCTTGTCACAACAAATCAAGCTAGCATCTTTGACCAAATCAACATGTATAAACATATCACATTAGTTTAGCTCAAAACGCAACCATCATAGATCAAAATCATAAATCACATGTAACCATCATTCATAGATCACATGTAATCATCATAGACCAAAATCATAAATCTCATGCATAATAAAACTAAAATAAAACACTGATACTTATCCTTTAATAAATCCTTAGCTTCTACATTTGTCCTTATTCTGTACACACACTGGATCATTTTCCACACCCGACTAACACCCACTTCCTTCTCCCCAACCATGTGCACATACACATAGTGTGCATCACAAACATATAACCACACACAACATACAACACCATGAAATAGATGCACCTACACCTGAGATACCACACATACATCTACACCCAGTATACAACACAACACAATACATATGCCTACATCTAGTGTACACCACCACACAATACATTCACTTACACCTGATGTACAACACCATACATATACTTACACAGAGTACAACACAATGAATACACATGTCACGATACCACAACTACAAAATGCACATACATTGTACTGCACGTACACAACACACCATGTATGACATGCACGTAACACCACATGTACACTAGTACCATAGGTAAAACATGTACATAGTACCATGTGTACACAACACCACTTGCATGACATGTGCACAACATCACATGTACACAGTACCACCTTCAAAATGTGTACACAACACCACATGTACACTACACCACCTTTACAACTTGTGAACAATACCACATGTACATAGTACCACATGCACAACATGTACATGATACCACATGTACAAAACATCACATTCACAACATATACATAACACCACATGCACACAACACCACATGTACAACATGTACATGACACCACATGCTCACAACACCACATGTACAATCATTCACACAACACCATATGTACATAACACCATATGTACAACATGCACACAACACCATATATACATATCACTACATATACAACATGTACATAGCATCCTATGTACACAACACTGCATATCCAACATGCGCACAACACCATATGCACACAACACCGCATATCCATCGTGCGCACAGTGTAATATGTACATAGCACCGCATATCCAATGTGTACATAATAGCATCTATACCCAACACTGCATATGCAACATTCACACAACACTATCTGTATCACCTTGTACATAATCCTTACATAAACAACATGTACACACACTATATATACACAACATTACACATGCACAACATCACAGATGCAACATGTACAACATATACAACATATGCACAACAATAGTAGCACACATCCAAAACCACACTGTCTCTACCAAGAAACCTTTCTTCGAGTATCTTATCCATGTTTGTCCCAGCATGTCACAGACCACACCACTTTCATTTCACTGATGTATCCCTCGGTATAACCTGCCCATAATATAGACATAATATAATCATATAATAGCAACTCATAACCACAAGACACTGACCTCATATATTTGTTAGGGCTACTCCTCCCAAGTGATTCCTCATAAGACCAAGAACCTATTCATGCCATTCACCTACATAAGTAATCATTCTTCCACAAGAATGATCCCTTATGACCTCATCAGACAATGACACAGATACATAGATACATACATACATACATACATATACGTAATCTATTATGAAACCAGCTCAAGAAAAGATAGAAAAGATAGATCAACACCTTAGAATTCAGCCTCTTCGAGGGGGCAACCTCCTTTACATTACATAAATGAACAATTCTTGGATGATTCAAATGACAAAACCTCCTTTCTATATATAGGAGTCTAAGGAGTCACAATATAATCCAGCTGACCTAACAGTAATAATATAAAGCCACAAAAATAAAAATAGAGGGATTCTATGGGGCACAGTAATAACAATATGGGGGCAATGGGGGCACAACAATATTAATAAGGGGTATAACTACAATAGTAATGGGGTAATCACTAGTATTATAGGGACCCAACATGCCCCTCTCCTTCAAAAAAGTGTTGTACTCGACGCTTGAGTAGTTCTGGATACTTCTGCATAAAATTATCATCCTCCCATGTGGAATCTTCAGCGGATAAGTTCTTCCACTTGATAAGATACTCTGAAATTGATCGATTTCGTAGCTGTCGAGTTCTTGTTTCTGTGACTGCTTCCGGTTCCAATATAATTTTTCCTTCCTCGTCAAGTTCTGGCAATATTGTTTGAACTAGTAGCTTGTTGCCTATAACCTTCTTTAAACACGAAACATGGAAAACTGGGTGCAATCGAGAAGCTGCAGGAAGCTCCAATTTGTATGCCATAGTACCAATCTTTTGCAACACCTTGTACGGACCATAATACTTTGGTGATAATTTATTATCCTTCTTAGCTTGCTTGAGAGACATTTTCTTATATGGTTGTAGCCGTAGGAATACCCAATCACCTACATCAAAACTTCTTTCACTGCGATGTTGATCTGCCTGTTGTTTCATTCTATTCTGTGCCAACACGAGGTTATCCTTTAAGATTTGGAGGACTTCTTGTTGATGTTCGATGTGATGTTACACTGCCTAAACCTTAGAATTTTCTCTTAAATATGATGTGATGGATGGTGGTTCATACCCATAAAGTTCCATAAATGGGGTCATTTTTGTTGTTGTATGGAAGGAAGTGTTATACCACCATTCAGCTGGAGGCAACCATTTGACCCATTGTGTCTGTTTATCAGATACAAAGCAATGAAAATATCCTTCCAAACATTTGTTTACTATCTCAGTTTGCCCATCAGATTGAGGATGATAAGATGAGCTATGAGCTAACTGAGTACCAAGGAAAGAAAATAATTTTGTCCAAAAATTTCCAGTGAAAATGGGATCTCTGTCACTTACAATAATCTTTATGTTTCGAATTCTTTCCATAAATGCAGTAGAAATTGTACTGGCTTTAAATGGATGTGATAATGCACAAAAGTGTGCATACTTGGTAAGTCTGTCAACTACCACCATGATGACACTCTTTCCCTCAGACTTGGGTAAACCTGTGATAAAATCCATTGAAACCTCCTCCCAATGTTGGCTTGGAATGGATAAAGGTTGTAATAGACATGGTGTCTTCATTGTTTCAACTTTATTTTTTTGGCAAACCAAACATTCCGCCACAAACTTTTGAATATCTGATTTAAGGCCATCCCAAAAAAAATCCTTCTTAACCATGTGGTAAGTTTTTAAAAATCCTGAGTGCCCTCCTAAGGGAGAAGTGTGCAATTCCATAAGAATCTTTTGTTTTAGCTGGGAATTCTTACAGAGGTATAAGCGATCTTTGTACCATAACGAATCATTTTGCCAGCTAAATGTATCAGACGTACTGGAATCTTGTTGTAACTTTCGAATAAGTGCGCTGTTAAGTTATGGTATGTTCTATGCTTATAACAGTTTACTTCTTTTTCTTATTATATTCCACTGATTAGCAATCACATGTACATAAAGTAAAGTGCAGATAGAACATTAAACGATTGACAGAAAACAAGCCAAGACAAGAGACACAAGATGTGGCGGCTAGCCAGGGACAAACCCCACAATGTGTGGGGAAACCCTTTGATCAAATATTCTTTTATCTTCAATAATTCAGCAGAGAGAAATAGTACAATAAATCTGATTCATATCAGCAGTAGCAAACCCTAGATCAGCAACATCAGCATTAGCGGCTTCATTATCAAACTAGGGCAGACCATATCTCACAAACCGACCGTCGAATTGACTTCATTCCACCACCAAACGTTTCAGCTTCCAGAGGAGGTTCAGATGAACCTACAGCGCAGTTCAGATGAGGAGATCTTCTAGGCCACGCAAGTCAATCTTTACTTCTGCAGTTGCAGCTTCAGTTTCAGCAGTTTCCGGCTTCAAACTAGGGCAGTCGATATCTTGCAAACCGTTCGTCGGATTGACTTCTTTCCACCACCAAAAGTTGTGGCTTTCAAAGGAGGTTCATATGAACCTATAGCGCAGTTCCAAAGAGGAGATATTCTAGGCCACGCAAGTCAATCTTTACTTCTGCTGTTGCAGCTTCAAATTCAACAGCTTCCGGCTTCACATGTGTGAGAGAGACAGACCCATTTCAGCGCAATAGAGAAGAGACTCATATCTGCGCAGTAGAGAGAGAGAGATGTGATGAGATGAGTGAGTCCAAATGAGGAAAAGTCCTCTTATATTTATACACAACGTTGGTGGGTGAATAGATGCGACTGTTGGGCTTCTGAGCCTACATGAGTTGTAGGTCGGCTTGATAATAATTCCATAATCAAAATAAATTCATATCTCCATGAATACTTATCGGAATCGGATGATCTTTATATCAATCTTACACCTCTCAATGAGAGGAATCTAATAAAAATATTATCAGCCATGAATAAGATGACCCACATGAAGTTTTGCCCTGGTTGCCAATTTTAACACTCCCTCTCAACCATGGAGAACTTCATCTGCAATCTGTCTATCGGTCGTTACTATTCATCCATCAAATGCACTGCCCTGTACAGCCTGACCCTTGCCCTGGTCTACTCTATTCTACCTGTTCTGCTTTGTCTTGTTCTGCCCTGCACTGATCTGTACTATTTTGCTCTGTTCTGCTCTGCTCTTGCATTGTTCTATTCTGCTCTGCTTTTGTCCGAATTATGAAGAAGAAGAAATGATCGAGGATGTATCATACTGACTCAAAGTCAGTCTCAGAGTATGTACCACTGGTCCCAGACCAGTCTCAACCAACCCAAAGTCAGCGTCATAGTGAGTACAACTCCAATGGTCCCAGACCAATATCATCCTCCACTGACTCAAAGTTAGTCTCAGAGTATGTACCACTGATCCCAGACCAATCTCAACCGACCCGAAGTCAGTGTCATAGTATGGTACAACTCCTACCACTGGTCCCAGACCAGTATCATTGATCCCAGATCAATGGAGGTCATCCTAGCGTAGGGAGTACGGTAGTTACAACGATGCGTCCATCGGTACTACTATGGTCCCTAACTTCATTTCCCTGCTCATTGATCAGATGAGAGGTACTTCCCATGAGTCCCAGACTGCATGGGTAGGATGCCTCGACAGGAGAACTAATCAATCTTGTCCTCACAGGAGAACACATCAATCCTACTACAATTGCCATGGAGAACACATCAATCCAGGCCTCACAGGAGAACACATCAATCCTGCTACAATCGCCGTGGAGAACACATCAATCCAGGGTGCCATGGGGAACACATCAATCCAGGCCTCACAGGAGAACTAATCATCCTGCTACATAGGAGAGCGAATCATCCTGTTCCACAAGAGAGCGAATCATCTTGTCCCACAAGAGAGCAAATCATCTTATTCCAGTGTGCACCACCAGGGGAGGGTGAGTCACCCTGTGGTCATATGTTGCTCCAATAGGAACCGCAAGCCCTCAGAGCTCCTAGAGCTCAATGTATGCAACATGCAGGACCCTTGTACAAGGGTTTCTTGCCGACTCCAAGTCGTTTGGGAAAATCACAGATTAGATCTTTCCTCGGGGCTTTGACAAGGTGTATCAACCTGTACATCATCTTAATGTGATGGAGCTTCCTTGCTCATCGACTTACCATATCCTAGATGATGTCTATCTGCTGGAGCAATTGACGAATACGGGATTCCTCAATAATCGAATCCCACCTCTGGTTGTTACAGAGAATCACAGTGGTATCCAATGTAAATCCAAACAGCTCACTGAAGAGCTTTCGCAACCAGACTACCTCACACGAGGTTATGCTAGCAACAATATATCCTACTTCGGCGGTGCTCAAAGCCACCGACTTCTGCTTCCTTCTCATCCAGGATATCGAAGCAGATACCAATGTGAAACAGTACCCGAAAGTGCTCTTACGGTCCACCACACTGCCTGCCCAATCAACATCAGTATATCCAAGTAGTCTCACATCTCCGACAGTGTATCTTAATCCATGAGAGATTGTGTCCTGAAGACATCTCAGAAGATTCCTGGCATCAATCCAGTGAGGCTCAACAAAATATGAGCTCACAATGCTAACTGCAAAACATATGTTCGGACGGAGGTTCACCAAGAACATCAATGCGAATGAGTTTTTGAAACTCAGAGGCATTTCCCAAGTCTGGTCCGACATCACTACCATATAACTTCTAAAAGTTAAGATCCTTGAGGTAGTCACAGGCTTGCAGTCCATCATACTGAATCTTTCCAATATATTTACCACATATTTTCCTTGAGATAGGAAAATTTCCCTTGGCTTCTGCCACACTTCAAGTCCTTGGTCCTTCATTTCAAATTCAGAAGCCATCTCCCTCTTACATTTGTGAATGAGAGGGTTTGCACCTATTAGAAAGAGGTCATCCACATACAACACCAGTATGAGAGGCTTGTCATCTTCAACCTTAAAGTAAAGGTTAGGATCAGCTTCACTCCTAGTGAATCCCAGCTTCATTAAGTAGCTATCGATCCTCTCATACCATGCTCGGGGTGCTTGCTTCAGCCCATAGAGAGCCTTCTTCAACCTGCATACATGAGATTTTCAATCATAAATCTCAAATCCTTCGGGTTGCTCCACGTAGACCTCTTCTTTGATCGAGCCATGCAAGAACGCAGTCTTGACATCCATCTGATGTAGGTTCCATCGTTCTGAAGCGGCAAGGGCTATGATCGAGCGGATGGTTGTATATCTGGCAATAGGTGCAAATATCTCATCATAGTCTATACCTTCCTTTTGGGAGAAACCTCAAGCAACAAAACAAGCCTTATACTTTTCCGTGCTTCCATCTGCTGCATGCTTTATCTTGTAAAGCCATTTTGAAGTAACAATTGTCTTGTCCGGGGTCTGGGAACTATTTCCCAGACATCATTCTCCATAATAGACTCATATTCTATGGTCATAGCATCCTTCCATAGTTAATGCTTGATGACATCTGAGAATGATGAAGGTTCATTTTGTATGATCGTGCTCATGATGGTCAGGTATCCCTGATACCTGTTAAGTTTCTTACTTTGATGGAAGGTTCCTCAGGGTGCAGCATGTCCTTCAGCATCATCAAGTATCCCCCTAAGCCATGAAGGCCTCTTCCTAGAAGAGGAAGGCTCATGTGGATGAGGATCAATCGGATCCATGGGTTCTTCTACATCAGGCAATGATTCATCATCCTTTTCTTTCGGTTCCCTGGTGTCGGCTTCTTGAGAGCTACTCAAAGTCATCAGATTGTCCACCTTGCTGAGAGCCATATCTTTGTCAAAAGTGACATCATGACTAATCACGACTTCCCTTTGACCGGTGCTGAACATTTCTTCAGGAGTTTAGGAACCCAATGCTTGATGAGGGCATCGATTTTGTACATATACGGCAGTGATTGTAGTTTCAGCCCATAGAAACTTTGGAAGTCTTTAATCATGTAGCATGGCCCGGACCGCTTCCATCATCGTGTGGTTCTTCCTTCCCACCACACCATTCTGCTCAAGAGTATGTGGTGTAGTAGTCTCCCTCTTAATGCCAACCTCAGGTATGCCTGATTAAACCAATTGTAATATATCGGAGGTCTTGCTTTGGCTTGAGGGGAATGGTCCCCTTTTGAGCTTTCCTTTGGCACATCCCGGACATACACCTTCTTTCTCTACTTGGAATTCGGGCATCCCTGTTACCATCTGTCTTACATCCGGTAGAGCTTTGTAATGAAGGTGGGCAAACCTCCGATGCCAAAGTTCAGACATGGCACTTAGTAGACTTCCATCGACCTAATATAATGAATCAAAACTAAACCCAAGTGTAAAGGCATATTTAACATTATTTTTCCATATACGTACCTTGCCATCGCTGAAGGTTACCTTGAAGCCTTTGTCTTCCGTTGCCGAGATGGACACTAGGTTCTTTTTGAGGTTAGGTGCATTTCATACATCCTGGAATTTCTAGCCTTCTTGAATGCTTGTCCTCTTCCTTGATTCCCAGCTCTCTTCTTACCTTTGCTGTTGAATTTATCATTCCTTTGATTGTCATCAGAGGGATTTCGAGTTGCACCACTGCATACTGTACCATGCTTCTCTAATCATGATTATCATCATGCTACCAATGTCCATGATTTTATCCATCATAATGCTGATCAAACTAGTGTGCATCATCATCATGATATCCTATATTTCCATGATCTCATGTTGCCCTTTATGTCCATGATCTCATTCATCATGATGCTCATGATCTCATGCAAATGTAACATCGTCATTTTCTTCTAGCCTTAGGTCCAGCCTTTCCTTTTGATTTAGTCTCGGAATTATTTCTTTTCTTTGCATGAGAAGAAAAGGTAGCAGGAGGACCTTTAGGCATGGGAATTTCCTACTCTTCTACCCTTGTTTTTTCTTGAATGCATCTAGCCATTAATTCCTCGAAACTAGGAATTACATTATAGTTCAAAAGAGTAGTCCTGAACACATACAAATCAAATGGCAATCCTCCAAGAGTTGTGAGTGCCACTTCTCTGTCAGTAATAGTTTCCCCAATAGATAGGAGATCGTTCTTGATCTCGGTGATTCTTAAGAAGTATGCTTGCATACTTTCATCTTTACCCTTCTTGATTTCCCTCAACTTATTTCTAAGAAACAAAACTTGATTTGCATCATTAACTTTAAATAAACTCACCAGTCTATCGTAGATTTCCTTGGAGGTGTCCAGTTCAGAGATGTAGGCCACCAAGTGCTTGTCGATAGAGTCCCGGATGATCTTCTATTGTTTTGACTTCTCCATTTTTTCATTTGTTCCAGGCAGCAGCGGATGCATTTCATGGAGGCTCAACAATATTGCCTCTCACTGATCCAACACTCCTTGATTCTCAAGGGTTAGATCGATAGACATCTTCCATCCGTGATAGTCAGCTTTCTCATGGAGCTTGTCTTCAGCAGGAAAGAGTGTTGAGGACCCTATAGTTCTTTTAGGATAGCCTTGCCAATATTCTCTTCGATGATTGCTCTTGCTCTTGCTCGGGCTTTGTCTTCACCTCAGCTCTGATACCATGTTAAGTTATGGTATGTTCTATGCTTATAACAGTTTACTTCTTTTTCTTATTATATTCCACCAATTAGCAATCACATGTACATAAAGTAAAGTGCAGATAGAACATCAAACGATCGACAGAAAACAAGCCAAGACAAGAGACACAAGATGTGGCGGCTAGCCAGGGACAAACCCCACAATGTGTGGGGAAACCCTTTGATCAAATATTCGTTTATCTTCAATAATTCAGCAGAGAGAAATAGTACAATAAATCTGATTCATATCAGCAATAGCAAACCCTAGATCAGCAGCATCAACATTAGCGGCTTCATTATCAAACTAGGGCAGACCATATCTCACAAACCGACCGTCGGATTGACTTCATTCCACCACCAAACGTTTCGGCTTCCAGAGGAGGTTCAGATGAACCTACAACACAGTTCAGATGAGGAGATCTTATAGGCCACTCAAGTCAATCTTTACTTCTGCAGTTGCAGCTTCAGTTTCAGCAGTTTCTGGCTTCAAACTAGGGCAGTCGATATCTTGCAAACCGTTCGTCGGATTGACTTCATTCCACCACCAAAAGTTGTGGCTTTCAAAGGAGGTTCAGATGAACCTACAACGCCATTCCAAAGAGGAGATCTTCTAGGCCACGCAAGTCAATCTTTACTTCTGCTGTTGCAGCTTCAAATTCAACAGCTTCCGGCTTCACATGTGTGAGAGAGAGAGACCCATTTCAATGCAGTAGAGAAGAGACTCATATCTGCGCAGTAGAGAGAGGGAGAGATGTGATGAGATGAGTGAGTCCAAATGAGGAAAAGTCCTCTTATATTTATACACAACGTTGGTGGGTGAATAGATGCGATTGTTGGGCTTCTGAGCCTACATGAGTTGTAGGTCGGCTTGATAATAATTCCATAATCAAAATAAATTCATATCTCCATGAATACTTATCGGAATCGGATGATCTTTATATCAATCTTACACCTCTCGACGAGAGGAATCTAATAAAAATATTATCAGCCATGAATAAGATGACCCACATGAAGTTTTGCCCTGGTTGCCAATTTTAACATGCCCACACTTCTTTGTCATTCTTGCATTCCTCCCTTACTTCGTTTATCCAATCTGGTTGGATAATAGAAATGGCGCACAACAATTCTTCCATATCCTCATCCTTTCTTGAGAGTGCATCTGCCACCACATGTTGCTTCCCTTTTTTGTAGATGATTTCAAATTCATAACCCAACATCTTTGTGACCCACTTTTGTTGCTCTTCAGAGGATAATCTTTGTTCTAAAAAGTATTTAAGGCTATCATGATCCGTTTTTACCTTGAAGTGTCTTCCCATTAGGTAGGGTCGCCATTTCTTAAGTGCATGGAGTATTGCCAACATTTCCTTCTTATAAATAGCTTTGCTTAAAAACTTTCCCTTGATTGGATGACTTTCAAAAGAAATGGGTCTTTCATCTTGCATTAGAACAACACCAATTCCATTTCCTAAAGCATCGCATTCCACAATAAAGGTTTTTGTGAAGTCTGGTGTAGCTAAGACCGGTGCTTGGCACATTGCCTCTTTAAGATGTTCAAAGGCTTTTGTTGCTTCCGGAGTCCATAAAAATGCATCTTTCTTCAATAATGTTGTTAGAGGTGTTGCTATTCTCCCATAATTCTTAACAAACTTGCGATAATACCCTGTCAACCCGAGAAATCCTCGCAGATGCTTTATGGATGTGGGGATTTTCCATTCCTTAATGGCTTTAATTTTGCTAGGGTCTACCTTAACTCCTTCATGAGATACAATATGACCCAGATATTCCACCTCCTGGACTCCAAAGAAACATTTGGATCTTTTGCATATAATTGTTTCTCCTCCAATAGTTGTAGCACCCTGTCAACATGTTCAACATGATCCTTCCAAGACTTGTTGTAGATTAGTATATCATCAAAAAATACTAACACAAATTTTCTAAGGAATGGTTTGAAAATTGAATTCATCAAACCTTGAAATGTTAAAGGTGCATTGGTAAGGCCAAAAGGCATGACCAAAAATTCATAATGACCCTCATGAGTTCTAAATGTTGTTTTCGGAATGTCTTCAGTCTTCATTCTGATTTGATGATATCCTGAACGAAGATCCAACTTGGTGAAGTAAATTGATCCATGCAATTCATCCAGTAATTCATCAATGACAGGAATGGGGAACTTATCTTTAATAGTGAGCTTGTTGAGCTCCCTATAATCCGGACACATGTGCCATGATCCATCCTTCTTGTGCACCAATACTGCTAGAGCAGAGAAAGAACTTTGACTCGGTTGAATTATACCAGCCTCTAGCATTTCTGCAACCATACGTTCAATTTCACTCTTTTGGACATAGGGATATCTGTACAGCCTAATGTTTGGAGGAACACTTCCTGGAATCAGATGAATAGCATGATCATGATCACGCCTAGGTGGGAGACCTTTGGGAGTCTCAAATACCTTGGAATGATTGTCTAGGACTTTTTGGAGATCTGGAGAAATAGATGATTCCAATGTGGAAACATCTAGCGAACATAATTGTGCAATTACACCTCTTTGCTCCTTTTTAGAAGCTTTGTCATACCATTAGAGCTGATTATCTTTCCTGGTTTCCCTACAATACCCCTTAATTCAACTTCCTTTCCTTTCGTAGAAAATTTGATGAAAAGTTCTTGAAAATTAAAAGCTATTGTACCCAAGGATTGTAGCCATTAGACTCCTAGTACAACATCAGCACCTCCCATTGGAATGGAAAACATTGGGCTAGTCAATACATATTCTCCCATGGATAGCTTGATATTATGGCACTTTCCAGAGCAATTTATTGTTCCTCCATTTGCAATCATCACTTGACACTCTGGTGCTGGATATAGGAAGAAATTCAATTCTTTTGCTACCTTACAATGAATAAAATTGTGGGTGCTTCTTGAATCAATCAACACTATTACCTTTTTCTTCTTGATTTGTCCTTCTATCTTGATGGTTTGAGGAGTGGTAATTCCCGCCAATTCATTACAAGATATGGTCAGATTTATTTGTTCTTCATCTAGGCTTTGTTCCTGGAGTATATCCTCTTCTTTTGACCTTTCTTGATCCTTTTCTTCTTCCTCTTCACAATCTATGTAGAATAATTTCTTCTCAGCACACTTATGACCTTTAGTGTATTTGCTATCACAACTGTAACAAAGCCCTTTTGCTCTTTTTTCTTCCAATTTTTGTGGTGTAAACCTTATAGGTTGTGGAAGACTAGGGGCAACAACACTTCCATCTTTATAGTTGTGAGTGGTATGCTTCCTGGTTGCCATAATTTTGATTTCAATTTTTCTTGCTAACCTGAATGCCTTCTCTAATGAATCAGGTTCCCAAAGGTGAACATCATGTTGGATATTATCCTTTAAAGACCCTATGAGCACATCAATCCTATGGTCCTCTGGAATATCTTTTACCCTTATGTTCAATTTTTGGAACTCCTCAATGTGCTCCATTATTGAACCCTTTTGTTTGAGACTTATCAATTGGCTAAAAAAAGTGTTGCTTTTTGTATCCTCATAATGTGCTACCAATTATTCTGTAAAAATTGCCGACGTGATAAATTGTTTATGAGAGTAAAGCCATTGATACCATACAAACTGATTTGGTTCCAAATATAAAGTTGCCATACGTACCTTTTGTGTGTTTTTCACATTATTGAGATCAAAGAATTTCTCCATTTGTAATATCCATGTGGTGGGATCCTTGCCATCAAACTTCCTCATATCGATTTTTGGAATATGGTGAGTCTTCGATCCAACATTAGAGTCTATGGAATCATGATTAAAATTTCTTTTGTTCTCATCATGAGTTTCCTTTAGTACCCTTTCACCCTTAGTGACCATTTCTTGTAGCAACTTATTCATATTTATCTTCAATTCTTCCATCTTATCATCCATGCCATCAATTTTAGCTTCTACGCCTTTCTTTAAACAATCCATCTTAGCTTCTACACCTTTCTTTAAACCATCCATCTTAGCTTCTACATCTTTCCTTAAACCATCCATCTTAGATTCTGTTGCTTTTTGTGCAAGTGACACTTGTTGCACTTGTTCTTGTAATTTTGATATATCATATAGTATTTCTTCTTCTTCTTCATGAGTCATGCTAGAGCTTTCAGGTTCCTTACTAGGTGTTTGCATTTTCTTTCCTCGGGGCATCAACTACCGATAATAATGCTCTATTATGCCCTTTGAATTCCTTCAAAATAAATTTTCAAACCAAGCTTAAGCAAAAATTTAAGAAAATCTACACACATTTTTTCACTTTGTAGGAGCTCGACATTGCCTCTGATGTATCTCTGTACTTTCCGATCATCTACTTCTGAATTTTTGACCTGCAGTATCCCTTTGTTTCCTCTTTCCAATGCCACGAGTCTGACCCAAATTGGATTCTCCAAGGAAGAGTTATACGAAATCTCCCACAGTGACTTGATTATAGACTAGTTCAGTAGAGCGAACTTGTACGACCTGCCACGAGTCACTATTTCAATTGGATCTGAAAAATGCATACAAGAAACTACAGTGCATCCTCTTTCTGTACCTTTTTATGAAATTTCAATCTGATCCCCAGAGAGAAATTTATGACGATTTTCCCCAGGTCACCTGTTTGGAATATAATTCGGGAGTCTGCAAAAAGACCAACTTCCTCAGATCATATCTCCACAAATATAGCATGAAAAGCTCTGAAATTCGGACCCAAGGTTCAGCGCGATTTCTTCTCAAATGGGTTTTTTTTGCAACTTCTGAAACGTCGAAGAAAAAAGTTATATTTTTTTTTTATTATTTTGAGGAAAAACCTGTGAACAGTTTTGAAACCAACGTTTCGAACTAGCTTAGTGAGTCCATCATCAGGGCAATGAGATTTGTTTTTGAGAAGAGAGAGCGTGTAATTACGGAGCTTATTAATATTTATTTGAAAAATATTGTTGTTGTCTTCATTTGTAGTCGCCTTATAAATGATAAATTAATTAATACTTATTTAATTTATTTATTTAGATAGGTATTTATTATATTTATTATATATTATTATTATTTATTTATTTAGTTTTAATTTTATTATATTATTGTTTATATATATATATATATATATATATATAATTTAAATTTCAAATAAAATAAATCTATTATTTATTATTATTATTATTATTATTATTTTTATTTATTTATTTTTATTTATTATTATTATTATTATTATTATTATTTATTTATTTATTTTTATTTATTTATTATTATAATTATTATTATTATCTTCCCTCTATTTTTTTAATTAATTAATTAATTAATTATTTATTTATTTTATTTGAAAATTCCATGATGACCTATTTGGAGTAGCGTAACCCTAGAATCCAAAGCTCTGATACCAAATGTTATGAAACCAGCTCAAGAAAAGATAGAAAAGATAGATCAACGCCTTAGAATTCAGCCTCTTCAAGGGGGAAACCTCCTTTACATTACATAAATGAACAATTCTTGGATGATTCAAATGACAAAACCTACTTTCTATATATAGGAGTCTAAGGAGTCACAATATAATCCAGCCGACCTAACAATAATAATATAAAGCCACAAAAATAACAATAGAGGGATTCTATGGAGCACAGTAATAACACTATAGGGGCAATAGGGGCACAAAAATATTAATAAGGGGTATAACTACAATAGTAATGGGGTAATCACTAGTATTATAGGGACCCCACATAATCATTAGCATAAACAATCATGATCCTGTTAGACAACGATATGCATACATACACATACATACATATAAACATCAACATAAAATAATAAGGATATAGTAAGTCAATGACATACATACATACATATGTACATATAAAAATTAGCATAAAATAATCGTGATCCATGATGACCCTGTCAAACATGACATACATATATATGTACATGTATACACATATAGACATCAACAAAACCATGACGACAATGTAATTACTAGATATCATAGGGTCAAGGTTAACAAAACTCCCTTTATGCATGCAACACGTGTAACATTGAGAACAATAGTTCCCAACATAGCCAAGGCATATGACACCTCAAATCCATTCACCTTACATTTCTTTATTACCTTTCCCATGACTGTCATGCCATCGTCTATTTGCACTAATGGACCCAACCAGTCCAACTAGATGTCATACTCTTGCCTTCAACTTCCTTTATACATGCACCGAGTTTCATCTAGGCCTTACATCACGTGTTTGGTACCCACAAATCTCCTCGTACTCCATTAACTTTCCTCTTTCCCAGCCAATTCCCAAGACTCAAAACTTAAAATGAAAGCACAAGAAACAAACAAGAAGAAAACCATGAAAATCAATAACAATATGACACCGCGAACAGAGTGGTATGATCATGCACAAGGCATAACAAAACTGCAAATCAAATGCGAAAAAATCACAAAAGACAAAAAGGACAAGACTAACAATAGACACCATGACTCAATCCCCGTGGTTCCTAGTTCTTCCAAGTGAAAGCTCAACCTGAGCCTTCTTCGAGATTTCATGGCAGCGTCTTTTCCATGCAATCGCTTGCATCATACTGCCATCAACACATAATTGTCAGTGCATAAATAAACATAACAATACATTGGTTACCTTACCTTATTGTGCCAAGCATGTTGCTTGTAACTGAAGACATCTGCATCATCTCTGAAGGGATTCCAATTCCCTTGACAGATCCACCTGTAACTAGAAACTAGCTAATATACCTGTCAAATACATGTTCATGAATCTAGCACATATCTGCATAATTTCAAACAATATTAAGGTTAAGAAGACTTCCTATATGCAAAACACTCATTCATTTGGAATTAGGGTTTCCAATCATATCCAAAGAAATTTTTGCCCAGTTCCTTTCTTTTACTTTTTTACCTTGCTACAACTTAATCTTACTATGTACTATTAGATCACCCAACTGTTAGTTATATAAACACATCAATTGTTACCTTGTCACATTAATACCAAGCATGTTTCCTGCAACTATTTACACATGTCAACAACATGTTCCAAATATCAAGAAAATCATATCTATCAATTTGAAATCAGCCTTCACCAAGACTAACAATCATGTCATAATCCATAGTCAACTCATAGTCATTAGACGTAATGCTACAACTGTCACCTACTATAATCAAGTACATATGAATTGTCTCAACACATATGTGTTAATATAATCATCTTAAAACAAGATTGTTCATTCAGTCGATCTTACAGACACATACTCATATCATGTAACTAATCAAACATTCGGACAACAAATAAGCAACATAATAAACACCAACACTCAAACACCAATTAAACGACATAATCAAACATTCAACCACAAATTAGATGACGTAAGCAAGCTCATATCTTAATGTGTCTCAGGGGAGGCTATCTTGTCTGCATAATCAATCCAGATTAGCATGATATAACTTCACAACATATCAACTCAAAAATAAATAAGGTCGTGATATCCATAATAGTCACTAACTAACATGTTCACATCATAAACTCATAAACATTTGTCATTTATGCATATAAATCACATATGTACAACCATTCTAGATTAGTACAACACAATGTCAAAATAAGTCAAGTCATACCTGAATTTCATAACCCTAACCATCTACACAGGCCAATACAATTTAGCATGACACGTATAACATCAAGATAATAATGTAATAACCCTAATAATCATGTCACTAGCATATAACAATAAGAAGTTATATATCACGACCATCAACAACATATAACCTAATCGTCAAGCTAACTATCATATAACAACAAGAAGTTATATATCATGTTCATCATTAACATATAACCTAGTCATCAATCTAACTATCATATAACAACAACAAGTTATATATCATGTTCATCATCAACACATAACCTAGTCATCAAGCTAACTATCATATAACAACAACAATTTAACCTATAACATACTCATCAACAACATATAACATAATCATCAAATTAATTAACATAAAACAATAATAGCAATGCATACAACCACATGTTACTATCATTCATGACTATATGACCATACTAATTCACTAGCATCTACCATGCATGTAACCACAATAATCAATACTAGTATCCAAGAGTATGAGAGAGAAAGAATAATGAGGGAGCTCCAATGATGAACTGACAAAAGGTTACATTGACCAGGCCTACCAACTGATCCTTAGAAGCCCTTTTATTAATGAGGCCTCTATTTTCTTCATTTTCCATTATTTTCCTTCATTTTCCTCCTCACATGCAACCTGTGACCTTTCACCTTCCTTTTCTCCTAATTTCCATTATTTTCATGAATAAAATGACAATTAATGTCTCTTGCCTTTCCAAAGCCTTTGCCAATTTCCTTAGTCGTAATAAACTGAATGAACACTCACTAGAATGGTTTTTCCCACCATTCAGCTTGGAATATGTGTCCCATGATGTGGTCTTATATATTGTTACATGGATTTTTAGCCAGGGTTGTTACAAAAGCCTTTGCCAATTTTCTTAGCCATTAATAACCAAATGAACACCCAAACTAAGATGTATTTCCCAACATTCATCTTGGAATAAGTGTCCCATCAACTGTGGTTATTAATTTTTCCTTTATTAAATTTTATTACATGGAATTTTCACCAGGGTTGTTAAATTTTTCATGCATTGTTAGTTATGTGTTTATGGCAGTATGCTGCAAGGGATTACATGGTAAGGAAACTTCCATGAGATTATGAAGAAGGCTCAGGTTGATATTTTCACTTGGAGGCATTGGGAACCTTGTGGATTGATTCACAGTGTTTGTTGTTAGTCTTGTGCTTTTGGTATTTTGTGATTTTTTTCTGCTTGATTGCGGATTTGTTTACGTCTAGTGTATAGCAATACCGCTTTGTTTATGGTGTCGTATTGTTATTGGTTTTCATGGTTTTATCTTTCTTGCTTCTTGGTATTGCCTTTTATGTTTTGAAAGTCTTGGGAATTTGTTGGGAAAGAGGAAAGTTAGTGTATATCAGGGAGAGTTGAATGAAATATAGCAGGAAATGTAAGACTCAGATGAAGCCGATGCATGTATAAGGGCAGCTAAAGGCAAGATTATGATAGCTGGTTAGATTGGTTTGGTCCATTGGTGTAAATGGATGATGGAAAAATAATCATGAGAAAGGTAATAGGAAATGTAAATTAAATAGACTTGAGGTGTCACATGCCTTTGCCATGTTGGGAATCGTTGTTCTCAATGTTGTGCATGTTGTGAATAGATAAAGGGAGTTCTCTTAACCTTAACCTTATGATTTCTGGTAATTATGTTGTGATCAAGATTATGTTGATGTCTATATATGTATACACATATGTATGTCATGTCTAATAGGGTCATCATGGATCATTGATGTTTAATGCTAATATTTATATGTATATATATGTATGTATGTATGTATGTATGTATGTTTCTCCCTGACGGGGTCATTAGGAATCATTCTTGTGGGGGAATTCTTTCTTATGTAGGTGAATGGCATGAAAATATTCCTTGTTCATCTGGAATCAAGTGGGAATAGTACCATGAAAAATCTTTGAGGTCATTATGATGTGGATATGAATTAATATTATGTGATTATACCATGTCTATTTTTATGTTATGGACATGCTAATGTTGAGAGATACATCAGCGGAATGAAAGAAATATGATCTGTGGCATGCTAGAATAAACATGGATGGCAAAGAGACACTGAACTAAAGGTTTCTTGGTAGAGACAATGTAGTTTTGGATGTGTAGTGCTACTATTGTGTATGTTTTGTGCATATTATATCTTTAGTGATTGTACCTATGGTGTTGAGTGCTTGTTGTATATATGGTGTTATGTGCATATTGCATATGCAGTGCTGGGTATAGTTGGACCTATGTACATGTTGGATATGTGGTGTTGTGTACATATTGTACTGTGCACATGGTGTTATGTACATGTTTTATATGCAATGATATGTACATGTGGTTCTATATACATATAGTGTTGTGTGTATGATTGTACATGTGGTGATGTGTACATGTTGTACATGTGGTGTTGTGTGCAATTGGTGTTGTGTACATGTGGTATTGTGTACACATTGTACATGTGGTGTGATGTACATGTGGCGTTGTGTACATGTTGTGCAGGTGGCTCCATGTACATGTGATGTTGTTTACACATTGTGTAGGTGGTGTTGTGTATAGGTGGTACTATGTACATGTTGTACATGTGGTACTAGTGTACATGTTGTATTATGTGCATGTCATACATGTTGTGTTGTGTACATGAGATACTACATATGTGCATTGCATAGTCATGACATTGTGAACTATGTATTTGTTGTTTTCTACTATGTGTACATATGTGTATTTTGTTGTACACTAAATATAGGAGTATGTATTGTGTCATGTTGTACATCAGGTGTAGGTGTATGCATTGTGTGATGTCGTATGTTGTGTGGATGTATGTGTGTGATGTACATTGTTTATGTGTACATGATTGAAGAGAAGCAAAGGCACTGGGTTCCTGCAGGGGGTGGCAACTAATATAGTGTGTGTACAAAAGGAACAAAGGAAGCAGTAAGGACCAATGAAGGATAAGTATTAGTATTTTATTTCAGTTTTATTATATATATGACCTATGATTCTGATTTATGATGGTTATATGTGATCTATGATTTTGGTTTATGATGATTACATGTGATTCATGATTTTTATTTATGATGGTTGTGTTTTGAGCTAACCTAATGTGATATGTTTATACATAATTATTTGATCAAAGTCGATGCTAGTTTGATTTGTTGTTACAGAAAGTAAATAAGATTGCAAGTGTACCTTTTTGATGAGCTACCAATGAGATATGATGTGAATTTATTTCAATTTATTTTAAATCTAATAGCAATTATGTGCTTGGTGCTGGAAAGCATGGGAAATGCCCAGGTTGGGTGGTTGAAATCAATTGCAAGAATTAGCAAAAACATTGAAATAAATTGGAACAGGTAAGTGTATGTTGGTAAAGCACTTCAGGAGCAGGGCCATTGTGGGACATTGGTACCCAATAGTGTCCATTTATTTCCATGAGCGTGTTATGACTAGTGTGATGGTTTTGAGGCATGTATATTCCTTGGTTGTTGACCTTCTGATGCGAGGAAGCCTTGCCAAGGGATGGATCATCCAGGATAGGGGATGATGGGGAACTTGGAAGGTGAGTGACAACATGGAAGGGGTGATCAGATTACACGAGGGACTGTGTAGCAGAGAAGGGAAGGCTAGGGATGGATTTTTTTTTATCATTAGAATTCCCAAATGAAATTAGATGCACATTGGGAGTGTGACCTAGAACAAAGAGCCAGTAAATGTACGCTAAGAAGACAAGTTGCATAGGATTGCAGTGTTGGACATTGGATGCAACTTTGACTTTCACAGTTGATTATGGACTTCCTGAGAAGGAGGTGAACCTTAGAATTACTTTTTTGGGTGGAGGTGTAAGCCTCTGGATTCCCTTGTTTTTGATGTAGGCATCATATCCTTTTATTTGTTGGTTTAGAAAATGTGCATATGTATATATGTGGTTATTGTAAATATCATAATAAACTATGTTGTAAATCTCTAGTAAACTGTATGTTTGTCATGTTTCAATAGTGGTCATTGTAAATACTGCAACGAGGTATGTTATAAAGCTCCATGGGTAGTATGTTATTTTTTTCAGTGGTCTTGTTGGTTATAGGTTTCACTGAACACTGAGGACAGTGTTCCACCAAGGGGGAGGGTTTTGTAACAGCCTTGGTTAAAATTTCATATAAAAAAATATAAGACCAAGGTCATGGGACACGTATTCCAAGATGAGTGTTGGGAAATACGTCCTAGTGTGGGTGTTCATTGGTTTATTATGGCTAAGGAAATTGGCAAAGGCAACGACAAAGGCTTTCGAAAGGAAAAATGGCATTTTTGGCACATTTATTTATGAAAATAATGGAAACTAGGAGAAAATGAAGGTGAAAGGTCACATATTGGATGCTAGGAGGAAAATGAAGGAAAATAATGGAAATTAAAGAAAATAGAGGCCTCATTAATAAAAAGGCTTCTGAGGATCAGTTGGCAAGCTTTTTCTTAGGCTAGGTCAGTGTTACCTTTTTCTAGTTCAGTTTTGGAGCTATCTCATTATTCTCTCTCTCTCTCACTCTTGGACGCTTAGAGTTTTCTTGGAGCACTTTGGCATTGGATCAAGAAATGAATAGGAGGAAAGAGGAAGGAAGTAGCAAGCAAGGAAGAGCATGATCAATCAACTGCAAGAGGATTCTTTACAAGTATCGATTTGCATGTGTGGTTTCCTTGCTAGATTTGACATGCATAGTATTGCATGTGGTTCTTTGCTATTATGGAATGGATTTTGTCAGGTGTGATAGTGTTTTCAGCATAACCTTTCCATTTTTGGATAGCCATGGATTGATGGGGTTCTCATGTTTTGGTTGATTTGGATTGTTGGATGGATTCAAATCTGAGTGAGGTTGATCTCCAAAAGACAGAACACATGGCATAGTGATCCATCAATCGAATTGTGGATTGCGGTAAAGCCTGAGATATTTGGAGACAGGAAAATTCCTCACGATGTAGGTGGATAAATATAGTGGCATCCATGATTGTTTTTGCCTAGTTATCTGGTGGAGGTCATGGTAAAGCCTGTTATTATGTGTTTATTCCGTTGGCCTAGTGATCTGAGGTGGATTGCGATAAAGCCTGGTTCCTATTGATTAGGGTGATGTGGTTTAGCCTCGGGATGCTCTGGTTGGTTCTTTTGATTTTAATCCCACCTTCATGCTTGGAATATGGCACGAGGGTGATTGGATGAAGAGAGACTTGGCTTAGCCAATCTATGGTCGGGTGGAACGTGGTAGTCCCATACCGGGTTGGATTTTCCATCATTAATATGAGGTTATTTCTCCTTGTTATTTCCTAAGTATTAAACTAGTTTATATGTGGATTCTATGGCTGATGTACCCTTGATATTCCTATTTTTATTATGCTAGTTATAATCATGTATTATGACAATGGTGATGTATGGATTTCCTCATGTTTTGATTTGTAGGTGAATGAAAAATGTATTTATGACCTAATAGATGATAATGCAGCTAATGATATAAGGGAACAATGCTTCTTAGTTATTCTCAAATAAGTATGAGACCCCTATGCTTAGTTATTCTATTAAGACATGTAGCTTTCATGTTTGTGACATGTCTGACGAAATGCTTGTCATGGCTAGTAGGGGTCTAGTCTAGTCCTTGCTGATGTTTTTGCAAATGTTCCGCTATGAAATTTCATTTTTGAATGTTGGACACCTAATCGTCTATGGGTTAATGTGGAAGCTGAATAGCCAAAAGGAAGTCCAAGAGACCTTGAGATGTGGAACCCAACAATCAAACCATGTACTATAAATGTATATCAGTTGTTAATAAAAAATGTACTCTCATGTTTTATCTTTCATATTCCTTTACTGCCCATGTGTGTTTAACATGGTATCAGAGCGGGTACCTTCCTAACCTGCTCAATCTCATATTTGAGCCACCTATTTTGTGGCCTCTCTATGCATATTTGGAAGAGTGTTTCTGAGCAAGCGAGCATCTTGAACTGAGTTTTGTGATTTCTCTAGTTGACTAGTCAATAACATAATTCTCACATTGTGTGCATACAATGTTGAACGTTGCACTATTTGAATGCTGCACTGTCCTATTGATCTGACATTCTGGATGCTTTTTCATCTATTTTTGAGTTGGGCTCTCTCCATACAATCTGCCTGCAAAAATGTTACATTTACCTGAGAGCAAATCCTGACAGCTATTAATCCTTCACCTGTCATTACACCTTATTATAGCCTGATATAACGTTCCTATGTGCCATCCATGGCAAGTGTAAATGGCTCTACGCCATCCCTGTTAGTACGCAAAAACTTCAACCTACGGCCTGTCAAAGTCTGCGTACTTGTGTCAATGGCCTGAAGCCTGCTCCATACAATATCATATGAATTTTAAAATTTGTGCCCTCTGTCATATGCGTTTTAAAATATGTTGTTGTTCCCACCATCCACGTCAATTTTATTTCCAAGCACAACAAATGAAAATTCTCCGGATCATAAGGGCTTGCCTGAATTAGAAATTCATCGCGCCAATTATTTAGGTTATCAAGTGATTTCAGCACATTAACATTGTAAACAAGAACGCAACATTCGACACCATGGTAGAAGGCAACACCAAGGCTCTGAAATCTTTCCTGGCCAATGGTATTGGTAACTGTGAAGTTCAAAAGTTTCTTTAATTTGATGTTGCATTACGATGGCTTTTTCTGAATGCATATCTTAAAATGTGTGATGATATAAAATGCCAGTGTTACTTTCCACAATAGCTCTTACGGTTCATCAAAACGCCACTTTTGGTTATCATTGATGGATATGATCCATTCCAGATTAGATTCATTTTGATACCTACTTCAACAGATCCGAATACTGATTAGTACGCCTGGTGGGATCTCATATCTGTAATGTGAAAAATCTATCCTCAAATTGAACTTCTCTTTTTGGGCTGCAATCTTTAATGGTCTAGTCACTCTATTTATGGAGGAAGCGAACAAGTAATGGTATCAATCTATATTATGTTGCATCATAATTGTTCATTCCCTTGCAACAATTTGAAAAGAATGCACTCCAGAATGTCTTGGTCTCTATGCCACTGCAGGGGACTGAAAATATAGGGGAACCATTTGCTAGCCTTCGTTGCCTCTCTTCACTGTATTGCTCCATTAAATGTTATCAACGTTCCATTGCTAGACCTTCATTGTCAAACCTCTGGATGCTCTCTCCACGCTGCTCCCAACAATACGCATTGGTAATATGTAGACTTTGGTAATACATAGAACTCCCCATATGTAACCCAGTTGGTTTGCCCTAGTACACAAACAGTAGGGTATTAGCATAGAAGGGTTATAAATAGCACAATCATTACCAAAGTTGTTTTCATGATCTTTTCCCTGTGAACCAACTTCTACCCCATTTGGAGCTTTAGATTGTTGCCCTCATACCTACCTCTTCTTGGAAGGTGGCTTTGGTACTTGGGGAATACTTCCATCCACATCCTAGGAGTTTTTCTTTGACCTTATTCCCTTTTTAGGTTCCCTTGTAACTATCTCGTTACTGGCCTTTGGAGTTGCCTCACAACATTCCAAGATAGGTCCTAATTCAAAAGTTCCAGTTGTCAAGGCAAGAAATTCATTATCTCCTATTGCATATGTACAATCATGTTGAATACTGATCGTTTGAAATATTCTTGGATCCCTACTACATGCACCTATTTGAGTTAAATGGGGAGAAGCAGCCATTTGTGCTAATTGAGCTTTGTAAGCCTGCCATCCACGATTTCTTTCATCCCTCGCATTCTCTAGAGCTACAAATGCAGCATCTCGTTCCATTATCACTTCATCTCTCTGAGCAAAAGTAGCATCTCTTTGTGCGTAAGCTGCTTCCTTCTCTGCAAGAGAAATCTTCTTTTCTGCAATTGCCTTATCTCTCTCATGAATAACTGCATCTCTTTCAGTTTTAGCAAATATCAGTCTTAGCATTGCATAATCTTTAAGACACTTTTCATCCAAAGGTTCATCATTCAAGGCAGGGTGCACCCCTTTTCTATCCTCATCATCCATCTACATGAGACGATGAAGAAAAAGACGCTCAGTCGCTAAGAAAAAAAATGATGTGAGCCTTGTATTAACCAGCTCAAGCTGTCTGCTGTGGGGAGTCAATGTATTACAAACGCATGTGACAGAGAGAAAGAAAAGGAGACAAGGTTGGTTCTTCTGAGGTAGTTTTGCTAGCAAAGCTTAACATTCGGCCATTTTCCTATGGATTGATTGTGCAGTCTGTATATGACAATGGATTGGTATTTGATCCTGAATTTCTTGATCTCACAGAGGATGATTTAATAAAGAAACTTACCACTGGTATTTCTACTGTGACAGCTCTTTCTAGTATCTGAAGGATCTAAGAAAATTTGCAGTTGCTGCTACCCCAAGTTGTGTCATTGTATTTAAAACTCATTATAGTTTTTGTCTACATATATATACATTGATTCCTTATTACTTCAACTGCTACATAAGATTTTGGTGGGCTGAATAAAGGCAATGATTGTTTTGACAAATAAAAGTAGTCTTTTGTGGAGAAAAGTTTAGTCGGTTGTATTGTGAGAACATAGTGTTGGTCATGAGTAAACTCTTATTTTTATGTACTGGATTATAATTGATGCTTGCTAGCTACACACTGGTCATTTGCTACACATTTATAAAGGATATTGTTATGTACTGTGAGTGGGTATTACTTTTCTTCATTGAGTAGTAGTTGTGATCAGTTTTTAAGGTGTGATTCTGACATTGAAAAAAAAATAGCCAGAATCAATGAAGTACTAGAGTTCCTCAAAACTCTGATATTGTCTACTACTCAAGATACATTAAAAGTTAGCAAAGTTTCTCTCATAGACATTTTGGTCTGTCTACGAAATGCACAAGAAAAAATTGATTTTTTGCAGCTGGAATCTCAGCTACAACAAGAAGAATTAAAACAGAGGAGTCATTCTGAACCTATTTCTATTCAGAAGATTGAAACAGACTCCCATAAAGCAGCAGTTGTACATGCAAAAGTTTAGTTTTCACTTCCCAAGCCCATCATCAGACCTTGGGAAGAGCTTTTCCATAACAAGCACAGAACTGGTCTTGGATATGACAAGGACTTGTCCTTTCATATTCCAAACTACTCCAAACCAATCCAATTTCAAAGTGTTGGATTCATTCATGACAATTCACCTGCTCCTCATGACAGTTCACCTCCAGCTATTCCAGATTCTGCCCCTCTTCCACAGCAACAACAACAAATTGTGAAATGCCAACACTGTGACCGAGTTGGCCATCTTAAAGATCATTGTTTTGATCTTCATCCATGTAAGCACTGTCATAAAACCAATCATTCCTCAAATAGATGCTTCAAAAACAAGTCTCCTGCAAGAACAAAGATTCATCTAGGATGGATCACTTCTTGGCAATGGGCATCAATAGCTAAGAAGATACTTCAATCACATGTCAGAACCTGTTCCAGAGTATTGAACAGTCTTGCAGTTGAGATTTCTCCATCATCTCACCTTGTATTTGATAGGGGGGGGAATGATGGTCATCTACAAGCTTCAAAGTCACATGAAGCGAGCTTGAGCCAAAACCTGCCACGCCAGTTTCAGAGTTGTAGCCAGAGACAAAGATACCCCTGAGCATGCCTTCAGTTGGTAATACCTCTTCAAAGAATTTGGGACACTTCCTCTAGCATAAGACTTCAGCTTCTTGCCATTTTCGAAAGAGTTCCAGGAATAGAATTGGGGACACTTCCTCTAGCAGAAGACTTCATCGTCATGCTAGTTTTGGAAGAGTTCCAGGAATTGCATTGAACATTCCAGAGTTGTTGGTCATCCTTAAACCATCACAGCTTGAGACTTCCCTTTTCAGGTTGAAGTTCTCCCTTTTATGCGGGGTGAGAACTCCCTTTCATGGTTGAAGGTTTCCCTCTACAAAACAATAGGAGCACTTCCTCTAGCAGAAGACTTCAGCTTCTTGCTAGTTTTGGAAGAGTTATAGGAATTGCACTAAGCATTCCAGTGTTGGTGGTCATCCTTAAACCACTACCCTTTATACCAACATTTCAGAGAGCACATTCAGCCTAGTGCTGCCATGCATTTTTGCACATTTTGTATTACATCTCTCTTCTTGGACTCGTACATAACTCTTCGGATTAAGGGGGAGAATGTTGGACACCTAATCCTTTATGGGTTAGTGTGGAAGCTGAACAACCAAAATGAAGTCCAAGAGACCTTGGGATGTGGAACCCCGCGGTCAAACCATGTACTATAAATGTATATCAATTGTTAATAAAAAATGTACTCTCATGTTTTATCTTTCATATTCCTCTGCTACCCATGTGTGTTTAATACTAAAGGTGTCATTGAGTTTTGGGTAGTGACCTAGGCTCCGGGCCTGAAAAACTGGCACAAATCCCAGAGTTGTGACACAGGTCTAAGGATAAAATTCTATAGAAGCATGCATACCCATGTTGTGGGAACGTCTAGAGCCTCCCAAATGCACCCTTGTCCATATCAAGGGAGCATCTGAGGGTTTAATGGTTTAAAAACTCAATGGGACCTAGGGGTTGGTTACCTGACATGTTGGGATAGCTCCTAGGAGTTGTGTTGTTGATGTGGAGGGTATGTGTGGTGTGCTTCTGTCGATTTCACTTCCTTAAGGTGAATTAGGAGGTTTAATCTCATTATAGTGGCCTCTTGTCGCATATTTACCCCATTTGGCCAGTTACTTGGGTAGATGTGGGATGAGGGTGCTACACTTGGCATCTCTATCTGACACAATCTTCTTCAGAGCACCCTACAACCTCACTACATATTTGATGAAGATGTGTGCTACATCATTAACTGAATATGTAGAATTTACTAGAATGAAGTGTGATACCTTCGTCAACCTATCCACCACAACTACGATGGAATCATGTTGTCTAGATGTCCTCGACAAAATGGTAATGAATTTCATGGACATGACCTCCCATTTCAACTTTGGAATGAAAATTGGTTGTAGTAGACCACCTGGATCCTTACACTCTCCTTTTACCTCTTAACAATCCAAGCATCTAGCCACAAACTCTGCCACATCCTTCCTCAGATTTGGCCAATATTAGAACTTCTTCACCACTATCAATGTATTTTGATACCCTGGGTGACTTTAATATGGCTTAGCATGAAATTCCCTCAAGATAAGCTTCTTGAGCTCACTGTCGTTTGGCACATATATCTTGTCCCTAAATCTAACAAAGCCATCTATTGTGAGATGATAGTCCACATCTGTATCACATGTACCTTGTTGTAACCTATGCATAAGCTCCCTATACCTATCATCCCATTGTCCTACCTGCAAGATACGATCGTGTAAATATGATCCATAAGAACTCATAGTTGTTATTTGATTTACCTGTACGCGCCTGCTAAGAGTATATGAAACCCTGTTCTCTTTATCTTTAAAGTACTTGATCTCAAAGTCGAACTCACTGATCATGGCCAATCATCTAGCTTGTATGGAATTCAAATTGAGTTGATCAAATAGATACATCAATCCACTATGATCACTCATCAAGATGAATCGCCTACCAAGAAGATAGTGTCTCCACATATTTAAGGCATGGATGATTGTTGCCAACTCAGGATCATGTGTCGGATAATTCTTCTTGTGCTCATTTAGTTTTCTTAATTCATATCATACTACTTATCTTTCCTATGCTAAGACTCCACCAAGTCTTCTATTCCAAGCATATGTACATACCACAAAATCTTTTTCCGAATATGAAATCTTTAACACTGGAGCATGTTGGGAATGGGTTCCCCCAAGAGCAGTTTTGGGGCTAAAAGCCCATATTTTGGGACAATTTTGTAAAAAAGTTGTAAATTCTCCACATTTTGTGGTCGCAGAGCATGAACGTGTCAAGAGTCATAAAGGGTTGTCTGCCCTTATTTTGTAAAGTGTCAAGTCGACTGTAAATATCTACCCATGGTCCGTGGACCATGGGATTGGATAAAAAGGAGCTAAGTAAGCTCTAAGTAGTTAAGAGTTAGTAATGAGGAAGAGTGGAAAAAGTCTAAGTGTTTTCGATTCTTAGCATAGGTAGAGGTTCTGCAGCTCAGTGCGCAGAGGCCTAGCGTAGAAGTCCATAGCTGAGTGCGTGGACCCCTGCAGCTATGTACGCAGGGTGGATAGAGTTTGTATTAAACCGGAGATATCAATAAAGAGAAGTATTTTTCAATTACTGTGCATTTAGTCTCTGTTAATGCATCTAATTATATTATGTTACGATATGGGTTTATATTACAATGTTTATTTGATGTGAAAATGTATGTGATTATATTTGTTAATTGAACACAAATAAGAATATTAGTTTACGCGACGATAACTGTAATTGATTGATAGAATAAGTAAAACACATTCATAACTTGGGAACCTATACAATACATCGTCATAGGAGTGCAAAAGTACCTGAACCATTGGTTAGGGCTGCACGAAGGTCAATCGTACACCTTCGTGAAGGTATTGAAGGGTAGGATAGAGGGTATATCAATAAGCCCTAATGCTTAGCGACCTCAGTGAAAGCAGGAGAGGAGGGTATAAACCGACATCACAACCATCTCAAGGTGTGGAAACTTGATTCTAGCATCCCCCTATACTGATTTGGGTGAAACTTCGGTCCGCACTCCATGAGTTGATGCCAAAAGGGCCAGTAATGTAGGGATTTGTTTGGCTAACTAATGTTGAACCTAGGTCAGGGCCCATAAAGCCAACAAATGATTCCATTGTTGAGACCAGAATCTGCATGAGAGATGTGTGATGTCGTATCACTAGAATCCAATTAAGAAAGAGATCGAAGGTTGGTTGGATAGGAAGATCCACAAATTTGCGGTGCAGGAGAATAGAAATCCGCTGCTGATGAAGGAACAATGGCTAGATAGGTACCTGTATACAGAAATCCACGAGATCTTTCTTTTTTCCTTTCCAATTGAGACATACAAGTGGATCGTGAAGCTAGTAGATAGCCAAGGAAGGTGGAGGCTTGACGGTCCTATCGTCTGGAACCTAGAGTTAGTACAGAGACTGGAAGCCTCTGAGGATAAGATCGCCCACGTTGTCGATCATTGGTTCAATCATATCATAGGAGGGTTTGTGACTGAATTCGTGGTCGATACCTCAATTAGTTACAACGAGGCAGAGTGGTTCTTTTTTAAAGATATGTGAGGTAAGTACTTGAAGTCTTTAAATACTTGGATTAAGATGTTATTGTGCAAAAAGCGGATTATGCAGCTACCTTGATGTTCGGAGCTACAGGAAGTGGAAAGACTTACAGGAATGCCGGAAGAAAGGGTCCTGAATATAGTCCACTGATTTTACCTCCATTGAGTGACGACGAGGGAGTAGCGTAGGCTTCTCCATGAAGTGTAGTTTAGTTGATAAAACAAGGGTTCCTATGACTACCACCTCCACCTACACCACCTCCACCTTCACCACCGTTGATCAAGAGCTCAGTACCAAGTGTCATAAAATGGTCAAAAATGAAAGTGCTCAGAAATGATTAGAACCTAAATGACCAGATAGAGCTCATCTTCTTGATTCTGGCACCGTAAACGGTTCGAAAAATGGTCGCCGTATGAGAAAGTTATGCCAAAAACAAAATCGCCCAATAACCCTTAATTTTTGAATTTAAAAAAAAAATAAAAAAAGAATATTCCACAGAATATTCCTTGGAATATTTTGGGGAATATTCCTTTTGGACAGAAAATCAAAGGCTGCCACGTGGCAAGCCCAGAGGCTGCCACATGGCTGGGATGACGTCAGCATATGTTGGCGCATATGTTTAAAAGTTGGGTCGAGCATGGTTTAAACCCACGACTTGCTGGAAGCCAACGCCAAGACTTACGAACGCACCATGGGAGCGGACCTTGTTTGAATGACGGAGCAAAGGTTATATGAAATTTAAATGTGATTTGGGCGGGGCCCGAAGGGGGGCCAGCCCCTAAGCGCCAGCCCCCCATACCACGTGACCAGCGCCCAAAACCGTGGGCCTAAACCCAACTGTCAGCGCGCAATCCGATGCAAACTGCCAGTTAATGTAAATGCGTTCACATGCACATTAAAGACCGACAGTTAAATCCGGCGGTCAGTCAGGATTTGGTGGAGATTTTGGCGGAGGTGGCAAATTTGGTGGTACCGCCATATTTGGCGGGCTTATCTGGCCGTAACTAAAAGTCTAACTGGAGTTTTTCAAGGGCAACTGGCAGTTGGGAGTAAATGGCCATAACTTTGGCTAGGAAAGTCCGTTTTGGACGAATTTTTTTTTGATTTTGGGTCTCTTCAACCTTCTGAAGCCATTGGCATAGGTTTCATAGCCATCTGAGGTCATTTTCATGTGTTTTTTTATTCGTGGAAGTTCCAGGAGCCACCAGGGCCAAACTAGGCTGGGAGTTGCATTGGGAATTGTGCAGCCAGTGAATGTGGAATGAAGGTCATTCCTGAAGGTTTTCAGCATTATAAATCCATTTCTACAGCTCGTTTTTCCTTTTGAGGCATTCTTCTCACTGTTTAGCTTCAGGGAAGCTTTCCGGGCCACCAGGGCCATTTCAGTGTTGGAGCTGTTTGGGGGCTATGTTCATCCATTTTTGGTGATTCAAAAGCCTATGTCTGCTATTTTCGACCTTCTAAGTCTAATGGAAGAGGTTTCAGAACCAATTGAGGTCATCTTCACCTCAAAATTCTCCATGCAAGTTTAAAGGGCCACTAGGGCCAATTGGGGAAAGTACTGTATAAGGTACAAAATTCACTATTTAGTGTTTGGGAAAGAGCATGTTTGGCTTATTCCTATCTTATGATTCTGTATTTACAGTCAGATCTATCCTTTGAGACACCCATATTCTTGTATTAGCCTTTGTAGCAATTTTAATACAAGAGGACAAGCCTAGTTGGAGAGGCTTGGTCCAGTAGATGTAGCCCAGAAGGGGTGAACTGCTTTATCATTTTGATGTCTTTATTTTTTGAAGATGAGATGCTAAACAAAACTGAGATAAAGTTTTAAACAGCAAATAAATATAACTTGCATACACACATAATCACCTGTTCAGCTGCAGAAAGTTACTTGTCTTATTCCGCAAGACCTTAAACTTCAAGTATGTGTATGTCAAAGACTTCTAAGTGTTTACTTTGTTATTTCTTTAGGCAGAGCCTGTAGAGGGCCAGGTAGCCTTTGGAGCTCATCCTCTTTTTAGAGGTGACATGTCCGGTGAATGCCCCTACAATCTATCTCTGTATAAGAAATAAGAAGTTTATACATTTTTAGAGGTCATTTGGAGTGTCTAGCTCACAGTTGAAATTATTGGAAATGGATACCTTGCACCCTTAAACAAGTACATTCCATTTTCAGATCAGATGGTATCAGAGCACTAGGTTTGCTTGACTGACATCACTAGCTTGATTGTGTAGCTTGAAAGGTGTCTTAAGCAGTGTTGGAGATTGACTGCTTTATTATTCTGCAAAGTACTTCTTGTTTGAGTTTGTTGAAGCTCTTCTGTTCATTTTTTTAATGACAACTTCCATAAGTGAGTTCTCAAAATTGTCCTCCTTCACAAGATTCTTTGATGAAGGCTTGAAGCAAGAATTTTTCATCATGATGAATATGGTGAAAGAAATGTATGAGGATGAAAGAAAGAGCTCTAGACTTCAAGAGCAGTTGAATTCCATGAGGGAAGAGAAGCAGTTTCTTTCTAACCAATTGCAGGAAATGGAAGGCCAACTTCATATTGCAAACATGAAGCTGGAAAGGATGCATGAGCTGGAGACACAACTCCTTTTTGCCAAAGAAGCCTTAGCCAAGTATCAGCTGGAAGAAGAGGTAAACAATTCTAGTTTGTCTTCAAATTCTAATAAGAATGTTTATGTTGGTTCTTTTGAGAAACATACCAGGGGCATAGGGTCCAAGTTGATGTCCAAAATGGGATATGAAGGAAAAGGATTGGGCAAACATGCACAGGGTATAGTTGAGCCAATAAGGGTTGAGGTAAGGCCTAAGAATTTGGGTCTTGGCTATGGACAATCTTATGGAGAATGTTCCAAAGCAGCCATGAAGGCAATTGAAATAGTTCCTGGAAGGAGTTTCATTTCAAGTTCTCTATGTAAAGGTTGTAAAAGTTGTATCCTTGAGGAATGCAATAGTTTGAAACATGTGTTACAGGAAGAAGGTGTGCATAAGCATGCACTTGAACAAGGAAGTGGTGAAAGCTCTAAAACCATTAAAGGGATTCATGGTGTTCCAAAAGGAGCTTCTTCTTCATTTGATTCATCTCCTCATGAAGGTAATGAAGGTGAAAGACAAAGGTATAAATCTGATTTCAATCATATTTCCTTTGATCATGTAAAGCATGGAAAATTTCCACACAAGCATTGGAAAAGAATTGCATGTTCTTTTTGTGGTTTGGTTAACCATAATGTTTCTAGATGTTGGAAAAGAATGGCAACCTACAGGAAACTTTTGAAGGAAAGGAGGCAAGAAGCCAAAGTTCCATTGAACAATGCAAATCATGCTATCAAGAAGATGAACATGTGTTGCACTTATTGCCATAAGCAAGGACATACTGTTGAAAGGTGTTGGACTCTGAATCCAACAATGCTTCCACGAAAATTGAAGAAATGGGAGAAAGAGTATGGCAAGAATGGGAAGGAAGTTTCCATCATTGATATGTGTCAGGATGATACACATGTTGATATCAATGTGCAGTTAAAGGAAGCACCTTTGAAATGGATTGGTAAGAAATGGTTAGAATTCTTATCCAATTAAAGTTGCATGTCTTTGATTGAATGCATTTCTTTGTTAAGGGAATGCAAGTTGCAGGATGGAAAAGCTGAGTATGAGATTCACTCTATCGCAGTGAAAGTTATATTCATTTCAGCTTTGAAAGTACATGTACATGTGATCGAGGATCTTGTACTTATGATTGTACTTAAGAGAAAGTTGAAGGATAAACTGCATGCATGAGAATGATATGCATGAGCACAGGGATCATGATGATTTGCTTGTATTTTAAACATGTATGTGTGATTAACTTGAAGGGTTGATTACTTTGTTTTTAACCATGCATGTAATGTAATATTGACTTGGAAAAAGTTAATTTGATCTCCAAGATTGTAAAGAGGAGAAATGATGAAGTGTTTCATCTTTGTAAAAACCTTCTCATTTGGGAGGCAGCTCTTCTTCTGGAGCGGAGGTGCCATGGATGGGCATCGTGACAGCTGGCAAGCCCACATGTTCAGGGGAATACTTCAGCTCATATATCAGCAAGTTTCATTGCTGGTTCCTGCAAATTTTCAGTTTGTCTGGTGAAAGAGCTTGGTCGGAATTCGACGAGTACTTGGCTTATGCAGCGAAAAGTTGCCATGACAACAGTTGGCAAGGCAGGACATTTTGGCATCAGTATGCTCTTTTGGCTGAATGGAAGAGGATATTTCTGTTCCTCAAGTGCTGTATGGTTTAGTTCAGAGATTCAATGAGCTTTTGGGGACCAAAAGCCTTCTCATTTGGGAGGTGCGATCAGGAGCTCAGTACCAAGTGTCGTAAAATGGTCAAAAATGAAAGTGATCAAAACTGATTGGAACCTAAACAACCGGATAGAGCTCATCTTCCTGATTCTGGCACCGCAAATGGTTCGAAAAACGGTCGCCGTATGAGAAAGTTATGCCAAAAACAAAATCGCCCAATAACCCTTAATTTTTGAATTTAAAAAAAAAAAATTTAAAAGAATATTCCACGGAATATTCCTTGGAATATTCCACGGAATATTCCTTTTGGACAGAGAATCAAAGGCTGTCACATGGCAAGCCCAGAGGCTGCCACGTGGCTGGGATGACATCAGCATATGTTGGCGCATATGTTTAAAAGTTGGGTCGAGCATGGTTTGAACCCACGACCTGCCAGAAGCCAACACCAAGACTTACCAACGCACCATGGGAGCGGACCTTGTTTGAATGGCGGAGCAAAGGTTATATGAAATTTAAATGTGATTTGGGTGGGGCCCAAAGGGGGGCCAGCCCCTAAGCGCCAGCCCCCCATACCACGTGACCAACGCCCAAAACCGTGGGCCTAAACCCAACTGTCACCGCGCAATCCGATGCAAACTGCCAGTTAATGTAAATGCGTTCACATGCACATTAAAGACCGACAGTTAAATCCAGCGGTCAGTCAGGATTTGGCAGAGATTTTGGCGGAGGTGGCGAATTTGGTGGTACCGCCATATTTGGCGGGCTTATCTGGCCGTAACTAAAAGTCTAACTGGAGTTTTTCAAGGGCAACTGGCAGTTGGGAGTAAATGGCCATAACTTTGGCTAGGAAAGTCCGCTTTGGATGATTTTTTTATTTATTTTGGGTCTCTTCAACCTTTTTAAGCCATTGGCATAGGTTTCACAGCCATCTGAGGTCATTTGCTAGTGTTTTTGCTTTGTGGAAGTTCCAGGAGCCACTAGGGCCAAACCAGTTTGGGAGTTGCATTGGGAATTTTGCAGCCAGTGAATGTGGAACGAAGGTCATTCCTGAAGGTTTTCAGCATTTTTAATCCATTTCTACAACTTTTTTTTTCTTTTGAGGCATTCTTCTCACTGTTTAACTTCAGGGAAGCTTTCCGGGCCACTAGGGCTATTTCAGTGTTGGCGCTGTTTCGGGGCTATGTTCATCCATTTTTGGTGATTCAAAAGCCTATGTCTGCTATTTTCGACCTTCTAAGTCTAATGGAAGAGGTTTCAGAACCAATTGAGGTCATATTCACCTTGAAATTCTCCATGCAAGTTTAAAGGGCCACCCAGGCCAATTGGGGAAAGTACTGTATAAGGTACAAAATTCACTATTTAGTGTTTGGGAAAGAGCATGTTTGGCTTATTCCTAGCTTCTGATTCTATATTTACAGTTAGATCTATCCTTTGAGACACCCATATTCTTGTATTAGGCTTTGTAGCAATTTTAATACAAGAGGACAAGCCTAGTTGGAGAGGCTTGGTCCAGCAGATGTAGCCCAAAAGGGGTGAACTACTTTATCATTTTGATGTCTTTATTTGTTGAAGATGAGATGCTAAACAAAACTGAGATAAAGTTTCAAACAGCAAATAAATATAACTTGCATACACACATAATCACCTGTTCAGCTGCAGAAAGTTACTTGTCTTATTCTGCAAGACCTTAAACTTCAAGTATGTGTATGTCAAAGACTTCTAAGTGTTTACTTTGTTATTTCTTTAGGCAGAGCCTGTAGAGGGCCAGGTAGCCTTTGGAACTCATCCTCTTTTTAGAGGTGACATGTCCGATGAATGCCCCTACAGTCTATCTCTGTATAAGAAATAAGAAGTTTATACATTTTTAGAGGTCATTTGGAGTGTCTAGCTCATAGTTGAAATTATTGGAAATGGATACCTTGCACCCTTAAACAAGTACATTCCATTTTCAGATCAACCGTCACCTGCGATTTCTCCCACACCACAACCACCTCCACCATAGCTCAACATGGTGAATTTAGTGAAGCTTCCATTGTTTAAGGGCTTTGGAAATGAGGACTCGGACCAGTTCTGGTTCATCGTAAAAGATATATGGGAAGCTCAGGGCATAACAGATGATCACATGAAGAAGGAAACATTGTTTAGTGCTTTGCAAGATTGCGTGCTAACTTGGTACATCAAGTACTCTAATGATAACCCAAAAGCTGTGTTGGAAGAGATCCAAACCACGCTGAATAAAGAGTTCGGTAGGCTGAAATCAGAGGTGCAGTCGATTGTGGGGTTCAAGGAAATCGCGATGAAACTAGGTGAGACAGCTTGGGAGTTGGATTAGAGGTTAAAGTGTATGATCCGTGAACCTAACATGAATTTAATGGATGTGTAGCATCGCGAATGGTTCGTGGCTTCTCTCTTGCCTCACCTAAGGTTGCGCTGTCACAACAGAAGATTATGACTCAGGCAGAGGCCTTGGAGATTGCAATAAGATTGCATGAAACACCGATGCAAGATCCTAGTCAGGGGGTTCAATAGTTCCATGTGCATTTGCAAAATATTTTCCTCGAAATACAAATTTTGAAGCAAGACAGAACAGTTCGGCCAGAGGCACACAAAGAGATATGGTGCCTAAAATGTAATGGTCAAGGGCATGACAAAGACCACTGCCTAGTCTTTGCGAACTATATTGTAAGAGGACCACTGATGCCTTTGAGTCCGGAAGCCCAAGCAGGACCAAGCGTGGGGCCTAAGTTGTGGTGTGCTATATGTCAGGTAGCAGGGAAACATATGAATGATAATTTTCATTTGCTGCGGAATTTTGTACAAACACCGCAACAACTATTCTGCAACTTCTGTAGGTCGGTAGGGCATGATGAGTGCACTTGCCAAAGTTATGAATTGATGATGGATAGAACACCCACCTATAGAGTTCAGGCAGAAAGGTGACCTCCTAACTAGGGCATTGGGATGGCACGGATGAGGCTGAGGAGGAGGAGGACCTGGCAGAGGTTAGGGACAGTTGATCTGTTACAATTGTGGAGGACCAGGACATTATGCCCGCGAATGCACTAACCCAACACATCGGTCATGAAAATATTGTATTCATTTTGATCATGAGACTGAGGACTATCCTACACTAAGAGCAGGGATATGCGACAAAGGGTTGCTACCTCGGCAGCCGACTCAAAACCTACAGATGATTAGGGTTGAGCCTCGCGAAGAAGATCTGAATGTGAATATAGTGCTCAGAAGTGGAATTGCAACGACGACGATAAGGGGAAACAACCTGAAGACAACGCATGGGTTCACAAGCTCCAGAGAAGGAGGTTGAATTTGATTTGGAGCATGCACGCAAAACATTCATGGAAGCAAAGAAGAACTTTGCTGAGGCCTCTACCTCAGGGATCTGGGATAAACCTGTTCAGGAAATGGACCCTTCTATGCTTACGACCTTTCTAGAGACCTGCATGAAGTTGTTGCACGATAGCAAGGTTGTGAAGGGGTTACAGGAACTTATAAATAGATGCGTCGGAAACACTCCAGGTGAACTGTGCATGGTACGGAAGATTGGTAAGCATAAGGCAAGGACAGGACGTGAGATGAGACTCACCGCACAGATAGGAGAATATGAAATGGATCAAGTTATTCTGGATCTGGGGTCAGACGCGAACGTTTTTCCAAAGCAGACTTGGGAGCGGATGGGGAGACCTACACTGCAGTGGTCTCCAATTTAGTTAAGGATGGAAAATTAGCAGAAGATCATCCCCATGGGATGGTTGTAGAGAGTAACTGTAGATATTGAAGGCACGAGCACATTGGCTGATTTTGAAGTAATAGAAATTGTGGATGACAATAACACCTACCTTGCACTCCTTGGCATTGATTGGGCCACTGACTTGAACGGGGTAATCAACCTAAAGAAGTGAAAGATGATATTTGAAAAGAAATTGCTCCAGGTAATAGTACCCCTAGATCCTGCAGAAGGATCGCATTATAGTGAACCAGTCCGTGATTACGAAAGAAATGACAATTTGGACTGCATATATAAGATAACAATGCGAGACCAAGATTGGGTGAATCTGAAAGTGGATGGATGAATAACATGGGATTGTGAGAGTTCCTACGCCTCAGACTCGGACAAAGAATTAGCACTGGCAGAATTGGCTACATGAAGTAACTACGTTGATCTGTAACATGATGACCCGGTCACTGCACTGTGTGTCACCAGAGGTAAAAAATCTGCCGACATATGATGGCTTGGATGACATGGATGTGTTTTTGGATGCATTTGAGATGGAAGTACTAGAGAAGTAGTGCTTCTAGGCTTTGGACAGGGCACTTTGAGCTACGCCCACAAGATGGTGGGGTACACAAAAGGGTAGTTTTGATGATTGGTGTGAGTATAGGACGATGATGAGAACACGCTTTGGGAAGCCGAAGGTATGAGTGATGGACAAGTATGATGGGAAGGATGATCTACGCGGACACTTAGCCAAATGGGCTAAGGCCTATGGAGTAGAGGCCCACCCTGAATGTGTGCACTTGTTCTGTCACACCCTGGATGTCATCCCAATGAACTGGTAGTTGGAGACAGAGTTTCGTCATGGTATAGAAGAATGGGATATTTTGCGCAAAGGGTTCATAATGACATTCAGCTTTGAAGATGGGTTTGACTGTATTGACAATGCACTACAAGAAGTTAAAGCAGCGATCTTTAGGATACCGCAAGATCCTTTGGATCTGATTCAACCCGATTAGACTACTCAGCTGAGCCACACGCTGGAATGCTATAATGTGACTATTGAAGAAGAAGACGAGGACCCCCAAAAGATTAATATCCCTGAAATCGAGGGTCAGCACGAGGTCAAGGGACTGCTAATCAAGAATCCTGATATAATCGCACCGCTGAAAACTAAACAAATAAATATTAGCACAGAGGCAGAGCCCAAATTCGTGAATATTGGAGATTACTAGGATGATGCAACGGTAGATAAGGTTGCCAAATTACTCCACGAATACCAGGATTTGTTCCTACCAAGTTTACGAACTTAAAGGGGATAATAGGAGACCTGGGTGTTATGAAGATCACGTAAAAACCCGATGCGAAGCCGGTTAAGCAAATACCTTACTGTCTCAATCTGAAGTATAAGGAGAAGGTCCTCTTAGAGTTAGATAAGATGCTCGCGACAAGGATTATTGAGCCCGCAGATGCATCTAATTGGGTGAGCTCAATGGTGGCATAGAAAAAGAAGCAGAAGGATGAAATAAGGATATGTGTAGATCTCAGGAATTTGAATGACGTTTGCATGCATGATCCTTCCCGACTCCATTCATTGATGAGGTATTAGATAATGTAGGTGGCTAAGAAGCATACTCCTTCACTGATGGGTTCTTTGGGTACCATTAGATCAAAATTGTGCCTGAAGATAGAAGCAAGACGACCTTCACGACTGAATGGGGATTTTTTCAATACATTGTAATGCCTTTCAGATTAAAGAATGCGCCTACAATTTTTTCACGCGTAATCATTGCTCCATTCAAAGACTTCATTCATAAGTTTCTGGAGGTGTACTTTGATGACTAGACTGTGTTTGGGTTGGTAAAACGCCATGTGGCAAGTTTGCGCTTAATGCTAGATACTTGTCGAAGGTACCAAATTGTGCTCAATCTAAAGAAATGTTGTTTTTGTGTCCCTTTTAGGAATTTGTTTGGTCATGCGGTATGCATACAGGGATTGATGGTAGATCCCGTGAAGATCACGATGATAATTAACCTATAGGCGCCAAGGAGTGTGAAACAGCTGCACGCAACGTTGGGACATACTGGGTACTATAGGACGTTTATCAAGGGCTATGCCTAGATCACCGCGCCTATGGAGAAGTTTATGAAAAAGGATGTTACGTTCTGTTGGAACGAGGACTATCAAAAAATCTTGGATGTGTTGAAAGGAAAAATGGTCACCATGCTGATTTTAGTCTTCCCAGATTGGAAGAAGGAGTTGCATGTACATGTAGACGCATCATGTATAGCACTGGGAGAAGTACTGACACAGGATGGCGAAGGAGAATTGGACCATCCTATAGCATTCACAAGCAAGAGGTTATCCAACGCTAAGAAGAACTATTACACCACCGAGCGCAAAGGATTAGCCATGGTAAACGAGCTCTAGAAGTTTAGACACTATTTGTTGGGTGGGCATTTTAATATGTATACGAATCATTCTGCGTTGAAATACCTAGTCAATAAGCCTATGTTGGGGGGGGGGGGGGGGAGACTCTATAGGTGGTTGTTATTGTTCCAGGATTATGATTTCGAAGTTATTATGAAGCCTGGATGACTGAACGCAGGACTAGATCATCTGTCATGCATTGAAACAGAAGAAGAGCCCACTAATTTGGAAGAGGGATTTCCTGATGCATAGCTATTTGTAGTGCACATTGCGGATGGTCACTTTGAAGACATCATACACTTCCTAATGACAGGAATTGCCCCGGAAGGCTACACCACCCAATAGAAAAAGGAGTTAGTGGTGCACGTGATAGACTTTTATGTCATTTCTGGACATCTGTACAAAATGGGGTCTGATGAAATATTGTGATGATATGTACCATAGTTAGAAAGAAGTAGTATCCTCGTGGACATTCATGGGGGTGCCATGGGAGGGCGTTACATAGATAGGGCGACCGCGTAGAAGATTCCACGTGCAGGGGTGTGGTGGCCAACCCTCCATAAGGATTCAAAAGTCTATTGCAGGGTGTGAAATGTGTTTCAAAGGACTGGTAGGCCATCATGGAGAGATGAGCTACCTCTGAACCCACAGATAACGTTACAACCTTTCAAGAAATGGGTAATAGTTTTTGTGGGACCCATTCAGCCTCAAGGAAAGAAGACGGGTGCGTGGTACATTATCACCATGACTAAGTATTTGACTTGATGGGCAGAGGCACAACCTATGAAGGATTGCAAAGGCGCGACTGCTATGAAGTTTCTCTTTGAGTATGTACTAACGCGATTTGGGTGTCCAAAGATTTTTATGAATGATCGCAATATGCACTTTCTGAACAAAACTATCAGCGTGCTAACGTAGGAATTTTAGTTATATCACCAGAAAAGCACGCCTTATCACCCACAGGCTAATGGGATGGTGGAAGCATTCAATAATGTACTGGAGAACATGCTAACCAAGGTTTGCAATGCTCAGCAAAGTGATTGGGACTTGTGCATACCCGCAGTACTATGGGCTTATCAAATGGCGTGCAAAAAGTTGACTGGACATACACCCTTTAGGCTTGTATATGTTGTTGAAGCAGTAATGCCAATGGAATACATTGTGCCTAGTCTGTGCATAGTGGCATTCATGGGTTTGACGGATCGTGGAGTCCTAGAACAGAGGCTCATGCAGCTTGCCAAGCTTGAGGAAGAAAGGTTTCTAGCTGGATTTCACCAACAAGTCCAAAAGCAACGCAAAAAAGCATGGCATCATCAACACCTTAAACTATGTACTTTTAAGGTAAATAATCTAATTTTGTTATATGACAGCAAGTTTGATAAGTTCCCGGGGAAACTTAGGATGCACTGGCTAGGGCCCTATGTCATTAAGGAGATTACCGATGGTGGAGCAGTTCAGTTGGTTAAATTGAATGGAGATCCCTTCCCAGGAAAGGTGAATGGTAGCCGATTGAATCCATACATCGGTGATCAGGCCGGGTGACTATATGAAGGTAGCATAGTATTAGCACTCCACGCAGCTGAAAGGAGGTGCGGGACTATAAACTACACTACCCAGGTTGGGAAACTATACGATCAAGGGATTGCGTGGAATGAGGAGATGTCACAAGGTTCACAGCAACGTGGAGGGAGTTGTGCTAACCAGGGAAAAACCATGCAGGTCAGCCAGAAAGTGACCATTAAAGTCATTGTTCATGATTTGACGATGAGAACACGGCCAAATGGAGTGGGGGGGGTGGAATTTAAGATGAAATTTATGGTAAGATCCTTGAAAATCTGCCGCTAATCTGGCATTAATGAACCGAATTTGGGGGGAACGGTCGGATTTGAATTCAAAATGGCCTATAAATTACATGTGGCTGCCCAACGAAAAACACTTGGCATTTTGAGCATTGAGTTGGTGAGCTCTCAGACATGCATGAACCACGCATTCTTCGAAGAATTGCTTGACTAGCTAGTATTTGATTGATTTCTAGAGTCTGACTGCAACATCATCCGTGACATTATCCCAGGATCAGAAGTTATGGACGTCGAAGTAGTGACAACCGAGGGGGTTGTGCCGGAAGTTGTTATGGAGGCAGAAGGAGCTACTCCGGAGGTTGTAGAGGTACTAGCTGAAGTCCCCAAGTCATCACGGAAGCCTACCCCAACCAAGGAGAGTGCGAACGATAAGAAGGGCAAGCAGGTTGCGAAACCCGTGTGCTCATCGCCTAGAAGAAATTAATAGAAGGATAAGCCCACTGCACGAGAAAAGGGAAAAAATATTAACTTGGAACCCGAGGAGGAAGAGATTGAGGACATCCCAATGGATGATGAGGATATGGGGGTGGAAGTGCAGGACGTTGAAGTCGAGGGTTTTGACCCTATTACTAAGTTGCATGAATATGTCCCTCTGCACAAGGGCAAGACCAAGGTGCTAAAGGACATTAATGAGAGCAAGGTCACCTTGCACATACCTCTGCTGCCAGACGAGATTGTCTTTGAAGGACCGCGATTGGGGCGGGTTCTACTATTGAAATTGGAAGATTAGGACTTAGCTGACACTGAGAAGTTTCCTCACTTGATGACAGACTAGCTAATGCACCGCGTTGTTCATAAAACCACCAGGATGACTGCATTGGAACCAAGGAAGTGGATCAAGGGTGTAAACAAGGTAGGTTTTCTCAACCTGCTATGGGCGCCGCACTACAATCACACACCCATTACATTATTGGTAATAAAGTAGCTGCTATGCTTGGTGCACAATGGGTGTCTGTGGCTAGAGGAGCCGATACCCATCATCGACATGTTCATCCATAGGATCACATGGCTGCCATATACAAGGGAAAATACGGCCATGATATTTTGCGGAAAAGGTGGTGAGCATACCCTTGCAGAGTCCATGAAGGAGAAATTCAAGCTCGTGAAGAAGCCGTGATGCTATGCCATCTCGAGTATCTGTGATCCTGCGGTGAAGGTGGCCACGCAGATTTTGGCAGGAAACGTTATGCACAAGTTAACAAAACATCAATAATGTGCAGATGGCCCTATAGTGAGACTCTTCCATCACCACCATTAATGAAATCATCGACCAAAACAAGTGCATAGTTTAGGTCATAGAGGACTCATGCCGAATGGTCCCAGAGTTGGCCATTCCTGAGGGAGAACCAGTAGAGGTGCACCGTTTGCAAACTTGCTACTGGGGTGCACAACGCTCGCACAGAGTTGGCCAATGTTTAGCTGGAGCTAAACCTCCAGATTTCAGAGCTACAGTTGAAAGCCTAGCCTTCAACTCCGTTGGAAGTAAACGAGCAGCGTGAAAATGTTGTCATAGAGGTGCTAGCGGCAATAGACGATGTAGTAGCAGATTGCACAACACTGTTTGAAAAGTCGTTCGAAGTACTTACCAGTCTGCAAGAAGATCCTAATGTTCATAGGCTAGAGACAGAGGCGTGAGAATTGCAGCAGTGCTACGAAAAAGTGAAAGGAACAATGCACACTGTCGCCCTCACACAGAGACTTGCGAAGCTGCAGGAGGCCAAAACATTGAAGGAATAGGTAGACACAACACAACACAAATAGGCACTGTTGAAGGCACACTTGAAGCCTTGGTTGGACAAGGCATATTCAATCACAGCCTCCATTGAAGGCAAGATTGCTAGTCTATAGGTGACTCAGCAAAAGCTTCAGGCTGATAGTTCAGGACCAATGGCAGAGAAATTGGTCAAAGAAGTGAAGCAGGCGGCCGCGCATTGCACCGTCGAGCGGCAGTGATACAGGTCGAGCTAGGAGGTCTTCGCACCAAGATCTTCACACCCGCAGAGTGACTCAAGGGTGAGTCACCATTTTTGTGTTGGGGGCCTGGTGGGAACGAGTTCCCCCAAGAGCAGTTTTGGGGCTAAAAGCCCATGCTTTGGGACAATTTTGTAATAAAGTTGTAAAGTCTCTGCATTTTGTGGTCCCAAAGCACAAAGGTGTCAAGAGTCATAAAGGGTTGTCCGCCCTTATTTTGTAAAGTGTCAAGTCAGCTATAAATATCTACCCATGGTCTGCGAACCATGGGATTGTATAAAAAAAGAGCTAAGTAAGTAAGCTCTAAGTAGTTAAGAGTTAGTAGCGAGGAAGAGTGGAAAAATTCTAAGTGTTTTCGGTTCTTAGCATAGGTAGAGGCTTTGTAGTTGAGTGCGCAAAGGCCTAGGGTAGAAGTCCGCAGATGAGTGCACGGACCCCCATAGTTGTGTGCAAGGTGGATAGAGTTTGTATTAAAATGGAGATATCAATAAAGAGAAGTATTCTGCAATTACTGTGTATTTAGTCTCTGCTAATGCATCTGATTATATCGCATTACGATCTAGGTTTATATTACAATATTTATTTGATGTGCGAATGTATGTGATTATATCTGTTAATTGAACGTAAGTAAGAATATGAGTTTACGCGAGGATAAATGTAATTGATTGGTAGAATAAGTAAAACACATTCGTAACTTGGGAACCTATACAATACATAGTCATAGGAGCATGAAAGTACTTGAACTGCCAGTTAGGGTTGCACGAAGGTCAATTGTACACCTTCGTGAAGGTACTAAAGGGTGAGATAGAGGGTAGATTGATAAGCCCTAAGGCTTAGCAACCTACGTGAAGGTAGGAGAAGGGGGTATAAACCAACATCACGACCATCTCAAGGTGCGGAAACTTGGTTCCAGCGTCCCCCCATATTGCTTTGGGTGAGACTTTGGTCCATGCTCTGTGGGTTGATGCCGAAAGGGCCAATAGTGTAGGGATTTGTTTGGCTGACTAACGTTGAACCTAGGTTAGGGCACATAAAGCCAAAAGAGAATTCATCAATAATCACTTCAACTGCTCAAAACTAGTTGCACATTTCTCCATCCATTCAAATTTCTTACCTTCCCTTTGCAACAACGTAATAGGATAAGAAATCCGAGAGAAGTTCCTAATGAACCTCCTATAATAACTTGTGAATCCTATGAATGATCTTACCTCATCCACATTTCTAGGAGCTGCCCATTCCATGATAGCCCTTATCCTTTTCGGATCCACTTCTATGCCTTCCTTGGAAACCACATTCCCCAAGTAGTGTAACTTTGTGTCAAAGAAACTACATTTACTTAGCTTAACATACAACTGATGCTCTCTCAGAAATATCAATACTACTACTAAATGTTTGGCATTCTCTTCCTCATTCTTAGAATATGCCAGTACGTCATCAATGAATACAATAACAAACTTGTCCAGATAAGGATGAAACACACTATTCATCAAGCACATAAAATTAGTTGGAACATTAGTTAGACCAAAATTAACTACAAAAAAATAATAATGCCCATACATGGTATAGAAAGAAATCTTGTAGTTGTCCTCTTCTTTAATGCATACCTGATGGTATCCTGATCTCAGATTAATCTTCGAGAAAACTCCTGCTCCCTTAAACTGGTCAAATAAGTCATCAATCCCTGCCACCTGATACCTGTTATTGATAGTCACTTTGTTCAACTACTTGTAATCAATGCATAACCTAAGAGTACCATCATTCTTCTTCACAAACAACAATGGTGCTCCCCAAGGTGATACACTTGGCCTAATGTATCCCTTGTCAAGCATTTCCTTCAACTGCAACTTCAACTCCACTAACTCTGGTGTGCTCATCCTGTAAGGTGCCTTTGATGTAGGTGTTGCCCCTGGTACACAATTAATAAAAAAATCCACTTCCATGTGAGGCAACAACTCTGAAATCTCTATCGGAAACACATATTGGAACTATTGTAGAGTCGATTACCGTCTCAAGACATATGCATCCTCAACTTCCTTACCTTTGTTAATGGAAATATGCACTGAAAGTCACACACACCCTTTTTTGTTAACTATGTTTGGTCTGCATAGTTGTCACCATTCTAACTGATGTTTCCTTCTTCTTACCCTGCAATTCTCTCTTTCCCCATTGTCATCTAGACACTCAACAAACTTATCATAACAATCCTCCTTGGTCTTATGAAGATACAACTAGTTCATGTCCAAAAGCATAGTATATGATCCCAATGACAATACATTCAAATTCGTTGATGTAGGCATACCATTCAATTCAAATGCACAAGATATTATCCAATGATGAACTCTCTTCTTTGTGCTTGTATCTAACTGCACTAACTAATATTTTGCATGCACTTCTTTTTTCAAACCACACTTATCCACCAGGTCAGGATTAACATAACTATAATTATATCTAAAGTAAATAAATATAGAAACAACTTGATCACAAAGCTTACCATCCATCTCGATAATAGACGACAAGTGATATATTTTCCTGTTATCCAATGTGACATAAATCCAAGGAACACTTTTTCCAACATCCCCCGCTGTCTGCACTTCCTCGGCACTGTAAATATACAGTCTACCACCCTGATGTTGGGGAAAATCTCTTTGACGATGATCCTTGCCACAAGTCCAACACTGTAAAGGCTTCTAGCCTGTACTTTCTTCTCCTCACACTAAAATTCTTGTCCTCTGTCAGATGCACTGAAATTCTTATGCAATGTTGCATTCTCTTTATTACCTGTCTCCTGAGGCCTTGTTCACTTCTTATCCTATTTTCCTTAATTCTTTTCATTATCTCTCCAATCCTGCTTAGTCTTAGATCTGTGATTTGATTTCTCATAACAATTCTTTAGCTTCTAGATGGCCTCCTCCAATGATCTAGGCTCATAAAACTCAATTTTGTCTTTGAATGCTACCGAAAACCCACTGATGAATCTCTGAATCTTCACTTTCTCCTCCTTCAGATAAGGTACATACCTCAATAAATCCAATTATATGCTAGTGTACTGCTCATCGACCATGGATCCCATCTTCAACTCATAGAATTCCTTTTCCCTGTCGTCATAGTACCTTTCCGATATACTTCTTCTTGAATAGTCTATCAAACTCACTCCAAGTCAAATCCTCTTCATGAATACCTCTGACATTATTTACATCTTCCCACCAGATATCTTCTTTACCTTTAAGACTAATTGTCACTATTATAGCCTTCATGTTCATTGAGTAATCATGCAACCTAAAGAACTTATTCATTCCAATCAACCATGCCTTGACATCCTGTGACTTATTCATTTAGGTGGGTCTTCAGACAAAAATATCGATGACTTTGTGGTGGAGATTATTTTCAAGGCATTGTCCATGTCTCGCTCACATGTTGTGAAATGATGAGAATGTATCACTTCTTCAATAATGTAGTAATAAACTATGAATGATGCCCAAATGAACATTGGGTTTAAGTCAAGTTTATGTTGAACTTTCCATCAAAATAGGTGACCGCTCATTCTCACAACATCAACACGACAATAAAAATCATCTTTTAGCACCACAAGTTAGCACTGCTTATATTTTGTGGTGTTAAACTAATGCTTGTTGGCAAGTACCTAAATGGGATGTGTGTAGATTTTCTTGTGTGGAGCTTTCTGCACACGAAAAGTTCCATACAAGCAATCATTCACAAACAAAAATATGATGAAGCTTTCATTGCTTTTCTATGGCTCATGTTTCAATGAGAAGGTCCTTTGAATTATTATAGTTTAATTAATAGTTAATATAAACTATTTTAATTAATATTAATTAATCTAGCATGATATTATTGCTTTAATTTATAGATTAATAATATTTGTGAGCGAGGAGAAAAGTCCATGTAATAAGAAATGGCTTGTCAAGGTTATTGTGAACATTTACCGAGATAATGTTGTTTTTCATAGTCTCGAAGCATAATATATATAAGGACATAATCATAATGGAGGGACTATGGATATATAAGCTTGTGCTTGTCCACAACACTGTTATGGAGTTTTTCAACTTCAACACTAGACAAAATATTCTCCCTTTCAACCACCGTCGTTTTGGCTAAATTTTGCATGAAATGTAGGAGTCCCATATCAAATTTCTAAATGTCGAGATCCAGTGGCTCGATGCAATTGATAAAAGCATGGACGTTAATATAATGTTGTCACATTTTTGTTTCATGGTTTCTTGATCGATTTCTTATCCGATGCAAAGGGTAGTTCCTTCACAATGATTCATTATGTGTTTTGTTCTCTTACATTATGATACCTCTTGTGTGGAGATTTACACACACGGAAAGCTCCGAATAAGAATATTATAATGAACTGTTGTGCGCTAGTTTGAAAAAGTATTTAAATTTTTTTAAATACATTGTTGGGCACGGGATCCCCCAAGGCAATTTTCTAGGCTTAAAGCCTAGATTTTGACCAAATCCGATGTAAAGACTCCGCGTTTTGTGGGCACGAAGCGTGAATATTATAATTAGTCATAGGGTTGTTCGCCCTCATTTTTGAAATGTAATGTCGGCTTTAGAAATCTACCCATGGTCCGCGAAGCATGGGATTGTATAAATAGAGCGAGGCTCTAAGTTGTAAATCACCAAAGTATAGAAGTGGAAGTAATAGATGGAGAATTGAGTCTTGTCTAAGTGTAGAGCCAAGTTGTTGGGTCGTAGAGTAGAAGAAGGCTCTACCACTGAGTGCGCAGAGGCCTAGTAGTCCACAGCTGAGTGCGCGGACCCCTACCGCTGAGTGTGCAAGGCAAGTCGATTCTGTAACCTTTGGAGAAGTAACAAAGAGAAGTTTTACATCATTTCTATGTATCCTTTTCCTATTTTATGGATTGAATGTATCAGATATAAGTTGCATTTATATTGTTTATATGATGTGCGAACTTATATGAATGTTTTGATAAAGTGAATATAAGATAAAGTATCTATTTACATGAAGATAACTAATTGTTATAATAGATAAGTAAGATCCATGGTATAACTTGGGGAAGTAGCGCAGATCGCTGCTAGGGCAGTGCGAAATCACCTCAGCCCCTGGTGAGGGTTGCGCGAAGGTGATTATAACAGATCACGAAGGCCTCACAGGTTAGGATAGTGCGCGAAGCAACTTGTGTGAAGATATTCACAGTTGGACTAACCGACCCCTTAGACATCTCAAGGGTGTGGAAACTTAGTTCCAGCAACCCCCCATACTGCTTTGGGTGAGACCTCAATCCACGCCCTGCGGGCTATTGCCGAAAGGGCCAGTAGTGTAGGGATTTGTTTGGCTAATTAACTCCAAACCTGGGTCAAGCCCCCTTAATCCAACATACATTTTAAATGGTAAAACATTTTTATTTAATAATTAATAGAATAGTAAGTCGTGATCACAATGATGAAAAATAATAATATTAATTTCAATTTTTTTCATCCCCCCTCACCAAATTAAAGGACCTATAATTGTGCGAGCTTTTGCATCATTAGGTAGAGAAATAGTATAACAATGTCAATGTCAGTGTCAGTGTCAGAGCACTGGCCAACGAAATGCCCACTCACAAAATTAATTTTTTGTTTTTAAATGAATTGTCAGACACTAAAAAATACCAAAAATAAAATTCCCTCCACCAAGGGAATTAAATCTCATTAAATCGATCTCAACCAATCAAAAATTAAAAATAAAGTTGCTAAAAATTATTTTTAAATTTACTAGAAAATAGAAATATTATGCAGTTTCTCCAAACTTTAATTAAAACTACAATAAACAAGAAAAATATTAAAAGTCAACGCACTTTGACACAAGGAGATTACTACTATCCCTGGAAATGCATAAACTAATAAATATGACCCTATAACTCTACCCTTAGTTTACTCATAGCATATATTCCTTTAAAAGTAAATAATAAAGTGAAAGTGAGGAAAATTCTTAAAAGTTTCTTAAGTCAATAAATGTAGAGATAAAATCAAAACCTTTAAGAATATCATCATCATAATATATCATATAATATATAAAAAAAAATTTTACCACATGTTTCAATCAAGTTACACCCACACAATATATATTTATAAAAGAGATATGTATAAAAAGTATAAAAAACTCCATTTCACTTTCAAAGTTAAATAGTGAAGGTGGAAGTTTTTGAGTTCAAAATTTCCATGAAAGGAGTCATATTATAGTACACGTTTCAAAATTCCATGATGTTCGAGTTAGGTGAAATAAATCCTATTTAATAGGTTTTTTTTTTCTTAATTTATTTTCTAAGTCATATTAATTGAGAATAAACCAAATTTGATAGCAAGTTGAAAGTAAAATTGTATTTTTTAATTTGATATTATGTAATGTTTCCAATCCATATTTCAATCATGAAAAAATTATAAATTATATTTTTTTGTAAAATCATAAATTATATTTTTACTATCCTAGATTTATCTAACTCTGGATCTATCACATGCCTAGAGGTATCAAATCTCTCAAGGTGTAAACCTTCTTTTTTGGAGTGTAGAATTTGAGGAAAGGTTTGCACCTTGAGGGATTTGATCCCTCTTGACGCATGATGGATTCAAGGTTAAATGATCTAGGCTAGTTTCAATCGTGTGCGGTGATAGAAAAATTGTTGAATATCTAATTATTTTGATCATTTTAAATATGTTAAATATGTCCCAGATTAATTTGATCATTTAATTATAAAATTTCTTAGTTACCTCAATTTGTTGAGATGATAGAGATTGTTAATAACTTGAATGATGAGAAATGTTGAAATTAAAATTTTGAATGAAATTGACTATATAACAGTGTTGAATGATAGAAAATGTGAATAATAAGAATGTCGCCAATTACAAATAGTCTTCATTGTGATAAATTTCAGACTATTTTCTTCTTATTTCCACACACGTTAGTTTTTTTATCCTTTCATATGGATCATGTGAAAATGGTGGTTTAAATCGTAGACCATTGAAATATTTAAGTTGAGTTATTGTAGTAAACGTCATACTTTGTCTATGTTGCTCTCTAATATTAATAGTGTCTTTCTCCAAACTTTGTCATTGTGATTTATGGACTTTAAAACCCCAAGTAAGTTTGAATGGTAGTTGTTTTCTATTACCTCACTTGAATGAAAAGTGACTAACAATATTGAATGATAGAAAATGGGAATAATAAGAATGAAGTCAATTACAAATAGTTTACAGTTTCAAGAAGTAGACATTTTACGTAAGTGAACATTTTAGTTAAGATGAAAATTCAAGTCTTTTATTTATGATTGAATTATCGTAACACAAAAATCAATGCACTTTGTCAATAATTTATCTTATTCTTAAACTAAAATCAATGCACACTATTAATCTAATTACTTTGAAATTAATGTACATAATATATCTAGTTACATCAAATCAAAAATCAACATCTATACTAAAAACAAGGCATCTAGTGCAGGCATTAAAATAACATTACAAATCAATGTCTATAGTGAAATCAATGCATCTAGGGCAAGCAATCAAATACGTATCGAAATCAATATCTACATTGAGATCAATACATCTAGTGCAAGTAAACAAATAGGATTAGAAATCAGCATTTAGTGCAAGCATTAAAATAGCATTAGAAATCAATGTCTATAGTGAAATCAATACATTTAGGGAAAACAATTAAATAGTAATATAAGTCAATATCTACACTAAAATCAATGCACCTAGTGCAAGCAATCAAATAAGATTAGAAATCAACAACACTGAAATTAATGTGCTTAGTGCAATCAATCAAATAGGATTATGAATCAACATTTACACTGAAATCAATGCATTATTTTAGTGAATAAGATTGTATCTCCCCCTTATTCTCTCCCTCATCTCTCTCTCCCCCCCCCCCCCCACCACACCCTCTCTACCCCATCTCTCTCTCTCTCTCTTCTCCTCTCCCTCCCTCTCTTTATCTCTCTCTTCTTCCCTCTCTCTCCCCCGACCATATATATCTATATCCCCCTCCATATCTCCTTCTTTGTCTCTCTATATCACCCCTTCAAACACACATGATCTATCTCTCCATATCTATATATCTCTCCCTCCCTCCCTCTCTCTATATCTCTCGTCTTCCCTCTCTCCACCCTCTATCTATATCTATATATCCATATGTCTCTTATTTGTCTCTCTATATCACCCCCCAAACATACACTCTCTCTCTCGATATCTATATATTTCTCTCTCACTCCCTTTCTCTCTCTTCCCCTTCTCTCCATCTCTCTCTATATGTCTCTCCCCCTCCCTTTTCCTCTCTCTCCCTTCCTCTTCCTCTCCCTCTCTCTCTTACCCTTCTCTCTCTCTTCTCTCCTACTCTCCTCTCTCCTCACTATTGAATTTCGACGAGCTTGGGTCTAGGATAGAATCTTAGAGTATCTTATGCTACCAAACCAAGAATCTCAACAAAGATACTTTGCACAATGGAATAGTATAAAGCAGTAAATTACACATGCACAAGTATAGACAACCTTTTACAAAATATTGTACAAATATGTACAACGTCCCAATCTTCATTATATTAAACCAACTAAATAATAAAACAATATAGGGCTACCATACAAGGGATAATGACCCTCAATTATCCACAAGTACAAGAATACAAGATATAATGACAATCTCACTGCAGTATCTATGTCGTATCTCATCCTATGGATCATTCACTCCCATTAAGCTCTCTAGTTCCCTTTAGTCCATCAATAGACAACGCATAGAGTCTCGTGGAGGGATTCCACCTATCACTGTTGCATGTTTCTTTTGATTCAATGAACATGAGCTAATCCAATCTACTCTTCTAGGCTAGCCAACACCTAAGCTCTAATCTTCCAATCTAGTACCTTATTTCATCCAGTAAGGAGCTACTCATTAGTCTCAATCCTTCACCCAACACACAACTATCAATTTCGTTCTTGTCACGTTAATCTAGTACTACTTTGGGAAATTTCTTTTTGCCCTCCACCAACCACTAAGTGCCCAATCCAATCACTATAGGATCTACTCCTAGGAGGACTTTCTTGCCACCAAGTTACGCCCTCCAAATGGCTCCCATAGGCTGCAAATGTAAACTCATCCAAACTGATCCAAATACTAGTATCCAACACAAGTCACCAATGTAGAAATGACATACCTCTTGAATTTTTTTTCATGAACTGAGTTCTAGTAAATGGTTAGGGCTTCTCCTGTATCCTACAAGAACCCACTAATCCTACCAAAAATCACCTTAATTAATGTGGCTCCCTTACCTTCACAAATCTGGTGACCTCGTTGCTTGAGTAAGCTCCTTCAACTCCCTCTTTAGGGCTCTTTAGGTTGTTTGACCCTCAAGCCAACCACTATAGGCCTGCAGCCGAATTATCAGATTAAGATCATCATTTCAACCTAATTTAGGGAGGAATTCCTATGCGATACTATCCCATAATAGGTCTCTTCTAATGCGGCCTCCCAATAGACTTCACCATACCTTCAAACAATCACCAAGGATCCTAATTGAACTCCCTTTCCTTCTTTGAATATACTTTTTTCTACAACCATCATAGATGTGTCACTCTTCTCCTCTACAAGTTTCCTTCTATACCTCTTTGTTGTCCTTGTGTTTCTCAATTGAATGTCTCAAAACAACATCAATCACCTTCTATTTATACACCTTATAAGGGCTCAAAAAATTACCCAAAATACATGACTTTTGGACTTAACCACTTCAAGTCTACATGACTAGAATGCCAAAATATTCACTGTCAACTTCAAAAATTCATAACTCGTCAAGGACATCTTGGATTTTGATGATTCTCAAATCGTTGGATTCTCCTTGCCATCCTTTATCATCTCCATCCATCATATCTCCAAAATGCCTCATGTTTTTTTCCCAAACATCAAGCGTGAAAAACCCCAACCTTGGGTTCCAAGCCCACAAATGACTTTTGTGGTGCTTCACCCTCCAAACCCCAAACCTTAGGGCTTGGAGTACTTCCCAAGCTACTCAAAAATCAACAATCCCTCTTAGCGAGGGAGGTACTTCCAAGACTAGGAAGTAACTCATCATCATCATCACTACTCGCAACACTCGCCCAACTCCTGGTGCTCACCACTTTAGCAATCCCTGTAGTATGAACTATGCCTCTCTCGAAAGTGTCATTGTCACTATAAGCATCCTACTTATTCTTCTTCTCCTATAATTTATTCCACTCTCTCCATGATTCCTTCTCGGAAGTTATAGGAGAACCCTTTCTCCCCACTGACCACGTGCTCTTCTTGGGCTACAAAGTCTCCCTCTAGACATGCAAACTCCCGTTATAACTCGACTCCCTCCTAGCCTCTAGAATCTATACCTTCTTCTCTGGAACTTGTACATGTACCTCTCAATCTTTCACCTGCATGTGCTTCTCTATAACTTGCACCTGATCCTCCTGCTTCTTCTTCCCATGATCCATAGGCTTGTCCATCAGTTTCTATAGACCATTCTCTCTAACTCCAAGTGCAATACCTGTGGATATAGAGCCTTTGGGTTTGAGTCTTGCCTTCCCCTCCTATAATAAGACCTAAAACCCCTTCTTCTCATTCATCGAGGTAGATATCATGCTATATCTAAGTATCAATACAAATAGTACATCCTATACCCACATCACCCTTCGTGTCTCCATCCTGAATGGCACAACTCTTGGTCCTCGGGTCTCCTTCTGACTCTTGTCTCCCAACACCATGTGAAACTTCGAGTCCCATTCAGCTAGAGTCACGAAAACCTCTTGTGACCTTGTTATATGTTTCGATGCACAACTATCCACGTACCTGTTGAGAAAATTAATTTCTTAGTAAAAAAACAACTAATAACCTGAACATTAATTATCAACCCAAGGAGCGTATTTTTATTTCAAGGCAATCGGAAAAATATATGTAAGCAACTACCAACAACTAACATTGGTTCTACATGATTGTGTTCTACACTACCAAGTTCATTCAACAAGAAATAAAATGTAAGACTTGAATAAAAATACTAATTTAAAAGACAGAAAGTAAATGACAGGAAAATAATTATGCTAATCACATGGTTTGAATCAATAGTAAATTAAACCACACCTTGCTGAATTGGAAGTTTAACCTATTTCACCCAACATAATTCAAATGGTAATCTAGAGCAACAAATTAAATGCAATCTAGAAATTACAGGAAACAACAAATCTAGAAAATGCAGCAGCCAACAAATTACTTAAAAAAGGAAATTTACTGTAAAGAAGAACAGTTGAAATTCAAAGAAACAAACACACAACTAAACTACTTTAGATGTTCAAGGCAACACCTCGTCCAAGGTAGTGGGTCCAACTGGCCAAGAGTCAGTTATGCCTTGAAAAATAATTCAAATCAGATTACAAATAAGAGACGTAGTACTGAATGGATAGCTTCTTTCATTAAAATATCTCAGATAAATAATTACACCAGAATGAAGTTCTTAGCTTTGCCTCCAATTCAACTGTTGTTCATCCTCCTCTCTTTGATCTCTATTTTCATTTAAATACACAGAGAGCAAAGGGAAATTACAACTAAATTGATTACAGAATGATTTCCATTACAATTTAGGATTTATTACATAATCTCAATAAAATACATCATATCTGAAAGATATTTCCATCAACATTCGGCTGGAACAAGTCGAATCTAGCATTGCAATTGGGACAATTTAGAAAACAGCCACAACAAAAAATATGTGAAAATGTCCCTAAGAGAACCTTGTGTTTCTCTTAATCCAGGCCGAATTTTGGAAACTTTCTAATGGGGAAACTAATTTGGTTCGTTCTTCACAAAACCTGTGTTTCAGATTTTCAATATTCATCTTCATTTGCCCAAAACGTCCAACGCAAAACTGTCACTTTTTATCCCAGCAAATTTCCGAGTTGGAATATTTGATTATGAGTTGGATATCAAATTTGCAATCTAAAAGAGATCCTGGAGGCTAAAATGGTGAGTGATGTTATAAAAAATTAATAAACTATCATTGGAAAAATCATGCATAATAATATTCAATTTATTAAAAATAAAAGAGAAAAAACATCACTAATCCACAAGAGTGTGAATTATTATGAAAATGAATTATATGATAAATTATGGTAAATGACATGATAAATAATGGTCGCAATTGATTAAATATATGTTAAGAAATGGTAATAATGATGAAAAATTAGTGACCCAACATCTCCCCCAAACTGAACATGTTGCATGTCCTCATGCAACCCAATGCCTCTGTATTAACCAAGTTGTAATACAATAATCAAAATTCTCACTCCAGCTCATGATATTGATGGAACAAAAGGCTTCTTCCCCAAATGCTTCTTTAAAACAATAGTTGTTCAATTATAGCAATGTTGGTGAAGTTGTAACAATTTTCACATTTACTTTCAACCATATGTATATGAAGTTGTAGCAAAATATGATACAAGTAACAACAAACTTCATTAACCATTTTCTCAAAAACTAAAAATTAGATCTTGTTGAAATTTTGCAGGAATATTTCTACTATATTAATGTTTCTTCAACCCAAAAATCAGAGCTTATCTGATGCATGGATTTCAAGATATCATAAAAATCATTGTAGGTTACAATGCATGATTTCTAGAATTTTACAAACTGGTTTGTCTTGAAGTTTTATGGGTTTGTGTATTTTAATGATACCTCTTTACTGTCCAAAAATCATAAGAATCCAGTTTATAGTTTTAAATATGTGTGAATCAATTTATGTATTGTATGAAAATGAAATTGTATGCCTTAAATGAGCAAAAAAGGAGAAAACATCCACCGTGCACAGCAACTCCTACCCCAAACTAGAAAATTAGCATGCCCTCATGCAACGCTAGAAAACAAATTGAGGTGGTTGCTACAATCGTTATTGAAATCTTTGCTTTGTGTATAACAACATAGAATAAGGGAGGTTTGGAGAATGAATAAGGAGATAGATGGATGATAAATAACATTAATGGCATGGTCATGATAAATAGATTAATGAAAGTAACACTCCCCCAAACTGAAAGCTTTTGTGCAAAGAAGGAGAAATAATGGTTGAAAAATGAGTCAATAATTCTCAGTGGTTTTTCATAACATTCTCCTAAACTTTTAATAAATAAAAAAATTATGCTATTTTACCTCAAGTTTTACCTCCGTAAAAATGTGGAATGGCATGTATGGACTGACATTTGTTGAAGGTAATGTAAGCTGAGCTGATGTTGAAGTGATGCAAAAGGTGGAAGCCATGCAAGCTAAAAGAAAGTAATCATAAAGCGTAGCAAGGTTTCCTTCCCCCAAATGGATTAGTTTCCTTTTCATAAAGATTTCTATAACACATCTCATGAGTAGCCGCAATCAGTAATTCATTACCTCAATCACCTCATTATATAAAAGTGACATAATCATGTTGTGAATGTCATGGGATAATAATGGATAAAAAGGGAATATAAAAGAGGGTAAAAATGATGAGAAAAAGATGCATTCCCTATACCCATAAGCTTTGGTTTCTATGGGCACAAAAATGGTGAGAATTAGTTATCTCAGTCTTTTCTTCTCAAGATATGACCAATTACTTTGCATTCACAATTAGAATTAGACCTCTTTATTCTACCCCAGAATAATAGTAGTGTTGTTAAGCTACAAATAAATGGTGACTGATTGGCAAAAGCAATTATCTTTGGTTAAAGATATGAAACATGTAGAATAAAGGAATGATAGATTAGATGATACAAAATGTCAAATCTCAAATATCTTAAAAGTTTCATCCCTGACATGTAAAGTGAATATTTAGAACTCATTAATAGATATAAACCATAACCATCATCATCTAAGAACTAATTAAATATTACCCCATGAACCATGAGTTCTAGCAAACCTTATATATGCAACAGTAGGCTTTATCAGAAATTAGTTTGAGAAAACAAGGTAACCAAGTATATCATAATATTGAATTAACTTCTATACCATAGGCATGGCCACTGCTGCCAGCGAGTGTCCATAGCCTCGACAGGGATGCCTTTTTAACCCATTGAAATGCTAGTCTCCCATCTATTTGAAATAAATACATAGTTACAAGATCATTTCAATTTACTTAGATGTCTATTGAAGATCATTGTTCTGGATTGTTAACTAGTTAATAACAATGCCATTCATGGGAGCTAAAAAAAGTGAACAAGTCAACTTGTGATGAGACCTGTTGTCCTTCAGTTTTACAACCGAAGGCCATTACCCTGACTCAGTGACCAGTAGTGGTAATGTCAATTTATTAGGACCTAGGACCATGGTAGGTCGGCTTGTGATGAGACCTCCTATCCTTGAGTTAACTACTTTTGCTTAAAATTCAATTATGGTTATTGTTAATTAACAAAAGATTACTTAATAGATGGGGTGGCAGGTCATCTCCTTAAGAGCTAGGAATGATGTAAAACGTTTTGTAGTAACTATTTTCAACTCGGGTAGTCTTGCTTCTCAAAAACTAATAACCTTCAAATGACTGCTGATAAATATATTTTTCTTTGTTAAAATTGGGGTTGAGGAACAGTTTGTTTGATAGTGATGGAAAGATTTATGTATAATTTTGTCGTAATCATCATAAATTTTACAAGATCAAAGACTTGAAAAATTGAGAAAGTTGAAAATTGACATGGTGAAATAATCTTTGCATATTTATTCCTTAAAAATAAGATTATGTTTATAGATAAACAAAGATAAATTGACTACCCAATTATTATGTCAAAGAAGACCTAAAACATAAAAGTATTTCCCATTCACCAAGTGTTAAATCAAAAGCATGAAAATGGACGACCATGACTTAGGTAAAAACAACTGTGAATAGAGGGAACAAAAGTTGTGACCTAGGAAACAACAATTGTAACTAAGGGAACAACAACTGTGAGTCAGGAAACAGTAGTTGTGATTGAGGGAACAACAACTATGAATAAGGAAACAATAGTTGCAACTAAGGAAACAACAACCCTGATTAAGGGAACAACAATTGTAACTAATGGAACAACAACCGTGACCAAGTGAACAACAAGTGTGACTAAGGGAACAACAACCACGAGTAAGGGAACAACAACTGTGACTAAGGGAACAACAACCGTGACCAAGGAAACAATAGTTGTGGCTAAGGGAACACCAACTGTGACCAAGGGAAGAGTAGTTATGACTAAGGGAACAATAATCGTGACCAAGGGAACAATAGTTGTGACTAAGGGAACAACAACTGTAACCAAGGAAACAACAATTGTGGCTAAGGGAACAACAACCGTGACAAAGGAAACAACAACTGTGACTAAGGAAACAACAGTTGTGGCTAAGGTAGAAACAACTATGATTCGAGATTTATTTATCCAACAGTACCATTGTTGCATGTTACAACCTCGAAACTACCCATACCATTTTAATCTTGTGGACATGAAGTATCAAGCATGACTATGGAAATCCCTCCCAAAAACTAACTCAATGAGCGATCCTAGCAAGGTGACATGGAAAAGGATTAATCATCCAACAATCATAGTCACTTTACAAAATAATGAGGAATTAAGACTAAATCATTCCCGACAAGACTTACTATTGGTAGGTCGAAATGCTCTATTTTTACCCCCCTTCCTATTACAAAACCACAATCATTAACCTTTGTTTATTTCCATAAACCTCCTCATTCCCGCACTAGTCCAAGAATACTGTCTATTCCTACATAAACTTCATATTTCATGTTTAAGGTTTATTAGGTGCTTAATTAATCATTTTCAATAGATTTCATGCCTTTAATATTTCTTGTAACTTATATTTACCTTCCTAAAGTATTAATCATTATACTAGCTTGATCTAGTGCAGGTAGATTCCTGCACCGTCGGCAACTATCGGTTCTGTGATCTCTACAACGGCTTGATCACTTCATGCAGGCATCTTGGTCCACATCATCCAATTCAGTTGTGGTCATCCGGAGTTGAATTCAAAGTGGAGGATAGTCACGGATATGGCCGAGGATCAGGTCTACAACCAATGAATAGTTTGCACCTTATTATAGCCGCTGGCTTAATTTTGCAATTTTGTTTGTTATTTCGTTTTAGCCGAAAGGCTTGATTTGGAATGACTGTGTAATTTTTGGTTACGACCATAGGCCAAAGGGTTGTATAAAATATAGCTTTCAGATAGAACTAGGTTAGCAAGCGATAGCGATAGTAGTACAATTGTAATTTCTGGTTAATTTGTAATCTCGTTGTCGCCCTCATTCTGGGCTGGACTTGAACTCAAATGTATATTTTTTGATCGGAATTAATACAAGGAGTTGCACCATGATTTTCTCATTCTGTGTTTTAATTCTTCATTGATATGTTATTAATGTGCTGAAGGTTTTCGTTTCCTAAAATGGGAAACGAGCTAGTTGGCTAGGGCCCAACCAACCCAGCTCGTTTACCCTCTTGCTTTTGTTATCTTAAAGGTGTGTTAACTTTGTTTATTTGCAGAAGTGTGGTTTGAATCTTAATTTCGTTCTTGCTTACGAATTCTAATTTATTTCATTAAACAGTCAAAGTGTGAACAGATCTGTTGTGTGAAAGTTAAATTGAATTACTTTACTTCCTGTAATTTCTTTTCTAGTTTGCTTTTGCTTGGATCGTGTAGATAAGATCATTCTTACACTAGTGCATGTAGGATCATGCACTCTAGCTCACTAGTTTATTTACAGCAAGTGTTCCATTCTTTTTCCTTTATATGATTTAATATATTTCTGCAAAGCAAGCATTCATCATCAGAAGGAGGCATTTCTAATACTAAAAGTTAAATTCCTAAAGATTAAGGATGACTTCATGAAATAGAAAAGAGTGTTGTTGCAATATCTTAATTTATATTTGCATCTCATGATTTAAGGAAATGATTAAAAGTAATTTGAAATATTATAGTGAACCTGTTTTGAGTTAGATTTGATTGCATGCAAAACCCTTTGAGTGAAGAAAGTCTGCTTTAACTTTTGAAGATTGTTTTCATCTTAAAGGTTTATTCCTATTTGCGAGATTCAGTTGATTAAAGCATTCTTTTCATGTGCAAGTTATTTCAGATTCTACTCGCATTTGCAATTCTTTTTATAGTTAACATGCTCTTCTATTTTTCTCAAAAGTAAATTGGAATACTTGGTGTAGGAAGCTCTATTCCGGTACAAGGACCAGTGTCTTGTCATAGCAATAGAGTGCTCCAAGCCTTGAGGCTTAGAGCCCCTACATGAAAACATAAGTCTTCAGTATAAGTGTAAAATATACTTCTCCCATAAGTTCTATACCTGTACTAGTGTAAGCAGATTGCAAGAGTACAAAAACAACCATTTAGTGTGATAAGGAAAAACATTTAGAAGGCAGATATTTTCAAGGGCCCACTTGTTAAAATGCCACCATCTATACTGAATATAAACATAGATTTTTACTTCAGCAGTTAATATGGTTTACAATAGTGTGAAAGTTCCTTTATTTGATTTCTTCGCAAATTCATTCTTTTACATTCCAGCACTAGAATTAATTTGGTGTCAGTTTCCTTTGAGATTTTTCTATTTGATTCTGCAATACTTCAATTGAGAAGTAGGAATAGAAATAGGAAAAGTTCATACCACTTCTGGCATTACATGTGCTTCATCTCTAAGTTTATGAAACCCCCGGGTTGACAATTAAGTGTTGAAGGAGCTTGCTTAAGTGCAATTTCTGCACCCAACAATTACCATCAGAATGTTTAATATTAGATATGAGGAAACCATATACTTGATAACACTGGGGAACCAATGGATAGATTTGGAGCAACAACAAGAAACTTCAGAACTTTCTTCTTTTATTTTGATGAAATAAAAAAAGTCATGACTTTGAAGTAAACAACACCTAAAACATAAAAAAATACGAGAAATCAGAAAAGAGAAAACACTTTATGGAAAAACAACAAATAAGTAAATAACTTAAGTTAGAATAGTTGTGATTCCGAGTGCAGCAATGTTGTTTCCTAAGGGAAAATCAATCTGTTTCCGGGAACAACAATCTTTCAATGCTTAATGAATGGAAACAAAATGTATTTTGGAGAAATGCTTTGGTGGCAATGATTTGAGTCGTTAAATGGAAATCAAATTTTCATTTCTCCTATTATGAATCCATTAGGTAATGAAAAAGTCTTCATGTTGTTTTCTCCATGTTGGTGAGCAATAGTGGGAACAATTTTGTAACAAGCTCTTATGATCAAATTTTTTAGATCATGGCACCTAGAAAGACTCAAAATCATATGATATTAGATTTCTTAATATATTCTTGGATGAAAATCTCTTATTTCATTATCATTGCCTTCAAGAATCACTCGTTCATAAATTGACCTCCTTTATTCTCCTGGGACTTGCAAAAAACAAGCATCTACTTGCAATAAAACATGAAATCATGGAAGAAGAGAGGTGATCGGGCTCTCCTAATTCAAGACATATGAAAAAAATAATAATTAATTACTTTGTAAAAAAAATCCACGGAAAAAAATAACAAAGTAAAATTAATTTATTACCTGCGGGAGGGAGGTGGCCAACCATACTAACCAGCAATGTTTTAATCATAAATTATTTTTTTTTCATCTGATTTGAATGATTCCAAATCCAAATGAAAGTTAATTAATAGGGATATATCCAATAGAAACAAGTTTTAAAAATTCCATGTGATGATATGTCAAACATTCTCAGAACAACCTGCATAAGAGAGTTGTTTTCTATTTCCCAGCTTATACCAACAATCCATATTTTAAGAATAACTTTTTCATTTGATGACAGATTGAGCTGATTAAAATTGGAAATAAAATTAGATTCATGTATATATATATATATATATATATATATATATATATATATCTATATATATATATATATATATATATATATATATATATATATATATATATATATATATATATATATATATAGATATATCTCCAATAGAAACATTTTTTTGAATAAAATAAGAATTGATGGGACAAATGTACCAATGAACAACAAAAAAGATAGAGTTTTAAGAATGTTGATTTACGATAGGCAGTCAGTGGTTTAGTCATAAATTTATCATATGATATTTAAATAGAGTGATTCAAATTGTATTTTAAACTAGATGCATAGGGGAATATACCATAGAAATAGGTTTTCAAATCTAGTCATTTAGGCCTCAAAAAACTGACTGTCCCAACTATGTCCCTGACCTGCCTACTAGACACCCTGTTAATGTTTTGGTCATAACTTTTTCGTTTCAAATCCAAATTGAGTGATTCAAATTGGGTTAGAAAGTAGACATAAAGGGATACCTAGGATAGAAATGGGTTTTGAAAATATGTCCATTTTTTCCCTCAAAATATGACTGTCCCAACTATGTTTTTAGTAATTTTCTCAAGCCCGCATGCCATAAAATATGGTAAACAAGCAATTTTTCCCAAAATGGTGATGAGTGTTTGTAGAAACCTGATTTTAAATATAATATGTCTACATACACAAAAAAAAAATTGAAGATCTATCACCAATATTGATTTACACAACATATTGCAACAAAGACAATCTTTTTACATATAAAGAAATTTATTTATTTGTCTCCTTATTTATTCTATTTTTTTACACTAACCTACTCTATTTGAAAAATATGAAATGTCTCTATGTATAAGAGTACTTCTATTAGAACCATTTTCAAAACGACATCTCAAGTATGTACATACCCAAATTAGAAAAATGTACATTAACAAATACCAGGGTAGGAGAGACCATGTTTTTTGTTAAGGAGGTGCCAAGAATTGTTGAAGTATGCAGTGATGGTGCAAGCAAATGATGGAGTGAAACCAATCTTCAATATATTAATTTCTTTCTTTATTTCTCATAGTTTTCATATCATGTAGTTCTTGAGTTTCTAATGTATTATTGATCTCGACGGCTTGTTGATGTAGACTAGAAGGAACCTCATTTTCTTCCATAACTTCTGCAATTTTTTAATTTGAAACCTTCCCAATATCAATATAATTTTTCTGCAATGGTTTTGTTGGGTTGTGTTATATTCTTTCTACGACTAGCCCACGTAGTTAACCAGGGGGTTAGAAGGGGGGTGGATAGCTTCCTTCGTTGTGCCAATTGCGTAGCAGGGGGGTCACAGGGGCTTTGAGGGGTGCAGGTAACCCCACTCTATGGGGTCCGGGGTAGTGCCCCAGAAATTTTTGTTTTTGGACCCTATATTAGGTTGGGCAGACCTACCTATGGTTTTGTGCATGATTTTTGCACATGGTTTTAGACGCGATGGTTTTCGGTCCATGGTATCAGATGCTTCGGCATGTATAAATATGTATTGTAACATTGAAAGGAACATAATGAAAAATCAAGATGGTAGCCCCGGTTTTGGGATCCGGGGAAATTCTCTGTATATATGTGTTTTATGTGTTATGCTCTCGCATCGTTTATTTTTCTTTGTTTTAGAATTTGTATGAAGGTAATTTCTGTACGGGGTTAAAACCTACATTTGGTATCAGAGGTGTTTTTGGCTTGAAGGGGACGCCTTTGTTGCTAAGCGGTTTCACTCGGGCCTGTTGTAGACCCTGTTCAGTGGGAGATCTACAAGATCGATTCTGGTGGTAAAGAAGATGGCGAGCAATGGAAAGATAGAGATCAAGAAATTTAATGGTAATATTTTTGAGTTGTGGAAACTCAAGATGGAGGATCTGTTGGTGGATAAAGATCAGAGGATCGTGGTAGATCCGGGTATGAAACTAACGAGAGTGTTCGATGAAGAATGGAAGAAGTTGGATCAGAAGGTAAAGAGCACAATACGATTGTGTGTCTCAGATTTAGTATTGTTGAATGTATCAGGGGAAGCTACAGTGAAGGCTTTGTGGGACAAGTTAGGGACTTTGTACTAATCTTAGTCTCTGGTGAATAAACTGTTCTTGCGGAAAAAGTTGTATAACCTGAGGATGAAAGATGGAGACTCGGTGAGAGAGCATCTAAAAGCATTTAATATTGTGGTAAGTCAGTTATTATCTGTTGATATTAAAATTTCAGATGAAGATAAGTGCATTAGTTTGTTGTGTTCTCTACTAGATTCTTGGGATAGTCTGGTTATTTCAATAGGTAGCAATGCAACTACCTTGCAGTTTTCATGAAACAATCTCATCTTTGTTGATGGAGGAGATGAGACGGAAAAATATGGAGAGCCAGAATGGTGATGCCTTGTCTGTATGAGGACAGTCCCAAAACAAAAATAAAAACAAGTCATCGAGTGGGAGATCTAAATCTAGAGGGAGATCTAAATCTCCAAGAAAACCTGTAAAGGTGGTGTGCTAGAAATGCGGAAAGGAAGGGTACTACAAAAGGGACTGTAAATCTAAAGCTCCTAACAAAGGAAAGGGATCTGATGATGCTCCTTCTATAGAGTCAAAAACCACCTTAGATGAAGGTGGGGATGTGTACTTCGCTTCTTCAAGTACACATGTAGATCATTAGGCATGGTTTATTGACTCAAATGCATCCTTTCACTTCACTCCCCATAGAGAGTGGTTCTGCGAGTATGAGAAATACGATAGTGGTGATATCTTCTTAGGGGATGATAAGAAGGCTAGAATCATTAGTCGCAGCAAAGTAAAGTTGAAGTTGCAAGGTGGAAGGGTTAGAACACTTCCGAGTGTTCTGCATATTCCTACATTGGCCAGAAATATGATTTCTGTAAGCAAGCTAGATGATGCAGGTGTAAAAACAATGTTCGAGAAGGATACCTGCAAGATGGTTTGGGGAGCACTGGTATTGATGCGGGGAGTTCGGATTGGAACTCTATACAAGATGCAAGGTAGCACTATTGTTGATGGTTGCAACAGTTCCATGCTTCCTTAAAGTGGAGTAGAAAATCTAGTGGTCTTTGGAGAGAAGACCATGTTGTGGCATCAAAGGCTTGGACATATTAGAGAGAACGAACTTCGAATACTTCATGGTAAATGTATGGTAGAAGGTATGAGTAATAGCTCTATGGATTTTGATTTCTGTGAAAATTGTGTATATGGGAAGCACAATCTGGTGAGTTTCCCCTCTGGTGGTAAGAGGGCAAAACATATATTAGAGCTTGTGCACAGTGATGTGTTTGGACCTGTGAAGGTTCCATAACTGGGTAAGTCTGTGTACTATGTATAATTTATAGATGACTTCTCAAGGATTACATGGATATATTTCCTTAAGAAGAAATCTAAAGTCTTTGATAGGTTTAAAGAATTTAAGGCTCTAGTGGAAAACCAGACATAGAAGAAGATAAAGGTGTTGAGGATAGATAACAGTGGAGAGTTTTGCAGTAAGGAATTTGAAGAATTCTTTAAGAAGTATGGTATATCACGACAGAAGACTACTCCAGACACACCTAAGCAAAATTGAGTTGCAGAAAGAATGAACAAGACGTTGATGGAAAGGGCAAGAAACATGCTCAATGGTGTCGAGTTATGACAGGAATTCTGGGCAGAGGCAGTGGAGATAGCATGTTACCTAGTCAACAGATCACCTTCATCAACGTTGGAGGATAAGACTCCACAAGAGGTATGGACTGATAAGAAACCCTCTCTTTCACATCTAAGGGTATTTGGATGTGATGCATATGTACATGTTGCAAAGGAGAAAAGAACCAAGTTGGATAGTAAATCTGAAAAATGCATCTTTATTCGGTATAAGGATGGTTTAAATGGTTATAAGCTTTGGAACCCAGTAACAAGGAAGGTTGTGTACAACCAAGATGTGGTGTTCAGAGAGGTGAAAGATGTTATTAAACATGAAGTCCAACCAAAGGAACCTGAGAAGATAGAGTTTGAGCTTTAGGAGGAAGAATCAGACTTTACAGCAAAGGAGGAATTAGAAGATGAAGAGCCACAAACTCTGGCTATGAGAAGATCAATGCGAGAAAGAAGGTAGCTAGAAAGGTATAGTCCATCTACTTTTTGTTCAAATTTTTCTTTATCTGTTACTAATGATGATCCCAAAACTGTGAAGGAAGCAGTAGATTCAGAGGATGGCAACTCTAGAAAGAGGCCATGGTTAATGAAATGGAATCTTTGCACAACAATGAGGCTTGGGATCTAGTGGAGTTGCCGGTTGGAAGGAAACCCATTGGTAGCAAATGGGTGTTCAAGAAGAAGACAAATGCAGAAGGAAAGGTGGATAAATACAAAGCTCGGTTGGTAGCATAAGGTTATTCCTAGGTGCCGGGAATTGATTTTGGTGATAGTTTTTCTCCTGTTGCCAGGGTGACTTCTATTAGATTACTTTTATCTATTGCTACTACTTTTGATTTTGAGGTAGAAAAAATGGAAGTGAAGACAACATTTCTTCACGGGGATCTAGAAGAGGAGATCTACATGAAGCAACCTGAAGGTTTTGTGGTGAAGGGTAAGAAAGAACTAGTATGCAAGTTAAAGAGGTCTTTGTATGGGTTAAAATAGTCACCAAGGATGTGGTACTAGAAATTTGATACATTTATATGGGGACTTGGCTTCACTAGAAGCAAAGCAGATCACTATGTGTATTTTAATTAATTGGTGACCATGTTATTTATCTGGTCTTGTATGTGGATGATATGTTGCTGGTTGGAAATGACAAAGAAATTATCTAGGATTTGAAGACCCAATTGTCCTCCAAATTCGACATGAAAGATATTGGTGTTGCAAACTATATTTTGGGCATGGAAATTAAAAGATACCGGGAAAAGAGGAAGCTCTAGTTAAACTAGAGGAAGTATGTCAAGACAATACTTTAGAGGTTTAATATGCAAGATAGTAAACTAATTAAGGTTCCTATTTCTATAGGTGTAAATTTATCTACTGAACAGTGTCCCAAGACACAAGAAGAGGAAGAGGACATGTCTCGTGTTCCATATGCAAGTGAAATCGGTAGCCTAATGTAAGCGATGGTCTGTACTAGACCAGACATTGTACATGCAGTGGGAGTATTGAGCAGGTTTATGTCTGTTAGCACTCATAATGAACCTCAAAGCTGAGAAGAGGCATTCCCAAGGTAACCACAGACCAAGATTTCGATCTGGAATCTAGCCTTGCCAACCAGAGAGGGCTCTCACTTTGCCAACAAAATGTGGCTACAATAATTGAATCTTAGGCTAGCTATGAAGAATGATATGGTTGAAATTTGCGGGTCGAAAACAGCAAGAGAAGGGACCATTGGGCTATGGAATCGAGGCTAGTTTCTACCGGCAAACTTGGGGCAAAGTAAATGTAATGTTCAGCCAGATTAAAGATATAATCATAGAAGAAAAGCGGAAAAATATTGTTTCCCTGCAAGCATCAATCAGGGGATGGATCTACAATGGAAACTTTAGGAGAAAGAGAAGCACAGGATTACTCAACAGAGCATCTAACAGAGGATGGATTTTGCAAAGATAACCACTACATTTAACAACAAAATCATTGCGAAAGGAGCATCATGCATGGGTGGATTCCTAACACTTCCCTTAGATAATGCTATAAAAAGAATTAGCAGAAAAAACAAAGTATGTAAGTGATTTTACAAGGAACACATGTTGGACATTAAACACTGTGATGGATCCAAAATCTAAAGGGCGGAAATTGCTCCATTAAAAATAATATTCAGAAATTGCTTTACACAGTCCAAAGCATCTTTCCTCTACTGAAAAATTCGAACCCTTTACACTCTAAAATTCATAAAATATATACAATTAGCTCATCCCTGTACTAAGGGAGTTGAGCTCAACCATCTCCCTAAAGATAGAAACAATTACATTAAATTTGGACCGAATTTATGAAAATAGGGGTCAAATGTGAACTCTTATCTCTTGAACCATAACATATGTTATAAAATGGAAAGAGATTTTTGTAGATAAGGTCGTGTTTGAAAATCCCCTCTCTCAAATTTTTGAAATTCATTTCCAGTTGCTCAGAATCTGTGCCACAAAATAATCTCTAAAACAGGAAATCATTAAATATTTAAATCTGTAAAAATAGGCTGTAAAGATCTAGTCAAATATTCCAATTCACGACACCTGTGAATAAACTGAAAGAGGTTTTTGTTTGATGGCTTGTGATTGACAAAATAATCCTTGGGTTTCTTAAAATTACTTTCCATATGTTGTAAAATGGCACCATACTACAATGACTAAAACAGTAAAACAAATACAAAATTTGTTTTTTTTTTTAATGTAGGCTTGAAATATCACTACATATATCCCACATAGTAACACCTATGAATAAACTAAATGAGGCTTTTGTTATTTGGTATGTGATTGAAAAAAACCTCTTTCACTTTTGTAAAATACATGTCCATTACTTCAGAAACTGATTTTGTAGTAAACATGTCCCTGTGTGCAGCAAATGACCTCAAAACATGCATAACCAAGAATCAATCATTCATTTCAATTATATCTTCTAATCCAAAAACCAGTTTTAGGAGTGTGACATACCATTGGAAATATTTTTTTGAGCTGCTTTTGATGGACATACTTAGGATATGATTTGAACTAAAACTCATGTGCAAGACATCTCTAAAAACTAGACATAGTAAGAGCCCATTTTGATCCCTGGTGACAGGTTGCGAAGACTGGAACTAACAATGTCAAAACTAGGGAAGGAGCATTTGACGGTAGTGAAGCAACTTTTTAGGTATTTTCATGGCACTAGTGATTATGGTTTGTGCTACCAAGGAAGACCAGGATTGGATAGAGTGTTGGATATTCGTGGCTTTGTTGATGCAGACTGGGCTGGAGATCTAGATCAAAGAAGATCTACAAGTGGGTATGTGTTTAACCTATTTGGAGGTACGGTCAATTAGATGAGTAAGAAATAATCTATAGTGGCACTATCAACTACAAAGGCAGAATACATGACAGCCACTCATGCAAGCAAGGAAGCAGTTTGGTTGTAGAGATTGTGTTCAAGTATGGGGTTAGTACAGGGAGCTATAAGGATAGATTGTGACAGCCAAAGTGATGTTTTCTTGCCAAAGAACCCTGCATATCATTCAAAGACAAAGCACATTGATGTTTAGTATCACTTTTTGAGGGATATGATAGAATACAAAATGGTGTTGCTAGTAAAGGTGGACACTTTCAAGAATACTGCAGATGCATTGACAAAATCTGTGATCTTTGAGAAGTTCTCTTGGTGTAGAGAAACAATAGGCATTGCAGGTCTGGATAAATGACTAAGCTCTCTTGTGGCCCCCCGTGTAAAGAAAACAACAAGTGGGATAATGTTGAGTTGTGTTATATTCTTTCCAAGACTAGCCCATGTAGTTAACCGAGGGGTTAGAAGGGGGGCAAAGCCCCCCCTTCATTGCGCCGATTGCGTAGTGGATGGGGGGATCACAGGGGGTTTGAGGGGTGCAGGTACCCCACTCTATGGGGTTCGGGGCAACGCCCTGGTAAATTTGTTTTTGGACCCTATATTAGGTTGGGCAGACCTACCTATGGTTTTGTGCATGATTTTCGCACATGGTTTTGGACGCGATGGTTTTCAGTCCATGGTTTTGGACACGATAGTTTTCAGTCCATGGTATTAGATGCTTCAGCATGTATAAATATGTATTGTAACATTGAAAGGAACATAATGAAAAATCAAGCTGGTAGTCTTGGTTTTGCAATCCATGGAAAATCTCTATATATATGTGTTTTATGTGGTATGCTCTCGCATTGTATATTTTTCTATGTTTTAGAATTCATATGCAGGTAATTTTTGTACAGGGTTAAAACCTATAGGTTCAAGTGAGATAGAATGGGTGGTAAGGGTGGGTAAATTTTGCAGTTCAACATTGTAAGCATGCACTACTGGTTTATTATTGTGAGGGTGTGGAATGAGTTGAGTAGGAAATTGTGTAGGGCATGGAGGATTCTGATGATGTTGTTGATTGGGTTGTGTGGATGATTTTGATAGACAAACAAAATGTTGTTGAAAAGATGGTAAATAATATGGATGATGTGTTTCTGCTACAATATGAGGGAGAGTAGTCATGTAATCATAAGATGAGTCATGCCAAGCTTGTGGACAAGATTGGTGGGGGTTATATTGAGATTAGCATGACTGCCCTAACACAGAAGTATTCCATAATGGTTTATGCAAGTAAGAAAATGGATAGGAAATTTTTTGAACCATACGTGTAGGCCACTATTTCCATGGTTGTGAAATTGTTGTAGCTTTTCCATCTCTTTGATATGTTACTTCCATCTTAGATAAGAAAGAGCACTATCTATGGGATGTTTCTTTCGACACTGAGGGAAAAACACTTCTTCAAATTCTTCCTAATTTTTCTTAACCTGAAAAACATGCAATTGTGAACTTAAAGAGCTAATAAAATCAATTTTAAAATGTGCAAATAAATTATGGATTTCATCTCCTATATCTCCTGTTATTATAGCAGATTTGGAAAAGAAATAAGAAAGTCCTCTAGAATTCTTACCAGCCTTGGATATTCCTCTTGAATACCTTATGCATAAATCACAAACATCATCATATGATAGCTTAAAAACATCACCGTTTCCCATTATATTTAAGAGTTCTAAATATTCATCTTTGTTTCCTTTAAGAATGAGTGTTTTCAAGATCTCTTTTTCCAAATGCTTATGCTTTGATTTTTCAAGGTTGTACTGAAATCGCTCCACATGGTCCTCCAAGATTTGATCTTCCCCTTGTGTTATTCTAAAAATATCTTCATTGGCCTTGCAATAGTCTTGGTACTTCTTCAAGAATACATTCTTCATGTCCTCCCATGTTTGAATGCAGTTCCCAGCAAAGCTCATAAACCATCGGAGAGCTGACCCTTTTAGAGTAAGAGGAAAAACCTTCTACCGTTGAGAATTAGTATAATAATAACACCCTATACAAGGTAATTCAAACTGAAATAAGAATGTATTTGGATCTTCATTTTCCAAAACAGGAAAATTTGGTAGAACACATGGGGGAATGATGTGCATTTGTGTCACTCCTCCTAGATCTTTGATAGGAAAATCAAAAAGTAACAGTGTGTGCCATTTATTCCCATTATAGAAGATATTTTTCATGTGCTAATTTGAAGCTCCTCCTTTAAATGTTCTTGTCATTTGGTTAGTAGAATGGGTGGTGCTTACATCACCACTTAAGTGAAATAATAATAATAAAAATTCAAGTTCTTTCCTCTAATGTTCCTATTTTTAATCATGCATGCTATATGGCCTAAGGCTGACTACTGAGGGTATACCCATCACTGATTCCCTAGGATGCGTGCATAGGTTCTTACCTTTTATATTCAATATGCAACCCTCAGGAAATCAGGTATGCATCTACAACCACATATTAGTGTGGTAGTGTTATTTCACTGCCTCCCCAGCAACGACACCAAAATGTTGGGGAAAATTAATTTCTTAATAAAAAAACAACTAATAACATTAACATTAATTATCAACCCAAGGAGCATATTTTTATTTCAAGACAATCAGAAAAATATATGCAAGCAACTGCCAACAACTAACATTGATTCTACTGTTCATTCAAAAAGAAATAAAATGTAAGAATTGAATAAAAATACTAATTTAAAAAGAATAAATTAAATGACGGGAAAAATTTATGCTATTCACATAGTTTGAATCAATACTAAATTAAACCACACCTTGTTGAATTGGAAATTTAGCCTATTGCACCCAACAGAACTCAAATGCTAATTTAGACCAACAAATTAAATGAAATCTAGAAATTTCAGGAAACAACAAATCTAGAAAATGCAATAGCCAACAAATTACTTAAAAAAAAGAAGGAAATTTACTTTAAAGAACAACAATTTAAATTCAAAGAAACAAACACAACTAAACTAATTTAGATGTTCAATGCAGCACCTCATCCAAGTTAGTGGGCCCAACTGCCTAAGAGTCAGTTCTGCCTTGAAAAATAATTCAAATCAAATTACAAATAAGAGATGTAGAACTCAATGGATAACTTCTTTCATTAAAATATCTCAGAGAAATAATTACACCATAATGAAGTTCTTAGCTTTGCCTCCAATTCAACAATTGTTCATCCTCCTCTCTTTGATCTTTGTTTTCATTTAAATACACAAAGAGCAAAGGGAAATTACAACTAAATTGATTACAAAATGATTTCCATTATAATTTAGGATTAATTACATAATCTCAATAAAGAACATTATATCTGAAAGATATTTCCATCAACATTCATCTGGAACAAGTCGAATCTGGTATTGCAATTGGGATAATTTAGAAAACGGCCACAACCAAAAATATGCAAAATTTTCCTTAAGATAACCTTGCATTGCTCTCAACCCAAACCAAATTTTAGAAAAAATCTCATGGGGAAACTAATTTGTTATGTTCTGTACAATACACGTGTTTCGGATTCTCAATATTCATCTTCATTTGCCGAAAATGTCCAATGCAAAACTGTCGCTTTTTATCCCAATGAATTTCTAAGTTGGAATATTTGATTATGAGTTGGAGATAAAATTTGCAATCTAGAAGAGATATTGGAGGCTAAAATAGTGACTGGTGTTATAACAAATTAATAAACCATCATTGACAAATCATGCATAATAATCTTCAATTTATTAAAAATAAAGGAGAATGAATATCACGAATACACAAGAGTATTAATTATTATGAAAAGGAATTATATGATAAATTATGATAAATGACGTGATAAATAATGGTAGTAATGGATGAAATATATGTTAAGAAATGGTAATAATAATGAAAAATTAGCGACCCAACAATACCATCCATCCTCATCGATAGTACCTTAAGAGAAATGATAGATCATAGCAAATTGCTCCTCTTCTAGCCTCTTGGTGAGAGTATCTATCTTAGCAGAAGTGGCAAAAATGGTGACCTGATTTCCTTTTTTCTTCTCGTCATCTCCCTTCTTATTCTTTAGTGTACATCTTGAAGAAAAATGATCTATATCGCCACAGTTGAAACACTTGAATTTACTCAAGTCCTTCTTTTTCTTACCCTTCATTCATGCTACAAGTTCCACATCATCATTTGAAGCCCTCTTCTTAGGATGAATATCATCGTCTCGCAACTCTTCCTAAATGAAGTCAACCCATAGCCTATTCCATTCTCGAAACTTCTCTCTTGCAATGATCCCATTAATGAAGGGCTTCCATTCCTGAGTGAACCCTTTTAAAGCAATCCTCACCATATCAAAATCTGAAATAGTCACACCGAAGACAACAAGCTCGTCTTTGACTTAAGACAATCTCGTCAAATACGAAGTCACTCCTTTACCTTGTATCATCTTGGGGACTTCAAATGATCCTCCAATACCAGTACCGGGTTCTCATTCTTATTCTAGAACAAATCCTAAAGAGCCATCCACATCTCATGTGCAGTATTCTTCCCAGACAAATGAGGTATTAGGGGATCCTTCACACCATCAAGGATAATCAATCTCGTCGTCATATCCAAATCCTTGTACACTTCCAGCTCCTTTGGGTCATTTGGCTTCTGGATGTCTTTCTCAACGAACTCCGAGATCTTGTTGACTTGTAATACCAACTTGATTTTTTCTTTCCATGGACTATTGTTGGACAACCCCTCCAACCTATCCTCATACCGAAGACCAACATGAAACTTCGACATTGTAGTGAGCCCTTCACCTACAATGTGATTGACTCCCTCTTAAGATGTACTTTGTTGTGCACTCTAATGATTCACTCTCTTTCAAATAATCTCAGACACACTCTGATGCCATGTTGAATTTCAACAATCTTGGGTCTAGGATATAATCTTAGAATCTCTTATGCTACCAAAACCAATAATCTCAACAAAGATACTTTGCATAGTGGAACAATATAAAGTAGTAAACCACACATGCACAAATATAGAATTTTTTTACAAAATATTGTACAAATATGTACAACAACCCAATCTTCATTATATTAAACAAATTGAATAATACAACAGTCTAGGGTTCCCATACAAGGGATAATTACCCTCAATTATCCACAAGTAAAATAATACAAGATATAATGACAATCTCACTACAATCTCTATATCATATCTCATATTATTGGTCCTTCTCTCTCGTTTTGCTCTCTAGTGCCCTTTAGTCCATCAAGGGACAACACATAGAGTCTCTAGGAGGGATTCCACCTATCATTGTTGCAATTCGTTTCTGCTTCAATGAACATGAGATGATCTAGCTCCAGATTCATCTACCAATCTAGTAGCTTCTTTCATCCATCAAAGAGCTACTCATTGGCGCAATCCTTCACCCAATGCACAACTACATGCTAATCTAGGGCTACTTTAGAAACTTTCTTGTTTCCCTCCACCAAACATTAAGTTCCCAATCCACTCACTATAGGATCTACTCCTAGGAGGGACTTCTTCCCACCAAGTTAAGCCCTCCAAATGGCTCCCACGGGCTTCAAATGTAAACTCATCTAAATTGATCCAAATAATAAGATCCAACACAAGTCACCAAAGGAGAAATGACATACCTCTTGACTATTTTTCAAGAAAAAAATTTTTGTCATTGGTTAGAGCTTCTCCTGTAGCCTACAACAGCCCACCAATCCTACCAAAACTCACCTTAAATAATGTGGATCCCTTCCCCTAACAAATCTGGTGACCTTGTTGCTTGAGTAAGCTACCAAATATCACTCTTTAGGGTTGTTTGATCCTCAAACCAACCACTATAGGATTGTGGCCTAATCATCACAGTAAGGACATAATTTTGTCCTACTTCATGTAGGAATTCCTATGCTATACTAGCCCAGAACATGTCTCTTCTAATGCGACCTTTCAACAAACTTCACCGTACCTTCAAATAGTCACCAAGGATCCCAACTAAACTCCCTTTCCTTCACTAAAGATGCTTCTATTCTACAGCCATCACAAATGTGTCACTCTTATCCTCTATGAGCTGCCTTCTATACCGCTTCGTTGTCCTTGTGTTTCTCACTTCGACGTCTCAAATGACCATTAATCACCTTCTATTTATACACCTTAGAAGGGCTCAATGAAATACCCAAAAGACATGACTTTTGGACCTAACCACTTCAAGCCTACATGACTTGAATGCCCAAAAATTCATTGTCAACTTCAAAAATTCATAACTCATCAAGGATATCTCATATTTTGATTATTCTCAAAATTTTGGATTCTCCTCACCATCCTTTATCATATCCATCCATGACATGTCAAAAATGCCTCATGGTTATGGCCCAAACATCGATGGGTGCAAAACACCAACCTTGGGTTCCAAGCCCACAAATGAATTTTGTCATGCTTCACCCTCCAAACCTTAGGGCTTGGAGTACCTCCCAAGCTACTAAAAAATCAACACCCACTCTCTCTTCATATATCCCTTGTCACTCCATCTCTCCCCACCTTTCTCTCTCTATGTCTTTTTTTTTCCCTCCCTCTCCGCCCCCCGCTAACTCCGTCTCTCTCCCCCATCTCTCTACCTCTCTCCACCTCTCCCTCCCTCCCTCTATCTCTCTTCTCTCATATATTTCTCCCTACCATCTATATCTATGTCTCCATTCATGTCTCTTTCTTGGTCTCTCTATTTAACACCCCACAAACACACACACTCTCTCTCCCCATATCTATCTATCTCTCCCTCCCTCCCTCTCTCCTTCTCTCTCCCTTATATTATGTTTAATATTATAATATGTATTATAATATAATTGTATATTAGCTATTATGTTATATTAATAAATAAATTTTATATATATATATATATATATATATATATATATATATATATATATATAGTTATATCCATATCTATATATATCTATATATATATATATATATATAGTTAAAGAAACAGGTAGAAATTTTATATCAAAAGCTGGAAATGGGCTAGGTGCCTTACATTCATAAGAAGAGTAGTCTCAGACATATGCAAACCTTTTTTCTAGTGAGACTTATTGCTACCTTCTTTATTTATATTGCCTAATATCACATTACATATATTATATATTCTCAAAAAATCCCTGCAAAGCTTAACTTTCCAACATAACATAAAAATTAAAAGGAAGACCACATGTGACCATCATGGTCCTTAGCATCTTGAGTTGCTTCCATCGGCTAGCTCAGGTTCACTATTTCCTCAACATCAGTCTCTTGATTGTTATTCGTAGCTTCCGCAGCTCCCACCGACAATGGAATAGGTGCATCGTGCAGACCGAATACCTCCTTCAACACTCTCATTGTTTATGTTTCAACCTTAACTTATACATGATCCACTTGATACTTCAAATTAATCATCCCTATATTCATAGTTTCCATGGCCTTCTAGATAAATTCCATGTCTTTCCTAAACCCTGCCAAATGAGCTAGCACCATAATAATCTGGTCTTGAATCTCTTTCACTGCTTGCTTGGTTGAGTTTATATCAATCATATGCATTACATTCCCATTGCTCCCTGAGTTCTTAGCTTCATTTTCGTTGCCAGAATTTGTAAGTGTCATCTTCCTTGCTATTCTTTCCTACACCAAAAAAAATATGTTCCTGATTTGCATAACCCATCTCTTATTTATAACCAAGATATCCTTTTGCGATGAGACTCCCATCATTTCAAACTTAAATGAGTTCCCAACCTGCAAATCCATCATGAAACACTCCTCCATTCGAAACACCATCAAACTGCATTTAGGTTGATATGCTATAGTACTGAGGAGAATCTCATCTAAATACCATTTAATAACCAACTTGGATAACTCCACTTGTCCTATTTCATGGATGATAACCACTGTCACACCCACCTATTATTTATTATGCAGCATCCCTTGATAGCTCTCGATAGTCCCTTAACCATCCCCAAGGTGTTAATTAAGGAAATATACCTCTAAACCACGCTTAACCTGATGGACCACTTGTACTCCATTGAGATTTTAATTAATCGCTCATTCTGGGATGTGGCATGTTAAAACATCGAGATCAATATGTAGATCCCCTTGGGCTAATGTCACTTCAATGTTTTCTTTGAGGTTCACCTTTTGATTGTTTCCTCTTTTTACATGATAAAATTTGAATTCATCAAGCTTATTTAGCAAAAAAATTATCCTTGTCATCAATGCAGAAGGATCAACATCAAAGGATTGCTTGTTTCTTGATAACCTTATGCAATTTTGAATCACCACCATTGAGTCGCTGACTATAATCAAGTTTTTAATGCCTTTGGAGATGCTTATCTTCAGGACTTTCCAAAGGGAGAGTGCTCCGACTTTGTTATTCAAGGATTTCCCAAGTCCCCATGCATACTTTGTTTCCTATTTTTCATCGAATTTGAATATCACCCCTCCTGCTCCTACCTCCCCGATCATATAATATAATATTATATTATATTATATTAAATGTAATATTATATCAAATCTCTTTATCCTAATATATTAATATATATTGCAATATATCAATTTTAGTATTATATTAATCCAAAACTACTAAATTTAATATAATACTGAATAAAATTATAGAAAACAGCATGAAGAAATTACTTCTGGAAATAATCTCAGAAAACCAAGGAGGATTTGTCCCCAAGAGGAAAATCACAAACAATGTGATAATTGTTCAAGAGGCTATCCATAGTAATATACAAAGGAAAGAGAGACGAATGATTGTTAAGTTAGATATGGCTAATGCTTTTGATAGAGTTAACCATAACTTTCTTGCAGCAGCCCTCAAAAGGTTTGGCTTCTCAACAAACTTCATATAGATTATCCACGCATGTATTTCAATTCCTTGCATAGCCCCTTTAATCAATGGTCGGCCCAGTGAATTTTTCCAAAACACTCGAGGGCTGAGGCAAGGCTATCCGCTTTCTCCATTCTTGTACATCATCATGGCTGAATCACTGAGTGCTATGCTGGAAAACCAGAGAAAAGAGAAAAAAATAACAGGGATCCAAATATCGAGAGGAGTCAGAGATATAAACCATTATCTCTTTGCAGATGATACCCTTCTCATAGGTGGGGCATCATGCATTATAGCAAAACAATTCAAAAAAGTCCTGGATGAATTTCTTCTAGCTTCAGGAGGAATATTAAACAACTGCAAATGCAGAATATACTATTGGAACACCCCATCAAAAACAATGCAGCGTATCTTTCAAATCCTGGAAATACCTTTAGAAATAAATTGGAGCCACTTCACTTATCTTGGGCTGCCCTTAGCAAAGGAAGTGGTAAAATCAAAAGTCTAAAACAAGCAAGTAGAGAAAATGAAGGGAAAAATTTAGAATTGGGGAGTGATGTGGCTCAACCTGGCAGGAAGAGTGACACTGATTAAAGCACTTCTCTCGGCCTTGCCTATACATCAGTATGCAATCATTATGGCTCCGGCAAGTGCCCACAAGCAAATGGAACCGATAATTAGAAGCTTTCTCTGGCAAGGAGGAAAACAAGATAATAAAAAATTCAGCCTTGTTAAATGGGAGCAAGTCACTCTTCCCTATGAAGAAAGAGGTATAGCAATTCATTTTCTAGGACTAATGAACACTGCTCTAGGCACAAAAATTATCTGGAGAATGATAAATGGGAATGGACACTAGTGGTCAAAAGTACTAACAATGAAATACTTAAACTATTATAGAACAAAGCTGCTCACTGAAACTATTCCAGACAGGCCATGCACCCAAATCTAGAAATTGGTAAAAAGGATAATCCCTCTCGTTAGAGATCAAATATCAAAAAATCCAAGGAATGGAAAAACAATTGCTATCTGGGAGGATAGAATAATGGGGGGAAATCCCTTAAGTTAGCAACAAAACTTAAGGGGACTTCAGAGATGGATGGAAGAGCAAAGTTTTAACACTCTTTGTTCTATCTCAAATTGGGATCAGAATAACTGGGTAAGATGGAAAAAGCTGGCAACACCACCAAGACTAAAAAGTAAGTGGGAAATTTTAAAAGCACATCTAGTAGGGGCCGCCCCCATCAACATAGAAGAGCATGATGACTTTGTTTGGGATTCAAATGGAGGGAATTACACAGTGAAATCGGGGTACAACCTCCTTCGAAAAATCCACAATCAAAATTATTGGAGCCTTCGGAAGGAAGCTTGGAATTCAGAGAGTTTGCCAAAAATTAAAGTCTTCACATGGACACTTCTCAAAGGTAAAATTCTTACCTCTGAAAATTAAAAAAAAAAAAAGGAATACAAGGGCCCTCAAAATGTGTCATGTGTCAAAAGGAGGAAGAATCAATCCAACACCTTTTCATTAACTGTATGGTGGTGAGAGAGTGCTGTAAATAGGCAATAAGACCTTCAGAAATAAACATAAATACAACAACTCAGTTGAAAACTCTTCATAAAAATTGGGATAAAAGCTACCCATATACAAAGAAAAAAAAGGCAATAATAAACAGGATATGAAAATGCCTCCCTTCAATCCTGTGTTGGCAAATTTGGTTAGCCTGAAGCAAATGCATTTTCAAAGATCAAAAACCAAATCTAGGCAAGATCCTAGAAAAAACTTGGAGCCAAGTTGCAGAGATAATAAGTACAAATGCAATCTCAAAATTGGACCAGAATGACCTACAGCAAGAAGAGAAAGACTGGTACAGTAAAGCAATGCTAGAAAACAAAGCAAAAGCAACAGTTACAGCAAAAAATAAAGAATTTCACACAAACAAGAATTGGAAATTAAGACTAGATGATAAAGAATTTGCAGAATGGATAAAAGAGCATAATAGACATATTCTCTTTTTTGATGGAGCTGGAAAAAATAACCCAGGTAAAGCAGGGGCAGGAGGAGTCATTCTAGATCCAAATGGGAAAAAATTAATAACCTATGAATGGAACCTTGGAGAAATGACAAACAATAGGGCTGAAGCATACAACCTTCTCCTAGGCACAAGGATTTTAAACAAAAATGCAATCAAGGACCCTATAATAATAGGGGACTTGGCTATCATAATAGTAGATTTGGATGCCAAAAGGGACTTCAAAAGCATAGCCATCAACAAAATCTATCAAAGGATCAGAAAAAGATTTGAAACCCTGGGAAAAATAACCATAAAGCATGTCCTGAGAAATCAAAATAAGGATGTTGATAGTCATGTCAGCAAAGCAACTAACAGACCAATTGGGATTGTCAAAGAGAATAATGAAGTTTATGAAGAAAGTATACCTTGACCCCACAACCAGTATGAGGATCGAGAAAGAGGATATAGATCAGAAAAATCTCACAAGAACCTTTACAGGGGGAACAAATATAAAAGAAGAATCAAAATACCAACTCAAGTTGGAGAGTACATGAAGAAAGTAGAGAATATAAGTCAGCAGAGGTTCTCAACTGTAATCAACATTGCACAGAGCACTCGACTCTCAAAATCCCAATTTGCTACACTATATGATGAAACAAGATTCCAATTGTCCTCCTCTCCTGGGCGAGGTCGGCTTTAGTCATGTCACCCACGAATGCCTAGATAGTAACAGTCTGATCTCCATGGTCGACTGCGCAAGCTCCCAGGCGACCCGAGACAGCAAGGCATTCAACAGTAGCAAGTCTCCCCTCATCCGAGACCAATACATTAGGACAAGAAACCACAAAAAATTTGAAGATTTGCCGCAAAGAAAGCGTGAGGAGACAAATGAAGAATCCCCACACAAGAACTGTTGGATCCGGGGATCAACGGATAAGGAGTGCCAGCCGAGGTATTGGAAGAGGAATCTGATGGAGGCAGATCAAGGGTTATCGGGCGCTAACTTGTGTGAGACTTAGTCAAATCAAAAAGGTGGGAATTCGCAGGAGTGGTTTATTAGGAGGGAATTAAGCAGTAAGTGGTTTCTGGAGGGAACCCCTCAATTCCACTCACTGTTGGACACGTAGCAAGCTGGTGGGGCGAGAATACCACTTTATCGAGCGGGTTTTCTCCACGCGGTTTACCCAATTGATATATTGACCACCATTGGATCTAATGTGTGGGGATCGACGACTATGGAGAGACGTGTAGTTTGAACTGATCGGTGTTAAGTGGTGTCTGTCAAATTTGACAGAGGAAACCTTCAGTGGAGATTGAGTCTTTTAAAGGCCAGTTTTGATATTTGTGCCAAGTTTGTGAAAAAGTGGATCTATAGTCCCGTGTGTTTGTTTTATTTCCCACCTTTTCCAAAGTTAAGTGCGGGTTCTTTAGTTAAGACCACTGTTTCAATGCTAAGTGCGAGTTTTTGTATTTTTTGAAGTTTTTAAGAAACATGGTTGTTAAAGTAGTTGTGGGGACTACGCTCCTTGTTGTGCACTACTTTGATCCAGTCCTCCTCAGATTGTACAAGGAACTAGCTTCCTTTCCCCCTTTTTTGCAATATATAAAAAGTAATCAATTGTGTTAATATATATATATATATATATATATATATATATATATATATATATATATATATATATATATATATATTATTGAATTTAAATAATATTAATATTATAATATGTTAGTATGAAATATTTAGTATTAATATTGTTATATATTAGTATTAAATATTTAAATTTAATAATCATATTATACCTACAATTTTAGACAGAATGTCAGAAACCCTACAATGAAGCACACACAATTTTAATAATATTTTCCATGGTCGCACATGACTCAAATAATTATCTCTATTGAAATGGAGGTTTCACTACATTTTTGTGTGCAAAAAAGTTTGATGGATTGTACACCTCTAACCATTCCTAAGAATGGATGGTAATTCATGGGAATGGAAAACCTACATCATCCCTCTCACTGCTCTCCCTCCCATATGCTTCCCATTCCTAGTGTTCGTTTGTGGAAGTTGGTATTCAATCATGGGAGGTGGCCATCATGATCTTTCAGAGGCACACTCAAATGACCAATTTGTTTGAGAGGAACACTAGGCATGTTATTGGAATTGTTTTTTAATGCTTATTGAAACATAGATTCCATGTGAAGTCAATAAATACACTTACTTATAAAAAGGTTGAAAATCATCTCATACTTAAAGAATATCATACCTCTCTTGAATTAATGAATGTGCCACCCCTAATATTTCATGAAGAAATACTTTTTCTCACCATCCTTTTTTAACTATGAAATCATATGTATGATTATACAATACATTATGGAAATATTGTATCGTTTAAGAAAATAATCCCACCATATAGATTGGAAAAATGGATAAATGAGTCACATTAAAAGAAAGATAAATTCAGTGTTTTTGAGCACACCACAAAAACGCCATTCCCCATCATTTCATGCATGCAACATAGAAACATGTCGAGCTCGAACCCTGTCATAGTAGACCAAACTATGTGAAACCATTGCAATTTCAGTCCATAAGCTCTTCATTGTTCCCTTCATTCACATTGCAACTAACCACACTATTTCTTGGAAAACAAGCTTAAAGTCCTAACCACAATGCCATGACAATACATGAGCACAATACATCATGTGCAAGCATCAACTATGTCAGGTTCACAATTTTACAATTACTTCAAACACTAATTTTTACTCATAGAATTTTTTTGACATAAGTTGGATGTAAATTGAAATTAATGTAAACCAATTTTGTTTCAATGAAGTCTCCGCCTTCCCCCAATAGGAGAGTACCTTTGGCCTATGTTATGTCATGGATTCTTAGCCATGTCCTACTTAGGTGGATGTGGCCCTTCCACAAAAGACATACACTTATGTAAATGTAAGTTTTAATTGTCTTTATGAACTAGACTGAGCACTAACACAAATCTGATGATTGTGAACTAACACAAATCCAACGACTAAGAATGAACATGAATCTAGTGAGTGCACAGAAGATCAAAAAAACTCAATTAATTATTGTGTTAATTGTTTATTTATATGGTTATTTAATTTTTGTTTTTTTTTTTGCCAACATTAGCGAAAATTAATTTTATTATTTTTTGAGGACATGACATACTTACACATCACCCTCATATCGGATTGTAGAATGCGCCTCTCGGCACAATAAAACCATTATATCCGTGTTGTCATTGCTACAACACCTTCCGAATTTTTGCCTACATTCAAATTTTGAAGCCTAGTTATACTTTGTATGTTATCGTCGCAAGTATTAAAAGTTATTGTATGAATTTTCTCTAAGCGTTCTTGTCCGGTGTTCAAGAAAATCAAACTGTTGTCTTCAAGAATTTTGAGTGTCGCACATTGCACTAAAGATAGTTTTGGTTAGTTTAAAGGGGAAACCTTTGTTTAAATGATTTGATATTATCATGTAAGCATATATCACACTCATTTCAAAAGTTTCAAGCACTGCCACAGAAGTGTTGTCATTGTCATCACAAAGTGGATATGTAGTGTTGCACTTGGAGTGAGTTGTCGCAATGTTGTCACAGTGAGGAAAGTATGATTGTTCATGTGTTATGAGTGTTCCATGTTTTTTTGTCAAGTTCTCTAAGCATTTGATCATGTTCAAGTCTTTATTTTGTTCAACTTCATCTCACTAATCCAACACTTAATCAAAAATAGGAAAACTACCTAACCAAACCACTCAGTCTCATTCAACCCTTTTGGATTGTGCACTCCAATCCTCAAGTAGAAAAATTTCCTCTTGGCACTGTGCAATGCGTAGTATCTACATCCTAGAACTATTCACTGTGTAGTCTTAGTGATCAATCCCGACCCTTGAGCCCCAAAACTGCCCAATCCTTGTCTCCATCCTTGATCTCCTAAACTTCACAATTACACAATCACCTGGACTCCTATCCTTCCAGTCTTTCACAGTGGGAAGAAGTAGGGCTCAAGCCCTCATTATATCCCCTTGAATCCCTCAACTTCTGGTTGTCAAACTTAGTCCATCCTGAACTACACATTGTGCAGTCTCAAGCGTCAATCCTAACCCTTGCCTGCTTGAGCTACGCATTCCTTGAGTCTCTCTCTCAGCCTGCCACCCAATCCTAGCTCAGTCAATGGATCATCATATAACATCTTATACTAGGGGTTTATTGGACTGATATCATCTTGTCATGAGTGGATTTCTTTCTTGGATATTCTATCATGCTATGATAGAATGATGACAAAGTAGATGGAGAAGGAGACGATGCTAGAAGACACCTTTGTAGCTGCAAGTACAAGTTGATTAATCAAGTGGAAGCAAAGGGACATCGGATTGCGACAATAACTTAAGATCCAGATAACACTGAAGACTCCTCATCTCTAAGCCATATGGAGGTGGAAGAAGAGATAATGTTATGTCTTTCAAGGAGATACGATGTAAGCAACAAGAAGGAATGACTTGACATTTCAACGTCATCAGTTTCGTGCCATGTCATTTCATGAGTCATCATGTGCCACATCATTTATGGATTATGTAAATTTTTATTCGAAAATGTATTGTAAAGTGGAAGTCCAAGGTACATGTATAGAATGTGAAGAGTCGTGTGGAAGTCAAACAATCATGAGGGTAGTCCAAGAGTCATAAGGGAAGTGAAGGATCACCCCATTTGTTATATATACACCCTCATTGTACAAGCAAAGGACTTTTCACCTTGGCTTCTCCCATAAGGCATTAGAGAGATAGAGTCAGAAATTTTGGGGAGCAAGTAGTGGCTCCAATGCTCCACTATTGGAGCTAGTGATGTCCATTGTATTCATGTATCTTGGGACTTTTACTTAATACTTGAAGCCTGATGGCCAATATGTTTTCATGCATGTATTGTGAATATTTGCAGGATTTTTATGTAAATGTACACGATCCATTTTTTTCTTTCACTTGCACTAAAGTAGTTGAACTATTTTGGTTATTTTAGTACTTATCATGTTGAGAATGTCTTGTAATGGTTGTAAAAATCGTCGCATCTATGTGGACTATTCTCCTTGATGTTAGAAGAGCCTTTTATGTTTACATGTGCCTCTGCTCGGGTGGTACTATTACCTCTCTCTTAGAGGTTCACTTTTATTTCCCTCTACAGTACAATAAACTCGATACATTTGCGACCAAACACTCACCAGGTACACTTGTTTTCTATTTCAAAAGCACATACACACTTCTCTCTCTTGTGGAAGTTAAAGTCAAAGCAAATCTATAATAAAACGACATTTGGGTCATATCCCGAATGGGGCTCCTACACCAAACAGTGTGAGATCTAATTGAAACCTCATATCGAGGATATCCCCTTGAATGTTGGCAGGTTCAACGCTATTAACAATCAATCAAAAAAATTTAATATATCAATATTACAAAATGACTAACTCATATATAATAAAGTAAAATTTTCAATGATTTAACTCTACACATTATTATAGTTTATTTATTTATAATAATATTATAAGGACATTTAAACTATGATAGTGGAATATCATTTAAATGTCAAAGGTAAAGAAAGATAATAGGTTTAATGTGTTGACTATAATAGGTCTTCAACATGTTGACTTTAGTGTAATTAAATTTAATAATTTTCCATTTTGTTAGCATGGTATTAATGCACTATATTGCATGTGTTGTTTTCATCTACTTTTAACCTAATGTGTTGTTTCCCATCTCATATACACACGTAGGAGTTGTTAAATAATACTATTAATTTATTAAACTAAAATATTATGAATTTATTTGTGCCATGGTTAAAAATGATATCACGAATTATAAATATGATTATAATATTTGTACCAATACCTTCCTATTATATTACAATTATAATATTTGCACCATTACCTTCCCATTATGAATAGCATTATAATATTTGTACCATTACCTTATAAATTTGATGGAATGCTCATTATATTAGAGTAGCAAGCATCTGAGATGCTTCCTTTTGTGTAGTGCAACATTGTGCTTTACTTTTCTTACAAAATGATATTATTTAATACTAAAATTTTTATGTTTTAAAATTATTAAAGGATAATGATTTTAAAGCAATTAACGATTATAGAGAGGCAAGTGATCAAATTCTTACTTATGAGTGATCGTCGGTTGAATTCAACATATGCTTTATTTTTTTTGTGGATGAGGTATTCTCATTTAGTGAGTAATGATTTCCATTGTGTTAAAGGTTAAGTAAAGGTTAAGTAAGAAGATTTTCTTAGATACTTAATAACAAGATTTTAGAAGTAGTTGTCTAAATGTGTTGTATTTTGTGAAAGAGTGGGTGTAAATTTAAATTGGTTGTAACTCGGTGAGTTTAAGAATATTTTTTGGAATTTTGCATTGTCATTCTTAATATTAAGTATTAAAATTTATCATTAAGACTTATAAATGCCATGTCATTTTAATATGGTGATGGTAATTTGAATACACTTACAAGAATAAATTGTTGTAATTGACTTACTTCTCCGGAGTTTTTAAAATAGAAAGAACTTGATTTAGAACTATAAATGATATATTATACACAAACTGTAATGCATCAATCTGTAAATCCATGCAAAGATGTTACAGAATCAGAAATTTGAATCAATACTTCAATTACAGAATACTAATATTGATATTATACATTGATTACCACATGGTAACTCTGTAAATCCATGCAACGATATAGTAAATCCCTAAATCCATGTAGCTCTACAGGAAATATTGATCTACAGTGAATAGTAAATCCATGTAGCATTTAATTTCATTGAATTTGAATTTTTATTACCTTCAAATATAATATTCATTCACAACAACATTGAATATTGTGCAAAATCCGACTGAATAAAGGAAACAACCATTTGACACATAACACTCAAAGAACCCTCACATGGGACTATACGCCTAACTTAAATCAAATCGTAAGTGCATCAATCAAACCATAAATCCATACATTAAATGTTATACACCCAACTTAATGCATCAATCCATCTGTAAATCCACACAGTTCCATAGACAATGTTGTCAATGTAACTACAAAAAATCCAAATCAATATTGATATTATAAATTAAATGTTTCATCCATGCAGCTCAACTGGAATGTGTGAATCCCTAAATCCATGCAACTCTATAATCTCTTAGGCACTCAAATCACCCCATATCCTCTGTAATGCATCTAATAATGGTTGTTGATCGTTGGCCAGTATCCAGATTTCCACCATTAACTCTTCTCTAAGAAAATCCAAATCAAGCTTTTGATAATTACAAGTTGCAACAATCAAACAATATTAAATGAAACTACAGAGATGAAGTATCGATTAAATGGACGATGAATAGGTAGTGTGTACCATAAATACAAGTAAATCATTAGAAAGACATCGTAATTAATGGTTAAATACTAAAATTATTGTAGTGTGAAGTCTGCATGATAATAATAAAGGCAGTTCCACACTTTGAAAATCATAATGATTTTGATAGAGGTACATATTTCCTACCATATAATTTTCAAGATTCTTACCACATAATTTCCACAAGCACCAAGGGAATAGCATAGTCCAAAACCAAGCATATATCTACAATAATATGAAAAGGTGGCTCATAATTCTCCCATTGCTACATAATGTGTATGGGATATACCTTTTAGTTACTTGGACCTATATTTTCTTCTCATTTTTCTTCCTCTTAGTTGACACCCTTTTGAAGTTTTGGTGCATAAAATCAAACTCAAATGTGTTGAATTAAAATTTATTTTCCATTGTAGACTCAAGATTTATTAACTCATTATAAACAAAAGTGACAACACTACTGTGTTGTTTGTCACTTCCACTATAGTTCCCTCATTTTTACCTTTATTGAGGTTTCTATATATTGTGTTTTTCTCATCACATAAATAAATATGTTCATTGTGGCTTGTAGACTAATTCTTCTCCTTCGAATACTCCTTTCTTTTTTTCTTTTTCGAGGTTACAAGCATAAGAAAAACACCCTAGTACTTCTCCTCATTTCGAGGATGGTATCCAGGGTAAACCCTATAATTTTTAAGGAACAAAGACAACACACAACAAATCTTGACGTCATTACAACAACATACTTATTCTGAGCTCAAGATGTCACTTGCAAGATTGAATCTATGTGAGGAAGATAACAATCATTCTTCCTAATCAACTAAAATAAACCCAATTAACATCCTTCAAATACACTTTGAGAATTAAAAATACAAATTCTTCAAATATATTTATTAATTTAATATAGTATTTTATTAATTTTAAATCCATATTATTTATACGATCATGTATGCCAATTTAATGCAAAATATATCATTAACATTTTTGCTTAAAATAAAAATGAAAATGCAATCGGCAAATTGAAACTAATATTAAAGTTTTTGATGAAAATTTTTGAGGACCAAAACATCAAAATGTTCTATAAAAACAATAACACCTATTAGAATAAAGATGACCATATAACTTTACCTTCTCTTTACTCATAGCATATATGAAGTAAAAGTGAGGAAAATTTCTTAAAAGTTTCTAGGTCAATAAATTTGGAGATAAAATCGAAAGCTTAAAAATATCATAATTATAATATATTATATAATATATAACTTTTATCTTTACGAGAGGTTTCAATCAAGTCACACCCACAAAATATACATTTAAAAAAGAGAGAAAAGTGAGACATGTATAAAAAATATAACGAACTCTAGTTTACTTGTTTCAAAATTAAATGGTGGAGATGGAAGTTTTTGAATTTAAAAGTTCTATGAAAGGAGCGATATTATATTACATGTTTTGAAATTTAATGATTTAATGTTGTTTGAGTTGAGTGAAGGAAATTATATTTAATAGATTATTTTTATTTAAATAGTTATAAATGAATGATTTATTTAATATAGTTGAATTTTAAAAAATAATATTTAATATATGTATTGTGAAAGTCTTTCAATACTTAAATACAAAAGAGTGAAGAGAGTTTTATTTAAATGGTTCATGAGGCACAATACTTGCTAAGATTTTGCAAATGCGGTGGCAAGCTAAGTGGGCTTGATTGTGGGGAAAACTCCACAACTAATCGCGCTTGTTCTAGAGGCGATTTGGGATGGGTGAACTCCTGGGAAGTCCTAGTTACCAAGTGTAAGGCATGGAAGTGATGAATGATACTATGTGATTCATTTCACTAGTTTCAATCCCATTTTTTCACCCCTATGAACATCACCCAATGCAATGAATGATAAATAAACTATTCAAAAATCTTGAAAAATTAATCAATTATGACTATCTTTAATAGAACCCCTCAATACGTATATCAATTAAGAACAAACAAAATATGATACATGATGAAGAAAATAAAATTTTATTTTCTAATATTATATTGTCTTAAGTTTTTAATCCATGTATATCTCTTTATAAAACCATAACTTACATCTTTATAAAACCGAATATTCTAACGTGACTAACTCGCATGACAGTAAAGTGAAATTTTAAATGATTTAAACGCTACACATTATTATATAACTTTATTTATAATAATATAATCTAATAAAGGACAATTGTAAACTATGATAGTGGAATATACTTAAAAGTCAAAAGTAAAGAAGGATACTGTTTAACGTGTTGACTATAAAATGTTTTCAACGTATTGACCTTAATGTATTTATATTTAATTATTTTCCTTTTTGTTAATATGGTACTAATGCACTTTGCTTGGTTCTTTTTTGATCTACTTTTAGCCTTTTGATTTAGGAGTTGTTAGATAATAATATTAGCAATTTCACCGAGACGGGTAAAGGAGCACCCATAAGAAGAATGGTAGCTTTTTTTTATTAAACAAAACGAAGCCTCCTACTTATAGCAGCAGGAGAGTCACTAGCACTTCATTTGGTTTTGGTGGAGCTTGGCATGATTTGCACTACTTAAGGGTGGTGGTGTAACTATCGAAACTAAGGAAGGATCAAGTTGAGGGTCCTCTTCATAGTAGACACTTTGTTCATTCATTTATATGCTATTATAATATTGTATATTTTTCTTTTCTTCGTAAAAGATAATCCTGAGAAATTTCAAATTTTTGAAGGCGGCTAACAAAAATATTTGTTAAATTACGCTTTGTGGCTACCACTGTGCCTTAATCCCACAAAATTTGTGTCATGTGTGCAAGTTTCAACTTAATATTTTTCCCTCAACAACTATGAGAAATTTCGAATTCCTAAACGCTGCTAACCAAAATATTTGTTAAATTAAGCTTTGTGGCTACCACTTTCCCTTAATCTCACAAAATTAAGGCCATGTGTGCAAGTTTCAACTTAAAATAGTTATGCTACTCATAGGGCCATGTGTGCGAATTTCAACTTAAAATAGTTATGCTACTCATATAGAGATTCCTTGCCAAGTTTCTCCTCTTCATAGGATCACTTATTTCTTTAGAATATATACCTTAAATTTTACTTTAAATTTGTATGCATTTGAAAACATTTGAACTTAGTTGAGAAGGGACCTAATTTGAGAAATGGAGCTTGATGTTGATCCTTGAAATCAGACCAAGGCAACAGGTCAAGCAAGTGAAGAATGGCATGATTTAAGAATCGAGCCAAGAGAACATTTTGACCAGGTGAAGGAGAACTTGATTTAGGAATAAAGTTGAATGGAGATAAGGGATTGATTGAGGAATCATGTCCAATCATTGAATTGGGCAAAGGAAACACTATGAATATGTTAAGGAGGCCCAATTTGTTCCTAAGATAAAATCATAAGTATTTGTGAGAAATTCCAAAACATAAAATATTAAGGGAATTTTCGATAAATGTGACAGAACCAACCCTTTGAAGTATGTGAAAACTAAGAAAGAAAGACTTGGTTAAGCTTAGTTTCAAACGTCACTGGAAATGTAAGTCCTTTGGGCTCAAAAAAATTATAACATAATGTATGTGTTGCTCAACTTTGATGGCTCCCCGCATTGAAGTGGGAACACTAATGCAAGAATTCAATTCATGGCTCTTAAACACATTTTCAAAAGTAATTTTACGCTTTTACCTAAATAAGGGAAGGCACATAGAGGGATCGATATTATTAAATCTTTCTACCATATTTCCTTTCTATTTTTGCCACGACTTCAACCTTTGTCGTATAATACAAACTTCTCATAAGCAGCTAGAAGGTATTTCATATAAGAAATAATATTTTTGGTTTATTTTCCTTTGAAGTTGTTTGAGACCTACTTCATCTATCGCACCTATTGACTTGGAATCAAAATCCAAAATCGAATTCAAATATAACGATAGATTTTAGTTTCGACAAAAAATTAAACAAAAGATGAACAATGACATTTTATATAGTGATTCAAGTTTCAAAGATAAGACCTCCTTAAAATTAAATGCAGTAGTTGAATTTAATTTAAACATAATTTAATCAAATCCAAACCAACAATACACATGGATTTAAAATTGAGATAAAACTAGACAAGAGCACAACCAATCCTCTGTAATCCTCTGATATTTTCATTTGATTTGTATAGTTACTCTATGGTAGAGGATATGCTACAATGGTCACTGAGATATGTTGAACAATTTATTTGTATGCTTACCCTGCAAAAATAGTGCAATTTATCTGTTGACCATTTCCTTGTAGAAAATACATTGTCCAATTGGAAAACAAGAGCTAGTCAGTTCCTTGTAACAAGAAGAGAAGAGAGGAGAATGATAGATTGAGGCCACACAAACATAAGAAATACAAATAAAAGGGGATGGAAAGTGTGGATACTTCTTACAAGATGTCACTATCAAATCAGTGATCAATCCATCACCAAGTAGCCCCAATCCATTTACCACCAACCCACCAAAAGTTAATTATGTAGTGGTAGATAAATCTGATGCAAGTTGAGGACAATGCGCATAACTCTTATCATTCAAACGCTAAAGCAAGTTGAATTCATCACAGAAAATAGTTGCCAAACACTGGCCATCCCATCATCATGACGCTCCATCAATTGGACACCAAATTTTTTTAAGTTGATACAGACCAAATGTTTCCATGAATGAGGTGAGCATGCTTGATTTGGAAAAAAGTAATAAAGCAAAAAAAAATTACACAAGTAACTGCTACAAACAACAATGAGAAGATCAAAGAAATGATCCAATTATATGTTCTTGGCCAAAAATAAGAATGAATGATGATTAGAAAAAAAACTAATGAACAAAACAACATTACGATAAAAATTAAAACTCTAACAAGTTTATCAAGTTGAACATTCCTCAAGATATGTACAAAACCAATCAACTCTGTTACAGGGAAAAGTGTCTATATAGAACTGCTCTATCCCACTAAGGTGTGACAGCTGCCTTAGAAACAAACAGAGAAAAGCTACTTTCGTTTTTCCTTTATGAATTATAGATAGAGAGGAACAGAAAGACCAACCTCTGTCTTTCGCTAATCCCCTGATTTGATTCCTCTCTTCTTTGATAGTCTTTAGCTACCTGCTCCCTTGCACGCCCAGCTTCACGAAGTACCTGTAAGATCATAGAAGCATAGCACTATACAAATACATGGATCTATAATCATAAACAATCTAGGATCAGATGTAAATTGACCATACAAATGTAGCAAGCATCAATGATACAAAAGCATGGAGGAAAACTTGAATAGCTTTTATTGATAAACAAGAAAAGAGCCAAGAGGAGTTACAACCAGTTGTTCTGACCCAGCATCAACCTCCCAGCAAAGAAGCCCCTCTTCACCTCAAACAAAGCTTAGATCACCCAACAATCTGATGTTTGTCTCAAGAAGCCAACAGCAATTCCTTACAATATGCAAAATTCCAGCCTCTGGATCTCTGGGATGAGGGATCCATATATAAATGTTTGTAATGGAGATGAGTCATCTCATGATTTGATTAGTGTCTTCCCTCTGATAGTTCTTGCTTCCACTTGGAGATTGATGGTCTCATACTCATCCTTGGTCGAATTCAGTGAGGCAAGTGTCACAGGAGAAGATTCTGGAAGCTTCCATTGCCTCTCCACCTCGCGAAATGACACTGCCATTTGTCATTTCTCGCCCATCGCACCCCACAGAAGGGATTTTTGAAATGCAACACACCCACACAGTGTATTTAGGGGAGATGCAACACACTTAGCCAGTGGAGTAGCTGAAATGATCCTGTTTTGACCAATTATGGGCAGTTTTTCATGGAGAACTTCTGGGAGAAGCTATAATCTGTTGACCTTGTTCTTTTAGGGGTTAGAACAACACTTTTAGGGACTTAGGATCCCTTGGTTTATGGACATTTCATGCTTGGGGTTGTAGGGCCCAAAGATGTCTATAACAGTTGCCCCCTAAAGCATGAGGTCGTTAATCTTTTGATGTCAAGTGAAATGCTTTATTATGAGGATCCGAAGTTCTTTCAATGCTCGGAGGAGACCTATAATAAGATACAATACAATACATTATCTTCATAATATTTTCATGATCTAGCTGAGGCGGGCATTCCCATGCTCATCTTTATAAATTCATTTTCATGTACATAGGACAGAAAATCGTCTGAGTGTAGACTGATGATTCTGATAGAGCCATCATCCTTTTGATTGGATGATTATCTATGTAGCAATGATGTACATTTAATGTCTTTATTTTTCCTGAATATATATCGCAGCCCGGATGGATGAAACTAGATCTGGGGTCTTCAATCTCATTCGATCTTCACTTGAAGTACAAGTCGATCCATGTGAGAAATGTTCTGAAGTCGAACATGGAAAGACATCGCTTGATTACCAGCCAATGATGTAAGTCGTTAACAAGCGCGAGAGGAATCACCGATAATGATAATGACCCTCAAGGTACTGCAGTACAATTCACATGGTGTGAATAAAGGACTTGGCATCGAACACCATACAAAATCTTTCGGTCGAAGGCCATTGATGTAAACCTGTCGTCGGAAGTGAGAAACTTGCCATTGAGGCATGCAAGCTTCAAAGTACTGAATGGGGTGCTCCTAGATCAACTTCTTGGATAATGAGCTGATGTCGACAAGAAGTGATTTGTCACAAGAGGGCCTTAATGAATCCCACATCAATGACATGGAACGGAGCAAATGATTTTAATGGAGGTGAAAATGATCTGGTGATATAAGGTTCAGGGTGGCTTTCATGAAAGAATGGAGTATAAATGTATGGTAGTGGGTGAGACATAGGTGAATTCTCTGAATGACTTCTCTTGAACATATTGGCGACACTGATGTGATGGATTGGTAGCATTAACCCCAAATGTGGATGGTATGATGGGACCATGGTGATGTGACCGGTGAATGAAACAACCCAACCCGTCTCGGTCATGGAGTGGAAGTGTCATGTTCAAGAGCGACTTGCTACCAACAAAGTTTCTTCAAGTTTTCTCCCAATTTTCCTGAGTCATTGATGACCAGTACCTCTTTATTTTTGTCAAGCTTGAGGAGGATAACATATGCTTGTTCTATAATTTACCCTTCGGGCAAACCCATCGCTATGTTTTAACGATCCTAGCGATAGTGAAACTCATTCTCGTCTATAGACAAGTTTGTCGCTATTAAAATTTTAACGAGTTTAACGACAAAGATAACTCGGTCCTTTTCAATTTTAGAGAGTCTGAAAAGGAACATAAAGGTAACTCCAAAATTCCTTTTTCATCATCTAATCCCTTAAATCCGAAAAAGTATAAAACAATACAGAAGGGATGAATTTTCGATACTTTTAACGAGCCGAACAAAACAAGCGCTTGATCTTTTTGTGTAATAATCCCTCAGGTCCAAAAAGATTAAAATCTAGAGGAGGGATAGCACTTCCTGTCCCTTTAACGAGCTGGAGAGGCCAATGGCTCGGCAATCTTTTCATATTTTACAAGTCAGTTGAAAAGAGCTTAAAGGAGACTCGTCTTCTGAGGAACGAGTGATAAAATGGGTAGCAACTGATTCCAGGTAAGGTTTGGAATTTCCCAATCACGGCAGTGTCACAAGGATGGCTAGTGAGATCACTCTTCACAGTTGTTCCTCAAAATGGGTAAACAACCAAATGGGGTGAATGATTGGCCAATGCAAAAGCGGAGGTGACGGTGCAAACACGACCAAGGCTTTAATGGCTGAAGTACTACATTCACGATGGTTATTTACCAGTGAATAGTTCATTTTTTAACGAGCTTAAACGCAGGGGGAAACATTTGCTCATGGCTTATGTTTATTTTTTAACGAGCTTGAACTATGTGCTAAAACTGCTCGATGCGGGTTTATTTTTTAACGAGCTTGAACCTTGCGGTAACACTGCTCGATTAATCCAGTCGTGTGATAAGAATGTCTCATATAAAAATGGCAATTTTTAGAGTTTTTCCCCACATCCTTTCTTTATGCAAGTTAGGAAACGACCAATCCTACGAGTTTAAAGGGTTAGAGGACCTACAAATTAAAAAAAAAAAAAAATAGTCGCTCTTCACTTGCACGCCAAAAGGTTTGCATGCTCCCAGGTATAAAACAGAGTTTCAAGGTTACCTCTTCTTCAGTCCGTTAAAACATTTGTTTTACTGAGAGAGGCCTACCTCTTACAGGTTACCCAAAGATTGTTTTATTCACAGCGCAAACAAAACACTTCTTCGGCGATGTCTACCGAAATAGACAAAGGTGAGTGGAGGAGGTTACTCCACTCACGTAACTTTGACAAGAGAATCTTGTTCTAGAATAACCCCCTCTTCCAATCACGGACAGGAGTACAGACTAGTCATATTTTCTCGCGGAAACCTACCCTATACCCGAAGTTTTCCTGCCGAAGCAGACCAGGGTGCATGCCCCCTTGGTTTCAGTCATGTCCCCCGAATCACTCGCTCTGATCGGGTGGACGGACTGGGGATTGAGACATTTCTTGCGTGAAAATACCATTCAGGGATGGTACATGACTATTTGCTATGCGTGATCCGGGAAATGAAAGTTGGTCTACGAGCTTGACCACTCTTCCTTCGTGCGGAAAACACATCACTCTAAAGAGTGATGAGACAATGGCTCTCATGCAATAAATATAGTCTCGTCCAAGGAGTAGATTGTAATCCAGGGGTCCTTGAACTACCATCACGTTCATGTGAATGGTTTTCCCTCTCAATGTTATGGGCACATTGGGAAGGATCCCTAACGGTCGACTGGTTCCTTTATCAAAGCCTATTAGATTTCTCATCTCAGGCAAAAGCGATGGCGAACCAAGCGCTTTCCAAGCAGTTGAGGAAAGGATACTCACAGAAGCCCCTTCATCTATGATGGTACCGGCCATAACCATTCTATATATTTGAACAATGATTCGGAATGGTATACTAGCTGGTAAACGGGGTCTGCCTAGTTGATTCCAGTCAAAGGAGACAACTAGGTTGCTTGGAGGTGGGACCAAATAGATGGCCGGGTATGACTCTGACGAAATTCCTTCTTGCGGTAAAGGAACGGGTAAATTGCCCCCATGTTCGTTGGAGTCTGTGCTTATGAAAAGAATTTGGACGGTGTCATCCTTGTTCTCTTCGGTGATTGTATCATCTGAAGATGGAACCTCTGAAGGCAAGACCGGGTCAACTGCCGCCTCGACCTTTTGACTTTCGTCTGGTATGGGTTCAGATGGTTTGTCTTCAATGATAGATGCTTCAGCCGACCACCTGAGCGGGCCAGCCGGATTTTCAACTAGTGACAGACTCGGCAAGAGTTTTTTATATCCAGGAGGAAGTCGTAACGATGAAACCGGACGATCATCCAAAACTCTTTTGGCCTTGTCTAAGAAGGGACAATGGTGGACGGCATGATCACCTTCACACAGTTTACAAGGAAATCTATATTTTCCTTTTTGTCCTGGGGCTTCACTTTCACTAGTTGACGGTGTGTTTTCAACATGATCATCAGAGGTTGACGACACTGGGTTGTGCAAACGAGGAGACCAGTCCCTTAAGATCCGAGGGATGCAAGGACAATCTCTGTGATAGTGGTCTCCTTTGTAAATGACACATGGCGATTTAGGCCTGGTCGGTGCAGTGTGTGGATTTTCGCTAGACGACGCTCGTTTGCCCCCATTCACTTTTGGCTCCTTCTTCTTCTTCTCTTTCTTCTTCTTTTCCTTCTTCTTCTCGGGTACTTGACTTTTGGCTTTACCAGCCCCATCAAGCAAAGAGGAAGGAGGAGAGGAAGAATTAGAGGAAGTAGAAGGTTGGTGGGTAACTCTGGACTCGTCTAGTTGCTGGTTTGATTGTTCAAGAATTGTGGTGTTCTGAACGACAGAGGTTGAGAAGAGCCATATAGGCAAACCAATTGTCAGTCCTGGAAGCGACAATGTGGCCATATGGGGTGCACCAACATCTCCCCAAGAGGAGAAGGGACTAGGATTTCCTCCAAGGGGAATTCCTTGGTTGGTGGATTCCATTTTCTCAACCCAAGATCAACGTAGGAAAGGGTAATGAATATTCTATTTAAAATAAATTTTATACGCTTTGACACAACTTGCTTTTTCAATTTTTAGGAGTCGAGAAAAAACAAAAGATGACTCTAGTCTCCTTCGATTTTTAATGAGCCTGAAGTGACAAGTGCTCATATGGACCTTTTCTGTTAAGGAGTCTGAAAAGGAACGAAAGGGACTGCTCTGGAAATCTAGGTAGAGGGATTACCAAACCAATCACAAAACTGCAGAATACTTTTTATGGTATGGCAGTCAATCTTCTCGAATGCTGTGTTCAGTGCATTGCGTTCGATAGGGCGGCAAACACGGCTTCCTATGGATAAAGGATTAAGCCTATTGGGGTCTCCCAAAATATACTCGACGGTACGTGGGAGCACAAGTCCGTACTGGCACTTATCGTCTCAAAGTGGAGGAATCACCCAACCATCAGTGAGAACAACAGTTACCAGGCTTTACGACGCTGGAATACGTCTCTAGCCTAGACTTCTAAATGTTGTGCATTAAGTTCCAAAGCGTTGTTAGATTCATTGAATTTATTTTAAGTTGATCTTGTTTATGAAGTTTGCCTTTCAAGTTCACCATGAGATGTAGATGTAATTCCTAAAATGCAATCTAAGATGATAAACAAACTTTTTATCTTCTTTGTGCAATGAAAATCCTAGCTATTAAGGAAAAGAAAGACAGAATCTTTTCACAAAGAGCAAAGAGCACACTCTAAATGCACTTTCCTAAATCAAGCCAATCAGATTGTCTATATGCAAATGCACATGCATGTATTTGTTTTCGACTTTCTTAGTATATGAATGCTAAAAAGAAAGTTGATGCACAAATCTGAATTTCTTTTCAAGCGACAAATATCGACAAGTTTCTTTTTGAAATCAAAAATGGAGACGATCACAACATCTTACGATTTTGAAATGAATACTTGTTCTTGACACTAGAAAATTACAAATTCAGACCAAGAGCAATAGTAACAGGATAATCGACCATCAACAACAATCAAACTCTTTCCTACGATTGAAATCGACACTTGCGACAGTTTCAAATCGAAGGACGACAGTACGATTATGCTACTTTTGCAAAGGAGAACTGTAAATGACTCAACAAACACACAAAAAACATCTACAGTTCTTTTGTACAAAGGAGGCGGAATAACAGCAAGGAAAAGGGGTTTCAAACAGACATATACTAATCACAGCCAGCAAATTTTAGGAATAGAACTGGAAATAATGAATCACAGAAGCCAAAACTGCACAGAGCTAGTCTGATCAGCGCAACTGTAACACAGAGATTTGAAATGCAACGCAGCTTGTCCACTTGGGAAGTGTGCTGAAGTTCAGATTCTCTGAACAATACCTGCGCTGGGCCAGAAACGAGACTCTATTTGGATTCTGGGTCACAGTTTGCAGTTTAGTTCTTGGGTTTTGGCCGAGCAAAAAGCAATCAGTAATGTAACAATCAGGAGTAGATCTAAGGAGGATCTAAGAGCTATCACAAGGGAAATCAGATAGTTTGTGAATCAGTTGTTTAAATCATAAACAGATCCAGTAGATGGATTGAAGTAGCAGTTATCTACTTTGCATTTGCTATGGCAAGTGCAGTTCGAATGCTACCTGTAAGTTTATGAAATAGACAACAAAGAATGATAAACAAACAAACTAATTATCTCCCCAGTGGAGTCGCCATTTTGTTACAGGGAAAAGTGTCTATATAGAACTGCTCTATCCCACTAAGGTGTGACAGCTGCCTTAGAAACAAACAGAGAAAAGCTACTTTCGTTTTTCCTTTATGAATTATAGATAGAGAGGAACAGAAAGACCAACCTCTGTCTTTTGCTAATCTCCTGATTTGATTCCTCTCTTCTTTGATAGTCTTTAGCTACCTGCTCCCTTGCACACCTATCTTCACGAAGTACCTGTAAGATCACAGAAGCATAGCACTATACAAATACATGGATCTATAATCATAAACAATCTAGGATCAGATGTAAATTGACCATACAAATGTAGCAAGCATCAATGATACAAAAGCATGGAGGAAAACTTGAATAGCTTTTATTGATAAACAAGAAAAGAGCCAAGAGGAGTTACAACCAGTTGTTCTGACCCAGCATCAACCTCCCAGCAAAGAAGCCCCTCTTCACCTCAAACAAAGCTTAGATCACCCAACAATCTGATGTTTGTCTCAAGAAGCCAACAACAATTCCTTACAATATGCAAAATTCCAGCCTCTGGATCTCTGGGATGAGGGATCCATATATAAATGTTTGTAATGGAGATGAGTCATCTCATGATTTGATTAGTGTCTTCCCTCTGATAGTTCTTGCTTCCACTTGGAGATTGATGGTCTCATACTCATCCTTGGTCGAATTCAGTGAGGCAAGTGTCACAGGAGAAGATTCTGGAAGCTTCCATTGCCTCTCCACCTCGCGAAATGACACTGCCATTTGTCATTTCTCGCCCATCGCACCCCATAGAAGGGATTTTTGAAATGCAACACACCCACATAGTGTATTTAGGGGAGATGCAACGCACTTAGCCAGTGGAGTAGCTGAAATGATCCTGTTTTGACCAATTCTGGGCAGTTTTTCATGGAGAACTTCTGGGAGAAGCTGTAATCTGTTGACCTTGTTCTTTTAGGGGTTAGAACAACACTTTTAGGGACTTAGGAGCCCTTGGTTTATGGACATTTCATGCTTGGGGTTGTAGGGCCCAAAGATGTCTATAACAGTTGCCCCCTAAAGCATGAGGTCGTTAATCTTTTGATGTCAAGTGAAATGCTTTATTATGAGGATCCAAAGTTCTTTCAATGCTCGGAGGAGACCTATAATAAGATACAATACAATACATTATCTTCATAATATTTTCATGATCTAGCTGAGGCGGGCATTCCCATGCTCATCTTTATAAATTCATTTTCATGTACATAGGACAGAAAATCGTCTGAGTGTAGACTGATGATTCTGATAGAGCCATCATCCTTTTGATTGGATGATTATCTATGTAGCAATGATGTACATTTAATGTCTTTATTTTTCCTGAATATATATCGCAGCCCGGATGGATCAAACTAGATCCGGGGTCTTCAATCTCGTTCGATCTTCACTCGAAGTACAAGTCGATCCATGTGAGAAATGTTCTGAAGTCGAACATGGAAAAACATCGCTTGATTACCAGCCAATGATGTAAGTTGTTAACAAGCGCGAGAGGAATCACCGATAATGATAATGACCCTCAAGGTACTGCAGTACAATTCACGTGGTGTGAATAAAGGACTTGGCGTCGAACACCATACAAAATCTTTCGGTCGAAGGCCATTGATGTAAACCTGTCGTCGGAAGTGAGAAACTTGCCATTGAGGCATGCAAGCTTCAAAGTACTGAATGGGGTGCTCCTAGATCAACTTCTTGGATAATGAGCTGATGTCGACAAGAAGTGATTTGTCACAAGAGGGCCTTAATGAATCCCACATCAATGACATGGAACGGAGCAAATGATTTTAATGGAGGTGAAAATGATCTGGTGATATAAGGTTCAGGGTGGCTTTCATGAAAGAATGGAGTATAAATGTATGGTAGTGGGTGAGACATAGGTGAATTCTCTGAATGACTTCTCTTGAACATATTGGCGACACTGATGTGATGGATTGGTAGCATTAACCCCAAATGTGGATGGTATGATGGGACCATGGTGATGTGACCGGTGAATGAAACAACCCAACCCGTCTCGGACATGGAGTGGAAGTGTCATGTTCAAGAGCGACTTGCTACCAACAAAGTTTCTTCAAGTTTTCTCCCAATTTTCCCGAGTCATTGATGACCAGTACCTCTTTATTTTTGTCAAGCTTGAGGAGGATAACATATGCTTGTTCTATAATTTGCCCTTCGGGCAAACCCATCGCTATGTTTTAACGATCCTAGCGATAGTGAAACTCATTCTCATCTATAGACAAGTTTGTCGCTATTAAAATTTTAACGAGTTTAACGACAAAGATAACTCGGTCCTTTTCAATTTTAGAGAGTCTGAAAAGGAACATAAAGGTAACTCCAAAATTCCTTTTTCATCATCTAATCCCTTAAATCCGAAAAAGTATAAAACAATACAGAAGGGATGAATTTTCGATACTTTTAACGAGCCGAACAAAACAAGCGCTTGATCTTTTTGTGTAATAATCCCTCAGGTCCAAAAAGATTAAAATCTAGAGGAGGGATAGCACTTCCTGTCCCTTTAACGAGCTGGAGAGGCCAATGGCTCGGCAATCTTTTCATATTTTACAAGTCAGTTGAAAAGAGCTTAAAGGAGACTCGTCTTCTGAGGAACGAGTGATAAAATGGGTAGCAACTGATTCCAGGTAAGGTTTGGAATTTCCCAATCACGGCAGTGTCACAAGGATGGCTAGTGAGATCACTCTTCACAGTTGTTCCTCAAAATGGGTAAACAACCAAATGGGGGTGAATGATTGGCCAATGCAAAAGCGGAGGTGACGGTGCAAACACGACCAAGGCTTTAATGGCTGAAGTACTACATTCACGATGGTTATTTACCAGTGAATAGTTCATTTTTTAACGAGCTTAAACGCAGGGGGAAACATTTGCTCATGGCTTATGTTTATTTTTTAACGAGCTTGAACTATGTGCTAAAACTGCTCGATGCGGGTTTATTTTTTAACGAGCTTGAACCTTGCGGTAACACTGCTCGATTAATCCAGTCGTGTGATAAGAATGTCTCATATAAAAATGGCAATTTTTAGAGTTTTTCCCCACATCCTTTCTTTATGCAAGTTAGGAAACGACCAATCCTACGAGTTTAAAGGGTTAGAGGACCTACAAATTAAAAAAAAAAAATAGTCGCTCTTCACTTGCACGCCAAAAGGTTTGCATGCCCCCAGGTATAAAACAGAGTTTCAAGGTTACCTCTTCTTCAGTCCGTTAAAACATTTGTTTTACTGAGAGAGGCCTACCTCTTACAGGTTACCCAAAGATTGTTTTATTCACAGCGCAAACAAAACACTTCTTCGGCGATGTCTACCGAAATAGACAAAGGTGAGTGGAGGAGGTTACTCCACTCACGTAACTTTGACAAGAGAATCTTGTTCTAGAATAACCCCCTCTTCCAATCACGGACAGGAGTACAGACTAGTCATATTTTCTCGTGGAAACCTACCCTATACCCGAAGTTTTCCTGCCGAAGCAGACCAGGGTGCATGCCCCCTTGGTTTCAGTCATGTCCCCCGAATCACTCGCTCTGATCGGGTGGACGGACTGGGGATTGAGACATTTCTTGCGTGAAAATACCATTCAGGGATGGTACATGACTATTTGCTATGCGTGATCCGGGAAATGAAAGTTGGTCTACGAGCTTGACCACTCTTCCTTCGTGCGGAAAACACATCACTCTAAAGAGTGATGAGACAATGGCTCTCATGCAATAAATATAGTCTCGTCCAAGGAGTAGATTGTAATCCAGGGGTCCTTGAACTACCATCACGTGCATGTGAATGGTTTTCCCTCTCAATGTTATGGGCACATTGGGAAGGATCCCTAACGGTCGGCTGGTTCCTTTATCAAAGCCTATTAGATTTCTCATCTCAGGCAAAAGCGATGGCGAACCAAGCGCTTTCCAAGCAGTTGAGGAAAGGATACTCACAGAAGCCCCTTCATCTATGATGGTACCGGCCATAACCATTCTATATATTTGAACAATGATTCGGAATGGTATACTAGCTGGTAAACGGGGTCTGCCTAGTTGATTCCAGTCAAAGGAGACAACTAGGTTGCTTGGAGGTGGGACCAAATAGATGGCCGGGTATGACTCTGACGAAATTCCTTCTTGCGGTAAAGGAACGGGTAAATTGCCCCCATGTTCGTTGGAGTCTGTGCTTATGAAAAGAATTTGGACGGTGTCATCCTTGTTCTCTTCGGTGATTGTATCATCTGAAAATGGAACCTCTGAAGGCAAGACCGGGTCAACTGCCGCCTCGACCTTTTGACTTTCTTCTGGTATGGGTTCAGATGGTTTGTCTTCAATGATAGATGCTTCAGCCGACCACCTGAGCGGGCCAGCCGGATTTTAAACTAGTGACAGACTCGGCAAGAGTTTTTTATATCCAGGAGGAAGTCGTAACGATGAAACCAGACGATCATCCAAAACTCTTTTGGCCTCGTCTAAGAAGGGACAATGGTGGACGGCATGATCACCTTCACACAATTTACAAGGAAATCTATATTTTCCTTTTTGTCCTGGGGCTTCACTTTCACTAGTTGACGGTGTGTTTTCAACATGATCATCAGAGGTTGACGACACTGGGTTGTGCAAACGAGGAGACCAGTCCCTTAAGATCCGAGGGATGCAAGGACAATCTCTGTGATAGTGGTCTCCTTTGTAAATGACACATGGCGATTTAGGCCTGGTCGGTGCAGTGTGTGGATTTTCGCTAGACGACGCTCGTTTGCCCCCATTCACTTTTGGCTCTTTCTTCTTCTTCTCTTTCTTCTTCTTTTCCTTCTTCTTCTCGGGTACTTGACTTTTGGCTTTACCAGCCCCATCAAGCAAAGAGGAAGGAGGAGAGGAAGAATTAGAGGAAGTAGAAGGTTGGTGGGTAACTCTGGACTCGTCTAGTTGCTGGTTTGATTGTTCAAGAATTGTGGTGTTCTGAACGACAGAGGTTGAGAAGAGCCATATAGGCAAACCAATTGTCAGTCCTGGAAGCGACAATGTGGCCATATGGGGTGCACCAACATCTCCCCAAGAGGAGAAGGGACTAGGATTTCCTCCAAGGGGAATTCCTTGGTTGGTGGATTCCATTTTCTCAACCCAAGATCAACGTAGGAAAGGGTAATGAATATTCTATTTAAAATAAATTTTATACGCTTTGACACAACTTGCTTTTTCAATTTTTAGGAGTCGAGAAAAAACAAAAGATGACTCTAGTCTCCTTCGATTTTTAATGAGCCTGAAGTGACAAGTGCTCAGATGGACCTTTTCTGTTAAGGAGTCTGAAAAGGAACGAAAGGGACTGCTCTGGAAATCTAGGTAGAGGGATTACCAAACCAATCACAAAACTGCAGAATACTTTTTATGGTATGGCAGTCAATCTTCTCGAATGTTGTGTTCAGTGCATTGCGTTCGATAGGGCGGCAAACACGGCTTCCTATGGATAAAGGATTAAGCCTATTGGGTCTCCCAAAATATACTCGACGGTACGTGGGAGCACAAGTCCGTACTGGCACTTATCGTCTCAAAGTGGAGGAATCACCCAACCATCAGTGAGAACAACAGTTACTAGGCTTTACGACGCTGGAATACGTCTCTAGCCTAGACTTCTAAATGTTGTGCATTAAGTTCCAAAGCGTTGTTAGATTCATTGAATTTATTTTAAGTTGATCTTGTTTATGAAGTTTGCCTTTCAAGTTCACCACGAGATGTAGATGTAATTCCTAAAATGCATTCTAAGATGATAAACAAACTTTTTATCTTCTTTGTGCAATGAAAATCCTAGCTACTAAGGAAAAGAAAGACAGAATCTTTTCACAAAGAGCAAAGAGCACACTCTAAATGCACTTTCCTAAATCAAGCCAATCAGATTGTCTATATGCAAATGCACATGCATGTATTTGTTTTCGACTTTCTTAGTATATGAATGCTAAAAAGAAAGTTGATGCACAAATCTGAATTTCTTTTCAAGCGACAAATATCGACAAGTTTCTTTTTGAAATCAAAAATGGAGACGATCACAACACCTTACGATTTTGAAATGAATACTTGTTCTTGACACTAGAAAATTACAAATTCAGACCAAGAGCAATAGTAACAGGATAATCGACCATCAACAGCAATCAAACTCTTTCCTACGATTGAAATCGACACTTGCGACAGTTTCAAATCGAAGGACGACAGTACGATTATGCTACTTTTGCAAAGGAGAACTGTAAATGACTCAACAAAAACACAAAAAACATCTACAGTTCTTTTGTACAAAGGAGGCGGAATAACAACAAGGAAAAGGGGTTTCAAACAGACATATACTAATCACAGCCAGCAAATTTTAGGAATAGAACTGGAAATAATGAATCACAGAAGCCAAAACTGCACAGAGCTAGTCTGATCAGCGCAACTGTAACACAGAGATTTGAAATGCAACGCAGCTTGTCCACTTGGGAAGTGTGCTGAAGTTCAGATTCTCTGAACAATACCTGTGTTGGGCCAGAAACGAGACTCTGTTTGGATTCTGGGTCACAGTTTGCAGTTTAGTTCTTGGGTTTTGGCCGAGCAAAAAGCAATCAGTAATGTAACAATCAGGAGTAGATCTAAGGAGGATCTAAGAGCTATCACAAGGGAAATCAGATAGTTTGTGAATCAGTTGTTTAAATCATAAACAGATCCAGTAGATGGATTGAAGTAGCAGTTATCTACTTTGCATTTGCTATGGCAAGTGCAGTTCGAATGCTACCTGTAAGTTTATGAAATAGACAACAAAGAATGATAAACAAACAAACTAATTATCTCCCCAGTGGAGTCGCCATTTTGTTACAGGGAAAAGTGTCTATATAGAACTGCTCTATCCCACTAAGGTGTGACAGCTGCCTTAGAAACAAACAGAGAAAAGCTACTTTCGTTTTTCCTTTATGAATTATAGATAGAGAGGAACAGAAAGACCAACCTCTTTCTTTTGCTAATCTCCTGATTTGATTCCTCTCTTCTTTGATAGTCTTTAGCTACCTGCTCCCTTGCACGCCCAGCTTCATGAAGTACATGTAAGATCACAGAAGCATAGCACTATACAAAGACATGGATCTATAATCATAAACAATCTAGGATCATATGTAAATTGACCATACAAATGTAGCAAGCATCAATGACACAAAAGCATGGAGGAAAACTTGAATAGCTTTTATTGATAAACAAGAAAAGAGCCAAGAGGAGTTACAACCAGTTGTTCTGACCCAGCATCAACCTCCCAGCAAAGAAGCCCCTCTTCACCTCAAACAAAGCTTAGATCACCCAACAATCTGATGTTTGTCTCAAGAAAGCAACAACAATTCCTTACAATATGCAAAATTCCAGCCTTTGGATCTCTGGGATGAGGGATCCATATATAGATGTTTGTAATGGAGATGAGTCAGCTCATGATTTGATTAGTGTCTTCCCTCTGATAGTTCTTGCTTCCACTTGGAGATTGATGGTCTCATACTCATCCTTGGTCGAATTCAGTGAGGCAAGTGTCACAGGAGAAGATTCTGGAAGCTTCCATTGCCTCTCCACCTCGTGGAATGACACTGCCATTTGTCATTTCTCGCCCATCACACCCCACAGAAGGGATTTTTGAAATGCAACGCACCCACATAGTGTATTTAGGTGAGATGCAACGCACTTAGCCAGTGGAGCAGCTGAAATGATCCTGTTTTGACCAATTCTGAGCAGTTTTTCATGGAGAACTTCTGGGAGAAGTTGTAATCTGTTGACCTTGTTCTTTTAGGGGTTAGAACAACACTTTTAGGGACTTAGGAGCCCTTGGTTTATAGACATTTCATGCTTGGGGTTGTAGGGCCCAAAAATTTCTATAAGAAACTCCAAGGAGGGTACAAGACCAATCCATGCAAGGCACAAGGCCAATACATGCAATAACTTTAGAATATCATCTCAATCACTGTTGAAGCTAGATTTTCAAAACAAACTATTCATGAAATCTCATTCCATGATACATAAATTAGCTAGATGACGGGCATCCAAAATAGTTTGCAACATGATTACTTGTGTAATTCACATCCATAACTACCTCGTTACCTGTAGGCTAGAATTAGTCCACATCCAGATGATCTATGGATAATATCAAATTCAACAGGTATATAATGGATTTTAAAAAATTAGGCATATTTGAGATCTTAGGAAAAGGAAACTCACCAATAGGGAGCTAGTGTTTCTATCATCTCATAATTTCATCTTCCCACATTTCAAATTTTATTTTAAGTAAATGCTTACATATGTGTTTGAAGGGTAAGAACTCGAACACATATGCACATCTCAAGAATATCAAGTTTTTTTTTTTCTCCCCAAATAGAAATTTGGATTGCATTATTATCTTTAGTGCTAGTATTACCTTTGAACAAGAAAATTGTTGAAAATTGCAACAAGAAATGTTGAAAAGAGCATCAAGAAAGATCTTGATTTAAATTTGTCCTTGAATTAAATTAGGAATAAAATTGTAATTCCACATCTCATGAAAACTTGTATTAGTTAACTAAGTTAGTTTGACTTAGTTGGCTTAGATAATTTGAGTTGAGGGTCTAACTAGAGTCATGTAGAGTGTCTCCTACATTATAGGAGCCCCGGTTGAGTTTATTTTGAGTTGTGATTAATTAATTCAGTCTAACTGAGTTAAATTCGGTTAAACTAGTTCCAACTGATGGAGGAACTGGTGAGAGGTCTAGTAGTGTGGTGCTTCCTGCAGTTGAGTGTGGTGCTTTCTAAAGTGCAGTGTGGTGTTACCTAAAGTGTAGTGTGGTGCTTCCTAAAGTGCAGTATGGTACTACCTGAAGTGTAGTGTGGTGTTGCCTAAAGTGCAGTGTGGTGATGCCTACAATGATCAACCAACAAACTGAAGATTCACTCATAAATAGCTCATAGATGTCAAATATGAGAAAGACCCAGTTGAGATTGGAGTTCAGGGATAGTGTACTATTAGTTGTATATCATATGAATTGTACAAATGGTGCACAAAGTCAGAGGAAGAGCTTAAAGGAACTGTGCAATTCGACGAAGGAAAAAACCTATTAAATATGGGCTAATTCCTCATTGAACAATGCAAGGAAGTAGGATATTGGAAGGCTATGAAATTGGCTAAGTGTTGGCTAGATTCAGCCTAGGAAGTTGTGAGACATATAAAAATAGTGTAGAGGTTGCTTGGGCTTGAGAAAAGCATTGTAATCTTCTCATATTTTTCTGACTAATGCAATATATAGATAGTAGGGGTTTTTAGTTGTGTCTTTCCCCAAGAAATATATGTGTATGTGTGTTGAATCTTGTCTCATGTTTATGTTGTGATTTCATTATCGATTAATTGTTTTCCACTGATGAGTAGAGTAGATTCAAGTATTTGTTTTTAGAAAATTACATAAGCAGATTAATTCTACAAGGAATTTCTACATGGTATCAGAGCTAGATTTGTAGAAATATCTACATGGTATTAGAGCTACATTTGTAGAGATATGTACATGGTATTAGAGAATAAATCACTCTAGAAGATAAGAATTTTAATTTTTCCTTGCAAATTGATGGAGCTCTAGTTCAAGGCAGATCTAGAAGACCCTATGTGCAGACTTCTTAATGGAGCTAGAAGGCGGCTAGTGGGAAAAGCAATGAGCCAATGTTTAGTGACACAAAAATGAGTTGTGATCATTGCAATTGTTAGATTGAGGAGCAGAGATATTTCCCACAGGGAGATCTAGACTCAGAGGGAGTCTAGTTTTAGAGGGAGCATCCCTATGGAAGTCAGTACTTCAGGATCTAGGGAGATCATACTCATTATTGCAATAGTTGTAGCAGCACTGCAAATGTAGCAGTAGAGAAGTAGAAACAACAGTATGAGTAGATCATATTTAGCTCATGCATGCAGAGTCTTGAGGAGAAAGGAAAAGACTATAGATTTGGAAGTTAAGAGGGAGCATGTTAGACCTCTCAACATGCAGCCTTAGAATAAGCCTCAAGAAGTTGTGGAGCAACCAAAAATGGAGAAGCAGAGAGGAGATAGTTTGGAAACATACATTCAAGCAGAGACCTCCAGTAGGGGGTAAGTTTGATCCAAGTAGGAAGATGGAGCACATGTAGCCATACCTTCAAGTGAGAGGTGGGGTGATGTGAAGCAATAGTCCCAAGAGTGCGCAAATTTGGGCAAGATCCATTAAGGTTTTTTTTATCTCATTAATCATTACCTTGCTACGGGGGCCTACAGTGTTTAGTAGCAAGAGGATATTTTTCAGTTGGATACTGAGGAGTGTAGAGAAGTGTTGACAAGAGAGCAGGAAGGCTCAGCCTCAGAGTCAACAACAACACAATTTTTCCTAGTAGAAAGTTGGGGACATAGTTGATTCAATTTATTTTGTTTGGATGTTTTTTGGTTGTAGATGTTGCAATAAAAACAATAACAGTGACAAGAGTTTCATGCAGAACATTCAAAAGGTATTGGATTGGGATAGATGTGAATCCCTTTCTTGTTGAGAGGGAGCGTTGAAAACTACAACAAGAAATGTTGAAAATAACATCAAGAAAGATCTTGATTTAATTTTTTCGTTGAATTAAATTAGGAATAGAAATGTAATTCCACATCTCATGACAACTTGTATTAGTTAACTAAGTTAATTTGACTTAGTTGGCTCAGTTAATTCGATTTAAGGGTCTAACTAGAGTCATGTAGAGCAACTCCTACATTTTAGGAACCTTGGTTGAGTTTATTTTGAGTTGTAATTAATTAATTCAATCTAAGTAATTTAAATTCAGTTAAACTAGTTCCACCTGATGGAGGAACTAGTGGGAGGTCTAGTAGTGTGCTGTTGCATGCAGTCGAGTGTGGTGCTACCTAAAGTGCAATGTGGTGCTTCCTGAAGTGCAGTGTGGTGTTGTCTGCAGTGATCCAATAGTAAACTGCATATTCACTCATAAGTAACTGATGCATGTAAGATATGAGAAAGACCCAGTTGTGATTGGAGTTCAGGGACAATGTACTATCCATTGTATAATCATCTGAATTGTATAAATCATGCATGCAGTTAGAGGAAGAGCCTAAGGGAACTTCACAATGCAATGGAGGAAAATTCTCATTAAATAGTTGCCTAATTCCTCATTGAACAACGCAAGAAAATAGGGAGCTTGCAAGGATAGGAAGTGTTAGCCAAAATCAGTCTCGGAAGAAATGAGACAAATAGAGATAGTGCAGTGGTTGCTCGGGCTTGAGCAAAGCATTGTAATCCTCTCATATTTGCTGACTAATGCAATATACAGATAGCAAGGGCTTTTAGCTTTGGCTTTCCCAAAGAAATCATTGTGTAATGTCTTGACTGAATTTTTTCTCTTTGCTGTAGGATAAAATGCACAGTGTATGGAGAATGGAGATACCCTCAAAGGTCTTCCTGGGACCTTTGGCAGACTATAAGATTATCTACAACCGTCACAAAGTTACATGCATGTTCATAAACAATAACTAACTATCAAAGTAGGACAAATAGATTACCTCAAGCCTCCGTGTAGATTTGCTAGAGAGCACAATGCAGTTAGGTGGAAGTCCCCTAAGTCGGCTCCAGATCAAGTCCTACACATAGAAGAGACAAGCATAGTCACAGCATACAACTCTGATAACTAATACATGAATACATAAAAGAACATCTATTTACATATAACTAAGATACTCATGCTAAAAGGTATTGGACAAACAAGTTAATGAATGATAGTACCAACACCATGGAGTAGACAGTACAACTAAAGTTCTATATTAATGTCAGAAGAGTGATTACAACCATCTTTTGCATCAGCCTTCCCTTACCCCTCCATCTTCTCTCTCTCTCTCTCCCTTCTTACCAACTTCTTCTGATTTGAGACAATGCTCAACAATCAAGTATGCTATCCTTTCAAATTATTTGACCTCTATCACCATAGCCCTAGCTTTTCTTATGTAGAAATTGAGTTAGGGTCGCCAAGTTCCTTCATGAGTTCCTTAGGGTAAAAGCAATGAAGTTGCCATGCTTTTCAGCTCTTTCCCATTTGCCTCCTTCATTAGGATTAGAAATCCCCCAAATAGGTCGAACTTGAGATGTTTCCTTGCTTTTCTTGAGTAGATCTAGGAGAAAATATCTAGATATTTATGAGTCAATTCGCTCCTTTGACCCTTAGAACTTCATTAGGGTCCACTAACGGTGTTTCCAGACTAGCAAATAGAGTTAGTTGGGTCACTAACGCACCCTTAGGCTTGCAGAGAAGCTTTATAAAGCAGGTTGTTAGTGCATAGCCAGTGTTAGTGTGGAAACAAGGCATGTGATCTTGGTCTTTGCTTTAGCTATCATGTCTTTCCCCTCTGAGCTGATGAGGGGGTCAATTTGTTGTATAACAGATGCCCCCTAAAGTGTGAGATCAGAGGCTACGATGATGGCCGAAATACTTTACTTAACTGTAATTTTCCTTCTTCGACAAAAAGAGAGAGAGGATTGGAGCTTTGGGTGGTATGGGAAACTTGATACAACACATATATATAAAACTACTAAAATCATGTCCTGAGTCAGGCATTCCCATGCTCAGTAGCTATGTCAGAGTGATTTTTTCATAAAGAGATATGACGATGTTGGCCGTCGATAAGCACAATGCGCATCTAGTGTCATAATAGAATCATCCTGATAAGTTGTCTCCAAAAAACAATATACGCAACTTGGGAGAGGAAACAAGGTTGAGTTGTGCAAGCCTCTACCCAAGGTCTTGATTTCCGCTTCACTGAACAACATAGATCGATACATGTGAATATATGTGTTGATGTCGAACATGCACAAAATCATCTGTTTACAAGTCAATAATGGAGACCTTTAACAGACACGAGGAAGGCCACCAATAATGGTGACGGTCTCCAATATGCATAGTAAAATCTAAGAAGTGTGAAAGATGTTTTTGTCGTCAAACAACCGTAGAATCACTTAACCAAGAGCCAATAATGAGAACCCTTGATCAAACACAAGGCAACCTGCCATTAATGTCTGCAAGTACCAAGGAACTGAATGTGTTTCTGGGTTGTCTTCCTAGATAGTGTTGAAGTCGATAAGAAGATACATGTCGAAAGGTAGGCAATAATGTGTCCTACATCAATCGACATGAAACGAGACAAGAATGATTTGTTTTTTGAGGAATCTTTAAGCATTGGGTCTAAACAACAGAGGGCATGATGAAAGGATATGCTTGATGGGTTGATGGAGGAAACAAAAGGTTAACCCTTGAACAATAGAAGGCACGACAACGATTTTAACCATGTAGCACTAGACTCATGAACACCAAAGAGTGTTAGGATACAAAGATGCAAGAACATTGGGGTATTTAGGCTAAACTCATAGGATGGTAGGATTCATATTGAGAGGCCATCACAAGGAAGGTTTATCTGAGGGAGTGCCATGTTCAAGGGAACGACTGCTACCAAACCACGCTTTCTAATACTGAATGCAGTTGTATTGTCTACTTTCCCCATATGATTAGTTTAGTGAGTCTAGACAGGTAAACTTGTCGATATTTTCATATTTTAAGAGTCTAAAAAGGACTGCGAAAAGAGCGACTCTATGCCCTATCTGATTAGTTTAATGAGTCTAGACAGGAAAACTCATTGATCTTTTCATGTTTTGAGAGTTTGAAAAGGATCATAAAAAGAGTTACTCTATATATTGTTTGTGTAATTTAAAGAGTCCATACTAGACAACTCGGTGGTCTTTTCATATTTAGAGAGTCTGAAAAGATCGTAAAGAACGACTCCATGGTGGTCCCTTTGTCATAGTTGTTAACCGGGTGCGAAAAAAGGTTAATAGTATACCCGGATCGGTTACTTTTCCGTGAGTTAATCTATTGAATCCGAATAAAGAGAAACCTATGTTCAATAGATGTCGACCTCATTTTGTTACGAGTACAAGGAGACAGACTAAACTCGTTTTTCGTCGTGAATTTTTAATGAGTCACGCAATGACAAACTCAATACCTTCATCAAATTTTAATGAGTCAAATGAAGAAAACTCAAAGTATCTTTTTCAGTTTATTGAGCAAGGAAAAAGAGGTAAAAGAACTGCTCATTCCTTCTTCGTAGATTTAACGAGCCCGAAGAAGGGGAAAAACTCAGGGATTTTTCGATTTAAGAGCCAGAAATGGTCCCAAAAAAGTAAGTGCTCTTGTTGCTGCCATAGATTTTTAATGAGCTCGGTGACAAAAACTCGGGATTTTTCAGTTTAATGAGTGAGAAAAGTACCTAAAAGAATGCTCAGGGTATCTTTATAAATTTTTAATGAGCCTAAAGACAAAACTTGGGATTTTTTCAGTTTTATGAGCAAGAAAAAAGCGCCTAAAATGAATGCTCTAATGGTCTTTTTTAGTTTAATGAGCTAGAAAAAGAGCGAAAAAGAGTTGCTCAGACCGTCGTCGTATGTGTTTTAACAAGCCCAACGATGACAAACTCAAGGATTTTTCATTTTTTGAGAGTGAAAACATATCCCTTAAAAGAAAAGTTCTCTTTGAGAATTGCATGCAACTTTTACTGCTTTTCATTCCTGATGGTACTTTCATCAAAAGCGGAAAAAGTATAAAAAGCAACAATTCCTATCCATATGGGTTCATGCATGATAAAAAACCATGGGGAATGGACTACTTTCTCTTTAATGATTGCAAAAATCACGTCTCCAAAAATAAATATAAGTGTTTTGAGCTTTCACATTCACCATTTTCACTATTTGAGATTTGTGAGAGCATTTTGGAGCTAAAGAGGAGCAGATTTTTCGCAGACCATTGCAAGAGACTTGGCGACCATTCGACATGCTGTCAGTCCCAGGTAGAGGCTAAAACCTTGCTCTATGCATTTATTAACATTTCTTGACAATTTTAGGGGTGGATTTTTGCAGATCTGAGGTGCCCTAAAGTAGTGTTTGTGCACTGATGCCCTCCAGATAACCTGTAGGGAGTGTTAAATGCTCTATATGACCTATTGGAGGGCGTTAATCCTCCCTGTATACCGTTGGGGGGAGCATTAAAGTTGAAGGGTGCAGTTTAAAACCTCATGCAAGGATTCCTGAAGCTATTTTTCCCCAATTTGACTGTTTCTAGGGTTATTTTGCACAGGTTTCAGGCCATAATGACTAGTCTATGGAGAGAACGGGCCCATGATAGCCAAGAATTGCTTATGCGAAACGATCTAGCATGCATACTTGCATTGTGCCGCTGCGCTTTAATGAAGTATAAAAAGTTGGAGCTGATGAAAGGGCAGAAGGATTTATTGAGATGGATTGTCCAGCGCTGGGATGAACACGAGCAAGTGTTCAGGATTGCAGATCAGGAGTTGGTTATTGACCATGATGACATATAATTTTTAACTAGTCTTTTGTGCCGTGGGGCACAGGAAAACCTCACCGGGGTAGGCCAAATCCATGATCTACCCTAGAGCTGGTGTAATCCTACTACATCCCCAAGAGCGGACTAGTCAGCAACAAAGTCCCCATAGAGAGGATAAGGTCCAGGTCTATGAGGGAAATTTTATGGTTGATTATGTGGTTGGCAGGGTCAAAGAGTCCCCACGTTGCGACAAAGGCCCAACTGTTGCTTGTAGTTGACTGTGTCTAGCCACAGATGTTCAACTGGTGTGAAGCAGTGCTTCGCCAGTTGAAGGAAGAGTTAACGGCATGCAAGACTCGTACCCAACACAGTTTTGGGTATGGTACTCTCATAGTTTCATTCATTCTTGAGAGGGTACCTGTGATGTGCCCAAGGATGAGCTTAGGTTCCGTTGATCCGAGGGAGTCGAGGCAGGGGTGATGGTCATCGCTCAATCCTCGCATAGGAGGAGGACTAATCCGACATTTCTTCGAGGAAGATTTCTTCCAGTGGCTTCGTGGCCAAATTATGATGATTAATGACTATACTTATGAGGGCATGGACTTTACCAGCGACCCTGACTTGATGCTATTACCCGGGACCAACTGGGGTCCTCAAGGTGAGAATGATTTTTTAAACTACTTCAAGTATTTTTTAGCTTTTTAATGTTTATGTAATGTTTTTATAGGTGAAATAAGTACTGACATGAAGCTTTATTCTTAACACAGATGTGGCGCCATTACGACTTGCAAGCGAACCCCGCCATATGCGATGAGGAGGCCAACTACCTGCTAGAGGGGGTGATGCCGACAGTCTTCACGAGGTTCTGAGGAACCTGGAGGGCTTGAGCATGGGTGTCACCCCCCTTCCTATGAGGGAGATTCCCACTCATATGCAATGGCACACAGTCGGTGTACCTGAGTAGTTTCTGGTTCCTCTTCGGAGGATAGCTAGAGTGGTTTTAGCATTTCAGGAGTAATAGGCTCTTTTTAGCAGGTGTTTTGGCATAGCCAATGGGTGTTTGTAGCTAGGCTTAGTAGCCATTTTGTACTTAAAACATCCAAGTTTTGGAATATTTTGATGTAAAAGACTGGATTTTGTGATATATATATATATATATATATGTATATATATATATATATATATACATATATATATATATATATATATATATACATATATATATATATATATATACATATATATATATATATATACATATATATATATATATATATACATATATATATATATATATATATACATATATATATATATATATATATATATAGATATATATAGATATATATAGATATAGATATAGAGATATATATATATATATATATATATATATATATATATATATATATATATATATATATATATATATATATAGGAATTTTGGTATTTTGATGGCGTAAATTTTTTTTAAATGTTTTTGTAAAATTTTTAACTCAGTAAATTTTTACTTTTTCATGCATGCTTCTACAGCGAATGAGATAGATCCCAATCTAATACATGGTTACCTAATGAATCAGCAACCGCATTAAATTTTCTAGGAATGTGTTCATATGTGATTATTTCAAATTGACGTTCCAGGAGTCGTGCCCTTAAATAATGATGTAACAAGGGTGCATTATGAATGTGATAGCAATTTGTCAATTGCATAACAACTAGTTGGGAGTCTAACCTGACCACCAGATTGGAGATGTCCCTTGATGACGCTTCTATGAGAAGTGAAATTACGGACATGTACTCGGCAATATTGTTGGTGGCGGTACCAAGAAAGACTCCCCCAGAACAAAATAGTTCTGACTCAGGTGTGTATATGACCCAAGTAGCTGATGCAATGTGTCATGTGTGATGACTGGCAACATCTTCGTATCCTACGCATGCTAAGGGTAACGAAGACATCTACATTGTGCTAAGAATGTATGAGACAAGTACTCCAATAAATATAAAAACAATTCAATCACACCAAAAAGGGAAGTAAAACTTATGAATACATACAATTACAAAGCACATGCCTAGTGCAATACTAGGCATAATACCTTTTCAAATAGAGCCCATTTCTGGGCTCCGCGAGTGAGACTCCTTCTCAGTCTTGTAGTTCATAAGCCCCTTTTGAGAGGACTTTCTTGACGACATAGGGACCTAACCATAAGGGTTGAAGTGTTCCTGCCCCCAAGAGGTCATGTTTTTTATCATAGAGCAAAACAATATCTTCCTCTTGGTAAGAACGAGGCTTGACCTTTTTGTCGTATTGGGTTTTTACCTGGCACTTGTGAGCCTCGAGTGCTAATTCGGCATCTAGATAGGTTTCATCCAGTTGATTCAGGTATAGTAAGCATTCTTCTTCGGTAGTAGTGTCAGACAGGAGTTCAACGACTATTTTCAAGGAAGGGATCTGACACTCAATGGGTAAAACTACTTCCAGGTCGTAAGCGAGTTGAAAAGGTGTAAAGCCCATGGCAGTTTTTACTAAAGTTCGGTATGCCCATAGCGTCGAATATAACATTCAGTGCCAATTGGTTTTATGATTTCCTACCAACCTACGGATCATGGTTTTTAAGACGCCATTGATGGCTTCTACTTGACCATTAGCTTGGGGGTAGTAGGAGGATGATTGATCCTGACAAAAACCAAGCAACGACATTAAATCAGACATCATATGGTTCTAGAAATGAGATCCATGGTCTGTAACAATCATGTGGGGTACACCAAAATGACATATAACCTGATTGAATAGGAATAACACTGCGGTTTCTCCATCGGCTCTGTAGGTGGGAAGGGCTTCGGCCCATTTCGTGAAATAGTCCACAACTACTATGATATAGTTGTGTCCAGCAGAGGAAACGGGATTGCAGGTTACGAAGTCTATCCCCCATTTGGCAAAGGGGCCAACAGAGATCACCGGGTGTAGTAGGGCTGGAGGAGCACGCATTTTCTTCGTGAATACTTGACAAGGATGGCATTGTTGAATGGACTTGACACAACCTTTGAACAATTTTAGCCAGTAATAGCCTGCGCACAAGATTTTCTGTGCAGTAGATATGCCGAAAAGATGATCGCCACATGCCCCAGCATGGCAGTCATTTAAAAGGTGTTCCGCCTCTTCATGAGTGAGGCAATGCCACAGAACTGTATCTGCACCAGGACGATATAACGTATCGTTAATCAATAGATAGTGTCGTTCTTGGTGGCGGATGTGATGATGGTCTCCTGTCGATAGTTCGAGGCAAAATCACTATGCTTGGAGGTAAACAAGAATGTCCCCGTACCAAGGGTCAGTGGTGTCGATAAGATAGATAGCCTCATCCGAGAGAGGATCATGGGCTATCTCGTTCGAATCGACAATGGGAAGTTCCAAGAAATGTAGAAATTTTGAATAATAAACACATATTCAATAGAGATTATCCTGATCATGCACTATTGTGGAATACATGCACAATACATAAGCTCCTCTACGTTGATCATCAATTTAGCAGCATCAAAAACAATGAAACATCAATAGCATGCACACATTAACACAGTATGTAACCCGGGGAAAGCTTACAGCCGAAAACCCCACACTATCTGTATATTAATGATTGAGAACATGTAACATTACATAGTACAATACTCCTCTCAAGTATCCAACACTATCTCCACCTGTTACACACAAAAACCAGCTCAGATCCGAACAAGTCATAGGTTAAAATCTCCTCTGCTGCTTTGCCTGCCTCTATTGCACAATACCTACTGAGAATCACTCACACTAGAAATCACGAGAGCACAGGCTATTCTGCTAGGCATATACTGGGCAATACTCATTGGCATACTCAATACATTGCTTGTGCAAAGTCTTATGCACAACTATAGTCACAACTGATAGCAATCTCAACCTATAACACCTGTCTCCATTGAACTGTACATGCACTGAGTTAACTGATGTATTCATCAGTTGCATTATGAGTTAATAAATAATTCACATAACTCATCACTAGTCTATTTTCAGTTAGACTAATTACAACTAGTTTAACAAAGTCAAACTGAACACAACTCCATCAAATCCATATCCAACTCCATAGAACTCACATGCATGAGTTCTAACTGATGTCATGCATGCAATAGCTCAACTGACTCATAATAAAAGCATATTTCCTTCTGACAGCTGCATGTGCCACATTTGTAGCTCAAATTGAAGTGCTCCAAGAGGATAAGATAAAGCTTATAGTCTAAATATTATTATGAGACAATAATATTTGACTTTTCTATTTTTAACTTGGCAGTCTAAAAATAAACTTTGATCACTCTTGCTGTGAACCAGAAAATAGAAGTCCATATATTTTTCCCAACATGACCAATCATCCATAAACAACATTCTGCAACTCGTAGACATGATCCATATGTCTAAAAATAGACATAGTCTAAAAATAGACTTTGCACCATAATTTGCTTGCGGGCCCACTTAGTGAAGGCGTCTCCTTTCCACTAAGCTCCATCATCTTCTAGCATTCTCAACACTCCCTCTCAAAAAGATATGGATTATCAGCAACCCCTATCCTACCTCGGTGGTATTCGAATTTGCTCCTGGTGAGCGCCTTCGTCAAGATATCAACATCCTAATCCTCCGTTGGAATGTATGAAAGTAACATGATTCTTCGCTGCACACAATCTCTGATATGATGGTACCTGATGTCAATATGCTTATATCTATCATGAAATACAGGATTAGCCGAGAGTTTAAAGCAACTCTAGTTATCACAGTAAATCACAGTAGGATCCAAGTGAGAACCAAACAAACCAACCAGAATCTTCCTCATCCATATAGCCTCGCATGCAACCAAACTTGCTGCCATATACTCGGCCTCTGCTAAACTGAGTGCCACGGATCTCTGCTTCCTGCTGTACCAAGAAACTGTTGTCGACCCGATACTGAAGACCCCTCCTGATGTGCTCTTTCTGTCCGTTGGGCTTCCTGCCCAATCTGCATCCGTGAAGCCACATAGCTTCACCTCATCCTCGTGTCTGTACCAAAATCCATATCCCGATGTGCCTTTAAAATAACGCAATACATGCTTGCCCACCTTCCAGAAGATCTTGGTAGGCTTAACCATAGCTTGTGAAAGCTGGTTAATAGAATAGCATATATCGGGTTGTGTATTGACCAGATACATAAGCGACCCCACCAACTGTCGATAAATAGTGGCATCCACTTCTTCTGCCGAAGTGGCATCCTCCTTCCTCCAACTTCCAGGAAGAGGAGTATCAATAGGCTTGCAGCCATGCATGTTGAACTTCTCCAGTATCTCCCGAGCATACTTACCCTGAGAAACAAATAGTCCATCATTGTGATGCCAAATTTCCGATCCCAGGAAATAATGAAGGAGGCCCAAGTCCTTCATTTCAAACTCCTTAGCAAGATCATCCTTGCATGAAAGTATCAATAGCTCATCACCCGTTAGAATCAATCATCTACATATAGTACAATGATAAGCAACTTACCCTCCACCACAATCTGGTATAGGTTAGGATCCGCCTCACTCTTGGAGAATCCAAGTCCGGTGAAATAACTGTCTATCTGTGTGTACCAAGCACGTGGTGCTTGTTTCAACCCATACAGCGCTCTCTTGAGCCTGCACGCATGCGACTCGCTGCTGAAGATCTCAAAGCCTTCGGTCTGCTCAATGTACACCTCCTCCTCAATGACTCCATTGAGGAGCGCAGTCTTCACATCCATCTAATGAATGTGCCACCTTATCTGCGCTGAGAGAGAAAGAATCGTCCGTATGGAAGAATACCTTGCGACAGGTGCAAAAGGTCTCCTCATAATCGATCCCCTCTATCTGTGAAAAGCCTCGGGCAAAAAATCTTGCCTTTTACTTCTCCACACTCCCGTCATCTGCCTTCTTAACTTTGTTGATCCATCTCGAACCCACCACTAATTTCCCTTCCGGTCTTGGGACAATCTCCCATGCACTGTTTCTGACAATCGAATCATACTCTTCCACCATGGCATCTACCCATGCGGGATCCTCCACAACTTCCTCGAAAGAGGATGGCTCAGTCACAACACATTTGCTCACAAGAGCCATGTATCCAATGTACTAATCAGGTGACTGCCTCTGCCTGCGTTGGGCTGTAGGTGGTCCTACAACTTTCTCGGCATCTTGAGCCAGTCGCTTAGCTTCTGTCAAGCGCTTTCACCCTCTGATGGTTGGTGCTGCATGAGTGGTCTCTTCCACTCCATGAACCTCGTCCTGTGGCTGATCCATGTCCTGAAGCTCATCCTTACGAACTAATAGCTCCTCGTCTGCATGCAAGCATAGCTCCCTCTCAAGCGAACACTTCATGGCTTTCTCCTCCTGAAATTTTATATCCCGTCGCACAACAGTCTTACCACTATCTGGAAAATACACACGATAGTTGTGGGGCATATCAGTGTACCCCACAAATATCCCAACCTCTGCGGTTAGCTCCAACTTCTTCCTGGCATCCTTCGTCAGATGCATGTAAACGTTAGCACCAAAAATACTCAAATGAGAAACATCAGGCTTCTTACTAGAATAAGCCTCCTCGGGTGTACTCATGCCAAGTATCCTGTGAGGACAATAGTTCTGCACATAAACTGCTGTATTGCATGCTTCCACCCACAAGTGAAGGGGTAGGCCCTGATCATGCAACATCGCTCGTGCAGCACCCACAATCGTTTTGTTCTTCCCCTCAGCAACCCCGTTCTGTTGTGGGTTATGGGGAGCTATGAGATCTCTTCGAATCCCTTCTGCTTTGTAGAAATCCTTGAACTCGCCAGAGATGTATTCACCACCATTATTGCTCCTAAGAGCCTTCACCTTCTTCCCTGACTCCTTCTCAACCAGTGCTCTGAACTCACAGAACTTTGAGTATGTCCCGCTCTTCTTCTGCATGAAGAAGATCCAACACTTACGAGAGAAATCATCAACAAAAATCACATAATACCTGTGCTTTGCTGTCGAAGCTACTAAGAAAGGTCCACACACGTCTGTGTGAATTCTCTCAAGGATCGTCGTGGTGCAACTATCCTTCTCGTGAAAGGTGGCTTTAACAAAATTTCCCAAAGTACACCCCTTGCACTGATCTAACTGTGCAAGGGTGCCTTTAGGAAGCCCTGTAGTGATCTGTTGTAGTATCTTCAAGGCTCCTTGGTGAAGGTGACCCAATCTCCTGTGCCATAACTTGCCATCATCCCGGCTCACCAATCCTTCTACCTTGCATGCCATTGCTGCGCATCCATCTACATGCAACTGATAAAGGTTCCTCACTCGAACCCCTATCTTCCAGGTTTCTCCAGTTGTCTTGCTGCGCAGGAAAGCCTTTCCCTCGCTGAAAACAACATCATATCCCTTGTCTTCACCATAGAGATAAGATTCTTCTTCAATCCTGGAACATGCATCACTTCCTTTAATACGAAGGGTTTACCAGACTCCCTCTCAAAGGAAAAGGTATCGATACCAGTCGCACTGTATCTACCATCATCACCCATCTCGATGTGCACTCCAAGATCTTTGTCCTCCAGATCAGAAAACAAATCTCGATTTCCTGTCATGTGAAAAGATGCACCACTATCCAAGAACCACACCGATCCCATCACACTTGAAACCAAGCATGCGATCAATGAAAAATCAAGCTCAAACTGCGAGGCTAGAGCCTCTCCTGCTGTAGATCCAGCAGCTTGCTTGTTCTTCTTCTTCTGTAGACAATTAGTGGGATAGTGTCCGTGCTGGTGACAATGAAAACACTTCACCTTGGACATGTCCTGCTTCTTGCCTTTCGCACCAGACTGAGAAGCTTTCTTGCTCATCCCCTTCTTTGATTTGGCAGCCAAAGCACAATTTTCTTCATCAGTTCCCTTTGATGAAGATCTGTCCCCGGTATTCCGCCTGATCTCCTCCTGCACAAGATCTGACCAAAGTCTCTCCCATCCTGGCAATTTCTCCCGACCATTGATAGAGTCTTGATAGGAATGCCAACTCTTCGGAAGACCAGGGAGAGCCAAGCTCACCAAGTCCTCATCATCGACAGTCACCCCCACACTTCCCAGCTCATCTCTACACTGAGTGAACTTCGTGAGATACTTGGGCATACTGTCTCCCTTCTCACATTTGATGTTTCTGAGTTTATCTTTGAGTGCCAGCTTCCTCTGATCGCTCTTGCTTTGGAATAGATCTATCAACACTTTCCACATCAAGTATGTAGAAGCCTTTCCATGCAAGCTGGACACAATGTGATCCTTCATGCCCTCCAACAGAATCCTTCGACACTTTGCTGTCTTCTTTTGCCAAGCATCAACTTGCACATCATCAGTAGGCTTTGGGACATCAGCTTCTATGAAATCCTTCAGCCCATTATCATCTAACACTGCCTCCATCCTGTCCTTCCATGCAATATAGTTCGATCTGCCCTCAAGAGCATACTCCAATCGCAATCCGTTGAAAGACATTGCCACGTTGATACCAAGAAAACACTGCTGCAAATTCGAATTCCACCAGCTCCAAACTCAACCGCCTTGGATCTAAGATTTGTGAGAATAAAGTATTTCTCGTACAGAGATTGACTGTATGGGATTTTACCAGATATCTCACCTTCCAAAGGAAGGATGAATCCAAAGGCTACCTGGCTCGATTATAGACTCTGCCTGAAGAAATTAGATGTAAACACTTTCTGAATAGTAGATCTGATGATCAACAGCTCTAATACCAAGTAGAAATTTTGAATAATAAACACATATTTAACAGAGATTATCCTGATCATGCACTATTGCGGAATACATGCACAATACATAAGCTCCTCTACGTTGATCATCAATTTAGAAGCATCAAAAACAATGAAACATCAATAGCATGCACACATTAACACAGTATGTAACCCGGGGAAAGCTTACAACTTGAAACCACACACTATCTATAAATTAATGATTGAGAACATGTAACATTACATAGTACAATACTCCTCTCAAGTATCCAACACTATCTCCACCTGTTACACACAAAAACCAGCTCAGATCCGAACACGTCACAGGTTAAAATCTCCTCCGCTGCTTTGCCTGACTCTATTGCACAATACCTGCTGAGAATCACTCACACTGGAAATCACGTGAGCACGGGCTATTCTATTGGGCATGTACTAGGCAATACTCATTGGCATACTCAATACATTGCTTGTGCAAAGTCTCATGCACTTCTATAGTCACAACTGATAGCAATCTCAACCTCTAACACCTGTCTCCACTGAACTGTACATGCACTGAGTTAACTGATGTATTCATCAGTTGCATTATGAGTTAATAATTAATTCACATAACTCATCACTAGTCTATTTGCAGTTAGACTAACTACAACTAGTTTAACAAAGTCAAACTGAACACAACTCTATCAACTCCACATCCAACTCCACAGAACTCACATGCATGAGTTCTAACTTATGTCATGCATGCAATAGCTCAACTAACTCATAAGAAAAGCATATTTCCTTCTGACAGTTGCATGTGCCACATCTGTAGCTCAAACTGAAGTGCTCCAAGAGATAAGATAAATCTTATAGTCTAAATATTATTATGAGACAATAATATTTGACTTTTCTATTTTTAACCTGGCAGTCTAAAAATAGAAAATAGAAGTCCATCTATTTTTCCCAACATGACCAATCATCCATAAACAACATTCTGCAACTCATAGACATGATCCATATGTCTAAAAATATACTTTGCGCCATAATTTTCCTGCGGGCCACTTAGTGAAGGCGACTCCTTTCCACTAAGCTCCATCATCTTGTTGCATTCTCAACAAGAAAAGTTTGGCGAAGACTAAGAAGTTATTCACCTTGGTAGCTATGAAAACCAGATCAAATTGTTGGAGGATCATGATCCATTTTGAATATTTTCCTCCAATTACTTGACGAGACAAAATATGTCTCATGGGATTCTCCAATGCGATCACAGTAGTCTGTCATAGCAGTATGTAGTGTCGGAATCAGTTGACAGTAAAGACGACTACCAATGACAACTTTTCCACATGTGAATATCTAAGTTCGGGCCTAGCCAAGCCTTTGGACAAATAATAGATCACATGTTCACTCTGGTCATCATGAGTTTGAACCAAGACCATTCCAAGAGAGGATGGTGAGGCTGCCAGGTATAGAAGAAAGTCGCGGCTATAGTCGGGAGTGCTAAGGAGTGGGGCTGATATAAGCACCTTTTTCAAGGCATCAAATGATCGTTGAGCTTGATCATCCCATAGATACGAAACTCCTTTCTTAAGTAGGCGCATGAAGCCTTTCGTCAATTTGACATAATTTACGATGAACCATCATAAAAAGTTTTCTTTCCCTTGCAAACGTTGGAGTTGTAGAATGGATTGTGGTTCATGCAACTAAGTAATTTCCTTTTCCTTTTCAGGATCAACCCTAATCCCGTACTTGGATACAATGAATCCAAGTAAGCGTCTAGACTTGACGAAGAAAACACATTTATGTGGATTCAGGTGGATGTTGTAAAAATAGCACCTTAGAAAGATTGCTCTTAAATGGTTTAGGTGTTGCGTTCATTGCTTGGAATGGGCTGGAAGGTCATCCAAGTAAGCTTGAACGATATGTCTGATATCGTGAAATGCGTAGTCCATGGCTCTTTGAAAAGTTGCTCTAGCATTCTTTAAACCGAATGGGAGTTTTCGATAGGCAAAGATTCCCCATGGGCAGACAAAGGTGGTTTTATGCTAGTCTTTGGGTTTTATAGCAATCTGGTTGTAACCTGAGAATCCATCCATGAATGAAAATGATTCACAACCGGTGCAGTCGTCAATGATTTGATCGATGAACAGTGTCAGATAATTATCCTTAGGACACACAGCATTCAAGTCTCGATAGTTGACACATACGCGGATGGTTACTTGTTTTTTATTGACATGAACTAGATTGGAAACTCATTCCATTAAAGGAACAGGATAGACGGAACCAACATGTAACAATTTTTCTACTTTGTTTTTTATGGCTACCATTTTGTGAGGATGGACCGGTCGAAGCCTTTGACGGACAAGTTTTGCATTGTCATAAATCTTGATCTCATGCTTGACAATAGACGGATCTATGTCAAGCATTTCCTCATAAGACCAAGTGAATACATCACAGAATTCCTTAAAAAGGCAGGTGAAGCTTGCAATTTCCTCAGGATTGCAATCTGCTCCAATCTGGATGTTTTCCATGATGCTTGTCTTAACAGAAATATCGATGAGCAATGTCTTTGAAATATTTCCCATGTTTCCTTCCGCCTCCAAAGTTTGGATGGTCGTATAGGGTGAGGAAATGATTTCTGGTATGTCAAGGGACAGGATTTGAAGAGGCATCATGTCTGAATCAGATATCGAAACACGATGGTGTGAATCCTCCCAAGGTCACTCTTCTAAACTCATGATTTCTTGAATAGCTTCGTCTGTAGGTAGGACTTGATTGAGTGGATCAAAAGAAGGAGCATTTATGGGAGGGGAAGTGGTACCGTTGGTCGTAACCAAAGTGACTGGAGATGTGGATGTAGATTGAATGGCTTGGTAGGCCAATTCAGCTGGTGACAGCAGCATTTGTTCTTTGTATGTGTCAATGTTTGAAGGAGCCGGTAGGATCCATGGATTGGTCTGTTCATGAGGAATAGATGAAAGCATGTTGACCATCTGTGAAACCTTGGGTGGATGAAGAGGGAAAAAACCCATGAGGGAAGAAGTCTTCAGTAGACTGGTACCAATACTAACGTAAGAGTCAAGTACACCACCTACTAGGGGTACGGAGCCGCTTAGTAACAGGGAGTAATCATGGGTGCAGAAAGACAGCTGATCTACTGTAACTACCTTTCCATCCAATGGAAATAGGATGATGTGAAAGACAGTAGATACGATGGCCGTCATGGCATATGTCCAACTGCAACCCAGCAAGAGATTATAGTTGAGTTTTTTATCTACGACTTCTATGTCCACCGTTACTGTTTTCCCATACAAAGTGATGGGGTAGCTAGCTAGGTAACCTTTTGGGATGAAAGTGTGGCCGTCAAAAGATTTAAGGGAATTTGATGGTGAGGATAAGGTTGGAGAACCCAGAGTGAGCCAACATGAAGCCGACATGACGCAGGTAGAAGCACCTTCATCGATGATAGTTCTGTGTATACCTTTACCTTTTGAAAAAATTTGCACTTGAAATGCAAGCTGGTGGGAAAGGGGAGGTTTACAATTTTCCATGTAAAAAACTGCAAGCATGGAACCTTGTGGGTCGATACCACCAATATCCAAAAGCAAAGCTTTCCTTTGTACTGGGCATGTTTGTAATACTTCGAGCGCCAACATAGCCGACGGCGCTTGCGCCAAGTCTTCTACAATGCTGTAGTTTTGGGTGACACGTGCAGATGTATTGTGCGTTGTGTGTCGAAGTGCCCCTTTGGGGGGCCAAATTAAAAGGTCAGCAACTGGCCTTTCGATATGAAAATTTTTGGGCAGCAGTGGGTTTTGACTTGAGGAAGGTTCCTCTACATGAGTGATAGGAGCTCCATAGGATTTGGCTCTTGTTTGTAGATCTACTGTTTCAAAGGTGTAAATGATAGAAGATCCTTCACCAGCTGAAGGATGTTGCAAACCACCATTGCCCCCTTGCGGGGGTTGGGGTTGGTTTGCGATAAGGTTTTGCTGCTGCTGAGCAGGGAAAGGATTATTAAGGACAGCCAGGGTCCTACCAGTATCCTTTTTAGCAATGTACTCTATCCATTACTGAAGACGCGGGCAGTGATAGGTCATGTGGTCTTCAGCACAGATTTTACAAGGGAATCTAGTGGGTTTATCCTTTCCATCGTCAGGAGGTGCAACAGCCTTCTATTTTGGGTTTTGATGCTTTGTTGACTACTCCTCAAAAGGAGCAGTCTTTTTCCTATTCTTCTCGTTCTTACCACTGGGTTTTTGCATAGACTGCACAGAGTTTATCGCAGTGGTAGGAAGAGCAGTCGATTTGGTAGGGGGGTCCACTTACATCTAGGCAATGTGATTGTTGAGTTATTTTACAGAAACCCTAGAGACTGCGTCAATAATCCCATCGGCATGCGCTCCGGGGTGCTAAGTAGCGGAGACATTGGAGTTACGAGGGGCATTGGGGATTACATCGTAAAGAGTGCCAGACTATGAATATATTAGATCTAAGTGTTGGGCACGATGTATGGATTGGTCTTATGTGACTGCACCACCTAAAGGGACATCTTTAGCAATTGCAGGAGTAGGGACTTGCAGAACTAGTCCGCTAAGAGATGGTTTGGGAGGGGAGCTTTAACTAACCTCTGCCTACGTCTCCATTCATGTATATGATTAGAGATGTGGGTGGCAGTATCCTGACTTAGTGAAGTGAGGAGCTCTGTCCCAGTCTAGTAGTGGATGGGTAGCTGGAAGTGCTTTAGGAATTCCATCAATAGAGCATCGAAGGTATTTACTGACATGCATGGTAACTCTATGTAACACTTAGCTGTGTTGCCAGTAAGGGTGCGGGGAAAAATATGTAACCGTACACTAGCGTCCACCATGGAGTTGTAAACACATAAAAGATGATAGGTGGTGATGTGAGTGCCTGAATCCTGCCCTTGTTTCCCTTCGAACTTGGGGATGTCTGTTGGTATCTTATGCGGGATCAGCGGCCAAAGTAAGTTGTGGTACATGGGGTAATTTGTAAGTTTGTACAAGTCAGGGATATCCAACATTGCCAAGAAAGGTAAAGTGTGTGGTGCCCTCGACTTAGACCAAGGCGATGACATATGACTTGAGGAACCTTGCGGTCCTCCCATTGTTTGAGTCCCAATATTATACATAGGCTACGTGGTATAGTAGTTGCCTTGGGGTATGGCATTGTAGTGTGGATTTCCATGGGGAATCTGATGTTGGGGTATATAATTGCCCCTAGGATAAGCAGTGCCCCCTTGACTCATTTGAATTTGTGAGTAGGGTGCCCCCATGGATTGGTTGGGACCTCCTTGAGGATTCCCACCCGCCATAGAACTAACCATATGTCCTTGATTGACAAAAGGAATTATCATGTCAATCAATGATTGACCATGCATGCCTGAGAATGGAGGGGGAACTGTTACATTCCCGACTGGTATGTGCATATTGGGAATGCCCCCAGATACTTGAATCTGGGGGATTGAACTGTACAATGGTTGCCGACCATATTGTTGGTGGATGGGAACCGTGCTAATAGTGCTATATTGGGCGTTATAAGGAGTGTTGTATGTAGCACTTGTCGAAGGTATACAGTTTGACACTAAAGGGGTGGAACCTGGCATCGACTGGGTTCCACTCATGGAGGGTGTCATGTGAGTGGTTGTACCTGGGACAAATGGGATAGTGGGGTTTGCCATCAACAGTGTGGTGGTGACTATCGACTAGGGAAGTGGTGGAGGACCAAAAGTGTCCAAAACGTTCCATGACTAGTCGTCGATTGGATCGATGGAAATGTTCCTTCTAAAGAGACAGGGAGTACAGGTGCCACGGGAACCAAGAGTGGGTCCAACAGATTCGTGAGCGGAGGGTTAAAGGGAGGAAGAAATCCTTCGGTAAAGAAATCCTCTGGCAAACTTGAATCGTCGGTTGTCCAAATAGATTCTGTGTGAGATCTAGGAGACTGATTCCCCGAAGATGGGAAATCCAGTTCACTGGAACTCAGCGGATCTTCCATAATGAGTGGAGGAAGTCCTAACAATCGTCTAGATTGACGAGGAGGTCCGAATGTAGCCACGGTGACTGTTAATTTTTATCAATAAATTTTATCGTGATATTTGTTAAAGTCTTAATGATAGCACATAGGTACCTGAAAAATATAAAAAATACAATAAGTTGATCAATCATCAAATAGAGGGAAATGACCCTATCTGATAATTACCGATCATTAAAGATGAAACCTAGTATCACAATGAATAACAGAGAGGGCTGGCAAAATGTACAGTTATGGTTACTCTAGAGCTTCGTCCGAACCTCAAATTGAGGGGCCAAGTACTCTCGTCAAGATGAGCACCCTCCCAAAAACTGAAGACAGAGTAGGTTCGTCTGTATCAAGTACTAGGGTAGCCCGCCCCAGTCACCTTGTGTAATTCCTAAAAGCTTGGCCACTAAGGATACCTCAGATCACAGACACTACCGAGGGGGACATAGTCGCAGACAGTACACTGCGTGGGCAGGATACCTGAGTCCCTAACTCAGCTCCGAAATCCCTGAAGGGATCCCCAATACACAGAATACCCAAAGGATTTGCAAGTGAAGGCGGGCTACCTTCACTTACGATCCAATGTTGTCTCGTATTTAGCTCCGCTTTGACTGGAGTAGTCTGGGTAGTATGAGTGCTGAAGGAATTTTCTCTCTTTTAATGACACTAGTTTTGGTTTTCGATCTTGGGCAGTTTACTTACACTGCCTATCCCAAGATCCTAGCCTAAACTAATGTTTGTTTGCTCAATAAAGAGTTACTGATTGATTTTAGGTAAATTTTATGTGTACTTTTTTATTTTCTTCAGTAGGGGAGTTGATGTATGAAATGTGATGGGACTCCAACTCAAAAAATCATGCACAAGACAATGCTTTAAAAATATTCAATTCAATGAAAACAAGTTGTATTCTACAGGTGAGAGTCTTTCACATATTCATATTTGTTCCATGCATCTTAGTCATTATAACACATGCAAAACCAACAAAAATCTTTCCAATGCTTTCCTAACAACTACTTGAAACCAAAATAAAGCAGCTTTTAACCAGCTAAACAAAAGAATGAATAAAAGAATTGATGATTTTTTTTTACTTTGATAAAAAAATTTTCAAGAAAGAAAAAAACAACTTATTTCCTATAAAAAAAACTTTTAGGACACCTATCTTGCTAACAAAATGCAGTAGCAGATCCTCTTTCAGTCCATGAGCAGGCTTCCTATCCCCTTGGGTTTGCAGACATAGCTGGAAATCAAGATTTTGGGAGACTAACGCTCTATAGCAGTGGCCACAGAGAGTTACTGGGTCCACTAACGCTCTGTGTGTGTAGACACAGTGCTTTATAAAGCACTGTGTAGTCTGCTAACCTGCGTTAGTGTGGGAAAATAGTTCAAAACAGGGCTTCTTGGATCAGATTCAATGATGAATATATGTAGGCAGGATGCAGCAAGGTTTTGCTGGGTCAGAAAGGGTAGACTAGGAACTAGATGTATAGTCCCTAGTGGAGTCGCCAATTCTGCTATAGTATAAAATGCACGGTGTATGGAGAATGGAGATACCCTCAAAGGTCTTCCCGGGACCTTTGGCAGACTGTAAGATTATCTACAACCGTCACAAAGTTACATGCATGTTCATAAACAATAACTGACTATCAAAGTAGGACAAATAGATTACCTCAAGCCTCTGTGTAGATTTGTTGGAGAGCACAATGCAGCTAGGTGGAAGTCCCCTGAGCCGGCTCTAGATCAAGTCCTGCACATAGAAGAGACAAGCATAATCACAACATACAACTCTGATAACTAATACATGAATACATAAAAGAACATCTATTTACATATAACTAAGCTACTCATGCTAAAAGGTATTGGACAAACAAGTTGATGAATGATACTACTATTGGGTTGTGTTATATTCTTTCCACGTAGTTAACAAGGGGTTTGAAGGGCACCCGTAACCCCACTTTATGGGGTCCAGGGCAGCACCTCGAAAAATTTTGGTTTTGGACCCTATGTTAGGTTGGGGAGACCCACCTATGGTTTTGTGCATGATTTTCACACATGTTTTTTGGACGCGATGGTTTTTCGGTCCATGGTATTGGACGCGATGGTATTCGGTCCATGGTATTGGACATGATGGTTTTCAGTCCATGGTATTGGATGCTTCGGCATGTATAAATATGTATTGTAACATTGAAAGGAACATAATGAAAAATCAAGCTGGTAGTCCCGGTTTTGGGATCCACAGGAAAATCTCTGTGTATATGTGTTTTATGTGTTCTGCTCTCACATTATTTATTTTCTATGTTTTAGAATTCATATGCAGGTAATTTCTGTACGGGGTTAAAACCTACATTTGGTATCGGAGCAATTTTGGCTTCAAGGGGACGCCTTTGTTGCTGAGGGGTTTCGCTCGGGCTTGTGGTAGACCCTGTTCAGTGGGAGATCTGCGAGATCGATTCTAGTGGTGAAAGAAGATGGCAAGCAGTGGAAAGATAGAGATCGAGAAATTTAATGGTCAAAGTTTTGAGTTGTGGAAACTCAAGATGGAGGATCTATTGGCAAATAAAGATCAGTGGATCGTGGTAGATCTGGGCACTAAACCAACAGGAGTGTCCGATGAAGAATGGAATAAGTTGGATCGGAAGGCAAAGAGCACAATACGATTGTGTGTCTCAAATTCAGTATTGCTGAATGTATCTGGGGAAGCTACGGCGAAGGCTTTGTGGGACAAGTCAGGGATTTTGTACCAATCTAAGTCTCTCGTGAATAAACTGTTCCTGTGAAAAATGTTGTATAACATGAGGATGAAAGATGGAGACTCGGTGACAGAGCATCATAACACATTTAATACTGTGGTAAGTCAGTTAGCATTTGTTGATATTAAAATTTCAGATGAAGATAAGTGCATCAGTATGTTGTGTTCTCTACCAGATTCGTGGGATAGCTTGGTTATTGCAATAGGCAGCAATGCAAATGCCTTGCAGTTTGATGAAATAGTCTTCGCCTTGCTGATGGAGGAGATGAGATGAAAAAATATGGAGAGCCAGAATGGTGATGCCTTGTCTGTACAAGGACGGTCCCAGAATAGAAACAAAAATAAGTCATCGAGTGGGAAATCTAAATCTAGAGGGAGATCTAAATCTCCAGGAAAACCTATAAAGGTGGTGTGCTGGAAATGCGAAAAGGAAAGGGATCTGATGAGGCTCCTTCTGCAGAGGCAAAAACCACCTCAGGTGAAGGTGGGTATGTGTACTTGGCTTCTTCAAGTACACATGTAGACCATGAGGCATGGTTGATTGACTCAGGTGCATCCTTTCACTTCACTCCCCACAGAGAGTGGTTCTGCGAGTATGAGAAATACGATGGTGGCGATGTCTACTTAGGGGATGATAGGAAGGTTAGAATCGTTGGTCACGGAAAAGTAAAGTTGAAGTTGCAAGGTGGAAGGGTTAGAACACTTCCGGGTGTTCTACATATTCCTACATTGGCTAGAAATCTAATTTCTGTTAGCAAGCTGGATGATGCAGGTGTAAAAATAGTGTTCGAGAAGGATACCTGCAAGATGGTTCGGGGAGCACTAGTATTGATGCAGGGAGTTCAGATTGGAACTCTATACAAGCTGTAAGGTAGCATTTTTATTGATGGGTACAATAGTTCTGTGGTTCCTGAAAGTGGCACAGAAAATCTAGTGGTCTTTGGAGAGAAGACCATGTTGTGGCATCAAAGGCTTGGACATATTGGAGAAAAGGGCCTTCGGATACTTCATGATAAAGTTATGGTAGAAGGTATGAGTAAGAGCTCTCTAGACTTTGATTTTTGTGAAAATTGTGTATATGGGAAGTAGAATTGGATGAGTTTCCCCTCAGTAGTAAGAGGGTGAAACAAATATTAGAACTTGTGCACAATGATGTGTTTGGACCTGTGAAGGTTCCATCACTGGGTAAGTCTGTGTACTATGTATCATTTATAGATGACTTCTTAAGAAATACATGGATATATTTCCTTAAGAAGAAATCTGAAGTCTTTGATAAGTTTAAAAAATTTAAGGCTCTAGGGGAAAACCAGACAAAGAAGAAGATAAACGTGTTGAGGACAGATAACGGTGGAGAGTTTTGCAGTAAGGAATTTGAAGAATTTTGTAAGAAGTGTGGTATAGCAAAGAGGAAGCTCTGGTTAAACTAGAGGAAGTATATCGAGACAATACTGCAAAGGTTTAACATGCAGGATAGTAAATCGATGAAAGTTCCTATTCCTGTAGGTGTGAGATTATCTGCTGAACAATGTCCCAAGACACAAGAAAAGGAAGAGGACATGTCCCATGTTCCATATGCAAGTGCAGTTGGTAGCCTGATGTATGCAATGGTCTGTACTAGACCAGACATTGCACATGCAGTGGGAGTATTGAGCAGGTTTATGTCAGAACTAGGGAAGGAGCACTAGACAATAGTGAAGGGGGTTTTTAGGTATTTGCATGGCACTAGTGATTATGGTCTGTGCTACCAAGGAAGACTAGGATTAGACAGAGTGTTGGATATTCATGGCTTTGTTGATGCAGACTAGGCTGGAGATATGGATCAGAGAAGATCTACAAGTGGGTATGTGTTTAACCTATTTGGAGGTGCAGTCAGTTAGATGAGTAAGAAACAATCTATAGTGGCACTATCAACTACATAGGCAGAATACGCGGCAGCCACTCATGCAAGCAAGGAAGCAGTTTGGTTGCAGAGATTGTGTTCAAGTATGGGGTTAGTACAGGAATCTATAAGGATAGACTGTGACAGCCAAAGTGAAATTTTCTTCGCAAAGAACCCTGCATATCATTCAAAGACAAAGCACATTGATGTTCAGTATCACTTTGTGAGGGATATGATAGAAGACAAAAAGGTGTTGCTGGTAAAGATGGACACTTTGAAGAATACTACAGATGCATTGACAAAATCTGTGAGCTCTGAGAATTTCTCTTGGTGTAGAGAGATAATGGGCATTTTAGGGCTGGGAAAATGACTAAGCTCTCTTGTGGCCCCCTGTGGAAAGAAAACAACAAATGGGAGAATGTTGGGTTGTGTTATATTCCTTCCACATAGTTAACAGGGGGTTTGAAGGGCACCCGTAACCCCACTTTATGGGTTCCGGGGTAGCGCCCCGGGAAATTTTGGTTTTGGACCCTATGTTAGGTTGGGCGGACCCACCTATGGTTTTGTGCATGATTTTCGCACATGTTTTTTAGACACGATGGTTTTTTGTTCCATGGTATTGGACGCGATGGTTTTCAGTCCATGGTATTGGACGCAATGGTTTTCAGTCCATGGTATTGGATGCTTCAGCATGTATAAATATGTGTTGTAACATTGAAAGGAACATAATGAAAAATCAAGCTGGTAGTCCCGGTTTATGGATCCAGGGGAAAATCTCTGTGTATATGTGTTTTATGTGTTCTGCTCTCGCATTATTTATTTTCTGTGTTTTAGAATTTGTATGCAGGTAATTCTTGTACGGGGTTAAAACCTACAACTACCAACAGCACAGAGTAGAAAATACAATTGCAGTTCTATATTAATGTTGAAAGAGTGATTACAACCATCTGTTGCATCAGCGTTCCCTTACCCCTCCAACTTCTCTCTCTCTCTCCCTTCTTACCATCTTCTTCTGATTTGAGACAATTCTCAACAATCAAGTATGCTATCCTTTCAAATGATCTGACCTCTATCACCATATCCCTAGTTTTTCTTATGTAGCAATTGAGTTAGGGTTTCCAGGTTCCTCCATGAGTTTCTTAAGGTAAAAGCAATGAAGTTTCCATGCTTTTCATCTCTTTCCCATTTGCCTCCTTCATTAGGATTAGAAATCCCCCAAATAGGTCGAACATGAGATGTTTCCTTGCTTTTCTTGAGTAGATCTATGAGCAAATATCTAGATATTGATGAGTCAATTCGCTCCTTTGACCCTTAGAACTTCATTAGGGTCCACTAACGGTGTTCCCGAACTAGCAACTAGAGTTAGTTGGGTCAACGCACCCTTAGGCTTGCAGAGAAGCTTTATAAAGTAGGTTGTCAGTGTATAGCCAGCGTTAGTGTGGAAACAAGGCATGTGATCTTGGTCTTTTCTTCATCTATCATGTCTTTCCCCTCTGAGGTGATGAGGGGGTCAATTTTCTGTATAACACTCTTGTATGCTTCATGATTTTGTGATCGTTTAATTGTTTCCACTAATGAGTAGAGTAGATTCAAGTCTATTGTATTAGTAAATTACAATTATAAATTTGAATCTACAATGATTTTCTATTCAAACAACATGGATTTATAATCATGTATGAAATTCCAATGAATGTCATCTCACACAAACAAACATGAAGAATTCATTTTTCCTGGGTACTTCACAGTTGCAAAATATGGAACAAGCAAATAGTAACAATGTCCATTTTTCCAATTTGAAATTTGGAGAATCACTGGTCCCTCCTCTAGCTGTTGAGAACCAAGAATGGGGAGAATCACATATAGAACTATATCATAGGAAACTAAAAATAAAATAATTATTATAAAATGGGTAGAATTGCATATAGAAATACATCATAGAAAAACTAAAGCAGACAAGTCACTATTATGGAAAGTGAAAAAAGGCATGATGAGACCAGATTCTTTGCTTGTGAAAATCTTAGCTTGCAGATGGATAGTGTTCCAGTTTATTTCCAACTATGTTTTCCACTAAAAAAATGTTCATATAATGATGGGAGTGTACAATTTGGGTGAGGAAGAACGATCCAACTTGTCCACTTCTTATTATTCTTCATCAGAGTAAGGAAGCTTGGGCTCTTTCTTGTCACTTTGTTTGGGTGATCAAGATATCAACATCATCATCTTTGAGAATTATCAAAGCAATCTCTACACCAAGCATGATCTTTTTTCCCAAAAAAGCAATTAGCTATATCCTTCAAAGTCTAGGATATGAGGCATTAATCACCAAATATATAAGCCAACAATAATATGGAATCTATCTCAATACATCCAAAGAGTAAGCACCACACCGAATTGCAGAAGAAGTGCTTGAATTCCACTAGTGACAAATTCAAATCAAATTTTAATGCAGTTAGTAAAATGAAAATCTAGCCCACCACACATACAAGCAAGGAATAAATCAAACAAACACAAAATAGAAGAATTTTCTTTGGACTACAAGTTTGCAACCAATATCTAAAGCATAACAAAATAAGGTTTCCAACTTTCCAACATGTGCCACAAAGAAAGCCACAAATGGATTTCATCATGAACTAAAAAGAGTACAGAATAACAAAAACTATAATTAAATCAAATTATAATGGCATTTCACATTTCAAAAATCAACGAAAATATAGGGTATATCTAAATTCACAATTGGGCATTTTACATTTTAGAATTTCAGTATTTCACATTTCAGAAATCGATGACAGTATACGGTAAAAACATAAATTATGTAAAAACATCTACATGGTATATCTAAATGCACAACTATGTAAAAATATCCAAATGCACAATAGAAAGTGCTTAAAAAAAATTAAAATGAAATAATTAATTAAAAAAAATAATGTGCATGTGGATCTCATGCAAGAGCTTCCCTTGCATGAGGCCCGCCTAGCATATCCAGATGAGGAAGTAGAGAATATTCATCAACCTGAGGTAGGAGAAACATCCAAAGTAGGTGTTTTCTTTGATCAATGGAAAGTTCAATATGTGGAAGGTGAGATCTCAAATCCAAATCTTGATCTTGCACATAATGAACAGGGTTTCAGTAAAGCTTCAGAATGTGCCTTTTGTACAAGTAAATATTCTTTCTCCCATTCTCTTAGTTTTTCCTTGGATATTTATAGCAGAGATACTTTTGATCACAAAACATTCAAACTCTAAAATGTAGGGTTAACAACTTCATTTGAATTTATATTTGTGTCAAGAGCCAGGATAGTAAGTATCCATATTCAATGGTACCTACCGCGAATGTCGCACAACCTGGATGGATTTATTTGATTGGTTTAGAGTCGAGAGCATAAAGGGGTGGTCTAAAGAAACAAGGGCACAACCCACACAACTGATTGAACCCCAATGTTAAATTGGAAGGAAGAGGAGGGGCAGACAAACATGATACCAAGAAGACGAAATTGAGATAATCCCCCCATTGAGGCTGAGGCATGGTACACTTTGTGAAAGAGGCTTTTCTTCTTCAATTTATTAATCAAGCACAAGATTTTCTCATCGAAAGATATATGATCCCTCGTATCCCCAATACCTATAAAGAAAATCAATAGTTAAGAAGACAAGGTGTCCTGTGTAGAAAAATTCTCTCGGTTCAATTCCCATCCCAGGTGGCAGACCACAAGGCAATTGGAGTGCTTCACCCCCAAATGCTCCTAGTTCAATTCCCATCCCCATCTCGGCTAATATACCCAAGGAAAATGAAGATAATCTATGAAATCAACAATAGCAGTGCAATCCACAATAAGATCTTGGATATTCTTCCCAGGATGGTTTCCAATTCGGCATCGATTCTAGCCACGTCAACTCTAGAGATGAAGAGCTAGAGGGCCCTTCCCCGTCACCTTTCTCTGTTAGATGAAGGGTCATATTCTACATCATGAGAGGCTTCGATGACTCTAAAGAATAGTTTTAATAATAGGAGGCAGAGGATTGTGATTAAAATTTGACACCCAATACAATGTATTCTATGATATTGGTATGGAGAAAAGGTAACAATCCAGACATACATTCCACCTTAGAAACTGTGTGGCAACACTACATGAAAAACATATAGAAATCTCTTCAAACCTCTCTCACACAAAATCTCTTCAAAAATGGCCATCCTGAAAACACTAAATCATACCTCATTCTACTCACTTTCTGCTAATGGATAATGGAACTAATTTCATCCCAAGTCCTCCAAATTTGATCCGAATTGGATCCATAAAAGACTGTCAAAGAACCATGACTGTATTAGGTCAGGACAAATCTCTAAAGAATCTAAAACAATGATCAAAAACACCCATGAACCAGTGGAAATGGCAGCCAGTGTGGAACGACGAGGACCTCGATCAAAGTGCGCTGACCGAGGCCCATGGAGACTATGCGGGAGGCCGAATTAGCCCTTGGGAGCCTCGGATCAGGAAACGGAGGTGGATTCTGATAACAGGGCCGAAATGGAGGAAGCCCGAGCACTCAGTCACATTGGGAGCTAGAGAAACATGGGTAGAAAAGGTAAAAGTGCTAAAGTAAAAAGGCGGGACCCGCGCTCTGGAAACCAGCGGTATTGATCGGGGTGCCCTTGAATGGTAAGAGGTTTTGGATGAGAGCAGAGCAATTCCATACATTGATCGATGCATGGCAAGCGGAGGTGACATAAAACCACCGTTGATCACGCACTATCGATCGAGCAAGTCAACCACGCGAAACATGCGTATGGCGTCAGATCTGGAGGGATCAGATCCAACGGCTGAGATCGCGCTCGACGGAGGAAGCAAAATCAACAAGGGAATACGTCGCGTTTTGGATGGGATTTTGAATCCGTTTGACCGCCATGGTGGAGGAAAGATTCATCCACGGTGTAACTAAAGAAACAAACCGACGAAGCGGGTTGGCCCCATTTAAAGGAGGACATGTGGCCATTCCTTGTGAGCTGATGATGACGTCGAGCCAAGGAACTCCAAGTGTAGCTACGGAAGGTGAATCAACAGAGGCGGAAGAGAAACTGAATAGGCATGGGGAACAAAAGGCTTCAAAGCCATGAACAGAGACAGTCGAATTAGGGAAGTTAGACAGCTAGTCGAGAGACGAAGAAGTAGAACAGTGAACCCCGAGAGGAGGACTGAACACAGAGAACAGTAAAGAAAAGTAGAAGAGACAGAGGGCCAAGCTGACCAAAGGCAGTGTCAAGCACCAGAGAGCTTGAAGTTTCAAGCCATCCCATAGAGGAATCTGTCCGGACTGAGCATCACATTTGGCTCTTTCCACTGTAGACCAGAAGGTCACAGAGCTGGTAGGAAGAATAAGTCTGTGTACTAAAGTGGCTTGGGGAATCCAAGGACCACCCTGCCAAGAAAACCTACTTTAGGAGAACTCACATCGAGTCCCTGTATTGTAATTCTCTGCTTAAAGACACAATAAAACAAAGGCACCACTGAAAGCTGGACCGGAGATGTAGCCCTGGAGAATAGGGTGAACTCCTTATTAGAATTTCTTGTGTCTTTTTATTTGATTACTGCATTTCTCTGTTGTCTTTCCATTTAAATGTTTGTGTATTGGCAATCTGATCGATCTGTTTCTTAAATAACATAGAACACACCCCAGTACATGAGTCTGTAATACCTTTATTTAACAAATCTTTAACTGATGTCACTCATAGGGTGAATATCAGATCAAGTGGTATCAGAGCTCTAGGTTGTAAGGTTAGACAAGCTTGTGTTGGTTTAGCTATGAATGCTCACAATATCAAATCTCAAATTAGGAGAAGAAGAGTTGGTGGAAACTAATCCTGAAATTGGGAGAGTATATTCTCGGAAGACAATGTCAGAGGAAGGTTCTGTTGGGCTAGACCCTCAATTCATAGATAGTTTCCTAGCTATAAAATCTATGGTAGAAGAAATGTACAAAGACTTTAGAAAGCATAAGGTTGAAGATTCATCAGGTTCTAAACAAGATAAAGAAGAAGATGAGTCTCACTGCCATGACCACTTCAAAGGAAAGGGTAACGAGGAAAGCTTTCTCACGCCTCCTAATAGCCCTGTGCATAATAAAAAATCATCTTTGATTAAACTAGATGTTAAATTTTATTTGCCTATATATGATGGAGAGCTAAATGCTGAAAAAATGGACAATTGGATTAGACAAATTGATGTGTATTGCAGGGTGCAGAACATAAACTCAGATAAGAGTAAGATTCAGTTCGAAAGCCTACACCTAGGAGGCACTGCCTTGGTTTGGTGGGAAGGCAGAACCCAAGCTGATATGAAAAAACATGGTAAGACCATCTCTGTCTAGAATGACTTTGTTTCTGCAATCAAAAAACAGTTCTATCCATTGGCCTACATGCAACAAGCCATGATGAGTTGGCAAACTCTTCGACAGTTAAAGAGGCAAAGTGTGGAAGGGTATACACAAGAATTCAGAAAGAAAGCATTGATGTTGGGTATCTCATTAGACTCACCAGAGACTCTTTTGAAGTACATTAGTGGTCTACACAGCTACATGAGGCATACCATCCTCATGTTTAATCCTACTAGTATAGATGAGGTATTTGTACAAGCTACTCATCTAGAAGCTAGAGGAAAGAATGGAAATCCAGAAGTTGGGGGACTATCCCAACCCACTGTAAGCAAGAAGGAGAAAAGAAAGCAAAAGTGGAAAGCAAGGAAGGCTAACACTGCACAGAAAGCCAAGACTTCATGCACTCACTGTAAAAAGGAGGGGCATGATGATGAGCATTGTTGGATTTTGCATCCAGTGCTGAGACTTAAGCAGTCCGAGGGCAAGAAGAAGAAGACAGCTGCAGCTATTCAGAAATATTTGGGGTCAGACTCAGGAGATGAAACAACTATAGCAGCCATAGGTATAAAAGGTAATAATTTTGAAGCATCTACTAGCAATTCTGCTCAGTCTATTATTGATGAAGAAAATGAGAGAAAAAGACATGAGCTTTTCCATATTCGAGTTATTTCCAAAAATCAAAATATTGATATTTTGTTTGATAGTGGCTCACAATTAAATCTAATTTCTGAAGCAATTGTAAAGAAATTGGGATTAGCAACTACACCTCACAAGAAACCATACCCATTAGTATGGTTGAATGTTAAAGCACAACTACAAGTGACTAGACAGTGCAAACTCAAGTTTCTTTTGGGTCAGCATTTGTAGATGAGTTTGAGTTAGACATAATTCCTTTGGATATATGTGGAATTGTTTTAGGAAGTCCTTACTTGTATGATAGAAAGGCTATTTTCTATAGAGCTGAGAACAAGTATCTACTTGTTAAAGATGGAATCGAATACTTTGTAAGAGCTCATAAGCTTAAGAATAATTATACTCTCATAAACTCAGGACCGGTGAAAAGAATGATTAATTCATGCAAACAATTCTTACTGATGGTTGTAAAGGAAAAGAAACCTGATAAAACCAATGTATTTGAGGGTTGTAATGCTAAACAAAAAGTTGATATAGAAAAGGTTGTTTCAGAGTATGATGTCTTGTTTCAAGAACCTAAAGGTCTACCACCCAAAAAGGGAATAGTACATGATATTATTTTGCACCAAGATGTTCCTTTGCCTAACATTGGGATATACAGGTTGTTTGCTTTAGAGAATGCTGAAATCAAGAAGCAAATGCAGGAGTTGCTCAAGAAAGGGTTTATCAGGCCTATCACATCACCATGTGGGTCACCAATTGTTTTGGTGAGAAAAAAAGATGGCTCGTGGAGAATGTGCATTGATTACCAAGCACTGAATAAGATAACAATAAAAAATCATTATCCCTTTCCTCGCATAGATGATCTTTTAGATCAATTAAAGGAAGTTGTTTATTTTACCAAGCTGGATTTGCATAGTGGATACCATCAGGTCAGAGTTGTAGAGAAAGATGCATGGAAGACTGCTTTCAGAACAAAGCAGGGATTGTATGAATGGCTGGTTATGCCTTTTGGCTTGACCAATGCTCCTGCTATTTTCATGAGATTAATGAATGATGTACTCAGACCTTTTCTTGATGATTTTTTTATTGTGTATCTGGATGACATTCTGATTTTTAGTAAAACATGGGAAGAACATTTAAAGCATGTTAAGAAGACATTAGATGTTTCGAAAAGAGAAAAACTTTATGTTAAACTCTCAAAATGTGAATTTGGCAAAACATCTCTAAACTACTTGGGTCATATAGTATGGGGAGGTGAATTGAAAATAGATCCCTCTAAAGTGGAAGTCATTGTGAACTGGCCTAAACCCAGGTCTGCTACAGAAGTGAGAAGCTTCTTAGGAGCAACACAATATTAGAGGAAGTTCATTTCTAACTTCTCCTCGATTACAGCTCCCATACATGCTTTAACATGATTGAATAAGGTGTTTCAGTGGGGAGGCAAACATCAGAAAGCCTTCGACACCTTGAAAGAGAAAATTAGTACAACACTTGTATTAGCACTTCCAGATCTACAAAGACCATTTGAGATCCAAAATGATGCCAGTGACTATGCCATGGGAGCAGTGTTGACACAGCACGGTAAACCCATATGTTATCATTCTGAGACTTTTAATCGTGCAGTAGTTAACTATCCTACATATGATAAAGAATTGTATGCATTGGTTTAGAGTGTGAAAAAGTGGAAACATTATTTAATGGGCAAAGAGACAGTAATACATACTGATCATCAACCACTTCAATATCTACACTCCCAAACTAAGTTGCAGCAATCAAGACATTATAGATGGATGGGTTTTCTACAACAGTTTCATCTAGTCATCAGATATAAAAAGGGCATACATAACAAGGTTGCAGACATGTTATCTAGACCCATTATAAATGCATCTACCATACTTAAGCATAATTCTGTGCTACATGAAAGCTACATAGAACAATATGCTCAGGATATGGACTTTAAAGGTGTATATGCAACTTTGAGTCAAGGTAAAAGAGTAGAATAATTGGACTATCATGTGAAGGACCGACTCTTATATCATTATGGGAAACTCTGCATTCCATAAACTGAGAGGATAAATATAATTAGGGAATCCCACACTTCTCTGATATCAGGTCACTTTGGGGTAAGTAAAACAATTTCACAGCTACAAAGATTCTGCTGTTGGCTGAAAATGAATGAGACAGTTTCTAGATATGTAAGAGGGTGTGCCATTTACGCTAAAAGCAAGCCCAGCAACAGAAAACTAAGCTTGTACACTCCATTTCTAGTTCCTTCTCACCCTTGGGAAAGTGTTTCCATGGATTTTGTCGGAGGACTGCCTAAATCTAGGAAGGGTCATGATTATTTATATGTTGTTGTGGATAGGTTCAACAAAATGTGTATTTTGATACCTTGTAGTAAACAGATTACAACTGAACAAGTAGCAAAATTGTTCTTTGAACATGTATGGGTTCATTTTGGATTACCCACTTCCATTATATCTGATCGAGACACCCGATTTGTGGGGAAGTTTTGGTCGAGTCTATGGGAAATGATGGACACCAAGTTGAAGAAAAGCACATTTTTTCATCCACAAACAGATGGCCAGACAAAAGTAGTTAACAGGATAGTGATCTAGTTACTGAGAGGTTATTGCAACAAACATCCTAAGCTTTGGGATGAACACTTGTGTTATGTGCAGCATGCTTACAACAGAGCCAAACACTCTTATACACAGAGATATCCTTTTGAGACTTGTTTTGGTTTCACACCAAGGTCTACTTCGGATTTTGTCTTTGGTAAAGATACCATGGTTGATGGACACAGTGATGTCGACAAGGAAACTAGGTTCATTGAACAGATCCAGGAGACCAGGCATTACAGGAATAGTTGGAAAAGAGTCAGGCCAAGTACAAGGCTAGGCATGACAAGCATCGGATGGAGCATAGCTTTCAAGTTGGAGACCAAATCTAGTTGTATATCAGCAAGGACATGATGCAAGGTGAAGGTAAAACGCTAAAGCCTATCAAGTATGGACCCTTTAGGATACTTGAGAAGATTGGTGAAAATGCTTTTCGCCTTGATCTACTAGCTTACATGCACATCTACTCAATCATAAATGTAGATTGCTTGAGATTGTTTGAACCTTCAATGATTGAGGAACCTGAAGAGTAGAGTCAATTGCCTTCTATTGATGATCTGCTACCTGAATATCTTAATGAATTGTAGGAAGACACGGTGTAGGACAGGAAGGTGAGGACAATGCGTAGGGGGAATTTTGAGTACCTCGGGATTGGTCTCAAAGGTTCAAAGTCGAGCAGTGAAAAGTGGATTGATATGGGACAAGTGAGAAAACAGTACCCTCACTTAGTCGATGCTTGAAAACCAACTTTTGGTGGTCCAAAATCTTTTTCAATGGGAAGGTCGTGATCCGAATTAGATCCATAGAAGACTATCAAAGAACCATGACTATATTAGGTTGGGAAAAATCTCTAAAGAATCCAAAACAGCGATAAAAAACACCCCTGAACTAGTGGCAATGGTAGCCAGCATGGAAAAACGAGGACCTCGATCAAAGCGCATTGATTGAGGCCCATGGAGATTGTGCGGGAGGCCGAATTAGCCCTTGGGAGCCCTGGATCGGGAAATGGAGATGGATTTTGATGCGCGATTAGCACCTAGATCGCGCATCACTGGGCGAACAGGGCCGAAAAGGAGGAAGCCCGAGCACTCGGTCACGTTGGGAGCCAAAGAACCGTGGGTGAAAAAGGTAAAAGCACTAAAGTAAAAAGGCAGGACCCGTGCTCTAGAAGCCGGCGGTATTGATCAGGGCGCCCTTGAAAGGTAAGAGGTTTTGGACAAGAGCAGAGCAATTCCATACATTACTCGATGTGTGGCAAGCGGAGGTGAGAGAAAACCATCGTTGATCACTCGCTATCGGTCGAGTAAGTCAACTGCGCGAAACATGTTTATGGTGTCAGATCTGGAGGGCTCAGATCAGACGGCTGAGATCGTGCCCAACGGAGGAAGCGGAATCGACAAGGGAATACGTCGCGTTTTGGAAGGGATTTGGAATCCGTTTGACTGCCACAGTGGAGGAAAGATTCATCCACGACGTAACTGAAGAAACAAACCAATGAAGCAGGCTGGTGCCGTTTAGAGGAGGACATGTGGCCACCCCCTGCGAGCTGATGATGACACCGAGCCAAGGAACTCCAAGCGCAGCTGCGGAAGGTGAATCGAAAGAGGTGGAAGAGGAACTGAACAGGCATGGGGAACGAAAGGCTTTAAAGCCATGAACAGAGACATTCAAATCAGGGAAGTTAGACAACTAGTCGAGAGATGAAGAAGTGGAACAGTGAACCTCCAGAGGAGGACTGAACACAGAGAACAGTAAAGCAAAGCAAAAGAGACAGAGGGTTGAGCTGACCAAAGGCAACATCTACCAGAGAGCTTGAATTTTCAAGCCATCCCATAGAGGAATCTGTCCGAACTGAGCATCACACTTGGCTCTTTCCACTGTAGACCAGAAGGTCACAGAGATGGTAGGAAGAATAAGTCTGTGTACTCAAATGGCTTGGGGAATCCAAGGACCACCCTGCCAAGAAAACTTGCTTCAGGAGAACTCACATCGAGTCCCTGTATTGTAATTCTTTGCTTAAAGACACAATAAAACAAGGCCACCACTGAAATTTGGACCAGAGATGTGGCCCTGGAGAATAGGGTGAACTCCTTATTAAAATTTCTTGTGTCTTTGTATTTGCTTACTACATTTCTCTGCTATCTCTCCATTTAAATGTCTGTGTATTGGCAATTTGATCGATCCGTTGCTTAAATAACACAGAACACACACCAGCACATGAGTCTGTAATACCTTTATTAACAAATCTTTAACTGATGTCACTCATAGGGTGAATATCAGATCAAAATTTAAGAAAAGTTTGAAACCCCTTGCTGATTTTATTGTTGAGAAAATGAACTTAAGTTGTTGATAGCATGTGCACATACGAGAACCAAATTCATGGAAAATCCTTTGTTGGTGAGGCAGTCATGCAGTTTGCAACAACTTGTGAAGTCGACATTAACACGAAGGTCATATGGTTGTTGTTTGGTCACATAATGGCAAAACAAACCATGATAACCATTGCCTAAAATTCTCCACCATTTTCCACTGCCAGCGAATCTGGAAAACATGTGATGGGCAGATGCAGACACTATTCACTGCCACGTGGAAATTTATAATTGGGATGAGGATGGAAAAAATAAATGCTTGCTATTGGCTAGGGTGAACAATGTTTTCCCAACCCAAGCCTGTAGCAAAAATGCCTATCAGCGTAATTATTTTAATAAACTAGAATATTATGAATTTGTTTGTCATGGTTAAAAAAGAGACCATGAATTATAAATATGGTGATACTATTTGTAACATTACCTTCTGATTATGATTACAATTATAATATTTGTACCATTACCTTCCAATTATGAATATGATTATAATATTTGTATCGTTACCTTTATAAATTTGATGGAATACTCATTATATTAACGTAAATATGCATCCTTTTGTGTAGTGAAACACTGTGTTTTACATTACTTACAAAATGTAATTATTTAGCACTAAAATCTTTATGAATGTTTAAATTATTGAAGGATAATGATTTTAAAACATTACTTATGGTAACACTTATAGAGAGGCGAGTGGTCAAGTTCATACTTATGAATAATTGTCTAATTTATAAATGTTGGATAACCTATGTTTTATTTTATTGTATGAAGATGAGTATTCTCATTTAATGAGTAATAAGATTTTGGAAGAAGTTTTCTAAATATGTTGTATTTTGTGAATGAGTTCATGTAAATTCAAATTGGGTGTAATTCTTGTGGGTTTTGATAAATTCACATCTTGCAGGTCTTGATAAATTGGCATTGGTGAGCATAAGAAGAATTTTTGAAATTTTGTACTATCATTCTTTATAATGAGTGTTAAAATTTATTCGTAAGATTTGTAAATGCCATGCCATTTTAATAGGGTAATGGTAACTTGACTAAACTTATGAGAATAAATTGCTGTAATTGATTTACTTCTCTAGAGTTTTAAAAATAGAATTAGCTTTAACTATAAATGATATGTTATACTCCAACTATAATGCATCAATTTGTAAATCCATGCAAATACATTACATAATATGAATTAATACTACAAATACATAATCTAAATTAATATTGATATTATAAACTAAATACCATACAGTACCTCCATAAATCCATCCAACTGTACATTCACTCCATAAATCCATGCAACCCTACCGTCAATATTGCTCTTTAGAAAATATTAAGACCGCGTAGCATTTAATTTCATTGAATTTGAATTTGAATTACTTTCAAATTTAATAATCATTCACAACCACATTGAATATTGCGCAAAATCCAATTGAACAAAGGAAACAACCATTTGACACAAAACATTCAAAGCACCCTCACATGGGACTATACGCCTAACTTAAATCAAACCATAAATGCATCGATCAAACCATAATTTCATACACTAAATGCTATATGTTGAACTTAATGCATCAATCCATTTGTAAATCCATACAACACTACATACAATGTTGTAAATGCAAATACATAAAATCCAAATCAATATTGATATTATAAATTAAATGTGTTGTCCGTGCAACTCAACTGGAATGTGTGAATCCATGAAACCATGCAACTCTACAATCACTTGGGCACTCAAATCACTCGATATCCTCCATAATGTGTCTAATAGTGATCGTTTCATCCATTAACTCTTTTCCAAGAAGATCCAAATCAAGCTTTTGATAATTACAAGTTGTAACAAATGAACAAATTTAAATGCAACTACAGATGTGAAGTGTCGATTAAATGGACGATGAATAGGTAGTGAAATCCATAAGTACAAGGAAATCAATAGAAAGACATAGTGATTAATGGTTAAATACCAAAAGTACTGTAGTGTGAAGTTTGGACGACAATAATAAAGGTAGGTCCACACTTCAAAAATTCTAATCATTTTGACATAAGGACATAATTTGTACCATAAAAATTTCAAAATTCCTTTCATAGAATTTCCACAAGCACCAAGGGATCTAAGAGATAAGAGCATAGTCCACAACCAAGCATATATCTACAAGAGTATGAAAATGTGGTCCATAATTGTCCCATTGCTACAAAATGTGTAAGGGGTATAGTTGTTAGTTACTTGGACCTATATTTGGTTTTTATTTTTCTTCCTCTTGATTGACACCCTTTTGAAGTTTTAGTGCATGAAATAAACTAAAATGTGTTGATTTAACATCCATTTTCCATTGTAGACTCAAGATTTGTTAACTCATTTATAAACTAGAGTGATAAGACTACCGTGTTGTTTGTCACTTCAACTATAGTTCCCTCAATATTACCTTTATTAATGTTTATGTATATTGTGTTTTTCTCATCACATAAATAAATATGTTCATAGTAGCTTGTCAACTAATTTTTCTCCTTTGAATACCCTTTTTTTTTTTAGGTTACAAGCATAGGAAAAAATCCTTAGTGCTTCCCCTCATTTCAAAGATGAAATTGTGGGTAAACTCTACATTCTTTAAGTAATAAAACTAATACACAACAAAGCTTTAAGTCATTACAAGATTGAACCTATATGGGAAGAATAATAATCATTCCTCCTAATCAACCAAAATAAACCCAATTAACATCTTTCAAATACTTTTACGAATTAAAAATTCAAAAAATTCAAATATATTTATTGAGCTAATAAAATATTTTATTAAACTTAAATCCAGACTATTTATATGATATGTATGTCGATATGATCCAAAATATATTTATGCTTCAAATAAAAAATAACATATATTTATGGTTGAAATAAAAATAACAAAATATAATGGTAATGGTGATCGACAAATTGAAACCTATATTCCTTTAAAAGTGAATAGTAAAGTGAAAGTGAGGAAAATTTCTTAAAAGTTTCTAACTCAATAAACTAAAAGCTTAAAGAATATCATTGTCATAATATATTATAAAATATTACAATTTTATAATTTTATAATAGGTTTCAATTAAGTTACATCCACAAAATATATATTTCTCAGTATAGGTCTATTTTAAGTAAAATCTAATATGAGTTGAAAAAATCAAATTTATTTATGTACAAATGTTTTTAGAGTACAAAATACAATGTGTTATTTTTCATTGTTTAAATTGTATTTTTGAATCCTAAATAAAAAATATATAAGAGAAAATACAAATTTTAACCATAAAATCTTAATTTGTTTCTATATAAATATATATGAAGTTGATATCGACATAAATTAGTTAACATAGATATTTAAATAGTTTATTTAAATCTCTTGTTAAATATTTTTTAAAAGTATAAGATTTAAACATTTGATTCACACATTCTTTTACTTTTAATTTTTTATTTTATTCTTTATTTTAAAGGGGCATGGATAAACTAACAAACTTACACATCCCCTTATACTAGGTTGTAGAATAAGTCGAAACTTACACGTCCCCTCATACTAGGTTGTAGAATGAACCTTTCGGCTCAATAAAAGAGAGAAAAATGAAACATTTATAAAAAGTATAACGAATTCTCTTTTACTAGTTAAACAAGTTAAATGTTGGAAGTGGAAATTTTTAAGTTCAAAATTTCCATGAAACAAATCATATTATAGTACATGTTTCAAAACTAGATGATGTTCGAGTTGGGCAATATAAATCATATTTAACAAGGTGTAGAAGCATCCCTGCTAATGAGTTGAAATCTGCTTGAATTGGTATTTTTTTAGTGGTTTGGAATCCTATTGGTTGATATTAATTGAATCGCTCAAGTTGTGTTATTTTAGTGGTTATTGGTTGATATTGATGGAATGTTTTTCAGTGGTTTGGGATCTTATTGGTTGATATTGGTCGAGCCTCTCAAAGAAAGCTTTGTTGTTTTTTTAGTGGTTCCGGATCCTATTCGTTGATATTATTCGAGATTCTGAGAGAAAGGCAGTGTCTCCCAATGTAGATAACATAATGACAGAATATATATATTTCTTGAAACAATATTTGCAATTCTGATGGTAGCATCTTTTGCATTGCCTTGTTTGAAAGGCACTATTATGCATAGATGGGGTACCTTTTTGTGTATGGTACAAGGAATAACATTGAAATTATGAGGTGAAACCAACTATATAGGTTCACCGGTTTAATAGTGCTCATATGGGTATGCCATAAACATTGTTCCAGGTGTAGCCATGTCTGTTGGTATTTTAAGCCCATTTAATATTTAATTGAGAAAGCAATGTCTAAAAAATTAGGAAACTGAATTACACAAGAAAATATAAGAATTTATGTGGAGGAAACTTGACCATGGTTGTCTTGAGATAGGAAGCAGAGTGGAATACTATGCCAAGATAGAGTCATTCATAAATGTTTGGGAGTACTAGGATATGAGAATTAACTTTATCAAATCGATAGAAGATGAAAAACAAAACTATATATAGCAAAATGGGGGATAAAAGGCCAAGATGTGGATGGATTTATGTATATGTGTATAACAAAGGAAACAATGCTACCAACTCGATGGGTTTTGAAGGGGTTGTTGTTTCAAGGCCCACTTCAGTCACTATTGTAGTTGGGTAATTCAGCTACCCTTTATTTTTATATTCTTAAAAAAAAAAGACAATGCTAAAATGTGTAATATTAATACTAATGAAATTGTATGAGTTCATGCATAACGTACACTGCTCCTAAGGTGCATATTTCTGTCTCTACAAGATTTAGTGTAATGGGTCGGCTATACCGAAACATATATGCTATGCATGTGCGTTGGAAGCATATCAGTTTGTATTAAGATTTATGTTCTTCAAAGAAATTGCACTTGAGTTCTTGCAACATTTTTCTTGAGCTAAACACATTATAACCATATCTAATTTGAGATGATTAAGTATTAGATTGTAGGGAGATTATCTCTAATTTGTAAAAAAACTTCAATTTTTCATGGGAGGGGTGTAATGTTCAAGTCTCAAACCCCATGTTGAAGTGAGTAGTTGTGCTCGAGGTTCATAGGTACATATTAAAAATTGATAAGCATCTGATTTTAATATGATTTCCACACTTCATAAATAGACCAGCCCTCTAGAGTTGGTTTTATGTATAACTAGAATTTTATAAATATCTCCACCTCACATATTGCTTTAAAAACAAATTCTATTTCTCTTGTAGGTTGGAAAACAAGAAACCCTGAACGAACTAGCAAGGTTGGAGAGCTAATTTAAGTGTGTTGCAGGCTAAAAATTTAATGGTTGGCTTGAAGATGTAAACAAAAATGTGTATGAAGACCTAGAGAAATTGTGGAAAAGTTGATAATATATATAAAGCCTTTTGGGTGGTTGGTCCACATAAGATTTGTAGCACATGGTAGAAAGTAATGGAGCAAGAAAATTCTTTGATGAGTTAAGGTTAGGGTCCAACACTAACCCCTTTATTTATGTAATAAGCCCAATGGGCCGAGTTAGAGTCATAGTTAGTTTGAGAGTCAATAAATCCTGCTTTAATAATTGTGAGTGATTGATCCGCAAAGGGATCACAATTAGTTGTAAATGGGCCATAGTTAATAAATAAAGTGGTTAACCCATGTTATGCAAGGGACCACTAGTAGTTAGGGTTTTGGATATCATTTAGCTATAAATATTATTAGTTAGTAAGGGTAAAATCATTGAGTCTTATTTTAATTGAGCGCTGCTCTATTGGAGGTTTCCCCCTTGAAGAGGCAAGTGAACATTGAATCTATTTTTGAATAATAAAATACCTTGCATTTTTTCTCATTTCATGTGATAATTCTCTATTTTGGGCTATATTTCTTCGTGATCCAATATATTTTACTTGTAGATGCATCAGAATTACATGAAACTGGGCTTATTAACCATGGAACTTAAAAGCACATAAAACAATGTGGAAATAATAAGATAAGCATGAAACCATGACACAAAGATTTGATTACGAAGTTCTTCCAATTTGGACTACATCTCTGGGCCCTGCTCAATAGTGAGGAGGTCTTCTTTCATTAAGTGGCATAAAAATAGATAAAAGTACAAGAAACATTCATTTACAATCTTTATACATCCAAGCTGGAAGATGGACAAAGAATGGAGAGCCCAGCTTCAGAAAAAGACAGTACCACTAAAATCCTGGAGAAAAATTGTGCAAAAACGCCTATCTAAACACCCAATTCAAATAATCGGGCTTTATGCACCCTCGCGAAACCTCCCTGCTGCTCAAGGCAAGACTCTAGCCCTTGCTGCCAGGTCGGGTTACTGCTACGTACAATTCTGAACTATCGGCCAGTTTCCTACTTTTTACTATGTTGTTAGTCCAATATATATACTTGGTGGCTAACCCCTCATTTCTCGGGTAGTTCCCAACTTATGACAAGTATTAGATGGTGGGTTTGTTTCAGGCAGAGATTCTCAAGCCCCTAAATATTACATGGTAAAAACCCTGTTAAACATAGAAAAATAGTCCATGGAATGTTTTCGCATTAACTCTCAAACGAAGGAATAATCCATTGGCGCAATTAGCTTCATCAAAAATTGCAATTGGTGTTTTCCACCGGTGTACACACCCAAGCCTTTACAACAAGAGCCCTGCAATAACAACGGACCTGGTGACTTATTTAACACAGTTCATATTGTATCAGGTCTCATCGCAAATCGCAATCAGCGGGAACCGGGGTTGGCACTCCATACTATTGCTCCCCCTTTGCAAATTGGGATTGCAATATATCACATCACAACTGGACTTTGACGAGGGCCAATTCATAAACACTTGATCCCCTCTGATCTGCAATATGTGATATCACAATCGCAACTGGGATCTTGTCGGGGGCTGCTTCGTAAACACTTGCCTTTTGTGATTGTGATATGCAATTATCGCATCGCAACTTTTCTTGCCTAGGGCCGATTTGAAACTGTTGACCTCTGCCTTCTGCGATAAGTGAAATGTGGGACCAATGGTGAACTTCCACTTGGCGCTTCCCCATTCTCTTAATCTTTGCCACGTCATCTCCTCCTGCCACCTATCCAAGTCAAACATAAACTTTGACTTCCTCTAACTTCATCATACGAGATCGGATTTGAGTGACGTTTGCACCATTGGAATGAGGATGATGAGTACTTCGATCCAGTGCTAAGGTTATAGAGTTTCTACCACTTTGAGGTTTGAGCCTTCTTACCATGCCACTAGTACTTTTTTAGAAATCCACCTAGATCACTCGCAGGTGAAGAGTATAACAAGTTGTATCATAGCACTTTCCAAGGCCAATTGTACCTCCAATTTTTGAAGATTTCTTTTTAGGCTAGAGATGTGTTCCAACGTTTTTAAACCATGGGATCTGTTGTTGAGTGCATAAACATGTGAATTTGGGGAGGCATGCACATAGGAACTACAAGAGGTGGTCACGCTTGTTAGACTCCCTCATAACTCCTATGGGTACCCCTTTGAGTAGTAGCACATTAGACAAAACTATGCATGGACTGCACTTCCATGTACACTTCGGTATATCGGAAGTCCCCTAGGATCACCTAAAACTTAATCTTAGATAATTTTTTGACTATCTTGCTGCTACAATAAATTGAGAACAGCACTCGGGGAGATTACTCCCATGTATGATAAGGTAGTTGAGTAGTATGGCTAAGGGTATGACTGATACTCCTTAGTTAGCACCCTGAAATATTGGGTCGAGTACTATTGTTGGACCCCTGTGTATATTGTGATCTGCAGCACCTAACACTCCTTTGTGACCATAGTTCCCTTTGATATCTATCTTATCTTCTAGATCAAATCCAATAGTTGGGGTTCTCTTGCCGTTGTGCAGCTCAAATTCAGTAGTTGGGATTTTCACAGTGCAAATCATACTCTTTGTGTAGTGACGGTTTTGGCTGCCATAGTCCATATCAGATTGTCGCAGCATATTCAACAATACTACCAAGACCATGGGGTTTTTGTTACTATAGTCCAGGCTCGATTTTCGTAGGACATTGAGAAGTATCAAGCTTTCGAGAATTTGACTACTCCAGTATTGATCAGCGGGGAGTAAAACTCCTTTCAAAGTAAAAAAAAAAAAAAAAGTTTTGAGACTATCCTGGGAGACTTTCAAGAGACTTAACCCATAAGATTCAAGACAACGAACTAGTTGTAGTGATACCATTCACTTGTAAGCCCCCAATTTTTTAGCGGTCCCAAAAAATTTCCCAATGCAGCTTCAAGTGACCCATGAAATTAGACTCCTGTGCTTGCCCTCTTTCCAAGAAGACTACTCTTAAGTAAGCTCAAAAAATAAATTGACTGAGGTTGGTGTATGTTAGGTACTAGATCTCAAGTTATGGCTACGGAAAAGGAAGTCGAGAGGGTCGATCACCTTGAGAAAAGATTTGATGCTTTTGAGGAGAATTTTACAAAACAACTCTCAAAACTAACAGCCCTTATAATAACGTCTCACAGGTAGGAGCTTAGTGTTGATGTGCACATAGAAGGAGAATCCAGTGATCACATTCACTTCCATGGAAACCACCACTCTTCCAACCGCCGGACACCCAAGCTAGACATGTACAAATTCGATGGCTATAACCCTGCAGTATGGGTAGCAGAAATGGAACAATATTTCTCTCTTATTGATATCTACAAAGATGGAACTAAATGACATGTGGGAGCCCTTTACTTGGACCAAGAGAAATGGAATTGGTGGTAGCGGCATTAGAAATTTTATCCTAGGAGAGAAACTTGGAACATGTTCTCAAAATCCATATGTGATCGCTTTGATCGGGAAACTAATTTTTTGGGTCGTCTTACTAAGTTCCTGTAAACGTGTATAGTAAAGGACTACATTATAGCCTTCAACAATTGGCCATCACAATTGATGGTCTAGGAGATGACTTCTACTTGTAATGTTTCATTAGTGGCCTAAAATAAGCCATCCAAGCCCATGTCAAGATGCACCACCTAGCTATTTGGTTGGACACATGCTGCAAGGCCTTAGATGTGGAAATTGCCTTAAATTCCTAGTCCAATCATCCAAATTTCATCGCCAAGGCACGTCCCACCCAGGCTCAAGGCCCCACCCAAAAACTTAAGGTTCAAAAGGTTTCATCGACGAAAATGGTTGAAGGAAGGAAATAAGGACTGTGCTACTACTATGATGACAAATACTCCCCTATACATAAATGAAAGGAACCAAAATTCTTTCAAATTGATGCTACTGATAATAGCTCAGCAGATGAAGCTCCATCCCTTGAGGTACCCAAGGAACAAGTAGGGAAAACCCAAACTGACAATGATCTCGCAGCTAGCCCGATGAGACATTTATATCACTACATGCCTTGGCTAGCATTTCTTCACCTCAAACTCTCAAAATACGAGGCTTTATTAAACATTAGCCAGTAGTGGTATTGATTGACAATGGCAGCACTCATTCTTTTATCCATAAGAGAGTTGCAGAAACTGTTCATTGATTTGTATGGGTGGTGTCTAATTTCCAAGTATTTATCACTGATGGGAGGACCATGAAATGTGAAGGCTGCTGTGAAAATATTAAGCTTCAAATGGGAGACTACCACCTAAAGGCCCACATGTTTTCCATTGAAATGGGTGATTGCAACATTGTCCTGGGTGTTGAATGGATTCGTACACTAGGGCCTATCACAATGGATTTCCAGGAATTGTATATGAGTTTTAAGCAGAACAACCACATTCATTCATTAAGGGGACTCGAGGAAGGTGCTCCTACTATCATCAACTCGCACCAAATGGAGAAGCTTTTAAAAAATGGCCATCATAGAGTAGTTTTCCAATTTAATGCCATCCATGCCATTGAATCCACTACCCCTCATATTCATCTAGATATGCAACATGTATTATATCACCACCAACAAGTCTTTAAAAACCTAAAGAACATCCACCCTCTATGGGTGAACATGATCATATCATTCCTTTTGTCTTGGGTGCCCAACTGCCTAATGTCCACCCATACTGCTATTGTTTTTCCCAAAAGAATGAATTTACAAAAATCATCAAGGAACTCCTTGAAGTTGGTGTTATCCATCCCAACATCAACCCTTATTTATCTCCATTGGTCATGATTCTAAAGAAAGATGGATAATGGTGCATGTGTCCGAAATTTCGAGCCCTTAACAAGCTCACTATCAAAGAAAAATCTCCTATTCCAGTTGTTGATGATCTGCTTGATGAACTACATGGTGCTAAATTATTTACCAAGCTAGACCTCTATTTGGGCTATCACCAAATACACATGAAGGAAGTAGACATTCCTAAGACCACCTTCCGAACTCATAAAGGCCATTATGAATTCCTGGTCATGCCATTTGGTCTCTGTAATGCTCCATCTACTTTTCAAGGCCTCGTGAACAACCTTCTGAAACCATATCTCTGAAAATTCGTCCTGGTCTTCTTTGATGACATTCTCATCTTTAGCATAACCTGGGACAAACATCTTTAGCAAGTAGACTAGATATTGCAACTACTCCGAGATCACAAATTATTTCTCAAATTATCCAACTGTCTTTTGGCATGGAAGAAGTTTAGTAGTTGGGACACATTGTGGGTCTTGAAGGAGTGAGGGTTAATTTGAAAAATATTCAGGCAATGCAAGATTGGCACCAACCAAAAACCTTGAAGATTTTGAGGGGATTCTTGGGTCTCGCTGGCTACTATTGCAAATTTGTTTGTAATTATGGACACATTGCTAGACCTCTCACTAATCTTCTCAAGAAAAAATAATTTCTTTGGACTGATACAGCTCAACGGGCTTTGTTGGCTCTCAAATAGGCCATGTGCTCCACTCCCATATTGGCCCTACCCCACTTTGCCAAGTCTTTTATGATTGAATGTGATGCTTCAGGTACAGGTATTGGCATTGTATTAATGCAAGAAGGTAGACCAATGGTTGTCACCATTCAAAAACTCAGTGATAAACATTTGGGTCAATCTACTTATGAGAAATAAATCATGGCCATATTACATGCAGCAGACACTTGGCGTCCATACTTATTGGGGTGACATTTCAAAATCTGCACGAACCATCACAACCTAAAATATTTTCTAAAGAAGTGGTTATCATCACCACAACAAAATAAATGGCTTGCCAAGATGCTGGGATATGATTATGAGATAATTTACAGGATGGGGCATGACAATTTAGTGGTTGATGCTTTATCGTGCTAATTTGAGGATGAGAGCACCCTTCTATCAATCTCTCTACCCATACCAGATTGTATTGATGATAGTCTCAAGGAATGGTTCTCCCACCTGTCTCTTTCCAACTCATTAATAACTTAAGATCATATCCTAATTCCTCAGTAGACTACTCTTGGAAGGATAAGATTCCCAACCTCCACCCTCAAAACCTGCATCTTGGACGAGTTGCAATCATCTCCAATTCTGGGACATTCAAGCTTTCAGAAGACTTATGCTCACACACGTTGTTCCTTCTTTTGGACTAGCATGAAAAATTACATTCTTAATTTTGTAGCTGAATGTGATGTGTGCCAACGTAACAAAGGGGAAACAATCAAGTTACCAAGAACCTTACAATCATTTCCATTTCTTTCTTTGGTCTAGGTGGATGTTTTCATGGATTTCATCACTGGTCTCCCAAAATCAGGTAACAAATCAATCATCATGGTGGTTGTTGACATAATTTCGAAATATGCTCATTTTTGCTTTCTACCACACCCATTTACCCCCACTTTGGTGGCTCAAGTTTTCTTGGACCAAATCTTCAAACTGCATGGCATGCTGACTTCCATTGTGTCTAATCGTGACCCCACTTTCACTAGAAAATTTTGGCAAGAACTTTTCAACCTACAGGGCACACAATTCCAACTAAGTATCGCCTATCATCCCCAAACTAATGGTAAAACAAAAGCAATCAACAAATGTTTGGATACCTATATGAGGTGTTCCGCTTTAGAAAATCAACATCAATGGGTACAATGGCTACCTTTAGTTGAATGGTCGTATAATACTATCATGTAGCCACCAATATGACTCCATATGATGCAGTGTATGGCCAAACCCTGCCTTCACCTATTTCTTATATTATTGGATGTTCTAAAGTACAGGTAGTTGATCAACTCCTATAGAACCGTGTCGCCATGATCACTCATCTCAAAGATAATCTACATCAAGCTCAAAAATGAATGAAGCAACGGGCTGACCAACATCGTTCTGAGCACTCATTTCAAGAAGGGGATCAGGTATTCTTACGACTCCAACCATATAAGCAAACATCTCTCAAAGAAAAGGGCTACCAGAAACTAGCACCAAAATTCTATGAGCCTTAACAGTTACTTTAGTGCATAGGAGCAATGGCCTACAAACTGTCCTTTCCAACTACTTCAAAAATACATCTAGTCTTCCATGTATCATGCCTTAAGAAAGTGGTGGGGAACAATTGCAGAGTTCAAACAAGTCTACCCTAATTGGATGAGGAAGGCTCACTTTGGCTCTGACCAGAACAAAGTCCTCATCAAGTGGAAAGACACCTCTCCAGAATATGCGACCTGGGAAACAACCATTATTCTTTAGCAATTTCCACAACTTCAGCCTTAGGGTCAAGGCTCCTTTTAATGGGTGAGGGCATGTTAGGGTCCAACCCTAACACCTTTATTTACGTAATAAGCCCAATGGGACGAGTCGGAGTCATATTTAGTTAGAGAGTCAATAAAGCCCACATTAATAATTGTAAGTGGTTGACCCGCAAAGGCACCACAATTAGTTTTAAACGAGCCATAGTTAATAAATAAAGTGGTTAACCCATGTTATGCAAGGGGCCAATGGTAGTTAGGGTTTTGGATGTCATTTAGCTATAAAAATTCTTATTTAGTAAGGGAAATATCATCGAGTCTTATTATAATTGAGCACTTCTCTATTGGAGGTTGTCACCTCGAACAGGCAAGTGAACCTTGAATTTGTTTCTGAATAATAAAATACCTTGCAGTTTTTCTCATTTCATGTGATAATTCTATGTTTTGGGCTATATTTCTTCGTATTTATAGTATTTTGTATTTCCTATAAGTCAAGAGTATAATAGTCAACCTTTTTCGAGTTAACAATTGAATCAGCTCTGCAAATAGAAAAGTCATTGACGTCACCCCCCAAGCCCCAAAAATTTATAGCAATCCAAGTTAGAAAATCTAGAAGGTGAATCAATGACCAAGGATGATATCCAAAATTCATTAGGCTTTCACGTGTTCATGTGTTGATTAAATAATCCATAAACAAATGGACAGGCACCAATCTTATTTATTCCATCTTTTTATTTGAATATCATAAACTTGCCCTGTTGTATAATCTATCCACCTCATTCTCTTTGATCCTAATTGTAGATCAAAAGTAGTCTTTAGGGAATCCCTTATACAACTAGGAAGGAACCAACTATGAAGTGAGAGAGGTGAAGGTAGTGAAGACAACATGCATTGCCACATAGTCTATGCCATTCAATCTAGGGAGTGAATCAACAATTAAGGATGTTGTGCTTGAATCAATCACTTTTAGGCCTTCATTTTTTGATCAAATACTCCTTAACACAACAACCATACACCAATATTGTTGAATCCATCCTTTCATTTTAATATCACCATCTTACTGTATTCTTTTATCTAGCTCATTCCATTTGATTGAAGTTACAAATGAAAAGTAGTCTTTACAGAATCCCCCATACAACTAGAAAAAGCACCAGCTATGAAGTGAGAGAGGTGATTGTCACATAGGCAATGGGCATTTCCACAATAATCCAAACCATCAGATCAAGGGGGAAATCAACAATTAAGGAAACTTTACATCAAACATCCACTTTCAAGCCTTCATGTCTTGACTAAAGACACCTTAACCTAATGGGTATGTACTAGTCTCGTTGAATCCATACTTTTATTTGGATATCATAAACTTAACCTAGTCTCTAACCTATTTCATTCCTTTTGACCCTAATTGCATAATGCTAATCTTCAGGGAATCTGATATACAACTAGAAAAGCACCAGCTATGCAGTAAGAGAGGTGAATGTTGTGTAAACAATGGGCATTGATTATATGTTTGATTCAAATTTGTCTTGATTCATATGATGGAATTTACATTTTTATAATGCAAGTTTGGGGGGCTAACAATTGGAGTCGTTGTCAGAAATAAAGTTTAGTTCATGAGGTAAGTAGTTCAAGGACAACATTTTGATGAATTTGAGCATGTATTGAAGATTTCATTACTCATATGGCAACTCCACTAATGAACAAAGACTATTTCTTATAAATTTAAGTGTTATGTTCCTAGGGGTGTGAGAAAGCAACAATTATTAGGGCATAAGAAGATCTCCTCTGTGTTGGAAAATATAAGGAAATATCTTTATTATGCATAATTTGAGTAAGTGGACTTCCAGTGGGCTTGTTGAATCTATACGTCCTTGTTCCTCCATGGAATATGAGAATGGGCATCATCATACATACAACACATATTCCATATCCCCAATGTATCCCCACATTATACTAGATGTATACAAGCACTATCACAACAAACAAAGATCCTAAACTGATACAGAAGAAGAATCAATAAAAAAAGTAGTCCATCTAACTCCTTTCTTTATCATCATTTTCATCAAACCGATCTGCTCCAAACACATGTACACTTTATTTCAATCCTCTAGTACCCAGTGCAATAAGATAAAAGGATAAGTAGAGAACAAAAAGTTGTATACCATATGTTTCTTCACATTGTTCATTATGAATGCATGGATGAGGTTTGAACTATGGTAATGCAGTGGAGATTGTCAACATGCCTACTCCCTAGAAATACCATAGAAACTATTATTCTATTTCAAATATCCCATAGATGCCACAAAAAATAAAAATATCTAAGCACTCATATGCAATCATAACTAAAGATTAGAGGTATATCATACATTGAATTGAGGCAAAAATGGAAATTGTCATAGTATCCTTCTAAGAAGGTGTCAGCCATAAATCCTCCAAAGGGGGACAAAATGAAGTTCCAAGAAAATTTGTCACAATATTTGCAGATTGTGCACTAGGAAGGTGCATAGTATTCTCCACCAAATTTACAGATATGCCCAAAGTGGTCAATCTTTCACATCTCAATTACTATTTCAATGCCTAACAGTTAACCAAATGAATTTCAATGTAAAATTCAGTTCTGATATTAGTTGACATCTATATTTATACCTATTATGAAAAGTGCAAGTAACCATCCTCCTGTTGTGGGATTATCTGCAGGATGGCACTTGAAGTACTGGGCTTCAACTTTTGTAGCTCCTGTTGATGAATTTGTCTCTTAGAAGCAATAAAAAACCAATACTACTAGATTTTCTATGTTTTTGAAAAGATGAGGTTCATATATGATATTTCAAATATAACCAAAAGAAGGGGCACCTTGGATGGCTATCAATTTTGACATAATTACTTTAAAAGTTTCAAAAAATGGCATACAAAAAAAATCTAAACTGAATACTAGTCAATTAATATTCCAAATATCTAAATGGTATTACTAAATTCTACAATTGAAAGGAAAGGTTTCATTGTAAAAGAAAGAAACAATATGAGCAACGGTGCAGCTCTACATTTCCCTTAAAAAAACATTTGTTTCAAACAACTAAATAACTGCATTGATAAGACAATCAACCAATGACGTAGTTGAAAAATATGAAAAAAAAGATACATATAGAATTCTAGATGAACAATTTAGAATCCACAAATTGGTGAGTGCCATAATAACATGCACCCTCTAATCCTCTCTCTATTTTCTCCCCAGATTATCCTCAGGGAATAGTTACATGTAACCTTCTTCTTGGAAATAGGAGACTAATTATATGCCTTGTTTTTCAAAAGGAAGTTGTTTGATTTGATTCACAGGCTCACAGTTGTCTGGCATCTCATAGGCTCTTTCAGTTCTCATAAACCCTTTTCTATGGAAGTTGGGTGTATGGGCAGGAAAATTGAAATATTACACTTCATGTAACATGACAGCTAAAAGATTCAAATATTTTTCACATTCAACAATTGACAATACATGTTCTTGTTTATCTCCCTTTTGGAAAGTTGTATAGCATCCACCAGGAAGGTGTGTGAAGATGGCCTATCAATAAGAGATGAACTAGAAAAAGAAATAAAGAGGTTATTCCATACCAACAAGAATCCACCCCATTCTCTGCACTCTACCTAAATCTAAAGGACAACAATGCTAGATATGGACAAGTAAGGTAGTGGAACTAGTGTTGGACATCCCCTTGAGCTTATGCATCTTTTCAACCTATATAATATCACCAAAGCAATGAGTGGGTAAATTATAAACTATGAGAGAAAGTTGGCATAAGGAATTAATCTCTAACAATGATGTTTTTAAACAATATTAATACAGGTACTTTCTATTATCCACCATTGCTCCATTATTCACCTATCTGGTCTCCATATCTCAAGTCCATATAGGTGTGACTAGTGAGTGAAAGACATAGATCTTCATTTGAATGCTCTAAAGCTGAAGTTGGAATATATATATATATATATATATATAGATATATCAAGCATGGTGAGAGTCACACTTGCTTAATCTAGACTCTATCATTAGTGTCAAATTAAAGTGTGATAAAAAAAATAGTTAGTGTAGTGACCTTGAGCTCACTGGTATGGTCATTACTCTTCTTCTTTATGTTGACGATATCATTCTTCTAGCCAGAAGCTATGATGACCTCAACATGCAGCTTAAGACCCTCCATGATTACTGCTCGAGGATGAGTATGACGGTTAATACCAACAAGACTAAAGTCATGATAATTAAATAAAAAAATATCAACCATGATAATTTCATATATGATAACAATTACATGGAGCAGGTTTCTTCCTACAAATATTTAGGCATTGATATTTATCATCAGCTCAACTATAATTATAATGTTGAAAAAAGGATTATTATAGGATGGAAAGCTTATTATGAGCTTGAAAACAATTGTAAGTCATTTTATCTGTGGATTTGGAGTAAAAAAAGTATTCTCTTTGGGACTCTCATCACCCCTGTTATTTTATATGGATGTGAGCTTTGGGGTTGTAGTATATCTAGAGAGTCGTGGAGGAAAATTGAGATGATTCAAAAGCAATTTATAACCTACAACTTCAATATTAAAGGAAATATTCTCTACCCTATCCTCCTAATTGAAGCTAGTCTTCCCCCCACTGAAATCATGGATATTTTTAGGTACTTGATGTACAAGAAGTTGTACAACATGGTATCCAAGAGGTTTCCCAAAATTTCTTCCAACTCTAGCCAAAACCCCCACCTCTATCTCAAGCATGGATGGCATAAGGATGCCCAACCTTGGCTCAACCATTGGGGGATAAAGGGGGAGAATGTGTTGGAGAATAAGGATAGTATTAAAAATACTATTACCTCGAAATTTAAGGATAAATTATAGGATGATAGGTAGCTTGAGCAGAAAAGGAAGTTAAGGTATTACAAGGATGAGATCAACCCCAACCTTACAAACTCGAATTATCTCTCTTTCTTGACCAATACTAAGAACATAATGAAAATTTCAAAGATTAGAACTAATTCTCATGAGATTCATATTGAAACCCGACATTGGACTATCCCAAAAACACCCTGGGATGAAAGAACCTTCCGCTTTTGTGATACTAAGAGGGTTGAATATGAAAAACACTTTCTCTTAGATTGTTTGACTCTTACTCACATCCGTTCTTAGTTCTAAAACATTGGCCACAAATCTTGTTGAAGAATGTAACTAGGTTCAATCTTCATAATTGTATTTATCAAAAGAAAGAAAAATAAAATTATTATTATTATTATGACTTATTAAAGCATGGGTTTTCTTGGGTCATCATGTTTTAGGTCAAATTCCCCATTGAGGACTTCTAGGTTTTGCCTTGAGACATTAGAGTCATTGTCCATTTAAAGAGACCCTTCTTGGGATTTTGAATCATGTAAAAGGAATTATCATTGAGTAAAATAAGTCATTTGTCACCACCACATCAAGTCAGCCCTTACCTGATCAAGTCGACCTACATGAGGGTAATTCAAACTCCTAAAAATGGTATATATACAAGAAAATTTATTTATTTAGAAGATATATCTCAAAATTTTGATATCCAAGAAGAGGAAGCATAAAAGGTCAAAGTTATTGTTGGGTCGAAGTTATCGCTAGGTCAAATTTATGCTGGATCGAAGTTTTGTTGCTTGGGAAGTCAAAATTTTGTTGCTACTAGATCAAAGTGACTAGGTCAAAGTTGTTGTTGGAAGGTTATCATCTGCAGAAGAAAGGAAGGGCTGACTTGGTGATTAGAGGAAGTTTGTGTCTATGTCAAGGAGTCTTGGATCATCTCATGAAACTATTAAAGGAAGAGTTGTTAACTAGTGTTATAGGCATTTTTGGGCACTACAACGCCAATCATATATGTCCATAAACCAAGGGCTTCTGAGTCCCTAAAAGTGTTGTTTCATGCCCTAAAGGAACAAGGTCATCTGATTACATCATCTCCCAGAAGTTCTCCACAGACAACTGCTCAGAACTAGTCAAAACTGGACCATACAGGTTGCTCAATGCTAAGGGTGCGATGCATCTCACCTTCCCAGTGTAAAAGGTGTGATGCATACTGGAAAGCCCTCCTATAGGGTGCGATGGGCGAGAATGGACAAATGGCAGAGACAGTTTGTGAGGTGGATGATCATGGAATCTTCCAGAAACTTCTCATGTGACACTTGCCTCTCTAAATTCACCTAGGGATGAGTAAGAGATCATCAATCTCCAAGTGGAATCAAGAACTATCAGAGAGAAGACACTAATCAAAATCCCAAAAATTGACTCACCTCCCTGCAATTATCTATATATGGATCGCTCATCCCAGAGATCCAGAGGCTGGAATTTTGTATCTTGTAAGGAAGTGTTGTTGGTTTCCTGGTGGAATATCATAGTGTTGGGTGGTCTAAGCTTTTCATGAGGTGAAGAAGGGCTTTCATGCTGGGAGGATGACGTTGGGTCAGATCAATGGGTTGTAATCCTCTCTTCTAATCTTCATATTAATAAAGTTATTCAAGTTTTCCTCCACATTGTTGTATGTATGATAGTATATGCATTTGTGTGGCCAATATATATCTGGTCCTATATTGTTTATGATTGTAGATCTCTGCACTTTGAAGGTATTATGCTACTTTGAATTTACAGGTACTCTTTGAAGCGGAGTGGTCGAGGGAGAAGCGGTAAAGACCTGTCGGTGAGGAGAAGGAACAACAAAGAACTGAGTGAAAGATCGAGGTTGGTATTCTTTGATCCTCTCCTATCTACTTCTCATAAAGGAAAATGAAAGTAACTTTAATCTATTTGTTTCTAAGATAGCTACCCGTCTCAGTGGGACTAGTTGCTCTGCATAGACACTAGATTTCCCGATAACAAAATGGCGACTCCACTGGGGATCGAATAAACTGTTTGCTTATCTATATTTGTTTGTTTTATAAACTTACAGACGAAGCCTGAAGTCAAGCGAGCTAGCCTTCGAACTGCATTTTCTATGCAAGTGCAAAGTAGATCAATGCTGCTTCAGTCTATCTACAGGTTTTGTTTATAAAATGAAAAATCCATTTGCAAACATCCTAATTTCCCTAGTGGTGACTCTAGTAACCTCATTAGATCAACCCCTGTGATTTCAATTTACCGACTATCATTAGCTCGACCTAAATCCCTGAACTAAGCTGCAAGCTGTGACCAAGAACTAAGTTGAAGTCTCGTCCCTGGACCATCGCACTTTCTTCTCTTGGGAATCTGGATGCATCACACCTCCCATGTGTAGTAGGTGCGCTGCATCGCACTTTCCCTGTGTTGCAAGTGCACTGATCAGATAAGACCTCTTCTGCTTCCAGATTTTGGTTTCTTTGTTCACTCTCTTGAGCTTTATTCAGGAGTTTTGCTGTCTGTGATCAGTATACCACTGTGGAAACTCCCTTCCTTTGCATGATTCCGCCTCCATAGTACAAAGAATTGTGAATGTTTTTATGTATTGTGTGCCATTTACAGTTCTCTTTTAAAAAAAGTAGCATAATCAAACTGTCGTTTCTTGATTTGAAAGTGTCACAAGTGTTGTTTTCAGTCAAAGAAAAGAATCCTATTGTTCTTGATGGTCGATTATACTATTACTCTGTTATTGGATTTGAATTAGTAGTTTTTCAAGTGTCGAAAGCAGTTTTCAATTCAAAGTCGCAAAGTGTCGTCATTATCTTCCTTTCGTTTTTGAAGAGAAATTTGTTAGTACTGTCACTTTGAAAAGACAATTTAGATTTGTACTTAGCATTCTTCTTGTCATTCACACAATAAGAAGGCTGAAAACAAATACATTCATGTGCATTTGCATTTAGACTACTTGTTGCTTTGATTTAGGACAGTGCATCTAGTGTGTGCTCTCTGCTCTATGTTGAAAGAATATCATCTCTCTTTCTTGAGTAGCTAGGATTTTCATTGCAAAAAGAAGATTAAAAGATTTTTTATCATCTTAGACTGCATTTTAGAAATTATATATCTACATCACGCAGTGAACCTGAAAGGAAAATTTCCTAAGAAAGATCAACTGTAAAATAAATTCAATGAACATAAAAATGCTTTGGAACCTAACGCACAACATTTAGAAGTCTAGGCTAGAGACGTATTCTAGCGTCATAAATCTTGGTAACTATCGCTTTCATTGTTGGTTGGGAGATTCCTCCTCTTTGAGATGACAAGTGCCAGTACGGACTTGTGCTCCCACGTACCATCGAGTATATATTGGGAGACCACAATAGGCTATATCCTTTATCCATAGGAAGTCATGTCTGCCGCCCTATCGATCGCAATGCACTGAACACAGCATTCGGGAAGATTGACTGTCATACCGTAAAAAGTATTCTACAATTTTGCGATTGGTTTGGTAATCCCTCTGTCTAGATTTCCAGAGTAGTCTCTTTCATTCCTTTTCAGACTCCTTAAAGGAAAAGGTCCATCTAAGAACTTGTCACTTCAGGCTCATTAAAAATCAAAGGCAACTAGAGTCATCTTTTGTTTTTTCTCGACTCTTAAAAATTGAAAAAGCAAGTTGTGTCAAAGTGTCTAAAATTCATTTAATTCAGAATCATTTTCCCCTTTATTTTTAGTTGATCGATTAATCTGCAATCGTGGAGGAAAGTCAATCGAAACCCCATCGTTCACAGAGACTTACGAGTCAACCGTCTTTGTCTCTGGAAACAAAACTATTATGGACAAATCGAACTCGTTTAACTGGATCAAAGTCCCCTGGTTTGGTTGGAACAAGTGTTCTTACACCCTTAGAGACTCCGATTACTCCAAACATTTCTGGTACCCCTGCTTCTACAGAAGAAGTTTCACAGCCACAAGAGGACAGTAGAACTGATCCTAGTGTGATGGTAAACACTTATATTCCTGAACTGGCCCCATCTACAGCTGATTCGGAAGGTGTTATTCCCCAAACATCTATCACTGCACAATCTATACCTTCTTCAGCACCGGAAATATTTTACAAACCTGACGGCCTACCTCTTCCACTTGGATTGATTACTATAGAAGAGATTGTGGAGGATCCTCCATCTAGTACTCCATCGCATTTGGAGTTGGGATCACCCTATATCCTTCGTCATCAGAAATTAGTCTCCCGTCATCAGAAGTTCCTGTAGAATTGCTAGGAAATCTTTTGGATAGACTAGATATGTCTGAATAGCCGTCGACATCTAGGACTGTGTCATCTGACATAGCAGCGACAGAACTTCCTACTGTTACTCCAACAATGTTCGATGGCGTACCATCTGTCCCAACTAGCTCTCAATCACTGGGTGGAATCCATCTAGGGGTTGTTTCGACAGTATGGTTTGTTCCCATTTGTTCTTCCGGAATAATATCTGGAATCTCTTATGTTGAGTCTCAGCAAATTGATCCTTCGCAGTGTCAGTTTGGGTAGTCCGGTCCTCAAAGGCAAATCATTCCTTTGAGTACTAGATTACCGCTGTATGGGGGGCAATATACCCTTTCATTTTCTCCTCCGGGAGAACAAACATATGAGAGTTCACAGCAGAATTCAGGTTATGTTGGAATTACATCTAGCGGTTGGGTGTCGACACTGCCTCAACAACCAAGAGTTGTATACTCAATGCAACAAAGTCTACCTCTGTCAAATATCCCCACTACGCTGGCTATTGTGACTATGTCACAAGTACAAGCATTGCCTATTGTATCCCAACCTCAAGCTTCTCAGGTCATAATACAACAACCTCTTGTCTCTACAACGCCACCACAATCTTCGAGTAGTGGCTCCTTAACTGGAGTGACCTAGGCTCAAATGGGTACCATCATCTCTCATCTTGGTCAAATAGATAGTATTGTACAACAGCAAATGGTTTCACAACCATGGCTGGTGCAATATCAACAACCGCAATTCCAACAAGTTTACCAAGGATCTGAGCACCAAATCTTTGCAAGTAATGGGCAGCCGTATATTCAAAACAGTCAACATCAACCATTTCATAATGGTTATGCCCATCAACCTTACCAAAGTTATCAACATCAAATGCACTATGTTGGTATGCAAAGACCCACTGCTCAGGCAATCCCATCTTATCCTAGGTATGCTTCGCCAAACCTGAATCAACAGTTACCCTTCATGGCAACTTTAGAGTTACCAGATCTAAATCGGTTGACAAATGATCCAATTGCTTATGCCCCTTGGTGGCCAGCGATTCCACATAAACTTCCGTCATATATTCCTAAATTTAATGGAAATCCGGGTGAAGACCCGTCGAATCATGTGATGACCTTTCATCTGTAGTGTTCATCTAACACTCTAAATGATGATTCGATTAGGCTTTGCCTTTTTCAGCGAACGTTAACTAGTCCGATAGCAAAATGGTATATTGAATTGCCTAGAGCTTCATTCGATAACTTCAGCACCCTAGCCACAACCTTTTTAACCCATTTCCAGTTACCCATAAGGTACGAAATAGGAACAGAGCTTCTTACCCATTTCAAACAAACGACGACCACTCACATATCTGATCATATTCATGAGTGGCAACGTCGTCGTAGAATGGTAAAAACATATTTTCCTGATCAGCTGCTAGCTAAATGGTTTATTAAGTCATTATTACCTTCTATTATGGAATATGTGGCAAAGGGAGGAGTCGTCACTGAAGAGCAAGTCATTGCTCGTGCGCAATATCTAGACTTGATATATACTTAGTCTGGCATGCTCTACGATAAAATCCCTGATGCTCCTAGACCGGAATTCTTCGTTCCTCCCCCTCCTAAATCAAGCAATGACTCTCATGCTGGCGACGGCGTGATAGGTGCGACTAGCACGAAAACCGTAAAAGCTACACCAAAGAAAGCCCGTACTATTTCAAGTCAAAATGCAAATGAAGAAATTCTCGCCTCAAAGGTAAATGTCGTGTCGACTATTAAAGGCAAAGAACTGAAGCAACCAGGGGGAAAGAAGAAAAAGAAAGGGAAAAAGAAGAAACAGGAGGAGTCATCTCCTAAAAAATCTTCTCCAAACCCTTCTGGGCAAAGGAAACCCCCTTCGAGGTGTCAAATATGCGATGAGGATCATTGGACGAGAGATTGTCCACATAAAGCTGAAGTTAAGAAACTCTTTAAGAGTTCAAAAACCTCAGCGGTATTGACTGATCTGTTTCCAAACCCGGGAACCAATCTGGTTGCTAGTGACAATGCTTCCCGATCCCAAGTGCTTATGTTGTCTATCTCAAAGCAGCAAAATGATGCTTTGATATCGACAAGGAATAAAGATTACGGGAATCCACAGCTGTCGAATAACAAGGCTAATGAACAACCTAGTAGTTCGACAACAACTTCGACCGAAGTTGTGCCACCCATCATTCCTGAGCTAACGATAAAGCCACCAAAGGGAGTAGTACACAAATTGACATTTAATCCTTGTGCTAGAGCAGCACAGCATTATAATATAGTAGAGGACTTGGCCCAATCGTCGTCCGCTATGTCGACACTTGAGGTACTGCAAAATTGCCCCTCCCAAAAGCAAGATTTATTATCAGCGATAGGTGGGATTGACCCAACGAATTCCAACATTGTTCCCTTTAATCACAAAGGATATGACCCTCAATTACCAGCTCAACTAGCTTTCCTTATTCAAGTGAAAGCCCTCAACAAAACTGTTCATTGAACAATTATTGATGAGGGGGCATCTACATGTATTATGTCGATGAGTTGCTGGAAAAATTTAGGATCTCCACCCTTGTCTTGATCGTCAACGACATTAAAAGCATTTGATGGATGAACATACACCCCATAAGGGATTTTAAGTAACTTGCAAGTCGAACTGGGGGTAAAAATAGTAGAAATTGATGTTGAGGTTATCGATGGAAACATCGATTACAACATCCTACTGGGAAGGCCCTGGATTTATGCTATGGTTGTAGTTGTGTCAACATACTTTAGAAATATTGCATTTCCTTTTCAAGGAGGAATTACAATCGTCGACCAACAAACATTTCTCCCCAATAGTTCACAAGTTACGGGAAGCATTCCGATGATCCACGGAAGCCCTCATTCACTTCGAAATGTCAGAGTAGGCCTACTAAAAGACCCTACATTGATGGGGACTTTTTCCTACCGCCTCCAAAAAATCTAGTAGAAGTAGCCACGGTGGGAACCTGCAACATGATATCTTCTAGATTCAGAAGATTCCTGAACATTTTGTCAGCATGGATCATCACCCTAATAGAAATATTGTAGCAATCAATTTTCTTGGCCTGGGGGGCAAACCCAAATCAACGCTCATCGAGTGTTTGGATAGATAGGTCTAAGGAATATGGCACCTCTTCAGATCCTTGGTCACATGTACATTCTACAGATGAAGGAATCATTCAATCAAAGATGATAGGAGAGGCACCATGGGAAGATTACCACCATTGTTCCCATCTTCTGAATTACCACGAAGATTATTCCAGCAACCTTAATCATCCTTCAGTTTTTTATTTTCTATCAAATACTGTAAATACGGTGGATTCCGAGGACGATTCCTATCTTGTGTCAACCTCATTAAAAAATGAAGCAAATCCCTTTCCATGTCGAGTCTTTCAAAGATCTCAAAGGTAAACCTTCATTCCAACCACCGTGTTGAATGCAATGAAGCTTGGGGGGCATGCACCTCGATTTGCGTTATTATGCTGGGGGCATGCAAACTTATCATGAGCAATGTTACCGCAGGGTTCAAGCTCGTTAAAAAATAAAACTGCCACGAGCAGTGTTACCGCAGAGTTCAAGCTCGTTATAAAATAAATCCACCATGAGCAGTTTTTATGCGAAGTTTAAGCTCGTTAAAAATTAAACCTAGCAATGAGAAAATGTTCCACCAGAGTTTAATCTCATTAAAAAATGAACCAATCTCCGATAAATAACCATTGTGAATTCATTATCATCATATTTTGAGCCTTGGTCATGTTCTCATCATCATCTCCACTCTGTTTTAGCCGATCATACGCCTCCATTTGATTGTTTACCCTTTTTGAAGAACATCTGCGACAAGTGATTCTGTTAGCCATCCTTGTGACAATGTCGTGATTGGAAAATTCCAAACCTTACCTGGAATTAGCTGCTACTCGAAATTATCACTCGTTCCTCAAAAATGAGTCTCCTTTAAGCTCTTTTCATCTGACTCGTAAAATATGAAAATATTGTCGAGCGATTAGCCTCTCCATCTCGTTAAAGCTACTGGAAGTGCTATCCCTCCTCTAGATTTTAATCTTTTTGGACCTGAGGGATTATTACACAAAAAGATCAAGCACTTGTCTTGTTTGGCTCATTAAAACTATCAAAAATTCATCCCTTTCATATTATTTTATACTTTTTCGAACTTAAGGGATTATATGACGAAAAAGGATTATTGGAGTTTCCTTTCCGTCCCTTTTTAGACTCTCTAAAATTGAAAAAGGACTGAGTTATCATTGTCATTAAACTCGTTAAAATTAATAGCGACAAACTTGTTCATATAGACAAGAACGAGTTTCACTGTCGCTAGGCTCGTGAAAACATAGCGACAGGTTCGCCCGAAGGGTGAATTATAGAACAAGCATATGTTATCCTCCTAAAGCTTGATAAAAATAAAAAGGTACTAGTTAGCAATGACTGGGGAAAAATTGGGAAGAAAACTTGAAGAAACTTTATTGGTAGCAATTCGCTCTTGAACATGACACTTTCACTCCATGTCTGAGTCGGGTTGGGTTATTCCGTTCACCGGTCATATTACCACTGGTCCACCATACCATCCATCTTTGGGGTTAACGCTACCAATCCATTTTAGTGTCGCCGATATGTTCAAGAGAAGTCGATCAGAGAATTCACCAATCCCTCTTGTGTCACATCCGCTGCAATACCTTTACGCTTCATTCTTTCATGACCGCCACCCTGAACCCTGTATCATCAGATCATTTTCACCTCCAAAAGTCATTAGCTCTGTTATCTCAAAATCAGACCCTGATAGGCTGCTGGTCAAGGTAGACCTTAAGTAACTATTTCAAACCTACTTTTGGCTGAGGCTTAACCTCCCCAACCTGAGAGGGATCTCTCACAAGACTAAAGATTTTTTATTATGAGTAAGATAGCTAACTCTTATGAAACAAATGTAAAAATGTAATTGGTGGAAACACAATTAGAAAGTATCCATTGGGCTTATGGAGTCAGAAATATTTCAGTATTGACAGTAAGGTTATCTTTACATAGAAGTCAGGGCATTTAGAACTCAATGCATGTAGAATACACCAGAAACACATAGGACCAACACAGTTTACAAATGCATAAAGGAAATTAGAGCACTGTTAGTGATTTCTAAGTAATCACACATCCATACCACTGTAGATAATAGGAAGAGAACAATACAAGACATTCAGAGCATCGAATTCTCTCTGATTCCTGAGAAGCAAAGCCAAAGTACTGTATTACTAGAAACAGAGTCTTTACATAAAGCCAAATATGAGAGCTTTTCTAAATAATTTTCCAACCTTGGGTACATTTCTATTTCTCCTATATATAGAATTTTTTACATAGCTGAGATTCCTCCTTCAGCATGAGGGGAACTCGAATTCTGCCTACTATAACACCTGTTCATACCTTAAACTAACTATTAATGTAACTGACTGTTATTTAACAGTTTTAGTGACCTAAGACAATTAGGAGTATAACTCCTTATCATGCTGGAATTAGCATTAATTACAATTCAAACTCTTTCTCTGACAAATAGATTTCTTGAGCTTAGCTGTGGTGATGGTTTGAAACTGCCTGTTGACTCTTTGATGCCTCATCCTTAAACTGTTCCTGAAAACTAGGCAGTTGTTCCTATTTTTCTGCTTTGGCCTCCACAAGGATCTTCGAAATCAATTATCCCTATTGTTCTTCTTTAATTAGACAAAAATGTATTGGACTGCCATGTTTTCATGTACTGTAGACCTGGCCCACGTATACGTGTGAAGACAAAAACTCCTTAATGTTGCTTGAAGTATCATGAACAAAACTGGCTATGAATAATGACCATTTTTATAACACATAGCTTTAAAGTTCATATATGTCCTTTCTCTGCTTGTTTTTCCATTGCTGGATGTTCACACTTTGTTAATGATCCTCTTCATAAACTTCTTTTCAAAAAGATTTTCCCTTTGTCACTCACAATTGGTCAACAAAATTTATAATATGCAGTTACAGCAGTTTTGTAGCGCGCTACGAAACTGCTATGTAATTTCAAAAACACAGTTTAATGCCAAAATTTGACTATCTTGAGATTCTTTATTTTGAAATGTCCTTTTCATCTACCCTGAAACTGTTCAAAACTGAATGTAGAGGCACCATTCTTCAAGGAAAACTTCAAAAAGATAAATCATCAAAATTTAAGACTTAACCTTACTTGCCATGTGATGTTCCTTAGCTAAGGAAATCCTTCCCGCTGGCCTAGTTGTATCTTCAAATCCTTGATTTGCCTCTTCATAATTCTGATCCCAGCTCTCAATCTCATATTAACCTTTCTAATGAATTTTGATTCCTTTATTATAGGGACTGACCATGTGTAGTATTCTGCATGACATTCGACCACCTCAGGTATTGAAATTGTTTTGTCTTCCCATAGAGCCTCCATTTTATTAAAATGGGCTTCCTTGATTGCATGTTTCCTTGAGGCTTTCTTCAGTTTAGCAATTTCAAGGTTTGCTAATTCCAACTTCTTTTTCAACTCTTCAACACTATATTCCTCTTGAGGTTCTTCATGGGTTTTTGCTACCTCCTCTGTTTCACTTGACTCTAGTTGTACCTCTTTTGAACGCCTCGTCACAGGTCTTCTTGGCTTAAAGACAAATTTAGAAACCTGATCATCAAATTTGAGCTTTTTAGAGGCTTTGGTCTTCTGGGTTTTGTCTTTACCTGATTCTATCAAGTCTGCTCGAACCAGAGGAGACTCCTCAATATCAATAGCTTGAAGCAAGTCATTCAGACTTCCCTTTGAAACCGGGCTTTCCTTAGTCACCACTATCTTGCCTTTTTCTTTAGCTAACTGGCTCCTGGTTATTCTTCTCTAAACTGCTTCACCTGAAGACTGCTCATGTACGCCTTCTTTGCTTTGAGCTTTCTCTTTTTGTGACTTTAGAGGTATGTCTTGAATTAATAATGGTCTGGTGGGCTCCTTTACCTGTTTCCTAGCTTTCAGTTTTATGAATCTTCTCGATCTCATTTCTTCATGATGACTAACTTCCGGTGGAGAACTCTTCATAGCCTGAGGGTTGAGCCCAGTTTCATTTTTGAAACCAGACATAAACATAAACACAGACCGTTCCCTATATACTTTCTGGAGCTCATGCAAAACGATCAATTTGACTAAGCCGTGATGAAACAATGAGGTCTCACAGGCTTCCTTCTTTAACTGAACTTTGTCACACATTTTGCCTAGGCTACGAAATAAGTAGAAAGGCAAATCAAGAGATATCTTTCCTGTGAAATTCAGCAGAAGCTTGAAGTGATATGAGTACACCTTATGATACCTCCCTTCGCAGGTGAAGTACCTCTATATGCAGGTAAGTAAATTGGCATATGAGTCTTTGACAAAACTCCTAGGCACAAACTTGTTTAAGTCCGAATCGATGAACTCCGGCTTCATAAATTCTTTGCAGGGGGTCATATCAAACTTGAAATTTTTAAACCATCTTTCCTGTCCCCTTGGAATCTCAGTGACTACAGATATAACTTCTGGAGAGATGGGAAATTTGAGCACCCCAACTTTTGAATTCAGTCCTATGAAATTTAAAGCAAATTCATTGCTGACATGCATATGACCTCCTTGAAGTTTTTTGCAAAACCTCCAATAGCCAACCTGTTTGAAGGCTTGTTCGACTTCATCATTCTTTAGGAGGATATCTAAACCCTCAGGTTCATTCCTCAGACATTTTCCTGACCTGTGATCCTTTCTTTCTGCAGACCCCTCCATGAAACTTCAGCGGAATGAAAATTTGAAAGACTGGCACTATCTCAATCTTCGATCACTGCCTCGCTTGAAAACTGCCTCGCTTGATGTTCAAGGAATTCAAATTGAATGCTTGCCAATTTGTTCCTCATGCAATGAACGCAATCATAATTATGACTGTGAATATTTGGCCTCTTTTTGAAACTTGCAATCTGAGTGTACCAAGACATTTAACGACCTTAATGATGATGATAAGCAGTTGAATGTAATAGGCAAAGTGTGTGGAATGACAACTGATGATGTAACAATAACGGATTTTGATAGATATGACAGCTAGATGAGATTTGTTACGAATCTGCACGAATCCCCGATTTCGTAGTGCAGCCAGTGCAAAATCTGGATTTTGCGCTACGAAAACACCTAGACTAGGTTTTTGCGCTACGAAAACTCCTAAACTGGGTTTCTGCGCTACGAAAACTCCTAAATATTTTCGTAGCGCATAAGAACCTAGAAACAAATTTGATACATGGGATCTACGTGAGTTGTGGGACCAGTGATGAATGAGAACAGATTGTTGACCTTTATTTAACCATACCACCAAGACTCCTAGGACTTAGACACTAAAGTAAAGATGGAAAAAAAAAAAACTCAACTTGGACTAAGACCTAACCTTTACAATCAAACTGACATGAACAATTTAGAAATTGTTTCTTAAGTGATAACAAGCTCCATTCTGTGTCATAGATGTGGGATTCATTAAGGCCCTCCTACGATGGGTCACTTCTTGTCGACATCAGCTCATTATCCAAGAAGTCGACCTAGGAACAACCCTTTCAGTACTTTGAAGTTTGCATGCCTCAATGGCAAGTTTCTCACTTTTAGCGACAGGTTTACATCAATGGCCTTCGACCGAGAGATTTTGCGTGGTGTTCAACGCCAAGTCCCATTTTCACACCACGCGAATTGTATTGTCGTACCTTGAGGGTCATCATCATTATCAGTGATTCCTCTCGCGCCTGTTAACAGCTTACATCATTGGCTGGTAATCAGGAGATGTCTTTCCATGTTCGACTCCAAAACATTTTTCACATGGATCGACTTGTACTGCAGGCGAAGATTGGATAAGTTTGAAGACCCCGGATCTAGTTTCATCCATCCGGGCTACGATATATTCAGGAAAATAAAGACATCAAATGTACATCATTGTTGCACAGATGATCATCCGAATCAAAGGATGATGGCTTTATCAGAATCATCAGTCTGCCACACAGACGGTTGTCTGTCCTATGTACATTAAAATGAATTTATAAAGATGAGCATGGGAATGCCTGCCTCAGCTAGATCATGAAAATGTTATGAAGATAATGTATTGTATTTTATCTTATTACAGGTCGCCTTCTAGTTCGAAAAACCTCGGATCCTCATGATAAAGCATTTCACCCGACATGAAAAGATTAACAACCTCATGTTTTATGGGCCAACTGTTATAGACATTTTTGGGCACTGCAACCCCAATCATATATGTACATAAACCAAGGGATTCTAAGTCCCTAAAAGTGTTGTTTCATGCCCTCAAGGAACAAGGTCAGCCGATTACATCATCTCCCAGAAGTTCTCCATAGAAAATTGCTCAGAACTGGTCAAAACTGGACCATACAGGTTGCTCAGTGCTAAGGGTGCGATGCATCTCACCTGCCCAGTGTAAAAGGTGTGATGCATACTGGAAAGCCCTTCTGTAGGGTGTGATGGGTGAGAATGGACAAATGGCAGAGACAGTTTGCGAGGTGGATGATCATGGAATCTTCCAGAAACTTCTCCTGTGACACTTGCCTCTCTGAATTCGCCCAGGGATGAGTAAGAGATCATCAATCTCCAAGTGGAATCAAGAACTATCAGAGAGAAGACACTAATCAAAATCCCAGAAGCTGACTCACCTCCCTGCAATTATCTATATATGGATCCCTCATCCCAGAGATCCAGAGGCTGGAATTTTGTATCTTGTAAGGAAGTGTTGTTGGTTTCCTGGTGGAATATCATAGTGTTGGGTGATCTAAGCTTTTCATGAGGTGAAGAAGGGCTTTCATGCTGGGAGGATGACACTGGGTCAGATCAATGGGTTGTAATCCTCTCTTCTAATCTTCATATTAATAAAGTTATTCAAGTTTTCCTCCACATTCTTGTATGTCTGATAGTATATGCATTTGTGTGGTCAATATATATCTGGTCCTATATTGTTTATGATTATAGATCTCTGCACTTTGAAGGTATTATGCTGCTTTGACTTTACAGGTACTCTTTGAAGTGGAGTGGTCAAGGGAGAAGCGGTAAAGACCTGTCGGTGAGGAGAAGGAACAAGCAAAGAACCGAGCGAAAGATCGAGGTTGGTATTCTTTGATCCTCTCTTATCTACTTCTCGTAAAGGAAAATGAAATTAACTTTAATCTGTTTGTTTCTAAGGTAGCTACCCATCTTAGTGGGACTAGCAACTCTTCATAGACACTAGATTTCCCGATAACAACTGGGTTTTCCCCTAGATGGGGGTTTTTCCTTGGTTGTCTGCCTACATCATGGGTTTGTAATCTTTGTGTTATTTTTTTGGTAATTTCTTGATGAACTAAAGTAAAAGAAGAACATAAGAATATCACAAGTAATAATAAACTTAAAGAAAATATTTCATCCTTTTTGATTTTCCAACATGGTTTCAAAGCTAAGGTGAAGAAGAAGGAAAAATACAACTTGAAGATGTATTGAAAGAAGAATAAGGAGCTTTAAGAAGTTTGAATAAGGGTTGTTGTTGCTCAAATTGTACATGCACCATGACAATGACCCAGGTCAGGGGTTGTCACCCTGTTCCCCAACCTCTCTATTTCAGTCATCTCCCAACATTAGGCTGTGGGGGGTAGACCCTATGGAAATGAGATGAAGAAGGACAAGTTGGGAACCAATTAGTCCGAGAGACACAATTGAGTGCCCTAGCACTTGGTTGAATCTAGCAGGTTTTTAAGGATTAGATTGAATTTATATATTTGAGACCAGTGCCTTATGGAGTCAACACTCTTGCTTTATAAAATTGAGACCCAATACCGGATGGAAAACTGTTGCTTTTATGTGTTACTATCCTATATGGAATGCAATTTCTAATACCTATGTAAATTGCAAATTTCTTCGTTAATTTTAATTAAGTACCTAATCTAAATATGACCTTTGATCCTTATCTATATTGAGCCTAAAATCTGTAGTATGTTGCAAATATGAGTCAAGATGAAGCACACAAAGGTGTGATTAACGAACCCTCTCCTTCAAATCTAATGTACTCATTGCCTACGACATTGCAGAAACTGGGGCTCTAACGACTGCAAGGTCACTGTTTTAAATACTAGAAAGGCTAGACTTCTCAAGAAAAGATGAAAATGTGTTCCTATCTCTCTATCAACCAAACTTATGCTTTGAGGTTAGTTTTAAGATGCAATACTCTCTTAGGATGATATGAAAGGTGAAATTAGAGAATAGTTCTTAAGACGATATTGCTAATGTTTAAGTACTTTAGTTATATCGACAAGTACTTATTTAATAAATTGAAGAGACAATCTTAATCACAAGAATAAATGCCAATGTGCTAACAATAGTTATCACAAATGTAATGAAGATGGAATTTACTCAATTAATCTCTTAGGAAAATTACCAATATGAGAGATATGGACCAAGAGAACTCAAAGTACTTATATAGATCTAATGCTCTTCCAATGGTGCACTAAACAAGAATCACTCAACCATGTACATTAAACACTTGATTGCATAGATATTCAACCAATGAGATTCTGGCTGATATTCTTACTTGATATTCTTCAACAACTTATCTCCAAGTTAAACTTTAGATGTCCAAAGATTGATTTATGATGTGTTTTGATTATATGGAAATAAATAAAACCATAGCATTAGCAATTATCCGATGAAGAAAATATATGCCAATGACAATTATCTCAAAGGAAGCAATTAGATTTTGAAAATTCTCTTAGTATACCTCAACAAGATACCAATGTTTGACTTGATATTTCCAAAGTGTTACAAGTAAAGGGCACAAAATTGCTTATTCACTCTAGATAGTGACACAACTAGGCCAATGTAAGATTATCTAAGAGAGTTATACCAAGGCTATCAAACGAAATCAAAATACCTCTTGTCCAATGCCTATAACCTTATTTGGCATGTGTTCAGAATTTCAAATGACACAAATGAATATCTTTAGGACAACTATAAACTAATTGTTTTTCAGAGATAAGGGAAAATCAAATGATTTTATGACAACAGAAAATTAACTTGTTTCCTCTCGAAATTTCTTATAATGCCAAAAGATACCACAGTCCTTATTTTCTTCTGATTTGAGTTTAATGCGCTTGAAAGAGAAGATCAACAGTGAAGAAAATTTATGCAAACTGATATATTTTAGACCCCAGAAATCCTTATGACAGTCATCAGAAATTCATGATAAAGTTAAGCAAATGATGCCCCAATGTGTTTAGGTGACCCCTTACTGTATTGAACAAATACCAACGCGTTTTATGCCACTTAGGAAAGCATTCAACCACTATTATAGGAAAATTATAAAGCTGTATCAAATGACAAAGAAAAGGTCTAGGAAATCAAACCAAAATAGAGCAATCATTCACAACCTCTTCTGCAAATGAATCGCCTGTAAGCACATAAAATAACTTTATTTCAAGTACCACTATCAATGTTAGCTTCAAAAAATTTTGCAAAGACAAATGAAGTGTGTTTAGGGTAGTGAATTAGAAGAAATGAGGAGGAGTAGTAAGGAATGATGGCATATATGAAGGAGTTGCAAAGAGGGATGGAGGATGTCACAAGGAAAGAGAGGCTTAGGAGAGGAAATGACAAGCAAAGGAGGGAGCCTTAGGGCCTGAAAGGAATTAAAGGAAGGGAAAAGGAGAAATGGGACCACGTGAGGGTTTGAAGAGGCTATGGAAAACCTGGTAGAGAGAAGGAGGGCTAAGTAAAGGGATATTTCAATCCAATAAGCCCCAAAAAATTCACAAAACCCTTTCTAAAATTTTGAATGTGTTTCATATTTAAAATTTATACTCAAATGGTCACAAAATATTTTTGAATATGGATGTTCTTTTCCAGATCTAGATATTTTAAGCTTGGGGGTGAAAATAGAGGGTGGATCTTGCCTTCTTAGGCCTATATCCACCTCTAGAAACCCTAAAAAAATTACAAGGCCTAAATCCCTTGAAACCCTTAAAAATATTCAGATATAGATTTTTAATCCAAGATTGAAAATGTGGGTTTTGTAGATCGGGGCCCAATAATGATCTAAATTATTTGAAGGCCCACAAAATCCTTTCCCAAATGAAAATGTTGCCCAAAAATCGAGAAAAAAACCCCCAAAACCCTTGTATTATGGTGAAAGGAATTAGATCTTCAAATAAAATTGCTTCTCCTCCAGATCAATGGGGATTTCACCTGTAAAGGAACTTTATGTACAAGATACTAGCGACTAAATCCTAGATCTAGACAACCCACGTTAGATTTATACAAGATATGTACAAAAGAAATTAGATCTATACAGGGGTTAGAAAATTATGTACAAAAATTATCATATATACAAAAATAATACACAGATCTACTGGATATGAGGAGTATGAGTACAACTCTGCTCCTAGATTAGTATAAACAAACTCTTCTTAGTAATATCTATCAAATTAAAACAGTATTGTTGGAGATAAATGAGCAAGATAATGGTTTTTAAACTTTAGGCCTTGATCAAGATCTCTACAAAACAATCGTCAGATAGACTTTAAACATTTTAATATAGTGGGATCTTGAGCCTCTGTACTTAGGAGTTGGCTAGTCCAACTGAAGACTTCCTCTTATGCCCAAGATTTGAATCTCGATTAGATCTCTGCACACTTATGAGTAAATTTTTAGCTTCAAAAGGGGCCAAATACACGTTAAAACACTCAATATATAGAGATAATTTCTAGATCTATTAGATTATAATGCTTTTATAAAACCCAATACCTAATGCAAGATACCTATAAAAATAGATAATTTGACTACTGGCAAATGAAGCGAATTTTTTTATAAAATTTAATTCAATAGAGCATTTAGGCACATGATTCAGAAAAATATTACCAGTAGATAGAAGAGGAACACCACCATTAATAAATCCCAAAGTATTTTCTATTAATTCGAGAAAAATATTTCAGTAACAGAGCTTGACTCAAAGCTTTCTAAAAAAAATTGTTATTTAGCAAGAAAATGACTCCTAATTTATAGATAAATTTTCCAAATGGCTAGTTGGATTGATCCCCATCAAAGTAATCTCAATTATTGATAAATATTTGATTATCTTTTGATCTCCACCATTGAAAATCTTTATTTTTGAGGAATTTTCGAATTTCTCTTTTAATCCATTTTTAATTAGCTCAAAATTAATTATTTTGAGTTAATTTCCTCAAAAAATTGACTTTAACTTAACCACCAAAGCCCAAGTGTCCAAATTTTCTTGAAATTTTCAATATTGTTAGGCCCGTATACTACTAGTGTAACCCCTTATTGTTATTAGTACAACCCCCTTATTATATTGTTGTACCCATGTAGTCCCCATATTGTTACTATTGTGCCCCATAGAAGCCCATTATTGTTATTATTGTTCCCTTACATTATTATTGTTATGTCGACTCTGATTATATTATGACTCCTTAGACTCCTATATATAGAAAGGAGGTCTTGTCATTTGTATCATCAAAGAATCATTCATTTGTGTAATGTAAAGGAGTTTTCTCCCTCGAAGAGGCTGAATTCTAAGGCGTTGATCTATCTTTTCTATCTTTTTGTGAGCTGGTTTCATAACAAATATTCCCTTGGTAGGGGACCTCCAAAAATTAATTTCTTTAGAACCCACAAATTTTTCCACTTGAAAAAATTAATTTCTCTAGGATTTTAATTTTGACTCTAATTAATTAAATTTCTGGCTTAGGATTTTAATTTATTTTTGCCAGAAAAATTAATTAATTGACACTTGAGGGGATTAATAATTTTTTGACCTTCTAATATTTTAGCCATGGTGTCTAAGTATGCGGGACCATGTACCAAAATATTGTTTTACATCAAGATATTACAATTTCAACCCTCAATGGGGGAGCACATGTTCATTAGAGACCCTCAATTTATTACCCAATTCCGCAACTCAATATGATTTAGTGTACCAAGTGATTTGTAATAAAATAATTTAGCCAGTTAGCTTAAATTATTCCCAAATCACTTTTACAAAAGACTTGACTAGAACAATAAGACTCACCTATTATCTTGATGACAAATTCCCCCCTAGCTTTGGGGTGAGGTTGGACAGAAAAACTTTTCCGATCATCCGTGTTTAGAAACATAGATGAATCAGTGAGACGAAAAACCTCTTAGGATGAAAATCATTGCCAAAATAATAGGATTACCTAGGTTGTTACATACATATATGGTCTTACTAGGATAATTTACATTACAAACATTGTATAAGGGGTTTACAACTTTGATAGGTTGATGACTGATGATGGTGAATCTAGGATGATCTGAATGCTCGAACATGATGAAATCCATTTGCAAAAAAGTGTACTGCTATAGGGTAGTTGATATAGAGTGGTCAACAAGGGTCATCAAGGAAAAGGATCACATAAGAATTCAAGCCTACTATCTTCAAGAACAATGTCTAACTCAATGAAGGGAGAAAACAATTTAGAATGAGCATCCAATTATAGGGCCTTGTTGGCTTAGGGGGTCTTGACCCAGGTTTAGAGTTAGCTGCGCCAACCAACAAAACCCTACACTACTGGCCCTTTTGGAAACAACCTGTGTAGCATAGGCTGCAGTCTCACCCGAAGTAGTATGGGGGGATGCAAGAACCAAGTTTCTACATCCAGAGACTAGTGTGACGTCTCCCAACGCCTCAAATCTGCCTTCATGTAGATCGATAAAATCTTAGGGCACGTTGTTGTAACTCTGTTAAAATAGCCTTCAGACCTTCGCGAAGGTCTACGATTAGTACTTGTGGACCTTTAACAATCAATTTACCTACTTACACACATTAGAGAGTGGTCTTAAATTAGGGTTTGTGAAAGTATTTAAACATGCATTGCGTACATTATTAAGACTTATTCAAGCGAATTGTATAACATTCAATCAATATTTTATAAAAAAAAAATCATCGACAACATATAACATTACATAGATAAACAACAATACTCATGAATTCTTCAAAAAAATTGTCTTTATTGATCTTCAAGTCAAGGTTACATACTCAAAACTGCCCTGCGCACATAGCTGCAGGGATCCGCGCACTCAACTGCAGACTCTACCTAGCCTTCTGCACACTCAGCTGCAGAGCCTTTCTTCTTCTTTCTTACCCGCTTCTTCTTACTTCTTCATCTTTGTTCTGTCTTAGACTCTATAAGACACACTTATTTATAGTCTTTTTCATACAATGCAATGGTCCGTGGACCATGGGTGAATCTAAAAAACGACTCAAAACTTATCCAAAACAAGGGGATAAGCCTCTTGACTCCTCTTCATCTATGCATTTCGCATCCACAAATCGTGGATACTCTACATTATTTACAAAATTGTACCAAAATTTGGGTTATAATTACCCTAAACTAACCCAGGGGACCCTATCCCAACAGGTCCCCAACACAAAGATTGTGACTCACCCTTAAGTCACTTTGCTAGGACCACGATCTTACTGCGGAGATCCCCCAGCTCCACTTAGATCACTGCAGCTTCAACAGCACTTTGCGTTGCTTCCTGTTGAACCTCCTCGATCAGTTTTTAGTGGCTCATCCCTCTCCTTCCAACCTCATCATTTATTGTGTCTATTGCAGACCTTTAAGCTTATCCTAAATGGAAGTCGTGACTTGATAAGCCTCCTCCAAACAATGTTGTAGCCTGTCCTTTAGCGAGGCCTCCTTCCGCTATGCTTCCTCAATATGTGCCAATAACTGTTTTCCTCCCTGTAACTTGACAAGGCACTGCGTTGGTGCTAAGGTGTGTACAATCGCCCTGAACTCATCATATTGGCGCTACCTCTCCCTTACTTCTGCATTCAATGTCTGCAGGTTCGGGTCCTCCTATAGATTGGTCAATAGCTCCATAGCTTTATCAAATAGCGTCACACATTCCATGACTATAGCATCCAAGGTAGCCATGCCTTCCTTTATTGCAACTTCGTTTTTCTCCCGAACCTCAGGCGAGTTGTGGGCTACAAATTTAACTGTAGCTCTGCAATCTTCATGTTGAACTCGAAAGTGACTCATCCAACTTCTGCTTTAGCACCACACACATCAACGGCTAATTTTCTGATTTTGGCTTCTGGTTATGCATCCTCCGGGATGTGAAGCTCAGGCATTGTCTTACATGCCTCTGCTACTACTGACTCCAGATGGAAACTATGTGCCTGTAGCGCCTCCTTTTCCTTTAGAGCCTACATCTTTTCGGTGAACAATTGTTGATTATTAAATTTAATTTCACTGAAAGCAGTGAGTGCTTGTTGCTCTCTGATCTTGAGCTCTTCCACGACTCCCTGTAGTAATGCATTTAGATATTCAAGGGATAGTGCAGCAAGGCTCAGTCCCACATTTGTAACTTTGTGAAGTAGTGTGTGTTGTTCATCTGTATCAGTGCGGACTGAACCTTTAGGCAAGGGGAAGACTCACATCTTACAGCCATGCCATCTATGCAACTGTACTTTTTCCCCGTGCTAAAATTCCTTGTTCATCGCTCGCTTTCCTGAAATATTTGTGGATTCTGGTTGCTTGGAGCTGCAATTCACATAGATCCTTCTGAATGCCCCCAATGTTTGCATGTATTTCTACTCAAACTATTGCAGCACTTATGTGGCGGTGTCCCGAATTTTATCACTGATCTCATCGAGATCACCTTCTCTTAATACCATGGGATCGACCCATGTTCTATCATATTTCTACTTCTTTCACGTTCCTCCCTGCTGCTTCATGCCACATCTTTTCAAAATAAATGGGGTTCTCTTCCCCTCATCACCTCCATCGCCTTATCCTCAAATCTCTTCTTCCCCCATCTCCAGTGAAGGTGACTTGTCACCTTTCTATGACTCGCGATGTTCTTCTTCCACCTGCTCCTTAGCAGCGCTTTCTTGCTCCACACAAGCCTTTTCTGCGGCTTCCTTCCTTTCCTATTCTGCCAGGGTACGGCATCCTTCTTAATGGCCTCCTTTTTTTTATGCACAACAGAACTTTCTGCACCCGTGCTTGGTCCAACAACTAATTCTGACGAGGCACACCACTCTGTAGGCCATTTCGATACAATCTCCTACACATCTATTTCTGACACCAAATAGGGAAACTGGTGCCATTTCTACTCTGGATCCTTCCGCGCTTGGATATAGACTTTGTGGAAGTCAACCTTGAATTCTGCGTAGGTTGAAAACTGCGTGAAAAAGGTTGGGGACAACCTTGGATGCTGAGTGATGGCCATACAGAGATCCATTTCCATAAGAACCCAAAATATCTTCGTCTCTGCAATCCACGTGGCATCCTTTGTAGACCATAAGGAAGTGAATTGTGCTGCCTCTAGCAATCCTTCCTCGAGCAAAGGAAATTGGCTATCCTCTGGCAATTTCCATGCAATGAACACAATTGACAGCAACAACCAAGCGTAGTGGAACGACTTGATTTCGTCATGGGCTTCACGGTAGTTCGCTAAGAACTCTTGACATAGGCATCTTGCCCATTTAAATTGAATTCCTTTTGCGCACTATGCAACTAGGGAAACTACTAGCACTGGAACTTCATCCGCGTGACATTTTCATATCACCTTCCTTGCTAAAATCTGGGCAGCCAATTGAACTTCCTGGTATGTTATGGAAATAATGGAACACCCTCGTGATTTCTTGAGGAGGTCATAATCCCTCTTCATCCTTTCTATAAGGTATGTATCCCCAGTTTTTCCAGCAAACTCCATAGCTGGTTTCATGCCTTTATAAGGTAGGTGCATGATTCTGTGAATTAGCATGTCTGTAATGGGGATAGGCCCTCCTAGCCATAAACACCCATCGTGCACCAATGTGAGCAATTGGCGCACACATATCGTATTAATTGGGGTGCGGTGATAATGTGGCACCCATAGTAGATTGAGCAACATAGATTGCTTGACACCACGGACCCATTCCTCTGTTTCCAATGCTGTAATACATGTTTCTTCATAATAGAGGAAAAATCTGACGGAGGAAAAATCCTATTAAATATGGGTTAATTCCTCATTGAACAACGCAAGGAAGTAGGAGATTGGAAGGTGTTGAAGCCCCGAAAATTGGGTCGACAACAAGGGGGATACCCACCCGGTCCAGACCTTGGTTGGCAGCTCCTTATCCGTTTGGTATAGCGGGTCCGACTGGGGATAATGGGACCATTTTCCCAATCTAAGGGTGTGTGTGTGCAGAATTGGATGTTGCTGATCTAAGAATACTTAAAGCTAATCTATTTCAAACTTTTAAACTAACTTTACGCTATTGTAATCTAATGAAAAACAGCACATCTAATCTATGCTAACCCGGGGTGTATTTCTTCTATTATGTGATCTAAAGAGATTTCAAACAATAACTGGTAATAAAGATCATTCAGCTATCATAAGAATAGAAATCAATTAAGATGAACTACTTTGCATAAAAAGTTAGGCAAAACAGTTGTGAATAGCATATCGCATAATAAGTTATTCATATATCAGACATAAATAAATGGCTCCACCATACAAAAGTGCCAAATGGTAACTCACACATTCATGCAATAACATATAAACAACTAAAACTGTATATCACTTTAAGAATATAAGCAGAAATGGTCAAGAGATAAAAGTACCATTTATGACTGATCCTACTCATAAGCTTCAAGCAACAATGATTTATCTCTCCTTGCTCTAACATCTACTAAGAGTACAGAAGTGCAACATCAGTAGAAGATATAAAATGCAAACATTAATAAACCTTGATCCATCCATTCATCAAAACCCCCTCCGAGGGTGCAAAAGTGCATGTTCTGAGGACAAGTTTTTGACAAATTTCTGGACCTTTCTCCAAATGCATGAGAAGGGTTTAAATACTGCTAACTAATTAACTTAATTACATAAATTTAGGATACGGTTTAAATGACCGCCCTTCTTCTAAAGCAAAACTATTTCTAAAAACTGAATCTAATTCCTAACTATTTCTGCATTTGCTCCTTAAATGTTGTGAGCATTCAACATTCGCCTGGGAAGAGTCGGCTGGTTGCCTTCTGCTTTTGTTTGAGTTATGCAAACAGAAATGGCAAGCGCTGGCACCACTTTTTAGTACACTAGAAGATATTTTTGAGAATTATCTTCTGGTTGGGTGAATTTACTGCGTATATACTTGGCAACAACCCAAATTTCCCTCAAACTGCTTCTGCTTTTGCTATTTCAGTTTCCAGACTTGCGAATGACTAAGCAAGTTAGGGACTTTGCTTTCTGAACAATTTTCTTAGCGATGCGCGATTAGCGCCATTGAAAACTACCTCTGTTCTTTGATCCGAGCTTTTCTGGTGCGTTTTCTTTCTTTAGCGCCTTTTTCCTTTACCGGGTAGAAGTTTCAGGATTTTTTGTAAACATGTTGCTTTTGCGGGCTTTCTGACCCTAAATGTTGAATCACCTATCGACCTCAGCATCTGTTGAGTGATACTCTGGAATCTGTGGTTCTGTTGCATGCGGCATCCGTTCATGAAGGCATCTCTTCTCTATTCTCTGAGCATTGACGCTTTCCCCTTTTCCTTAGATGTTTCCTGCTCATTGTTTCATATTGTTTCCTGTTTTTCATTCCTGCAGTTCATGCAAAGGAAAAGAGTAATGATAATAAATACTGATACGAAAGCTCTAACCTCTATAAATGTATAAAATCATGACACCCATCGTGAACTGACTCTTTGAAAAACACAAAACTGTCCTTCACTGACACTTTGGCATATGTTCATTAATTTCCTTTAAGGTGCGTGCCTAATTTTGGTTTATAGACAGCTTTTCTATAATGTTGAGCCGAGGAAATTTGCGATGGGCGATAGCAGCATCGCGTTATCGCATTACCTAGATGTGTCATCGCAAATTTTTTCAGATCGGATTATCGCAGATCGCGTTTATCGCAGATCGCAGATATCGCAAGATCGCAGCATCGCGGATCGCATGAGTCATTAAATCATTGTGTGCTGCTTATACGATATTGCAATATGCGACGTCGCACATCGGCCGTTGGGTATTTCTTAAGATTTTCATTTAAGAGTGCTTCTTAATGTGTGCGATGCGATGAATTTCGCGTCGCTTCTTCGCAGTTTTTATTATGCTCATAAGGGGGTGTTTTATCTTCTCCACGCGATGCGACATAATTTCAAGGAGTAGAATACAAAAAGTTTTATAAAATGTTTTTTGAATTTTTTTATTAAGGGTCCCCATTTTCTTAGTGTTATTGCTAATACTAAACAAAGAGGGGGGTTGTTGGTGGCCACAACAATGGCGATTCACTTGGAAGAACCAGTTATCTCTGCTTTTCTATTGAATTTTTCTAAACTTTCAAAATAGAAAAATTTTCATAAATCTAAGCTTTGTTATGGACAGATAGAGTACATTATGCCTTATCCTATCAATGATATTTTGTTTCAACCTTTTTCTATTCTAATTGTTTGCTTCCTCAGGCTTGTTCTTGTACTTATATCAGCCACTACTTGGTATTTTTAAAGATGAAATAAAGTCTTCTCTGTGTGCTGGCTATAAAATATGCTCATTTGTCACAGGTAGAGCCTCTGCTACTAGCAGGCGTCCATAGCCTCGATAGGGTTACCTGTTACCTAGCAATGATCCTTGATCCTTTATCCTGCTTAAGGTTATCTACAACTTTTCAAAGAAAAACCCATTTTGACACTTTTTCCCTTTTTTTATTCTCAAAGAACAATGTCTTGGTTTGGTAGCCAAAATTATGACACAGTCATTCACTTGATTTACACTTTTGCTGAACAAGCTGGCTTGTGATGAGACCCCTTGTCTTTTGATTGCAACAATCTTGAGTCGTTGCCCTGTTTTGGTGGACAGTATTGGCAAAGTCAGCAAGTTATAATATCTGTGATCATGATAAGTTGGCTCGTGATGAGACCTCTTATTCTTTGAGATATAGTGTTTCTCGGATTGTTCCTCTGAATGCTGCGATTTTCTTTAGTGGGGAGGAAGTCATTGTTTTTCCTTAAGAAAGCTCTGGACAACAATAATAGAGTTTGAAAACAGCAGTCTTACAGAGAAGCCTTATTTTGCTATTGATACCTTTCATTGTGCTGATATAAAACAATTCCTTCGCTAAAGGTTGCTTTCATCAAATTTTTTGAAGTTGAAACTAGCATCATATCTAGGCTAAAGTTTTTAACTGTATCTGTCAATAATAAAAATCAGATTTTCAAAAAAAAAAAAAATTGCTACTTATACAAGCGAAAGCTCAAAATCTGAAAGAGAATTGGTGTCTTTTCCACGAATACCTGTAGTAACCACTCCCAACTGGTTTTATTATGAAAAAGAAAAGAAAAACTATTCTACAAAATAGAAGAATAATCTTCTATGGAAAATATATTTTAAGGATTTGTCCATTAACAGGCAAAGAATCCCTTCTACCTACTAAATCCTGCAACACAAACGTTGATGGACCTATGACTTCAACAATCTGAAAAGGACCAAGCCACATCTTTTGAAATTTAGTATGTTTGCCCTTTTCTTCATGAGCCTTATCCCATTTCAAAACTAAATCTCCCATCTGAAAACTTTTTCTGGTCATTATGCTTGAATCAAAAGAGGATTTTATTAGTGCTTGGTGATGAGCATGGGTTTTCTTAGCTTGTTCTCGTTGTTCTTCTAATTTAATTATTTCCATTTGTCTTAGTTGTATGGAGGAAGTAGATACTTCATCGATGTATTGTACTAAAGACAAAGAGGGGATGACTAAGTGAGTTGGAAGAATCACTTCTTTCCCATAAACTAAATTAAAGGAAGAAGTGCCGATTGAAGCTTTCTTCGTTATTCTATCTGCCCATAAAGCATTTACCAAAGCTTTGTGCCAATTCTTTTGGTTCTGGTCAACTGTTCTTTTAATAATCATGATTAGGTTTTTATTTGTTGACTCAGCTAACCCATTACCTTGCGGATAGTAGTTGGCCGAATATTTCAGTTTGAACCCTCTTTTAAGTGCAAACTCAGTCATTGCATTTCTAGAAAAGTATGATGCATTATCAAACATTAAAGCCGTTGGCAATCCAAACCTAGTGATTATAAATTGATCTATGAATTCAATAATATTTTCAGAATTGGCTGTCTTGAGAGGAACTGCTTCTACAGATTTAGTAAAATAATCTGTTGCCGTGAGGATGTATCTATGCTACTTAGAAGAGTGAGGAACGATCTCACCTATTATGTCCAAGCCCCACTGACTGAATGGTTGCTTGATGTTTACCGGCTATAGTGGCAGGGACGGCTTCTTTTGTCTTCCAGCAGTTGTTTGGCAGACTTGACATTTCCTTACGTAACTATGTGAGTCTTTGAACAACGTAGGCCAGTAATATCCTACACGTAAGATCTTATGTGCAGTAGCATCTCCAGCATAGTGTCCACCTGCTGGTCCGTCATGGAGTTCCTGCAAAAAATTTTCAGCTTCAGTTTTCTCAAGACATCTAAGAAGAACAGAATCAGAATTCTTTCTAAAAAGAACATCATTTATGAGCTGATATTATTTAGCTTTCAATCTCAGAGCTCTTTTCTTAGTGTGATCTAGGTGTGATGGAGCATATCCATTCCTAAGATAATAAATGATGTCAGCATATAATGATTCTGCATCGTTTAGGCTTACCTCATACAGTTGTACCTGTTCAGATGAATTTTCAGAAATTTGCGATGCTCCGGCCAACATTTTGCAGAAGCCTTGACCTCTTATAATGCTTGCTGGCTTGATCTCAAGGTCGTATTCCTGTAAAGCAGTGATCCAATTTGCTCTTTTCTCACCCACATCCTTCTGTACTAGAAGATTTCTTACCGCTGGAAATGGTACTATGACCTTAGTATGGGTTTTAAGTAAGAAGGGTCTGAAATATTTGACTGCTTTGAAAATAGCATATGCATGTTTCTCCACGTCTGAATAATTGAGTTCAGCACCTTGTAAATTCGAGCTAAAAAATGCGATTGGAGCTTCCGCTTTTTCTTGATTTGCTTGAGTTAGAATCGCAGCGTATGATTTCTTTGAGGCAAATGTGTATAAGATAAAAGATTCTGAAAAATTCGGGGTTGCTAAAGATGGAGCATTAATGATAGCTTGTTTGATCAGGTTGAATGCTTCATGTTCATCTTGACCCCATTTAAAATTTGAATTCTTTTTAATCATGGTTTGCAAAGGAGACACAATTCGTGAAAAATCTGGGACAAATCTCTTTACAAAATTGATTTGACCAAGGAAAGATTGCATGGCTTTTTTATTATGAGGTAGGGATATTTCAAAAATTTCTTTGATTCTGTCAGGCTCGATGTGAATACCAGATTTTGACACTATGAATCCTAGAAGTTTCCCTTCACTTAGTGCGAAAAAAGATTTCTTTGGGTTAAGTGAAATCCCATACCTTAAACATCGTTGAAAGATCTGTTTTAAGTCTCTGAGATGGTCGCTTCGCTTCTTGGAGTACACTGTTATATCATCCAAATAAATTACTACGGATTTATTGACTAATCCCTTGAATGCAATGTCCATGGCTCTCTGAAATGTAGCACCGGCATTGATCAAACCAAATGGCATCTTCCGATATGCGTATGTGCCCCATTTAGTTCTGAATGTGGTTTTCAACTGATCATCGGGATGTACCAGCACTTGATTATATCCTGAAAATCCATCCAAGAAAGACATCAGTTCTGAGCCTGCTACTGCCTGTAATATCTGCTCCATAGGTGGTAGAGGAAAATTGTCTTTTAGACAGGCTTTGTTGAGATTCCGAAAATCGATGCAGATTCTAATATCTCCGTTTTTCTTTCTAACGGGTACCATATTGGAGACCCATTTGGAATGTCTAACGGGGAAAATTATTCTGGCTTTTAACAACTTATTTAGCTCGGTTTTTATCTGATTTTCTAAATTGGGGTGGATCTTTCTCAGTTTCTGTTGGACAGGCCTTTTGTTGTCAATCATAGGGATAGTGTGCTGAAAGATAGAAGTGTCGTACGTCTTCAGCTCATCGTAATTCCAGGCAAAGACATTTTTATATTGTCTCAAAAGACGAATATACGCTAGTTTTTCTTCAGGGGCTAAGCCGATGCCTAGATTAATGTTTTGTGGTTTATCATCGGTTCCTAGGTTTACCAATTCGTAGTTCAGAGTTGAACTGTAGAGCTTTGAATTGGCAGACCTTTTGAACCGATTTTTCAAATCGTATAAGTCTTCTAACTTAACCACCGATTTAGGTATAGCATTATCAGTGCCATTTTGTTGTATTTGTCGATCGTGATGGTCTTCGTCAATTATCTGATTGGAGTAGGATCCTTCGGAAGTAAGAAAATTTACAATATCGGGATCGTCATTGAATACTCTCCAATTTGTAATGTTGTCAGGGATGGATGGTCTAAAGATTAATTCTATTGAGAATCTATCTGGACTAAACTCTTCGGAGGGAATAAGCCTAGAGGCTACGTTAGCCAAAAGGTCTGCGCTTGTGTTTTGGAGTCTCGGGATTGAAGAAATATTGAATGCTATGAAATGCTCAGTCAGATCTTGCACCAAAGATTGATAGTGTTTTAAATGACTTGATAGGCAATGAATAGTGTTACATACCTGTTTGACAACAATCTCAGAGTCTCCGAAGACTTGAAGATACTTGACGTTCAACCTGATTGCTTTGTATAGGCCTTGCACCAAGGCCTCATATTCTGCTGTATTGTTTGTGCAATCGAATTCGAGTCTGCACGTAAGCATGGTTTTATTTCCTTCTGGACTAATCAGAACGCATCCTGCTCCTGCTCCTTCGTTAGATTTAGAGCCATCAAAATATAATTTCCAAAACAAAGATGTATTTATAGGTTTATCTACAAAATTAACACACTTTGAATTATCAGTTTGGGAAAAAATTTCGACTTGGGACAAAACTGAATTTTCTAAGTAAGGTGATGTATGAGCATTGAAATTGTCGAGAAAAGAATCTACCGAGTAATTGCCTATGATACTGTTGTTATATGCTACTGCTTCATTTTTTCCCTCCAATTCCGTTACTATGTACTTCTGGTGTAAATCTCGTTCAACCTTTATTTGATTCGGTTTACCATTGTAGGGTAACCACATGTGTGACTAGTCGTTTGAAAAGTATCCATGGAGTTTCTCGGACCAATCCCTGCTAAGAATCAAGCCATAGAATTCTGGGATATCAGCCACTAGAATGTCAATAACCTGTTGGATGACAATCTTATGGTTACTTGATTAAGTTCACCAATCACTTCGACTTGAGATCTATCAAGCTGAACTATGCACACTGCAGATTTTTGTGGTTGAACATTTAACTTGGCACATATTGATCTGGGTAAAATATTCGTTGAAGCACCAGAATCTACCAAACAATAGTGCACTTTTTTATTGAAAATTTCATAAGTGAGAAAGAACGGGGGAGTGTGAGACCTTGATCTTCCTCCAATCAAGGTGATGTCATTAGGATCAATCTTATTAATCGTGTTGGTTGGAGGTTTTCCCATGTTGTGGGAAGCTACAGCTGTAGGCAAAGATGTAATAGGCACGGCATGTAATTCTTTCATCATTATCTTGTGTTGATGTTTCAATTTTCTCAATTCGTAAAGGGTAATATTAGCCCTAGTCTTTTTCATGTCGTCAATAATATTGTATTCCATTTCATCCGAAACTATTAGTGTTTTTGATGGAGTTGTTTGATCTGATTGGACCGGGCTAGGTTGAGCCACTTTAGTGGTCGTTTTTTTTGTTGCGACTTTATCTTTTGCTGTAGAGCTTGTGCTCTTCTGCTTAGGGGTAGTTTGGGGGGGATCAAGTTGATTTTTGCTTCGTGTGCTAACCGGAAATGCTTCTTGATCTTCTTCTTGTGGGAGGATGAAATCCCACATTCCTTGTAATTCCACAACTTCTTCGTCATCAGTCTGCCCTTCAGTGGTATTCTCTTCTTCTTCCTCTTCTTCGGATTCGACATTTGAAATAGCGTTGGGTGGTTTCACATCCATCGAAGGACCTCTTTTAAAAGCTCTGTAGGGCTTTTTCGAAGAAGTTTCTGCTACTTGTTTTTTTATGTCAATCATCTCATTGGACATGGTCTTTAATACTTTTTGCAATCCTTCCAAATCGAAAGGGTCTTTCGTTTGTTTCTTCTTGGAGTCTTCCTTGAAGGTGACTTTTTTAGACTTGCGTTCCTCTATCGCAGATCTCTTTTCCAGGGCTATTACGCGTTTCTCTACTGCTATCGCCTCTGTCAAGTTTTCAACTAAGGTTGTTTTATTTGCCCTATCCATGAAGATTGCTAAGTTTGATGGTAAGGCCATAATATACCATTCACATCGTACTTCTTCACTGGGTTGGGAAGTAGTGGGAATTTTGTTGAGGATCTTGTTGAACTGTAAATTGAAATCTTTGATGGGTTCTCTAGCCTCGGCTTTAAGATTGGATAGGTCATTGATTAACGTTATCGTTGATCTGTCATCACCAAACTTGGTAAGGAATTGACTTTGGAAAAAGTCCCAACTTGTGACAGACCCGGAGGGTAATGAAAAGTACCATGACCCGGCTGTTCCTTGCATTATATAGGGAAAAAGCCGAACAAAAGCATCTTCGTTAGTAACTCCGATGAGATTGACAGAAAGCATGAAATTGTTTATGTGTTCTTCAGCTAGCATGCCTACTTCTGGATTGAATTTGGGTAGCCATTTCTCAGGATGGGCCAGTATTTGACTCAAGGGTGGAGGCATTAAGACTGCCCCAGGATTATTCCATGGAGACTGGGCCATTGTTGAGTTGCTAGTGAATGAAAGTGCAGAAGATGATCCCTGTGGCTGGGAAGATGAAGATACTATGATCGTAGATGATTGAAGAGGGGTTGTGGGAGTTCCAATAAGCGGATGGATGATGGTTTGGAATGAAGATGTGGGTGGTTGACTTCGCGGTGAGGGAGTTGAAATGGAGGATGTAGATGAAAGAGTCTCACTGTCAGACTCTTGTGGTGTTTTCCTCGCTCTTTTCCTGGTGGGGAGAGGCAATTCAGTTGGCTGGATGCCAAATTTTTCACTCTTTAATCTGGTCAGGGGATGAGCAGGATTGTACTGCGAAGTCACGCTGCTTTGAGATTTATTAGACCTCTGAGTAGAAATGGAAAATCCCTGGAGTTTGTGAATCAGAGTTTGAACTTCAGGGGGTTCAATGGTAGATTGGTCTAAAATATTAGGGTGTGTAGCAGCGGTTAATACTCGAGCGACTTCTAACTCTGGATTTAAATGTACTAGGGAAGTCAGGGGAGTTGATGAAGGCGATTTACTCTCAGAATGGTATTTAGATTTTGATTTAGGTGCCATTCATAGTTCGGGCCCTCCTTCTAGCGCCAGATATGTTGAAGCCCTGAAAATCGGGTCGACAACAAGGGGGATACCCACCCGGTCTGGACCTTGGTTGGCAACTCCTTATCCGTTTGGTATAGCGGGTCCGACTGGGGATAATGGGACCAGTTTCCCAATCTAAGGGTGTGTGTGTGTAGAATTGGATGTTGCTGATCTAAGAATACTTAAAGCTAATCTAATTCAAACTTTTAAACTAACTTTACGCTATTGTAATCTAATGAAAAACAGCACATCTAATCTATGCTAACCCGAGGTGTATTTCTTCTATTATGCGATCTAAAGAGATTTCAAACAATAACTGGTAATAAAGATCATTCAGCTATCATAAGAATAGAAATCAATTAAGATGAACTACTTTGCATAAAAAGTTAGGCAAAACAGTTGTGAACAGCATATCGCATAATAAGTTATTCATATATCAGACATAAATAAATGGCTCCACCGTACAAAAGTGCCAAATGGTAACTCACACATTCATGCAATAACATATAAACAACTAAAACTGTATATCACTTTAAGAATATAAGCAGAAATGGTCAAGAGATAAAAGTACCATTTATGACTGATCCTACTCATAAGCTTCAAGCAACAATGATTTATCTCTCCTTGCTCTAACATCTACTAAGAGTACAGAAGTGCAACATCAGTAGCAGATATCAAATGCAAACATTAATAAATCTTGATCCATCCATTCATCAAAACCCCCTCCGAGGGTGAAAAAGTGCATGTTTTGAGGACAAGTTTTTGACAAATTTCTGGACCTTTCTCCAAATGCATGAGAAGGGTTTAAATACTGCTAACTAATTAACTTAATTACATAAATTTAGGATACGGTTTAAATGACCGCCCTTCTTCTAAAGAAAAACTATTTCTAAAAACTGAATCTAATTCCTAACTATTTCTGCATTTGCTCCTTAAATGTTGCGAGCATTCAACATTCGCCTGGGAAGAGTCGGCTGGTTGCCTTCTGCTTTTGTTTGAGTTATGCAAACAGAAATGGCAAGTGCTGGCACCACTTTTTAGTACACTAGAAGATATTTTTGAGAATTATCTTCTGGTTGGGCGAATTTACTGCGTATATACTTGGCAACAACCCAAATTTCCCTCAAACTGCTTCTGCTTTTGCTATTTCAGTTTCCAGACTTGCGAATGACTAAGCAAGTTAGGGACTTTGCTTTCTGAACAATTTTCTTAGCGATGCGCGATTAGCGCTAGGCGCTAATCGCGCATTGAAAACTGCCTCTGTTCTTTGATCCGAGCTTTTCTGGTGCATTTTCTTTCTTTAGCGCCTTTTTCCTTTACCGGGTAGAAGTTTCAGGATTTTTTGTAAACATGCTGCTTTTGTGAGCTTTCTGACCCTGAATGTTGAATCACCTATCGACCTCAGCATCTGTTGAGTGATACTCTGGAATCTGTGGTTCTGTTGCATGCAGCATCCATTCATGAAGGCATCTCTTCTCTATTCTCCGAGCATTGACGCTTTCCCCTTTTCCTTAGATGTTTCTTGCTCATGGCTTCATATTGTTTCCTGTTTTTCATTCCTGCAGTTCACGCAAAGGAAAAGAGTAATGATAATAAATACTGATACGAAAGCTCTAACCTCTATGAATGTATAAAATCATGACACCCATCATGAACTGACTCTTCGAAAAACACAAAACTGTCCTTCACTGACACTTTGGCATATGTTCATTAATTTCCTTTAAGGCGCGCGCCTAATTTTGGTTTATAGACAGCTTTTCTAGAATGTTGAGCCGAGGAAATTTGCGATGGGCGATAGCAGCATCGCGTTATCGCATTACCTAGATGTGTCATCGCAAATTTTTTCAGATCGGATTATCGCAGATCGCGTTTATCGCAGATCGCAGATATCGCAAGATCGCAGCATCGCCGATCGCATGAGTCATTAAATCATTGTGTGCTACTTATACGATATTGTGATATGCGACGTCGCACATCGGCCGTCGGGGATCTCTTAAGATTTTCATTTAAGAGTGCTTCTTAATGTGTGCGATGCAATGAATTTCGCGTCGCTTCTTCGCAGTTTTTATTATGCTCATAAGGGGGTGTTTTATCTTCTCCACGCGATGCGACATAATTTCAAGGAGTAGAATACAAAAAGTTTTATAAAATGTTTTTTGAATTTTTTTTATTAAGGGTCCCCATTTGCTTAGTGTTATTGCTAATACTAAACAAAGAGGGGGGTTGTTGGTGGCCACAACAGAAGGCTAGGAAATTGGTTAAGTGTTGGCTAGAGTCGGCCTAGGAAGCTATGAGACAGATATAGATAGTGCAGAGGTTGCTCAGGCTTAAGAAAAGCATTGTAATCTTCTCATATTATTCCGACTAATGCAATATATAGATAATAGTGGTTTTTAGTTGTGGATCTCCCCAGGAAATATATGTGTATGTGTGTTGAATCTTGTCTCATGTTTATGTTGTGATTTTGTGATCGATTAATTGCTTTCCGTTGATGGGTAGAGTAGATTCAATTATTTGTTTTTAGAGAATTACATAAGAAAATTAATTCTACAAGGAATATCTACATGGTATCAGAGCTAGATTTGTAGACATCTCTACATGGTATTAGAGCTAGATTTGTAGAGATATATACATAGTATTAAAGAATAAATCACTCTATAAGAGAAGAATTTGAATTTTTCCATGTAGATTGGTGGAGCTCTAGTTCAGGGCCGATCCAGAAGACCCTATGTGCAGACTTCTTAATGGAGCTAGAAGGTGGCTAGTGGGAAGATCAGTGAGCCAATGTTTAGTGACACAAAAAGGAGTTGTGATCATTGAAATTGTTAGATTGAGGAGCAGAGATATTTCCCACAAGGAGATCGAGACTCAGAGGGAGTCTAGTTTTAGAGGGAGCATCCCTATGGAAGCTAATACTTTAGGATCTAGGGAGATCAGACTCATTATTGCAGTAGTTGTAGGAGTCGTGCGAATGCAGTGGTAGAGAATTAGCAATAACAATATGAGTAGATCATATTTATCTCATGCATGCAAAGTCTTTAGGAGAAAGGAAAAGAATAGAGATTTGGAGGTTAAGAGGGATCATGTTATACCTCTCAACATGCAACCTCATAAGAGAAGCAAAGAGGAGACAGTTTAGAAACATCCACTTAAGCAGAGACCTCTAGTAGGGGGGGAATTTTGATCCAAGTAAGTAGATGGAGCACATGGAGCCATACCTCCAAGTGAGAGGTGGGGCGATGTGAAGCAATAGTCCCAAGAGTGCATATATTTGGGTAAGATCCATTATGGTTTTTTTTGTCTCATGAATCATTACCTTGCTATGGGGCCCCACAGTATTCAGTAGCAAGAAGATATGTGTCAGTCAAATATTGAGGAGTGTAGAGAAGTGTTAACAAGAGAGCAGGAAGGCTCAGCCGTAGAGTCAACAAAATCACATTTTTTCCTAGTAGAAAGTTGGAGACATAATTGATTCAATTTATTTTGTTTGGATGTTTTTGGTTGCAGATGTTGCAATAAAAACAATAACAGTGACAAGAGTTTCATGCAGAACATACAAAAGGTATTAGATTGGGATAGATGTGAAGCCCTTTCTTGTTGAGAGGGAGCATTGAAAACTGCAACAAGAAATGTTGAAAATAACATCAAGAAAGATTTTGATTTAATTTTTTCATTGAATTAAATTAGGAATAGAAATGTAATTCCACATCTCATGACAACTTGTATTATTTAACTAAGTTAATTTGACTTAGTTGGCTCAGTTAATTCGATTTAAGGGTTTAACTAGAGTCATGTAGAGTGTCTCCGACATAATAGGAGCCCTGGTTGAGTTTATTTTGAGTTGTAATTAATTGATTCAGTCTAACTAAGTTAAATTCAGTTAAACTAGTTCCAATTGATGGAGGAACTAGTGGGAGGTCTAGTAGTGTGGTGTTGCCTGTAGTCGAGTGTGGAGCTACCTGAAGTGTAGTGTGGTGCTTCCTGAAGTGCAGTGTGGTGTTGTTTGTAGTGATCCACCAGTAAATTGAAGATTCACTCATAAATAACTCATTCATGTCAGATATGAGAAAGACCCAGTTGAGATTGGAGTTCATGGATAGTGTACTATCTGTTGTATAATCATTTGAATTGTAAAAATGGTGCATGCGGTTAGAGGAAGAGCCTAAGGGAACTGCACAATCCAATGGAGGAAAATTCTCATTAAATAGGGGCCTAATTCCACATTGAACAATGCAAGCAAACAGGGAGCTTGGAAGGATAGGAAGTGTTGGCCAGAGTCAGTCTTGGAAGAAATGAGATAGATATAGATAGTGCAGTGGTTTCTCAGGCTTGAGCAAAGAATTTTAATCTTCTCATATTTGGTGACTAATGCAATATACATATAGAAAGGGTTTTTAGCTATGGCTTTCCCTAGGAAATAATTGTGTAATGTCTTGACTGAATTTTTTCTCTTGTATGCTTTGTGATTTCATGATTGTTTAATTGTTTCCACTGATGATTAGAGTAGATTCAAGTATATTGTTTTAGTAAATTAGAATTAGCAGTTTGAATCTACAAGGAAGTTCTACACAAACAACATGGATTTATAATCATGTATGAAATTCTAGTGAATGTCATCTCACATAAATGTTATAGACATTTTTGGGCTCTGCAACCCCAATCATACATGTCCATAAACCAAGGGCTCCTAAGTCCCTAAAAGTGTTGTTTCATACCCTAAAGGAACAAGGTCAGCTGATTACATCATCTCCCAAAAGTTCTCCACAGGAAACTGCTCAGAACTGGTCAAAGCTGGACCATACAGGTTGCTCAGTGCTAAGGGTGCGATGCATCTCACCTGCCTAGTGAAAAGGGTGCGATGCATACTGAAAATCCCCTCTGTAGGGTGCGATGAGCGAGAGTGGACAAATGGCAGAGACAGTTTGCGAGGTGGATGATCATGGAATCTTCCAGAAACTTCTCCTGTGACACTTGCCTCTCTGAATTCGCCCAGGGATGAGTAAGAGATCATCAATCTCTAAGTGGAATCAAGGACTATTAGAGAGAGGACACTAATCAAAATCCCAGAAGCTAACTCACCCCCCTGCAATCATCTATATATGGATCCCTCATCCCAGAGATCCAGAGGCTGGAATTTTGTATCTTGTAAGGAAGTGTTGTTGGTTTCTTGGTGGAATATCATAGTGTTGGGTGATCTAAGCTTTTCATGAGGTGAAAGAAGGGCTTTCATGTTGAAGGATGACGTTGGGTCAGAACAATTGGTTGTAATCCTCTTTGCTATTCTTGATATTAATAAAGCTACTCAAGTTTTCCTCCACATTCTTGTATGTCTTGATGATATATGCATTTGTGTGGTCAATATTGTTATAGACATTTTTGTGCCTTGCATCACTGAGCATGAAATGTCAATAATTAAGGGATCCAAAGTCCCTAAACATGTTGTTCCTACCCCTAGAGGAACAAGGCCAGCAAACCACAGCAGTTTATAAAAGTTCTCCACCTGAAAACACTCAAAAACAAGCAATTTCTGGATCATGTCAACTGCTCCACTGAGCATCTGCGCTGAATGTCAAGTGCTCCACTCTGTACCTACGCTGAATGTCAACTGCAAAGAAGGCCACCTGTGCTGAGCGTACTTGGACAAGTGGCAAACTCATTCCTCAAGGTGTCAATGCCCAGGAAGCTTCCAAAATGACACTTGGATCAGGGAATTGGACTGGTGATGAGTAAGAGGTTCCAAATCTCCAAGTGGAAGTAAGAATCTCCAAGTGGACTCAAGAAATGAAGTGGGAGAGGACACTAGTCAGCTTCATGCAAGCCTCAAGCTGACTCATCCTTTCTCCAAAACTCCTATATATAGAGCTCTCTCATGAGGTCTAAGGAGGCTGGATTGTATTGCAAAGAATTGTTGTTGGATTGTGGTTGGATCATTGGGTGTTTATGCTTTTGAAAGGGGCTGAAGAAGGAATTCCTTGCTGCTGGGAAGGAGATGCTGGGTTGGAACCTTATGGGTTGTATCTCTTCCTGAACCCTGTTTATCAATCAATAAAGCTTCTTGGTTCTTTCCTATATGCTGGTGTTTATTGTATGATTTGCATTAGTGTATTTGATTTACTTCTAATCCTGAATCATTTATGAATATGTATATTTGCCTTTGTATTGTGTCCTTCTCTTGTTGCATGTAGCTGCTCTCTTGTCACAGGTAGCTGTTCTCTTGTGACCTTGTGGGTGCAAAAGCGAGGAGGCAAGTAGTTGTGGACACACAAAGCGGAGAGGATCTAGATCGAGGGACAACCGAAAGATAACGGTAAGTCTACCAATCTCCTCTCTTTCATTTTCATAAAGGAAAGAAACTGAAGTAGCTGCATTCGTTTGTTGCTAAGGCACCATCACGCCTTAGGAGGATAGGATCATCCTGCATAGGCATTTTTCCCCACAACAAATTGGCGACTCCGCTGGGGACGAACTTTGTTTTAGTCATTTTGTTTGAGCTTGCATCATTGTTTACTTCATAGACTCAACGGCAACAATCGAACTGCTTTGCAAAGTAGAATGTTGCTGCTTTGATCCTTTACTGGGTTTTTGTCTATGATCTTAACAATGGACTCATAAATGACTTGATGATCCTTTGTGATAGTCTTTAGTACCCTTTCAAAGTATCCCTCTGTTTATACCTTGCTTGTGTTTCTGATTTGGCCTGAAACAGTTGATTTTTGAGCATTTTATGACCCGGAAACCAATAGAGACGAGAGTTTCTCCTTTCAGCGCAGGCACTGTGAAGGCAGTCTGCATTTCAACGCAAGTCCCGTGAAGGCTACCTGCGCTGAATGTCAAACTGACAGTGTTGTACTTGCACTGAACCAGTGTGGCCTTGTGCAGCTGGGGTTCCTTGCTGTCTTTTGCCCTGTTTTGATCTCTGTTTTTGCTGCCTTTAACCAGCATAGGTACCACATCTGAAACCCCTTTTCTTTGCTTGTATTCCGCCTCATTTTTGTACAAAAATACTGTAAGTGTTTTTATGTGTTTGTGGCGTCATTTACAGTTTTCCTTTGCATGAGCGAAATAGTCATCCTGTAGCCTTGATTCAGATTTGATTGAGTGATTGATTGTGATCTTAGAAGAGAGTTCATTGGTTGTTTGCAGTTTGATCTATCATTTGCTTTTGCTTATTGGTTTGAATTTGTCATTTTTAAGTGTCGAAACAAGTATTTCTTTCGAAAAATCGCAAAGTGATTGTAATCTCTTCTACCCTTGCTGATTTGGGAAAAAGTAAACTTGTTTATTTTCAGTCATTTAAAAGCAAATTCGAAGTTGTGCAAAAAGCTTTCTTTGTAGGCATTTATACTAAGAAAGTGAAAACAAACACCTGCATTGTGCATTTTGCATTTTGATAAGATTGCATGTTGGATTTAGGAAGAGTGCATTAGAGTGTGCTGATTGCTCTTTGAGAAAAGATAGTCGCTCTCTTTTCCCTTAGTAGCTAGGATTTTCAAAGTTGAAAGATTATAAAGCTTGCTTATCATCTTAGACTGCATTTAGGAATTTGTACCAATACATCTCGTGGTGATCCTGAAAGACAAACTTTAAAAAAGATCAACTTAAAATATATTGAATGAACCTAACAACGCTTTGCAACATAACGCTCACAGTAGAGGTCTAGGTAGAGATGTGTTCCGGCGTCGTTAAACGTAGTGACTGTCGATCTCTAAGAAGGTGGGTGATTCCTCCTGAGGGATGATTGCACTAATACAAACTTGTGCTCCCACGTACCGTCGCGTATATATTGGGAGACCCCTATAGGCATATATCCTTTATCCTTAGGAAGCCGTGTCGGCCGCCCTACTGATCGCAATGCAGTGAACACAGCATTCACGAAGATCGACCACCCGTACCGTAAAACGTATTATGTGGTTTTGCGAAAAGTTTGGCACACCCTCTGCCTAGATCTCTAGAGCAGTTTCTTTTGGCCTTTTTCAGACTCTATAACAGAAAAAGTCCAACCGAGCATTTGTCACTTCGGGCTCGTTAAAACATCGAAGGAGACTAGAGTCATCTTTAGCTTTTTCTCGACTCTTTAAAACTGAAAAAGCAAGTTGTGTCTAAAAGCGTCGTTAACAATTTATTTTAAACGGAACAATCACCCTTATTCCCGCGTTGATCTTTAGGTTGAAAAGATGGAGCACACCAACCAAGGAGTTCCCCTTGGTGGGAATCCTAGCCCTTTCTCCTCTTGGGGAGATATTGGTGCGCCCCACATGGCCACATTGTCGCTTCCAGGATTGACAATTGGCCTACCTGTTTGGCTCTTTTCAACCAATGTCGTTCAGAATGCCACCATTCCTGAGCAGTCGAGTCAACAGTTAGATCAGACAAGAGTTGCCTCCCAGCCTTCTACTTCATCTTCCTCTCCTCCTTCCTCTTCTCTTGACGGAACTGGTCGGTCAAAGAACCAAGTTCCTAAGGAGAAAAAGGAGAAGAAGAAGAAAGAAAAGAAGCAGAAGGAGCCTAAGGCGACTGGGGGCAAACAATCGTCGTCTAACAAAAATCCACACACCGCACTCGTAAGGCCTAAATCGCCATGCGTCATATGCAGGGGAGACCACTTCCATAGAGATTGTCCATGTATCCCTCGGATACTAAGAGACTGGTCCCCCCGTCTGCACAATTCGGTAGCATCGACCTCTGATAGCCATGTCGATTGTTCACCATCAACTAGTGGTAGTGAAGCTCCAGGACAGAGCGGGAAAGCTAAATTTCCTTGCAGACTGTGTGAAGGCGATCACGCCATCCACCATTGCCCCTTCTTAGACGAGGCAAAAAGAGTTCTGGAAGATCGCCCGATTTTACGAGCAAATCTCCCTCCTGGATATCAAAAACTCTTGCCATGTCCCTCGCTAGTTGAGAATCCGGTTGACCCGCCCAGGTGGTCAGCCGAAGCACCTGTCATTGAAGATGAACCGTCTGGATCCATGCCTGACGAAAGTCAAAAGGTTGATATGGCAGTTGACCCGGTTTTGCCTTCAGAGGCTCTATCTTCGAATGACACCATCACAGAGGAGAATCAAGATGACACCGTCCAGATTCTCTTCATCAGCACCGACTCTAATGATCAAGGGGGCAATGCCACCATTCCTTTATCGCAGGAAGGAAGTTCATCAGAGCGCTATCCGGCTGTTTACTCGGTCCCACCACCAAGCAACCTGGTTGTGTCCTTTGATTGGAACCAACTAGGCAGACCCCGGTTGCCAGCCAGTGTACCATTCAGAATTATTTGTCAAATATACAGAATGGTAATGGCTGGCACTATCATTGATGAGGGGGCATCTATGAGTATCCTTTCCTCTATTGCTTGGAAAGCGCTTGGTTCGCCTGCGCTTTTGCCTGAGATGAGAAATCTATCAGGCTTTGATAAAGGAACCAGTCGCCCTTTAGGAATCCTCCCCAATGTGCCAATAACACTGAAGGGGAAGACCGTTCAAATGAACGTGATGGTCGTTCAAGGACCCTTGGATTATAACCTACTCCTTGGACGAGACTATATATATTGCGTGGGAGCAGTAGTCTCCTCACTCTTTAGAGTAATGTGTTTTCCACATGGAGGAAGAATGGTCAAGCTCGTGGACCAACTTTCGTTTCCCGGATCACACATCGCAAATAGTCGCTCACCATCCCTAAATGGTCTATTCATGCAAGAAGTGTCTCAACCCACGGTCCGTCCTCCTGATGAGCGCGAGTAATTCGGGAGGACATGACTGGAACCCAGGGGGCATGTGTCCTGGTCTGCTTCGGCAGAGAACTTTGGGTATAAGGTAGGATTTCCGCGAAAGAATATGACTAGTCCGTACCCCGTCCATGGAGGAAAGAGGGTTGTTCTAGAATAGGATTCTTTTGTCAAGGTACGTTGGGAGAGACGGGACCCGTCTCCCATCTTTGTCTATTTCGGTAGGCATTGTCGAGGAAGTGTCTTGTTTGACGAAACAATCTTTAGGTAACCTGAAAAAGGTAGGCCAAGGAGGGGTTTTATCTAACGAGACAATCTTTGGGTAACCAGAAAGAGGTAAGCCTCCCTCAATAACACCAATGTTTTGTCTTTGAGTAGTGTTCTTCTCTTGCAATCTTGCGAAAAATCTATTAAAAGTCGGGCTAACGAGAAGACAAGTATCGTATAGACCCGTTAAAATTAACGAGAAGACAAGTATCGTTAAACTGAACTAGCAAGATGACAAGTAGCTGTGAACACCCAAAGAAAAACAGAAGTGAGAAGGAGGAGGGGCAACCTTGAAATCATATTTTATACCTGGGGGCATGCAAACCCTTTTGGAGTGCAAGAAAAGAGTGGCTATTTACCTGCTTTTGGGGTTAGCTGTGTCGGAACCAATTATTTATCTGCTTTTTGGGGTTAGCCGTTTCCGAACTTGCATAAAGGAAGGGTGCGGAGCAAAGCGTAGTGAGATGAAGCTCCATAAAAAATAGGGATCTCACAATGAGACAATCTTATCATATGACTGGTATTTCGAGCAGTTTTAGCAGCATAGTTCATGCTCGTTAAAAAATAAACATAAGCTTTCGAGCAGTTTTAGCAGCATAGTTCATGCTCGTTAAAAAATAAACATAAGCTTTCGAGCAGTTTTAGTAGCATAGTTCATGCTCGTTAAAAAATAAACATAAGCTTTCGAGTAGTTTTAGCAGCATAGTTCATGCTCGTTAAAAAATAAACATAAGCTTTGAGCAAGTTTAAGCTCGTTAAAAAATGAACTTCCCGGTAAATAACCATTAAGAATGTAACCTGATCAACCATAAAAAGACCTTGGTCGTGTTTTGTGCACCTTCACCTCCACCGTTCATTTGGCCAATCGTTTACCTCCATATGATTGTTTACCCATTTTGAGGAACAGCTGCGAAGAGTGATTTCACCTAGCCATCCTTGTGACACTGCCGTGATTGGAAAATTCCAACCTGTACCTGGAATCTGCTGCTATCCCTGTTCATCACTCGTTCCTCAAAAGACGAGTCTTCTTTAAGCTCTTTTCAATTGACTCGTAAAATATGAAAAGATTGCCGAGTTTTGGCCTTCCAGCTCGTTAAAGGACAGGAAGAGCTATCCCTCCTCTAGATTTTAATCTTTTTGGACCTGAGGGATTATTGCACAAAAAGATCGAGCACTTGTTTTGTTCAGCTCGTTAAAAGTACCGAAAACTCATCCCTTCTGTATTGTTTTATACTTTTTCGGACTTAAGGGATTAGATGACGAAAAAGGAATTTTGGAGTTAACTTTATGTACCTTTTCAGACTCTCTAAAAATGAAAAGGGCCAAGTTTTCCTTGTCGTTAGACTCGTTAAAATCATTAAACAGCGACAAACTTGTCTTTAGACGAGAACAAGTTTCCCTATCGCTAAGCTCGTTAAAACATAGCGATAGGCTTGCCCGAAGGGCAGGTTATAGAACAAGCATATGTTATCCTCCTCAAGCTTGACAAAAATAAAGAGGTACTGGTCAGAAATGACTGGGGAAAAATTTGGAAAAAATCGAGAAGTCTTTGATGGTAGCAGGTCACTCTTGAACATGACACTTTTCCTCCGTATCACATCGGGTTGGGTTGTTTCATTCACCGGTCACATCACCATGGTCTTTGCCACACCATCCATATTTGGGGTAATGCTACCGATCCATCGCATCAGTGTCGCCATATGTTCAAGAGAAGTCGTTCAGAAAGAGTCAACCAGGTCCCATCCACTGCCATACATTATCCTTCATCCATTCATGACCGCCACCCTGAATCATATATCACAGATTGTTTTCACCTCCACTAAAATCATTAGCTCCGTTTCGTGTCACTGATGTGGGATTCATTAAGGCCCTCCTTTGACGGATCGCTTCTTGTCGACAGCAGCTCATTATCCAAGAAGTTGATCTAGGAACAACCCCTTCAGTACTTTGAAGCTTGCATGCCTCAATGGCAAGTTTCTCACTTCCGGCGACAGGTATACGTCAATGACCTTCGACCAGAAGATTTTGCGTGGTGTTCGACGCCAAGTCCTTTATTCACACCACGTGAATTGTACTGCAGTACCTTGAGGGTCATTATCATTATCGGTGATTCCTCTCGCGCTTGTTAACGGTTTACATCATTGACCGGTAATCAAGCGATGTCTTTCCATGTTCGACTTCAGCGCAATTCTCACATGGATCGACTTGTACTTAGAGTGAAGATCGAACGAGTTTGAAGACCCCGGATCTAGTTTCATCCATCCGGGCTGCGATAATATATTCAGGAAAATAAAGACATTTGTTATGTACATCATTGCAGCAGATGATCATCCTCCTCAAAGGATGATAGTTTCGCCAGAACTATCAGTCTACCATCAGACAATCGTCTGTTCTATGTACCAAAATGTATTTATAAAGCTGAGCATGGGAATGCCCACCTCAGCTAGATCATGAAAGCAGAATGAATCATAATGTATTGTATTGTATCTTATTACAAGTCTCCTCCCAGCAAATGGATGAACTTCGGACTCCCCTGGATAAAGCATTTCACCCGATAAACGGCCTCATACTTTAGGGGGCAACTGTTATAGACATTTTTGTGCCTTGCATCACTGAGCATGAAATGTCAATAATTAAGGGATCCAAAGTCCCTAAACATGTTGTTCCTACCCCTAGAGGAACAAGGCCAGCGAACCACAGTAGTTTATAAAAGTTCTCCACCTGAAAACACTCAAAAACAAGCAATTTCTGGATCATGTCAACTGCTCCACTGAGCATCTGTGCTGAATGTCAAGTGCTCCACTCTGTACCTGCGCTGAATGTCAACTGCAAAGAAGGCCACCTGCGCTGAGCGTACTTGGACAAGTGGCAGACTCATTCCTCAAGGTGTCAATGCCCAGGAAGCTTCCAAAATGACACTTGGATCAGGGAATTCGACTGGTGATGAGTAAGAGGTTCCAAATCTCCAAGTGGAAGTAAGAATCTCCAAGTGGACTCAAGAACTGAAGTGGGAGAGGACACTAGTCATCTTCATGCAAGCCTCAAGCTAACTCATCCTTTCTCCAAAACTCCTATATATAGAGCTCTCTCATGAGGTCTAAGGAGGCTGGATTGTATTGCAAAGAATTGTTGTTGGATTGTGGTTGGATCATTGGGTGTTTATGCTTTTGAAAGGGGCTGAAGAAGGAATTCCTTGCTGTTGGGAAGGAGATGCTGGGTTGGAACCTTATGGGTTGTATCTCTTCCTGAACCCTGTTTATCAATCAATAAAGCTTCTTGGTTCTTTCCTATATGCTGGTGTTTATTGTATGATTTCCATTAGTGTATTTGATTTACTTCTAATCTTGAATCATTTATGAATATGTATATTTGCCTTTGTATTGTGTCCTTCTCTTGTTGCATGTAGCTGCTCTCTTGTCACAGGTAGCTGTTCTCTTGTGACCTTGTGGGTGCAAAAGCGAGGAGGCAAGTAGCTGTGGACACACAAAGCGGAGAGGATCTAGATCGAAGGACAACCGAAAGATAACGGTAAGTCTACCAATCTCATTTTCATAAAGGAAAGAAACTGAAGTAGCTGCATTCGTTTTTTGCTAAGGCACTATCACGCCTTAGGAGGATAGGATCGTCCTGCATAGGCATTTTTCCCCACAACAAATATATATCTTGTCCTATATTGTTTATGATTGTAGATCTCTGTTCTTCGATAGTATTATGCTGCTTTGATTCCACAGGTGCTCTTTGAAGCTGGGTAGACGAAGGAGAAGCGGTGAGGATTTGTCAGAAGGGAGAGGAACCGAGCAAGGAACCAAGCGCAAGACTGAGGTTGGTGTCCTTCATTCCCCTCTTATATACTTCTCATAAAGGAAAACGAAAGTGGTTTTAGTTTGTTTGTTTCTAAGATAACTACCAGTCTTAGTGGGACTAGCAGCCCCGAGTGGACACTAGATTTCCCGATAACAATAAACAAACATGAACAATTCATCTTTCCTCGCTACTTCACATCTGCAAAAGTATGGAACAAGCAAATAGTAACAATGTCCATTTTTCCAATCTAAGAAATGGAGAATCACTTGTCCCTCCTCTAGCTACTGAGAACCAGGAATGGGGAGATTCACATATAGACCTAAATCATAGGAAACTAAAAATTTTATAATTATTATAAAATGGGAAGAATTGCATATAGAAATACATCATAGAAAAACTAAAGCAGACAACTCACTATTATGGAAAGTGAAAGAAGGCATGATGAGACCAAATTCTTTTCTTGTGAACATCTTAACTTGTAGATGGATAGTGTTCCAGTTTATTTCCAACTATGTTTTCCACTAAACAAAGGTTCATATAATGATGGGAGTGTACAATTGCGGTGAGGAAGAATGATCCAAATCGTCCACTTCTTATGATTATTCATCAGAGTAAGCAAGCTTGGGCTCTTTTTTGTCACTTTGCTTGGGTGAGCAAGATATCTACATCATCATCTTTGAGAATTATCAAAGCAATCTCTATGCCAAGCATGATTTTTTCCCCAAAAAAGCAATTAGCTATATCCTTCAAAGTCTAGGATATGAGGCATTAATCACAAAATATATAAGCTAACAACAATATGGAATCCATCTCACTACATAGCCAAAGAGTAAGCACCACACCAAATTGCAGAAGAAGTGCTTGAATTCCACTAATGACAAATTCAAATCATATTTTAATGAAGTTAGTAAAATGAAAATCTAGCCCACCACACATACAAGGGAGGAATAAATCAAACAAACACAAAATGAAAGAATTTTCTCTAGACTACAAGTTTGCAACCAATATCTAAAACCAAACAAAATAAAGTTTCCAAATTTCCAGCATGTGCCACAAAGAAAGCCACAAATGGATTTCATCGTGAGCTAGAAAGAGTACAGCATAACAAAAAATATAATTAAATTAGATTATAATTTTATTTCACATTTCAAAAATCAACGAAAATATAGGGTATATCTAAATGCACAATTGGGTATTTTACATTTTAGAATTTCAGTATTTCACATTTCAGAAATCAATGCCAGTATACGGTAAAAACATCAATTATGTAAAAACGTCTATACAATATATCTAAATACACAACTATGTAAAAATATCTAAATGCACAAACGAAAGTGCTTAAAAAAAAATTAAAATGAAATTAATAAATTAAAAAAAATAACATGCATGTGGATTTCATGCAAGGGCTTCCCTTGCATGAGGCCCACCTAGAATATCCATATGAGGAAATAGAGAATATTCATCAACCTGAGGTAGAAACAACATCCAAAGTATGCGCTTTCTTTGATCAATGGAAAGTTTAGTATGTGGAAGGTGAGATCTCAAAGCCAAATCTTGTTCTTGCAGATAATGAACAAGGTTTGACTAAAGCTTTAGAATGTGCCTTTCATACAAGTAAATCCTCTTTCTCCTTTCCTCTTAGTTTTTCCTTGGATAGTTTTAGCAGAGATACTTTTGATCACGAAACATTCAAACCCTAAAATGCAGAGTTAACCTCTTCATTTGAATTTATATTTGTGTTAGGAACCAGGATAGTAGGTATCCATCTTTAATGGTACCTACTACAAATGCCGCACAACCTGGATGGATTTATTTGGTTGGTTTAAAGTCGAGAGTATAAAGGGGTGGTCTAAAGAAATAAGGGCACAACCCACACAATTGATTGAACCCCAACATTTGGAAGGCAGAGGAGGGGCAGACAAACATGATAATGAGAAGATGAAATGGAGATAATCCCCCATTGAGGCTGAGGCATGGTACACTTTGTGAAAGAGGCTTTTCTGCTTCAATTCATTAATCAAACATGATATTTTCTTGTTGAAAGATAAGTGCACCCTCATATCCCTAATACCTATAAATAAAATGAATAGTTAAGCAGACAAGGTGTCCTGTGTAGAAAAATTATCTCAGTTCAATTCCCATCCTAGGCGGTAGACTCGAAGGTAATTGGAGTGCTTCACCCCCAAATGCTCCTGGTTCAATTCCCGTCCCCATCCCGGCTAATAGGCCCAAAGAAAATGAATATCGACCCTGAAATCAACAATAGCAGTGAAATTCACGACAAGATCTTGAATATTCTTTCCAAGAAGGTTTCCAATTCAGCATCGATTCTAGCCCCATCAACTCTGGAGATGAAGAGTCAAATGACCCTTCCCTATCACCTTTCCCTATTAGATGAAGGCATTCTCCATCATGAGAGCCTTCGATGACTATAAAGAATAGTTTTAATAACAGGAGTCAGAGGATTGTGATTAAAATTTGGCACCCAATACAGGATATGCTATGATATTGGTATGGAGAAAAGGTAGCAATATAGACATATATTCCACCATGGAAAATATGTGGCAACGCTACATGAAAAACAAATAGAAATATCTTCAAACCTCGCTCGCTCAAAATCTCTTCAAATATGGCTATCCTGAAAACACTAAATCAAACCTCATTCTACTCACTTTCTGCTAATGGATAATGGAACTAATTTCATCCCAAATCCTCCAAATTCAAGAACAGATTGAAACCCCTTGCCGATTTTAGTGTTAAGAAAATGAACTTAAGGTGTTGATAGCATGTGTGCCTGTGAGAACCAAATTTGAGGCAAATCCTTTGGTGGTGAGGTTTTCATGTAGTTTGCAACAACCTGTGAAGCCAACATTAACACAAAGGTCATATGGTTGTTGTTTGGTCACGTAATGGCAGTACGAGTCACAATAACCACCGCCTAAAATTCTCCACCATTTTCCACTGCCAGCGAATCTAGCGAACACGTGATGGGCAGATGCAACCACTATTTGCTGCCATGTGGAAATTTATAATTGGGAGGAGGAAAACAAAAATAAAGGCTTGCTATTGGTTGGAGTAAACAATTTTTTCCCAACCCAAGCCTGCAGTGAAAATGCCTATCAGCTTAATTATTTTATTAAACTAAAATATTATAAATTTATTTGTCATGGTTAAAAAGGAGACGAGGAATCATAAATATGGTTATACTATTTATAACATTACCTTCCGAATATGATTACAATTATAATATTTGTACCATTACCTTCCAATTATGAATACGATTATAATATTTGTAATGTTAGCTTTATAAATTTGATGGAAATTAAAATATGGCTTAAAAATATCATCCATGACCTTTTGAAACTTTGAAGGAGCATTTTTAAGACCGAATGGCATGACATTCCATTCATAGTGTCCTGTAGGAATACTAAAAGCAGTTTTGAACTTATCTTCCTCATCAATGGCTACTTGCCAAAATCCTGCTTTTAAATCGAACTTTGAAAATATTTTGGCTCCTGCAATTCTTCTGATCAAATCTCCTTTATGTGGAATAGGATAAGTATCATTGGCCACGACTGAATTTAGAGGCTTGCAATTTATCGCAAGTCTAGGGATACCTCTAATTTGTTTAGCTCTTTTGTTTACATAGAATCCATAGCAATTCCAGGGGCTAGTGGATTCTCTGATCAATCCTCTGTTGAGCAACTGCTGAATTTCTTTTTCGCATAATTCTCTGTATTCTTGGCTCATAGGTATTTCTCTGCTTTTACAGGGCTTTCCTGTGTATCCTTCTTTATAGGGAAACTTGATGGTATGTTGCTTTCTGTGCCAAAAAGCATTTGGCTCTTCTGAACAACATTTTTCTTCTAGTTTTCCTTTCAGTTCTTGGATTCTTCTTTTGATTTGAGGTAGTTTCAGCTGTTCTTCTACTCTCAATGTGCTTTTTAGATCTTTAAGATCTGATAGCAAAGATTCTTCTTTGTCTAATTTCTGCATGGCTTGAACCATTGTAGAAACTCTTGGGGTTGAAACATAAGGAAGCTCAATTCTTTTTCTTCTACCTTTGGATGTGGGTACATAAATAAAATAGCCATCTCTACCTCCCTTCAACCTGGCTGAGCCATGAGGTTCTACTGCAGCTAAAAAGACATTCCCTAATATACAATCAACAGGGATGTCTGCTATGGCAAACTTCATGTATACACAATGGGTATCAAAGCATAGTGAAGCTCTAGGAATTTCATATTTGAGTTTCTTATTTCCTAGGCCTACAACTTCTCTTTCAGCAAGGACCCAATACTTCGCTGGAACATTTCTGATGTTAAGAATATTAATATCTACACCAGAATCTAATAATGCAGTCATGAAAAATATCTGGCCTTGGATATAGATTTTTACCTTGACATGATGTTGTTGATATGTGATGGTAAATAGTCTCATATCTTGGAAGCCAAAATTTGGGTCTGACCTTCCTTCAGCAACTTGAATTTCTTGACTATAGGCTGTTGTGTTCCAGGATTCTTCTTCTTTTTCTTCTTTAATCTCCTTGCCTTTCTTAATTTCTGCAATTTGAGCTTTGATTGCAGAAATTTCTACTTTAAGTTGGTGAATTTCACCACTCACTTCTCCCAAAGTCAGGGATCTTACTTTCCCTGGTTTCTGGTGATGCATTTGGAAAGATTTAGTGTTCCTTTCATAGGATGCATCGACAAACAAAGGTTTCTTACCTAATTCTTTTGAAGCTTTGGATTTAAGCTGATCTGTGAATGCTTCTATTAGGCGGTTCTTCATGTCTCCATCCTCTATTGTCCTGATATAAGATAAAATCTTCATTTCTGCCTCTTCTTCAGCAGATGCCATTGGGACTTTTTCTTTAGGAGGTCTTGTTTCTTCTTCCTCTTCACTGGAGCTGTACACAAAATCAAAATCATCTTCATGAAAGATATGGCAAACACATTCATCTAAATTGAAACAAGAACATTCAGATGAATCGGAATCAGAATACTGGCCCATATTAACTTGAAATTCCTCCTCTGATGAAGTATTGAAAGAATCAAGAGATGATTCTTCTAATTGGTGTTGTTGGGCTGAATCTTTGATGATAAGGTTTGGGCACCTTTCCGTGACATGGGTCTTTGATTTGCATCTCAGGCAAAAGATTGGGCCTGAATGCTCTTTCTTAACCTGTTTAGCTTTTTGAGCATAAACAACTGTCTTTTTTCCCTTATTAAGCTTTGATTCTTCCCCTTGGGGACATCTTGAAGCTGTATGCCCAGTCTGGCCACACAACCAGCAAGTAATTTTGTTCCATTTTTCTTGCTTGGATGTATGCAAATGAATGTCAGAAGGAGTATAATAATGGGTTTTTGCGATATATTTGTAGTGACCCTTCTTTTTATGGCTTTTATCCCTTGTAGAGTACTTCCTTTTATTTTTTGGATAATTCCTTCTATTCTTGTAGAAAGTCTCTTTGAATTCTCTTTTGGCCCTTTTCCTAGACTTTCTCTTTTTGACCAATGGGTCATCTATTGTCAGTCCATATTTGCTGCAAATGGAATTTCTATCTGGTAGTCTGGACAATTTTTCTAAAGACTTGTTCACCTTTGAACTGGTACAAAGACTTACCAGTGTCTTTGTAATATGGGAATAAATTTCTCCCCATGTATAAGACTCAAAAGGCAATTGAAAAATTTCTTGCAATCTAATATAATCAACAAATCTAGAGGGTAGAGCAGCCTGATATACCTGCTTCCAAAGCAAGTTTTTAGAGTCTTTCACCTCATAGATTCGCTGCATCCAATCTCTATGAAAATCATCAAATTGAGACATCTTATGACATTTGAGGTTCATCAAGATGACCTCATGCTTGTTGGCAATTTCTGTCTCACTGCCACACCAATGTTCCAGAATCATTGATGTTAGCGCACCAATCATATTGCTTATTACAGTACCATCAGGATTATGAATAACATCTCCTTTTTCATCCTTGAGAACTTCTACTTCCATGGCCTCAATAAGTTTAGGAGAAGATTCAGTTTCCCACCATCTGAGAAGAGTACCTGTAAAACATTGGATGATGGTTCTGCGGGCATCTACCTCTGATTTTCCTCTAAGACACATGAGTTTATATTCAGTATAACTTAAATCAATCATTTGGCGAATTTGGCCAATGCTCATGTTGTCTATGTTCCACTCTCTATGGGAATCAGGGAAGAAAGTATGGGCTTCTGGCAATTTTCCCTTCCCTTCGATGTCAGGAGCAGAATATCTGGAAAATCTATGTTCAAGAGGCTCATAGATTGGAAGGATTTGTGTTTCCTGAGACTTTTTTTCTTCTGTTTCTGGTTCCCTGAATAAGGAAGCAAAACTGACCTGTTCAGATTCATCAGTCTTTGAGGTGGTTTCTTTGGGGAACAGCAGAGGGAATTTCTGTACATTCCTTATTTGATTCTCAATCTTTATATTTCTTTTTACCAAAAAAGAATTTGGAACTGGCTTCTCAACTTTTGTGATCTGCATCCTTTCAAATTTCTCATTCATTCCAGTAAGGAGTGTCTTAGTTACATCAATATGTCCAACTAAGTTTTCTCCTATTTCATCAATCTTATTCAATGATTCCCTGGTGTAAGAACAAGTCATGCTGGAATCAAATTGTAAATTATTCAAACAAGAATTTACACTATTAAGTGAGGATTGTACAACATCTACTTGCTTCTTTACCTCTTCTGCTTTAGCCACATTCATTTCCAGACCTTTTATAGCAGTATTGGTCCAATTTAACTGTTCACTTGCCTTTTGAATTCTACCATCAATTCCTAAGGCATTATCATCTTTTTGAACCAGGGGAATGGCTTTGGCTGCATTTGTCTTTTCTCCCAAGATGATTCCTTTATATGGGGGAAAAGTAGTAGGAGTTTCAACTGTGGATCCATCAATTGCAGTCCATCCATGCTTATCAGTCATACTGCTAGAAGTAGCACCAGTTAAAACATTTATAGGAGCAATTTTATCTTTCCATGAGTAGAAAGATATCCAAACATTATTTACTTCCATATAATGTTTCCAGTCTGTTGCTAACATTCTTTTCTGATCTGGGGTATATCCTTGGTCAAATTCATCTGCTTGAGGATTTGTATACAAATCCCAATTCAACATTTCTTTCATCCATTTAGAGGTGATTTGTGATTTTAGGCATCCATCCATAAGTGCAAAAAACTTATGCATTTCCATGACTGCAGGATTTTTACAGTCAGAAGGAATCTGTTTGAATCTGCATTCTGGAATCAGTTCTGATTGCTCAAGTTTCCCTAACCCATATCTCGGCTTTGCTGGTCTCATTAAGCAAATCATCTGAGTAAGCCTAGGGTCTTCTTCTTCTATTGAATGGATCATAAGGACATGATCTGAATCGGGCTCAGGCTCATGTGGGAAAGGAATATCAGAACATTTAGGATTCAGGCATGAGTTGATAGAAGTGGATGGAGGAGCAACACCAGTGCGAGGATTATGGTGCAGATGAACATTCTGTTCGGCTAGAGTAAGCAGATTTATGACATTTGTACAATCTGGACATTTTACTTCTAAAGAAGAAAAATTAACAAGCTGAGCTAATTCGAAAAGCTGTGGATGTTTACAAGAAGAAAAGGATGATGATGAACAGGCGGTGTCAACAGTGGAGGGATCTCAGTAGTACTTGGAGGATTTACAAGCAGCGTCAATCCTTCGACGATCAATAGTTGATCTGCGGGGAAAGGATATGACAGCATTTGAAGCATTTTCGGTGATGTTGGCAGAAGTGATATTTCGGGGAATTTATGGCGTGGAATGATTTACGACCCAATGTTCAGGGAATTGCAGATCTTCCCATTTGATTAATAGGTGCTCAATTTTTTGGTTTTTTGGATCAGTTTTGACTACCACACTTGATTTGGAATCTCGACTAGGAGTATGTCGGATGGCTGGCCATAGAGTGTTGGTATGTCTAAAACAGGATTTGGTCTGAATGGCTATATTGTTCCTTTTTCTCTTCATATCAAAACCCATAGTATGGATTTGCAGCTGTAAGATATCTTTAATGGTTTCATCAAACACATATATGGAAAAGTTTGGGAAATAATCAAAATATACAGGGCCATCAGACAAAGGGGCTACAATCCCACCGATTATAGAATCTGTATATCTATTATGCGTTAGATTTCTAACAGTAGCAAGCACAAATGTTTCTAATCCTTTATGAACTAAAGGATTGATGCCAACTCGAATGCAACCAAGATGCAGATAATTTGTCTTTAATTTCTTTGCTTCTGCTTGTAAAGCTTGAGGATTTAGCAATGGTATAGTCTGAATACTTTTAGAGTTCTCTTGGACTTGACTGACAAACTCTTTAATGCTAATTCTGGAGGCGGCAATTAAATGGAAAGGGGCTAAATCACTATAGACTTCAGAGGGTGTTATGTCTGGTAAAGCCCATCTTGCAGAAGGCTGAGATTCCTCATAAGTAAGTTCAGCAGAATTTAATGTTCTACTTGAACTATTTTCAAACATTTCTTTTAGAGGATTTTCTTCTATATGAGAATCTTTTTCTTCAAGCTCTCGAAATGAAACAGACTTTCTGAATGAATCCATTCTTTCTTAATAGAGTATAGATCTGAGTACCAACCTTTAGAACCAGACGTTACTGACTCTGATACCAATTTTCAGCAGGGGCTCCTGTCACGAGCTTGCTCTTTCTCTGTGTCTCTTTGTATTTCTCTGATGGCCAACTCTTGATGAACCAGTGATGAACCTACTTGGATCTTTCACACTCTGACGGCCTCAATAACGGCATCCATGCCTTCAAACAGCCTTGGTGTCCCTTCGATCCTTTGGTGAACTTCCTGCGAACTTGGGATGAAAGCACAAAGAAAACTACTTCCACAGCGGGCTTATAAATACGCAAAGGTACTCAATAGCAGAATGGCATACTCATTTTATTTCAGAATAGAGAAAATTCTTACAGGATGCTCACAGAGCTTTTATAGAAATAGATTCTATACATAGATAGACTAATCTCGCATTTACCGGACTTTTCACAGTTCAAAATTGAACAAGTTACTACCAGAGGCTACCTGGCGAGGTATAGACTCTGTCTCAGAATCAAACTTAACACCCAAACACTTGACTCTTCTAATGGTTTGGCCACTTTAGGTTCTTACCAGTGCCGAGCACACTGATACGCAGGCTTCTCAAACCAACTAAGAACTTTGAGTGATTTCTCGTGTTGCAAGCAGATCAGACTAGATGTCCGCAGATGCAGAGCAGGAGAATACTCGACTCAAACACACACATAAGCTCTCCAATTGCTGATGCCCAACAAATGAACCTTACCCTTCTTATATAGGATGAGAAGGGGGGACAAACATTACTGTTGGTCAGACAGAAATGACTTAAAGCTTAAAGAATCATTGCTTTTCAGTCTTTACCAGAGCGACGTCTGCACAAATATTCGGGTCCATAAAGCAGACCGAATAATTGCTTTCGGGTAATGCATGAGATATAGCCTGTAAAGTAGATTCATGTACCTAAAACAAATCTAACAGACACCATGGCTATCTACACAGTGGATACTTTTGTACAAAAAGCCCACGAGAAAAGACTAAATGAGAATATTTACACTGTGGAAGCTTTTAAACAGTAAAGCCCACGGGAACTCTGGTCACAATTAAGCCCTTGTGACTGGTACGCAATCAAAATACAGTACGTAATCAAAATACAGTCAGATCAGGGAATCTGCCTCTTTTATAAAGCAGATCGTCACATGCCTTAGTATAGATTCTCCGGACTATCATGGGTTTACCCAGTATAATTTGATGCTGGACTTTGGTTAAGACACACCATTCTAAGTTCTCTCTCATGTATTCCTGGAGGGAATAATTTTTCATGTGGAAAGGGTCCCACTCTTTGACTGTCATTTCTCTGACTGTGCTATAGATACGATGGAAACACTCTCCTATATTATTCTCAAAACACTTATAACAGTATTTTCTTTCATAATTTTCATGATATACTGGATCCATGGCTGTTCTACTGACTCCATAATCTGTCCACCAGTTCTGAAACCATTCACATTGCAGATTCTTCTGGGATGCTGCTAGCATACTAAATTTCAGCTTTGTATAATGGGTTTCATTTCTATCATCAACATTCAGGAAGTCCCACCAGAGCCTTTTGTATCCTGCAAAATCATAAATTGTGTCAGGGAATATTACCTTGGGATCATTTCTGGGCCAACGAGCACATGGTTGGACTTGAGATTGTCATGGCTTATCCCACAAGTCTCTGGTTCTGTAGATACAATAATAGCTTTCATAGATTCCTGTGTCGCGGCCTCCATGGTACCAAATACTGGCAATGTCATGAAAATTTGTTTCCAGGGCCCTTCTTGCGGTTCCAACATCTGCTTTTGCTTTGTCATACATCATATCATGGATCCATTTTCTACCCTTTGGGTACACCTTTCTTTCAGGTACATAGTGCTGGAGATCAGTGTGAGGCTGTAAGTTGGCATCAAGGACTTTTGTGTTCCTTAATTGCCATGTGGGTCTCCAGTTGTCTCTGTAGGTATCCCAGTCTTGATTATCTGGAATGGTCCTCAAGACTTCTCGTTTTTGGTTCTGATCCCACTCAGTAATAATCATCATGACATGTGCTGCGTTTTGTTCAAGGTATTCCCTGTTGAGGAAGTCAGGAAGACAATTTTCTTCTCCTTTGATGTGCTCTATAGAAAAATCAAAATTTGCAAAGAGTGCCTGCCATCTGACAAACTTTGCTTCTTCTGGTTTCTTGATGTCCTTGGATAGGACTTTCTTCATTGTTGACGCATCTATTCTGAGAAGAAAAGGCTTGTTTATTAGATATACTGCAAACTTGCTGATGCAATTCCATGCAGCTTTCACTTCTCTTTCAATAACAGAATAATTTTGTTCTTCTGGGTTCCATACCCTTGAGGAAAACTGTACCACTTGTTCTTCTTTGCCGACTTTTTGTTTCAGAATCCCTCCCCAGCCAATGTCACTCGCGTCGGATTCGACTATCTTGAATGCTTCATCATCTGCTACATACAGTATAGGCAAAGACTTTACCTTTGCTTTGATTTCTTGCACTGCTCTGGTATGGGCATCTGACCATTGAGGAGGATTTTTACCAAGCCGCTTATTGAGTACTTTCCTGTCACTGGCACAGTCTTGATAAAAACTGCTTACATAATTTAGGCAGCCAAGGAACCTTTGCAGCTGTGTCTTGTCTTTTAAGATATCTAGAAATTTGTCTGCAAAGTCAATGGCATGTTGTTGCAGAGAGATTTGTCCATTAGAAATCTGGTGGCCCAAGAACTTTATAGAAGTCAGAAATACTTCTATTTTCTTTTTGCTAAGCACAAGCCCATTTTTCTTGACCAACTTCATGAAAATATTTACATGTTTGAAGTGATCATCAATATTTTTAGAAAAAATTAAAACATCATCAATATATACAAGTAGCCAATTAAAATATGGCTTAAAAATATCATCCATGACCTTTTGAAACTTTGAAGGAGCATTTTTAAGACCGAACGGCATGACATTCCATTCATAGTGTCCTGCAGGAATACTAAAAGCAGTTTTGAACTTATCTTCCTCATCAATGGCTACTTGCCAAAATCCTGCTTTTAAATCGAACTTTGAAAATATTTTGGCTCCTGCAATTCTTCTGATCAAATCTCCTTTATGTGGAATAGGATAAGTATCATCGGCCAAGACTGAATTTAGAGGCTTGTAATTTATCACAAGTCTAGGGATACCTCTAATTTGTTCAGCTCTTTTGTTTACATAGAATCCATAGCAATTCTAGGGGCTAGTGGATTCTCTGATCAATCCTCTGTTGAGCAACTGCTGAATTTATTTTTGGCATAATTCTCTGTATTCTTGGCTCATAGGTATTGCTCTGCTTTTACAGGGCTTTCCTATGTATCCTTCTTTATAGGGAAACTTGATGGTATGTTGCTTTCTGTGCCAAAAAGCATTTGGCTCTTCTGAACAACATTTTTCTTCTAGTTTTCCTTTCAGTTCTTGGATTCTTCTTTTGATTTGAGGTAGTTTCAGCTGTTCTTCTACTCTCAATGTGCTTTTTAGATCTTTAAGATCTGATAGCAAAGATTCTGCTTTGTCTAATTTCTGCATGGCTTGAACCATTGTAGAAACTCTTGGGGTTGAAACATAAGGAAGCTCAATTCTTTTTCTTCTACCTTTGGATGTGGGTACAGAAATAAAATAGCCAGCTCTACTTCCCTTCAACCTGGCTGAGCCATGAGGTTCTACTGCAGCTAAAAAGACATTCCCTAATATACAATCAACAGGGATGTCTGCTATGGCAAACTTCATGTATACACAATGGGTATCAAAGCATAGTGAAGCTCTAGGAATTTCATATTTGAGTTTCTTATTTCCTAGGCCTACAACTTCTCTTTCAGCAGGGACCCAATACTTTGCTGGAACATTTCTGATGTTAAGAATATTAATATCTGCACCAGAATCTAATAATGCAGTCATGAAAAATATCTGGCCTTGGATACAGATTTTTACCTTGACATGATGTTGCTGATATGTGATGGTAAATAGTCTCATATCTTGGAAGCCAAAATTTGGGTCTGACCTTCCTTTAGCAACTTGAATTTCTTGACTATAGGCTGCTGTGTTCCAGGATTCTTCTTATTTTTCTTCTTTAATCTCCTTGCCTTTCTTAATTTCTGCAATTTGAGCTTTGATTGCAGAAATTTCTACTTTGAGTTGGTGAATTTCACCACTCACTTCTCCCAAAGTCAGGGATCTTACTTTCCCTGGTTTCTGGTGATGCATTTGGAAAGATTTAGTGTTCCTTTCATAGGATGCATCGACAAACAAAGGTTTCTTACCTAATTCTTTTGAAGCTTTGGATTTAAGCTGATCTGTGAATGCTTCTATTAGGCGGTTCTTCATGTCTCCATCCTCTATTGTCCTGATATAAGATAAAATCTTCATTTCTGCCTCTTCTTCAGTAGATGCCATTAGGACTTTTTCTTTAGGAGGTCTTGTTTCTTCTTCCTCTTCACTGGAGCTGTACACAAAATCATAATCATCTTCATGAAAGATATGGCAAACACATTCATCAAAATTGAAACAAGAACATTCAGATGAATCAGAATCAGAATACTGGCCCATATTAACTTGAAATTCCTCCTCTGATGAAGTATTGAAAGAATCAAGAGATGATTCTTCTAATTGGTGTTGCTGGGCTGAATCTTTGATGATAAGGTTTGGGCACCTTTCTGTGACATGGGTCTTTGATTTGCATCTCAGGCAAAAGATTGGGCCTGAATGCTCTTTCTTAACCTGTTTAGCTTTTTGAGCATAAACAACTGTCTTTTTTCCCTTATTAAGCTTTGATTCTTCCCCTTGGGGACATCTTGAAGCTGTATGCCCAGTCTGGCCACACAACCAGCAAGTAATTTTGTTCCATTTTTCTTGCTTGGATGTACGCAAATGAATGTCAGAAGGAGTATAATAATGGGTTTTTGGGATATATTTGTAGTGACCCTTCTTTTTATGGCTTTTATCCCTTGTAGAGTACTTCCTTTTATTTTTTGGATAATTCCTTCTATTCTTGTAGAAAGTCTCTTTGAATTCTCTTTTGGCCCTTTTCCTATACTTTCTGTTTTTGACCAATGGGTCATCTATTGTCAGTCCATATTTGCTGCAAATGGAATTTCTATCTGGTAGTCTGGACAATTTTTCTAAAGATTTGTTCACCTTTGAACTGGTACAAAGACTTACCAGTGTCTTTGTAATATGGGAATAAATTTCTCCCCATGTATAAGACTCAAAAGGCAATTGAAAAATTTCTTGCAATCTAATATAATCAACAAATCTAGAGGGTAGAGCAGCCAGATATACCTGCTTCCAAAGCAAGTTTTTAGAGTCTGGGGGGCTTCCTTTTGTGTAGTGAAATATTGTGCTTTACATTACTTACAAAATGTAATTATTTAGCACTAAAATATTTATGAACGGTTAAATTATTAAAGGATAATGATTTTAAAACATTACTTATGCTAACATTTATAGAGAGGAGAGTGGTCAAATTCGTACTTATGAATAATTGTATAATTTATAAATGTTGGATAACCTATGTTTTAGGTTTATTTTATTGTATTTTAAATGTGTAATGAGTAAGAAGATTTTGGAAGAAGTTGTCTAAATATGTTGTATTTTGTGAACGAGTTTATATAAATTCAAATTGGGTGTAATTCTTGTGGGTTTTGATAAATTCACATCTTGCGGGTCTTGATAAATTGGCATTGGTGAGTATAAGAAGACTTTTTGGAATTTGTACTGTCATTCTTTATAATGAGTGTTAAAATTTATCAGTTTGATTTGTAAATGACATGTCATTTTAATAGGGTAATGGCAACTTGACTAAACTTATGAGAATAAATTGTTGTAATTGATTCACTTCTCTAGAGTTTTAAAAATAGAATGAGCTTGATTTGGAACTATAAATGATATGTTATACTCCAACTATAATGCATCAATTTGTAAATCCATGCAAAGACATTACATAATATGAATTAATACCGCAATTATTGATATTATAAACTAAACACCATATAATACCTCCATAAATCCATCCAGCGCTACATTCAATATGTAAATCCATGCAACCCTACAATCAATATTGCTCTATAGAAAATAGTAAATCCACGTAGCATTTAATTTCATTGAATTTGAATTTGAATTACTTTCAAATTTAATAATCATTCACAACCACATTGAATATTGCGCAAAATATGATTGAATAAAGGAAACAACCATTTGACACAAAACATTCATAGCACCCTCACATGGGACTATACGCCTAACTTAAATCAAACCATAAATGCATTGATCAAACCATAATTCCATACATTAAATGCTATATGTCGAACTTAATGTATCAATCCATCTGCAAATCCATACAACACTATAGACAATGTTGTAAATGCGAATACATAAAATCCAAATCAATATTGATATTATAAATTAAATCTTTTGTCCATGCAACTCAACTCGAATGTGTGAATCCTTGAAACCGTGCAACTCTGCAATCTCTTGGGCACTCAAATCACTCGATATCATCCATAATGTGTCTAACAATGATCGTTGATCATTGGCTAGTATCTAGATTGCCACCATTAACTCTTTTCCAAGAAGATCCAAATCAAGCTTTTGATAATTACAAGTTGCAACAAACAAACAAATTTAAATGCAACTACAGATATGAAGTATCGATTAAATGGACGATGAATAGGTAGTGCAAGCCATAAGTACAAGGAAGTCAACAGAAAGACATAGTGATTAATGGTTAAATACGAAACGTATTGTAATGTGAAGTTTGGACAACAATAATAAAGGTAGGTCCACACTTCAAAAATTATAATTATTTTTGACATAGGGACATAATTTGTACCATAAAAATTTCAAAATTCCTTTCATAGAATTTCCACAAGCATCAAGGGACTAAGAGACAAGAGCATAGTCCACAACCAAGCATACAAGAGTATGAAAATGTGGTCCATAATTCTCCCATTGCTACAAAATGTGTAAGGGGTATACTTGTTAGCTACTTGGACCTATATTTGCTTTTCATTTTTCTTCCTCTTGATTGACACCCTTATGAAGTTTTAGTGCACGAAATAAAACTAAAATGTGTTGATCTAACATTCATTTTCCATTGTAGACTCAAGATTTATTAACTCGTTTATAAACCATAGCAATAACACTATTGTGTTGTTTGTCACTTCCACTATAGTTCTCTCAATATTACCTTTATGAATGTTTATGTATATTGTGTTTTTCTCATCACATAAATGAATATGTTCATAGTGGCTTATCAACTATTTTTTCTCCTTTGAATACTCTTTTTTTTGGAGGTTACAAACATAGGAAAAAAGCCTTAGTGCTTCCCCTCATTTCAAGGATAGTATCATGGGTAAACCCTACATTCTTTAGGGAATAAGACTAATACACAACAGAGTTTGGAGCTTGAAGCCATTACAAGATTGAACCTATGTGAGAAAGAGAATAATCATTCCTCCTAATCAACCAAAATAAACCCAATTGATATCTTTCAAATACTTTTTACGAATTAAAAATACAAAAATTTCAAATATATTTATTAAATTAATAAGATATTTTATTAAACTTAAACCCATACTATTTATATGATATGTATGTCAATATGATCCAAAATATATTTATGCGGGAAATAAAAATAACAAAATATAATGATAATGGGTATCGACAAATTGAAACCCATATGCCCTATAACTTTACCTTCTCTTTACTCAGACCATATATTCCTTTAAAAGTGAATAATAAAGTGAAAGTGAGGAAAATTTCTTAAAAGTTTCTAAATCAATAAACTTAAATAAAAAAATCAAAAGGTTAAAGAATATCATCGTTACAATATATTATAAAATATTACAACTTTGTATTTTTATAATAGGTTTTAATTAAGTTACATTCATAAAATATATAAGCTTAAAGAATATCATCGTTACAATATATTATAAAATATTACACCTTTGTATTTTTATAATAGGTTTCAATTAAGTTACATTCATAGATATATATTTTTCTGTATAGATTTATTTTAAGTAGGATTTAATATCAGTGGAGAGAATTAAATTTATTCATGTATAAATGTTTTTTAGAATGTAAAATACAATATGTTATTTTTTATTATTTAAATTGTATTTTTGAATCCTAAATAACATATATATAGGAGCAAATACAAATTTTAACTATAATTTTTTTTTTTTTTTTATATATAAATATATATGAAGTTGACATCGACATAAATTAGTTAACATAGATATTCAAATAGTTTATTTAAATTTATTGTTGAAATATTTTTGAAAAGTATAAGATTTAAACATTCACACAAATTTTTATTTCTTATTTTTTAATTTTAAAAAGGCATAGAAAGACTAATAAACCAAAACTTACACATCTTCTTAGACTAGGTTGTAAAATAAACTTTTCCACTCAATAAAAAAATATATAGAAAGTATAACCTATAAAAAAAAATATAACATACTCTATTTAACTTAAATAGAAACTTGTTTCAAAGTTAAGTGTTGGAAGTGAAAGTTTTTAAGTCCAAAAGTTCCATGAAAAGAATCATATTGTAGTACATGTTTCAAAACTCCATGATGTTCGAGTTGGGCAATAGAAATCATATTTAACAAAGTGTCGACGCAGCAAGTCCCTGAGTTGAAAGCTGATTGAATTCAAAGTTGTATTTTTTTAGTGGTTTGGAATCCTATTGGTCGATATTGACTGAATCGCTCACATTGTGTTTTTTCATTGGTTATTGGTTGATATTGACGGTATGTTTTTTCAGTGGTTTGGGATCTTATTCGTTGATATTGGTCGAGCCTCTGAGAGAAAGTTTTGTTGTTTTTCAGTGGTTTCGGATCCTATTAGTTGATATTAGTCGAGCCTCCGACGGAAAGGCGGTGTCTCCCAATGTAGATAGATAGCACAATGATATAATATATATTCGGTCTAAGAATTTTCTTGAAAATTATAGAAATTTGTGTTATATTTAGAGAAAATTAATAAGGATTTTTGTAAATCCAAGTTATAGTTATTAAACTTCAAAATTAGGTGTTTTAGATTTTTTTGATGGCGGTAATCTATTTCTATCATTAAAAACACGATTCAAACACTGTCTCTACAAAATTTTAAATTTTTTTTACCCAAATTCCAGCCACTTTTAAAACAATTAATCCCTTCGTTGATAATAGTATCTTTTGTATGGCCTTGTTTGAAAGGCACTGCTATCCATAGATGGGGTACCATTTTGTGTATGGTACAAGGAATAACGTCGACATTATGAGGTGACGCCAACGGTATAGGTTCAACGGTTTCATAGTGCTCATGCGGGAATGCCATACCATTGTTCCAGGTGTAGCCATGCCAGTCGGTATTTTGAGGCTATTTAACATCTTTGATAATGTGTTAAGGAAATTTCTTTGACAATGTGCCAAGGAAACCTCAATGAAAATTTTTGTGTTTTTTTTGTAATTCAGTTTGTAATTTAGTTTCTTAATGTTTTGTGCATTTTTTTCACATTTAAATGTTAAATAAGATTTCTCGGCTAACTTGGAGATGTCTTAGCCAGAATGCTAGTTTAAAAAGGAGATTGTTAAATAAACTTGACCTTAAGAGAGTTAAAATTGTGTCAACCGTTGTAATTTTTAACCCCTAATATTGGTAAGTCACACTGTTGAGCTCATGGTATTATTATTTTATTTATTTCTTTGGTATTCTCTTTAAAAATAATAACAATGTCGTGTGTGCATAGAAAGCTTGCTGGTCAGATTGAGGAACTAGTCTCTTAGTTATGATTACACTAATGCAATTGACTCAATACTAAATACAACTTATAAACAACTTTGTTTATAAGTAGATGAAAATTAGTACTTTAGTCATGCTTTCATCGCAGGCAGGGAATCCCAGCAATGAAGTTGTGGTCTGGCCAGCCTGGAACAGGGTGTGCAGATCCACGAGGAAATAGTGAGGTGTGGGATTCAAATTGATGAAACTGTGGAGAAAGCTCTGTTAACATGTATGCAAAATGTGGGAAGATCGAGAAGGCGCATGAACTATTTGACAAAATGTCTCAAAGAAATGTTGTTTCATGGAATACCATGATTGCAGGATATCAACAGATTGGGGAATTTGATGAGCCTCTCAAGCTATTTCATCAAATACCCGAACCCGACGTCGTATCGTGCACAACAATTCTAATGGGTTATATGCAAAATGGGCAAGTTGATGATGCCCTGAAGCTCTTTCAGAGAATGCCTGAACAAGATGGAGCGTCTTGGACTAAACTGATTTCAGGATATGTGCAGAGTGGGCGCAGTGTGGAAGCCCTAAGTCTTTTTGGACAAATGTAAGTTTCAGGTGTGCTGCCGGAACCAAAAACCTATGTCTGCATCCTCCCAGCATGTGCTGATTTGGCAGCTCTGGAACAGGGTATCCATATCCATGAGGAGATATGCGAAAGGGAGCTCGCATTGAATGTTTTTCTCATCAATGCCCTTCTGGATATGTATGAAAAATGTGGGAGTATACAGAGGGCACAAAAAAGTTTGAGAATATGCATAAGAAAAACATAGTCTCATGGACAACCATGATTGCAGGATATGCAATGCATGGTTATGGCAAGGAGGCCCTTGAACTCTTTGGAAAATGCAGCGTTCTGGTATGAATCCTGACAATGTTACATTAGTTTGTCTTTTCTCTGCATGCTGCCATGCAGGCCTAGTGATGAATCCTGACAATGTTACTTTAGTTTGTCTTTTGTCTGCATGCTGCCCTGCATGCTGCCCTGCAGGCCTAGGGCCGACAGTACTTTGATTGCTTAACCCGAAAATATCACATCATTCCTGCAATGGAACACTATGTCCGCATGATCGACCTTCTTGGTCGTGCTGGGCATCTTGATGAAGCGCTTGATTTTCTCAACAAAATGCCAATAAAGCCTAATGCTACTGTGTGGAGATGCCTACTTGGTGCTTGTAGAGTGCATACCAAATTGGAGCTAGGAGATTATGCAGCAGAACGCCGGTTTGAGTTGGACTCTGAAAATGCTGCACCTTACGTACTGTTGTCAAATATGTATGCTGCAGCTGGGAGGTGGGGGGAACACTGAAAGTATGTGGAAAGTAATGAAGTAAAGGAGGATAAAAAATACGCATGGATACAGTTAGATTGATGTCGATGAACAGGTGCACACTTTTCTTGCAGAAGATAGTTGGCACCAGTGACAAAAAAGTTGGAGGGTGGCCTCCAATGTTAGTTGGAAGATTTTTTTTAAGTATCATGGTAGCACTTTGAAATTGAAAACTGAAAATTAAAGAGACAAAATTCTTGCCTTTCGGTTGTTTCCGAAATCACATGGACCAACAAACATTAAACTCCATTATACTAAAGCTATCATGTCTGTCCTGAGATGGGAAGCAGAGTGGAATACTATGCCTAGATCGAGCCATTCATAAATTTTTGGAAGTACTGGGATATGAGCATTAATTTTGTCAAATCCATAGAAGATGAAAAACACAACTGTATATAGCAAAATGGGGGAGCAAAGGCGAAGATGTGGATGGATTTATGTACATGTGTATAACAAAGGAAGCAATGCTACCAGCTCGATGGGTTTTGAAGGGGTTGTTGTTTCAAACTTTCAAGGACCAGTTTGCTCACTTCAGTCACTATTGTAGTTGAACTATGTAGTTGGGTAGTTCAGCTACTCTCCATTTTAATATTCTTAAAAATAAAAAAGAAAGGGATTCCTTGGAAATGAAAAAGAAAAGAAAAAGAGACAATGCTAAAATGTATAATATTAATACCAGTGAAATTGTACGAGTTCATGCATAACATACGTTGCTCCTAATGTGCATATTTCTGTCTTTACAAGATTTAGAGTAACGGGTTGGCTATGCTAGGCATGTGCGGTGGAAGCCTATTAGTTTGTATTAAGATTTTTGTTCTTCAAAGAAATTGCACTTGAGTTTTTGCAACATTTTTATTGAGGTAAACACATTATAACCATATTTAATTTGAGATGATTAAGTATTAGGTTGTAGGGAGATTATCTCTAATTTGTAAAAAAAACTTCAGTTTTTCATGGGAGAGGTGTAATGCTCAAATCTCAAACCCCATGTTAAAGTGAGCAGTTGTGCTTGAGGTTCATAGGTATATATTAAAATTGATAAGCATCGGATTTTAATATGACTTCCACACTTCATAAATAGACCAGCCCTCTAGAGTTGGTTCTATGTATAGCTGGGATTTTAGAAATATCTCCAGCTCACATATTGCTTCAAAAACAAATTCTGGTTCTATGTATAACTGGGATTTTAGAAATATCTCCACCTCACACATTGCTTTAAAAACAAATTCTGTTTCTCTTGTAGGTTGGAGAACAAGCCACCCTGAATGAACTAGCAAGGTTGGAGAGCTAATTTAAGTGTGTTACAGGTTACGAATTTAATGGTTGGTTGGTAGATGTAAACAAAAATGTGTATGAAGACCGAGAGAAGTTGTGTAAAAGTTGATTATATATATAAATCTTAGTGGGTGGTTAGTGGCAGGTCCACATACGATTTGTAGCACATGATAGAAAGGAATGAAGTAATAAAACTCTTTGCTGAGTTAATGTTAGGGTCGAACCATTGGTTTAGGTACAAGTATTGGCGTTGTATTAATGCAGGAAGTAGAACATTGGCTTTCACCCGTCAACAACTCAGTGGCAAACATATGGGTCAATCTATTTATGCAAAAGAAATGATGGCCATCTTACATGCAGTAGACACCTCGCAGCCATACTTATTGGAGCGACGTTTCCAAATCTACACAGACCATCACAGCCTAAAATATTTTCTAGAACAGCATCTATCATCACCACAACAAAATTAATGATTTGCAAAAATGCTGGGATATGATTATGAGATAATTTAGAAGATGGGGCGTGGCAATGTAGTGGTTGATGCTTTATCGTGCCTATTTGAAGATAAGAGCACCATTCTATCACCCTCTATACACATACCAGATTGGATTGAGGAGGCCCGCAAGGAATGGTTCTCCCACCCCTCTCTTTCCCAAATCATTAATAACTTCTATCCTCCCAGCATGTGCTGATTTGGCAGCTCTAGAACAGGGTGTCCATATCCATGAGGAGATATGCGAAAGGGGGCTCGCATTGAATGTTTTTCTCATCAATGCCCTTCTGGATGTGTATGAAAAATGTGGGAGTATAAAGAGGGATCAATAAAAGTTTCAGAATATGCATCAGAAAAACATAGTCTCATGGACAACCATGATTGCAGGATATGCAATGCATGATTATGGCAAGGAGGCTCTTGAACTCTTTAAGAAAATGAGCGTTCTGGTATGAATCCTGACAATGTTACTTAGTTTGTCTTTCGTCTGCATGCTGCCATGCAGGCCTAGCGATGAATCATGACAATGTTACTTTAGTTTGTCTTTTGTCTGCATGCTGCCATCCAGGCCTAGTGAATGAGGGCCGACAGTACTTTGATTGCATAACCCGAAAATATCACATCATTCCTGCAATGGAACACTATGTCTGCATGATCGACCTTCTTGGTCGTGCTGAGCATCTTGATGAAGCGCTTGATTTTATCAACAAAATGCCAATAAAGCCTGATGCTACTGTGTGGAGATGCCTACTTGGTGCTTGTAGAGTGCATAACAACTTGGAGCTAGGAGAATACGCTGCAGAACGCCTGTTTGAGTTGGACTCTGAAAATGCTGCACCTTACGTACTGTTGTCAAATATGTGTGTTGCAGCTGGCAAGTGGGGAAACGCTGAAAGTGTGCGGAAAGTAATGAAGTAAAGAAGGATACAAAAATGCCTGGATACAGTTGGATTGATGTCGATGAACAGGTGCACACTTTCCTTGCACAAGATAGTTGGCACAAGTGATAAAAAAGTTGGAGGGTGGCCTCCTATGTCAGTTGGAAGATTTAAGTATCATGGTAGCACTTCGAAATTGAAAACTGAAAATTAAAGGGACAAAATTCTTGTCTTCCGGTTATTTCCGAAATCACATGGACCAACCAACATTAAACTCTATTGTACTAAAGCTATCGTGTCTGTCCTGAGATAGGAAGCCTAGGCCAAGATCGAGTCATTCATAAATTTTTGAAAGTACTAGGATATGAGCATTAACTTTCTCAAACCGATAGAAGATGAAAAACACGAGTCATTCATAAATTTTTGGAAGTACTAGGATATGAGCATTAACTTTATCAAATCGATAGAAGATGAAAACCACAAATGTATATAGCAAAATAGGGGAGCAAAGGCCGAGATGTGGATGGATTTATGTATATGTGTATAACAAAGGAAACAATGCTACCAGCTCGATGGGTTTTGTAGGGTTTGTTGTTTCAAGGCCCAGTTTGCTCACTTCAGTCACTATTGTAGTTGGGTAATTCAGCTACTCTTCATTTTTATATTCTTAAAAATAAAAAAGAAAGGGATTCTTCATAAATGAAAAAGAAAAGAAAAGAAAAAACAATGCTAAAATGTGTAATATTAATATTAGTGAAATTGTATGAGTTCGTGCATAACATACATTGTTCCTAAGGTGCATATTTCTGTCTCTACAAGATTTAGTGTAACGGGTCGGCTATACTGAAACATATATGCTAGGCATGTGCGCTGGAAGCCTATCAATTTGTATTAAGATTTCTATTCTTCAAAGAAATTGCACTTGAGTTCTTGCAACATTTTTCTTGAACTAAACACATTATAACCATATCTAATTTGAGACGACTAAGTATAAGATTGTAGGGAGATTATCTCTAATTTGTAAAAAAACTTCAGTTTTTCATGGGAGAGGTGTAATGTTCAAGTCTCAAACCCCATGTTGAAGAGAGTAGTTGTGCTTGAGGTTCATAGGTACATATTAAAATTGATAAGCATCGGATTTTAATATGACTTCCACACTTCATAAATAAACTAGCCCTCCAGAGTTGGTTCTATGTATAACTAGGATTTTAGAAATATCTCCACCTCACATATTGCTTTAAAAACAAATTCTATTTCTCTTGTAGGTTGGAGAACAAGAAACCCTGAATGAACTAGCAAGGTTGGAGAGCTAATTTAAGTGTGTTGTAGGCTACAAATTTAATGGTTGGTTGGAAGATGTAAACAAAAATGTGTATGAAGACCTAGAGAAGTTGTGGAAAAGTTGATTATATATATAAATCCTTTTGGGTGGTTGGTGGCTGGTCCACATAAGATTTGTAGCACATGGTAGAAAGGAATGGAGCAAGAAAATTCTTTGATGAGTTAACGTTAGTGTCCAACACTAACCCCTTTATTTATGTAATAAGCCCAGTGGGTCGAGTCGGAGTCTTAGTTAGTGAGATAGTCAATAAAGTCCGCGTTAATAATTGTAAGTGGTTGACCCGCAAAGGGACCACAGTGGGTTGTAAACGGGCCATACTTAATAAATAAAGTGGTTAACATGTGTTATGCAAGGAACCACTAGTAGTTAGGGTTTCGAATATCATTTAGCTATAAATATTATTAGTTAGTAAGGGAAAAATCATCGAGTCTTATTGTAATTGAGCACTACTCTATTAGAGGTTGCCCCCTCGAAGAGGCAAGTGAACATTGAATCTATTTCTGAATAATAAAATACCTTGCAATTTTTCTCATTTCATGTGATAATTTTGTGTTTTGGGCTATATTTCTTCGTATTTCTGGTATTCTAGATTTCTCGCAGGTCAAGAGTATAACAAGTGGTATCAGAGAACTTTCCACGGCTAGTTGTACCTCTAATTTTTGCAAATTTCTTTTAGGCTAGAGACATGTTCTGACGTCTTTAAACCACGACATCTATCGTTGAGCGCATAAACCTACAGATTTGGGGAGGCATGCATGCAGGAACTAAAATAGGTGATCACGCTTGTTGGACTCCCTTGTAACCCCTATGGGTACCCCTTCGAGTAGTAGTGCATTAGACAAAATCGTGCACAGACACCACTTCCATGTACCATTGGGTATATCGAAAGCCCCCTAGGATCACTTCAAACCTAACCTTAGATAATCCGTCAACCTTCTTACTGCTACAGTAAACTGAGAACAATACTTGGGGAGATTACTCCCATGTACAATAGGGTAGTCAGGTAGTACGACTAAGGGTGCTACTGATTCTCCTTAGTTAGTGCTCTGAAATATTGGATCGAGTACTATTGTTGGACCCCTACATATATTGTGATCTATAACACCTGACACTCCTTTGTGATCATAGTTCCCTTTGATATCTACCTTATCTTTCATATTAGATCCAATAGTTGGGGTTCTACCACTGCCATGCAGCTCAAATTCAGTAGTTGGGGTTTTCACAATGCAAATCATACTCTTTGTGCAGTGAGGGTTTTGGCTGCTATAGTCCAGATCATATTGTCACAACACATTCAACAATACCAAGACCTTGGGGTTTCTGTTACTACAGTCCAGGCCCGATTTTTGTAGGACATTAGGTAGTATCAAGAATTTTGGAATTCGGCTACTGTAGTATTGATCATCGAGGAGTAAAATTCCTTTCGGAGTAAAAAAAATAAAAATAAAAAAATTGAGACCATCCCGGCAAACTTGCAAGAGACTTAGCCCATAAGATTCAAGACGACAAACTGGTCGTAGTGGTACCATTCACTTGTAAGCCCCCAATTTTTTGGCAATCCCAATTTTTTTGCCGACGTGGCTTCAAGTGACCCACGACATTAGACTCTTGAGATTTCCCTCTTTCCATGCGAACTACTCTTATGTAAGCTCATAAAAAAATTGACCAGGGTTGGTGTATGCTAGGTACCAGATCTCAAGTTATAGTTGCAGAAAAGGAAATCGAGAGGGTCGACCACCTTGAGAAAAGTTTTGACGCATTCAAGGAGAATATTACAAAACAACTCTCAAAACTAACAACCCTTAAAACAATGTCTCATACGGAGGAACCTAGTGTTGATGCACACATAGAAGGAGAATCTAGGCATCACATTCACTTCCATGGAAATCACCACTCTTTCAACCATCGGACGCCCAAGATGGACATGTAAAAGTTTAATGACTTTAAACCTACAGTATGGGTAGCACAAATGGAAAAATATTTCTCCCAAATGATATCTGCGAAGATGGAAATAAACTACACGTGAGAGCTCTTTACTTGGACCAAGAGAGATGGAAATAGTGGTAGTGGCATCAAAATTTTTATCCTGGGAGAGAAAATTGGAACATGTTCTCAAAATACATTTGTGATTGCTTTGACCGGGAATCTAATTTTTTGGGTCATCTCACTAAGCTCCGGTAAGTAGGTACAGTAAAGGACTACATTGCATCCTTCGAACAATTGGCCATCAGAACTGACAGTCTAGGAGATGGCTTCTACTTGGAATGTTTCATTAGTGGCCTAAAAGAAGCCATCTAAGCCCATGTCCAAATGCACCACCTAGCTACTTGGTTGGATGCATTCTGCAAGGCCTTAGATGTGGAAATCGCCTTAAATTCTCAGTTCAATCATCCAACTTTCATCACCAAGGCACATCCCACCCAAGCTTAGGGCCCCACCCAAACACTTAAGGTTCAAAAGGTGTCACTGACGAAAATCGCTAAAAGAAGGAAACAAGGAATGTGTTACTATTGTGATGACAAGTACTCCCTTGGAAATAAATGCAAGGAACCAAAATTTTTTAAAATCAATGCTACTAATAACAGCTCAGCAGGTGAAGCTCCATCCCTTGAGGTGCCCGAGGAAGAAGCGGGGGAAACCCAAACTGACAATGATCTCGCAGTTGTTATCACTCCTTCGGATCTCCAAGGCTGAGGAAGAGTCTAGCTGAGGTAACCACAGACCAACCTTTTATCTTGGTAGCTAGCTCTACCAAGCCAAAGAGGGCTCTCTCCACAAAATCACAGCCAAGAGGGTTCAATGAATTAGGGTTTTAGGCTAGCTATAAAGTGCAGAGGGTATTTTTGTTTGATTGGGCTATTGGATGAGGATTAGGTCAAAGAGACTAGGTCAGGGAAAATAAGGGTATGATTGCAGACATCTGATGGAGAAAGGTAGGTAGTCACTCAAACACTTTAAGGCTCTTGAGTGATATGGATCAAACTGGTGAGGTGCTAGAAAGAGCAAGACAAGCATGTATTCTTTCTAAACTGAAGAAAATGGAAAAATTATGAGATTTCCCCAAAACAGGGCATATAAGATGTATTCTACTCATCAACTTGAAAATCAACATATCATAGAAGTGAAATGAAACATGAGAGTACAAAACATTCAAACATATGCAACATAAGAAGAAACTATGTCAAAATTCCATACCACAGGTATTCCATCAAAATAGTTGCAACTCATTCATTAAATTTCTGCCAAATACTGAATACACTAGTGTCTCTAATCAATACAACAACATCCAACTTTCTCCCCTTGTGGAATGACTGAAAAATTACATGATATAGGCCTCAAACAAACTCCTCCTAGCCTCAAGGGTCGAATCCATGAGAGGAGGAGCAGTTCCACCAAAAACTGAGCTGAAAGCTGAAGTGTAGGGAGGTCCAAGTGACTCATCCCTAACTTAAGTGAACTGATTCATTACACCTCATTGAGTCCATTTACCTAATGTATTTACCCTAGGTAACAGTAAAAACATGATAATTACATTTACTTCATCAATTACATAAGTGTAATCATCATTTCCCAAGATAAAAGTAAAAAATGCAATTAAAATTGTAAAATATCTTACATTTGTCAAACGTGCCATATTTGTACCAGGCACGCCATCTCTTTGCCAAGCGCACCCTCCATGTTGTAGCCAAGTTTTGAGTGCCTTCTTGGTGTCCAAACTGGGCTCAGGATGGCTTGTTGGAAATCTTACCCTGTCTACTTTCCAAATATGTCTTTATTTTGCATAATGGAGTTGATTTACCATGTCAAAAAGTGTTTCTCCCAAGACTTCTCAGTGCACAACGCCAAGGTGAAAAAGGAGGTAGAACTGTGGTTTTTTGAGTGTTTTTTTACTTTTTCACCTACCAGTTGGACCAAACAAGCTTAGAAAAGTTATTTTCTTGCATGTATTCATCATTCTAAATCTGATGGTGGTCTCCTTTTGGCCAAAATATGCCTCAAACAAAAGTGCAGCGCCTAGGGTGCTGCGCACCTAACATTTCAGCTATTGTAAAATTGTCCAGAAATGCACAAAAATTCCAAAACTTCAAAAATTTTCCAAAAATTTGTCAAAATTTGTTGAATGATGACTGATGGTAAGGGTTATGCATGGAGTGAGGCCTCAACAAGTATATCAAGCCTTCCTTCCTCTTCTTTCTTGTTTAGGGCTGCAATCTTTGCATTAACTCTTCTAATTGCAATCTTGTCTCTTTTCGCATAATTCTTTCCCATCCTTCTATGAATTCCATTTTCTTTGCCTTGTCTAAGAGCTTCTCAAGATACTAATTGGCCCCGTCAAGCCAATACACCTGGTCTTCATTGATCACGGTGGCAATCTTTTCATTCAATGTGATCTGATTAGCAAGTTCAACTTCTCTTTTCTTCTCTAGTTCTAGAGCTCTTTTCAGCCCTATAGTCCCAAGCCTTTTTCTTGGTGCTAAAACCCCTAGGGAGATGAAATAATAGTGGAATGTAGGTATAGGGAGTAGGGAATGGTATGAGGAAATTTCAAGGAGATGGGGGAAGGGATTTTTGAATTGAGGGAGGTGACAGGGAGTAGAACTGATGAGGGATTTGGGATAGGGAATTTAATTATAGGTTAGGGGTTTTGGGAGCCTAGGCAAATGAAACACCTAGGTCTTAGGGTTTTAAGAGAATAAAGGTTTTGGGAAGAAGTAATATGATATGGGGGTTGGGAAAGGGTTTTAATAGTGATGTGGGAAGGGAATAGAAGTGCTTAGGGAGTGAAATTGGAATTGTAATTAGGAATTGACTGTGATACTAGGGTTTCAAACTTGAATAAGACACCAAATTTTGTAATAACACTTAAAACACCAAACAAATGACTTAAGAAGAAAATGGATGATGCAATTGTGGCTTACTTGCTTGCTAGAGGCATGGAGAACAATTGTTGAAGTGTTGGAGGCGTTTTGACATTTGCTGTGAAAATTCGGAAAGTGTGCAATGCAATGAATAGGTTCCCCCTCCTTCTTCCAAGCGCGCAATGCAAAACGCAGGCATGCAGCACAAGATGCATGTGCAGAACACAAAATGAATGTACATAGTGCCAACTTCAAATAAACGTTTGAGTGACTTCCTGAAGTCAAAATTGAGCTCACGATAGCTTGTTAGAAAGATCTTTCTCTTGGCTATAGAATGGACCTACCAAGCACTGAAAATGATCAATTATAGCCACTCAAAAATCAATTATCCCAAGACTTGTAAAAAAGTGCAGAATGGGGGTGCAAAAATGCAGTGTGCTCTTGCAGGCAACTTTTGGAGTCCTTCCTCAACTCCAAATTGAGCTCATGATAGCTCACTGGAAATCTCTTCCAGTCTAGTTGTGATTTGAATTTGACATTTTGATGCTTGGCATGTGGAAATTTGAGTTGGTAGCTTGGGAGTCATGAACTTATTACAAATTGAATAACATAAAATTACATAGTGAAAATATAAAAATTTACATTTGAACTCAAAATTACATGATTAAATAAGCATTTCTCTTTACAAATAATATTCACATGGCGAAGAGTTATTATTTGATCACCCTTTACTTGCTGGTCTTACGCAATGAAATGGTGTTTTATTGGACCTTGGAAAAATGAAACCTAGAAACCTAATGAAAACCTTGAGTGAACAAACTTCATGTTGATTTGACTGACATAAAGACATGATGAAATGAGATTTCATGATTTATGTGTGCTTAGCAAGACATGAAGGTGCGCTAGCAAGTATAAATTTTTGAGGGAGAGTGAGGTTTGTTTTACTAGGGCTACCATCAGTGAGTAAATTTTTTAATGAGGACCTAGGTGGAATGACAAAAATATCTGAGCGAGACCCTAATATGAATATGAGAAGAGGAGTTTTGATCACTGGTGGCAGTATGCAAATACTGACACTAACGACAGCTAAGCCCAGTGAGCCAGTTATATCGCTACATGATTTGACTGGCATTTCTTCACCTCAGTCTCTCAAAATACAAGGCTTTATTAAACATCAGCTAATAATGGTACTAGATGTTTGATGCTACTAAATCAAAGTGACTAGGTTGAAGTTGTTGTTGGAAGGTTATCATCTGCAGAAGAAATGAAGGGATGACTTGGTGATTAGAGGAAGTTTGTGTCTATGTCAAGGATTCTTGGATCATCTCGTGAACCTATTAAAGGAAGAGTTGTTCACCGGGTTTTCCCCTAGATAGGGGTTTTTCCCTAGTTGTCCACCTACATCTAGTGTTTGTGATATTCGTGTTATTGTTTTGGTGATTGCTTGATGAACTAAACTAAAAGAATAACATAATAAATTTAATAAGAACATAAGAATATCACAAGTAATTATCAACTTAAAGAAAATATTTCAGCCGTTCTGATTTTCGAACATGGTTTCAGAGCTAAGGTGAAGAAGAAGGAAAAATACAACTTGAAGATGTATTAAAAGAATAATAAGGAGCTTTAAGAAGTTTGAATAAGGGTTTTTGTCACACAAATTGTACACGCATCGTGACAAAGACTCAGGTTGGGGACTGTCACCGTGATCCCCATCCTCTCTATTTTAGTTGTATCCCAACATTAGGCTATGGGGAGTAGACCCTATGGAAATGAGATTAAGAAGGACAAGTTGGGAACCAGCTAGTCCGAGAGACAAAATTGAGTGCCCTAGCACTTGGTTGAATCTAGCAAGATTTTAAGGATTAGATTGTTTATATATTTGAGACCAGTGCCTTATGGAGTCAACACTCTTGCTTTATAAAATTGAGACCATGTACCAGATGGAAAACTGTTGCTTTTATGTGTTACTATCATATATCGAATGCAATTTCTAATACTTATGTAAAATGAAAAGTTCTTGGTTAATTTTAATTAAATTCTTAATCTATGTATGACCATTGATATTTATCTATATTGAGCCTAAACTCTATAGTAAGTGGCAGAGAGACGTCAAGATGAAGCACAAAAAGGTGTGATTAACGATCCCTCTCCTTGAAATCTAATGTACTCGGTGCCTCCAGTGCTACAGAAAGAGGGGCTTTGACGACTACAAGGTCACCATTTTAAATACTAGAGAAGGATAGACTTCTCAAGCAAAGATATAAAGGTGTTCCTATCTCTCTATCAACCAAACTTATTCTTGGAGGTAAGTTTTGATAAGCAATACTAGCTTAGGAAGATATGCAAGGTGAAATTAGAGAATAGTTCTTAAGACGATATTTCTAATGTTTAAGTACTTTATTTATGATTATTCTTGATTTATATCAAGTACTTATTTAATAAATTGAAGAGACAATCTCATTCGCAAGAATAAATGGCAATGTGCTAACAATAGATATCACAAAGGTAATGAAGATGGAGTTTATTCTATTAATCTCTTAGGAAAATTACCAATATGAGAGATATGAACCAAGCAAACTCAAAGTACTTAGATAGATCTAATGCTCTTCCAATGGTGCACTAAACAAGAATCACACAACCATGTACATTAAACACTTGCTTGCATAGAGATTTAGCCAATGAGATTCTTGCAAATATTCTTACTTGATATTCTTTAACAACTAATCTCCAAGTTAAACTTTAGATGTCCAAAGATTGATTTATGATGTGTTTTTATTATATGGCAATAAATAAAACCAAAGCATTATTAATTACTCAATCAAGAAAATATTTTCCAATGACAATTATCTCAAGGGAAGCAATTAGATTTTGAAAATGCTCTTAGAATACCTCAACAATCTACCAATGTTCGATTTGATATTTCCAAAGTGTTGCAAGTAAAGGGCACCAAATTGCTTATTCACTCTAGATAATGACACAACTAGGCCAATGTAAGATTATCTAAGAGAGTTATACCGAGGTTATCAAACAAAATCAAAATACCTCTTGTCCAATGCCTATAACCTTATGTGGAATGTGTTCAAAATTTCAAATGCCACAAATGAATATCTTTAGGGCAATTGTAAACTAATTTTTTTCAGAGATAAGGGAAAATCAAATGATTTTATGACAACAGAAAATTAACTTTCTGCCTCTCGGAATTTCTTATAATGCCAAAAGATCCCACAATCCGTATTTTCTTCTAATTTGAATTTAGTGCGCTTGAAAGAGAAGATCAAAGTGAAGTAAACTTATGCAAACTGATATATTTCAAACCCCAGGAATCCTTATGGAAGTCATAAAAAATTCATGATAAAGTTAAGCAAACATTTCCCCAATGTGTTTAGGTGACCCCTTAATGTATTGAACAAATACCAACTCATTTTATTCCACTTAGGAAAGAATTCAACCACTATTATAGGACAATTATCGAGTTGTATCAGATGACAGAGAAAAGGTCTAGGAAATCAAACCAAAATAGAGTAATCGTTCACAACCTCTTCTGCAAATGAATCACTTGTAAGACACATAAAATAACTTTATCTCGATCACCACTTTCAATGTTAGCTTCAGAAAATTTCGCAGAGACAAATGAAGTGAGTTTAGGGTAGTGACTTAGAAGAAATGAGGAGGAGAATTAAGGAATGAGGACATATCTGAAGGAGCTGCAAAGAGGTATGGAGGAATACCGCAAGGAAAGAGAGGCCTAAGAGAGGCAACGACAAGCAAAGGAGGGAGCCTTAGGGCCTACAAGGAATGAAAGGAAGGGAAAAGGAGAAACGAGACCACGTGAGGGTTTGAAGAGGCTATGGAAAACCTAATAGAGAGAAGGAGGGTTGAGTATAGGGCTATTTTAGTCCAACAAGCCCCAAAAAGTTCACAAAAACCTTGCTAAAATTTTGAATGTGTTTTAGATTTAAAATTTATACTCAAATGGTCACAATTTGAATATGGACGTCCTTTTCCAAATCTATATCTTTAAATATTCGGGGTGAAAATAGAGGGTGGATCTTAACTTCTTATGCCTAGAACCACCCATAGAAACCCTAAAAAAAAATTCTAAGGCCTGAAGCCCTTGAAACCCTTAACAATATTCAAATCTAGCTTTGTAATCCAAGATTGAAAATGTGGGTTTTGTAGACTGGGGCCTAATAAGGACCTAAATTCTTTGAAGCCCCATGAAATCCTTTCCTATATGAAAACGTTTCCCAAAATAGGAGAAAAACCCCAAAACCCTTATATTATGCGAAAGAAATTAGATCTTCAAATAAAATTGCTTCTCCTCCAGATCAATGGGGATTTCAATAGTAATGGAAATTTATGTACAAGATCCTAACGACTAAATCCTATATCTAGACAACCCACATTATATTTATACAAGATATGTACAAAATAAGTCAGACTATACAGGGGTTAGAAAATTATTTACAAAAATGATCATATTTACACAAATAATACACAGATCTACTGGATATGAGGAGTATGGGTACAACTCCACTCCTAGATTAGTATAAAAAAACTCTTCTTAGCAAGATCTATCAAATTAGCACAGTATTGTTGGAGATAAATGAGAAAAATAATGATTTTTTTTTTAATTTTTTTATTTTAGTCATTGATCAAGATCTCTGCAAAACAATCGTTAGATATAATTTAAACATTTTAACATAGTGGGCTCTTGAGCCTCTGTACTTGGGAGTTGGGTGGTCCAACTGAAGACTTTCTCTCACACCCAAGATTTGAATCTCGGTTAGGTCTCTGCACACTTAAGATTAATTTTTTAGCTTTAAAAGGGGCTAGATACACGTTAAAACACTCAAGATATAGAGATAATTGCTAGATCTATTAGATTAGAATGCTTTTCTAAAACTCAATACCTAATGCAAGATACTTGTGCAAATAGATAATCTGATTGCTAGAAAATGAAGCGAATTTTTTAATAAAATTTAATTCAATAGAGCATTTAGGCACATGATTCAGAAAAATATTATGAGGAGACATAAGAGGAACACCATCATGAATAAACCCCAAAGTATTTTCTATTAATTTGAGAAAACTATTACAGTACCAGAGCTTGACTTAGAGCTTTCTCAAAAAGTTTGTCATTTAGGAAGCAAATGACTCACAATTTATAGATAAATTCTCCAAATGGCTAGTTGGATTGATCCCCATCAAAGTAATCTCAACTGTTGATAAATATTTGATTATATTTTAATCTCCACCATCGAAAATCTTTACTTTTTTAGGAATTTTTGAATTTCTCTTTTAATTCATTTTTAATTAGCTCAAAATCAATTATTTTAATCTAATTTCCTCAAAAATTTGAATTTAACTTAACCACCAAAGCCCAAGCGTCCAAATTCTCTTGAAATTTTCAATATTCCCTTTGTGGGGGGCCTCCAAAAATTAATATCTTTAGGGCCCACAAAATTTTCCACTTGGAGAATTTAATTTCTCTAGGATTTTAATTTTGACTCTAATTAATTAAGTTTCGGGCTTAGGATTTTAATTTATTTTTTCTAGAAAATTTAATTAATCAACACTTGAGGGGATTAATAAATTTTCCACACTCTAATATTTTAGCCATGGTGTCTAAGAATGAGGGACCATGCACCAAAATATTTTTTTACATCAAGTTATTACAATTTCAACCCTCAAAGGAGGGACACCCATTCGTTAGACACCCTCAATTTATTACCCTATTCTGCGACTCAATATGATCTAGTGGACCAAGTGATTTGTAATAAAATAATTTATCCAATTAACTTAAATTATTCCCAAATAAATTTTACAAAAGACTTGATTAGAACATTAGGACTCATCTAATATCTTGATGACAAATTCCACCCTAGCTTTGGGATGTGGTTGGAGGGAAAAACTATGTTGATCATCCATGTTTAGAAATATAGATGAATCAGTGAGACGAAAAACCTCCTAGGATGAAAATCATTGCCAAAACAATAGGCTTACCTAGGTTTTTACATACATATATGGTCTTACTAGTATCATTTACATTACAAACATTGTAGAATGGGTTTACAACTCTGATAGATTGATGATTGATGATGGTGAATCTAGGATGATCTGAATGCTCGAACATGATGGAATCAATTTGCAAAAAAGTGTATTGCTATAGGGTAATTGGCATGGAGTTGTCAACAAAGGTCATCAAGGAAAAGGATCATATAAGAAGTCAAGCCTACTATCTTCAAAAAAAATGTTTAACTTAATGAAGGGAGAAAACAAATTAGAAGGAGAATCCAATTATAGGGCATGAAAAAGAGGGGATAGATCTCATCCTTGAGAAGAATAAATTCTTGGATCTAGTCAAAGGAAAAGTAAATAAGCCTACAAATGAGTAAAGTGATGCAGAAAAAGAAAATTTCAAAGAAATAGAGATATTGGCCATGACCTTAATGGTGGATGGAATAAAAGATAACCTCATCCCATATATATCCAACATATATTATGCTCAAGAGATGTATGAGGCATTATCCAAGTTATTCACAATCAAGAATATTTGTCAAACAACAAATCTTAAGAATGAACTGAGAACTAGAAAGATGACAAAGGAAGACATGGTGGCATCCTTCTTTGTTAGAATAGCTAGAATCAGAGATGAACTCTGGGCAATCGATGAGATAGTACCTAAAAATTAGCTTGTAATCAATGCACTTATAAGACTACAAACATCTTAGGGTGACTTTTAATTAGGTCTCAATAGTTGGAAGGAAACCCCTACATTCAAACAATTATAGAATGCATGAAGTCAAGAAGAAGTCAAAATTTCATTAGTAAGCAACAAATGTAATGAAGAGGAGAAAATTTCAAATGCTTATTCCGCTCATCACAAGAAAAAGGGAACCTTCAAGAGGTTTAAAGTACGTATCAAAGATTTAATGCTACAATTGTCACAAGATGGGTCACTATAGAAGCGATTGTCCTGAGAAATTGAGGAATAGAAAGAGAAATAGGGATCAAGCAAATGTTGATAGAGAAGGATCTCCAAAGAATAACAAGATTGAAGAATAAGATATAAAGGACTTATACTACTAAGTCCCTCTACTATAAGTTTTTGAATTGTTTCTATTTTGATTTCTAATTACTTATAGGTTTAACATGCTTTGGAAAAAAATTGTTCAATTTTTTTGTTAAAGTTATAGGTATCCCTTGAGATTCAATTAAGAGGGAGCCCTCACCATTTTTCCAAATAAGTATCTTACTCTGTGTATTATATTTCATATTTGGTTTTTATTTTCTTATCTAGATGTGCTTATACTAGATGCTAAATACATTTATTTTTATATTTTCCTTTTTTAGGAAAAGCTTGATGATATGCTCAGAGGTTATGGAGAACATCTTACAAGACAAAGCATTGGAATTGATGTCCCAAAATATTTGTCTAGAAAACAACTCAAAGGTATGTTTTATCTCATAAGTTGTGTTCTCTTCATGATAAAGGTATATTTGTCTAAATCTACTTGACATTACTAACAAGTGTTATGTATGGGACTTTTGAATCATAGAGTTTATTGTTTGGGTGATTAATCATTAGATTGAATCTACCCTCATTAAAAACGTCATGTTTGTGGAACCATGAAAGGTTCTTTGTAAAATCCTAACCTAAGGGTATGCTAATATGAAAACCCTAGTCTACATAGGGTTATTGATGAAACCTAGAAAATACTATTCTTTTGATGTTTGTGGTTTTGATGGTAATGTCATGTTTGAAGTTTTAGTACTATTATGGAAACCATAGTCCTTTGGGGTTGGATGGTAATGTATTCCTAGACCTTGAGGTTTTGGTAAATTAGGTTTTATGAGTGAAATCCTTCTAATATCTAGAGTAAGCTCCTAGGAATGAAACCCTAGGTGTATGTGTGTCTATTTGATTAAAACCATAGCCTAATCAAGATTTTTATATGTATGACTTTAAATGTATTGATATTTGTTTCTTGTATTTTCCAATATATGTTATGATATGCTTGGGCATGATTGTCCTAGATATGTATATGTTCTAACCTACTTGTTGATAAGTTATAGGGTGTAGATTTTCCCACTGTAGATCACTTGGTAATGCAATGTACTAAAGCAAAACACTTGATCTACTTCTACAAAAAATTGAGCGGAATCTTAATCGAACATGAGCGACATCAAGCATGAATAGATGTAACTAAAAATGAGAAGTAATCAACCATAACACAGAAGATGTAACACTGGGGAAAGCACCAACCTAAAACCCCAACTCTGTATTATCATACAAGTGGAAATCTGGTTCAAGTTACGAAAAGAATCATCTTTCAAGCTATCCTGCTCTCTCTGCAATCAAACAATACTTCTCACAGACTGAATAGACATAAAATATATCTTCCTCAAGCCCTCCAAGCCTCCTATTTCCTTGCGCAGTTTTGATTGGGGTCTAATGATATCACATGTGTGAATTGGCCTCATCACACTCACTGTAACCTTAGGTCCAACTGCGCAATCCTTAAGGAATACTATTTCTTTTGCATGCAAGGAATATTCACCAAGGAATATCCTAGCAATTGATAGTACACTATCCCTCCATTTCATCTCAACTGGGTGTCTGACTGAACTGACATGCATGAGTTATCCATGAGTGAATATTTAGTTATCCGAAATATAGTAGTTACATTCATGCAAGCATTAACTAGCTGAACTCTCATTAATTTAACAAAATGTTAAATTAATCTAATTGGACTTGACTCAGTTAACTGAGCCAACTAATTACAACTCAATATTACAACTCACTCTTGTCTCTTTAACTGATGGATAAATCCCTCAATCAAAGGAGAAACTATTGCATGTCCTCACATAGACTTCAAGTTCATAATTACTTAACTAATTAACTCAAGATGAATTAATTAATCAATTTACAAACTGTTGTTAATATAAAATTTGAATTTTACTTCCTATGTTTAGTCCAGGGACTGACTAAAATAAGAAGGGATCCTGAAATGCTATTTTTAGAAAAGCTATTTTTAGCACTTTCACTTTTCACCCATTGTAGCTAAGATCTCCAAAGGCTGAATTACTATTTATAGCCTGGCTATTTATAGTAGTGCTATTTTTAACTTCTTCTATTTCTAGCATTTCTTGTTGCACATTTCAACATAGGGTTTGTAGCTAAGCCCTAGTAGAATTTTTATATTATATGATATGGTGATATTGTTTCCATTATGATGATAAAATATAGGGTTTACAACAAACCCTAATATAAGGTTGTCATGTAGTTTAAACCTTAGATTGTGTTTTGATTGGTTTTGATTGTTGAAATCTAAGGCTTAGTGTCTCATAGATGGAATCTAGTAGAATCCTAACATATGAATTCTAAAGTTGTTAGATTCATTGTAAGTGCATTTGTTTGAATTACTTCTAGAGTTTGAAATATATTATAGTAGGGTATATCGTATCTCTAGAAGAAATATTGAGGCACTAGATATAATGAGACTGATATCTTAATTGACTTACTAATGTGATCTAGTGGTTATAACCTAACCCGAGCAGAAATTTGAAGTTTAAAAGTATGTGTCCTTTTCTGACTATGAAGCTAACTAAGTTTAGGTATTTTATGTCAAAATTCTAATGCCTCCATTATTATATAATTCTGATATAGGTAGCTTCATGCTTCTATATATATATATATATATATTTGGTTGTACTTGTGATTTAAGTTGTGGAAGTACATAATATTCAAGAGGTTGAAGATATTAAAAAGTAAAGTTGATTTGATTGATAAGCATGAAGACGGAATTTATATGAATGATGATGACTTTAATAAGAAGGGATGAAGCCATGAAATATTCTCTCATGTTATGGAAACGAACTTGATCTCCCTAAGTTAAGAGGGAGCATAGATAGAAAGAAAGGGTATATCTCCCACGTTGAGAGGGAGGGCATATTATAGTTATGATGGATACCTTGAAGAGATTTGAGAATCAATGTTGAGGTGCTACTGAAAGAAGGAAAGCAGGATCGGGTTGAAGAATATGTTGTTGCATGTGATGTAGGAAAGGAAGTTGTATGATTGTGGAAACTTTTGTCAAGATTTGGGAAGCCTCTAAGTCATATTGTGATAAATTGTGAAGCAACATCAAGATGATTGAAAACCCAAAAGGTTTTTGTACCTATGAGTATTTGAAAGGTTTTTACTGATTGGGGTTGTGATTGTACAGGTAAATATCTCGAAGTTTTAAGATCATGCTCGATGTTATCGAATTGTTTTATTGGGAGAGATTTGATGTGTTGAGGCATTGTGTGTAATATGATTGGGAGGACATTAGTCTGTCCTATGTGTTGATGTCTAGTTCCCGAAGTAGGGAAGGTAGAATTGGTAATAGATCTCTGAACTTGCATTATGCACCTAGGTACCTTGGTTGATGGTTAGCAAGTAAGCCTAATGGTCCCTAGAGAGGCTGAAAGCTTTAGTCCATCTTAGCCCCACCTGGATAGATTGCCCTGGTCAGGAATCTAGTCTCTGGCACCATAAGTGCCTAAACTCTTCATGGTTCATGTGTTTTGAGATCTTACATGTACTTGTATATGTATGTACAAATACCTCCCCAGTTAATAGGGGGTGTTGAAGAATGTAACTAGGTTCAATCTTCATAATTGTATTTATCAAAAGAAAGAAAAATAAATTTATTATTATTATTATTATTACTTATGAAAGCATGAGTTTCATGCTTGGGTCATCATTTTTTAGTTCAAAGTCCCCATTGAGGACTTCTAGCTTTTGTCTTGAGTCATAAGAGTCATTGTCCATTTAAAGAAACCCTTATTAGGCTTTTGAATCATGTAAAAATAATTATTATTGAGTAAAATAAGTCATTTTTCACCTCCACACAAAGTCGGCCCTTACCTGATCAAGTTGACCTACATGAGGGTAATTTGAACTCCTAAAAAGGGTATATATACAAGCACTTCAATTCATTTGGAATATATAATCTCTCACAAGTTTGATATCCAAGCGAAACAACTGAGCGCAACACAAAAACTTAGCGTAGCGAGTTCATGATTTGCATTATTTTAATCACATCCTAGAATTCTGAATGTGTCACACATGTGAAATACAATTTTTAAAACATCATATACCTATTGCATAACATATGTTCAAATTGTAAACTCTCATATTTAAAAATCATCACCTACAACAGAAGCGTAGTGACTGGCGCAGTGAATTTCACTTGCAAGAGTTTGACCAAATGTGGAAGTCTCTGACCAAGTAAAATAGTTAATGGTTGATGTTGAAAATCTTAAAAACCTTTTTTAGCATCCATACATAAGAAAAAGTGCCAAAAACCTTGATATTTTACCAAATATTAATGCCTTTGATAGTAGCGTGGAAAATCCGCTACAGCAAAAATGAAACAACTTATTATTTTATTTTTAGAGCATCTGAGGGGGATTAGTAACATGATTAATGGATTTTTTGAAATCCAAAACATTCCTTTATAATCATCCATGCGGTCTAGGACTCCCTTTAAATTCAATGATGACTTTTCAAATCAAATTGTTCAAGCGCAGCGCAAAGGAGAAGCGCAACAACAACTTGTGGTGACAAGGATATGATGTGTTATCTAATTTGACCTTGCAACTAATTGAAAACACACCACTAACTTTACACAATGATGAAAAACCAAAACCCACTCTTATCTTTATTCATGACTTGGATGGCACATTAACCCTAGACTTGTTAAACTTAGACCTTTTGAGACATTGGCAACTTGATTTTATTTGCCACTCAAAACTTTAATATATCCCATCCTAAACTAACAGCAAAACTTGATCTCTATAAGATCATGGCAACACTTTAAAAATTTACCATAATAATAAAAATGATAAACTTGATTTTGATTACAATAACATAGGACTCTAACATTGGCTCCAATGGGGATGTGTTGTACTGTTCAACAACCCCCCCATTTGTTGATTTAATAGTTAATATTCTACTAATAAATGGAGACCCTTTATAAAAAATCCTCCAAAAACTTAACAGTTAAGCGCTTTCTTTTTGAATTCTTATAAATAAATTTTTAAATAATGTAAGGTATCAAGCCAAATCCCTTATGACTAGCAATTCTTGCTTTATCGCATATCGTTGGATCATGTGTGTCAAAGGTTAATTAACAAACTAGGATTTGTGAATTACGATAAGAAGGGATCACCATAATAAACTTATGGTATCATTAAACTTTCCATTTAAAACTAAGGCTTAAATTATTTCTTGTAGAATAAAGTTCCTATCGCAATCACATATTGGCATTCACAAAAAGCACAACTAATAAAGCCTTTGGAATATGCGAATTGTGATATTGTGACATGACAAGCCAACGCTCATCACATCGCGGTGCTTTACTCAAAGGCCAATCTTGTAAAATATGGAAATTTTGTGAAATGCGATATTACCCGGACCTGATGAAAGTATGCGATAAATGTTATAAACTATGGTTAAGTCCGGCGCATAGAAAAGGGTCACTTTATGCAATAAATATTCATTCAAGAAAAATGATCTTTAAGCGATTAAAGGTATGCCACTCACATCACATCTCACAAAATTTTAAACAACTCTGAAATAACGCATAATCGAAAAGGCGATATTGTGATTTGCGATAATCTTTATTGCAATTGCATAATCAACGTTGCGCACTTCAAACTCATCAAATTAAAGTTTTTTCCTTTCACGTTTGTGATGCGATGACTTAAATGAGTAATAAAGGCCATGATAAAATATCTTAGTGCATATTTAATAAGTTTTAATGGAATTTATGTCTAAAATGGATCGATGCAATTTGATATCTTCCATCTGCATTTTTGAATAAAAGCTCCTTTCTTGTCACCTTTCGGAGTTAATTGTATCATTGAATTTTCACTATCATTTTTGTTCTGTGTTTATCCGATAATATCCATTGCTCCATTTCAGGGAACCTCCGAAGAAAACAATGTTGGAAAAGATGGCGAAGAAGGGAAAAGCTATTGCATCTGAGAAATCAGACATGATACCACTTTTCTCCGATACCACCTGAAACAAAGATGGAGGAACCACATCATGGGAAGCTATGTATAACCTACTAGAAGAAGAGAAGCCGAGGCCATAGGTAACAAAGGAAACTGTTGATGCCACATAATGATTAGATGCTTCCTACTTTGAGGTAGCATGTTCATTTTTACATAAAATAGTAGTAAGACCTAAGATATTACCATACACAGATATGGTAAAATGGGTAATTGATGATGTAGATGTCTCAGACAGAACTTTCAGGAATAAAAGACATGAGGTCATGGGGTCTTTCACACCAGACAATCTGTGCCAAATGTACCATCTACCATAGCCTCAAAAGCTCTATAACAAAGATTTCATTGGGAGTTTCGCCAAAGAGAATGAGGACCCATTGGACGTTACACAGACCTAGAGGTCAGGCGGAGGCAAGTTCAAATGGGATAAATCCACTATGTACCCGATTGCATCCCTCTTTGCCCCACATAATTTCATAGTAGTGATGATGTGTAGGTTAGTTGGTAAAGCTGATAGCACCATATTTTCTATGGAGTGGCTCCCATTAATTGATGCATCAGTTAACATAACAATTATGAAATGAAGTTGGATTTTATCAAAAAATTTAGCAATGTTTATTAGAGAATATAGACAGAAGAGAAGTGTTTCCTCAAGAATTTTGCCCCCTTTCTTTATGAGTTCTTATGTTATGGATGTCATTTGTTTTTGTTCTCAATTTCAAAACATGGGATGGAAGTGGACTATATAGAACCCTCTCCCCATCCAGGTACACCATAAAATCTTATGGGAATCCCAATTCAATTCCCATTTTTATAAAATCTTCCAAGGTATTATGCTGCCTATTCATAAAACCATTTTTGATAGAACAACCCCTAGGTTTTCTGAAGAAGCCAAGGTAGACATCTTTCTAGTTTCTAGATGGTTTGGTGAAGAGACGTTCACTTACATCAGATTTTTTTTGGAGCATTGCTTCTCTGCATGTCGTCCCATATTATGTCCTAGACAAGCTATTGGCCAAAGAGATAGCTTACTAGACAGAAGCAGAGGATGGCTTAACCAAAGGCTCGAGGGAATAGAAGAAAGCCATTTGGCCAGCCTTCCCATTACAATGTGGTTCTTTCGCACTACATGACTATGGGCACGCAATAAAATAAGTGGAGATTATTATGTCTCTAAAATTGGCCATAATTCTAGGGAGACAATATGACCCAAATGAAGTTGCTAAAGACTTTACCACTATGGTTAAAGTCAAATAGTTTATTCATGAAGAGGATGCCTTTGATGACCTCTTTTAAGGAGCCAAAACATTTTCACAAGTCCTACATTCAACATAATTACAGGTAAGCCTAGATGATATTAATTCTTTTCATGTATATAGGAATAAGAGATTGTTAAAGGTCCCATTGGACCTATTACAAATTGAACAAATAAGAGAACCAACTCCTAGCATAAGCTTGGAGGGAAGTTCAAAAGAAAATTATGATGAGGAAACCCAAGAGAAGTCGAATCACGAGTCAAAACACTCAGAAAAACAATCTTAGAATGGAGGAGGAGATCCTAATAAAGATTATGAGAAAGATACAAAAGGAAATACTGAGGAAACGACCAAACAAGCCTTGGCCAAGAAGCAGACAGAGGTTGGTTCCACTTCAACTCAATCAGGGAAGATTCCAGTCATTGACCTTGACAAGGAATGGGAGAAATTCAATAAGAAGCTCCAAACATGCACAAATATTGAGGAAACATCTGAATTGCAAACCCCCAAACAGACTTAGCACAAAGAAAATCTAGAGACAACAAAGCAAGGGGCTACAGATACTCAAGATATTGAGGTTATTCCTGCTTTTCCTACTTCTGAAATTGTCTTGAAAATTGAAGAGATACCTCCATTAGATATATTCTATAGTTTTACCCACAAGGTTGTTGCAACTCTAGAGACCATGGTTGTTGCAACTCTAGAGAATGAACCAATGGATGTTGTGTGCAAGGACACTTCTGTTGACACATCAAAAATCTAACGAAGCTATCACAGTTCGAAAGAGCTTATGCCACAACAACCATCGATAAAGCAATGAAAGTCCGAATGTTTCTAAAAGAAAAAGAACAAAAAATTCTTCTACTTGCACTGTTAGCTCTGCTATGCAGTGCTGACTTTCTAAGATCCTGGAGGAGTTCTGGTCAGTTTTGTTATGCTCAAGCGGGTTTCACATTTGGTCACTCTTCCCTGCCTCCTCCACCCTGCTTAATCTCCTCCATCTCCATTTCCCTATTCGCCTCCTAAACCTGGAAAAATAGCCCCTTTGACTTTAGCCCTGAGCGAAAAACCCTAACTCGCCATAAAACCTCACCCATACACCCTCACACACTCATAAACCCCTCATCGTTTCACTGTCGTTTGATCATTCCCCGCTGATCCAACGGCTCCCATCGTGCCCGATAAAGTGACCCGCTCTACCACTCTCGACTGTCAGATCATCTCCGCCAAGATCTGACGGTCTTCGCTTTCATTGCGCCAGCAACCTAACCGAGCGTTAGCGCACGATGAGAGCGGTTTTCCTCTCTCATCCACTGCTACATGTCAATTGCTGAATGGAATCATGAAACCCTAGGCATTTATCGCTCAATGCCAGAAAGCAATGCGATGAATACCATTACCGCCTAACCAAACCGCCCCGCCCGATAAATAACCGTGCAACTTTGTTTCTCAACGACCATCTGATCTGTCCACTAAAGATCCAACAGCTCTAACTCACCCTACTCCCAACTCAGCTGATAGCCTCCACCGACCCATCTTTGCCGTCCATTTTCCCGATCCGACGATCATCCTTCTCTCTCATCCCGACTGTCCTTTTGCCCATGCATCCCATGTCCTTGACCATTCTGTTCGCCCGAAGAAGTAGATGACCGGCTATGCCAATATCAGTCACTGTCAGACCCCCAACAACCATATTTAATAGAAAGCATGGCCAAGGGAGAAAAGGACAAGCACGACTCTGTAACTAAATTTATCAGTTATGGACTCTATAGGTACGAGCACTCCAACAACCCAAAAGGACAACATGGCACCTGAACAGATTAGATTCACTCACTGAAGCAAGCAAACACGTTTAGAGACTCCATCAGGCAGTTAAATGCGGTTAGTGGTCAATTATGACCCCTCCATACCTACGCGGCTAGGTGCCCTTGTAATGTAAATCTATAAATACTCAGAAACAAGATGTAATCAAGGTTGGCATTTGATGTAAGGTTCAACTTCTAGAGACTGTAGATATTTTGTCACTTGCAGCGTCTCATCTTAATTTTTAGCTAATACAAACTTCTTTTGCTGTTAACTACTCACTTTCCATTTTCTTCTGTTCTAATCTTGTGCGTGATATGTTGTGTGTTGGGTTGTGTTATATTCTTTCCATGTAGTTAATAGGGGGTTTGAAGGGCACCCGTAACCCCACTTTATGGGGTCTGGGGCAGCGCCCCGGAAAATTTTGGTTTTGGACCATATGTTAGGTTGGGCGGACCCACCTATGGTTTTGTGCATGATTTTCGCACATGTTTTTTGGACGCGATGGTTTTCGGTCCATGGTATTGGATGCTTCGGCATGTATAAATATGTATTGTAACATTGAAAAGAAAATAATGAAAAATCAAGCTGGTAGTCCCGGTTTTGGGATCCAGGGAAAAATCTCTGTGCATATGTGTTTTATGGGTTATGCTCTCGCATTGTTTATTTTTTTTGTTTAAGAATTCGTATGCAGGTAATTTCTATACAAGGTTAAAACCTACATTTGGTATCGGAGCTGTTTTGGCTTCAAGGGGACACCTTTGTTGCTGAGGGGTTTCGCTCGAGCCTGTGGTAGACCCTGTTCAGTGGGAGATCTGCGAGATCGATTATGGTGGTGAAGGAAGATGGCGAGCAGTGGAAAGATAGAGATTGAGAAGTTCAATGGTCAGAATTTTGAGTTGTGGAAACTCAAGATGGAGGATCTGTTGGTGGATAAAGATCAGTGGATCGTAGTAGATCGGAAGGCAAAGAGCACAATACGATTGTGTGTCTCGGATTCAGTATTGCTGAATGTATCAGGGGAAGCTACGACAAAGGCTTTGTGGGTCAAGTTAGGGACTTTGTACCAATCTAAGTCTCTGGTGAATAAACTATTCCTGCGGAAAAAGCTGTATAACCTGAGGATGAAAGATGGAGACTCGGTGACAGAGCATCTGAATGTGTTTAATACTGTGGTAAGTCAGTTATTATCTATTGATATTAAAATTTCAGATGAAGATAAGTGCATCAGTCTGTTGTGTTCTCTACCAGATTCGTGGGATAGTCTGGTTATTGCAATAGGTAGCAATGCAACTGCTTTGCAGTTTGATGAAATAGTCTCAGCCTTGCTGATGGAGGAGATGAGACAGAAAAATATGGACAACCAGAATGGTGATGCCTTGTCTGTACGAGGACGGTCCCAGAACAGAAACAAAAATAAGTCATCGAGTGGGAGATCTAAATCTCCAGGAAAACCTACAAAGGTGGTGTGTTGGAAATGCCGAAAGGAAGGGCACTTCAGAAGGGATTGTAAATCTAAAGCTCCTGATAAAGGAAAGGGATCTAATGATGCTCCTTCTGCAGAGGCGAAAACCATCTCAGATGAAGGTGGGGATGTGTACTTGGCTTCTTCAAGTACACATGTAAATCATGAGGCATGGTTGATTGACTCAGGTGCATCCTTTCACTTCACTCCCCATAGAGAGTGGTTCTGCGAGTATGAGAAATACGATGGTGGTGATGTCTTCTTAGGAGATGATAGGAAGGCTAGAATCATTGGTCGGGGAAAAGTAAAGTTGAAGTTGCAAGGTGGAAGGGTTAGAACACTTCCGGGTGTTCTACATATTCCTGCATTGGCCAGAAATCTGATTTCTGTAAGCAAGTTGGATGATGCAGGTGTAAAGATGGTGTTCGAGAAAGATACCTGCAAGATGGTTCGAGGAGCACTGATATTAATGCGGGGAGTTCGGATTGGAACTCTGTACAAGCTGCAAGGTAGCACTGTTGTTGATGGGTGCAATAGTTCTATGGTTCCTGAAAATGGAGTAGAGAATCTAGTGGTCTCTGGAGAGAAGACCATGTTGTGGCATCAAAGGCTTGGACATATTGGAGAGAAGGGCCTTCGAATACTTCATGGTAAAGGTATGGTAGAAGGTATGAATAATAGCTCTCTGGATTTTGATTTCTGTGAAAATTGTGTATATGGGAAGCAGAATCGGGTGAGTTTCCCCTCTGGAGGTAAGAGGACGAAACATATATTAGAGTTTGTGCACAGTGATGTGTTTGGACCTGTGAAGGTTCCATCACTGGGTAAGTCTGTGTACTATGTATCATTCATAGATGAATTCTCAAGGAATACATGGATATATTTTCTTAAGAAGAAATCTGAAGTCTTTGACAGGTTTAAAGAATTTAAGGCTCTGGTGGAAAATCAGACAGAGAAGAAGATAAAGGTGCTGAGGACAGATAATGGTGGAGAATTTTGCAGCAAGGAATTTGAAGAATTTTGTAAGAAGTGTGGTATAGCACAGCAGAAGACTACTCCATATACACCTCAGCAAAATGGAGTCGCAGAAAGAATGAACAAGACGTTGATGGAAAGGGCAAGAAGCATGCTCAGTGGTGCCGGGTTAGGACAGGAATTCTGGGCAGAGGCGGTGGATACTGCATGTTACCTGATCAACAGATCACCTTCATTAGCGTTGGAGGATAAGACTCCACAAGAAGTATGGACTCGTAAGAAACCCTCTCTTTCACATCTAAGGGTATTTGGATGTGATGCATACGTACATGTTCCAAAGGAGAAACGAACCAAGTTGGATAGTAAATCTGAAAAGTGCATCTTTATTGGGTATAAGGATGGTTTAAAGGGCTATAAGATTTGGAACCCAGTCATAGGGAAGGTTGTGTACAACCGAGATGTGTTGTTCAGAGAGGTAAAATATGTTATTCAACATGAAGTCCAACCAAAGGAACCTGAGAAGATAGAGTTTGAGCCAAAGGAGGAAGAATTAGACTCTACAGCAGAGGAGGAATCAGAAGATGAAGAGCCACAAACTCCGGCTGTGAGAAGATCAGTTCGAGAAAGAAGGCAGCCAGAAAGGTATAGTCCATCTGCTTTTAGTTCAAATTTTGCTTTGTCTGTTACTGATAATGATCCCAGAACTGTGAAGGAAGCAGTGGATTCAGAGGATGGAAAACTCTGGAAAGAGGCCATGGTCGATGAAATGGCATCTTTGCACAAAAATGAGGCTTGGGATCTGGTGGAGTTTCCGGCTGGAAGGAAACCCATTGGCAGCAAATGGGTGTTCAAGAAGAAGACAAATGCAGAAGGAAAGGTGGAGAAATACAAAGCTCGGTTGGTAGCAAAAGGTTATTCCCAGGTGCCGGGAATTGATTTTGGTGATATTTTTTCTCCTGTTGCCAAGGTAACTTCTATTAGATTACTTTTATCTGTTGTTGCTGCTTTTGATTTTGAGGTAGAACAGATGGATGTGAAGACACCATTTCTTCACGGGGATTTGGAAGAGGAAATCTACATGAAGCAACCTGAAGGCTTTGCGGTGAAGGGTAAGAAAGAACTAGTATGCAAGTTAAAGAAGTCTTTGTATGGGTTAAAACAGTCACCAAGGATGTGGTATCAGAAATTTGATACATTTATACGGGGACTTGGCTTCACCAGAAGCAAAGCAGATCATTGTGTGTATTTTAAATTAATTGGTGACCGTGTTATTTATCTGGTCTTGTATGTGGATGATATGTTGCTGGTTGGAAATGACAAAGAAATTATCCAGGATTTGAAGACCCAATTGTCCTCCAAATTCGACATGAAAGATCTTGGTGCTGCAAACTATATTTTGGGCATGGAAATTAAAAGAGATCGGTCAAAGAGGAAGCTCTTGTTAAACCAGAGGAAGTATGTCGAGACAATACTCCAGAGGTTTAATATGCAGGATAGTAAACCGGTGAAGGTTCCTATTCCTGTAGGTGTGAGGTTATCTACTGAACAGTGTCCCAAGACACAAGAAGAGGAAGAGGACATGTCCCATGTTCCATATGCAAGTGCAGTGGGTAGCCTAATGTATGCAATGGTCTGTACTAGACCAGACATTGCACATGCAGTGGGAGTATTGAGCAGGTTTATGTCAAAACCTGGGAAGGAGCACTGGACAACAGTGAAGCGGGTTTTCAGGTATTTGTGTGGCACTAGTGATTATGGTTTGTGCTACCAAGGAAGACCAGGATTGGACATATTGTTGGATATTCATGGCTTTGTTGATGCAGACTGGGCTGGAGATCTAGATCAGAGAAGATCTACAAGTGGGTATGTGTTTAACCTATTTGGAGGTGCAGTCAGTTGGATGAGTAAGAAACAATCTGTAGTGGCACTATCAACCACAGAGGCAGAATACATGGCAGCCACTCATGCAAGCAAGGAAGAAGTTTGGTTGCAGAGATTGTGTTCAAGTATGGGGTTAGTACAGGGAGCTATAAGAATAGACTGTGACAGCCAAAGTGCAATTTTCTTGGCAAAGAACCCTGCTTATCATTCAAATACAAAGCACATTGATGTTCAGTATCACTTTGTGAGGGATATGATAGAAGACAAAAAAGTGTTGCTGGTAAAGGTGGACACTTTGAATAATACTGTAGATGCATTGACAAAATCTGTGAGCTCTGAGAAGTTCTCTTGGTGTAGAGAAGCAATGGGAATCTCAGGGCTGAAAAAATGACTAAGCTCTCCCGTGGCCCCCTGTGGAAAGAAAACAACAAGTGGGAGATTGTTGGGTTGTGTTATATTCTTTCCACGTAGTTAATAGGGGGTTTGAAGGGCACCCGTAACCCCACTTTATGGGGTCTGGGCAGCGCCCCGGAAAATTTTGGTTTTGGACCATATGTTAGGTTGGGCGGACCCACCTATGGTTTTGTGCATGATTTTCGCACATGTTTTTTGGACGCGATGGTTTTCGGTCCATGGTATTGGACGCGATGGTTTTCGGTCCATGGTATTGGATGCTTCAGCATGTATAAATATGTATTGTAACATTGAAAGGAAAATAATGAAAAATAAAGCTGGTAGTCCCGGTTCTGGGATCCAGGAAAAAATCTTTGTGCATATGTGTTTTATGGGTTATGCTCTCACATTGTTTATTTTCTTTGTTTAAGAATTCATATGCAGGTAATTTCTGTACAGGGTTAAAACCTACATTGTGTTCTTATTCTTTTGAGATTTGGCACTAGATAATTGTCATCCTATCTCTGTGTTAGATTGTTGAATGTATCATTGAATAGATTACTGAGGTTTCTTTCTATCTGATGCAAGAGAGCTATCATCCTGTCTTTGCATTAGTAGATTAGATTTACAGGTTTCTTTACTAGTTGCAGCCGGCCATCACATGGTCTTGTGCATCTGTTGGTGTGGTTAGTATTCTCCATATTCACCTAATATCAAAAAAATTGAGCATTGGTGGTCTAAACTTGTAGTCTGAGGGTGTTCATGCATGTCTAGAGTGAAACAAAGTAGAAGTGGTTATCTGGCTTGAACCAAATCATCATTCCTTCCATTAAACCTGCAACAATAGTGGAATTTATATGTTACCAGGCATCTCCGAGCTACAACCTAGGAGAGTTTCTTGGAATCATAACATAATTGGTGCTGTTGCCGGGGAGAGGAGATTGAAGCTCAGCTTCCCTTGGAGAATGACACAGATCTAGCTTTGATGATAGACAAAGTCTGGACATATTTCTGGTTGCAATAATCTATCTGGCGACTCTATTGGAGGACCAACCTTTTGGCAACCCCACATCATAGTTTTGGCTCAGTTTGTGAGACATACTTAGAGAAATCCTCAAAAATCACCATTTGACCCAGTGCTTGACCTTGAGAACATTGTCAAGCAAAGAAAGACCTCACAAAAAGGAGCATCATGATCAGGTAAGCTTAAACAATATTATGTATCTTTGTGAGAAAGGCTTGTAACCGAGCATGCACATGTTGAATATATAGAGCCTAGTACTGTCAGTGAAGAAATATCCTTAGAGATTCATAAAGCTCCTTGTTCAATAAGTTGCCCTTTGGATTTCAGTTTGAAGGAAACCTCCCTTCCAGTCCATCATATTCCTTTAGCCTTTTCAGTCATTTCTCAACTCCCTACCTTTCAAACTACCAGTATCCTTCCATCTACCCCAGTCATGGCAGGTCCACAAGCACCCACCAAAATGGAAAGAAACATAGCTGCTAGGTATGGACCCTCGGTTCTACCTATTCCTTTGAATACCATGCTTGTAGGATAATATTAGAAGTACATGCCTAAGTTCACTGGTACAGAGGGAGTAACAGCTAAAGAACACCTTGAGTCTTTTTATAGTTATGCTGATAGCCTAGATATTAGTGAAAATGATGTGTGGATGAGAGTATTTGTCCAAAGCCTCGATGGACAGGCTAGAAATTGGTTTAGAGAGTTGACCCCTAGGTCCATAGTAGAAATTGAAGTATTATATGATGTGTTTTTAAAGCATTGGGGAGATAAGAAAGACCTGCTATACTACCATACGAAGTTTGGCAACCTGAAAAGGGAAAATGGGGAGTCATTGTCTGACTTTAATAAAGATTCAATTGTATGTATAGAAAGATACTAGTTGAAGTGAAGCCTACCCCGACCTATGCAAAACTCACCTATGCCAATGCCTTTGATTATGATTTCTTCCTGCTATTAAGAGAGAGAAGATGTGCTACTCTAGCCGAAATGCAAGGTGCAACCTTGGAGGTGGAATCCAATATCATGGCTGCAGAGAAACTTAAAGGCCATGTTGATAGAAGAAGGTAGAGAGGTGAGTCTTCTTCTTCTTCTTCATCTTCAGAACCCAAAATAGACAAAATGAATAAAATGATAGAGTCATTGGCTACTGAAATATCCAAACTGAAGGTTGAGCAAAGTTATGGGAAAGCAAGGCTTTCTAATACATTGGCCCTTAGAAATCCAAATCCATTAAGAAGAGAAAATGAACAATTGCAGATCATTTAGAGGGGTAATGGGGTCGTTGAAGAACAAAGGGTTAAGGCTCCTTTCGAGAACGTAGTCATGGAGGAGGAATAGTTTGATGAAGAGGATGAGATTCACTGCATGGAAGACAAGGGCAATGCTGCCTTTTTGACATTAGCTGCCTATGAAGAGTCATTACTCAAGGACCAGACCAGTCAAGAGTGGGACAGAGAAGCTGTTCTATAGACTGAAGACCAACAAAGATATAACTTGAGGTCAAGAATGAGTAATGTCAAAGAGAATCTTGCCCAAAGAGCTGTTGTCCCCACAGAACAACAAATTAGCAAACAGAAGAGACCAGCAGCTGATCCCATCATCCTCAAAGTACCAGCTCAAGAGGTAAGAGGCCCTAACAAGTCCATGTCCCCTTTCAGATTTGGATCAGAAGTCCAGAAGCTAAAAATATATGTACCTCTGATGGAACTTGCAAAGAGTGAGGTCTTTAAAAAGCATATCCTTGATGCCCTTGAGCTGAGAGCCACACCGGCATCCAATGACTATGTGAATTTACAAGATGATAAGCTTGTAGTTGTGCTTAGCCCCATGACTGAACCTGTTAATGACCATTCCCCATCATTTTATGTCTCTTTGACCATTCATGACAAAATCCTACACAACTGTCTGTTGGACACAGGTGCCAGCCATAATCTGATGCCCAAAGCTGTCATGGAAGAGTTAGGCCTTGATATTACCAGACCTTATCATGATTTATTCTCCTTTGATTCAAGGAAGGTGAAGTGTGTAGGTTTAATTAAAGACATAGCCATCACTCTAACTCAGCTGCCCATGAAAAGCATGATGATGGATATTGTGGTAGTGATGAGCCCCAAAAATGGGTAACTTATTGGGCTCATTTTGCCTATTATTCTCGATTAATCCACCATTCTTCATAGTTTATGCATTCTTTTGAGTATATTTATGTTAATTGAATGAATGAGGATAGTCACTTGAACATGAAGTCTAATACATGCTTATTGCAGATTTTTGGACATCTTTTGGACCAAGGTCAAGCATTTATGAGCCATTTGATAGCCAAATACAACAGAACAAGGCTGAGGATTAGTAGGAAGGGTGTCTCCTACACTAAATGGCCCCTTCCTCGAATTATCCACCATCAGCTCGGAGTTCAGCAGCCCACCAAAGATGATTTCCAAGGGCAGCCGAGCAGCTTTTGTGAAGTGGTTGATTACTTGTAGTTTTGAGTAGCCAAGCCCCTCGATTTAAGGAGGGTAGTTGGAGATCTTCATGGTGCATAAGAAGGAAGGCTTCAAGCCTTGATAGTTTAGCTCTTGAATAGTTGTTTTCGCACTTTGGTGCTGCTTTGCCTTTCAGCTCATTTTTGAGCTTTTGCTGTAAACATTTCTGGGACATGATTATTTTTTGAGTAATGGAGATACATTTCACTTTTCACTAGCTCTGAGCTTTTCTTAGGAGGCTGTAGCTCTTGGGGTTGGGCCCAACCCAAGTGCCAGTACCTCCTTTGTGTACTATTATGTGTTTTATTTGCATTCATAGAAAGCTATTTAGGTTAAGATCTTGCTTTGTTACTTAGGTTGCTTTTGATGATTAAAACAAATTTTCATGGTTCAAGTTATTTTGATAGTTTGAATACGGAAAATTTCTTCAAAAAAGGCCATCAAGCAACACCTCTCCCTCCTTAGGACCATGAGCTGAGACCAAGGCATACTTGCTGCCACAAAAACACTGTTTTGCCTTTCAATGCAATTACAAGTGTTGGATTTTTAGATGGGAAAGTGATACTAGTTGTGCTTGCATATTTAGACCCGTTCTTGCTTATATTTCCATAGTTCTCTTGTATGATTTCCTGTGCATAGCTTGCTGTTCATCATGATTCTAGTTTCTAGGTCAGATTAGGTCAAAGTAGATAGATCTCTGATTTTTTTAGTCTTTCTTTGATTAGTTTTGAGAGATAGTGTGCAGATCACCTATAATCCATCCCTGCCTATCCTTCCTTCCTCACACAACCTACTTCAACCCCAAATTCCGAATTCCTCCCCTTCATTTGCCACACTTTGCCAGTTTGACCTAATTTCTTCATGTTTGTGCAACATTGCTCCCTCCATCCTTGAACAAATCCAACCGTCTTCATCACTCCTTAGTCTCATTTACCAGGTCCTAGACCTCTTCACAGCCTCATCCATCCTCCATTTCCACTTTCCCACCATTTTTCCTCCATCAACCCTAAAAAATCCTCCCTCGGCCCTTCTTGTAGAACATCCTGTAGAACCCCTGCAGAGTTCCTGTATAAGATCACGTGAGCAGTTTCTCGAGATCTGATCACTGTGAAACTCTCTGGAAGAGTGATAGGAACCCCTTAGGCCCTCTTCTCACCTTCCCAACCTCCTGCAAATGCCCACTCCATTCCCTTTCACCAATAAACCCCTGCACAATTAAACATAGTTAAAGCACATGCATAATAATCCTGCAAAATTACTCAAAAATACAAAAAGATGTGTTTTCCATATTTTTCTTTAGAAGTAGCTTAGTCACATGCATTTCACCATTCCAAGAGTCAATGGAATCCATTTATGCAACTTTAATATCTTTTCTTGCACTAGTAGGGCTAGTCGGTAAAACTAGGGTTTTCTATGGTTTGCGTTTCCTTTCAGCTTTCAGCTTCTTTTTGCAAGTAGGTTAGCCTCCTTTGAGTTAGCTTTCATCCATCATAGTTAAAAGCTTCTTCTAAGAGCTCATATAAGATGGCTTAAGCTCCAAGCGGACTTGTGCCAGCTGATCAAGTGACAGCCTGCGGCAAGAGCTAGTACTTGTGCATACAACACCTTCGCTTCCAAGTTTGTTACAAACTACTGGGTTAATAAAAGTAAAGAAGGGAGTTCCAGGATTTGTAGCATCATTGTTGCAATACTAGAGCCCACCATCTTTTTGGCGCCGTTGCCAGGGAAGCATTAGAGTATTTGTGATTGTTGCTTTTCTTCTATTTTCTACTACAACCTTCTGCTAAGTAGTTTATTTCAGTAAGAGTAGATTAGTTGTTTCATTTCCATTCTACAATTTCATTTATGCAAAAGTAGGTTAGACATTTTCTACTTTCTTAGATTATCATTTCAATTCTGCAAGCATAAATTAGCATTTCCATTCTGCAATTTCAATTCTGCAAGCGTAAATTAGCATTTCCATTCTGCAATTTCAATTCCGCAAGCGTAAATTAGCATTTCAATTCAACAATTTCCTTTCAGCAGCATAGATTAGTCCTTTCCTACTTTCATTTCAATTCTGCATTTTCATTTTAGCAAGATAGATTTTAGTTAGTTGCAGTTCAATCTATTTTAGTTTTGTAGATACAAGCAGAAAAAAAAAGTAAAAATCAACCAAAAATATTTCATTTCATGCCTTGTAGGAATAGAGACCATACAGGAAAATTCTTACCCAACACCCCCGCCACATAACTGAGTCACCCTTCTCTCTTCTTCAGTGGCAGTGATCCAGAAGAACCTATAGGTGAACCTCTAGAGATATAAAAAGATCTAACAGAAGAAGAGCAAGAAAACGTTCCTCTTGAGACCATGGCTGAACACAGGAACAGTATAGGGAATGAGGAGAGAATAGAAGGTGCCTTTCCCATCCGAGAGACAAATGGGGACACAAAACTGAAAAACATAAGTCCCTCAGCCTTACCTCACGTCCATGGATTGACCACTGAAGACCCCGATACCTTCTTGTTTGAGTTTGCTGTCCTTTGTCAAACTTATGACTATGCAGAAGACGGGCAAAAGTTGAAACTCTTTCCCTCTACCCTCAAGGATGCAGCACTACGCTAGTTCATGGGGTTACTTGGAAACATTATCACAACTTGGGCTAAAATGCAGCAAGCCTTTAACAACAAATACCGAGACTACTGTAGGTCAAAGGAAACGGAGGGAGAAATCTTTTGAATGACCATGGGAAGTGATGAGTCTCTGGAAGACTATGAAGAAAGGTTCCAACTCAGTTATAAAAGGGCCAGGTGCACAGTTGACCCCAAATCTCTGAAGCTGGTTCTACTCTAAGGAGTCCCTGAAGACCTTCTAGATACCCTCCATTTTCTAGCTAGAGGAGACATCTACCAACTACCTTATGATGACATAAAGACTGTGTTTAGAAACCATTCTAGGGCAGCTAGGAAAAGAGGTAGGGGGAATCCACTTTCAGCTAGTGCCACCTTCTCCAAACATGAGTTTACAAATCAGATGGAAGACCTTAAAAGTGAAGTGAGACAGACCATTTCCATGCAAATGGATACTTTCCGAATCCAACAGAAGAAAGAGGAAGTTGAGAGGGCTTTGGCCATATTTTGTCCTAGATGTACAAGGAAGGATCCTAAGAACGAGTGTCCATTGCACTCAGTAGAGGTATGTTTCATTTGTGAGGAAGACCGCCCTACAAAACATTGCCCAACCTTACCTGGACTTAAAGCTGTGTACCAAGGGGCTGAAGGAGCCACTGAACCACTTTACTTCCTCAACCAAAGGAGGCCACATGGATCCAAACCTTACTAGCAGGGGATGAAAGGGACATCCCAAACGTATTACAACTCCAACCAATCCACTCACATACCTTCTTGGGGTCCCCCTGCTCATCCTTCCTGGTCCGTGCCCCCTCCTTGGTCATATCCACCTCAATACCATACTCAACCTGTTGCTCATTCGTTTCATTCTCATGTTCAGCCACAACCTCAGTGGAATGCACCACAACAAGGGTGGAGGCCCCAGTACAACTCTCCTCCCACCATTTTTCCTCCACCACCTGCTCAACCACAACCATTACCTCCTGCTCCTCCAAGACAACCCCAGATGCCTGCTCAACCGAACCCGAACCCCAATAACAGACAGGTCCAACAGGTATATACTGGAGAGACAACATGCCCTACCTACGTTGTGGAGATTCAGGGGATCAACCTTTGATCTGGGAAGGTCCTCCGAGATAGCCAACCTCCTCCTAAGGAGGATGAAGCAGAGGAACCGAAAAGTGAACCCAAAGCCATTCCACCCTTTCTTGAGAGACTAACTAGAAACACGCAACCAAACCCAGAAGAGACTAAACTTCTGGGAGAAATTAAACATCTGTGTGTAAAATACCACTTCTCCAGGCCATCAAAGATGTACTAATCTACAACAAACTGATCAAAGAGAAGTGTTTCAGGCACCCAGGTAGGCGCAAGAGAGATGCCCCAACTATCAATGTCATAGGACAATTGTCCGACCTAATGTTGGGACAAGTAATCTGTCCAAAATATTTGGACCTTGGGAATCCTGTAGTGGATGTCCACATCAATGGCACCATAATCCCCCACACGTTAATCGATCTAAGGGATGCCATTAATGTGATGACCAGGGACACTATGCTCAAACTTAACCTTCAGGGTTCCCTGAGAAAGACCTTGACAGTAATGCAGTTAGCAGACCACTCCACCGTGATTCTTGGTCTCTGTTGATTCTTGGGAGTACTCTGCGGACTTTTTGGTCCTTCATCCAAAGGCAAAACTCACTGGATACCCCCTCATTTTGGGAAGGCCTTAGTTAGCTACTGCAGATGCTTACATCAGTCGTCGAGCTGGGAGCATGACCATTAAGAATGGGCCAATGTCCAAACAACTAGTCCTATATCCTCCTGCCCAACCTTTGCTTGAACATGACTTACCTCTCTGGTTGGAGGAGGAAGACGTGGATGAAGTCTACTATGCACTTGTGTGCACTGTGGAAGCCACCAGGGGGGGTCCTCAAACTGAGGATGACCTTATTGAGAATTTAATCCAAAATCCACCTCCCAGTGTGCTGCCATTAGAAGAGTTGGTAGGAGACACCCAAGCCAGTGCTTTAGTGGATCTCTGTGTGGCTGATCCGACCTCTTCCCGAGTTAAGAATGTGGAATTTGGCCCTGAAAGAACCTTGAAGATCAACTCATCCCTATCTCCCTCTCAAGAGAAGGAGCTGTGTAGCTTATTGAACTGCCATTTGGATGCTTTTGCTTGGAGCTACAAGGAGATGAAGGGAGTCCACCCTTCAGTCTGTACCCATCACATTTACATTAAAGAGGATTGTAAACCAGTCAGGCAGCCTTAGAGGAGAATGAATCCAGCCCTTAAGGACATTGTCAAAGAAGAATTGCAAAAGTTGTTGGATGCAGGATTCATCTGCCCCATCTCTGATAGTGACTGGGTTTCTCCTCTAGTGCTTATGCCCAAGAAAAATGGGAAGTGGAGAATCTATGTAGATTATCGAGAACTTAACAAAGCTACCAAGAAGAACCATTTCCCTTTGCCTTTCATAGATCAAGTGTTAGATGGCCTGGCAAGGAAGAAGTTCTTTTCCTTACTAGATGGGTTTAGCGGGTATAATCAGATCCAAATTAGCCCGGAAGACCAAGATAAAACCACTTTCACTTGTCCATGGGGTACCTTTGCCTACCGGGTACTTCCCTTTGGGTTATGCAATGCTCCTTCCACTTTCCAGAGAGAAATACTGACCATATTCGCTGACCTGGTTCATGATTCGGTGGAAATCTATATGGATGACTTTACTCCTTATGGGTCCAACTTCCAAGAAGCATTGACTAACCTGGGAAAAGTTTTAACCAAGTGTATTGAGATGAACTTGTCCCTCAGTCCTGAGAAATGTGAATTCCTGATGACTAAAGGGACCATGCTAGGTCATATAATTTCTCAGCAAGGCTTACAGGTGGATCCCAACAAGATTGCTATCATCCAAAGGGTTCCACCTCCTCAAAAGGTAAGGGATCTTCGAAGCCTTTTAGGCTTAGAGGGATATTATAGAAGGTTCATTAAAGATTTCAGTAAGCTAGCCTCTCCATTGTTTGGTCTTTTGGGGAAAGATGTTGAGTTTATATGGACTGACATTTGTCAAGAGGCTGTCGATGTGTTGAAAGATAAGATGGTAACTGCCCCAATCTTGAGAGGTCCAAACTGGGCCCTACCTTCCCACATTCACACAGATGCCTCGAACAAAGCTATAGGAGTAGCCTTAGGACAAGTTGAAGAGAAGCTACTGTATGCCATATATTTTGTCAGTAAAAACATGTCCAAGGCAGAATTAAACTATACTGTAACCAAGAAAGAGCTCCTAGCTATATTCCATTCCCTAAACAAGTTCAGACACTACATCACTGGTTATCAAACATTCGTACACACTAATCATGCTGCAATTAGGTATTTGATGAATAAACCTTATGTAAATGCTCGTATCATTAGATGGTTACTTTTATTGTAGAAATTTGATTTGACCATTGTTGACAAGCCAAGTAAGGAAAATGTTGTTGTTGATTTTCTATCTAGACTATATTTGCTTGCAGGAGAAGAAGGGGTGGTGGATGATCAACTTCCATATGAACACCTATTTTCTATTTCAGTACTCTCGCCATGGTTTGCTGATATACAAAATTACTTGGTTTTAGCACAATTCCCACCACACCTATCCTCAAAAGAGAAGAGCAAGATCGTGAGGAAAAGCACCCCATTCACTTGGATTGGGGGCAACCTGTTCAAACTTGGCCCAGATCAGATTTTAAGGAGTTGTGTCAGGGAGGAGGAAGTTTTTGACATCCTCCTAACTTGTCATGATAGAACCTATGGAGGCCACTTTGCAGCAAAAAGAACCGCTTTCAAAATTCTACAGGAAGGCTACTATTGGCCCACTCTTCATCAAGATGTCAGAAGATACATCAGCCAATGTGACCAATGTCAAAGGATGGGGAAACTGACTCCAAGGGATGAAATGCCCCTCCAACCTCAGGTGACTTTCGAGCCATTTGAGAAGTGGGGCATGGACTTCGTGGGTCCTATTAACCCTCCTTCAAGAAAAAATTCTTACATAATTGTGTGCATGGACTACCTGACAAAGTGGGCAGAAACAAAGGCAATCAAGGCAGAAATAGAAGAAAAGGTGGCTGAGTTTTTAAGGGAAAATATCTTCTATAAGTTTGGCTACCCAAGGGAATTAGTCACAGATCAAGGAAGCCAGTTTACCTCTAACCTGATTGAAGACCTGCTTGCTCATCACAAGATTAAGCACAGAACTTCCACCCCTTATCATCCACAAGCAAATGGGCAGGTGGAAGTCACTAACAGGGCTTTGGAAGAGATCTTGACTAAAGTGGTGAGCAGCAGTAGAAAGGATTGGGTAGATCACTTGGTTGAGGCCACTTGGGCCTATAACACTACTTGGAAAACTACAACAGGTTTCACACCTTATGAGCTGGTCTACGGGAAGAAGGCTTTGCTGTCCATAGAATTTGAATACAACACATTGAGGTTGGCAGCTCAGCTAGACCTAGATCTCAGCCATGCACAACAGGAAAGACTGCTTCAGCTGAATGGACTAGATGAACAAAGAATGCAGGCCCTCGTCCACTCGAGGTGGTCCAACTCCAAAGAAAAATATGGCATGACCAGGATCTTAAAGAGAAGCAATTTAAGCCAGGAGATTGGGCACTATTATATGATTCAAGATACAAGGATTTCAAAGGGAAGCTGAGGACAAGATGGCTGGGACCATATACAGTGGAGAAATGTAACGACAATGGTTCAATACTTATCAGGACCATTAATGAAGAAGCCATCCCCATGCTCGTCAATGGGCATCAATTGAAGATCTACAGGAAGCCCCTTTCTAAGCAGCGGTTCATTGAAACTCTGGATAAATCAGTGCTGGTAGTGGAGCAAGCCCCTGTCTCCACCCCATCCACATTCTGAGCACCACCAAAGAAAAAAAAAACAAGAAAAAAATAAAAGATCCTTGGGTGAAAACCTCTTGGAGGTGCCCAAGGCAGGCAGTGGGGTGAAAACCTCCTGGAGGTGCCCCGACTATCTCAAAAAAAAAAAAAAAAACATAGAAAAATAAACCTAACTTCTGTTGAACAATTTGCAGGTTGCAGGAAATACATTGCAGGTTAGGAGGATCGCACAAAATGACAACAGAGGTCAGCACCAGGTTGCAAGCATCACTCATAATCAATTCCTCCATGACCACTACCCTTTCCTAAGATTTGATCTCATTCAGGCCAAAATTTCACCTTATACAAGAAGTTATGTGCCTTCTGCAGGAAGTGTTGTGTCTTCTACAAGAAGTTCTGTGTCTTCTACAAGAAGATCCTGTAGAACCCACAGACGAGAAAAATTGATCTCAGAAGGGAATCCGAAGGTTGGGAATCTGCCTATGAGACCTGCAAACATCCCCGTTTCCATCCATCGCCATATGTCACCCTCTTCCATCTCTTTGCACCTCCATTGCACCCATTTTTTATTTGTTCCTACACAGTCACACACAGAAAACCCTGTTTTCTTCATACTGCCAGCAAAAACTCTTATTGACAAATCAAGCAATAGTTTTCTCACTCACCATGCTTGTCAATCTCCATCTCGACCCCTCAATAGCCAGAACCCTCGTCAGCAGTATAGCCCTGCTCATTCTAGTTTGCATTCCAAGAGGAGAAGCAGCTACAGGACATCCTACAGGAATCCTGTAGCAGCTGATCCCTCTGGAAGACATACTCCGGAGATAGGGACAACCAAGAACGGCAACAAGGACATGCAAAGAGCTCTTCTTGAACATCAGAATATCAGTAGTAGCTGAAGCCAAGCATGCAACGTGCATGCAGCAACAACAAACGAAGGAATGGGTTCCAAAACCTGTGCATGTGGCAACAACACATAAAGGAATGGGTTCCAAAGCCCGAAATCTGCATAACGCGATCGTGACCACGCACGTAAGTGCCTAAAATCATTCGTCAGTTGCATAAATCATATTTTAAAAGCTGCATGCCTATGGGAATGGTTCGGATTGAGTGGAATCAGTGGCTAATCAACTAGCCACCCTCGGCCAGTTACATATCCTTGTGGGATCCAAATGAGCCCCGTTATATTCAAAATTGCTGACGAGATGTGCAACCAACATGTGTGGAGTGTCCATTCAGGGAGAAATCACCAGGACTGGTAGTGGTGGCGGCGGATAACGGTGGAGAGGAGGTGATTGCGGTCAGAAACACACCGAAGCATTATCGCTGTGACGTCGAACCAATGGTCCGGTCCAGCCACCTCATCCCCTCACCACAAATCACGCCGCAATTAAAAGATTCCCAGCCGAAACATGCACCACCTTCTGTTCACTCTACACTTACAATGTCCTCGACTGGAGTACGCGTCCACCGCTTCCAAAAACAGTTAACTAGTCATCCTCCACCAGTTTTTCTGCCTGTGTTTGAAAATCTCCCATGTATCAGGCTCGCTCGGAGGCACAGTGGCATTCTACAGGAACCGGGGGCCTTCTATAGGAAGGATTCTACAGGAAAGGCAGAATAGCTTTACGGAGTAGGAAAACCTGGGATTTTCGTTGAATTTGGAGCTCCAAATGAGGTAGGCTCGAAAAAACTCCTCTATGCATGATGTGTTTGTGCAAGGTGGTGAATTGAACGGCATCAGATTGAAAAATTAGAGGAAAATTCTACCTGTGTATTGGAAGTAAAATGTTTGCCTGCATATTGCACTAAATTTCCCCAGTTCCTCTGCATCAAAAATCTCCTTCACGTTTTCTTTTTAAATTCTCCTGTAAGGAAGATATATACAGCCGTAGAGGCTAGCCTGTGTGTGAATTTTTTTTTGAATTTGCATATCTACGTGTGTGTTGAAGAGGGAACCTGATCCTTATGCTCTGTCTGTAAAAACAAAATTCTTCCTTTCATAAACAGACAGTCGAGTTCTGGGTGACAACGGTTTTCAAACAAGGGAATTGTTGCTAGTTGATCTTGAACATGAGAAATTCCTTCTTGAGTTCAGGGGAAACCAAATTCAGCTATCCTCCATTTCAGATTGGCTGTTTGGTTGCCTGAGCATCTCCTTTTCTGATTAAAACATAAAAAAGCACTCTCACCATGCTAGGAGGATTCATAAGGAAAGAACCATCGGACTCTAGCAAACTGCACGAGCATCCTGAGGTGGTGGACCTTTTCACCCGAGCAAATTGGATATCCTTCTTTGAAAAAATTCGGGGTCATGATGAGGAGATAACTGAGGAGTTTTTAATGTCCCTGAGACCATAGTCAAAAACACATGCCATAGTTAGTTTTAGGGGTTTGACCCTAGAACTCACCCCTGAGCTCATCAGTGTAGTTACTGGTCTACCATTGGGGCTCCCTTGGAGCAAAGAAGAGAGATCATTGGGCCAAATTGCTAAGAAGTCATTCTTTCTGCCCACGAAGCATCCTATAGAAGACAAAAACGGGGTTAGAAGAACCAGCTTTCCTCCTCTCTGGAGTGAAGTCAGTTTCCAAATTATGAAGTACATCACATGTGAATGGAGGTTTAGCATCATCTATGGATATCATTTTAGGTTACCTGTGTGAGTTAAGGCATGGGATTGACTTGCCTCCAACCAAGAAACTGAGCATCCCCTATTTCCTTCTTCAGTCACTAATTGAATGTGGTACAAAGCTCAATGAGGGGATCCCAGATCAGTTGGCCCATCAATTGGAAGATGCTTTACACACCTACACTGTCCCCATATCTTGGGAAATCTTCCGAAACATGTCCAGGGATGACAACATTAGAACTTTCGCTGAAAACATCACACCATCCAACAGTGAAGAGGGAGAACACATTGAAGAAGGTGAGAAAAAGAATGATGAAGGAACACAAGACACTCAAGCACAGAAAGAACAGAAAGAAAAAGGGGAAATGGGCTAGATTACTGAGCCTAAGACAGAGGAAGAAACAACAGCAAAAACACCAAGGGAAAAGAGGATGCAGAGTAAAACAGAGAAGACCGAAAAAGCCCAAATGAAGGTTGCCACAGCCAAAGCAGGCACACAGAAACAAAAGGAAAAGACACACCCTGAAATCTCAGCAACACAAACAGAAATAGTTGACACAGGGATTTCTATAGGAAGCAAGGAAAAAGGACAGCAAGAGGAGAAATCACCTGAGATATTGGCAAGGGAGGCAGCAGCTATGCTTTCTGCCTTAAGCACACCTCCAAAACAAAAAGGGAAGAGAAAGAGGCAAACCTGAATGTACTTTAAAGCAAGGAGAATCACAAGGATAAAAGTGGGTAGACCCCAACCACAGTCAAAGGAGCCAATTGTCATTAAGGACACAACAACTAAACCAAAAGAAGAGTCTCCTTCAAAGATGTCTATCACCTATGAACAAATAAGGACAAAAACCTCCACCTAGAGAGAGAGAATTAGGATGATGGACTCAAAGACAACTCTACAGGAAGCTGAGACATCTCTACAGGAAACTCTGGCTAAGTTAAAAGAGATCGAGAAATTGGAGGAAAAGGCAGCCAAATCATCACAGGGAGAGGAAAAGACCAAGGAGATACTGGAACCAAGCCCTCAGCCTAGCTTGGGCTCATACTACAACCTATTAGAGGGTGGGAAAATCATCCCACAGAAATTTGTTGTGCCACTCTTCTTTGCATTGGAACAGGAGAGGATCAGAACACACACATGGATGAAAATTGCTAAATATAAGGGAATTGAGGACATAGGCCACATGGAGGAGAAGTTAAAAGAGTTAAGAGGAAAAATTTCCATGGTTAGGCATGTAGAAAGCTGCAAAAGAGCCCAGCTGCAGGAGGAGAATGAGCTACTAAGAAAATAGTTGCAGCTACAGGAAGTCCACAAGGAAGGTAGCCCATCCATTTTGAGAAGGCAACAACAGCAAGAAGGACCTCCAGCAGACAAGGATACAATTGAGAAACAACAGAAGGAGGTAGAGCTACAAGCTAATGTGGAGATGCTCACAAAACTGCTACAAGAACAAGAGTCTCAGGCAGCAGAAAAGATACAGGGTTTAAAACAACAGTTGCAAGAAAAAGACGCCCAGATGGCCTGCATGGCCAGCTGGGTAGTAGAAGCCTTACAATGTAGGAAACCTGCCAAGTCATATGCCTTATATCTTAAGGATCAATGGTTGCAATTTCAAATTAACACCTTGGCCCAGAGGGGCACCGTTCCATTTCAGAATTACCATCAGTTTATGGACTTGTGTGACAGTAGCTCAGCAGAAGATAAGGCCAAGTTATCAGAGTTCTATTTACACAATTTGGCCCTTTCGAACATGAATCTATGGGACCCCAATGCTTCATTGGGAGATGTGCAACTCATGGCCATGGCCTCTTGGTTAAACCATGAGGAAAAGAGGGCAGCAGAAATTCGGAATGTTATGGACAGGGAGCTACGGGAGCCACTCATGATCAGAGCAGAACCAGGAGATCCCTTAGCTTTAGTATCTGCCCATCAGCACCTCGCCAACAACCCCCAGGTTCACCCAGACTACATTGAAAGACAAGCTCAGGCCATTGCTCACTTTGAGGACATGGAAATACTGTTGGGGGATAACTACATTCATGCTTGCACAAGGAGATGGAACACACTGTCCCACAGTCTGAAAATCAGAGAATACCACTCCCCAACAAGGATGAGGGAGGCCTTGGCAAGAGTACCACTCTATAAACAGTCAATGCAAAATCTGCAGGCCAACTGGATCGGCCTAAAGTTTAGTGCTCCATTGCTTTTAGGACTATTGGAAGGGGTCAAAAAAGAAGAAGAGCACGAGCAATGGGAGGAAGTAGAGAGAAAAGAAAGGTTTCATGACCAAGAAGAGGACATCACCTCAGAAGTCTGGGATGTTAGAGAGGCAGTCAAAGCAATCAAAGATGATGAGCTGGATTAGTTGCTCAGAGGATGAGCAACACATTTAGCAGGGAGGTGATGATGAGCCCCAAAAATGGGTAACTTATTGGGCTCATTTTGCCTATTATTCTCGATTAATCCACCATTATTCATAGTTTATGCGTGATTTTTGAGTATATTTATGTTAATTGAATGAATGAGGATAGTCACTTGACCATGAAGTCTAATATGTGCTTATTGCAGATTTTTGGACATCTTTTGGACCAAGGTCAAGCATTTATGAGCCAGTTGACAACCAAATACGAGGGAACAAGGCTGAGGATTAGTAGGAAGGGTGTCTCCTACACTAAATGGCCCCTTCCTCGAGTTCTCCACCATCAGCTCGGAGTTCAACAGCCCACCAAAGATGATTTCCAAGGGCAGGCGAGCAACTTTTGTGAAGTGGCTGATTACTTGCAGTTTTGAGCAACCAAGCCCCTCGAGTTAAGGAGGGCTATTGGAGGTCCTTGTGGTGCATAAGAAGGAAGGCTTCAAGCCTTGGTAGTTTAGCTCTTGAATAGTTGTTTTCGCACTTTGGTGCTGCTCTACCTTTCAGCTCATTTTCGAGCTTTTGCTGTAAACATTTCTGGGACATGATTATTTTTTGAGTAATGGAGATACATTTCACTTTTCACCAGCTCTAAGCTTTTCTTAGGAGGTTGTAGCTCTTGGGGTTGGGCCCAACCCAAGTGCCAGTACCTCCTTTGTGTACTATTATGTGTTTTCTTTGCATTCATAGAATAATTTCTGCTATTTAGGTTAAGATCTTGCTTTGTTACTTAGGTTGCTTTTGATGATTAAAATAGATTTTCATGCTTCGGGTTGATTTGACAGTTTGAATACAGAAAATTTCTTCAAAAGAGGCCATCAAGCAACATCTCTCCCTCCTTGGGACCATGAGCTGAGACCAAGGCATACTTGTTGCCACAAAAACACTGTTTTTCCTTTTAATGCAATTGCAAGTGTTGGATTTTTAGATGGGAAAGTGATACCAGTTGTGCTTGCATATTTAGATCTTTTCTTACTTATATTTCCATAGTTCTCTTGTATGATTTCCTATGCATAGCTTGTTGCTCATCATGATTCTGTTTTCTATGTCAGATTAGGTCAAAGTAGATAGATCTATGATTTTTTAGTATTTATTTAATTAGTTATGAGACATAGTGTGCAGATCACCTGTAATCCATCCTGCCTGTCCTTCCTTCCTCACATGACCTGCTTCAACCCCAAATTCCATATTCCTCCCCTTCATTTTCCACACTTTGCCAGTTTGACCTAATTTCGTCATGTTTGTGCAACATTCCTCCCTCCATCCTTGAACAAATCCAACCATATTCATCACTCCTTAGTCTCATTTACCAGGTCCTAGACCTCTTCATAGCCTCATCAATCTTCCATTTCCACTTTCCCACCGTTTTTCCTCCATCAACCCTCAAAAATCCTCCCTCGGCCCTTCCTGTAGAACATCCTGTAGAAACCCTGTAGACTTCCTGTAGAAGATCATGTGAGCAGTTTCTCAAGATCTGATCACTGTGAAACTCTTTGGAAGGGTGCTAGGGACCCCTTAGGCCCTCTTCTCACCTTCCCAACCTCCTAAAAATGCTGACTCCATTCCCTTTCACCAATAAACCCTTCCACAGTTAAACATAGTTAAAGCACATGCATAATAATCCTGCAAAATTACTCAAAAATACAAAAAGATGTGCTTTCCATATTTTTCTTTAGAAATAGCTTAGTCACATGCATTTCACCATTCCAAGAGTCAATGGAATCCATTTCTATAACTTTCATATCTTTTATTTCACCAGTAGGGCTAGTCGGTAAAGCTAGGGTTTGCTAGGGTTTGTGTTTCCTTTCAGCTTTCAGCTTCTTTCTGCATGTAGATTAGCCTCCTTTGAGTTAGCTTTCATCCATCATAGTTAAAAGATTCTTCTAAGAGCTGATAGAAGTTGGCTTAAGATCCTAGCGGACTTGTGCCAGCTGATCAAGTGACAGCCTGCGGCAAGCTAGTACTTGTGCATACAGCACCGTCGCTTCCAAGTTTGTTATGAACTACCGGGTTGATAAAAGTAAAGAAGGGAGTTCGAGGAGTTGCAGCATCATTGCTGCAATACTGGAGCCCACCAGGTAGCAGATGTCCCCCCTAATTTTGGTATGCTACTTTCCATAGGGTGGATTAAGAGTTTGGGTTGGACATTACAAAATAACTTATCTTATGCCACTGTCCCAATTTTTGGAGGAGAATGTAGAAGATTGTACAAGGAAGCCCAGATGGCCTATATTATCAGTGATGAGAAGAATCCCACTAATCATCCTATTTACGTCATGGACAGTGATTTTGGGGCATGTATTCTCCAAATTAAAGAATCCCATAAGGCCCTGGTGCAGCTCAAGAAACCAGTAGGCCAGGCCATGGAAGGAGGAACACAGGCTTGGGAGATGTTCTTTGATGGAGCCTGTTCAAAGGAAACTGCAAGAGTAGGAGTGGTGCTAGTGTCTCCAAAGCAAGAAAGCACACATCTATATTTTAATTTGACTTTCAAGTCACGAAAAATATAGCAGAGTATGAGGCTCTGATATTGGGCTTAAATGCTGCCAAAGACATGGGAATCAAAGACATAAAGGTGTTTGGAGATGTTGATCTCATCATTCAACAAGTGAACAAAACATTCCAAGCAAGGCACCCAAGGCTAAAAACATACATAGATGAGGTATGGAGACTCAAAGATTCTTTTGATAGTTTTTGTATCTCGCATATTCCTGGAATAAAAAATCAGCTTGTTGATTCCTTTGTCATGTCTGCTAGCATGTTCATCCCTCCCATGCCCCTAAGATTGGCTTATGAAATCCAGATAAAATATAGACCATCTTTGCCTGATAATGTCCAAAATTGGAAAGTCTTTGAGGATGATGATGAAGTAAATAGGTTTCTGCAAGTCATTGATGAATTCCCTGAAATGCAAATTGATCAAGAGAATGAAACCTTGGAGGAAAATCCCCAACCCTAGTTAAGGAACAAAATTGGCCAAGATAGTATTGTACAGTTGCCTAGCAATCATATCCCTAAAGGGCTAGTACCTCTAGAGAAGCTGTTTGACCAGAATGATGTACCTCATAAGATTTCCCAAAAAGAAGAACAGTCTGCAGTCCATAAGCATAACGTAGGGAGTCCAGATCATCCAAAGTATATAAATCTTTCCACCCATTTTTCTGCTGCCCAAAGTTCGGAGTACTCCACCTTAATGAAGTAATTTGCTGATGTTTTTGCCTAGGAATACAGTGACCTCAAAACTTATGACAAAAATATCATCCAGCATAAGATCCCATTGGAGAAAGACACCATCCGTTTCAAGTCAAAGCTGAGGCCCATCAATCTTTTGCTCCTCCCTCTAATTGAAAAAGAAATAAAGAAGTTGTTCGCTGCCAAAATCATAGTCCCTATGAGATATTCAAACTGGGTAGCCAACTTGGTAGTGGTGAGGAAGAAAAGTGGAGAAATCAGGCTATGCGTTGATTTCAGGAACCTGAACAAATGCTCTAAGAAAGACAATTATCCTCTGCCCAAGATGGAGCATTTGCTGCAGAAAGTCTCAGGAGCCAAAGTCATGTCTTTCCTGGATGGATTTTCAGGGTATAACCAGGTTGCTGTACATCCAGATGACCAAGAAAAGACTACTTTCACCACTCCTTGGGGCACTTTTATGTACTCCAAGATGCCTTTTGGGCTGATGAATGCTGGAGCCACCTTTCAGAGAGCTATGGATATAGTGTTTGTAGGAGAGAAGGATAAGCTTGTCCTTGTCTACTTAGATGATATAACAGTATACTCCAGTAATCATCAAGATCATTTGCAGCATTTGAAAAAAGTGTTTCTGAAATGCAGGAGGTTCAGGATATCAGTGAACCCCAAGAAGTCACAATTTGCTTTACAGGAGGGTAAGCTTCTGGGACACATTGTTTCTACTGCAGGTGTCAAGATTGACCCAGAGAGAGTGAAAGAAATACAGACATTCTCTGTCCCAAGATCAGAAAAGGACCTCCAATCCTTTTTGGGAAAAATAAATTTCATAAGGAGGTTCATCCCTAATTTTGTAGCACTGGTAAAGCACATCACCTCCATGCTAAAAAATGGGTCAGAGATCAAATGGACTGATACAACAAGAAGATCTTTTGAAGCCATCAAAAGAGCTATTATGGAAGCTCCCACTTTGATCAGCCTAGACTATAGCAAGGAGTTCCATATCTTCTCCTTTGCCTCAGGTGACACCCTTGCAGCAGTCTTATTACATAAAGATGATGAGGGTCCGAACACCCAGTGGCATTCTTCAGCAAAACCTTAAGGGATGCAGAACTAAGGTATGATACTATAGAAAAACAAGCTTACGCTCTGGTCAAATCCTTGAAAGCCTTCAGAATATACATTCTTCACTCCAAGGTAATTGCATACGTGCCCTCTGCTTCAGTAAAAGATGTCCTAACGCAGCCAGATGTTGATGGAAGAAGGGCTAAATGGATTGCCAAGCTTATTGGATTCAATATAAAATTAAAGCCCACTAAGCTTGTAAAGGGCTAGGGTCTTGCCAAGCTAATGGTTGAAGAAAATTGCAGGATGCTAGACATGAATTGGATAAGTACAAATTCAGAGGATGGATAAACAGAAGAACCAACAGTAGGACATGACCAGGCAGTGGCTGAAAATCTAGCTTCTTGTGAATGGTATTCTACAATAGCTCAATTTTTTTTGAAGCTAGAAGTTCCTCCAGACCTTAGTTCAAGCCAAGCTAGGACTATTAAGCTTAGAGCAGCCAAGTTCTGTATCCATGAAAGCTTGCTGTATTGGAGGGATCCATTTGGAATCCTTTTGAGGTGTCTAGACAAAGAGAAATCTGTGGAGGTCATGCATCAGTTCCATTCCAACATATGTGGAGGACATCATTATTGGAAAACCACAACTCAGAAGATCCTCAGAGCTAGGTGTTATTGGCTTGCTCTGTTCTCTGATGTCTTTTCATTTGTAAGATATTATGACAAATTCTAGAGGTTTGAAGGAAAACAACAGTTGAAGTCCTTACCCTTGAAGCCAATACATGCCAGTGGTCCTTTCCAGTAGTGGGGCTTGGATTTCATAGGGGAAATTAATCCACATTACAGTGGCCAGCACAGATGGATCTTAGTAGCCACTGACTACTTCACTAAATGAATTGAGGCCATCCCTACTAGGAAATTTGATCACCATGTGGTCATGAAATTCCTGACAGAAAACATTTTCACTAGGTTTGGCTGTCCACATAAATTAGTTATAGACAATGCAGCAGCCTTTAGAGCAAAAGAGTTGGTGGACATGTGCGACTCAATGGGCATTAAGCTGGTGCATTCCACCTCATATTACCTTCAAGGTAATGGTCTAGCAGAATCATCCAATAAGAGCCTGATAAGGATAATCAAAAAGTTGTTGGAAGATAACAAAAGGAACTGGGATTCCAAACTGAAGTATGCATTGTGGGCTGACAAGGTCACCACTAAGAAATCTAAAGGGAATTCTCAGTTCAAACTAGTATATGGCACTGAGCTTGTATTCCCAATTCAGTTGACCCTCCATATGGCTAAGTTCTTACAGGAAGAGCAGAATGAGGAAGATGACATGGCAAAGAGGATCAATGACTTGGCAGAAGTGCATCAAATCAGAGATAAATTGGTTGAAAAGTCTGCAGCACATTAAAAGATAATCAAGGAAGCCTTCGACAGAAGGGAAAAAACGGACAACTTTCAAACTGGAGACTTGGTCCTTAAATGGGATGCTCTGAAGGAAAAGAAAGGCAATCATGGGAATTTCGATGCTTTGTGGACTGGACCTTTTGTCATTGCTCAGATCTAGGGGAACAACACTTTCATGCTGCAAAGTATGAAAGGAGAAACAGTTTTTGATGACCCAGTTAATGGGCGGTTTCTGAAAATTTATGTTGTTTAAGAACTTTAGGCCTCAACATTGTAAATATGTTCTTTTACAAGTTTTAGTGTAGGCCTAATTAGACTCCATGCCCAATGGAACACTAGGAATTATTTTTGATCTTGTTTTTGTATGAAAGGCAGTGGTCTACGGTTCTTGAAACCTCACAGGGAGGCTTTCATCCCCAGAAGGAGCCAGTGTTAGCTCTGCTATGCAGCGCTGACTTTCTAAGATCTTGGAGGAGTTCCAGTCTGTTTGGTTGTGCTCAAACGGGTTTCACATTTGGTCACTCTTCCCTTCCTCCTCCACCCTGCTTAATCTCCTCCATCTCCGTTTCCCCATTCGCCTCCTAAACTTGGAAAAATAGCCCCTTTGACTTTAGCCTTGAGCAAAAAACCCCAACCCACCATAAAACCTCACCCATATGCCCTCACATGCTCATAAACCCCTCATCGATTCACCGTCGTTTGATGATTCCCCGTTGATCCAACGGCTCCCATCGTGCCCAATAAAGTGACCCGCTCTACCACTCCTGACCGTTAGATCATCTCCGCCAAGATTTGACGGTCTTCGCTTTCATCGCGCCAACAACCTAACCGAGCATTAGCGCACGATGAGAGTGGTTTTTCTCTCTCATCTGCTGCTACGTGTCGATCACTAAATGGAATTGCGCAACCCTGATCATTTACTGCTCAATGCCAGAAAGTGGTGTGATGAACACCATTACCGCCCGACCAATCCGCACCACCCAATAAACAACCGTGCAACTCCATTTCCTGACGACCGTCTGATCTGTCTGCTGAAGATCCAATGGCTCTAACTCACCCTGCTCCCAACTCGGTCGATAGCCTCCGCCGAGCCATCTCTGCTGTCCATTTTCCTGATCCGACGGTCATCCTTATCTCTCATCCTGACTGTCCGTTTGCCCATGCATCCCATGCCCTTGACCATTCTATTCACCCAAAGAAGGAGATGACCAGCTATGCCAATATCAGTCACTGTCAGACCCCAAACAACCATATTTAACAGAAAGCATGGCCAAGGGAGAAAAGGACAAGTACGACTCTGTAACTAAATTTATCAGTTATGGACTCTACAGGTACGAGCACTCCAACAACCCAAAAGGACAATACAGCACCTGAACAGATCAGATTCACTCACTAAAGCAAGCAAAACACGTTCAAAGACTCCATCAAGCAGTTAAATGCAGTTGGTGGTCAATTATGACCCATCCATACTTAAGCATCCAAGTGCCCTTGTAATGTAAATCTATAAATACTCAGAAAGAAGATGTAATCAAGGCTGGCATTTGATGTTATTGGAGAGGGTTACGCGATATCTTTGAGCGTGCAGATGATTAGCTAGGGTTACAAGCTTTTTCAGAGGTTTTTCTCCATGGAAGGATGCAAAGGAGGGAGCTTCGCTCGCTCCTACAAGCAGGCTGTGTCTAGAAGAGGTAAAAAACCAATAGAATATGATAGAGGTCCTTCAAATGGAAGGAAAAGGAACAATGAAGAGGAGAAAGATGGTACTAAATCAAGGGAGAATAATAGCACTAAAGAAAATCAGGAAGCAGACAAGGAACAAGGAACAAAAGACAAAGCACAAAAGGGACCATGTAAACCCAAAGCTACGATCACACCCAGAGTAGTTTTAAATGATCCTGCTCTGCAGGTGCACACGGATCACATGCAGACATATGCAATCATTTTTAAACTCATGGGCTTATGGCCCAGTGAAAAATATTTACAAATGTGGATTAAATACCACTGGAAACCAAAAGGAAGCATAGACCTACATCTTGGGTCAAAAGGATTCTTTACTGTGGTCTTTGCAAATATTGAAGATAAGGACAGAGTTTTTGAAGAACGACCCTACTTTTATGCAGCAACAGGCCTTTATATGCAACCATGGATTATGAATTTTGTCCCAGAGCATGAGACTTTTACCTTGGTCCTGGTTTGGGTTAGACTCTACTCTCTACATCATGATTATTAGCAAACAGAATCCTTATCTGCCATAGGAAATAAGTTCGGGCATTTTGTCAAAGCTTCTGAGGCCACTAGAAGGGGAAAATACACTTCCTTTGCAAGAATATGTGTGGAGATGGATCTCTTTGGAGCTCTATCGAATGAGGTAATATTGGAAGTGTTTGATGAAGAATGGGTGCAAACAGTGGATTATGAACATATTCCATTCAGATGTCGTAAATGCCATGAGCATGGGCACCTATTTAGACACTGCCCTCTTAGTAAAATAGAAAACAAGAGTAAAGATAACACCATGAAAGATACTAAAAGCTTTCAGAAAGTGGTATATAAAGGAAAATGAGGCAAAAGGGGGCCGAAGCTACATCAAACAGAAGGGCAACAAGCCAGTCAGAACAAGTTCTAAGTACTAGAAGAAGAAGAAGAGATAGTAAAAGTATATCAGGCATAGGGAGGAAGTCTAGTGGAGGGGGAGAATGAAGAAGATGGTGAACAAACACAAGATATTAATAAACAGAAAGAAACTATGATGAGTGATATAGAACTGGAAATGGACCAGGAAATGACCCAGAGTGAGATGGAGATGGAGGACCACGAACTACAGGAGATTCTTGATAAAGAGAATCTAGATCTAGAAGGATTCTTGAAACAAGGAACCAAGGAGAAGGTGGACTCATTACCTCCAGAGGAGTTCAATAGAGTTCAACAGCTGTTTATATGGAAAACTCAAACCAAAGGGCTGGAGAAGCAAAGAAATAATGAAAGGCAGGGTAGCAAAGGTGTGAAAACTATGAAAACTACAACAGGATTAGCACCTAGAAACCCAGGAAAGAAAAGAGGCAGGAAAAAGCAGAACGAGCTATTGATGGAATGTGGAAAGCTAATGATAGATTCAGGTAAGATGAAAGACCTAACCAGCTACTCCTTTACAAATATTTAATAATGAAGTTCACTTCTTGGAATATTAGGGGTCTAGGCAGTAAAAGAAAACAAAGATTACTTAGTAATAGAATGAAACAAGCAGCACCGGATGTGATCTTCATCCAGGAAACTAAATGTTCCATTCAAAAAATAAAATAAATTCATAGCAAATGGCTCAATCGATTTGAGTTTCTGGAAGTCAAAGTAGAGAATACAGCAGGAGGCATTCTCACTCTTTGGAACCCCCAAAAAATTGGCATTATAGATGCAGAGGCATCTAGGGATTATTTATCAGTGGTCATTCAGCCTGTGGGAGATAAGGAAACCTACCTGGTCACGAATGTGTATGGTCCCCAAAGAATGAATGGTAAACTCAAGTTTCTAGATTCTTTGGAGGATATCATAGATAGACATGCAGGAATTCCATGGATCTTGGGGGGTGATTTCAATATGATCAAATCACTTTCGGAGAAAAAAGGGGGGACCACAATTCTAAGTAAAGACTCTATGGCATTTCAAACCTTTATAGATAATATTAAGCTAGTGGACATTGTAACGAGTAATGGTATCTTTACTTGGAACAATAAAAGAGGAGAAGAGTCTCAAGTGGCCTCAAAATTAGATAGATTCGTAATCTCAGAGGACCTTATGCTCAATGAAAACGAAATGGTAGCAAGCGTTCTCCCCTTTGGAGGTTCCAATCACTAGCCAGTTCAACTGGAGGTTCAGGGCATTGGTACCCCTAGGAACAGACCTTTTAGATTTGAGAATATCTGGCTCTCCCACCTGGATTTCATCAGCAACATAGCCAACTGGTGGTCAGAGGATTTGAATATTCAGGGCATAAGAATGTTCCTTCTTCAAAAAAGACTAAAACATATCAAGCTCAAGCTCAAAGATTGGAACAAGAATGAATATGGCAATATTTTTGAAGCAAAAAAGTCTGTTGAAGGTAAAATGCAGGAACTCAACCAAGCCCTTATCACGGATGGCTTTGATAAAGCCATAAGTGATCAAGTCACCAAATATCATCAAGACTAGGAGAATTTATGTAAACAAGAGGAAATATTTTGGAGACAAAAATCTAGAATTCAATGGCTAAAAGAAGGAGAACGTAACACTAGATTTTTCCATAGATCCACTGTAGCAAATAGAGCTCACAACAGGATTTCTTCGATCAAGGACGAGGGAGGTAATCTTCTCAATTCTCATGAAGAAATAGAAGCTGTGCTAGTTCAACACTTTCGAGGTATAGCAAAGGAAACTTGTTCAGATAGAGAACATGCCATCAGGGACTTAACAAGACATATACCTAAGCTGGTGTCTAGAGAGGACAATTTCAACCTTAATAGGCCAGTGACTGAAGAGGAGGTTAGTGAGGTCCTTAAAGAAATGCAAAATGGTAAGGTGCCAGTCTCGGATGGTTTCAATGTAGATTTCTTTAAAGCTTGTTGGAATATAGTCAAACATGATATTTTGAATGTAGTAGAAGATTCCAGGTTGAATAGAACTATTTTGAAGGCGCTAAATACCTCCTTTATCTCCCTAATCCCTAAACAGGATTTGGCTCAAACTCCTGACAGGTTTAGACCCATAGCTTTGTGCAATGTGGTTTACAAGATAATATTCAAGGTTGTGCCAAATAGACTCAAGCCTCTTCTTCCTACCCTAGTTTCTATGGAACAATCTAGATATGTGGAAGGTAGACAAATTCTCAATAACATCATTCAAGCTCATGAGGTGGTGCACTCTCTGACTAGAAATAGGAAGGCTAGAATGATCATGCAATTGGACATAGCCAAAGCTTATGATAAGCTGAATTGGACCTATATCAGGAAAGTTCTTATTTCTTTTGGGTTTGATCACAACTGGGTTAGATGGGTAATGGCCCTAGTTACTTCTTCCAGCTTTTCAATTTTGGTTAATGGTCCTCTATCGGAGACTTTTATTCCTTCAATAGGCCTCAGGCAGGGAGATCCACTCTCTCCCATTCTCTTTATCCTCATGATGGAAGGACTGGGTCGGTCTATCATGCATGCAAAAGAACTTGGTAAGATCAAAGGTCTCCAACTTTCTGAAAATGGACAGGCCTTGACGCATCAACAATTTGTTGATGATACCATGCTGTAGGGTATCCCCACGATCAAAGAAGCTCTTGCATATAAGAAAATCCTGAGTGACTTTGACATGGCTTCAGGTATGGAAGTTAATCTCTCCAAACCTAAGATTTTTTTCTTTAATACTCACATTGCTATTTAGAGGAATATCTCCAGAATTCTAGGCTTTCAAAGGGAGATCCTCCCATCAAAATATTTGGGAGTTCCTCTAACTTCCAAACCTTTACACAAGAGCATCTGGGAGCTGGTGATTAATAAGTTTCAAGATAAAATCAAGAAATGGACTATTAGATCTTTAAACTTGGCTGGTAGGTTGGTGCTTACTAAGGCTATCCTACAATCAATACCAGTCTTCATGCTATTAGCTCTCCCAGCACCAAAAGGAGTCCTACAACAATTCATAACCATACAAAGAGACTTTCTTTGGGGCAAGGGGGAAGAAAGAAAGAAATGGGCCTTGGTAGCCTGGGAAAAAATATGCAAACCTAAAAACCATGGGGGTCTTGGATTGGATGATCCTGAGATTCTAAGCAAGGTTTTAGGGGAAAAATTATGGTGACACTGGGTAAAAGACCCAGAGGCTCAGTGGGCTATTATTTGGAAAGAAAAATATGCCAACACTTAGCAAAATAATGATCACATAAGGATGTCTGGAAATATAAAGGGTTGAAACATTTGGAATAAGGTCTGGGAGAACAGGGGCTTAGTTCAAGAAAATGGCTTCTGGGAAATTAGAGAGGGAGACTTAGCTTTATTCTGGGAGGATAAATGGCAACAAGAACCTATACTGTTAAAAGAGGACTTGGGGGACCTCAAGGAAGAGATAGATACTAAAGGGTTATCTAAGGTAAAATATTTTTGGGACCAAACCAACAGTATAGGAAAATGGAGAACCTGGAGGAACTTTGATTTAGGGATTATAGACCACTGAAAGCTAAAGTAGAGACACTAATGAAGATGTTAGAACAAAGGAAGATTTTAATGTCACGGGGGCATGACCAGCTGAGATGGGGCAACAATAATGAGGGTACCTTTAATATTAAGGAGGCAAAACTCGTTCTCCTTGAACTGGATTCCCATGTTCTGGATAGGATTTGGCAAGACCTATGGAGGCATCAAGGCTGGATGAAAATTAAACTCTTCATGTGGCTTGTTCAGCATAGGAAAATTTTGACCTAGGATACCATTTAGAAGAGGGGTGTCCTGGGGCCTTCCAGATGCCAGCCCTGTGAAGCCCAAAGAGGAAACAATGGAACACCTTCTAAAAAATTGCATTTTTACCACCAGGTTGTGGGATTCTTTTGCCACCATTTTCCAACATACTGATAGGGACAAAGGGAGTATTATCAACACCCTTAACAAATGGAGAAGAAACTTTTTAGATTATGAAGTTCTTGGCTCAACATGGGCTCTCACGCCAAGCTTCATTATTTGGAATGTCTGGAAAGAAAGGAATAGTAGAATCTTCAAGAATGAAAAGAAGGAATCCCAATGCCTTTATGAGTAGATCTTAAAGCAGCTCAAGGAGACGATTGGCACTATAGTGCGAAATCTCCCTAAGAACCCACTTTCAGCAATAGAATTGAGGATTCTCAGTAAGCTGTGTTTGTAGGGACTTATTCCTCAGGGCCTGGATAGGAAGGTAATAACAATGGACTCTGAGCAAGATTTTTGGCATCCTCCCCCTAAGGGTTTGTTGAAAAACAACATTGATGGGGCTTCAAAAGGCAACCTGGGCACTGCTAGTTATGGAGGGGTGTTAAGGGATGAGAATGGAAGTATTATTTTCCTCTTCTATTGCCATTTAGGAAGAGCCGCCAACAATATGGCAGAATTAATGGCTATGGAGCAATGTTTAGATTTCCTGGATCAGCATAACTGCCAAAATGTGAATGTTGAGGCTGATTCAGAGTTAATCATTAACTCGATCAAGAGAATCAGCTGGGGTACTGTTGTGGCCAGCAACAACCCCCCTTCTTATTGAGTGTTATTCCTAATACTAAATAAGTGGGGACCCTTAGTTAAAAATATAAAAAATCAAAGTAGTGATTAAATTTCCTTTTAGAATAAACTTACCATCATAATCTTAGGAAACCCTCTTCGAAAATCCAAAAAAGCTAAGTTTTATGATAAGGTAAAATAAAATCTTTGCTTAGGAAATATCGCATCACATAAGATAGCGGGATGCCACCTTAAAAGCACAATTCCAACGTTTGCGAGATCGTGATATGAGATAATAAAAAAATATTGTATCGCATTCAACACAACTCGCATTGAAACACTTCAATTTGCCGCTATGCGATGACGCCGATCGCCAAATCGCATTTCACAGAAGATAGGTTAACAAAGATTGTCATGCATAACATTTTTGCGATTTCGCGATACAATGATGCAGCGATAATACGATAATGCGATGTCATGAGCGATCAATTTTGCGATGTTATGATTTTGCGATTTTGCAATTTTGTGATGTTGCGATCTGCGATGTTGCGAAGAAAATCGCAAAATTGCTTCATCACAGATCTTTCAGGCACGATATTCAAGAAAAGTATTTTCCCTAAGCTGACACTTGGTTATGTGCTTTAATGCTAATAAATGAGGTAGTTTCCAGTTATAATGGATTATGGGTGCGCGCTTATCTAAAGAATCATTTCACGTAAGGTGGTATGCTTGATATGTCTGCTGCATTTAAAACTTTTCCTATCACCCTTCCCTGTCATTCATTTTCGCTTCACTTGTGAATTGCAGGAACAGACAACAGAGGCCGATACAAAGAAATACGCAGGTTGAAATGGGAAAGAAAAGCAAAGCCCCGAGCTCAGAAGAAAAGGAAATGGTGCCCTTATATACAGACACGGCCTGTAACAGAGACGCGGGAATAGCTACGTGGGAAGGCATGTATAATCTGCTCGAAGAGGAGAATCCTAAAGTAATGGAAGTAGTTGCTACTGCGGGCTCAAATGGTTCTTCAGAAGCATCCCTTTCAGAGCTAGCCTGTTGATTTCTACACCAGATAGCAGCAAGACCCAAAATTCTCCCATATACAGACATGATCAAGTGGACACTGGACAAAGTTGATATCAGAAACAAACAGTTTAAGCCTCAAAGTCAAGAGTTCACAGAAGTATTATTTTTACAAATTTTGAACTTTATATTTGTTGGAAGGAAAAGGCGCAAAAGGTGAAAAACGCATCAAGGAAACCCGGATCAAGAAATGGAGGTAGTTTCCGATGCGCGATTAGCGCCTAGCGCTGAGAAAGTTTTTCCAAAAAGGCCTGCTGCTAATTTCCCAGTCACCTGCAAACTCCGAAAATTGCAAGAAAACAAAACCACAGGCAGATTGGAAACAAAAGGCCCAAGAAAAGGCACAAGCAATTCAAGGGTTAACCAAGTTGAACTAGGATTATTACTGGGCATACTTGGTAAAGCCACATAGCCAGTGGATGACTGTTAAGTGTATCATCAATTCGGCCGAAAAAATGGCACCAACTCTTGTCGATTCTGTTTTCTCAGCTTAGCTAAAAGCGAAAGTCAGCCAGCCGACTCTTCTCAAACAGATGCTGCATGCATGCGATTTCAAGGACCAAATACATAAGTAGTTTAATATTATATTTAATTTTAGCTTTAATTTTGTTTTATTTTCCTGAAAAGAGGACGGTCATTTAAACCATGTCCTACATTTTTGTAATAATTTATTTTTAGATTTAGTTAGTAGTATTTAAACCCTTCTCATGCATTTAGAGAAGCGTCCTGAAATTTATCAAAAACTGATCCCCAATCAGACCCGCTATACCAAACAAAAAAGGAGATGCCACCCAAGGTCTGGATCAGGCGGGTATCCTCCTTGTTGTAGACTCGATTTTTGGGGCTTCAACATATTTGGCACTAGAAGAAGGGCCACCGAATTGTGAATGGTAAGAAAATCCAAATCTAAATACCATTCTAAGAGTAAATCGCCCTCACCATCTCCTCCGACTTCTCCATTGCATTCACAAACTTTAAATCCAGAGTTAGAAGTCACTAGATCAACAACCGCTGTTACAAACCCTAACATTTCAGAACAATCTATTATTGAACCTCCTGAAGTTGAATCTTTGATTCACAAACTTCAACTATTTTGTATATCTCCTCAGAAATCTGATAAATCTCAAGGCAGCGTGACTTCGCAATACAACCCTGCTCATCCTCTCACCAGATTAAAGAGTGAAAATTTTGGTGTTCAGCCAACTAAATTACCTCTACCTTCTAGGAAGAGAGCAAGGAAGTCTCCTAAAGGATCCGAAAGCGAGACTCTTTCATCATCATCTTCCATCTCAACCTCTTCACCGCGAAGTCAACCATCCACTCCTCCACTTCAAATCATCATCCATCAACCTATTACAACTTCCTCAACTCCTTTTCAAACATCTGGAGTTATAATATCCTCATCCTCTCAAACACAAGGATCATCTTCTACACTTTCCTCTGTTAGTAGTTCAGCAATGGCGCAATCTCCATGGAATAACCCAGGGGTAGTCTTAATGCCTGCACCCTTGAGTTAGATACCAGCCCATCCTGAAAAATGGCTGCCTAAGTTTAACCCTGAGGCAGGCATGTTAGCAGAAGAACATATAAATAACTTTATGTTATCCATAAATCTCAATGGAGTTGTTAATGAGGATGCTGTTGTTCGACTTTTCCCTTATACTTTGCAAGGGACAGCCGGATCATGGTATTTCTCGTTACCATCTGGATCAATTATTAGTTGGGACATCTTCCAAGAACAATTCTTGACCAAGTTTGGTGATGACAGGTCTACAACGACATTGATCAATGACTTGCCTAACCTTAGGGCCGAGTCAAGAGAACCTATCAAAGATTTCAATTTACGTTTCAATAAAATCCTAAACAAAATACCTACCGCTTCTCAGCCTAGTGAAGAAGTGTGAAGTGAATGGTATATTACTGCTTTATCATCAAACTTAGCAATCTTTATGGATAGGGCTAACAAAACAACCTTAGTTGAAAATATGAAAGAAGCAATAGCAATAGAGAAACGTATTACGGCCCTAGAAAAGAAAAATGTGATGGAAGAACGAAAATCTAAGAAGGTCTCTTTCAAAGAAGATCCCAAGAACAAACAGCCCAAAGATCCATTCGATTTAGAATGATTACAAAACGTTTTAAAGACCATGTCTAATGAAATGGTCGACATTAAGAAACAAGTGGCAGAAACTTCTTCTAAAAATCCATACAGGCCTTTTAAAAGAAATCCTTCTACTGATTCTAAACCCCCTAACGCTATTTCAAATGCTGAATCAGAAGAAGAAGAAGAGGAAAATGCTACTGAAGAGCATACCGATGAAGAAGAAGTTGTAGAATTACAAGGTATGTGGGATTTCATCCTCCCAAATGAAGAAGATCAAGAGGTATTCCCGGTTAGTACTCGTAGTAGAAATCAACTTGATCCTCCTCAGCCTACACCTAGGCCAAAGAGCGTAAGCTCGATGACTAAGGATAAAGTCGCATCCAAGAAAACATCACCTAAAGCGACTCAAACTAGCCTAGTCGAAACAGATACATCTACTCCATCTAAAACGCTAATCGTTTCGAACGAAATGGAGTATAATATTGTTGAAGACATGAAAAAGACTAGGGAAAATATTACTCTTTTTGAATTGAGCAAGTTAAAACACCCGCAGAAAGTATTTTTGAAAGAATTACATGCTGTGCCAGTTGTGCCTTTACCAGTTGCTGTAATCTCTCAAGCTTCCCATGATATGGGCAGACCTCCAGCTAATACGATGAATAAAGTTGATCCAAATGATATCGCATTAATTGGAGGAAGATCGAGATCGCATACTCCCCCATTTCTCCTTACTTATGAAATCTTCAATAAAAATGTGCATAATTGCTTAGTGGATTCTAGAGCTTAATAAAATATTTTACCAAGATCAATTTGTGCAAAATTGAATGTTCAACCACAGAAATCCACTGTGCGCATAGTTCATCTAGATCAATCGCAAGTTGAAGTGATTGGCAAGTTAAATCAGGTTACCTTAAGGTTGTCATCCAATCCAAAGGTATGTCAAGTTATCGACATTTTAGTTGCTGATATTCCTGAATTTTATGGCTTAATTCTTAGTAGAGATTGGTTCGAAAAACTTCATGGATACTTTGCAACTAACTGGTCACATATGTGGCTGCCTTATAATGGTAAACCAAACCAAATAAAAGTTGAACGTGAACGACATAAAAAATACATAGTAACAAAACTCGAGGGAGAAAATGAACCAGTAAAAATATAATTCTAACATCATTGGCAACTATTCAATAGATTCTTTCTTAGGAAATTTTAATGCTCACACATCACCTTACTTAGAACATTCTGTTTTGTCTCAAGTAGAAAATTTTTCTCAAACAGATAGTTCTAAATGCATTAATTTTATAGATAGTCCTGTAAATAAATCTTTGTTTTGGAAATTATTTTTTGATGGTTCTTAGTCTAATGAAGGAGCAGGAGCAGGATGTGTGTTAGTAAGCCCAAAGGGTGATAAAACCATGTTAACTTGTAGACTCGAATTCGAGTGCACCAACAATACCGTAGAATATGAAGCTCTAGCCCAAGGCTTGTATAAGGCAATCGGATTAGGTGTCAAATACCTGCAAGTTTTTAGAGATTCTGAAATTATAATCAGACAGGTACGTAATACTATACACTGTTTATCAGGTCATTTAAAGCATTACCAATCTTTAGTTCAAGATCTGACTGAACATTTTATAGCATTTAATATCTCGTCAATTCCCAGACTCCAGAATGCTAGCGCAGACCTCTTAGCCAACGTAGCTTCCAAGCTCATTCCTTCAAAAGATTTTAGCCCTGACCGATTTTCAATTGAGTTAATTTTTAGACCATCTATCCCTGATAACATCACCAATTGGAGGATTTTCAATGACGATCCTGATATCGTGAGTTTTCTCACATCTAAAGGATCCTACACCAATCAAATAATTGACGAAAACCAACATGACCAACAATTGCAACAGGATAGTACTAACAATGCTATACCTAAATCAGTAGTCAAATTAGAAGACATTTATGATTTGAAAGATCGATTTAAAAGATCTACCAATTCAAAACTCCAAAGTTCAACTTTGAATTATGAATTAGTAAATCTAGGAACTGATGCCAAACCAAAAAATATCAACCTAGGCCGTGGCCTAGCACCTGAAGACAAATTAGCATATATTCATCTCTTGAAACAATACAAAAGTGTCTTTTCTTGGAATTACGATGAACTCAAAACATACGACACCTCCATCATCCAACATACTATCCCAATGATTGATAATGAAAAACCTGTCCAACAGAAGTTGAGAAAGATCCATCCAAATTTAGAAAATCAGATCAAAACTGAACTCAACAAGTTATTGAAAGCCAAAATAATCTTTCCCGTTAGACATTCTAAATGGGTCTCCAATATGGTACCTGTTAGAAAGAAAAACGGAGATATCAGAATCTGCATTGACTTTCGAAACCTTAACAAGGCCTGCCAAAAGGATAATTTTCCTTTACCTCCCATGGAACAAATATTGCAGGCAGTTGCGGGATTAGAATTAATTTCATTCTTGGATGGATTCTTAGGATACAACCAAGTGCTGGTACATCCCGAAGATTAATTAAAAACGAAATTCAAAACTAAATGGGGCACATACGCATATCAAAAGATGCCATTTGGTTTGATTAATGCAGAAACCACATTTCAAAGAGCCATGGGCATTGCATTGAAAGGGTTAGTTAATAAGTCAGTGGTAATCTATTTGGATGATATTACTGTTTATTCCAAGAAACGAAACAACCATCTCAGGGATTTAAAACAAATCTTCCAACATTGTTTAAGGTATGGAATTTCGCTTAACCGAAAAAATCCTTTTTCGCATTAAGTAAAGGAAAGCTTCTAGGATTCATACTGTCAAAATCTGGAATTCACATTGATCCTGACAGAATCAAAGAAATTTATGCAGTTCCCCTACCTCACAATAAGAAATCCATGCAATCTTTCCTTGGGCAGATCAATTTTGTAAAGAGATTCGTCCCATATTTTTCAAGAATCGTGTCTCCTTTACAAGCCATGATTAAAAAGAACGCAAACTTTAAATGGGGCCAAGATGAACACGAGGCTTTCAACCTGATCAAACAAGCCATTACTAATGCTCCATCATTAGCAACTCCAAATTTTTCTGATCCTTTTATTTTGTATACCTTTTCCTCAGCTAGATCATATGCTGCGATACTCACTCAAGCAAATCAAGAGAAGGCGGAAGCCCCAATTGCTTTTTTCAGTTCCAATTTACAAGGTGCTAAATTGAATTATTCAGATGTGGAGAAACAAGCCTATGCTGTTTTTAAAGCAATTAAATACTTCAGACCTTTCTTACTCAAAACACATACCAAGATCATAGTACCGTTTCCAGCGGTAAGAAGTCTTCTAGTACAGAAGGATGTGGGTGAGAAAAGGGAAAATTGGGTTAGCACCTTACAAGAATACAATGTAGAAATAAAACCATCAAACATTGTAAAAGGTCAAGGCTTTTGCAAACTGCCGGCAGAAGCATCGCTAATGCCCAAAAATCCATCTGAAGAGGTACAAGTGTATAAGGTAAGCCTAAACGATGTTGAGTCATTATACGTTGATATTATTTATTATTTAAAGAATGGATATGCTCCTCCAAATCTTGATCACACCAAGAAAAGAGCCCTGAGGTTAAAAGCCAAACAATATCAACTTGTAAATGATGTTCTTTTTAGAATAAATTATGATTTTGTTCTACTTAGATGTCTTGAGAATGCTGAAGCTGAAAAAGTTTTGCAGGAACTCCATGATGGGCCAGCAGGCGGAAACTACGTTGGAGATGCAACTACTCATAAGATCTTACACGCAGGTTATTACTAGCCCACATTATTCAAGGATGCACATAACTACGTAAGGAAATGTCAAGTCTGTCAAACTACTGCTGGGAGACAAAAGAAACCATCCTTGCCACTACAACCAGTTACCATCGAACAACCTTTCGATCAGTGCGGATTAGACATAATAGGTGATATCATTCCTCACTCTTCTAAACAACATAGATACATCCTCATAGTGACATATTACTTTACTAAATGGGTAGAAGCAGTTCCACTCAAGACGGCTAGTGCTTAAAATATCATTGAGTTCATAGATCAGTTCATAATCACCAAGTTTGGATTACCTTCCGCTTTAATGTTTGATAATACATCATACATTTCTGGTAATACAATGACTGAATTTGCACTCAAAAGGGGGTTCAAACTTAAATAGTCGGCCAATTATTATCCTCAAGGGAATGGGTTAGCTGAATCCACAAATAAGAACTTAATTAGAATCATTAAGCGAACCATTGACCAAAATCATAAAAATTGGCAGAAGTCTTTAATATATGATTTATGGGCAGATTGAATAACGCAAAACGCCTCTATCGGCACTTCTCCCTTTAATTTAGTTTATGGGAAAGAAGTGGTTCTTCCAACACATCTGGCAATTCCCTCTTGTTATAGACATTTTTTGGCACTGCAACCCCAAGCATGAAATGTCCATAAACCAAGGGCTCCTAAGTCCCTAAAAGTTTTGTTCTAACCCCTAAAGGAACAAGGTCAATTGATTACAACTTCTCCCAGAAGTTCTCCATGAAAAACTGCTCAAAACTGGTCAAAACAGGATCATTTCCAGGGAAAATTTTAAGAACCCCCCCTAAATTTATAAATATAATAAATGGGCGAATCTCCATGGTATATAGGAAAAATGGAAGGCGATTTTATCAATAATATAATATGTATATATAACTTTTTGGCGAATCTCTCACTAGGCATGGCGAATATTTTACTCAATTATAAAATCTTGTAAGATCTTGGCGAGTCTTTCACTAAATAATAAAACTTTGTAAAGTCCTAGTGAATCTTAGCATAGGCTACATGCTAGTTTAATTCCCCCATTTAAATAGGCTACATTCCAGGTGAATACCATGGGTCAATACCATGTGCCATTTTGGTGAATACCATGGGTCAATACCATGTGCCATTTTTATTTTTATTAATTCTAATATTAGGGTTAATAATGGTTTTTTGCATGGTATTAATAACAATCTAGTCCATGGTATTTGTCCCATTGTATTTTGGCCATAGGTTTCACCTAAATATAACCCATTTTTTGAGTGTTCGTAAATATAAGGTGACTTATGGAGTAAATATAAAAAAATGTTTTATTTGTTTACCATACCTCTCGTTTATTTATATTTTTATTAATTTACCATACCTCTTTTACAAATATGGTATTTGGCCCATAGGATTCACTTAAATAAAACCTCTTTCATGAGCCTTCATAAATAGAACGAGGGTTATGGACTAAATATAAAAAGAGGTTTTATTTATTTACGATACGTCTAGTTTATCTATATTTTTATTTATTTACCATACCTTTTGAGTAAGTATAAAAAGACGTTTTATTTATTTACCATATCTCCACTTTACTTATATTTTTATTTTTTTACCACCCTTACATGTATATAAGGTGACTTATGGAGTAAATATAAAAAAAGTTTTATTTATTTACCATACCTCTCATTTATTTATATTTTTATTAATTTACCATACCTTTTTTATAAATATGGTATTCGGCCCATAGAATTCACTTAAATAAAACATATTCTTGAAAATGGGCGAATGGATTCACTTAAATAAAACCTATTCTTGAAAATGGGCGAATGGAAGGTTGTAAGTCCTAATTTCAAGGGCTAAATTTACCTTTTTTACCCTCTCCCTTAAAATAAGGTGGGCTATTTGAGGTGATTTGTAAAAATGTACTATGATACAAAGTATTCGCCCACTAAAAATTTTAAACCCCTTAATTTCGCCAAAGGGCGAACATTCGCCCCTAAAATTATCCTTGATCATTTCAGCTGCTCCATAGGCAAAGTGCGTTGCATCTCACCTAAGTACACTCTGTGGGTGTGTTGCATTTCAAAAATCCCTTCTATGGGGTGCGATGGGCGAGAAATGACAAATGGCAGTGTCATTCTGCGAGGTGGAGAGGCATGGAATCTTCCAGAAACTTCTCCTGTGACACTTGCCTCTCTGAATTCGACCAAGGATGAGTAAGAGATCATCAATCTCCAAGTGGAAGCAAGAACTATCAGAGGGAAGACACTAATCAAATCACAAGCTGACTCATCTCCCTTACAGATATCTATATATGGATCCCTCATCCCAGAGATCCAGAGGCTGGAATTTGGCATATTGTAAGGAATTGTTGTTGGTTTCTTGAGACAACATCATAGTGTTGGGTGATCTAAGCTTTGTATGAGGTGAAGAAGGGCTTACTTGCTGAGAGGATGATGTTGGGTCAGAACAACTGGTTGTAACTCCCTTAGCTCTTTCTTGTTTATCAATAAAAGCTATTCAAGTTTTCCTCCATACTCTTGTTTCATTTATGTTTTATGCATTTGTATGGTCAATTTACATCTGATCCTAGATTGTTTATGATTATAGATCCATGTTCTTGTATAGTGTCATGCTACTGTGATCTTACAGGTACTCTGTGAAGCTGGGCGTACAAGGGAGCAAGTAGCGAAAGACCATCAAGAGAGAGAGGAATCGAATTAGGAGATTAGCACAAGACAGAGGTTGGTCTTATTTGTTCTTTTCTCATCTATATTTCATAAAGGAAAAATGAAAGTAGCTTTACTTTGTTTGTTTCTAAGGTAGCTACCACACCTTAGTGGGATAAGCAGTTTTGTGTAGACACTTTTCCCTGTAACAAAATGGCGACTCTGCTGGGGACGAATTAGTTTGTTTGTTTATCTTTCTTGTTGCTTATTTTATAAACTTACAGACGGAGCCTGAAGTCGAGCCAGGTAGCTTTCGAACTGCATTTGCATAGATAAATGCCGCTTCAGTCAATCTTCGGGATTTGTTTATAAATTAAACAACTGATTTACAAACCCTCTGATTGCCCTCGTGGTAGCTCTTGGAACCTCCTTAGATCTACCCCTGATTGTTACTTTACTGATTACCATTTGCTCGGCCAAAACCCATGAATTGAACTGCAAACTATGACCCGGAACCCAAGCAAAGTCTCGTCTCTGGCCCAGCGCAGGTACTGTTCTGTGAATCTGAAATTCAGTGCAATTCCCGAGTGTAGTAGGTGTGCTGCATTTCAAATTCCCTGTGTTACAGGTGCACTGATCAGACTAGGCATTGTTCAGTTTTGGTTTCTGTGATTCATTCTTTTCAGTTCTATTCATGAATTTTGCTGCCTATAATCAGTATATCTCTGTTTGAAACTGTTACACTAAAAAATGTCACCTTGACTACTTACAGTTAGTATGGCTCAAATCAACAGTCATGCTACCCTCTTAGGCAAGTCTCATGCCTCTGTTATCCATCTCAAACTCAAAGAAGAGAGAAAGTCTTGTAAAAAATATGTTTATCTCTGGGGTCGCAGGTTCTCTCAAGCCTTACCTGCGGGGACGCTGACAATGTTCACAAAGTCTGCGTCTTTAGACGCTCTGTATGTCAAAGGACAGGTGCGTCCTTCTGTAAAAGGCAAAATGCGCAAGTTTCATCTTAAAAAAGTTACTTGTGGTTACTTCTAGAACATTCTAGAGGTCGGTTTGATGAAATGGATGCGCCTCCAGTTGGTTCATGTATCTCTATTAAGGGGGAACTTATCCCATCAATAAGGGAGCTATCCCACCCAAAGAGGGGGATGATCCCATTGATGGTGGACCTGAATAACCTCTTTACAGCACTATAAATAAAGGCATTGAGCCAGAAGGAGGAGAGGTTGGAGCTATACATTTTCTTTGGGTAAATGCTGCAGGATTTAGGTCTTCCATTAGAGCCTTTGTGAGGAGAGATTGTCTTCACTTGATTCTACTTGGGAGAGGGTGAGCTTTGTCAAAGTAGAGGAAAACCCTTGATGGACCCTGGGAGGAACTTGCACAACACCAAGGCCAGGTTGTAAGAGTTTCTTTGTTTCGTTATTAATACAAACTGGTTTATTTTTCTCAATAGCTTGTGTTAATGAGTTATTTCATGTGTTCCTTGGTCTGCATGTTGAATATATGTTTTATTATATGAAATGCAAGTGCTTGGTAATTGTTTGATTGTTTGTGGTTGCAGGAATTGACTTGAAGGAGGAGCTCATCCGGATCGTCAAGAACGAACTTCAACAACAGCGTTTTGGAATAAGGTAAGCCTAAACACTTGTAGTTTTCATATTGTAAAAGGTGTATTTAGAGAAAGATCACTCCATTTTGTCTTGTTTGTCATTAGAATGTCTTAGACTTCTAGGAAGGTCAGCTGTGTCCGCACCCTTGACCAATTCCGTGTGACAAATTGGCGACTCCACTGGGGATTGTATCCCTGCCGTCAGAAAATGCCACAACTGTCAAGTGTTTGATCGAAAGATGCGCGCTCCACCTGCTCCTCTCCACCCTATAATTGCCGCTGGTCCATTCGCCAAATGGGGCATTGACTTTATTACTTGTAACCCTCACTCGGCCGGGGGCATGCGTATATCATCCTCGCGGTTGATTATTTTACAAAATGGGCCGAGGCGATGCCTACATTCGACGCAAGCGGCAAGACAGCTGCAGTTTTCGTATTCAATCATATCATAACTAGGTTTGGTGTCCCACAAGCAATCATTACTGACCATGGGAGCCATTTTCGAAACGTCATGATGACTGAGCTTACAAGCCAGCTTGGTTTGCGCCACGATAGCTCTACTCCTTATTATCCGCAAGCCAACGGTTTGGTTGAGTCAATCAACAAAGTTCTAGTCATCATGATTCGACGGATCATTGGTATCCATCGAACGAATTGGCATAACATGTTATTTTCGACGCTATGGGCATATCGAACTTCAGTGAAAAATTCAACAGGTTTCACCCCTTTCCAGCTAGTTTATGGCTTAGAAGCTGTGTTACCTATTGAATGCGAAATCCCATCACTTCAAATGGCTGTCGAATTACTTCCAGCTACTTCCGAAGAGGAGAAACAGTTATTATACTTGGCTAAATTAGATGAGACTCGACGTGACGCTACTTTAGCTATCGAGACTCACGCGAAACGAATGAAAGCTCAGTATGATAAAAATGTAACCCCTCGAAGTTTTTCGGAAGGAGACCTAGTACTATTATATGATCAAGCTAACGATAAGCTAGGTGCCGGAAAATTCGTTCCCATGTGGCATGGGCCCTACATTGTAAAGCGAAAGCTAGCAAAAGGGGCTTATGAGTTAGTTGATTTTGATGGGGACTCTTTGGGTAAACCCAGAAATGGACTTTACCTAAAGAGGTATTATGCTTAAAATGATGGGTATGGAGAAATTTTTAGATAGGTTAGATTTCCTTTCTAGCTAGCAAGTGTGTTAGTTTAGTCAGTGTGCTTAGCTTAGCGAGTGTGGTTTTTCGTCATTATTCTGGCTTATTTTGGTTTTACTCTTGATATTGTAGATGTCGACGCCTCTCCAAACATACATTGGATTTGCTGATGGTGCTTGTCGTAATACACGGAATATCTCTTCCGCAGCTTGGGTTATCTATTCGCCCTCTGACGAGTTAGTTTCTATGCATGGGGTAAGCCTCGGTCAAACAACGAATAACATTGCAGAATACAGCGCAGTGGTTGAATTATTATCCGAATCTATTTCATTTGGAATTCGACGTTTGATAGTGAGGTTAGATTCTGAACTTGTTGTATTACAGCTTAATAGAGTTTATGCCATTAGAAATCCTGTGTTATTAAGGTTGTTTTTGAGAGTGCGTCTCTTGGAACGTGAATTTGATTACATTGAATATCAACATATTCCAAGGTCTTTGAATACATTGGCAGATGCAATTGCTTCTCGAATGTTGGACAGACATTTATAATAATCATGCAAGTAAATTTAAAAACATTTCATCATACATGTTAAACAAGATAAGCCGGTAATAGTGATATATATATATAGGTAGAAGTGTGTCAAAAATATATACATCGTCTTCGATCATAGGTTTAAAACACCTTATGATCGGCAAAATGATAGTGCAAAAAGTCAAAAATGTCACATGTGACTACAAAAGTGACTAGTCAATCACTGGTGGTGCTCTCTGTACGACACCACTGCGCGGGCTACCTTACGCAAAAATCTCCTAAACGGTCCAGGGACCGCGACTACGAAGCGCTGAAGCCTGATAGGAATGTCGTCCATAGTAGTCTCAGGTATATATGCCGTGAGACGCTCTAGATCATGCTCCAACTCAGCTAGTACGTCTGCAGCCGCGTCCTGTGGGGCCGGTACCGGTGCAGCTGGATGTAGTCTATCATAAGGCCGGAGGTTGGCTGGATGCTGTGGACCAACATCTGCATTTTTGAAAAAGTTTACTATTAGTTTTGAGACGATATATATAAAAAATACAAAAAATACATAACTAGAAAACTTGTGAAAATAAAAAGTACCTCTGTCGTCCCATTGTTCTCCCTGTGGAAGAACCATGTCCGGATCACCTCTGAAATCCATTCCGGCATAAGGAAAGTCCTGTATCGAAAAAACCTGGTCCTCTAACCAGTGAAAGTAACTATCTGAGAATCGAACCACCGCCGCGCCCTCGTCAGGATGCCGGGCCATCACCGCAACCCATCGTATCAGCTTTGGCTGCCGAGGACCCAACGTATCAACAGTGAGTTGCTGAGGGATCAGCATTGGAACTCTCTCCAAAGCAAAGCTCACGACTAGAGGCCCATATCCAAAAGTCTTTAGTCGTCCGTTCTTTGCCTTGGTCAGTTGGCTCTTCATATGAGCCGACACAGCTTCACACCAGTTGAAAATGGTGCCTTGGTAACAGTCAATTGCCATCCGCATTTGGGATCCGGAAGCAATGTGTAAAGCGGCCGCGCCGCAAATTCTGGTAACCGTGAACGCTATGACTTTGAGTTCCGGTAAAGTGATGTGTTTTATCTCTATGCCTTTTGAATGGTGAGCCCCACGTGTGCACCAATCCTCGCGGAGACTATCAAGGGATTGGCCACCCGGCCTAGTCCCCGCAAGACTAAGTTGCTCACCTCTGTTTGGCAAGCCAGTGAGAAAGTATACATCCGAGGGCTCTATCTCGAGCTGGTGCCCTCCTATGTAAAAGCATTGTTCTTGAACGTTCCATCGCTCAACCAGCCATTCCAAGAATCTTACCTGGCCCCTCATGCCCGGTATGGTCCAATATTTGTATAATCCGCATGCTCTTAGGGCATCCAGGGAAGGTTGATGATTTATTGCAGCTTCAACTTCCTCTACATGCTCTCTTTCTCTCCAGTCTAACATGATTAATGCCCTGCATATCAAAAATAGCAATTAGAAATTGATTTGGGAATTTTTGGTGATTTTTTGAGAGAGTTGGGGTTTTGAAATGCGCACTTCTCGGAAGACGCACCCCGGCTTTGTAGCACAGGGCGCCCGGACGCGGCTGGCCTGAAGGCGGACCGCGTCTTCCGACCGTTTTCCCGTATGAGAAAAAGTCGGGGGACGCGGTTCACCCGAAGGGCACCCGCGTCCGCCGAGAGGCGCATTCCAAAACCAAAACCCTCCCAAAAAATGAAACTAAAACCTAAAAATTAATTCTAAACGGATAGAAATGCAGAGTAGGATGTGTAAAATACCTGGTTAAGACGGCGTTCGATTCCGACGGTCAGATTTTCCGCAGCAACCACGGGAAGTTTCTTGTCAAAAGCTCCTTTTTCAACCTCAACAGTGAAACGGTAAAAATGACATGGTAAAAGGTCTTTTTATAGGTTTTTTGGATGAATTAGTTCATTTTTTACCATGAAAAGATGTTTTCAATGTATTTTTGCCTATTTTAAACAGGTATGAGTAATGTATTGCTTTTGTGCAAGACAAAGGGATTTTCGAGGGAAATTGTAATTTTTCACAAACAAAAATATCAGAGTCATCTTTTAAGCCCTTTTCTGACTCCTAAAACATGAAAAGATCGCCGAGTGTTTCTTTTTCACTCGTTAAAACGGAATTAAAAGACGGTCCCCTTTTAGCTCTTTTCTGACCGCAAAATCAGGAAAAGATTGCCGGGTTTTTGTCGTTTCGAACTCGATAAGGAAATAAAACGACGTGTCCTTGATCGCTTTTTACTTTTCAGGTCAACAACACTATTATGAAAGTACTCCTTGGTCGCAAGATCAAGCGGTTCCCCCAGGTATTATTTTATACTTTTTCGGGCTTGAGGGACACAAATATACGAAAAAGTTCAACGTGGAGTCTCCTTTAGTTTTTTCAGACTCTCTAAAATTGAAAAACGCCGAGTTTCTCCTATACTGGGCTCGTTAAACTTTTACAGTAGAGGACCTGTTCAATTACAAACAGGAACGAACCACTCCTTCCTAGGGTTCGAATTTAAACTAGGTTGGACTCGTCCGAAGGATGAGCTTATAATCAAGCATATGTTATCCTCCTCAAGCTTGTTAAAAATAAAGAGGTACTTGCCAGAAATGGTGGGGGAAAAGAGAGAAGAATGAACCTGTTTGTCACCTTTTGTCTCAGAAGAAACTTTATTACCGCTCTTGAACACGACACTTTTCATTCACCTGGGTTGGGAAATCTTTTACCTCACAGTTGACCAAATCACTTTGAAAATCTTTAACCGGGTTTCGGGGATTAACTTTGAGTTATTCGTCACCAAGCCATCTGTTGTGTCGTTATGTGTTCAAGAGGTCTGCAAGCAAAACTTTCATCTGCAAAATACTTGTCATCCATTTGACCATCCCTGAGTCAGTCCTTACAGCAACATTTCTTCAACTTGAACAATGATTTCGTGTTGCGGGCTTGCCTGCAACGGGTCGCTTTCTATCGACATCGACACATTATCTAGAAAGATGACTTAGGAATCGACAGTACCTTGAAGTCTGCATGCATCAATGGCAGGTTTCTCGCCTTTGACGTCAGTTTACATCATTGACTTTCGATCAAAGGATTCCGTGAAGTGTTCGACATCAAAACATCTATTCACATTTCACGGGTTGTGCTTGGTACTTTGAGAACCATTGACATTACTGGTGGTTTCTCTCACGCTTGTTAACAGTTTACATCATTGACTGGTAATCAAGTGGTTTCTACCATGTTCGACATCGAATCATTTAATCACATGGCTAGAATCGTACCAATTCGGGAAGTAGAAGTGAAGACCCTGGATCTAGTTTCTACCATCCAGGCTGCGAGGAGTTTTGTATTCATTATCTATGTAGACTAATCATAAACAGATGGCTGCGTCCATACTGTGTCTACAAAAGTCTATTAAAATGATGTACTGCAAGATCATTCCTGTATCAGAATAGTTAGTCCATTAGTTAAAGTTTTGAATCTGAGTATGGGAATGCCTACCTCAGTGATGATATAATCTTATACATGTATTTTGTGTTGAAAATTGCAGGTTCCAACCAGGTCATCCACAAGACAATCCTTGAAATGATAAAGCGCTTCACCCTTCCTAGAATTACAAAACCCTACTCTATTCCAGGCTTCGCACTTTAGGGGGCAATCTGTTACACTAAAAAATGTCACCTTGACTACTTACAGTTAGTATGGCTCAAATCAACAGTCATGCTACCCTCTTAGGCAAGTCTCATGCCTCTGTTATCCATCTCAAACTCAAAGAAGAGAGAAAGTCTTGTAAAAAATATGTTTATCTCTGGGGTCGCAGGTTCTCTTAAGCCTTACCTGCGGGGACACTGACAATGTTCACAAAGTCTGCGTCTTTAGACGCTCTGTATGTCAAAGGACAGGTGCGTCCTTCTGTAAAAGGCAAAATGCGCAAGTTTCATCTTAAAAAAGTTACTTGTGGTTACTTCTAGAACATTCTAGAGGTCGGTTTGATGAAATGGATGCGCCTCCAGTTGGTTCATGTATCTCTATTAAGGGGGAACTTATCCCATCAATAAGGGAGCTATCCCACCCAAAGAGGGGGATGATCCCATTGATGGTGGACCTGAATAACCTCTTTACAGCACTATAAATAAAGGCATTGAGCCAGAAGGAGGAGAGGTTGGAGCTATACATTTTCTTTGGGTAAATGCTGCAGGATTTAGGTCTTCCATTAGAGCCTTTGTGAGGAGAGATTGTCTTCACTTGATTCTACTTGGGAGAGGGTGAGCTTTGTCAAAGTAGAGGAAAACCCTTGATGGACCCTGGGAGGAACTTGCACAACACCAAGGCCAGGTTGTAAGAGTTTCTTTGTTTCGTTATTAATACAAACTGGTTTATTTTTCTCAATAGCTTGTGTTAATGAGTTATTTCATGTGTTCCTTGGTCTGCATGTTGAATATATGTTTTATTATATGAAATGCAAGTGCTTGGTAATTGTTTGATTGTTTGTGGTTGCAGGAATTGACTTGAAGGAGGAGCTCATCCGGATCGTCAAGAACGAACTTCAACAACAGCGTTTTGGAATAAGGTAAGCCTAAACACTTGTAGTTTTCATATTGTAAAAGGTGTATTTAGAGAAAGATCACTCCATTTTGTCTTGTTTGTCATTAGAATGTCTTAGACTTCTAGGAAGGTCAGCTGTGTCCGCACCCTTGACCAATTCCGTGTGACAGAAACCCCTTTTCCTTGCTGTTATTCCGCCTCCATTGTGTAAAAGAACTGTAAATGTTTTTGCGTATTTTTTGGGTCATTTTCAGTTCTCCTTTGCAAAAAGTAACGTAATTGTACTGTTGTCCTTTGATTTGAAAGTGTCGCAAGTGTCGTTTTCAATCATAGGAAAGAGTTTGGTTGCTATTGATAGTCGATTACCCTGTTACTATTGTATTTGGTCTGAATTTGTAGTTTTTCTAGTGTCGAAAGCAAGCATTCATTTCCAAATCGTAAAGTGTTGTGATTGTCTCCATTTTTTATTTTGAAAAGAAACTTGTTAGTAATTGTCACTTGAAAAGTAATTCAAATTCGTGCATTAGCTTTCTTTTTACCATTCATCTACTAAGAAAGCCGAAAACAAATACATGCATGTGCATTTGCATTTAGACTGTTTGATTGGTTTGATTTAGGACAGTGCATTTAGAGTGTGCTCTTTGCTCTTTGTGAAAGAACACTGTCTCTCTTTCCTTAGTAGCTAGGATTTTCATTGCACAAAGAAGATAAAAGACTGTTTATCATCTTAGATTGCATTTTAGGAATTGTATATCTACATTTTGCGGTGAAACTGAAAGGAAAATTTCTTAAGCAAGATCAACTATAAAATAAATTTAATGAATCTAACAATGCTTTTGAACCTAACACACAACATCTAGAAGTCTAGGCTAGAGAGGTATTCCGGCATCGTAAAGCCTGGTAACTGTTGTTCTCACTGATGGTTGGGTGATTCCTCCACTTTGAGATGATAAGTGCCAGTACGGAATTGTGCTCCCACGTACCGTCGAGTATATTTTGGGAGACCACAATAGGCTTAATCCTTTATCCATAGGAAGCCGTGTCTGCCACCCTATCGATCGCAATGCACTAAACACAACATTTGGGAAGATTGACTGTCGTACCATAAAAAGTATTCTGTCGTTTTGCGATTGGTTTGGTAATCCCTCTACCTAGATTTCCAGAGTAGTCCCTTTCATTCCTTTTCAGACTCCTTAACGGAAAAGGCCCATCTGAGCACTTGTCACTTCAAGCTCATTAAAAATTGAAGGCGACTAGAGTCATATTTTGTTTTTTCTCGACTCTTAAAAATTGAAAAAACAAGTTGTGTCAAAGCGTCTAAAATTTATTTTAAACGGAATAATCATCACCCTTTCCTACGTTGATCTTAGGTTGAGAAAATGGAACCCACCAACCAAGGAATTCCCCTTGGAGGAAATCCTAGTCCCTTCTCCTCTTGGGGAGATGTTAGTGCACCCCATATGGCCACATTGTCACTTCCAGGATTGCTTGCCCTTATGGCTCTTCTCAACCTATGTCGTTCAGAACACCGTAATTCCTGAGCAATCAAATCAGCAACTAGACGAATCCAGAGTTACCCACCAACCTTCTACTTCCTCCAATTATTCCTCTCCTCCTTCTTCTTCGCTTGATGGGGTTGGTAAAGCCAAAAATCAAGTACCTAAGAAGAATAAGGAAAAGAAGAAGAAAGAGAAGAAGAAGAAGGAGCCAAAAGAGAAAGGGGGCAACCAAGCGTCGTCTAACGAAAATCCACACACTGCACCGACCAGGCCTAAATCACCATGTGTCATTTGCAAAGGAGACCACTATCATAGAGATTGTCCTTACATCCCTCGGATCTTAAGGGATTGGTCTCCTCGTTTGCACAACCCAGTGTCGTCAACCTCTGATGATCATTTTGAAAACACACCGTCGGTTAGTGAAAGTGAAGCCCTAGGACAAAAAGGAAAATATAGATTTCCTTGTAAACTGTGCGAAGGTGATCATGACGTCGACCGTTGTCCCTTCTTAGATGAGGCTAAAAGAGTTTTGGATGATCGTCCGGTTTCATAGTTACGACTTCCTCCTGGATATAAAAAACTCTTGCTGAGTCCATCACTAGTTGAAAATCTGGCTGACCCGCCCAGGTGGTCGGCTGAAGCATCAACCATTGAAGAAAAACCATCTGAACCCATACCAGACGAAAGTCAAAAGGTCGAGGCGGCAGTTGATCTGGTCTTGCCTTCAGAGGTTCCATCTTCAGATGATACAGTCACAGAAGAGAATAAGGATGACACCGTCCAAATTCTTTTCGTAAGCACAGACTCCGATGAACATGGGGGCAATTTACCCATTCCTTTACCGCAGGAAGGAAGTTCGTCAGAGTTGTACCCGGTCGTCTATTCGGTCCCACCTCCAAGCAACCTAGTTGTCTCCTTCGACTGGAATCAACTAGGCAGACCCCGTTTACCGACTAGTGTAACATTCCGAATTATTGCTCAAATATATAGAATGGTTATGGCTGGTACCATCATAGATGAAGGGGCTTCTGTGAGTATCCTTTCCTCGACTGCTTGGAAAGCGCTTGGTTCACCATCGCTTTTGCCTGAGATGAGAAATCTAACAGGCTTTGACAAAGGAACCAGTCGACTGTTAGGGATCCTTCCCAATGTGCCCATAACATTGAGAGGGAAAACCATTCACATGAACGTAATGGTAGTTCAAGGACCCCTAGATTATAATCTACTCCTTGGACGAGACTATATTTATTGCATGGGAGCGATTGTCTCATCACTCTTTAGAGTAATGTGTTTTCCGCACGAAGGAAGAGTGGTCAAGCTCGTAGACCAGCTTTCATTTCCCGGATCACGCATAGAAAATAGTCATATACCATCCCTAAATGGTCTTTTCACACAAGGAATGTCTCATCAATCCCCAGTCCGTCCACCTGATGAGCGCGAGTGATTCGGGGACATGACTGAATCCCAGGGGGCATGCACCCTGGTCTGCTTCGGCAGGAAAACTTCGGGTATAGGGTAGGTTTCCACGAGAGATATATGACTAGACTGTACTCCCGTCCGTGATTGGAAGAGGGAGTTAGACTGGAATAAGATTCCCTCATCAAAGTTATGTGAGTGGATTGTCTCACCTTTGTCTATTTCGGTAGACATCGCCGAGGAAATGTTTTGTTTGCACTGTGAACAAAACAATCTTTGGTAACCTGAAAGAGGTATACCTTTCCTGATAGAACAAATGTTTTGTCGGTAGAACAAAAGGTGGCCTTGAAGCTTTATTTTATACCTGGGGGCATGCAAACCTTTTGGCATGCAAGCAAAGAGCGACTATTTATTTTTTTAAATTTGTAGGTCCTCTAACCCTTTAAACTCGTAGGATTGGTCATTTCTTAACTTGCATAAAGAAAGGATGTGGGGCAAAACTCTAAAAATTACCGTTTTAAATGGGACATTCTTATTATATGACTGGATTAATCGAGCAGTTTTAGCGCATAGTTCAAGCTCATTAAAAAATAAACATAAGCCATGAGCAAATGTTTCCCCCCGCGTTTAAGCTCATTAAAAAATGAACTATTTCCTGGTAAATAACCATCGTGAATATAGTACTTCAACCTTTAAAAGCCTTGGTCGTGTTCTCATCATCACCTCCACTCTGTATTGGCCGATCATTCACCTCCATTTGATTGTTTACCCCTTTTGAGGAACATCTGCGAAGAGTGATCTCACTAGCCATCCTTGTAACACTGTTGTGATTGGAAAATTCCAAACCTTACCTGGAATCAGCTGCTACCCAATTTTATCACTCGTTCCTCAAAAGACGAGTCTCCTTTAAGCTCTTTTCAACTGACTCGTAAAATATGAAAAGATTGCTGAGCCATTGGCCTCTCCAGCTCGTTAAAGGGACCGGAAGTGCTATCCCTCTTCTAGATTTTAATCTTTTTGGACTTGAGGGATTATTACACAAAAATATCGAGCACTTGTTTTGTTCGGCTCGTTAAAAGTATCAAAAATTCATCCCTTCTGTATTGTTTTATAATTTTTCGGACTTAAGGGATTAAATGACGAAAAAGGAATTTTGGAGTTTCCTTTACGTTCCTTTTTAGACTCTCTAAAATTGAGAAGGACCGAGTTATCTTTGTTGTTAAACTCGTTAAAACTTAATAGCGACAATCTTGTCCATAGCAGACAAGAACAAGTTTCACTATCGCTAGGCTCGTTAAAACATAGCGATGGGTTTTCCCGAAGGGCAAATTATAGAACAAGCATATGTTATCCTCCTCAAGCTTGACAAAAATAAAGAGGTACTGGTCAGCAATGATTGGGGAAAATTGGGAAGAAAACTTGAAGAAACTTTGTTGGTAGCAAGTCGCTCTTGAACATGACACTTTCACTCCGCATCTAAGTCGGGTTGGGTTGTTTCATTCACCGGTCACATCACCATGGTCCCATCACACCATCCACATTTGGGGTTAATGATACCAATCCATCACGTCAGTGTCACCGATATGTTTAAGAGAAGTCATTCAGAGAATTCACCTGTGTCTCACCCACTACAATACATTTACATTCCATTCTTTCATGACCGCCACCTTGAACCTTATGTCATCATATCGTTTTCACCTCCATTAAAATCATTTGCTCCGTTCTGTGTCATTGATGTGGGATTCATTAAGGCCCTCCTATGACGGATCGCTTCTTGTCAACATCAGCTCATTATCCAAGAGGTTGATCTAGGAACACCCCGTTCAGTACTTTGAAGCTTGCATGCCTCAATGGCAAGATTCTCACTTCCAGCGACAGGTTTACATCAATGACCTTCGACCGAAAGATTTTGCGTGGTGTTCGATGCCAAGTCCTTTATTCACACCACGTGAATTGTACTGCAGTACCTTGATGGTCATTATCATTATCGATGATTCCTCTCACGCCTGTTAACAACTTACATCATTGGCTGGTAATCAGGCGATGTCTTTCCATGTTCGACTCCAGAACATCTCTCACATGGATAGTGTTATAGACAATTTTGTGCCTTGCAGCATCAGGCATGAATTGTCAATAATCCAAGGGATCCAAAGTCCCTAAACATGATGTTCCGACCCCTAGAGGAATAAGGTCAGCAAACCAACAGCTCTCAGATCAGTTCTCCACCTGAAAACACTCAAAAACAAGCAATCCTGAAATCAAAGCAGGTGCTCCACTAGGCTTCTGCGTTGAAACTCAACTCCTCCATGGTGTACCTGCATTGCAAAGCAGGTAGAACAAAGGCCACCTGCGCTGAGCGAGATGGGACAAGTGGCACACTGAGTCATTGCTCTGGAATCTTCCAAAAATGATTAAAAAGAACGCAAACTTTAAATGGGGCCAAGATGAACACGAGGCTTTCAACCTGATCAAACAAGCCATTACTAATGCTCCATCATTAGCAACTCCAAATTTTTCTGATCCTTTTATTTTGTATACCTTTTCCTCAGCTAGATCATATGCTGCGATACTCACTCAAGCAAATCAAGAGAAGGCGGAAGCCCCAATTGCTTTTTTCAGTTCCAATTTACAAGGTGCTAAATTGAATTATTCAGATGTGGAGAAACAAGCCTATGCTGTTTTTAAAGCAATTAAATACTTCAGACCTTTCTTACTCAAAACACATACCAAGATCATAGTACCGTTTCCAGCGGTAAGAAGTCTTCTAGTACAGAAGGATGTGGGTGAGAAAAGGGAAAATTGGGTTAGCACCTTACAAGAATACAATGTAGAAATAAAACCATCAAACATTGTAAAATGTCAAGGCTTTTGCAAACTGCCGGCAGAAGCATCGCTAATGCCCAAAAATCCATCTGAAGAGGTACAAGTGTATAAGGTAAGCCTAAACGATGTTGAGTCATTATACGTTGATATTATTTATTATTTAAAGAATGGATATGCTCCTCCAAATCTTGATCACACCAAGAAAAGAGCCCTGAGGTTAAAAGCCAAACAATATCAACTTGTAAATGACGTTCTTTTTAGAATAAATTATGATTTTGTTCTACTTAGATGTCTTGAGAATGCTGAAGCTGAAAAAGTTTTGCAGGAACTCCATGATGGGCCAGCAGGCGGAAACTACGTTGGAGATGCAACTACTCATAAGATCTTACACGCAGGTTATTACTGGCCCACATTATTCAAGGATGCACATAACTACGTAAGGAAATGTCAAGTCTGTCAAACTACTGCTGGGAGACAAAAGAAACCATCCTTGCCACTACAACCAGTTACCATCGAACAACCTTTCGATCAGTGCGGATTAGACATAATAGGTGATATCATTCCTCACTCTTCTAAACAACATAGATACATCCTCATAGTGACATATTACTTTACTAAATGGGTAGAAGCAGTTCCACTCAAGACGGCTAGTGCTTAAAATATCATTGAGTTCATAGATCAGTTCATAATCACCAAGTTTGGATTACCTTCCGCTTTAATGTTTGATAATACATCATACATTTCTGGTAATACAATGACTGAATTTGCACTCAAAAGGGGGTTCAAACTTAAATAGTCGGCCAATTATTATCCTCAAGGGAATGGGTTAGCTGAATCCACAAATAAGAACTTAATTAGAATCATTAAGCGAACCATTGACCAAAATCATAAAAATTGGCAGAAGTCTTTAATATATGATTTATGGGCAGATTGAATAACGCAAAACGCCTCTATCGGCACTTCTCCCTTTAATTTAGTTTATGGGAAAGAAGTGGTTCTTCCAACACATCTGGCAATTCCCTCTTGTTATAGACATTTTTTGGCACTGCAACCCCAAGCATGAAATGTCCATAAACCAAGGGCTCCTAAGTCCCTAAAAGTTTTGTTCTAACCCCTAAAGGAACAAGGTCAATTGATTACAACTTCTCCCAGAAGTTCTCCATGAAAAACTGCTCAAAACTGGTCAAAACAGGATCATTTCCAGGGAAAATTTTAAGAACCCCCCCTAAATTTATAAATATAATAAATGGGCGAATCTCCATGGTATATAGGAAAAATGGAAGGCGATTTTATCAATAATATAATATGTATATATAACTTTTTGGCGAATCTCTCACTAGGCATGGCGAATATTTTACTCAATTATAAAATCTTGTAAGATCTTGGCGAGTCTTTCACTAAATAATAAAACTTTGTAAAGTCCTAGTGAATCTTAGCATAGGCTACATGCTAGTTTAATTCCCCCATTTAAATAGGCTACATTCCAGGTGAATACCATGGGTCAATACCATGTGCCATTTTGGTGAATACCATGGGTCAATACCATGTGCCATTTTTATTTTTATTAATTCTAATATTAGGGTTAATAATGGTTTTTTGCATGGTATTAATAACAATCTAGTCCATGGTATTTGTCCCATTGTATTTTGGCCATAGGTTTCACCTAAATATAACCCATTTTTTGAGTGTTCGTAAATATAAGGTGACTTATGGAGTAAATATAAAAAAATGTTTTATTTGTTTACCATACCTCTCGTTTATTTATATTTTTATTAATTTACCATACCTCTTTTACAAATATGGTATTTGGCCCATAGGATTCACTTAAATAAAACCTCTTTCATGAGCCTTCATAAATAGAACGAGGGTTATGGACTAAATATAAAAAGAGGTTTTATTTATTTACGATACGTCTAGTTTATCTATATTTTTATTTATTTACCATACCTTTTGAGTAAGTATAAAAAGACGTTTTATTTATTTACCATATCTCCACTTTACTTATATTTTTATTTTTTTACCACCCTTACATGTATATAAGGTGACTTATGGAGTAAATATAAAAAAAGTTTTATTTATTTACCATACCTCTCATTTATTTATATTTTTATTAATTTACCATACCTTTTTTATAAATATGGTATTCGGCCCATAGAATTCACTTAAATAAAACATATTCTTGAAAATGGGCGAATGGATTCACTTAAATAAAACCTATTCTTGAAAATGGGCGAATGGAAGGTTGTAAGTCCTAATTTCAAGGGCTAAATTTACCTTTTTTACCCTCTCCCTTAAAATAAGGTGGGCTATTTGAGGTGATTTGTAAAAATGTACTATGATACAAAGTATTCGCCCACTAAAAATTTTAAACCCCTTAATTTCGCCAAAGGGCGAACATTCGCCCTAAAATTATCCTTGATCATTTCAGCTGCTCCATAGGCAAAGTGCGTTGCATCTCACCTAAGTACACTCTGTGGGTGTGTTGCATTTCAAAAATCCCTTCTATGGGGTGCGATGGGCGAGAAATGACAAATGGCAGTGTCATTCTGCGAGGTGGAGAGGCATGGAATCTTCCAGAAACTTCTCCTGTGACACTTGCCTCTCTGAATTCGACCAAGGATGAGTAAGAGATCATCAATCTCCAAGTGGAAGCAAGAACTATCAGAGGGAAGACACTAATCAAATCACAAGCTGACTCATCTCCCTTACAGATATCTATATATGGATCCCTCATCCCAGAGATCCAGAGGCTGGAATTTGGCATATTGTAAGGAATTGTTGTTGGTTTCTTGAGACAACATCATAGTGTTGGGTGATCTAAGCTTTGTATGAGGTGAAGAAGGGCTTACTTGCTGAGAGGATGATGTTGGGTCAGAACAACTGGTTGTAACTCCCTTAGCTCTTTCTTGTTTATCAATAAAAGCTATTCAAGTTTTCCTCCATACTCTTGTTTCATTTATGTTTTATGCATTTGTATGGTCAATTTACATCTGATCCTAGATTGTTTATGATTATAGATCCATGTTCTTGTATAGTGTCATGCTACTGTGATCTTACAGGTACTCTGTGAAGCTGGGCGTACAAGGGAGCAAGTAGCGAAAGACCATCAAGAGAGAGAGGAATCGAATTAGGAGATTAGCACAAGACAGAGGTTGGTCTTATTTGTTCTTTTCTCATCTATATTTCATAAAGGAAAAATGAAAGTAGCTTTACTTTGTTTGTTTCTAAGGTAGCTACCACACCTTAGTGGGATAAGCAGTTTTGTGTAGACACTTTTCCCTGTAACAAAATGGCGACTCTGCTGGGGACGAATTAGTTTGTTTGTTTATCTTTCTTGTTGCTTATTTTATAAACTTACAGACGGAGCCTGAAGTCGAGCCAGGTAGCTTTCGAACTGCATTTGCATAGATAAATGCCGCTTCAGTCAATCTTCGGGATTTGTTTATAAATTAAACAACTGATTTACAAACCCTCTGATTGCCCTCGTGGTAGCTCTTGGAACCTCCTTAGATCTACCCCTGATTGTTACTTTACTGATTACCATTTGCTCGGCCAAAACCCATGAATTGAACTGCAAACTATGACCCGGAACCCAAGCAAAGTCTCGTCTCTGGCCCAGCGCAGGTACTGTTCTGTGAATCTGAAATTCAGTGCAATTCCCGAGTGTAGTAGGTGTGCTGCATTTCAAATTCCCTGTGTTACAGGTGCACTGATCAGACTAGGCATTGTTCAGTTTTGGTTTCTGTGATTCATTCTTTTCAGTTCTATTCATGAATTTTGCTGCCTATAATCAGTATATCTCTGTTTGAAACTGTTACACTAAAAAATTTCACCTTGACTACTTACAGTTAGTATGGCTCAAATCAACAGTCATGCTACCCTCTTAGGCAAGTCTCATGCCTCTGTTATCCATCTCAAACTCAAAGAAGAGAGAAAGTCTTGTAAAAAATATGTTTATCTCTGGGGTCGCAGGTTCTCTCAAGCCTTACCTGCGGGGACGCTGACAATGTTCACAAAGTCTGCGTCTTTAGACGCTCTGTATGTCAAAGGACAGGTGCGTCCTTCTGTAAAAGGCAAAATGCGCAAGTTTCATCTTAAAAAAGTTACTTGTGGTTACTTCTAGAACATTCTAGAGGTCGGTTTGATGAAATGGATGCGCCTCCAGTTGGTTCATGTATCTCTATTAAGGGGGAACTTATCCCATCAATAAGGGAGCTATCCCACCCAAAGAGGGGGATGATCCCATTGATGGTGGACCTGAATAACCTCTTTACAGCACTATAAATAAAGGCATTGAGCCAGAAGGAGGAGAGGTTGGAGCTATACATTTTCTTTGGGTAAATGCTGCAGGATTTAGGTCTTCCATTAGAGCCTTTGTGAGGAGAGATTGTCTTCACTTGATTCTACTTGGGAGAGGGTGAGCTTTGTCAAAGTAGAGGAAAACCCTTGATGGACCCTGGGAGGAACTTGCACAACACCAAGGCCAGGTTGTAAGAGTTTCTTTGTTTCGTTATTAATACAAACTGGTTTATTTTTCTCAATAGCTTGTGTTAATGAGTTATTTCATGTGTTCCTTGGTCTGCATGTTGAATATATGTTTTATTATATGAAATGCAAGTGCTTGGTAATTGTTTGATTGTTTGTGGTTGCAGGAATTGACTTGAAGGAGGAGCTCATCCGGATCGTCAAGAACGAACTTCAACAACAGCGTTTTGGAATAAGGTAAGCCTAAACACTTGTAGTTTTCATATTGTAAAAGGTGTATTTAGAGAAAGATCACTCCATTTTGTCTTGTTTGTCATTAGAATGTCTTAGACTTCTAGGAAGGTCAGCTGTGTCCGCACCCTTGACCAATTCCGTGTGACAAATTGGCGACTCCACTGGGGATTGTATCCCTGCCGTCAGAAAATGCCACAACTGTCAAGTGTTTGATCGAAAGATGCGCGCTCCACCTGCTCCTCTCCACCCTATAATTGCCGCTGGTCCATTCGCCAAATGGGGCATTGACTTTATTACTTGTAACCCTCACTCGGCCGGGGGGCATGCGTATATCATCCTCGCGGTTGATTATTTTACAAAATGGGCCGAGGCGATGCCTACATTCGACGCAAGCGGCAAGACAGCTGCAGTTTTCGTATTCAATCATATCATAACTAGGTTTGGTGTCCCACAAGCAATCATTACTGACCATGGGAGCCATTTTCGAAACGTCATGATGACTGAGCTTACAAGCCAGCTTGGTTTGCGCCACGATAGCTCTACTCCTTATTATCCGCAAGCCAACGGTTTGGTTGAGTCAATCAACAAAGTTCTAGTCATCATGATTCGACGGATCATTGGTATCCATCGAACGAATTGGCATAACATGTTATTTTCGGCGCTATGGGCATATCGAACTTCAGTGAAAAATTCAACAGGTTTCACCCCTTTCCAGCTAGTTTATGGCTTAGAAGCTGTGTTACCTATTGAATGCGAAATCCCATCACTTCAAATGGCTGTCGAATTACTTCCAGCTACTTCCGAAGAGGAGAAACAGTTATTATACTTGGCTAAATTAGATGAGACTCGACGTGACGCTACTTTAGCTATCGAGACTCACGCGAAACGAATGAAAGCTCAGTATGATAAAAATGTAACCCCTCGAAGTTTTTCGGAAGGAGACCTAGTACTATTATATGATCAAGCTAATGATAAGCTAGGTGCCGGAAAATTCGTTCCCATGTGGCATGGGCCCTACATTGTAAAGCGAAAGCTAGCAAAAGGGGCTTATGAGTTAGTTGATTTTGATGGGGACTCTTTGGGTAAACCCAGAAATGGACTTTACCTAAAGAGGTATTATGCTTAAAATGATGGGTATGGAGAAATTTTTAGATAGGTTAGATTTCCTTTCTAGCTAGCAAGTGTGTTAGTTTAGTCAGTGTGCTTAGCTTAGCGAGTGTGGTTTTTCGTCATTATTCTGGCTTATTTTGGTTTTACTCTTGATATTGTAGATGTCGACGCCTCTCCAAACATACATTGGATTTGCTGATGGTGCTTGTCGTAATACACGGAATATCTCTTCCGCAGCTTGGGTTATCTATTCGCCCTCTGACGAGTTAGTTTCTATGCATGGGGTAAGCCTTGGTCAAACAACGAATAACATTGCAGAATACAGCGCAGTGGTTGAATTATTATCCGAATCTATTTCATTTGGAATTCGACGTTTGATAGTGAGGTTAGATTCTGAACTTGTTGTATTACAGCTTAATAGAGTTTATGCCATTAGAAATCCTGTGTTATTAAGGTTGTTTTTGAGAGTGCGTCTCTTGGAACGTGAATTTGATTACATTGAATATCAACATATTCCAAGGTCTTTGAATACATTGGCAGATGCAATTGCTTCTCGAATGTTGGACAGACATTTATAATAATCATGCAAGTAAATTTAAAAACATTTCATCATACATGTTAAACAAGATAAGCCGGTAATAGTGATATATATATATAGGTAGAAGTGTGTCAAAAATATATACATTGTCTTCGATCATAGGTTTAAAACACCTTATGATCGGCAAAATGATAGTGCAAAAAGTCAAAAATGTCACATGTGACTACAAAAGTGACTAGTCAATCACTGGTGGTGCTCTCTGTACGACACCACTGCGCGGGCTACCTTACGCAAAAATATCCTAAACGGTCCAGGGACCGCGACTACGAAGCGCTGAAGCCTGATAGGAATGTCGTCCATAGTAGTCTCAGGTATATATGCCGTGAGACGCTCTAGATCATGCTCCAACTCAGCTAGTACGTCTGCAGCCGCGTCCTGTGGGGCCGGTACCGGTGCAGCTGGATGTAGTCTATCATAAGGCCGGAGGTTGGCTGGATGCTGTGGACCAACATCTGCATTTTTGAAAAAGTTTACTATTAGTTTTGAGACGGTATATATAAAAAATACAAAAAATACATAACTAGAAAACTTGTGAAAATAAAAAGTACCTCTGTCGTCCCATTGTTCTCCCTGTGGGAGAACCATGTCCGGATCACCTCTGAAATCCATTCCGGCATAAGGAAAGTCCTGTATCGAAAAAACCTGGTCCTCTAACCAGTGAAAGTAACTATCTGAGAATCGAACCACCGCCGCGCCCTCGTCAGGATGCCGGGCCATCACCGCAACCCATCGTATCAGCTTTGGCTGCCGAGGACCCAACGTATCAACAGTGAGTTGCTGAGGGATCAGCATTGGAACTCTCTCCAAAGCAAAGCTCACGACTAGAGGCCCATATCCAAAAGTCTTTAGTTGTCCGTTCTTTGCCTTGGTCAGTTGGCTCTTCATATGAGCCGACACAGCTTCACACCAGTTGAAAATGGTGCCTTGGTAACAGTCAATTGCCATCCGCATTTGGGATCCGGAAGCAATGTGTAAAGCGGCCGCGCCGCAAATTCTGGTAACCGTGAACGCTATGACTTTGAGTTCCGGTAAAGTGATGTGTTTTATCTCTATGCCTTTTGAATGGTGAGCCCCACGTGTGCACCAATCCTCGCGGAGACTATCAAGGGATTGGCCACCCGGCCTAGTCCCCGCAAGACTAAGTTGCTCACCTCTGTTTGGCAAGCCAGTGAGAAAGTATACATCCGAGGGCTCTATCTCGAGCTGGTGCCCTCCTATGTAGAAGCATTGTTCTTGAACGTTCCATCGCTCAACCAGCCACTCCAAGAATCTTACCTGGCCCCTCATGCCCGGTATGGTCCAATATTTGTATAATCCGCATGCTCTTAGGGCATCCAGGGAAGGTTGATGATTTATTGCAGCTTCAACTTCCTCTACATGCTCTCTTTCTCTCCAGTCTAACATGATTAATGCCCTGCATATCAAAAATAGCAATTAGAAATTGATTTGGGAATTTTTGGTGATTTTTTGAGAGAGTTGGGGTTTTGAAATGCGCACTTCTCGGAAGACGCACCCCGGCTTTGTAGCACAGGGCGCCCGGACGCGGCTGGCCTGAAGGCGGACCGCGTCTTCCGACCGTTTTCCCGTATGAGAAAAAGTCGGGGGACGCGGTTCACCCGAAGGGCACCCGCGTCCGCCGAGAGGCGCATTCCAAAACCAAAACCCTCCCAAAAAATGAAACTAAAACCTAAAAATTATTTCTAAACGGATAGAAATGCAGAGTAGAATGTGTAAAATACCTGGTTAAGACGGCGTTCGATTCCGACGGTCAGATTTTCCGCAGCAACCACGGGAAGTTTCTTGTCAAAAGCTCCTTTTTCAACCTCAACAGTGAAACGGTAAAAATGACATGGTAAAAGGTCTTTTTATAGGTTTTTTGGATGAATTAGTTCATTTTTTACCATGAAAAGATGTTTTCAATGTATTTTTGCCTATTTTTAAACAGGTATGAGTAATGTACTGCTTTTGTGCAGGACAAAGGGATTTTCGAGGGAAATTGTAATTTTTCACAAACAAAAATATCAGAGTCATCTTTTAAGCCCTTTTCTGACTCCTAAAACATGAAAAGATCGCCGAGTGTTTCTTTTTCACTCGTTAAAAAGGAATTAAAAGACGGTCCCCTTTTAGCTCTTTTCTGACCGCAAAATCAGGAAAAGATTGCCGGGTTTTTGTCGTTTCGAACTCGATAAGGAAATAAAACGACGTGTCCTTGATCGCTTTTTACTTTTCAGGTCAACAACACTATTATGAAAGTACTCCTTGGTCGCAAGATCAAGCGGTTCCCCCAGGTATTATTTTATACTTTTTCGGGCTTGAGGGACACAAATATACGAAAAAGTTCAACGTGGAGTCTCCTTTAGTTTTTTCAGACTCTCTAAAATTGAAAAACGCCGAGTTTCTCCTATACTGGACTCGTTAAACTTTTACAGTAGAGGACCTGTTCAATTACAAACAGGAACGAACCACTCCTTCCTAGGGTTCGAATTTAAACTAGGTTGGACTCGTCCGAAGGATGAGCTTATAATCAAGCATATGTTATCCTCCTCAAGCTTGTTAAAAATAAAGAGGTACTTGCCAGAAATGGTGGGGGAAAAGAGAGAAGAATGAACCTGTTTGTCACCTTTTGTCTCAGAAGAAACTTTATTACCGCTCTTGAACACGACACTTTTCATTCACCTGGGTTGGGAAATCTTTTACCTCACAGTTGACCAAATCACTTTGAAAATCTTTAACCGGGTTTCGGGGATTAACTTTGAGTTATTCGTCACCAAGCCATCTGTTGTGTCGTTATGTGTTCAAGAGGTCTGCAAGCAAAACTTTCATCTACAAAATACTTGTCATCCATTTGACCATCCCTGAGTCAGTCCTTACAGCAACATTTCTTCAACTTGAACAATGATTTCGTGTTGCGGGCTTGCCCGCAACGGGTCGCTTTCTATCGACATTGACACATTATCTAGAAAGATGACTTAGGAATCGACAGTACCTTGAAGTCTGCATGCATCAATGGCAGGTTTCTCGCCTTTGACGTCAGTTTACATCCTTGACTTTCGATCAAAGGATTCCGTGAAGTGTTCGACATCAAAACATCTATTCACATTTCACGGGTTGTGCTTGGTACTTTGAGAACCATTGACATTACTGGTGGTTTCTCTCACGCTTGTTAACAGTTTACATCATTGACTGGTAATCAAGTGGTTTCTACCATGTTCGACATCGAATCATTTAATCACATGGCTAGAATCGTACCAATTCGAGAAGTAGAAGTGAAGACCCTGGATCTAGTTTCTACCATCCAGGCTGCGAGGAGTTTTGTATTCATTATCTATGTAGACTAATCATAAACAGATGGCTGCGTCCATACTGTGTCTACAAAAGTCTATTAAAATGATGTACTGCAAGATCATTCCTGTATCAGAATAGTTAGTCCATTAGTTAAAGTTTTGAATCTGAGTATGGGAATGCCTACCTCAGTGATGACATAATCTTATACATGTATTTTGTGTTGAAAATTGCAGGTTCCAACCAGGTCATCCACAAGACAATCCTTGAAATGATAAGGCGCTTCACCCTTCCTAGAATTACAAAACCCTACTCTATTCCAGGCTTCGCACTTTAGGGGGCAATCTGTTACACTAAAAAATGTCACCTTGACTACTTACAGTTAGTATGGCTCAAATCAACAGTCATGCTACCCTCTTAGGCAAGTCTCATGCCTCTGTTATCCATCTCAAACTCAAAGAAGAGAGAAAGTCTTGTAAAAAATATGTTTATCTCTGGGGTCGCAGGTTCTCTTAAGCCTTACCTGCGGGGACACTGACAATGTTCACAAAGTCTGCGTCTTTAGACGCTCTGTATGTCAAAGGACAGGTGCGTCCTTCTGTAAAAGGCAAAATGCGCAAGTTTCATCTTAAAAAAGTTACTTGTGGTTACTTCTAGAACATTCTAGAGGTCGGTTTGATGAAATGGATGCGCCTCCAGTTGGTTCATGTATCTCTATTAAGGGGGAACTTATCCCATCAATAAGGGAGCTATCCCACCCAAAGAGGGGGATGATCCCATTGATGGTGGACCTGAATAACCTCTTTACAGCACTATAAATAAAGGCATTGAGCCAGAAGGAGGAGAGGTTGGAGCTATACATTTTCTTTGGGTAAATGCTGCAGGATTTAGGTCTTCCATTAGAGCCTTTGTGAGGAGAGATTGTCTTCACTTGATTCTACTTGGGAGAGGGTGAGCTTTGTCAAAGTAGAGGAAAACCCTTGATGGACCCTGGGAGGAACTTGCACAACACCAAGGCCAGGTTGTAAGAGTTTCTTTGTTTCGTTATTAATACAAACTAGTTTATTTTTCTCAATAGCTTGTGTTAATGAGTTATTTCATGTGTTCCTTGGTCTGCATGTTGAATATATGTTTTATTATATGAAATGCAAGTGCTTGGTAATTGTTTGATTGTTTGTGGTTGCAGGAATTGACTTGAAGGAGGAGCTCATCCGGATCGTCAAGAACGAACTTCAACAACAGCGTTTTGGAATAAGGTAAGCCTAAACACTTGTAGTTTTCATATTGTAAAAGGTGTATTTAGAGAAAGATCACTCCATTTTGTCTTGTTTGTCATTAGAATGTCTTAGACTTCTAGGAAGGTCAGCTGTGTCCGCACCCTTGACCAATTCCGTGTGACAGAAACCACTTTTCCTTGCTGTTATTCCGCCTCCATTGTGTAAAAGAACTGTAAATGTTTTTGCGTATTTTTTGGGTCATTTTCAGTTCTCCTTTGCAAAAAGTAACGTAATTGTACTGTTGTCCTTTGATTTGAAAGTGTCGCAAGTGTCGTTTTCAATCATAGGAAAGAGTTTGGTTGCTATTGATAGTCGATTACCCTGTTACTATTGTATTTGGTCTGAATTTGTAGTTTTTCTAGTGTCGAAAGCAAGCATTCATTTCCAAATCGTAAAGTGTTGTGATTGTCTCCATTTTTTATTTTGAAAAGAAACTTGTTAGTAATTGTCACTTGAAAAGTAATTCAAATTCGTGCATTAGCTTTCTTTTTACCATTCATCTACTAAGAAAGCCGAAAACAAATACATGCATGTGCATTTGCATTTAGACTGTTTGATTGGTTTGATTTAGGACAGTGCATTTAGAGTGTGCTCTTTGCTCTTTGTGAAAGAACACTGTCTCTCTTTCCTTAGTAGCTAGGATTTTCATTGCACAAAGAAGATAAAAGACTGTTTATCATCTTAGATTGCATTTTAGGAATTGTATATCTACATTTTGCGGTGAAACTGAAAGGAAAATTTCTTAAGCAAGATCAACTATAAAATAAATTTAATGAATCTAACAATGCTTTTGAACCTAACACACAACATCTAGAAGTCTAGGCTAGAGAGGTATTCCGGCATCGTAAAGCCTGGTAACTGTTGTTCTCACTGATGGTTGGGTGATTCCTCCACTTTGAGATGATAAGTGCCAGTACGGAATTGTGCTCCCACGTACCGTCGAGTATATTTTGGGAGACCACAATAGGCTTAATCCTTTATCCATAGGAAGCCGTGTCTGCCACCCTATCGATCGCAATGCACTAAACACAACATTTGGGAAGATTGACTGTCGTACCATAAAAAGTATTCTGTCGTTTTACGATTGGTTTGGTAATCCCTCTACCTAGATTTCCAGAGTAGTCCCTTTCATTCCTTTTCAGACTCCTTAACGGAAAAGGCCCATCTGAGCACTTGTCACTTCAAGCTCATTAAAAATTGAAGGCGACTAGAGTCATATTTTGTTTTTTCTCGACTCTTAAAAATTGAAAAAACAAGTTGTGTCAAAGCGTCTAAAATTTATTTTAAACGGAATAATCATCACCCTTTCCTACGTTGATCTTAGGTTGAGAAAATGGAACCCACCAACCAAGGAATTCCCCTTGGAGGAAATCCTAGTCCCTTCTCCTCTTGGGGAGATGTTAGTGCACCCCATATGGCCACATTGTCACTTCCAGGATTGCTTGCCCTTATGGCTCTTCTCAACCTATGTCGTTCAGAACACCGTAATTCCTGAGCAATCAAATCAGCAACTAGACGAATCCAGAGTTACCCACCAACCTTCTACTTCCTCCAATTATTCCTCTCCTCCTTCTTCTTCGCTTGATGGGGTTGGTAAAGCCAAAAATCAAGTACCTAAGAAGAATAAGGAAAAGAAGAAGAAAGAGAAGAAGAAGAAGGAGCCAAAAGAGAAAGGGGGCAACCAAGCGTCGTCTAACGAAAATCCACACACTGCACCGACCAGGCCTAAATCACCATGTGTCATTTGCAAAGGAGACCACTATCATAGAGATTGTCCTTACATCCCTCGGATCTTAAGGGATTGGTCTCCTCGTTTGCACAACCCAGTGTCGTCAACCTCTGATGATCATTTTGAAAACACACCGTCGGTTAGTGAAAGTGAAGCCCTAGGACAAAAAGGAAAATATAGATTTCCTTGTAAACTGTGCGAAGGTGATCATGACGTCGACTGTTGTCCCTTCTTAGATGAGGCTAAAAGAGTTTTGGATGATCGTCCGGTTTCATAGTTACGACTTCCTCCTGGATATAAAAAACTCTTGCTGAGTCCGTCACTAGTTGAAAATCTGGCTGACCCGCCCAGGTGGTCGGCTGAAGCATCAACCATTGAAGAAAAACCATCTGAACCCATACCAGACGAAAGTCAAAAGGTCGAGGCGGCAGTTGATCTGGTCTTGCCTTCAGAGGTTCCATCTTCAGATGATACAGTCACAGAAGAGAATAAGGATGACACCGTCCAAATTCTTTTCGTAAGCACAGACTCCGATGAACATGGGGGCAATTTACCCATTCCTTTACCGCAGGAAGGAAGTTCGTCAGAGTTGTACCCGGTCGTCTATTCGGTCCCACCTCCAAGCAACCTAGTTGTCTCCTTCGACTGGAATCAACTAGGCAGACCCCGTTTACCGACTAGTGTACCATTCCGAATTATTGCTCAAATATATAGAATGGTTATGGCTGGTACCATCATAGATGAAGGGGCTTCTGTGAGTATCCTTTCCTCGACTGCTTGGAAAGCGCTTGGTTCACCATCGCTTTTGCCTGAGATGAGAAATCTAACAGGCTTTGACAAAGGAACCAGTCGACTGTTAGGGATCCTTCCCAATGTGCCCATAACATTGAGAGGGAAAACCATTCACATGAACGTAATGGTAGTTCAAGGACCCCTAGATTATAATCTACTCCTTGGACGAGACTATATTTATTGCATGGGAGCGATTGTCTCATCACTCTTTAGCGTAATGTGTTTTCCGCACGAAGGAAGAGTGGTCAAGCTCGTAGACCAACTTTCATTTCCCGGATCACGCATAGAAAATAGTCATATACCATCCCTAAATGGTCTTTTCACACAAGGAATGTCTCATCAATCCCCAGTCCGTCCACATGATGAGCGCGAGTGATTCGGGGGACATGACTGAATCCCAGGGGGCATGCACCCTGGTCTGCTTCGGCAGGAAAACTTCGGGTATAGGGTAGGTTTCCACGAGAGATATATGACTAGACTGTATTCCCGTCCGTGATTGGAAGAGGGAGTTAGACTGGAATAAGATCCCTCATCAAAGTTATGTGAGTGGATTGTCTCACCTTTGTCTATTTCGGTAGACATCGCCGAGGAAATGTTTTGTTTGCACTGTGAACAAAACAATCTTTGGTAACCTGAAAGAGGTATACCTTTCCTGATAGAACAAATGTTTTGTCGGTAGAACAAAAGGTGGCCTTGAAGCTTTATTTTATACCTGGGGGCATGCAAACCTTTTGGCATGCAAGCAAAGAGCGACTATTTATTTTTTTAAATTTGTAGGTCCTCTAACCCTTTAAACTCGTAGGATTGGTCATTTCTTAACTTGCATAAAGAAAGGATGTGGGGCAAAACTCTAAAAATTACCGTTTTAAATGGGACATTCTTATTATATGACTGGATTAATCGAGCAGTTTTAGCGCATAGTTCAAGCTCATTAAAAAATAAACATAAGCCATGAGCAAATGTTTCCCCCCGCGTTTAAGCTCATTAAAAAATGAACTATTTCCTGGTAAATAACCATCGTGAATATAGTACTTCAACCTTTAAAAGCCTTGGTCGTGTTCTCATCATCACCTCCACTCTGTATTGGCCGATCATTCACCTCCATTTGATTGTTTACCCCTTTTGAGGAACATCTGCGAAGAGTGATCTCACTAGCCATCCTTGTAACACTGTTGTGATTGGAAAATTCCAAACCTTACCTGGAATCAGCTGCTACCCAATTTTATCACTCGTTCCTCAAAAGACGAGTCTCCTTTAAGCTCTTTTCAACTGACTCGTAAAATATGAAAAGATTGCTGAGCCATTGGCCTCTCCAGCTCGTTAAAGGGACCGGAAGTGCTATCCCTCTTCTAGATTTTAATCTTTTTGGACTTGAGGGATTATTACACAAAAATATCGAGCACTTGTTTTGTTCGGCTCGTTAAAAGTATCAAAAATTCATCCCTTCTGTATTGTTTTATAATTTTTCGGACTTAAGGGATTAAATGACGAAAAAGGAATTTTGGAGTTTCCTTTACGTTCCTTTTTAGACTCTCTAAAATTGAGAAGGACCGAGTTATCTTTGTTGTTAAACTCGTTAAAACTTAATAGCGACAATCTTGTCCATAGCAGACAAGAACAAGTTTCACTATCGCTAGGCTCGTTAAAACATAGCGATGGGTTTTCCCGAAGGGCAAATTATAGAACAAGCATATGTTATCCTCCTCAAGCTTGACAAAAATAAAGAGGTACTGGTCAGCAATGATTGGGGAAAATTGGGAAGAAAACTTGAAGAAACTTTGTTGGTAGCAAGTCGCTCTTGAACATGACACTTTCACTCCGCATCTAAGTCGGGTTGGGTTGTTTCATTCACCGGTCACATCACCATGGTCCCATCACACCATCCACATTTGGGGTTAATGATACCAATCCATCACGTCAGTGTCACCGATATGTTTAAGAGAAGTCATTCAGAGAATTCACCTGTGTCTCACCCACTACAATACATTTACATTCCATTCTTTCATGACCGCCACCTTGAACCTTATGTCATCATATCGTTTTCACCTCCATTAAAATCATTTGCTCCGTTCTGTGTCATTGATGTGGGATTCATTAAGGCCCTCCTATGACGGATCACTTCTTGTCAACATCAGCTCATTATCCAAGAGGTTGATCTAGGAACACCCCGTTCAGTACTTTGAAGCTTGCATGCCTCAATGGCAAGATTCTCACTTCCAGCGACAGGTTTACATCAATGACCTTCGACCGAAAGATTTTGCGTGGTGTTCGATGCCAAGTCCTTTATTCACACCACGTGAATTGTACTGCAGTACCTTGATGGTCATTATCATTATCGATGATTCCTCTCACGCCTGTTAACAACTTACATCATTGGCTGGTAATCAGGCGATGTCTTTCCATGTTCGACTCCAGAACATCTCTCACATGGATAGTGTTATAGACAATTTTGTGCCTTGCAGCATCAGGCATGAATTGTCAATAATCCAAGGGATCCAAAGTCCCTAAACATGATGTTCCGACCCCTAGAGGAATAAGGTCAGCAAACCAACAGCTCTCAGATCAGTTCTCCACCTGAAAACACTCAAAAACAAGCAATCCTGAAATCAAAGCAGGTGCTCCACTAGGCTTCTGCGTTGAAACTCAACTCCTCCATGGTGTACCTGCATTGCAAAGCAGGTAGAACAAAGGCCACCTGCGCTGAGCGAGATGGGACAAGTGGCACACTGAGTCATTGCTCTGGAATCTTCCAAAAATGACACTTGGATCAGGGATTTCGCCTTGTGATGAGTCAGAGGCTCTGTTTCTCCAAGTGGAAGCAAGGTTCTCCAAGTGGACTCAAGAACTGAAGATCAACTGAAGAGAGAGAGGATACAAGGCAGCTACACATCAGTTGCAAGCTGACTCATCCTTTCTCAATTCATCTATATATTGAGCTCTCTCCTATGAGCTCAGGAGGCTGGAATTTTGTGCAAAGTAATGATATGCTGTTGGTTTCACTATAGAACTATTGGGTGATTGCTTGAAGGAGGTGAAGAGGAGAAATTCTTTTTGCTGGGAGGTGTTGCTGGATTGGGGCCTTCAATGGTTGTAACCTTATCAGAACTTTACTTCTTCCATTAATAAAAGCTATTGAGGTTCTTCTATATGCATTTGTTTCAATGATGTATTGCAATGATTGTATATTTGATTTATGCTAATCCTTGAGTCAGTTATGAATGCATGCTTCTTGTAGTTTCCTTCTTTGTTATTTTGCAGGATCTCATTGTAGCTGGGCCAACAAAAGAGCAAAGAGCTAGGAGCAAGCAGCAAAGAGAAGAGATTGGAGCAAATATTAAGCACAAGGCAACGGTTAGTGCATTTCTTCATTCTCTCTTGCTTTCATAAAGAAGTAAACCTTAAGTAGTTTTGTTTACAGTTGTTGCTGAGGTACTATCACCCTTAGAGTGGGATAGGGTCATCCGAGTCGGATACTTTTCCCTACAACAAACTGGCGACTCCACTGGGGATCGTATCTGTTTGATTGTTTGTAGTATTTTGCTATTCATTTCCTGAACAAAAGAGTACCAAATCGAAAAGCTTTTGACTATATCAAAAGCGAAGTAGAGGGCAGCTACTCTAGCTCATTTCTGAGCATGTTCATGATTTGAAGAGCTGATCTACAAGGATCCTTGTAAGCTCTTAGTGATAGCTTTTCATCTTCCTTGTCATCCCTTAGTGTGTACTTGACTGATAGCTTTTGATTTGAGCAAAAACTGTGAATTTTTGAGAAAATTGTGACCCGGAAACTGAGAAAACGCAACTTTCGTTTTCCAAAGCAGGTAGTACACAGGCTACCTGCTTTGCAACGCAGGTCCCAAAGGGGCTACCTGCGCTGAGAGCCAAACTGGTTGTGCAGCACCTGCGTTGGCCCAATTTTGCCTTGTGCATTTGGGGTTTCCTCCCTTTTTCTTGCCTGTTTTCACTATAGATTTTGCAGCCAGTTACCAGTCTTGTACCTGTTCTGAAACCAACCTTACTTGCCATCATTCCACCTCTGTTATATAACGAAATTGTACTTGTTCTTTTGTATCTCTTACATCATTTACAATTTCCCATAACGAAAGTGAACCAGTCTTGCTTTGGCCTCTTAGATCTGAACCTGTGTTAGGCATTTTGCTGGTCTAAAGAGTTAGCTTGTTTGCTGTTCATAGCTGATTAGTCTTTTTACTTTCGTCATTATGGTTTGATTTCATGTATTCCTAGTGATTAAACAAGTAAATCTTAAGGTGTCTTTTGATTTTGGACTAGCTTGTTTACTTTCGCTTGAAATCGAAATCAAAGTTATATAACAACTTTCTTTTTGTAATACATCAACATTAAGAAAGGGAAAAGAAAATACATGCATTGTGCATTTTGCATTTGACTGTTTGCATGCTGATTTAGGAAATTTTGCATTAGTGTGTGCTCTATGATCTGTGTGAAAAGATTTGCCTTTCTTCTCCTCAGTAGTTAAGATTTTCAAAGTTGAAAGATTGAAAAGTTTGCTTCTCATCTTAGACTGCATTCAGGAATTTGTTACATACATCTCGTGGTGATCCTTAAAGGCAAACTGCTAAGCAAGATCAACATTAAAATAAATCCAATTTACTTAACAACGCTTTGAAACATAATGCAAACACATAGAGGTCTAAGCTAGAGACGTGTTCCGGCGTCGTTAAACGTAGTGACTGTTGATCTCGAAGAAGGTGGGTGATTCCTCCTGAGAGTCGGTGGCACTAATACGGACTTGTGCTCCCACGTACCGTCGAGTATATATTGGGAGACACCTATAGGAATATATTCTTTATCCTTAGGAAGCCGTGTCGGCCGCCCTACTGATCGCAATGCAATGAACACAGCATTCACGAAGATTGACCACACGTACCGTAAAACGTATTCCGTGGTTTTGCGAAAGGTTTGGCACACCCTCTGCCTAGATCTCCAGAGCAGTTTCTTTTGGCCTTTTTCAAACTCTATAACTGAAAAAGTCCAACCGAGCATTTGTCACTTCGGGCTCGTTAAAACATCGAAGGAGACTAGAGTCATCTTTAGCTTTTTCTCGACTCTTAAAACATGAAAAAGCAAAGTTGTGTCTAAAGTGTCGTTAATAAAATTTATTTTAAACGGAACATAATCACCTGTTATTCCCACGTTGATCTTTCAGTTGAAAAGTATGGAGCCCACCAACCAAGGAAGTCACCTTGGTGGAAGTCCCAGTCCCTTCTCCTCTTGGGGAGATGTTGGTGCGCCCCATATGGCCACATTGTCACTTCCAGGATTGACAATTGGCCTGCCTGTATGGCTCTTTTCAACTAATGTAGTTCAGACCACCACAAATCCTGAGCAGTCGAATCAACAGTCAGACCAGTCTAGAGCTGCCCACCAGCCTTCCACTTCTTACAATTCTTCCTCTGATCCTTCATCTTCACAAGGTAGAGCCGGCAGAAGTCAGCCTCCCATGGAGAAGAAGGAGAAGAAGAAGAAAGAAAAGAAGCAGAAGGAGCCTAAGGCGAAGGCGACTGGGGGCAAGCAAAAGACATCTGACAAAAATCCACACACTGCACCGACCGGGCCTAAATCGCCATGTGTCATTTGCAAAGGGACCCACTTCCACCGTGATTGTCCTTGTATTCCCCGGATACTAAGGGACTGGTCCCCCAGGATGCACAATCCGGTAGCATTAACCTCTGGTAGTCATGTTGATTGCAGTCCGTCAACTAGCGAGAGTGAAGGACGAAAAGGGAGACCAAGATCACCCTGCATGCTGTGTGGAGGTGATCATGCCATCCACCGTTGTCCATTCTTAGATGAGGCGAAGAGAGTTTTGGAAGATCGTCCGGTTTCACCGTTACGACTTCCTCCTGGATACCAAAAAATCGTGCCAAGTCCCTCGATAGTTGAGAATCCAGCTGGCCCGATCAAGTGGTCAGCTAAAGTGTCGGTCATTGAGAATGAACCTACTGAATCCAGACCAGACGAAAGTCTAAAGGTCGAAACGACAGTTGACCCGGTTCTTCCTTTAGAGGTTTCATCCTCAAATGACACCGTCGTTGAAGATTCATCTTCGAATGACACCCTCACTGAAGAGAATAAGGATGACACCATCCAGATTCTTTTCATCAACACAGACTCTGATGAGCATCAGGGCAATGCGCCCATTCCTTTATCGCAGGAAGGAACATCGTCAGGGTCGTATCCGGCCGTGTATTCGGTCCCACCACCAAGCAACCTGGTTGTGTCCTTTGATTGGAACCAACTAGGCAGACCCCGGTTACCTGCCAATATACCATTCAGAATCATTGTCCAAATCTATAGAATGGTAATGGCTGGAACTATCATTGATGAAGGGGCATCCGTGAGTATCCTTTCCTCTATTGCTTGGAAAGCACTGGGTTCCCCGGCGCTTTTACCTGAGATGAGAAATCTATCAGGTTTTGGTAAAGGAACCAGTCGCCCTTTAGGGATCCTCCCCAATGTTCCGATTACATTGAGGAAGAAGACAGTCCATATGAACGTCATGGTCGTCCAAGGACCCTTGGATTATAACCTACTCCTTGGACGGGACTATATATATTGCATGGGAGCTATAGTCTCCTCACTCTTTAGAGTAATGTGTTTTCCACACGAAGGAAAGATGGTCAAGCTCGTAGACCAACTTTCATTTCCGGGATCTCGCATCGCAAATAGTCAAATACCATCCCTGAATGGCTTATTCACTCAAGAAATGCCTCCACCCCCGGTTCTACTTCCCGATGAGTGCGAGTGATTCGGAAAGATAAGACTGGAACCCAGGGGGCATGCACCCTGGTCTGCTTTGGGCAGAAGAAACCTTGGGTATAGGGTAGAATTTCCGCGAAAGAATATGACTAGTCCGTACCCCGTCCGTGAATGGAAGAGGGGTTGTTCTGGAACAAGATTCTTTTGTCAAGGTTACTTGTTTGACAAAGGTCATTCATCTTTATCTAAATAAGTGGGCTCTGCCAAGGAAGGGGATCCGTTTGTGGCAGTAAATAGTAACCGTCTTTGGATAAAAGGCAAGCCTCACCCATTAAAACAAATGTTTTAAAGGATAAGTAGGGGCAGCCTCCAAAGAATGAGTTTCTATTGCTGCAACAAATTGTAATCATCCTTAGGCAACCTAATGATAGACATCGCCAAAGAAAGAGTTTCATTTGCGGCAGCGAATAAAACCATTCTTCGGGTAACCAGAAAGAGGCAAGCCTCCCTCAATAACATTGATGTTTTGTCTTTGAGTAGTGTTCTTCTCTTGTCACAAATAGCTGTTCGTTAAAAGTTGGGCCGACGGGAAGACAAGTACCGCGTAAGATCCCTTAGAATAACGAGAAGACAAGTATCGTTAACATTAGATTTGCAAGATGATAAGTAGCTGGGAACACCCAAATAAAAGCAAAAGTGAGGGAGAGGAGGGGCAGCTTTGAAATTCTATTTTATACCTGGGGGCATGCAAACCTTTTGGAGTGCAAGCAAAGAGCGGTTATTTATCTGTTTTTTAGATTAGTCGTTTCCGAACTTGCATGAAGAGAGGATGAGGGGCAAAGGTCAAAACTTGCCAAATTCGGAGCATAGCTTTGTGAGATAAAGCTCCATAAAAAATAGCTATCTCACAGGAGACATTTCTTATCTTATGACTGGTATAATCGAGCAGTTTTAGCACACAGTTCATGCTCGTTAAAAAATAAACGCAAGATCCGAGCAGTTTTAGCACATAGTTCATGCTCGTTAAAAAATAAACATAAGTTGTGAGCAATCTTCCCCTAGAGTTCAAGCTCACCCAGAAAAAATGAACCGGTAAATAACCTTGGTAAATGTAACCTTTGACAGCCATATTAAAGCCCTTGGTCGTGCTCTTGCAGTCTCACCTCCACCGTTCATTTGTCCAATCGTTCATCTCCATATAATTGTTTACCCATTTTGAGGAACAACTGCGAAGAGTGATTTCACTAAGCCATCCTTATGACACTGCCGTGATTGGAATATTCCAACCTGTACCTGGAATCTGCTGCTGCCCTGTCCATCACTCGTTCCTCAAAAGACGAGTCTTCTTTGAGCTCTTTTTCTCCTGACTCGTAAAATATGAAAAGTTTGCCGAGTTTTGGCCTTCCAGCTCGTTAAACGACAGGAAGAGCTATCCCTCCTTTAGATTTTAATCTTTTTGGACCTGAGGGATTATTGCACAAAAAGATCGAGCGCTTGTTTTGTTCGGCTCGTTAAAAGTACCGAAAACTCATCCCTTCTGTATTGTTTTATACTTTTTCGGACTTAAGGGATTAGATGATGAAAAAGGAATTCTGGAGTTGACTTTATGTACCTTTTCAGACTCTCTAAAAATGAAAAGGACCGAGTTATCCTTGTCGTTAGACTTGTTAAATTCATTAAATAGCGACAAACTTGTCTTTAGACGAGAACGAGTTTCCCTATCGCTAGGCTCGTTAAAACATAGCGATGGGCTTGCCCGAAGGGCAGGTTATAGAACAAGCATATGTTATCCTCCTCAAGCTTGACAAAAATAAAGAGGTACTGGTCAGCAATGACTGGGGAAAAATTGGGAGAACCTCACAGCTTTAATGGTAGCAAGTCGCTCTTGAACATGACACTTTGTCCTCCGTATCACATCGGGTTGGGTTGTTTCATTCACCGGTCTCATCACCATGGTCCTCGCCACACCATCCACATTTGGGGTAATGCTACCGATCCATCACATTAGTGTCGTTATATGTTCAAGAGATGTTGTTCTGCAAAGAGTCAACCGTGTCCCATCCACTGCCATACATTGTCCTTCATCCATTTCATGACTGCCACCCTGAATCATACATCACAGTTTGTTTTCACCTCATCACAATCACTAGCTCCGTTCCGTGTCACTGATGTGGGATTCATTAAGGCCCTCCTTTGACGGATCGCTCCTTGTCGACATCAGCTCATTATCCAAGGAGTTGATCTAGGAACAACCCCTTCAGTACTTTGAAGCTTGCATGCCTCAATGGCAAGTTTCTCACTTCCGGCGACAGGTATACATCAATGACCTTCGACCAGAAGATTTTGCATGGTGGTCGACGCCAAGTCCTGTATTCCCACCATGTGAATTGTACTGCTGTACCTTGAGGGTCATCATCCTTATCGGTGATTCCTCTCGCGTTTGTTAACGGTTTACATCATTGACCGGTAATCAAGCGATGTCTTTCCATGTTCGACTTCAAGAAATTCTCACGTGGATCGACTTGTACATCGAGTGAAGATCGGAAGATATTGAAGACCCTGGATCTAGTTCCATCCATCCGGGCTGCGATATATATTCAGGATATAAAGACATTTGATGTGTACATCATTGCAGCAGATGATCATCCTTCTCAAAGGATGATAATTTCAGCAGAGAATTATCAGTCTACCATCAGACGATCGTTTGTTCTATGTACCAAAATGAATTTATAAAGCTGAGCATGGGAATGCCTGCCTCAACTAGATCATGAAAAAGTATGAAAAATAATGTATTGTATTGTATCTTATTACAGGACACTTCTCAGCAGATTGAATGAACTTCGGATCCTCCTAATAAAGCATTTCACCCGATAAACGACCTCATACTTTAGGGGGCATCTGTTATAGACAATTTTGTGCCTTGCAGCATCAGGCATGAATTGTCAATAATCCAAGGGATCCAAAGTCCCTAAACATGATGTTCCTACCCCTAGAGGAACAAGGTCAGCAAACCAACAGCTCTCAGATCAGTTCTCCACCTGAAAACACTCAAAAACAAGCAATCCTGAAATCAAAGCAGGTGCTCCACTAGGCTTCTGCGTTGAAACTCAACTCCTCCATGGTGTACCTGCGTTGCAAAGCAGGTAGAACAAAGGCCACCTGCGCTGAGCGAGATGGGACAAGTGGCACACTGAGTCATTGCTCTGGAATCTTCCAAAAATGACACTTGGATCAGGGATTTCGCCTTGTGATGAGTCAGAGGCTCTGTTTCTCCAAGTGGAAGCAAGGTTCTCCAAGTGGACTCAAGAACTGAAGATCAACTGAAGAGAGAGAGGACACAAGGCAGCTACACATCAGTTGCAAGCTGACTCATCCTTTCTCAATTCATCTATATATTGAGCTCTCTCCTATGAGCTCAGGAGGCTGGAATTTTGTGCAAAGTAATGATATGCTGTTGGTTTCACTATAGAACTATTGGGTGATTGCTTGAAGGAGGTGAAGAGGAGAAATTATTTATGCTGGGAGGTGTTGCTGGATTGGGGCCTTCAATGGTTGTAACCTTCTCATAACTTTACTTCTTCCATTAATAAAAGCTATTGAGGTTCTTCTATATGCATTTGTTTCAATGATGTATTGCAATGATTGTATATTTGATTTATGCTAATCCTTGAGTCAGTTATGAATGCATGCTTCTTGTAGTTTCCTTCTTTGTTATTTTACAGGATCTCATTGTAGCTGGGCCAGCAAAAGAGCAAAGAGCTAGGAGCAAGCAACAAAGAGAAGAGATTGGAGCAAATATTAAGCGCAAGGCAACGATTAGTGCATTTCTTCATTCTCTCTTGCTTTCATAAAGAAGTAAACCTTAAGTAGTTTTGTTTACAGTTGTTGCTGAGGTACTATCACCCTTAGAGTGGGATAGGGTCATCCGAGTCGGATACTTTTCCCTACAACAGATAGACTTGTACTTCGAGTGAAGATCGAACGACATTGAAGACCCCGGATCTAGTTTCATCCATCCGGGCTGCGATGTATATTCAGGGAAATAAAGACATCAAATGTACATTATTGCTGCACAGATAATCATCCAATCAAGAAGATGATGACTCTACCAGAATCATTAGTCTACACTCAGACGATTGTCTGTCCTATGTACATGAAAATGAATTTATAAAACTGAGCATGGGAATGCCCGCCTCAGCTAGATCATGAAAATATTATGAAGATAATGTGTTGTATTGTATCTTATTACAGGTCTCCTCCCAGCTTGAAAGAACGTCGGATCCTCATAATAAAGCATTTCACCCGACATCAAAAGATTAACGACCTCATGCTTTAGGGGGCAACTGTTATAGACATTTTTGGGCACTGCAACCCCAAGCATGAAATGTCCATAAACCAAGGGCTCCTAAGTCCCTAAAAGTGCTGTTCTAACCCCTAAAGGAACAAGGTCAACTGATTACAGCTTCTCCCAGAAGTTCTCCATGAAAAACTGCTCAAAACTGGTCAAAACAGGATCATTTCAACTGCTCCATAAGCAAAGTGCATTGCATCTCACCTAAGTACACTCTGTGGGTGCGTTGCATTTCGAAAAGCCCTTCTATGGGGTGCGATGGGCAAAAAATGACAAATGGAAGTATCATTCCGCGAGGTGGAGAGGCATGGAATCTTCCAGAAACTTCTCCTGTGACACTTGCCTCTCTGAATTCGACCAAGGATGAGTAAGAGATCATCAATCTCAAAGTGGAAGCAAGAACTATCAGAGGGAAGACACTAATCAAATCACAAGCTGACTCATCTCCCTTACAGATATCTATATATGGATCCCTCATCCCAGAGATCCAGAGGCTGGAATTTGGCATATTGTAAGGAATTGCTGCTGGTTTCTTGAGACACCATCATAGTGTTGGGTGATCTAAGCTTTGTATGAGGTGAAGAAGGGCTTACTTGCTGAGAGGATGATGTTGGGTCAGAACAACTGGTTGTAACTCCCTTGGCTCTTTCTTGTTTATCAATAAAAGCTATTCACGTTTTCCTCCATACTCTTGTGTCATTTATGTTTTATGCATTTGTATGGTCAATTTACATCTGATCCTAGATTTTTTATGATTATAGATCCATGTTCTTGTATAGTGTCATGCTACTGTGATCTTACAGGTACTCTGTGAAGCTGGGCGTACAAGGGAGCAAGTAGCGAAAGACCATCAAGAGAGAGAGGAATCGAATTAGGAGATTAGCACAAGACAGAGGTTGGTCTTCTTTGTTCTTCTCTCATCTATATTTCATAAAGGAAAAACGAAAGTAGCTTTACTTTGTTTGTTTCTAAAGTAGCTACCACACCTTAGTGGGATAAGCAGTTCTGTGTAGACACTTTTCCCTGTAACACCTCTTTAGCCTTGGTTCAATATATTGATGAAGTACCAACTTCTTCTTTACAACTTAGGCAGCTGGAATTAATTAAATTAGAAGAAAAACGATAAAGGGATAATATTACTCACACTCATCATCAAGCATTGGTGAAAGCCTCTTTTGATTCCAATATGGTATCCAGAAAAGATTTTCAAATAGGAGATCTAGTTTTAAAATGGGACAAGGCTCATGAGGAAAAGGGAAAACATACAAAATTTCAAAGAATGTGGCTTGGTCCTTTTCAAATTGTAGAAATCATAGGTCCATCGACCTTCATGTTACAAGATTTAGCAGGGAAAAGAGGTTCTATACCTATTAATGGTCAAATTCTCAAGAAATATTTTCCATAGAAGATCAGTCTTCTATTATTGTAGAGTAGTTGTTTTTCTTGTCATAATAAAACCAGTTGTGAATGGTTACGATAGGAATTTATGAAAAAGACACCAATTATCTTTCAAATTTTGATCTTTCACTTGTACAAATAGCAAATCTTTTAGAAAATTGATCTTTATTATTGAAAGATACAGTTAAAGACTCTATCCTAGATATGATACTAGTTTTAACTTCATAAAATTTGATGAAAACAACCTCTAGTCAAAAATTGTTTTATATCAGTGCAATGAAAAGTATCAATAACAAAATAAAGATTCTCTGTAGAACAGCTATTTCCAAAAACTCTACTATTGTCGTCCAAAGCTATCTTAAGGAAACAATGACTTCCTCCCTACTAAGGGAACCACAACTTTCAGAGGAACAATCCAAGGATACACTTTATCTTAAAGAGTGAGAGGTCTCATCACGAGCCAGCTTATCATAATCACAGATATTATAACTTGCTGACTTTGCTAATACTACATACCACAACAAGGCAAAGACTCAAGATTGTTGCAATCAAAAGGCAAGGGGTCTCATCACGAGCCAACTTGTTCAACAAAGTTATAAATCAATGAATGACTGTGTCATAAATTGGCTACCAAACCAAGACATTGCTCTTTAAGGATAAAAATAAAATGAAAGTAGAAAGTGTGGATATGGATTCTTCTTTGGGAATTGTGGGTTTCTTTAAGTAGGATACAGGATCATTGCTCGGTAATAGGTAACCTTGTCGAGGTTATAAACGCCTGCTGGCAGCAGAGGCTCTACCTACGACAAATGAGCATATTTAAAACTGGTTTATAGAGAAGACTTTGTTTTATCTTTACATGCCAAGTAATTACTGATGTAAATACAAGGACTAGCTTGAGGCAGCAAATAATCAAAGTTGAAAATGGTTGAAACAAAATGTCATTGACAGGTCAGAATATAATGTACTTTATCTTTCTATAATAATGTTTAACTTTCTGGAAAATTTTCTGTTTCGGAAGTTTTGAAAATTCAAAAAAGCAGCAGAGATAACTGGTTCTTCCAAGTGAATCGCCAATTTTTGTGGTCAGCAACAACCCCCCTTCTTATTGAGTGTTATTCCTAATACTAAATAAGTGGGGACCCTTAGTTAAAAATCTAAAAAATCAAAGTAGTGTTTAAATTTCCTTTTTGAATAAACTTACCATCATAAGCTTAGGAAACCCTCTTGGAAAATCCAAAAAAGCTAAGTTTTATGATAAGGTAAAATAAAATCTTTCCTTAGGAAATATCGCATCGCATAAGATAGCGGGATGCCACCTTACAAGCACAATTCCAACGTTTGCAAGATCGTGATATGTGATAATAAACAAATATCGTATCGCATTCAGCACAACTCACATTGAAACACTTCAATTTGCCGATATGCGATGACGCCGATCGCCAAATCGCATTTCGCAGAAGATAGGTTAACAAAGATTGTCATGCATAACATTTTTGCGATTTGCAATATTGCAATTTCGTGATACAGCGATGTAGCGATAATACGATAATGCGATGTCACGAGCGACCAATTTTGCGATGTTATGATTTTGCGATTTTGCAATGTTGCGAAGCAAATCGCTTCATCGCTTCATTGCAGATCTTTTGGGCATGATATTCAAGAAAAGTATTTTCCCTAAGCTGACACCTGGTTATGCGCTTTAATGTTAATAAATGAGGTAGTTGCTAGTTATAATGGATTATGGGTGCGTGCTTATCGAAAGAATCATTTCATGTAAGGTGGTATGCTTGACATGTCTGCTGCATTTAAAACTTTTCCCATCACCCTTCCCTGTCATTCATTTTTGCTTTATTTGTGAATTGCAGGAACAGACAACAGAGGCCAATACAAAGCAATACGCGTGGAGCGATAAAAAGGTGTCTTTTTAACTCCTAATTACCTTCACATTAATTATCAACCCAGGGACGACTTTTTATTTCAAGAGTGTACTCAGTCTGAGGCCGCTATTTACTCAAGAGTAATGTTTTGTAGTATAGTGCTCAAAATCCAAAAGTAAATGAAAGCTGGGAATAAAATCTACTTACAACAAAGCACTTTAAGACTTAAATCATGCATTCGGAAAAATAAGCAATGTATCAGTCAAGGGTCCAGTAGCAATAACTCATCCCTTTGGAAAATGATGTAACCAAAAGTAATCAAGGAACAGATCATCAATCTGGGGACTAGACAGCAAATGCCAATGCCCACTACAGTTTCAGATCGTTCTTCACACCAAAGCAAAGATAATGCAAATAACAAGAAATGGAACGACAGATAAGAAATGGAACAACAATTAAGAAATGGAATAGCAAGAAATTGAAATGTTCTTAAACTAAATCATTCATTCAAACAACCATCAATCGAGGATACAGTAGCAATAACTCATTCCTCTAGACATTGATGCAATTGAAATCAAACCGGAACAAGACAATCAATCTGAGAACGAGGAAGCAATAACCAATGTTCTCTACAGTTGACAGTCTTGCTTTAAAGCAATCAAAAGGAAATCGAAATTGAAATAAAGCTGCCTTTGGAAGTAAACTAGGAAAACTCTTTAAAAGCAAACTTTTGCAATTAATCAACCAAACTGAACAACGAAGTAAATGGACAGCAAACTTATAATTAAAGGAATTAAACAACGAATCATATTTAATAAATCTAAACAACAAACTCTAATTAGTGGAATCGAATAACCAACAATCTGAAATGAACAGCGAAGCTTTACATTTGAAATGAACAACATAACAATATAAGTTGAAAAGGATAATAATCTCTGTTATGATGGAAAAGAACAACCACGTGATTCAATCTCAACTTGTGCAATAAAACAATTCCATAAAATATTCTAACAGCACACTATAAAAACATGAAACTGTAAAATAATGCAATTCAAAAGAATAGGAAATAAATCAAACCATCACACAGCAGCAATTGTAAAGATATGATACACAGCAGTAGTGTACTCCACCAGAGGCTGGGCCCTTAGCCGCCAGCGGATGCTGCTGGGCTACTTCAGATGAAAAGAATGAAAAACAACTTCCAAATCAGGTATTAATCATTAAATGGTAAAATCATTACAACAGCAGCAGCTTTGAGACTTACAGCCTGAAACAATCCTTTCTTCCTCCCATCCTATCATGAATTCTTAATTCTAAATCTCTAATTCTAAATCCTCAATTCCATCATTTTTCCATCATTCGAATCCCTCTCGAAATCACACCCCTCTCTGATCTCTGTTTTCATTTAAATAGAGAGAGATCAGAGAGAAGTTACAATAGAGATAACTACAACATGATTTCTATTACAAAATTGGATTGTTTCCAACCAATCGATAAACAAAAAGATATATTTCCATCCTGCTTTCAACAAGAGAAAGACGAATTTGGCTTTGCAACTGAGATTTGGAGGACGGCCGCAACAACAAATCTGAGAAAATCGTGCTCAAAGAACCCTGCGTTTCTCTCAGTACAAGCCGAATTTGGGCAAACCATTCTTCACTAAAGTTAATTGGGTCTGTTCTGGACAAAACCCATGTTCCGGATTTTCTAGATTCTGCTTCATTTGCTCAGAATCTCAACCGCAAAACTGTCACTTCTTATTCCAGCGAATTTCTGAGTTGGCACTTTTAATGATCAAATCTTCAATCTGGAAATTATCTTGGAGGCTAAAAATGGTGAATAATGTTACAACTGATTTATTAAAACAATCATTGATAAAATCGTGCATAATCATCAATTTATTAGAAATAAAGGAGAATAAATAATATTCATTCATAGAAGCATAAATCATCATAAAATGGATTTATATAATAAATTATAATAAATGACATGTTCAAGAATAGTAGAAATGGGTGGAATAAGTGTTCAAAAGTGATAATAATAATGACATATTAACGGCCCAACATACCCCCAAACTCAACATGTTGCATGTCCTCATGCGACGAAAACTGAATATATTGCATGTCCTCATGCAACCCAAAGACAAAAACCCATGTGTTAACCAAGCAATAAAAAATATGTTCATCTCAGCTCATGAAATGGATAGAACAAATGAATTCTTCCTTAATTAATGAATATTCGCTTTTAATAATCTTGATGAAGGCATAACAATTTTTACATTGACATTCAACTATATGTATATATGAAGTTGCAACAAAATATGATATAAGTAACAACAAACTTTATTAACCATTTTCTCAAAAACTACAAACCAACTTTTGTTGAAATTTGGCAAGTAAATTTATAATATATGAATTCCTTTATGATCCAAAAAATCAAACTGTTTTGATGCATGGATCATGAGATATAAACAAAATGGCTGTAGGTGAGAGTGCATGATTTCCGAAATTTTATGAACCAATTTATCTTGAAATTGTCTGGGTTTTTATTAATGATACGTCTGTGTTTTCCAAAAATCAAAAGAATTGAGTTCATAGCTTTAAAAATATTATGGAAATCAATTTCTACACTGAAATTGTATACCTTAAATGAGAAAGAAAATAGAAAACATCCATCATGCGTAGCAATTCAAACATCCATCATGCGTAGAAATTCCTCCCCCTCTTTGAAAAATTAGCATGCCCTCATGCGATGCTAGAAATCAAATAGAGGTGGTTGCTACTATCTGTTGAAGTCTATGCTCGGTGTAAAACAGCATGGAATAAGGGAGGTGTTGAGAATGAATAAGAATAGCAATGAATGATAAAGAATATGAATGACATGGTCATAAGAAAGAAATGAATGAAAGCAACACTCCCCCAAACTGAAAGATAATATGCCGCTGAAAAAGGGGAAGTGGTAAAGATGTGGAATGAAGGATGACAAATAATGCTCAAAATGGATTTCATTAAATTCTCCTAAATTCGTAATAAATCAGAAAATTATGCTATTTTACCTCAAGTTTTACCTCTAAAAAGAAAAATGTGGAATGACATATATGTACTGGCATTTGTTGAAACTGATGTAAGTAGAGTTGGCACTGAAAGTGATGCAAAAGGTGGGATCCAGGTAAGCACATCATGTCTGAAGAATTGTTCACGTTCACGAGTTGCTCGAGCCTCTTCTGTTAGTTGCAATAGTGTGGTCATGTTGCGAATAGAGTTTCCCCCCATACTTGTTGTTCTCCTGTAAACAAATCACTATTTTTCATACAATGTTCTTGAATCCATAGTGTTAGCTTGGAAGAGAAATAGATAAGATGCATGCAAAAATTTCAGTCAGAAAAACTTTTGTATACATGCAATATTAATATTTTGTCAAATCAACAAGTTATGACAGAGTGCAGTAATCATATCGCATGCAATCCGATAATGCATACATTCCCCCCCCCCATCCAATTGGAAAATGAATTCCATGACCATAAAGTGTATGGGAGGGGTTATGTTGACGGCAAGGCACAGGAATGAACAATATATCAGTAAATGAAGTAGAGTACACTTATCAATGATATGACATCGATAATTATGGTTATAATGAGAGCAGAGTATGTAAAGATAGTTAGGAATAAGAGATAGGACGCTTAGGATTGATGATAAGTTATGAAAAGGATAAAAAGAACAACAATATGCCAAAAAGATGCTTTACTGATAGTATGCTAGCTGAAAATGATGTGATTGATTATAAAACAATTTCTCATGCATAAAGCTTCAAAATAGGGAAAAAACAATTAAGGAAATAACTTTTCTGATAAAAAGAAAAAATAAGAAAATGGTATTATAGTAATAATTAACGATAAGATATAACTTCAATACCATAAGCAGAGCCTTTGCTACCAGCAGGCGTCCATAGCCTCGGCAGGGTTGCTTTTTAACCCATATGAGCCAGAATCCTCAATTTATAACTAGAGAGTTCAGTGGTGTTATTACAGAAGAGACCAGTGCGCTAGCGTGGTAACTAGATAACCACACTGCCATTCACTGGGATGTAGCAGAAGTGATCAGGCCGGCTCGTGATGAGACCTCCTGTTCTAAGGATAATCTAGCTATCCAGTGGATCATAACCCTGGTGTGGTGGCCATAATGGGAATGTCACTTTGTTACAACCTTGAACATGGTAGGCTGACTTGTAATGAGACCCCCTATCCTCCATCTACGAACAAAATTTTGTTGTTATTACACATTTTTATGATAAAAAGAGGGAGGCTCAGTAATCCTTAAGAGCAGGGATGGCGGAAGAAGTTGAACATGTCAATATAAAAAAATATACCCATAATCTCATTTATTACAGATAGAGAAGATTATAACCAGGAAGGGTTGAACCAGCATGGTATTAAGATGATCAATCAACATCATGTTCAATAGAAAACAGTCCAGTAAAGTAGTATATAAATAATTGTGTCCCTTTGAAAATAATCTATCATCAAGAAGCTGTCTTGTTAAAGATCATAACGTGAATGATATTAACTTGCTTCAAAAGAATCCATAATTCTTGTCCTCATAAAAATAGTGTACTTCATGCCATGAAAGAGAATCAGGAAAATATGGTTGAGATGAACTAGGAATACTCCCACAAGAGGAAGGAAGGGTTGCTCTCGAAAATAATCCCAAAGTGTAGCTTCTTTGAAGGAACAGCAAAAGCACTCAAAAAAAGTGTTGTTCCTTGTAGGGAGCAACAAAAGAAATGCACACCAAAAAGCAAAAATACACATAAAAAAAGTGTGAAAATGCAAATGCCGTTCCTTTGAAAAAATGAACAACAAAAACTAAAAGTGTCGTTCCTTTAGAAAAGGAACAGCAAAAACGAAAGTGTCGTTCCTTTGGAAAAGGAACAACAAAAATAAAAAGTGTCGTTCCTTTGGAAAAGGAACAACAAAAATGCAAGTGCCGTTCCTTTAGAAAAGGAACAACAAAAATCAAAAGTGTCGCTCCTTTGGAAAAGGAATAGCAAAAATGCAAGTGCCGTTCCTTTGGAAAAGGAACAACAAAACATGAAAAGTGTCGTTCCTTTGGAAAAGGAACAGCAAAAACGCAAGTGCCGTTCCTTTCGAAAAGGAACAGCAAAAATGCAAGTGCCGTTCCTTTAGAAAAGGAACAAAAAAAATGAAAAGTGTCATTCCTTTGGAAAAGGAACATCAAAAACGCAAGTGTCGTTCCTTTGGAAAAAGAACAGCAAAAACGCAAGTGCCGTTCCTTTGGAAAAGGAACAACAAAAATGAAAAGTGTTGTTCCTTTGGAAAAGGAACAGCAAAAACGCAAGTGTTGTTCCTTTGGAAAAGGCACAACAAAAATGAAAAGTGCAGAAGTGTTGTTCCATTCAAAAAGGAACAGCAAAACGTGAAAGTGCAGAAGTGCTGTTCCATTCAGAAAGGAACAACAAAACATGAAAGTGCAGAAGTGCTGTTCCATTCAGAAAGGAACAACAAAATGGACAATCATAAAATGCAAATATGCAAAAAAACAAATTAGCTGTTCACGGCATTGGTGCTGAGGATGAGTTACACTTTGAATGAAGCAATACCTGAAACATAAAATATAAGAGAAGTTAGAAAAGAAACAACATTTTATTTAAAAACAATATGTAAATTAAGTTACAACAGCTATGATATTATGTAAAAAAAAATGATCTTTTTGAAAAATGTTTTGGCAGCAGTGACAAGACATGAGTCTTCAAATCGAAATCAATTCTTCATTTCTTCTATTATGAATCCGTTGGGTAATGAATTGGATGAAATTACTTTGTTTCATTAAAAAGAATTTCAAAAATCACTCGTCCATAAATTGACCTTCTTTATTTTCCCAAGACCTGCAAAAAACGAGTGTCTACCTGCAATAAAATATCAAATCATGGAGAAAGAGAGGTGATCAGGCTCCGCTAATCCAAAAATTATGAAAAAAACTAACAAGTAGTTACTCTATATAACAAATCCACAGAGAAAATAACAAAGTAAAATTTATTTGTCACCTGCGGGAGAGCACTGGTCGACCATACTAACCAGCGGTGTTTTAATCACAACTTCTTTGTTTTTCGTCAAAATTGATTGATTCCAAAGCGAAATGAGAGATAATTCAAAGATGTATCTCCAATAGAAACAAGTTTTAAAAATTCAATGATATGATATGTCAATTTTAGTTAGAACAACTTGCATAACAGAGTCATTTTCGATTACCCAGCTCAGACCAACAGTTAATGTTTTAAGCATAGGCTTTTCGTTTGATGTTAGATTCGAATGATTTAAATTGGAAATGAAAGTATATTCATTTATTTATCTCCAATAGAAACAGGTTTTGAAGACAAGAAGAATTGATAGGTCAAATACTTTAAGGAACAGCTGGAAAGACAAAGTTTTAAGAGTGCTGATTTACGATAGACAGTCAGTATTTTGATCATAACTTCCCCATACGATATCAAAAATGAGTGATTCTGATTGAATTGTAAACTAGATTCATAGGGGAATCTACCATAGTAACAAGTTTTAAAAATTCAAACATTTATGCCTCCAAAAACTGACTATCCCAACTCTGTTCCTGAGCTGCCCACTAGACACCCTGTCAATGTTTTGTTTCTAACTTTTTCGTTTCAAATCCAAATTGAGTGGTTCAAATTGGGTTAGAAAGTAGACATCAAGGGCTACCTAGGGTAGAAACAGGTTTTAAAAATATTCACTTTTGGTCCCTCAAAACATGACTGTCCCGACTGTTTTTCCAGAAATCTCATCAAGCCCGCAAGCCAAAAAAATGATATTCAACCATTTTTTCATATTGATGATAAAGATGAATATAAGTGTTTGTAGAATTTTTATTTCTATTACAAATCATCTGCATACACAAATGAATTGACACATTTATCATCGATGTTGATTTCAATAACGTGTTGCAACAAAAGAAACAACTAGTTTTACAAAAAAAAACAAAATGCATTTATTTATTCCCTTATTTATTTTATTTTCTACACTAACCTATTTTGATTTGAAAAATGAATATGACTACGTATAGGAGTACTTCCAATGGAACCATTTTCGAAATAGGGCTTCATGTATACACATACCCAAATTTGAAAAATGCATGTTAATGGATATTAGGGTATGAGAAGCCAACTTCCCTTCAAAAAATGGTATCAAAAATTGTTGAAGCATAGAGTGATGTTGCAAACAAATGATGGAGTGAAACCAATCTTCAATGTATCCGTTACTTTCTTGATTTCTCATATCCATCAGATCATGAAGTTCTTGAGCTTTTAAAATAGCTTGTTGATACATACTATAAGAAACTTCATTTTCTTCCATAGCTTCTACAAGTTTTGAATTTGAAACATTCTGAATCTCATTATAAGTTTTCTCTAATGGCGCATGTGAGATAGAATGGGTGGGAAGGGTGGGTAAATATGGTAGTTCAACATTGTAAGCATGTTGTACTAGTTTATTATGGTGAGGGTGTGGAATTAGTTGAGCAAGAAAATGTGTAAGGAATGGAGCATTGTGATGATGTGGTTGATTGGGTTGAGTGGATGAATTTGGTATGCAAGCAGGATGTTGTGGAAGAGCTGGTGAAAAATATGGAGAATATGTTTGTGCTACAAGATGAGGGAGAGTAGTCATGCCATCATAAGATGAACCATGCCCAACTTGTAAACAAGATTGGTGGTTATATTGAAATTGACATGGCTGCCCTAACACATTACTATTCCATAATGGATTATGCAAGTATGACAATGGAGAAAAAGTGTTTTGAACCATACCTGTAGGCCTTGTTGCAGCTTTCCCATCTCTTTGATATGCCACTTCCATCCTAGATAAGGAAGAGTGACTATCTATGAGATGCTCCTTTCGGTCATGAGGGAAAAACACTTCATCAAATTCTTCATTTTTATGAACTTGCGAAACGTCCAATTTTTCATTTAGAGAGCTAATAAAATCAACTTTAAAATTTTCAAATAAAGCATTGATTTCAGCTCTTATGTCTCCTATTCTTGTAGCAGATTTAGAAAATAAGGAACAAAAATCTCTAGAACTCTTACCAGCCTTGAAGATTCCTCTTGAATACCTTATGCACAATTCACAAACATCATCATATGATAACTGAAAAACATCACCTTTTCCTATCAGATTTAAGAGTTCTAAAAATTCATCTTTGATTCCTTTAAGAAGGAGTGTTTTTAAGATCTCTTTTTCCAAATGATTATGCTTTGATTTTTTAAGGTTATAATGAAATCGATCTACATAATCCTCCAAACTTTCATCTTCCCCTTGTATCATACCGAAAATATCTTCATTGGATTTGCAATAGTCTTGGTACTTCTTCAAGAATATGTTCTTCATGTCCTCCCATGTTTGGATGCAATTCCCACCTAGGCTCATGAACCATAGGAGAGCTGCTCCTTTTAGAGTAAGAGGAAACACTTTCAATCTTTGATCATTAGTACAATAATCATATCCTCTACAAAGTATTTCGAACTCAAATAAGAATGTATCTGGATCTTCATTTGTCAAGCCATGAAAATTTGGTAGAGACAATGGGGGAATTATGTGCATTTGTGTCACTCCTCCTAGATCTTTGATAGGAAATTCAAAAGTAAAAATGTGATCCATTTCTTACCATAATAGAAGATGTTCTTCATGTGTTTCTTCGAGGTCCCTTCTTCAAATGTTCTTGTCAATCGGTTAGTGAAATGGGTGGTGCTTACATCACCACTTGAGAGAAATCATGAGATTTGTTTTTCAAAATTTCTATTTTTTTCTTTTAATTCATTCACACAAAAATTCAAACATCTATTTCTACCCTAGGATCTTTGATAGTCCTGCTAGAAAGCGGGCGGGGGAGCAGGGCTTTTACATGCTCCGTACGGAGGTTCTTACCTTCCGTTTTTAATAACTAATTCTCTCCTAATAGGCACTCATCAGATGCACACTACTCTTTAAAAATGGCTACAGTCTCCCCGGAAATGGCACCAAAATGTGGAGCGATAAAAAGGTGTCTTTTTAACTCCTAATTACCTTCACATTAATTATCAACCCAGGGACGACTTTTTATTTCAAGAGTGTACTCAGTCTGAGGCGGCTATTTACTCAAGAGTAATGTTTTGCAGTATAGTGCTCAAAATCCAAAAGTAAATGAAAGCTGGAAATAAAATCTACTTACAACAAAGCACTTTAAGACTTAAATCATGCATTCAGAAAAATAAGCAATGTATTAGTCAAGGGTCCAGTAGCAATAACTCATCCCTTTGGAAACTGATGTAACCAAAAGTAATCAAGGAACAGATCATCAATCTGGGGACTAGATAGCAAATTCCAATGCCCACTACAGTTTTAGATCGTTCTCTACACCAAAGCAAAGATAATGTGAATAACAGGAAATGGAATGACAGATAAGAAATGGAACAACAATTAAGAAATGGAATAGCAAGAAACTGAAATGTTCTTAAACTAAATCATTCACTCAAACAACCATCAATCGAGGATACAGTAGCAATAACTCATTCCTCTAGAGATTGATGCAATTGAAATCAAACCGGAACAAGAGAATCAATCTGAGAACGAGGAAGCAATAACCAATGTTCTCTACAGTTGACAGTCCTGCTTTAAAGCAATCAAAAGGAAATCGAAATTGAACTAAAGCTGTCTTTGAAAGTAAACTAGGAAAACTCTTTAAAAGCAAACTCTTGCAATTAATCTACCAAACTGAACAATGAAGTAAATGGGCAACAAACTTATAATTAAAGGAATTAAACAACGAATCATATTTAATAAATATGAACAACAAACTCTAATTAGTGGAATCGAATAACCAACAATCTGAAATGAACAACGAAGCTTTACATTTGAAATCAACAGCATAACAATATAAGTTGAAAAGGATAATAATCTCTATTATGATGGAAAAGAACAGCCACGTGATTCAATCTCAACTTGTGCAATAAAACAATTCCATAAAATATTCTAACAGCACACTATAAAAACATGAAACTGTAAAATAATGCAATTCAAAAGAATAGGAAATAAATCAAACCATCACACAACAAAAATTATAAAGATATGATACACAACATCAACGTACTCCACCAGAGGCTGGGCCCTTAGCCGCCAGCGGATGCTGCTGGGCTACTTCAGATGAAAAGAATGAACAACAACTCCCAAATCAGGTATTAATCATTAAATGGTAAAATCATTACAACAGCAGCAGCTTTGAGACTTACAGCCTGAAACAATCCTTTCTTCCTCCCATCCTATCATGAATTCTTAATTCTAAATCTCTAATTCTAAATCCTCAATTCCATCATTTTTCCATCATTCGAATCCCTCTCGAAATCACACCCCTCTCAGATCTCTGTTTTCATTTAAATAGAGAGAGATCAGAGAGAAGTTACAATAGAGATAACTACAACATGATTTCTACTAAAAAATTAGAATGTTTCCAACCAATTGATAAACAAAAAGATATATTTCCATCCTGTTTTCAACAAGAGCAAGACGAATTTGGCTTTGCAGCTGAGATTTGGAGGACAACCACAACAACAAATATGAGAAAATTGTGCTCAAAGAACCCTGCGTTTCTCTCAGTACGAGCCGAATTTGGGCAAACCATTTTTATTAAAGTTAATTGGGTCCGTTCTAGACAAAACCCATGTTCCAGATTTTCCAGATTCGGCTTCATTTGCTCAGAATCTCAACCCCAAAACTGTCACTTCTTATTCCAACGAATTTCTGAGTTGGCACTTTTAATGATCAAACCTTCAATCTGGAAATTATCTTGGAGGCTAAAAATGGTGAATAATGTTACAACTGATTTATTAAAACAATCATTGATAAAATCATGCATAATCATCAATTTATTAGAAATAAAGGAGAATAAATAATATTCATTCATAGAAGCATAAATCATCATAAAATGGATTTATATAATAAATTATAATAAATGACATGATGAAGAATAGTAGAAATGGGTGGAATAAGTGTTCAAAAGTGATAATAATAATGGAATATTAATGACCCAACAATACACAGGTTGAAATGGGAAAGAAAAGCAAAGCCCCAAGCTCAGAAGATAAGGAAATGGCACCCTTATATATAGACACGGCCTGTAACAGAGACGCGAGAATAGCTACGTGGGAAAGCATGTATAATCTGCTCAAAGAGGAGAATCCCAGAGTAACGGAAGTAATTGATACCGCGGGCTCAAATGGTTCTTCAGAAGCATCCCTTTCAGAGCTAGCCTGCTGATTTCTACACCAGATAGCAGCAAGACTCAAAATTCTCCCATATACAGACATGGTCAAGTAGACACTGGACAAAGTTGATATCAGAAACAAACAGTTTAAGACTCAAAGTCAAGAGTTCACAAAAGTATTATTTTTACAAATTTTGAACTTTATATCTATTGGAAGGAAAAAGCGCAAAAGGCAAAAAACGCATCAAGGAAACCCGGATCAAGAAACGGAGGCAGTTTCCGATGCGTGATTAGCGCTTAGCACTAATCGCGCATCGCTGAGAAATTTTTTTTGAAAAGGCAAGCTGCTAATTGCCCAGTCACCTGCAAACTCCGAAAATTGCAAGAAAACAAAACCACAGGTAGATTGGAAACAGAAGGCCCAAGAAAAGGCACAAGCAATTCAAGGGTTAACCAAGTTGAACTGGGATTATTACTGGGAATACATGGTAAAGCCACATAGCCAGTGGATCACTGTTAAGTGTATCATCAATTCGGCCGAAAAATGGCGCCAACTCTTGTCAATTCTGTTTTCTCAGCTCAGCTAAAAGCGGAAGTCAGCCAGCTGACTCTTCTCAAACAGATGCTGCATGCGTGTGATTTCAAGGACCAAATACAAAAGTAGTTTAATATTAGATTTAATTTTAGCTTTAATTTTGTTTTATTTTCCTTAAAAGAGGATGATCATTTAAACTACATCCTACATTTTTGTAATAATTTATTTTTAGATTTAGTTAGTAGTATTTAAACCCTTCTCATGCATTTAGAGAAGGGTCCTGAAATTTATCAAAAACTTATCCCCAGTTAGACCTGCTATACCAAACAGAAAAGGAGCTGCAAACCAAGGTCCGGACCGGGCGGGTATCCCCCTTGTTGTAGACCCGATTTTCAGGGCTTCAACAGGTACAAAGCCAGAAAAAGTCGCAAATAATTGGAGGTTGATCTAGGTCTTTCAACATATTCAGCATCACCTCCAGTGCCTTCGAACAATAAGTTTTGAACATGTGAGAAGAACGACCAATAAATGCGCAGATCTTCTGGCCAATCAAGGAGTGATCTGCAGAGAAAATAGGGTTGCAATGAGTTGGCAAGAGTTGCCTCAGAATAGATTAAAGGCGAATTGTTACGACCAGGCAAATGAAGACAAGATGGTGTTTCGAAACAGAGCCATGGAGACGGGGTCCAAATGACAAAGTAGCTTTATGATTAACAGTTTTTTCACAGTCGGGTCTTTTATGGGTTGCAGTCCATTGTCGGCCTTTGCAACCCAGGTAAGTACATGCATAGAGTCTCCATGTGGTAGCAGCCCTGGAGTCTCTAGTTTTTGGATGATCGGCAGGGTGGCGGGAGTTACATCTTTCTTTGGTTCTAGTAGAGTAGATTTAGAGAGAGGCCGGAATCCAGGAACTCTCGGTGGCCTCAAAACCCAGGGTTTTCCTTCTTTGATCGTAATACCGCGTTTGGGGTGGTTTTTTGATGATCGCAGGCCTTACAAGCAGGAAGTGGTTTTTCTAAAATGTGAGCGATTCCATTCAGCGAGCTCCACGTGGTAGTGGGGTCGGATGGAATACCTCCCTCATCGCGTGCTATTGTTCAGTGATGTAGACCTATGCGATATCATCCTCAGCCATCGGATTAAGCAAGGCGGATCTACGGTTGGGATCGATTGAGCATGTTGGTGGGTCCATGAGGGTAAGCGTTGTGCTTCTAAGTACTGCGAAATTGACCACAGCCGTTGGATCGGGTGAGGAGGTTCGACGGTTGAGATTAAAGATGCATGTCAGGAAGACGGTGGGAGGCGTTAATGCATTTTATTCTTAGCGGGATGCAAAATGTTCTTGGTAGGAATCGTTGTTTTTTGTACGTTCTACAGGTTCACGGGTTTGTGAGTTATTCGGACATGAAATCCTTATAGATTGGTACATTTGTTCCTCTTCGGGTCTGATTCTTTATTCTTGTTAGCTGGCTTCAGTATTGTTTTTCTTTTGAGAGTTTTGAGGTTTGGTTTGTAGGGGTCGGGGCTTTTTCCTTTGGCCCGTTAATAGATTGAGATTGGCTTTTTCCCTTGGTCCACAGCTCTTCGTGGAATGTTGTAATTTATCTATTTTATTTACTGAATAATGAAATAGAAGGTCTGACTCTTGCATCAGTAAAAAAAAAGGTTGGCATTTGATGTAAGGTTCAACTTCTAGAGACTGTAGATATTTTGTCACTTGCACTGTCTCGTCTTCATTCTCAGGTAACAAGCTTCTTTTGTTGTTAATTGCTCACTTTCCATTTTCCTCTATTTTAAGCTTGTGCCTAATATGTTGTGTTCTTGATCTTTTGAGATTTGGCACTAGATAACTGTCATCTTATCTCTGTGTTAGATTGTTGAATGTATCATTGAATAGATTACTTAGGTTTCTTTCTATCTAATGCAAGAGAGTTGTCATCCTATTTTTGCATTAGTAGATTAGATTTACAAGTTTCTTTACTAGTTGCAGCTGACCATCACATGGTCTTGTGCATTTACTAGTGTGGTTAGTATTATCCATATTCACCTAATATCTAAAAACTGTGAGCATTGGTGGTCTAAAGCCTTGTAGTCTGAGGGTGTTCACCCATGTCTGGAGTGAAACAAAGTAGAAGTGGTTATTTGGGTTGAATCAACTCATCATTCCTTCCATTAAACCTGCAACAATAGTGGAATTTATATGTTACCAAGCATCTCTGAGCTACAACCTAGGAGAGTTCCTTGGATTCCTAACATGAACAACAATTAGAACAAGAAAAAACTAATCAACAAGTAGGACAACATTTAGTTCATCTTCAAATGCAATTTGAGCAAGTGAGGTTACAACACCAGGCCAAATTATCAGAAAAGGATTCGCAGATTTTCCAAATGCGATCCATGGTCTATAGATTTAAAGATAACCCAAAAACTGATGAATTCATTAAAGAAGCAATCAAGCTCAATTCCCTATTAATACAACAACAAGAAATGTTCTGCCATAAAATATCATAGATTAATCCTTATTGTGAGACAAGTGATAAATTTACAAAACAAGTAATTGATATGAGGTTTTAATATGAAGAAATCCATAAAAAGATTTCTGAATTTATCACTTGGCAGGAGTCTGATGAGGGAAGAAAGGTTGACCTACCAAAAATAGAAAAATCCCATAAAGATATTATGTTTACAGATTGGGATACATAGTTAAAACAAGTAGAAATGGCGACAGTGATAGCAACAGGTGTAGCAAGCAGTATAAAAGAAGTTGTTAATTAAAACTTCCATAGTGCTAACCTTGTCAAATAGTGCATACAAGGGTTTATACCAAATATCAAACAACTGGAGCAACAGTGGAAACAGACAATGCAAACCAAGGAAGAAGCAATTAAACAGTTGACCAAAATGGATTGGGAGACATACTGGTAGTTTCTAGTAAAACCACATAGCCAGTGGATGACTCTGTAGTTTTTAACTACCTTTGCACAAAAGATGGTGCCAACTTTACCAGATGTCATATTTGCTGGACAGTTAAAATCCATAGTCGGCTAGCTGCCTTAGCTCAAACCAATGATTGGCATTTGCAATCTCAGATATCAAGTTAGCCGACTAAGATAGTCCAAGTAGAAAGAAGCTTGTCATTTGTTTAATTATATTTTTAGTTTATTTTTTCTTACTCTGAGGAAGGTGGTTTGAAAACTCCTCAACTTTTTTTTGTAATGATCTAATTTTGAGGCATATATTTTAGTATTTAAACCTCTCTCATGAATTTAGAGAGTGGTCTAGAATTTTATCAAAAACACTTTTCAAGGCATTACACTTTTGTATTTTTGGGAAGGTTTTGATGAAATTAATGGAACATGATCTATTTTTCTTTGAATATCAATCATGCTCTACTGAAATTACACTTCTATACTCTTAGTGTGTATTTGATTGGATGGAATTGGATCAATATTGCTGAGCCCATGAGAAGGACCTTTCATATATGATACTTTTATTGTGAGATTGTGTTTTATTTATGCATTAGTAATACTCTTTCTCTTTATTGTCTTATGTATGAAAATATGAGTTATAGTTCTACATTATTGCACTTTTGTATGATGTTTTAGCTCTGATTTTGTTTTGAATACATGAACAATTATTATATGTGATATAGTTTTCTCAATTGTTTTGTCTAACTATTTATCCAAAACAATTATCATTAAAAAATTTCATTTCTTTTGGAAGTTGAATGATATTTATTACAAATTTCTTTGAGACATCTTTGTAGATCGCATACTTTAGTTTATTCTTGGGTATATATATAGTTAGATAATGTTAGATTAAGATACATGCATATGTTTATTATTTAGATTAGATTATACTTAGTTGAATCATTCGTCGTTACATATTATATCACCCCATCAACATTATCAAATAAACTCTATCTGGGAAACTGGTCCCATTATCCCCAGTCGAGGCCACTATACCAAATGGAAAAGGTGTTTCTTTCAAAGTCCGGGCTGGGAGGTTATCCCCCATGTTGTCCTAGCGAACTTCAAGACTTGAACATTTTGGTGCTAGAAGGAGGGCCTGACTATGAATGGCAAGAAAATCTAAATCAAAAAACAATTCTAAGAGTAAAACTCTGTCACCATCACCTCCGACTTCTCGGTCACATTCCAAATCCCCAAATCCTAGACGTGAAGTTGCGAAGAAATATTTACAATACACTAGTTTTTTTCCAAGGAAATCAGATCAACCTCCTTCTACAAAAAATCCAGAAGTTCAGTCTTTAATTCATAAATTGAAAGGGATTTCTCTATCTAAAGAATAATCTAAATTATCTCAAGCTAGTTTTTCTTCATATTTTCCTTCCTCTGAAAGGTTAGCCAGATCATAGAGTGAAAATTTTGGAATCCCTCCATTTGAATTTCCTCTACCTCACCCTCGAAGGAAAACTACGGAATTAGAATCTGAAACTCATAGCGAGATTCTCTCATCATCATCGAAAACACCCTCATTCATTCCATCATCGTCATCACAATCTCAATCATCCACCTTACCATTCCAGATCGCGATTTAAACTAGTATAGGAGCACAATCCTCCTCTACTCAATCACCTTCAACCACTGATATATATTCCTTTACATGGATACCCATAATGGCTCAAAGACCATGGAAAAATCCATGAATAGTTCGAATGGTAGGACCATTAAATCCATTACCTATGCTTCCAGAAAAATGGTTGCCAAAATTCAATCCTGATGATGGTCTTCCTGCCGAAGAACACATAAATAACATCATGTTGTCCATAAATCTTAATGGGTTTGTAGAAGAAGGTGCAATTGTAAGATTATTCCATAAGGATCAGCAGGATCCTTGTATTTTTCACTACCATCTAGTTCCATTAGTAGTTGGGATGAATTTCAAGAACAATTCCTAACCAAGTTTGGAGATGACCGCTCAACATCTACTCTTCTTAATGATCTCTCCAACTTAAAAGTTCAACCTAGAGAACCAATTAAGGACTTTAATTCACGTTTTAATAAATTATTGAACAAAATCCCAACAGTGTCCAAGCCCAGTATTGAAGTTCAAAATGAATGGTACATTTCTAATCTTCCCTCGAATGCATCTGTTTTTTTCAATAGGGATGCCAAACCAACTTTGGCAGAAAACATGAAAGAAGCCATAGCTGTGGAAAAACACATTTTAGATTTAGAAAAGAAGAATGCATTAGAAGAAAGAAAATCCAAGAAGGTCACTTTCAGGTACGAATTCAAGAAGAAAGCACCTAAAGATCCTTTTGATCTTGAAGGTCTACAAAAGGTACTTTGTTATGCTCTTGACCTACGAGAAGGTGCCAGAATACCAAATATACGAAGAAACACAACCCAGAACACAAAACAAAATGAGAAATAACAATAGTTATTTTATTATTCAAAGATGAAAGCAACGTTCCCTTGCCTCTTCGAGGGGGCAACCTCCAATAGAGAAGAGCTTGATTACAAAATAAAATGTGACACTCCTCAATGGGGAGTCTCTATCCTTTATATAGGATTCATACATGCAATACCATGGGTTAGTACCATGGTTCTTGTTAACACCCAGGTTGTTCCCTTTGACTCCCAAGGGAATACGGCCGGGGTAACCACTAACCAATCTTTGGATTACAGCTTCTAGCCAAACTGTAATCAGAGAGGGCTCTCTCTTTATGATTTGTCTCTGTTATGATAGTGTTTTAGGCTAGCTATTATGCTCAGGTTTTTGGTTTATGTTTTGGTTGAAGGACTTCTTTCAGTGCTTAAGATGTAGTGTTCAGACAGTAGTATATCATTGGGCAATGGAGTCTAGAGCTGTGAACTGTTTGAAATGCTGGAGTGAGAATGTTCAGACTGCAGGGCCTATTGGGTATCTCAACAAACAAAATTTAAACTTAAGTGGTGATGTTTGGTTAGCCAACGGAAAGAAATTAAGAATTCTCCATTAAGCTGGTGATGTGAAAGTGAAACACGTTGCTCAGGAGCAAACTTGAATTCCTGAAACAAAGGTCACTGTGAAAGATATATTCTGAAAGTGCAGCAATTAAGAATTACACTTATCAAGATTATAGCTGAAGAAAACATTCATAGACAACAAAGATTGAGCCCAGGGTATTGCGTGAATAAATCCTAAAGGCTATTCTTTTTCTTTGTTGCTAAATACTTAGAAATTAGAAACATATATGGATTGCAAAAGATTGAAACACATAACGAAGAGAGTTACAGAAAACTTATTGTATTGTGAGGTACACAGGAATCCTGCAGTTTTCAACAAACACCAGAACGCATTCAACACTTCAGAACTTTGAGAAATTCCATCACTTTGTTTATTAAACTCTGAAAAGATTACAGCATCAGAACTTCTTCAAGAGAAATCAACAACAACCCCTGCAATCTTGTGCGAGGGGCGAATATATACAAACAGTATTACAAAATATCTAAGGCGTTGAGTCATCTGAGAAATAAATATTTCATCAACTTTGTACAGAACAACAGATAAGAAGTTATTGCTGCCTTTAATACAACATAAATGCTCTTTTCATCTGTCAGAAGATATTTTGGCTTTTGGAAGCCAACGAGTCGGTTGGAGTGATCTGCATTAATGCTGGAGAATGCGCTTTTGGAGCTGCTCTGCTGTAGCTTCTCGGCCTGGACACCTGTAGCTTCTCATCTTGCTTTGTTGGCCGTAAGTTCTGCTGAGTTGGCTCAGCTTTCATCTTTAATGCATGCTAATTCTTTTAAACTGTGCTGTGCATGACAATTTGTATTTTCTATGAACAAAATTTATTAAATGGTTTCCTGTTTATAAAATCATCTGTATTGCCTTAGTCCACCATTCTTGTGTAGGTAGTTGATGCCTGAGAATTGCATCCATAGTCTCCTCTGCCTCTGTATATTTATAAAAATTGGGAGGCACTTCAAACAGGTGTTTGATTTCATTCATTATAAAAAATAAACTTTCTACTCTGTTGTAGAGAGTCTGTCCTGTGGCTGGCCCTGTTTCCTCTGAGGTGCTGAGCTTCTCATTGATCTGACTTGTGGAAAATGCATTGACCCTCTTGGCATACTGCTCATGTGTGAACAGTCTCCCTGCGCTGTTCAGTAAGCTAGGGAGCCCTCTGTTTTGTAATACCTGAAATTTGTCCATAAACCTGTTTACCTCAGTCTGCATGTCTTGGGTTCTTCTCTCTAATGTCTGCACCAAGTTTCTCAGTGTAAGAACCCTCTTGATTAACTGAATGGTCTCAGTTCTGTTTGGAATTCCCATAGTAGCCAACTGAGTACTTGTTCTATTGTTAAGCACATTAATCATCCTAGTAGCAACCTCAGGCATATTGCTTAGAGCAGCCCTTGATCTCTGAATTTCCTTCTGTGCTTTTGGAATGAGCTCTAACTGCTCATGGATTGTTTCAATATACTGCCATTGGTCAGTAATAGACTGGCCAATATTAGCCCACAGCACTGTTTTAAGCTCAGCCACAACCTTATCTAATTTGAGCTCATTCTCTAGCTCTTTGATCTTGTCTTTGAGGGCTTTTATCTCCCTGCCCTTTTCTGCCACAGCCTGCTTGGATTTGTCATATCTATCATTTACTTTGGCCAATTTCTCCCTGGTCTCATTCAGTTCTGTCATTTGAGCTTCCAGGGCCTGAATCTCATTTCTTAGCTTTTGCATATCCAAGCTAGGGGCCTGCTCTGTTGTTGGTGGTGCTGAAGTAGATGGTGCTGCTTGTTCAGTCTGTTGAGGAGGAGGAATAGTAGTTGGAGCAGCTTCCTCAAGGTTAATGATTTGAGGAGGAGGCTGGGAAGTCCGACCTTCTTCTCTTTGTTTCAGAGCTGCTTGTAATGCTGCCTGTGCAGCCTCTGATTCTCCCAGCTTTTCTTGTGTCTGGATAAGCTGCTTATAGAGAGACACCAGCAAAGCTGTGGCATCTTGATCATGCCTTTGTTGAGCTACTTCATCTGTTTGAGGGTGAATTGTGGCTGGGAGTTTGATCTTTCTCCTTAAAGCTGCCATATCTGCATCCCTCAATTTCAATATTTCTTGTATGCCCTTGATATCTTTGGGATCATGCCCAATCTCTATGATTATATCTTCTAAGGACCTAATTCTGTTATCCTTTGTTTGAGAGGATGCTCTTTCCAACTCAAGTTGGGCAGCTGTATTATTTAGGCTATTCTCTAGCCTATAATTATCCAATGTCTTGTCTGCCAAGGAGGCATACACCATCTCACCTGTTTGCTTATGTAGTTCAATTTGATCCATTGGGTGGATCTCCTTGGCAAGGACCTCAAGATTGGTCCTGATGTAATCTGCAGGGGACTGTGGCTGCAATACAGCTGGCATAAAGTGACTCATTACCATCTTGCCCTCCTGGACATCATATGCAGACATTAGTCTTTGCTGGTTTGTAGGAGCCATTTTCAATAAATGATTATAGAGCTGTATTTTTATTGGCTCATTCCTCCTCTTTATGTCAATGAACTGCTGTTTGATGCTCAGTTCACCTTCTTTCTGCTGGCTTGAGGAGCTGACTTCTCCTCCCACTGTCCTCTCTTGTTCCTGCTGGAAGGAACTGTTACACTAAAAAATGTCACCTTGACTACTTACAGTTAGTATGGCTCAAATCAACAGTCATGCTACCCTCTTAGGCAAGTCTCATGCCTCTGTTATCCATCTCAAACTCAAAGAAGAGAGAAAGTCTTGTAAAAACTATGTTTATCTCTGGGGTCGCAGGTTCTCTCTAGCCTTACCTGCGGGGACGCTGACCTTGTTCACAAAATATGCGTCCATGGACGCTCTGTATGTTAAGGGACAGGTGCGTCCCTCTGTAAAAGGCAAAATGCGCGAGTTTTATCTTGAAAAAGTTACTTGTGGTTACTTCTAGAACATTCTAGAGGTCGGTTTGATGAAATGGATGCGCCTCCAGTTGGTTCATGTATCTCTATTAAGGGGGAACTTATCCCATCAATAAGGGAGCTATCCCACCCATAGAGGGGGATGATCCCATTGATAGTGGGCCTGAATAACCTCTTTACAGCACTATAAATAAAGGCATTGGGCCAGAAGGAGGAGAGGTTGGAGCTATACATTTTCTTTGGGTAAATGCTGCAGGATTTAGGTCTTCCATTAGAGCCTTTGTGAGGAGAGATTGTCTTCACTTGATTCTACTTGGGAGAGGGTGAGCTTTGTCAAAGTAGAGGAAAACCCTTGATGGACCTTGGGAGGAACTTGCACAACACCAAGGCCAGGTTGTAAGAGTTTCTTTGTTTCGTTATTAATACAAACTGGTTTATTTTTCTCAATAGCTTGTGTTAATGAGTTATTTCATGTGTTCCTTGGTCTGCATGTTGAATATATGTTTTATTATATGAAATGCAAGTGCTTGGTAATTGTTTGATTGTTTGTGGTTGCAGGAATTGACTTGAAGGAGGAGCTCATCCGGATCGTCAAGAACGGACTTCAACAACAGCGTTTTGGAATAAGGTAAGCCTAAACACTTGTAGTTTTCATGTTGTAAAAGGTGTATTTAGAGAAAGATCACTCCATTTTGTCTTGTTTGTCATTAGAACGTCTTAGACTTCTAGGAAGGTCAGTCGTGTCCGCACCCTTGACAAATTCCGTGTGACAAATTGGCGACTCCGCTGGGGATAGATTCCATTGATGAGAAAAGTCTTTTCCTTTATGTGAACTTTGCTTTGAGAAAATTGGTTTATTTTTCTGGTTTTGGCTCTGTGATTCTGTCTCTGGGTGGGTTAGCTTAGGATTAGTTTTATTTTGGTTTTTCTTGAGTTTTTCAGACGGACGCACCCTCTGAGTGCTGCACAGTGCGTCCCTGGACGCGCTTTTGCTGTGTGCACAGAGCGGGCCCGCACCTGTGCTAACGGGTTGCCTGCGTCCCCTGCCAAAATTTGAGAAAATTCCATTTTTTGCCTTTTTTGCTCTTAGATTTTGTTTTTTCTTAGTTTTTTCTGCCCAGATTCATTAGTCCCTTGTCCAGAATCTTCACCTAAGCTTGTTCCTGCTCTTAGCTTTCATCAATTGGGTGTTTTGAGTCTCTTTCTTGAGAAATTCTTGATTTGATTTCCTTTGATCATTACTTGGAGGTTTGTCTCAGCGTTTTCACAATTTTGCATCTTTTTGCTTTTGTTTTTGCAAAAAAATTTCCCCCTCATTCGCCGGGGGGGGCTAAATTGTGTATGAGTGTTAATCGCCTTTGAGTGTTTTTATGTTTTGATCTTTGGAACTCTCACCCAATTTTCTCGACTTGCACTTGATTGGTTCTTAGATTACATTAGAATCGTCTTGTGTTTGAGAATTCTCTTGCATAGATTACATTTGTATAATTAGAATTCTCATTTTCAGAATATCAATGAAAAATGTGCATAGATTACATTTGCATACTTTTCAAGTGAATTGTGCATAGATTACAATTGCATAGTTTACATTCTGAAAAATCAATTGTAGATTTAGATCAGCTTTCTTTGATTTGAATTTACACAAAAATATAAAAATAAAAAAATTGGTTTGGAATTGATTTGCATTAGTTTTTCTTGATAAAATTAGTGCATTAGAGAATTTGTTATATTTTCTCTTAGTGATCAATTTTTGCATTGTTGGAAGTGAATGGAAACTCTCTCCTTACTCTAGTTAGGATTCATCGAATTGAAAGGATTGCATTATCATATTCGATTGCATTCAGTTGAGTCGGGTCATAACACCATTGGTTTCATCTCCATTTACCCATTTGAGTAATAACAGCCTTAATAACACAGCGCTTAATTAAAATTTATCTAGTAATTTTTACATTTCTAGGGCTCTGAAACACCAACATAGCTTAGGCTAGGGTCTTGGAGTAGGTGAGTACTTAACTCTCCAAGACTACAAAACCAAACAGATAGTTTATCTTGAGTAGAATAAATCCAATTGTTTCAATTGCACTCTGGGAAAGCTCCTCTTAAAGGAGAAGCACGAGCTCGTGTCCGAACCAGTGAGGGGATCATTCCCCCCTCGTTGGGAACGACGCCAGACAGTACGTATTACAAACGGTAAACCTCGGATTAACCATTGTCGAGGAGCCAGGGGTCACTTATCGGTAAACCTTGGATTGTTGTCAAGGAGCCGGTAAGGGGATTGAGCTTGCTACTCTGCCCTTGCGTGCTGTCGGAGTTTAGACTGTTCCCCCAGGTGTATTTGTTACTGTTGGTGACCTTAGTGACCATAATCTTTAGGGTTCTACCGAGGTGACGGTGGAGGGAAGGTCCCACTGTACCTGGAGCAGACGTCGGTTATACTCACTTGGATTTTCCGGGGGGTTCACTTCACTTCGAGACGGTTAAAGTGGAGGAACTTGTGCCGGTCTATTCATTAAGCAGGTTGCCGGGGTAACTGTTCCACCCGCCATTTCTCTACTGAATTCTGCGAGGTTGGGCTTCATCACCAACTAGTGTTTTCGGTCCGGAGAGCTTACTGTTTGTGTGTGGTTTGACTCCTAGATTTGATAGCGCGTGTTAATTTGTTTGTTTTTACTTTTAGAGACCATAGATGTGAATTGTGAATTTTAGTTGTTAAGTGTGAATTGTGAATTGTTAATTTTAGTTTTAAATTGTTAATAAAATTCACTGAAGTTGAATATAATGGCAAATGTTCCGGAATTCATCAACCTAGGAACCCCTCCTAACGAGAATCCTAGTACTTTTCCTTACTTTGGAAATGTTGGTCCTCCTTATATGGCTACTTTGTCATTACCTGGATTTACAATAGGATTACCAATATGGTTATTTTCAACTTCGTTGGCCCAAAGTACTCCAATTGTTCCACCTCAACCGGATGCTTCACCTCAACAGAGTTCACCATCTCAACATCACCAACCTTCTGTTGACCCTTTACCTTCTTCGCCTAATTTTTCTTCCTCCATTTCTTCCTCTTCGCCTGGTAAAAGCCTTGATGCTAGTAACCAGGAGGTTAAGAAGAAGAAGAAAGGGAAGAAGAAGAAGAAGAAGAAGAAGCAAGATAAGAAAGAAGTCAACCAACCAACCATGGCTGTAAGTGTTAGTTGTGTTGAGGAAAATTCCGACATGCACCGTAAACCCAAATACCCTTGCAGGCTTTGTAAGGGTGACCACTTCCTTGTCAATTGTCCTGGTATTCCAAAGGTCTTGGAAGTATGGTCAGAAAAATCTCATCAACTTTCTGTTGATCCATCAACCAGTGATAGTCAGGTTCCTGGGGAAAAGGGTAAAGTTAGGTTTCCTTGTAAGTTATGCAAAGGGAGTCATCAAACTCACATTTGCCCTCACATGGATGAAGCCTCAACGTTGTTGGAAAACCTTACTGTTCCACAGCAAGAATTTCCGACTGGTTACCGTAAACTTTCTCCCAACCTACCGTCATCTAACGGAGTGATTGATTTAAATTCAAGTATAGTCGATCACACTCTCCCATTGGAGAGTGAAACTCATGTCACTCAAGTTGATGATCCATTAGTTGATCAAGTGGTCGATTCAATTTCACATTCGGTCGATCCCACTTTCCATTTAGAGAGTGAACTTCATACTGCTCAGGTTCTTCTTGTTACATCAGATTCTTCTATGCCGGGGGGCATTTCACCTGTTTCTATAGAACCCCCTCCAAGTAGTGAGGTCTTTTCCTTTGATTGGAATAGACTGACAGAACCTCGTCTTCCTTCCTCCATCCCTTTCCAAATCATTGTTAAGGCTGGTAGTAGGGACATACATCGTACTCAGGTAGATGAAGGTGCTTCTGTTAGTATTTTATCCTCAACTGTTTGGAAAGCTTTGGGTTCCCCTCAGCTTGCGCCTATTACGCAGAATCTGAAAGCTTTTAACAGAACCATTAGTGAACCTTTAGGGATCCTTCCTAAGTTTTCTCTTACCTTGGAAGGTAAAACTGTCTGTATTGATCTTATGGTAGTTCGAGGTCCCTTGGATTTCAATTTACTCCTTGGGCGAGACTATGTTTATGCAATGAAAGCTGTCGTATCGACACTCTTTCGCGTGATGTCTTTCCCTCACAATGGCAGTATTGTGAGTGTAGACCAGCTTTCGTTCCCTAGTCTTATCTCAACTACCAATAATATGACACCCCTAAATGTTCCTGATTCTAAAGTGGTATCTACCCTGCCACGGGTTAATTATGTGGCAACTGGTCCCATGTTTTCAGTTACCGATGTAAGTGAGCCTCTCACTGTTGATTTAGATCCGGTAATTGACATGGAAAACTCTATGGGATTATTTGAACATGATGTTCTTATCCCTTTTGAGTCCCTTGACGTGTGTTCCTTCCAAAAAACTATTCTTCCTTCGGATGAAGACCTTTTGGAAGCCATGATCAAGGTGTGTCCATTGACATGTCTTTCTTCCAGTTGGAAGCCATGATCAATGTTACGAGGAGAGTTTTTCCTGTATCAACCTCGTTAAAAAATGAAATAGGCTGTTACGAGGATAGTTTGTTCCTCTCTCAACCTCGTTAAAAAATGAAATTGGATGTTATGAGGAAAGTTCCTGTTACTGAGTCAACCTCATTAAAAAATGAATCAGGTAGATAGTAGGTTATATAGGAAAGTAGATTTAGCGAGGAAAGTTCCTTTTACTGTGTCAACCTCATTAAAAAATGAATCAGTGTGTGTGAGGAAAGCTCCTTTTACTGAGTCAACCTCATTAAAAAATGAATCAGTGTGTACGAGGCAAGTTCCTGTTACTGAGTCAACCTCGTTAAAAAATGAATCAGGTATGAGGATAGTTCTTTTCTTGTGTCAACCTCCTTAAAAATGAAACAACTCCCTTTTCAAGTTAAATATTGAAAGTAAACCTTCATTTCATCCAGCCGGTTGAATGCAATGAAGCCTGGGGGGCATGTACCTCTCTTTGCATCATTATGCTGGGGGCATGCGAACTTTTTGAGCATAGTTCCTTGTCTTGTGTCAAGCTCGTTAAAAAATGAAACAAGGGTAGGTTAAGTAGGTAGATTGTAGAGTAGTTATGAGCATAGTTCCTTGTCTTGTGTCAAGCTCATTAAAAAATGAATCAAGGTTTTTAGAGCATAGTTCCTTGTCTTGTGTCAAGCTCATTAAAAAATGAATCAAGGATTTTGCATCATTATGCTGGGGGCATGCGAACTTTTTGAGCATAGTTCCTTGTCTTGTGTCAAGCTCGTTAAAAAATGAAACAAGGGTAGGTTAAGTAGGTAGATTGTAGAGTAGTTATGAGCATAGTTCCTTGTCTTGTGTCAAGCTCATTAAAAAATGAATCAAGGTTTTTAGAGCATAGTTCCTTGTCTTGTGTCAAGCTCATTAAAAAATGAATCAAGGATTTTAGAGCATAGTTCCTTGTCTTGTGTCAAGCTCGTTGAAAAATGAATCAAGGATTTATGAGCATAGTTCCTTGTCTTGTGTCAAGCTCATTAAAAAATGAATCAAGGATTTTAGAGCACAGTTCCTTGTCTTGTGTCAAGCTCGTTAAAAAATGAAGCAAGGTTATTAGAGTAGAGTTTTTTGTTAGGTAGATTGTAAAGAGTAGTCATGAGCATAGTTCCTTGTCTTGTGTCAAGCTCGTTAAAAAATGAAACAACTCCCTCAATTCTTTCCAAGATCTTGAAAGTAAAGCTTCATTCCATCCACCTCATTGAATGCAATGAAGCTTGGGGGGCATGTACCTCGTTTTGCGTCATTATGCTGGGGGCATGTGAACTTATAACAAGCATAGTTTTTCGTTTCAAGCTTGCATAAACATGAAACCGGATCCGAACATAGCTCTTTTCCTGTGTCAAGCTCGTTAAAAAATGAAAAAAATCCTCCTCTACTTGAGTCGAGAGTTTGACTTGATCTCGTAAATGTTAAGTTGTATATTTAGGTTAGTTATTTTAGTTTTTACAGTTTTAGGTCGAGTCTTTCAAACGATCTCGTTCATGAACCTTCATTCCATCCAGCTTGTACTTGGTTGAATGAAATGAAGCTGGGGGGCATGCGCTCTAGCAATCATGCTTAGGGGGCATCAAGCACAGTTTTATCTCTGTTTCAAGCTTGTGTAAAAATGAAACTACTATGAAGCATAGTTTTACTCTGTTTCAAGCTTTTGTAAAAATGAAACCTAGCTCGAGTCAATTTCAGTTATTTTCAAGACTCGTTAAACTCATGAAAATCCCGAGATTATTTTGCTATTTTTCATTCTCGTAAAACAAATGAAAATGCCGAGTTCTTTCCGTCTTTTCCTGCTCGTAAATTAAATTGAAAGTCGGTCATATGAGTACATTTTTATCCCTTTTTCGAACTCGTTAAAACTTACGAAAAAGTGAAAACCATGAGTACATTTTTATCCCTTTTTCGAACTCGTTAAAACTTACGAAAAAGTGAAACCTTGGGGTTCTCTTTTAAGCCCTTTTCAGACTCCTAAAACATGAAAATATTGCCGAGCGTTTCTTTTACACTCGTTAAAACGGAATTAAAAGACGGTCCCCTTATAGCTCTTTTCTGATCGTAAAATCAGGAAAAGATTGCTGGGTTTTTGTCATTTCAAACTCGATAAGGAAATAAAACGACGTGTCCTTGATCGCTTTTTACTTTTCAGGTCAGTGGCACTAATTATGAAAATACTCCTTGGTCGCAAGATCAAGCGGTTCCCCCAGGTATTATTTTATACTTTTTCGGGCTTGAGGGACACAAATGTACGAAAAAGTTCAACGTGGAGTCTCCTTTAGTTTTTTCAGACTCTCTAAAATTGAAAAACGCCGAGTTTCTCCTATACTGGGCTCGTTAAACTTTTACAGTAGAGGACCTGTTCAATTACAAACAGGAACGAACCACTCCTTCCTAGGGTTCGAATCAAAACTAGGTTGGACTCATCCGAAGGATGAGCTTATAATCAAGCATATGTTATCCTCCTCAAGCTTGTTAAAAATAAAGAGGTACTTGCCAGAAATGGTGGGGGAAAAAAGAGAAGAATGAACCTATTTGTCACCTTTTGTCTCAGAAGAAACTTTATTACCGCTCTTGAACACGACACTTTTCATTCACCTGGGTTGGGAAATCTTTTACCTCACAGTTGACCAAATCACTTTGAAAGTCTTTAACCGGGTTCCAGGGGTTAACTTTGAGTTATACGTCACCAAACCATCTGTTGTGTCGTTATGTGTTCAAGAGGTCTGCAAGAAAAAACTTTCATCTGCAAAATACTTGTCATCCATTTGACCATCCCTGAGTCAGTCCTTACAGCAACATTTCTTCAGCTTGAACAATGATTTCGTGTTGCGGGCTTGCCTGCAACGGGTCGCTTTCTATCGACATCGACACATTATCTAGAAAGATGACTTAGGAATCGACAGTACCTTGAAGTCTGCATGCATCAATGGCAGGTTTCTCGCCTTTGACGTCAGTTTACATCATTGACTTTCGATCAGAGGATTCTGTGAAGTGTTCGACATCAGAACATCTATTCACATTTCACGGGTTATGCTTGGTACTTTGAGAACCATTGACATTACTGGTGGTCTCTCTCACGCTTGTTAACAGTTCACATCATCGACTAGTAATCAAGTGGTTTCTAACATGTTCGACATCAAATCATTTAATCACATGTTTAGAATCGTACCAATTCGGGAAGTAGAAGTGAGCACCCTGGATCTAGTTTCTACCATCCAGGCTGCGAGGAGTTTTGTATTCATTATCTATGTAGACTAATCATAAACAGATGGCTGCGTCCATACTGTGTCTACAAAAGTCTATAAAAATGATGTACTGCAAGATCATTCCTGTATCAGAATAGTTAGTCCATTAGTTAAAGTTTTGAATCTGAGTATGGGAATGCCTACCTCAGTGATGATATAATCTTATCCATGTATTTTGTGTTGAAAATTGCAGGTTCCAACCAGGCCATCCACAAGGCAATCCTTGAAATGATAAAGCGCTTCACCCTTCCTAGAATTACAAAACCCTATTCTATTCCAGGCTTCGCACTTTAGGGGGCAATCTGTTACACTAAAAAATGTCACCTTGACTACTTACAGTTAGTATGGCTCAAATCAACAGTCATGCTACCCTCTTAGGCAAGTCTCATGCCTCTGTTATCCATCTCAAACTCAAAGAAGAGAGAAAGTCTTGTAAAACCTATGTTTATCTCTGGGGTCGCAGGTTCTCTCTAGCCTTACCTGCGGGGACGCGGACCTTGTTCACAAAATATGCGTCCATGGACGCTCTGTATGTTAAGGGACAGGTGCGTCCCTCTGTAAAAGGCAAAATGCGCGAGTTTTATCTTGAAAAAGTTACTTGTGGTTACTTCTAGAACATTCTAGAGGTCGGTTTGATGAAATGGATGCGCCTCCAGTTGGTTCATGTATCTCTATTAAGGGGGAACTTATCCCATCAATAAGGGAGCTATCCCACCCATAGAGGGGGATGATCCCATTGATAGTGGGCCTGAATAACCTCTTTACAGCACTATAAATAAAGGCATTGGGCCAGAAGGAGGAGAGGTTGGAGCTATACATTTTCTTTGGGTAAATGCTGCAGGATTTAGGTCTTCCATTAGAGCCTTTGTGAGGAGAGATTGTCTTCACTTGATTCTACTTGGGAGAGGGTGAGCTTTGTCAAAGTAGAGGAAAACCCTTGATGGACCCTGGGAGGAACTTGCACAACACCAAGGCCAGGTTGTAAGAGTTTCTTTGTTTCGTTATTAATACAAACTGGTTTATTTTTCTCAATAGCTTGTGTTAATGAGTTATTTCATGTGTTCCTTGGTCTGCATGTTGAATATATGTTTTATTATATGAAATGCAAGTGCTTGGTAATTGTTTGATTGTTTGTGGTTGCAGGAATTGACTTGAAGGAGGAGCTCATCCGGATCGTCAAGAACGGACTTCAACAACAGCGTTTTGGAATAAGGTAAGCCTAAACACTTGTAGTTTTCATGTTGTAAAAGGTGTATTTAGAGAAAGATCACTCCATTTTGTCTTGTTTGTCATTAGAACGTCTTAGACTTCTAGGAAGGTCAGTCGTGTCCGCACCCTTGACAAATTCCGTGTGAAATCATTGTTCAAGTTGACGAAATGTTGCTGTAAGGACTGACTCAGGGATGGTCAAATGGATGACAAGTATTTTGCAGATGAAAGTTTTGCTTGTAGACCTCTTGAACACATAACGACACGACAGATGGCTTGGTGACGAATAACTCAAAGTTAATCCCCGGAACCCGGTTAAAGACTTTCAAAGTGGTTTGATCAACTGTGAGGTAAAAGATTTCCCAACCCAGGTGAATGAAAAAGTGTCATGTTCAAGAGTGGTAATAAAGTTTCTTCTGAGACAAAAGGTAACAAATAGGCTCATTCTTCTCTCTTTTCCCCCACCATTTCTGGCAAGTACCTCTTTATTTTTAACAAGCTTGAGGAGGATAACATATGCTTGATTATAAGCTCATCCTTCGGACGAGTCCAACCTAGTTTAAATTCGAACCCTAGGAAGGAGTGGTTCGTTCCTGTTTGTAATTGAACAGGTCCTCTACTGTAAAAGTTTAACGAGCCCAGTATAGGAGAAACTCGGTGTTTTTCAATTTTAGAGAGTCTGAAAAAACTAAAGGAGACTCCACGTTGAACTTTTTCGTACATTTGTGTCCCTCAAGCCCGAAAAAGTATAAAATAATACCTGGGGGAACCGCTTGATCTTGCGACCAAGGAGTACTTTCATAATAGTGTCGTTAACCTGAAATGTAAAAAGCGATCAAGGACACGTTTGTGTGTGGTTTGACTCCTAGATTTGATAGCGCGTGTTAATTTGTTTGCTTTTACTTTTAGAGACCATAGATGTGAATTGTGAATTTTAGTTGTTAAGTGTGAATTGTGAATTGTTAATTTTAGTTTTAAATTGTTAATAAAATTCACTGAAGTTGAATATAATGGCAAATGTTCCGGAATTCATCAACCTAGGAACCCCTCCTAACGAGAATCCTAGTACTTTTCCTTACTTTGGAAATGTTGGTCCTCCTTATATGGCTACTTTGTCATTACCTGGATTTACAATAGGATTACCAATATGGTTATTTTCAACTTCGTTGGCCCAAAGTACTCCAATTGTTCCACCTCAACCGGATGCTTCACCTCAACAGAGTTCACCATCTCAACATCACCAACCTTCTGTTGACCCTTTACCTTCTTCGCCTAATTTTTCTTCCTCCATTTCTTCCTCTTCGCCTGGTAAAAGCCTTGATGCTAGTAACCAGGAGGTTAAGAAGAAGAAGAAAGGGAAGAAGAAGAAGAAGAAGAAGAAGCAAGATAAGAAAGAAGTCAACCAACCAACCATGGCTGTAAGTGTTAGTTGTGTTGAGGAAAATTCCGACATGCACCGTAAACCCAAATACCCTTGCAGGCTTTGTAAGGGTGACCACTTCCTTGTCAATTGTCTTGGTATTCCAAAGGTCTTGGAAGTATGGTCAGAAAAATCTCATCAACTTTCTGTTGATCCATCAACCAGTGATAGTCAGGTTCCTGGGGAAAAGGGTAAAGTTAGGTTTCCTTGTAAGTTATGCAAAGGGAGTCATCAAACTCACATTTGCCCTCACATGGATGAAGCCTCAACGTTGTTGGAAAACCTTACTGTTCCACAGCAAGAATTTCCGACTGGTTACCGTAAACTTTCTCCCAACCTACCGTCATCTAACAGAGTGATTGATTTAAATTCAAGTATAGTCGATCACACTCTCCCATTGGAGAGTGAGACTCATGTCACTCAAGTTGATGATCCATTAGTTGATCAAGTGGTCGATTCAATTTCACATTCGGTCGATCCCACTTTCCATTTAGAGAGTGAACTTCATACTGCTCAGGTTCTTCTTGTTACATCAGATTCTTCTATGCCGGGGGGCATTTCACCTATTTCTATAGAACCCTCTCCAAGTAGTGAGGTCTTTTCCTTTGATTGGAATAGACTGACAGAACCTCGTCTTCCTTCCTCCATCCCTTTCCAAATCATTGTTAAGGCTGGTAGTAGGGACATACATCGTACTCAGGTAGATGAAGGTGCTTCTGTTAGTATTTTATCCTCAACTGTTAAAAGCTTTCAGATTCTGCGTAATAGGCGCAAGCTGAGGGGAACCCAAAGCTTTCCAAACAGTTGAGGATAAAATACTAACAGAAGCACCTTCATCTACCTGAGTACGATGTATGTCCCTACTACCAGCCTTAACAATGATTTGGAAAGGGATGGAGGAAGGAAGACGAGGTTCTGTCAGTCTATTCCAATCAAAGGAAAAGACCTCACTACTTGGAGGGGGTTCTATAGAAATAGGTGAAATGCCCCCCGGCATAGAAGAATCTGATGTAACAAGAAGAACCTGAGCAGTATGAAGTTCACTCTCTAAATGGAAAGTGGGATCGACCGAATGTGAAATTGAATCGACCACTTGATCAACTAATGGATCATCAACTTGAGTGACATGAGTCTCACTCTCCAATGGGAGAGTGTGATCGACTATACTTGAATTTAAATCAATCACTCCGTTAGATGACGGTAGGTTGGGAGAAAGTTTACGGTAACCAGTCGGAAATTCTTGCTGTGGAACAGTAAGGTTTTCCAACAACGTTGAGGCTTCATCCATGTGAGGGCAAATGTGAGTTTGATGACTCCCTTTGCATAACTTACAAGGAAACCTAACTTTACCCTTTTCCCCAGGAACCTGACTATCACTGGTTGATGGATCAACAGAAAGTTGATGAGATTTTTCAAGCTTGTGTAAAAATGAAACTACTATGAAGCATAGTTTTACTCTGTTTCAAGCTTTTGTAAAAATGAAACCTAGCTCGAGTCAATTTCAGTTATTTTCAAGACTCGTTAAACTCATGAAAATCCCGAGATTATTTTGCTATTTTTCATTCTCGTAAAACAAATGAAAATGCCGAGTTCTTTCCGTCTTTTCCTGCTCGTAAATTAAATTGAAAGTCGGTCATATGAGTACATTTTTATCCCTTTTTCGAACTCGTTAAAACTTACGAAAAAGTGAAAACCATGAGTACATTTTTATCCCTTTTTCGAACTCGTTAAAACTTACGAAAAAGTGAAACCTTGGGGTTCTCTTTTAAGCCCTTTTCAGACTCCTAAAACATGAAAATATTGCCGAGCGTTTCTTTTACACTCGTTAAAACGGAATTAAAAGACGGTCCCCTTATAGCTCTTTTCTGATCGTAAAATCAGGAAAAGATTGCTGGGTTTTTGTCATTTCAAACTCGATAAGGAAATAAAACGACGTGTCCTTGATCGCTTTTTACTTTTCAGGTCAGTGGCACTAATTATGAAAATACTCCTTGGTCGCAAGATCAAGCGGTTCCCCCAGGTATTATTTTATACTTTTTCGGGCTTGAGGGACACAAATGTACGAAAAAGTTCAACGTGGAGTCTCCTTTAGTTTTTTCAGACTCTCTAAAATTGAAAAACGCCGAGTTTCTCCTATACTGGGCTCGTTAAACTTTTACAGTAGAGGACCTGTTCAATTACAAACAGGAACGAACCACTCCTTCCTAGGGTTCGAATCAAAACTAGGTTGGACTCATCCGAAGGATGAGCTTATAATCAAGCATATGTTATCCTCCTCAAGCTTGTTAAAAATAAAGAGGTACTTGCCAGAAATGGTGGGGGAAAAAAGAGAAGAATGAACCTATTTGTCACCTTTTGTCTCAGAAGAAACTTTATTACCGCTCTTGAACACGACACTTTTCATTCACCTGGGTTGGGAAATCTTTTACCTCACAGTTGACCAAATCACTTTGAAAGTCTTTAACCGGGTTCCAGGGGTTAACTTTGAGTTATACGTCACCAAACCATCTGTTGTGTCGTTATGTGTTCAAGAGGTCTGCAAGAAAAAACTTTCATCTGCAAAATACTTGTCATCCATTTGACCATCCCTGAGTCAGTCCTTACAGCAACATTTCTTCAGCTTGAACAATGATTTCGTGTTGCGGGCTTGCCTGCAACGGGTCGCTTTCTATCGACATCGACACATTATCTAGAAAGATGACTTAGGAATCGACAGTACCTTGAAGTCTGCATGCATCAATGGCAGGTTTCTCGCCTTTGACGTCAGTTTACATCATTGACTTTCGATCAGAGGATTCTGTGAAGTGTTCGACATCAGAACATCTATTCACATTTCACGGGTTATGCTTGGTACTTTGAGAACCATTGACATTACTGGTGGTCTCTCTCACGCTTGTTAACAGTTCACATCATCGACTGGTAATCAAGTGGTTTCTAACATGTTCGACATCAAATCATTTAATCACATGTTTAGAATCGTACCAATTCGGGAAGTAGAAGTGAGCACCCTGGATCTAGTTTCTACCATCCAGGCTGCGAGGAGTTTTGTATTCATTATCTATGTAGACTAATCATAAACAGATGGCTGCGTCCATACTGTGTCTACAAAAGTCTATAAAAATGATGTACTGCAAGATCATTCCTGTATCAGAATAGTTAGTCCATTAGTTAAAGTTTTGAATCTGAGTATGGGAATGCCTACCTCAGTGATGATATAATCTTATCCATGTATTTTGTGTTGAAAATTGCAGGTTCCAACCAGGCCATCCACAAGGCAATCCTTGAAATGATAAAGCGCTTCACCCTTCCTAGAATTACAAAACCCTATTCTATTCCAGGCTTCGCACTTTAGGGGGCAATCTGTTACACTAAAAAATGTCACCTTGACTACTTACAGTTAGTATGGCTCAAATCAACAGTCATGCTACCCTCTTAGGCAAGTCTCATGCCTCTGTTATCCATCTCAAACTCAAAGAAGAGAGAAAGTCTTGTAAAACCTATGTTTATCTCTGGGGTCGCAGGTTCTCTCTAGCCTTACCTGCGGGGACGCGGACCTTGTTCACAAAATATGCGTCCATGGACGCTCTGTATGTTAAGGGACAGGTGCGTCCCTCTGTAAAAGGCAAAATGCGCGAGTTTTATCTTGAAAAAGTTACTTGTGGTTACTTCTAGAACATTCTAGAGGTCGGTTTGATGAAATGGATGCGCCTCCAGTTGGTTCATGTATCTCTATTAAGGGGGAACTTATCCCATCAATAAGGGAGCTATCCCACCCATAGAGGGGGATGATCCCATTGATAGTGGGCCTGAATAACCTCTTTACAGCACTATAAATAAAGGCATTGGGCCAGAAGGAGGAGAGGTTGGAGCTATACATTTTCTTTGGGTAAATGCTGCAGGATTTAGGTCTTCCATTAGAGCCTTTGTGAGGAGAGATTGTCTTCACTTGATTCTACTTGGGAGAGGGTGAGCTTTGTCAAAGTAGAGGAAAACCCTTGATGGACCCTGGGAGGAACTTGCACAACACCAAGGCCAGGTTGTAAGAGTTTCTTTGTTTCGTTATTAATACAAACTGGTTTATTTTTCTCAATAGCTTGTGTTAATGAGTTATTTCATGTGTTCCTTGGTCTGCATGTTGAATATATGTTTTATTATATGAAATGCAAGTGCTTGGTAATTGTTTGATTGTTTGTGGTTGCAGGAATTGACTTGAAGGAGGAGCTCATCCGGATCGTCAAGAACGGACTTCAACAACAGCGTTTTGGAATAAGGTAAGCCTAAACACTTGTAGTTTTCATGTTGTAAAAGGTGTATTTAGAGAAAGATCACTCCATTTTGTCTTGTTTGTCATTAGAACGTCTTAGACTTCTAGGAAGGTCAGTCGTGTCCGCACCCTTGACAAATTCCGTGTGAAATCATTGTTCAAGTTGACGAAATGTTGCTGTAAGGACTGACTCAGGGATGGTCAAATGGATGACAAGTATTTTGCAGATGAAAGTTTTGCTTGTAGACCTCTTGAACACATAACGACACGACAGATGGCTTGGTGACGAATAACTCAAAGTTAATCCCCGGAACCCGGTTAAAGACTTTCAAAGTGGTTTGATCAACTGTGAGGTAAAAGATTTCCCAACCCAGGTGAATGAAAAAGTGTCATGTTCAAGAGTGGTAATAAAGTTTCTTCTGAGACAAAAGGTAACAAATAGGCTCATTCTTCTCTCTTTTCCCCCACCATTTCTGGCAAGTACCTCTTTATTTTTAACAAGCTTGAGGAGGATAACATATGCTTGATTATAAGCTCATCCTTCGGACGAGTCCAACCTAGTTTAAATTCGAACCCTAGGAAGGAGTGGTTCGTTCCTGTTTGTAATTGAACAGGTCCTCTACTGTAAAAGTTTAACGAGCCCAGTATAGGAGAAACTCGGTGTTTTTCAATTTTAGAGAGTCTGAAAAAACTAAAGGAGACTCCACGTTGAACTTTTTCGTACATTTGTGTCCCTCAAGCCCGAAAAAGTATAAAATAATACCTGGGGGAACCGCTTGATCTTGCGACCAAGGAGTACTTTCATAATAGTGTCGTTAACCTGAAATGTAAAAAGCGATCAAGGACACGTTTGTGTGTGGTTTGACTCCTAGATTTGATAGCGCGTGTTAATTTGTTTGCTTTTACTTTTAGAGACCATAGATGTGAATTGTGAATTTTAGTTGTTAAGTGTGAATTGTGAATTGTTAATTTTAGTTTTAAATTGTTAATAAAATTCACTGAAGTTGAATATAATGGCAAATGTTCCGGAATTCATCAACCTAGGAACCCCTCCTAACGAGAATCCTAGTACTTTTCCTTACTTTGGAAATGTTGGTCCTCCTTATATGGCTACTTTGTCATTACCTGGATTTACAATAGGATTACCAATATGGTTATTTTCAACTTCGTTGGCCCAAAGTACTCCAATTGTTCCACCTCAACCGGATGCTTCACCTCAACAGAGTTCACCATCTCAACATCACCAACCTTCTGTTGACCCTTTACCTTCTTCGCCTAATTTTTCTTCCTCCATTTCTTCCTCTTCGCCTGGTAAAAGCCTTGATGCTAGTAACCAGGAGGTTAAGAAGAAGAAGAAAGGGAAGAAGAAGAAGAAGAAGAAGAAGCAAGATAAGAAAGAAGTCAACCAACCAACCATGGCTGTAAGTGTTAGTTGTGTTGAGGAAAATTCCGACATGCACCGTAAACCCAAATACCCTTGCAGGCTTTGTAAGGGTGACCACTTCCTTGTCAATTGTCTTGGTATTCCAAAGGTCTTGGAAGTATGGTCAGAAAAATCTCATCAACTTTCTGTTGATCCATCAACCAGTGATAGTCAGGTTCCTGGGGAAAAGGGTAAAGTTAGGTTTCCTTGTAAGTTATGCAAAGGGAGTCATCAAACTCACATTTGCCCTCACATGGATGAAGCCTCAACGTTGTTGGAAAACCTTACTGTTCCACAGCAAGAATTTCCGACTGGTTACCGTAAACTTTCTCCCAACCTACCGTCATCTAACAGAGTGATTGATTTAAATTCAAGTATAGTCGATCACACTCTCCCATTGGAGAGTGAGACTCATGTCACTCAAGTTGATGATCCATTAGTTGATCAAGTGGTCGATTCAATTTCACATTCGGTCGATCCCACTTTCCATTTAGAGAGTGAACTTCATACTGCTCAGGTTCTTCTTGTTACATCAGATTCTTCTATGCGGGGGGCATTTCACCTATTTCTATAGAACCCTCTCCAAGTAGTGAGGTCTTTTCCTTTGATTGGAATAGACTGACAGAACCTCGTCTTCCTTCCTCCATCCCTTTCCAAATCATTGTTAAGGCTGGTAGTAGGGACATACATCGTACTCAGGTAGATGAAGGTGCTTCTGTTAGTATTTTATCCTCAACTGTTAAAAGCTTTCAGATTCTGCGTAATAGGCGCAAGCTGAGGGGAACCCAAAGCTTTCCAAACAGTTGAGGATAAAATACTAACAGAAGCACCTTCATCTACCTGAGTACGATGTATGTCCCTACTACCAGCCTTAACAATGATTTGGAAAGGGATGGAGGAAGGAAGACGAGGTTCTGTCAGTCTATTCCAATCAAAGGAAAAGACCTCACTACTTGGAGGGGGTTCTATAGAAATAGGTGAAATGCCCCCCGGCATAGAAGAATCTGATGTAACAAGAAGAACCTGAGCAGTATGAAGTTCACTCTCTAAATGGAAAGTGGGATCGACCGAATGTGAAATTGAATCGACCACTTGATCAACTAATGGATCATCAACTTGAGTGACATGAGTCTCACTCTCCAATGGGAGAGTGTGATCGACTATACTTGAATTTAAATCAATCACTCCGTTAGATGACGGTAGGTTGGGAGAAAGTTTACGGTAACCAGTCGGAAATTCTTGCTGTGGAACAGTAAGGTTTTCCAACAACGTTGAGGCTTCATCCATGTGAGGGCAAATGTGAGTTTGATGACTCCCTTTGCATAACTTACAAGGAAACCTAACTTTACCCTTTTCCCCAGGAACCTGACTATCACTGGTTGATGGATCAACAGAAAGTTGATGAGATTTTTCAAGCTTGTGTAAAAATGAAACTACTATGAAGCATAGTTTTACTCTGTTTCAAGCTTTTGTAAAAATGAAACCTAGCTCGAGTCAATTTCAGTTATTTTCAAGACTCGTTAAACTCATGAAAATCCCGAGATTATTTTGCTATTTTTCATTCTCGTAAAACAAATGAAAATGCCGAGTTCTTTCCGTCTTTTCCTGCTCGTAAATTAAATTGAAAGTCGGTCATATGAGTACATTTTTATCCCTTTTTCGAACTCGTTAAAACTTACGAAAAAGTGAAAACCATGAGTACATTTTTATCCCTTTTTCGAACTCGTTAAAACTTACGAAAAAGTGAAACCTTGGGGTTCTCTTTTAAGCCCTTTTCAGACTCCTAAAACATGAAAATATTGCCGAGCGTTTCTTTTATACTGGGCTCGTTAAACTTTTACAGTAGAGGACCTGTTCAATTACAAACAGGAACGAACCACTCCTTCCTAGGGTTCGAATTTAAACTAGGTTGGACTCGTCCGAAGGATGAGCTTATAATCAAGCATATGTTATCCTCCTCAAGCTTGTTAAAAATAAAGAGGTACTTGCCAGAAATGGTGGGGGAAAAGAGAGAAGAATGAGCCTATTTGTTACCTTTTGTCTCAGAAGAAACTTTATTACCACTCTTGAACATGACACTTTTTCATTCACCTGGGTTGGGAAATCTTTTACCTCACAGTTGATCAAACCACTTTGAAAGTCTTTAACCGGGTTCCGGGGATTAACTTTGAGTTATTCGTCACCAAGCCATCTGTCGTGTCGTTATGTGTTCAAGAGGTCTACAAGCAAAACTTTCATCTGCAAAATACTTGTCATCCATTTGACCATCCCTGAGTCAGTCCTTACAGCAACATTTCGTCAACTTGAACAATGATTTCATGTTGCGGGCTTGCCTGCAACGAGTCGCTTTTTATCGACATCGACACATTATCTAGAAAGATGACTTAGGAATCGACAGTACCTTGAAGTCTGCATGCATCAATGGCAGGTTTCTCGCCTTTGACGACAGTTTACATCATTGACTTTCGATCAAAGGATTCCGTGAAGTGTTCGACATCAGAACATCTATTCACATTTCACGGGTTGTGCTTGGTACTTTGAGAACCATTGACATTACTGGTGGTCTCTCTCACGCTTGTTAACAGTTTACATCATCGACTGGTAATCAAGTGGTTTCTAACATGTTCGACATCGAATCATTTAATCACATGGCTAGAATCGTACCAATTCGGGAAGTAGAAGTGAAGACCCTGGATCTAGTTTCTACCATCCAGGCTGCGAGGAGTTTTGTATTCATTATCTATGTAGACTAATCATAAACAGATGGCTGCGTCCATACTGTGTCTACAAAAGTCTATAAAAATGATGTACTGCAAGATCATTCCTGTATCAGAATAGTTAGTCCATTAGTTAAAGTTTTGAATCTGAGTATGGGAATGCCTACCTCAGTGATGATATAATCTTATCCATGTATTTTGTGTTGAAAATTGCAGGTTCCAACCAGGCCATCCACAAGACAATCCTTGAAATGATAAAGCGCTTCACCCTTCCTAGAATTACAAAACCCTACTCTATTCCAGGCTTCGCACTTTAGGGGGCAATCTGTTACACTAAAAAATGTCACCTTGACTACTTACAGTTAGTATGGCTCAAATCAACAGTCATGCTACCCTCTTAGGCAAGTCTCATGCCTCTGTTATCCATCTCAAACTCAAAGAAGAGAGAAAGTCTTGTAAAAACTATGTTTATCTCTGGGGTCGCAGGTTCTCTCTAGCCTTACCTGCGGGGACGCTGACCTTGTTCACAAAATATGTGTCCATGGACGCTCTGTATGTTAAGGGACAGGTGCGTCCCTCTGTAAAAGGCAAAATGCCCGAGTTTTATCTTGAAAAAGTTACTTGTGGTTACTTCTAGAACATTCTAGAGGTCGGTTTGATGAAATGGATGCGCCTCCAGTTGGTTCATGTATCTCTATTAAGGGGGAACTTATCCCATCAATAAGGGAGCTATCCCACCCATAGAGGGGGATGATCCCATTGATAGTGGACCTGAATAACCTCTTTACAGCACTATAAATAAAGGCATTGAGCCAGAAGGAGAAGAGGTTGGAGCTATGCATTTTCTTTGGGTAAATGCTGCAGGATTTAGGTCTTCCATTAGAGCCTTTGTGAGGAGAGATTGTCTTCACTTGATTCTACTTGGGAGAGGGTGAGCTTTGTCAAAGTAGAGGAAAACCCTTGATGGACCCTGGGAGGAACTTGCACAACACCAAGGCCAGGTTGTAAGAGTTTCTTTGTTTCGTTATTAATACAAACTGGTTTATTTTTCTCAATAGCTTGTGTTAATGAGTTATTTCATGTGTTCCTTGGTCTGCATGTTGAATATATGTTTTATTATATGAAATGCAAGTGCTTGGTAATTGTTTGATTGTTTGTGGTTGCAGGAATTGACTTGAAGGAGGAGCTCATCCGGATCGTCAAGAACGGACTTCAACAACAGCGTTTTGGAATAAGGTAAGCCTAAACACTTGTAGTTTTCATGTTGTAAAAGGTGTATTTAGAGAAAGATCACTCCATTTTGTCTTGTTTGTCATTAGAACGTCTTAGACTTCTAGGAAGGTCAGTCGTGTCCGCACCCTTGACCAATTCCGTGTGACAGGAACTTGCAGATGCCTCCAAGCTTGGTGGGCCCATGCCCAGTGACTGCCCAATAGGCATTTCCTCCTCAGATAGGGGATTCATTCTGTGTCTTTTCTCTCCCTGATTGGTGGATTCTGTGAGGGGAGTCTCTCTGTCCCTTTTCCTGCTTATATCCTCCTTTTGTGGAGTTTGGAGGACTGAGGCTTCAATAGTGGTTTCTTGCCTGGGAGGCACCATGTCCTGAGCCTGCTGCTCAGTGAGAATTGGGGCCTCAGCTGCCTTTTCTTGCTGTGAGGGCTGCTCTTTGTCATGCTGCCCCTCCTTTTGCTGCTGTACCTGTTGTTGTTGCTGCTGCACCTGCCTTTCTTTGCCTTTACTGGATGTCTGTTGAGTGTCCATGGCAGCTTGCTGGTGTGTTGTTGAAGATGAGGCAGCTGCTCCAAGTTGCCTTTGATAAGAGAAGGAAACCTGTCCACAAGTTTCCTAGTCAGCCTCTTTTTGCATATTCCTAGCCTCTCTTTCTAGCATCTGTTCTCTAGTGATTGGCTCTTCTAGAGTGCCCTCTTCCCAGCTCAAGGAATTGGCATACTTTTCAACATGAGGCAGCCTTACATGTGAATAGTTACCCAATTTGTATTTTATCCTTCTGAGGGAAATGAAATGATTAGGGTCATAAGGTGTCCATTTGAAACTGGTTTGCAATTTGAAGCCCTCTAGGATCATGTCTGCCTCCTTCCATCCCTCCTCTCTTTTGTTGTATAGAAAAGGGCCTAGCTGGCTCCTTACCTTCAGCTGCACCTTCTTGTTCTTACTTTGGAAATGGAAACAGTCAGCATTTCCAAACTGCCTGAAGTATTCTAGGGCAAAAAGTCTCATAGGGACATACCTTGGCAGCCTATAAGGCTCCAACTCACAGCCATATACTCTGATTACTGTGTGGTGTTGGTAAAAGTACCAATCACCAATGCTGTAGGATTTGGAGAGATGGAGAACTCTCTGCATGTCATCGGTCAACCTTGGAGGAGGGACACCATACAGCAATGTCATAGCTGGGTGAATGAACAGGTCTATGAATTCACAGTATGTGTATGGTGACTTAGAAATATCATGAAAAACTGAAGTCCAAAACACAACTGACCTTGGATTCCCCTGGCCATTAAGTTTCTTGATGGGAATGGAGAAACTGTCTGGTTGATAAAATAAGAACAGATGGTAGATGTATGAGGTGTATCTGAACACCCTTTCCCTTTGTAGATTCATTAGTTGTTCATGGATCTTGTCTGCAATATATGTGGCATAGTCATAGTGTACAGCTGGAGGCTTTCCAGGAGAAAAAATGGACAGCATTGCCATTATAGTGTTATCAACATCCTCAATTCCCCTGTACCCCAGGACGTAGCTGATCAAATCCACCAGCATTCTGCCCAAGTCATTCAGGTACTGGTATCCAATAGGAGGAGTTCTCATAGTTTCAGAGCTTGGCTATATGAATAACTGATTAATTTTGATGATCTGGGCACTTGACAAGTTACTCCCCTTCTTTACTAAGTCCAGCATGGAGAGAGGGGTCAATGGCCTTGCAGTGTGGAAATGCAGCATCTCATTTATGGTTTCTGGGGTGATATGGAACAAGACTGAGCCTGTAGGATGGAGAATGGCTCTTTGGCATGGATCATAGCATTCCTGGCATCTGTGGATCAAGTCTGGAAGGGCATTGACTTGAGGGAGGTTGTAAATGGGCAAATTTGAGTCCCAAATCCCTAAAATATCAGCTCCACCAAGGTGTTGGGCTTTTAATTCATTTAGCATGTGAATATTAAACTTAGAACCCATTGGGAACCAGTCTAACATCTGATAATCCATGTCTCCCAGGGCTTTCCAATTCTATTTCCCTTTGAGGGGCATTCAGAGGCTGAACATTCAGGGCTATTGGTGTCTCCATGGCTAATGAGGCTTCTGAATTGTATGTGAACTGGTCTGAGTAAGCAAAACAACACAGAGGTGTTTCTTTGCAATGGAAGTGTGAATTTTGAGGACCAGAGGGTGAATTGAACAAACAGCAATTGAAATACTGTTTAAAGAACTGATTAAAACAGTAGCATGACTGACAAGAGTATTTCTATGGTGAATTTAGTCAGTTGAGGTTTCTAGTTCACGACTGCGCGAACTAGCTGTGAGTTCAGGTCAATTTGTCAAATGCGGGCTCTGCAGAAGGTTTATTGTTCCACCAGTTTGAAATAGGTGCAGGTCACTGGGTAATTGATGGTGAAATCAGTGTTTTTAGGCCTTCTTAAACAGTTTGTTTGCAGAAATATGATAAAACCAGGTACAGGGAATTATCTTGAGAAATACCTTGCGAATGGCCGATAACAGCTTGTAAATGCAGGTACAATGGAGGCGCTGGCGGTCTCGGGATCAAATTTGGCAGGTTGGCGCTGGTTTGAACGTAAACAGCATGCAGAAATAACAACAGTTTCTTTTGGCAAAAGTGGAAAAAACACGAAATTTTGGCCTAAATATGGATTTTTGGCATATTGGCGCGTTTTTGGGATGACGTCAGCATGACGTCATCAGGTGGGGTCGAAGTCGGATGACGTCAGCATGACATCACTGGGTGAGGTGGCAGGTTGTGATTGGTCCACGGGGATAGTGAGGTGGCGGACATATCAGCGCGGGGGCGGACGAAGACGCTGACAAGATGGTGGGGTGGCAGTGACGTGGCTCCGACGTGGGGATGACGCAGGCCCGGCAAAACTGGTGGTAAACAAAAAGGCGGTAATGGTTTTCTCGGACCGCCTACTGTACGACGATGGTTTTGTCAGAGGGCAACCCGAAAAATTGTGAGGGCGACGCGTGGCAGAGGCTTGACGTCACCCTCTGACAGTTTCTCGGGTACTAAATGTTAGACGTCGGGCCCAACTTGATATGTATAATGGCCATCCGATCAAAAGCACTTGATCGGACGGTTGATGGGTTGATGAGTTATGCGGTTGATACGGCAGCGGGGGAGGATTATAATATTATATTTTTTGGGGTCTGCGCCCGGCGGAAAACCTTCGGGATATGGTGGTTTGCAATGTTTTTCAATGTATTTTGGAATAAAAATAATGCGGGCGGATACTTTGGATAAGCGAATGAAAGTGGGTTTTGATGTTATTTTGCAATTTAAAGCGGGTATGGGTAAAAAAAGGTCTTTTATAAGGTTTTCTTAGCCAACAAAGGGTTTTAATGGGTCAAATGGATTCAGAAGAGGGGAGAGGGGTAAGGCTTAGGTTTATCAAAGTGACCAGATGTCATTTTGATCCCTGACAGAGAACATATGGCTATAATGCCAAGGGGAGGGATACTTATAGCATGTTTGGGGTTTATACACCATGGTGTTAATAATAGTAGGGGAAGGGTAACATAGGGGAATTACATAATAGAGTTAGGGTTAATATGGATGAAAAGGGTGGATGAGGGGAGATACCACTAAGTTTGTTTGAAACTCACTTAGTTTAGGGAGTAGATCAAAATGAAAAGAATTTTAGACAAGAAATGTGGCTTTTAAAGGATCAAGAACCACCATGAAACCATAAATTCTTCCATGAATCTCAACTGATGAGGGAATGTTAGTAATGAATGGGAAAAGGGGAAAAGGGAGGTTAGACATGCTCCTTTGCTTTGCTACAACCTGATGGAGAAGAACACCTTCTTAATTCATTGATTTTGCTTTGTGAACAAGGTTAACACACATTGACATTTCTGCAACCCCATCTGCCTACCCATCTACTTGCCTAGCATTTTTTGTTTCTTCTTGGAGGGTGCACTTAGGCTTGCAGACCCTTATTTGCCTTTTTCCTTTTGATATTCTATCTGATGCTACCCTTATTGCTTCCAAGGTCCCAGATTAAGCAGTTGGGAGCCTTACTTTCTCTACCTAAGCTACTTGTCTGCCAAGATTAAACAGTTTGGACAGACTTTTTCCTCTATTCTACAACTGAAAATTTAAAACATGGCATGATCCAGATTAGGCTGTTGGACCATCCATCAAATATTGAGTCCTCATCAAGCTATTTACACACCTTGTCTTTTCTTGGAAATATGGGATCTTTGCATCATCAAAGCAGAGCATATTTGGAACTTCCTTTGCCAATCATGAAATATGAAACCTATTGGTATAGGTAGCTAACAGTGGCTCCACATGGCGATGGTTTTTCATTTGAAAGACCAAGAACAGCAGGTCAGATTGCCTTGGCCCTTGACTGCTTTTACCAAAACTTGAAGTATGCTGCCTTGAAATGCCAAAATTGAGCTCTTCGTTCTTGGTAGGTCTCTGAACCTATTTATCTTTTGCTGATAGTTAAGAAAACTTGAGAAACTGCATTTTTGATCTCAACAGAAAATAATATATACATCTGAATATGTACAAGGGAAACTCAGGCTGCACTTAGGGGTAGTAGTCAAAATAGTGCTTCAGCATCCTGCCATTCACAGGACCTTCATCTAAATCAGTTTCATTAAGACTTTTAAGGAAATAAGTGTTGTTTCCTTGCACTGCTTGGACAGCAAATGGTCCTCTCCAAAGGGAATCAAATTTTCCATGTTTTCCCTTATCTTCTCTTCTTGAGTCCCACTTGAGGACTTTGTCTCCAATATTGAAATCTTCTGCCTTGGTCCTTCTGTCAAAAGCTTTCTTCAATTTTTCTTGTAAAACTTGAACCCTGCTGTAAACTTGATCTCTAGTTTGCTGCAAACATATTATTTGATTGATTCTTCTTTGCATATCATTTGGTTCAGCTTGGCTTTCTTGAAGAAGTTTCATAACAGGAACCCCTAGTGATGAAGGAAATTTGGCTTCTAATCCATAAACTAACTCATATGGGCTGGTCCCAATTGATCTCTTGGTTGTTAGTCTATCTGTCCATAAGGCATTTACCAGCTTCTTATGCCAATTCTTCTTATTTTCTTCCAGCACCTTCTTTATGATTTTTACTAGGCTTTTGTTTGATGATTCAGCCAGGCCATTACCTTGGGGATAGTATGTAGTGGAATGGCCCAAAGTAATATGAAATTTGTGGCAGAAATTCACCATCTTTTTAGATCTGAAAGCAGCAGCATTGTCTGTTATTATTTTGTCAGGGCAGCCAAATCTAGCCAATATGTTATTCTCCAAAAACTGAATGATTATTTAATCATTTGCTTGTCTGCATGGGACAACTTCAATCCACTTGGTAAAGTAGTCTGTAGCTGTTAGGATCCATCTGTGTTGGCCTGATGATGAAGGGTGAATTTCCCCAATGAAATCCAAGCCCCATTGTTGAAAAGGTCTCTCTGTTGCAATAGGCCTCAAAGGAAGTGGCAGTAACTGTCTCTTTCCCTCAAACACTTGACATTTATGACATGAGGTGGTGAATTTCTTGACAACCGAGAACATGGTGGGCCAGTAATAACCAACCCTCAGTATTTTATCCACAGTGGACTTCCAGTACAAGTGTCCACCACAGTCACCTGCATGAAATTCTTTTATGATATTGTTGGTTTCATTCTCAATTAAGCAGTTTAACAATATGCCTTCATGGTTTTTCCAAAATAAATTTCCATCCATAACACAGAATTTAGAAGTTTTCATTTTTAAGAACCTACATTTAGTTCTGGACAGCCCTGGGGGAGCACACAGGTTTTGTAACACATAACAGATATCAGAATACCAAGGGGATTGTTCAAAGGCTACATTGATCTTTGGAGTCGCCAGCTCCGGTTCACTGTCCAGCTGGTTGATGTCTAAGGCTTGGAAGTTTGCTTCTGTCATCAATTTGGCCAAGCCTTGCCCTTTTATTAGTTTTGTAGGTTTTATTTCAATGTCAAATTCCAAGATGTTGGCAATCCATTTTCTTCTTCTGCCCTCTAAGTTTTCTTGAGTAAGAATGTCTTTCACAATTGGGCTTGGTACATAAGCTATAACATGGGAGTATAGGATGTAAATCCTAAAGTCTTTGATGGCTTTGACCAAAGCATAAGCTTGCTTTTCCATGATTTGATATTTTAGAGGTGCATCTCTAAGAGCTCTGCTAAAGAAGGCAATAGGCTTCTCATTTCCTTGGTCATCTTTCTGTAACAAAACAGCAGCAATAGTATGCTGGGAGGCAAAAGAGAAGATGATGAATTCTCTGTCAAATTGAGGATTGGTTAAGACTGGGGTTTGGGTAAGAGCCAATTTTATACCTTCAAAGGCTTGATTTGCTTCAACTGTCCATTTCACTTTTGAATCTTTCTTTAGCATGTTATTTAGTAATCTGATTAGTTCTGCTAAGTTTGGGATAAACCTTCTAAAAAAGTTGATCTTTCCCAAGAATGCTTGCAATTCTTTGATATTTCTTCGGTGGGGCATTTGTAGGATAGCTTGTATCCTATCAGGGTCAATTTTTATGCCATCTTTTGAAATGATGTGTCCTAACAGATTACCCTCTTCCAAACCAAACAGGGATTTTTTGGGATTCAAGGAAATTCCATATTTCCTGCATGTCAAGAAGATCTGCCTCAAGTGTTTCAAATGTTCTTGGTCAGATTTTGAGAAGGGTGTGAGGTCATCCAAATAAATGACAAGAAAGTCATGAATCTCTTTGGAAAAAGCAATATCCATTGCTCTTTGAAATGTTGCCCCTGCATTCTTCAATCCAAAAGGCATTTTTACATATTTGAAAGTTCCCCATGGGGTTGTAAATGCAGTTTTGTCTTGATCATCAGGGTGTACTAAGATTTGATTAAAACCTGAGAATCCATCAAGTAATGAGATCCTTGAGGCACCTACCACTCGTTGAAGAATGTGATCCATCTTGGGTAAGGGATAATTGTCCTTGAGGGATACTTGATTCAAGTTCCTAAGATCCACACAAAGCCTGATTTCACCCATTTTCTTTCTTGTAGGGACTAAGTTAGAAATCCAATCAGAGAATCTGATTGGTGCTATAATGCCAGCTTCAAACATTTTTTTCAGTTCCTTTTCAATTGAAGGGAGAAGCATGGGATTAATCCTTCTCAATTTTTGTTTAAATGGCTTCTGATTAGGCTTGAGAGGGATAGTATGCTGGATAACAGAGGTGTCATAGGATTTTAAATCCTCATAACCCCAAGCAAAGACATCCTGAAACTCTTTGAAAAGGTCAATGTATTTGGGTTTTTGGTCAGGAGGCAGAGATGCAGATAGCTTTATTATCTTGGGCTTATCAATAGTACCAATATTACATTCTTTAATGGCTGCATTTTTGGTTTTCTGGGAATATCATTTGAATCAAAGATGTCCTCTAGTGGAGTTAGGCCTGTTGGAAGAAAATTATCTTTCAGCTCTATGATTTCAGCTTCAGCATTGGCCACTTCTTCACCACTGATTTGTTGAATTTGCTGAATATTTTCCTTGTTGAAAATGGTTGGATGTAATATTTGTTTTGCTGTTCTAGGTGATATTGGGTGGATATTCTGTTCAAACTGTATTTGTGATTGACTTGCTCCATCAGTGTCAATATTTAATCCTGCAAATTCTTGTTGCAAAGTTAAAAAATTGTTTATTTGTATATCATCCTCAAATACTTGCCAATCTTTAACATTGTTTGGAATGGAGGGTCTGTGTTTTATCTCAGCTGTGAAACAATTGTTAGGTTCCAATGGTAATTTGCAAGTACTTGCAAATGTGGCCAAACTATGAGCATGAAGATTATGGGTCCTAGAAATTTTGGTGATTTGGAATTCAGAGAAGGAGTTTAGTATTTCAGCAACAACAGACCTATAAGACCTCAATCTTTTATCATTGGTGACAAAATTTCCCTTCACTTGTTGGATGACTAAATCTGAATCTCCCATGATTGAAACCCTGGCAGCTTGTAAGAACTTTACTAGCTTGAGGCCTAGTAAAAGAGCTTCATATTCCGCCATGTTATTAGTGCATCTGAAGTTTAATCTATATGCTCTGCCTTCTGCATGACTGTTTTCTTTATTGTGTACCCAAACTCCAGCTCCCGCCCCTAATTTGTTGACTGAGCCATCAAATTCCAGGAACCATAGAATGTTTTGCTGTAGGGGGGACTTAATGATCTGTTCATGAGTTGGAGCTGTAAGTTGAAGTTCTGATTTTTCATCTGGTTTGTCTTCTAGGACAGTCTCATCATTTAATTGAATATGCTTGACAACTAGAGCAGCAGCAGTGTCTAGTGTTTGACTGACTGTTGTTTCATGGGTGGTAGCTTGCTCATTAGTGTCTTCCTCTTGTATGAGTGTCTTGGTTTCAACATCATTATTTGAGAGAGTTGCACTATCATTGAAGAGAATGTATGAGTCTATGTCTGAATGGACAGCATATATGGGGAAGTTTTGAGGCTTTTCTTCACTGCTGACCATGTATTTCATGAGTGTTTCTCTGTATAGTCTTTTTGGTTGCCCAAAAACGGAGATGGTGGCATATGACATGTCTAATTGTAGGGAGCCTTGGAGTTTAGCCCCCCATGATCTTGATAACAGCATCCCATACTTAGGTGGGATATCAGCAACTACAACATCCATTAGAATTGTTTTGTTTGGGTATTGAACCAGAGACACACATAAATCTTTTATGAGACCTAAACACTTAACTTGGCTGGAGTCAAAGGAAAACAGGTCCTTATATGGTCTTGTTATATCTAGATTCAATCTTTCCATGACTGCTTTTGGCATGAGATTATGAGAAGCACCTGAATCAAACATTGCATTATGTAATATCTTATCATGAATATGCAGGCTGACATAGAAAGGCAGTATCCCTGTGACTACTGTTTTTCCATCCACTTCTGGGCCAAACAGTAATTCTGGAGTGTCATCCAACACATTGACATCATCTTTGCTGTTGGTGAGTAGAAGGGACTTCTTGATCTGTTGTTTATAGATGTCATGTTTGGCTAGTTCTGAGAGAGGAATTGCTATCTTTAATTTGCCAATTTCAGTTTCTAGATCAAAGGGTTTTTCAAATTGGGACTTAGGATTATGGATAACAGTCCTTTCCTTGTTTGCTAACTCTTCTTCTTGTTTCTTTTCTTGATCTTGGGGCTTATGTTTTTCATTCATCTTTTGAGGAAAGTCACTCAGATGAGGCTGCAAAGAAGGTGTAGCCAATGGCTGTTGTGTTGAAGGAAGTTGTTCAGTAACTTCTTCAATGGTTACCTCCTTTGTAAGTAAATCAGTTTTGTCATTTGGCTCTATAACTATGGCTCTTTTGGGCTGCTGATTATCCTTTATCTTTTTAGGCTGTGATATATTTACAGTTCTGCTCCTCAGCTTGTACTGTTTGTGGACTTCATAAACAGTTGTGTCAAAGCCTTGTTTAAAGTCAAATGACTCACCTGATTTGGTTTGGAACAGCTTGATTTCATCATCCTCATGGTCTTTTTGTGTTAAAAAGACTTGACTTTCACCATCCAAACCCATTAAATTAATTTGAGGATCTTCATTGGGTTCTCCTGATGTGGAAGTTTCAGCATAATTCTCTTGGAAAGGAGGTCTTATGTCTGGATCAGAACCAACCTTGCCAACGTTTGGGTTTTGGTTTCTCCTAAAATTTGGATTTCTGGTAGGGTTATTTTGTGGTGCTTCCCATGATGACTTTCTCTCAACTGATTCCACTCTTTCACCCAATCTCTTCATCCCAGTGAGTATTGCATCCAATTTTTTATCAAAGGTTGAGGGTTCTTCTTTGAAGATATTTCTTTTTTCCAACCTTGCTCTGTTTCTTTTGGCAATCAGGTTAGCTTCCACTGTGACAACAACCTTTTGGGCATCTGCAAAGGTTTCAGGAGCTCTTTCCTTCAATTGATAGGCCATATCAGGGTCAAAACCATCAAGAAATTTGTACAAGGCCAAATCAGGAGGAGGTCTTAAATTTTGCGGGATTGCGTTATATACATTGTTGAATCTTGCACAATACTCTAGAACAGTCTCTTGAGGACCTCGTTTGATTGTGTTATATTCACCAAGTATGTGCAGAGGATCTTTCTTCTTCTCCCATCTGCTAGTAAAGGCTTGATAAAGCTCATCAGGAGTTGTGATGCTATTTACGGTCAGGGATCTAAACCAAGTTCTTACATCCCCAGTCAGACTTTGAACAAACATCCTCATTCTCACACTGTCATCATCTATTTCATAGTTCTCAAAATGGTCTTGCATCTTTCTTGCATGTTGGATAGCTGTGAAAGGGCCAGTGGAGTCAAAATATGAGATCTTGGATTGATAGTCTTGAGGTAAAGCTGGAGCATTAGCAGGTAACTGCAAGGGTGCATACCTATTGGCCATATTTGCAGGGTTTATGGGATGGATAGGGACAAATGGGATAACAGGGACGATTGGTACAACAGGAGTAGTGGGAAAGATGGACACTAGAGTGTTGGTAAAAGGAATATGTGCAGTGGATGAAGGTGTGAAAGGAGGGGTTTGAGATGTAGATGGTGAACTGGGGGAGACAGGGGTAGACCTAAATAGAACCTTAATCGGAGTTGGAACTGTTTTAGGGTGGGCTGTCTCAGGACTTGAATCAGCAAGAGTTTGCTGTCCCTGCTGCTTCCTGATAATCCTAGGGATTATATTAGGATTGTCAAAAATAGCTCGTGGATCCGGGTCAGGGTTTGACCTAGTATGTCTGGTTTTCCTTTTAGGAGCCAGCTTCTAAACTTCTTTTTTGGATTTTTTAGGAAATTTTTATGTCTGGAAGGACTGGACAAGATTTTGGAATGGCTATATATATCTCAAAGCTATGAAGATTGACTGAAGCAGCTCTTCCCTAAAGCTGTTAATGTAACACAAGAACAGTTTTGAAGGCTTCCTGACTGATATTCAGGCTTGATCTGTAGCTTTGGGAGATATATAGTAATTAGAAAATCCTAAAGAGTCCCCAGTGGAGTCGCCAATTATGTTAACACCCAGGTTGTTCCCTTTGACTCCCAAGGGAATACAGCCGGGGTAACCACTAACCAATCTTTGGATTACAGCTTCTAGCCAAACTGCAATCAGAGAGGGCTCTCTCTTTATGATTTGTCTCTGTTATGATAGTGTTTTAGGCTAGCTATTATGCTCAGGTTTTTGGTTTATGTTTTGGTTGAAGGATTTCTTTCAGTGCTTAAGATGTAGTGTTCAGATAGTAGTATATCATTGGGCAATGGAGTCTAGAGCTGTGAACTGTTTGAAATGCTAGAGTGAGAATGTTCAGACTGCAGGGCCTATTGGGTATCTCAACAAACAAAATTTAAACTTAAGTGGTGATGTTTGGTTAGCCAACAGAAAGCAATTAAGAATTCTCCATTAAGCTGGTGATGTGAAAGTGAAACACGTTGCTCAGGAGCAAACTTGAATTCCTGAAACAAAGGTCACTGTGAAAGATATATTCTGAAAGTGCAGCAATTAAGAATTACACTTATCAAGATTATAGCTGAAGAAAACATTCATAGACAACAAAGATTGAGCTCAGGGTATTGCGTGAATAAATCCTGAAGGCTATTCTTTTTCTTTGTTGCTAAATACTTAGAAATTAGAAACATATATGGATTGCAAAAGATTGAAACACATAACGAAGAGAGTTACAGAAAACTTATTGTATTGTGAGGTACACAGGAATCCTGCAGTTTTCAACAAACACCAGAACGCATTCAACACTTCAGAACTTTGAGAAATTCCATCACTTTGTTTATTAAACTCTGAAAAGATTACAGCATAAGAACTTCTTCAAGAGAAATCAACAACAACCCCTGCAAGCTTGTGCGAGGGGCGAATATATACAAACAGTATTACAAAATATCTAAGGCGTTGAGTCATCTGAGAAATAAATATTTCATCAACTTTGTAGAGAACAGCAGATAAGAAGTTATTGCTGCCTTTAATACAACATAAATGCTCTTTTTATCTGTCAGAAGATATTTTGGCTTTTGGAAGCCAACGAGTCGGTTGGAGTGATCTGCATTAATGCTGGAGAATGCGCTTTTGGAGCTGCTCTGCTGTAGCTTCTCGGCCTGGACACCTGTAGCTTCTCATCTTGCTTTGTTGGCCGTAAGTTCTGCTGAGTTGGCTCAGCTTTCATCTTTAATGCATGCTGATTCTTTTAAACTGTGCTGTGCATGACAATTTGTATTTTCTATGAACAAAATTTATTAAATGGTTTCCTGTTTATAAAATCATCTGTATTGCCTTAGTCCACCATTCTTGTGTAGGTAGTTGATGCCTGAGAATTGCATCCATAGTCTCCTCTGCCTCTGTATATTTATAAAAATTGGGAGGCACTTCAAACAGGTGTTTGATTTCATTCATTATAAAAAATAAACTTTCTACTCTGTTGTAGAGAGTCTGTCCTGTGGCTGGCCCTTTTTCCTCTGAGGTGCTGAGCTTCTCATTGATCTGACTTGTGGCAAATGCATTGACCCTCTTGGCATACTTCTCATGTGTGAACAGTCTCCCTGCGCTGTTCAGCAAGCTAGGGAGCCCTCTGTTTTGTAATACCTGAAATTTTTCCATAAACCTGTTTACCTCAGTCTGCATGTCTTGGGTTCTTCTCTCTAATGTCTGCACCAAGTTTCTCAGTGTAAGAACCCTCTTGATTAACTGAATGGTCTCAGTTCTGTTTGGAATTCCCATAGTAGCCAACTGAGTACTTGTTCTATTGTTAAGCACATTAATCATCCTAGTAGCAACCTCAGGCATATTGCTTAGAGCAGCCCTTGATCTCTGAATTTCCTTCTGTTCTTTTGGAATGAGCTCTAACTGCTCATGGATTGTTTCAATATACTGCCATTGGTCAGTAATAGACTGGCCAATATTAGCCCACAACACGATTTTAAGCTCAGCCACAACCTTATCTAATTTTAGCTCATTCTCTAGCTCTTTGATCCTGTCTTTGAGGGATTTTATCTCCCTGCCCTTTTCTGCCACAGCCTGCTTGGATTTGTCATATCTATCATTTACTTTGGCCAATTTCTCCCTGGTCTCATTCAGTTCTGTCATTTGAGCTTCCAGGGCCTGAATCTCATTTCTTAGCTTTTGCATATCCAAGCTAGGGGCCTGCTCTGTTGTTGGTGGTGCTGAAGTAGATGGTGCTGCTTGTTCAGTCTGTTGAGGAGGAGGAATAGTAGTTGGAGCAGCTTCCTCAAGGTTAATGATTTGAGGAGGAGGCTGGGAAGTCCGACCTTCTTCTCTTTGTTTCAGAGTTGCTTGTAATGTTGCCTGTGCAGCCTCTGATTCTCCCAGCTTTTCTTGTGTCTGGATAAGCTGCTTATAGAGAGACACCTGCAAAGCTGTGGCATCTTGATCATGCCTTTGTTGAGCTACTTCATCTGTTTGAGGGTGAATTGTGGCTGGGAGTTTGATCTTTCTCCTTAAAGCTGCCATATCTGCATCCCTCAATTTCAATATTTCTTGTATGCCCTTGATATCTTTGGGATCATGCCCAATCTCTATGATTATATCTTCTAAGGACCTAATTCTGTTGTCCTTTGCTTGAGAGGATGCTCTCTCCAACTCAAGTTGGGCAGCTGTATTATTTAGGCTATTCTCTAGCCTATAATTATCCAATGTCTTGTCTGCCAAGGAGGCATACACCATCTCACCTGTTTGCTTATGTAGTTCAATTTGATCCATTGGGTGGATCTCCTTGGCAAGGACCTCAAGATTGGTCCTGATGTAATCTGCAGGGGACTGTGGCTGCAATACAGCTGGCATAAAGTGACTCATTACCATCTTGCCCTCCTGGACATCATATGCAGACATTAGTCTTTGCTGGTTTGTAGGAGCCATTTTCAATAAATGATTATAGAGATGTATTTTTATTGGCTCATTCCTCCTCTTTATGTCAATGAACTGCTGTTTGATGCTCAGTTCACCTTCTTTCTGTTGGCTTGAGGAGCTGACTTCTCCTCCCACTGTCCTCTCTTGTTCCTGCTGGAAGGAACTTGCAGATGCCTCCAAGCTTGGTGGGCCCATGCCCAGTGACTGCCCAATAGGCATTTCCTCCTCAGATAGGGGATTCATTCGGTGTCTTTTCTCTCCCTGATTGGTGGATTCTGTGAGGGGAGTCTCTCTGTCCCTTTTCCTGCTTATATCCTCCTTTTTTGGAGTTTGGAGGACTGAGGCTTCAGTAGTGGTTTCTTGCCTGGGAGGCACCATGTCCTGAGCCTGCTGCTCAATGAGAATTGGGGCCTCAGCTGCCTTTTCTTGCGGTGAGGGCTGCTCTTTGTCATGCTGCCCCTCCTTTTGCTGCTGTACCTGTTGTTGTTGCTGCTGCACCTGCCTTTCTTTGCCTTTACTGGATGTCTGTTGAGTGTCCATGGCAGCTTGCTGGTGTGTTGTTGAAGATGAGGCAGCTGCTCCAAGTTGCCTTTGATAAGAGAAGGAAACTTGTCCACAAGTTTCCAAGTCAGCCTCTTTTTGCATATTCCTAGCCTCTCTTTCTAGCATCTGTTCTCTAGTGATTGGCTCTTCTAGAGTGCCCTCTTCCCAGCTCAAGGAATTGGCATACTTTTCAACATGATGCAGCCTTACATGTGAATAGTTACCCAATTTGTATTTTATCCTTCTGAGGGAAATGAAATGATTAGGGTCATAAGGTGTCCATTTGAAACTGGTTTGCAATTTGAAGCCCTCTAGGATCATGTCTGCCTCCTTCCATCCCTCCTGTCTTTTGTTGTATAGAAAAGGGCCTAGCTGGCTCCTTACCTTCAGCTGCACCTTCTTGTTCTTACTTTGGAAATGGATACACTCAGCATTTCCAAACTGCCTGAAGTATTCTAGGGCAAAAAGTCTCATAGGGACATACCTTGGCAACCTATAAGGGTCCAACTCACAGCCATATACTCTGATTACTGTGTGGTGTTGGTAAAAGTACCAATCACCAATGCTGTAGGATTTGGAGAGATGGAGAACTCTCTGCATGTCATCGGTCAACCTTGGAGGAGGGACACCATACAGCAATGTCATAGCTGGGTGAATGAACAGGTCTATGAATTCACAGTATGTGTATGGTGACTTAGAAATATCATGAAAAACTGAAGTCCAAAACACAACTGACCTTGGATTCCCCTGGGCATTAAGTTTCTTGAGGGGAATGGAGAAACTGTCTGGTTGATAAAATAAGAACAGATGGTAGATGTATGAGGTGTATCTGAACACCCTTTCCCTTTGTAGATTCATTAGCTATTCATGGATCTTGTCTGCAATATATGTGGCATAGTCATAGTGTACAGCTGGAGGCTTTCCAGGAGAAAAAATGGACAGCATTGCCATTATAGTGTTATCAACATCCTCAATTCCCCTGTACCCCAGGACGTAGCTGATCAAATCCACCAGCATTCTGCCCAAGTCATTCAGGTACTGGTATCCAATAGGAGGAGTTCTCATAGTTTCAGAGCTTGGCTGTATGAATAACTGATTAATTTTGATGATCTGGGCACTTGACAAGTTACTCCCCTTCTTTACTAAGTCCAGCATGGAGAGAGGGGTCAATGGCCTTGCAGTGTGGAAATGCAGCATCTCATTTATGGTTTCTGGGGTGATATGGAACAAGACTGAGCTTGTAGGACGGATAATGGCTCTTTGGCATGGATCATAGCATTCCTGGCATCTGTGGATCAAGTCTGGAAGGGAATTGACTTGAGGGAGGTTGTAAATGGGCAAATTTGAGTCCCAAATCCCTAAAATATCAGCTCCACCAAGGTGTTGCGCTTTTAATTCATTTAGCATGTGAATATTAAACTTAGAACCCATTGGGAACCAGTCTAACATCTGATAATCCATGTCTCCCAGGGCTTTCCATTCTATTTCCCTTTGAGGGGCATTCAGAGGCTGAACATTCAGGGCTATTGGTGTCTCCATGGCTAATGAGGATTCTGAATTGTATGTGAACTGGTCTGAGTAAGCAGAACAACACAAAGGTGTTTCTTTGCAATGGAAGTGTGAATTTTGAGGACCAGAGGGTGAATTGAGCAAACAGCAATTGAAATACTGTTTAAAGAACTGATTAAAACAGTAGCAGGACTGACAAGAGTATTTCTATGGTGAATTTAGTCAGTTGAGGTTTCTAGTTCACGACTGCGTGAACTAGCTGTGAGTTCAGGTCAATTTGTCAAATGCGGGCTCTGCAGAAGGTTTATTGTTCCACCAGTTTGAAATAGGTGCAAGTCACTGGGTAGTTGATGGTGAAATCAGTGTTTTTAGGCCTTCTTAAACAGTTTGTTTGCAGAAATATGATAAAACCAGGTACAGGGAATTATCTTGAGAAATACCTTGCGAATGGCCGATAACAGCTTGTAAATGCAGGTACAATGGAGGCGCTGGCGGTCTCGAGATCCAATTTGGCAGGTTGGCGCTGGTTTGAACTTAAACAGCATGCAGAAATAACAACAGTTTCTTTTGGCAAAAATGGAAAAAACACGAAATTTTGGCCTAAATATGGATTTTTGGCATATTGGCGCGTTTTTGGGATGACGTCAGCATGACGTCATCAGGTGGGGTCGAAGTCGGATGACGTCAGCATGACGTCACTGGGTGAGGTGGCAGGCTGTGATTGGTCCACGGGGATAGTGAGGTGGCGGACATATCAGCGCGGGGGCGGACGAAGATGCTGACGTGACGGTGGGGTGGCAGTGACGTGGCTCCGACGTGGGGATGACGCAGGCCCGGCAAAACTGGTGGTAAACAAAAAGGCGGTAATGGTTTTCTCGGACCGCCTACGATACGGCGATGGTTTTGTCAGAGGGCAACCCGAGAAATTGTGAGGGCGACGCGTGGCAGAGGCCTGACGTCACCCTCTGACAGTTTCTCGGGTACTAAATGTCGGACGTCGGGCCCAACCCGATATGTATAATGGCCGTCCGATCAAAAGCGCTCGATCGGACGGTTGACGGGTTGATGAGTTATGCGGTTGATACGGCAGCGGGGGAGGATTATAATATTATATTTTTTGGGGTCTGCGCCCGGCGGAAAACCTTCGGGATATGGTGGTTTGCAATGTTTTTCAATGTATTTTGGAATAAAAATAATGCGGGCGGATACTTTGGATAAGCGAATGAAAGTGGGTTTTGATGTTATTTTGCAATTTAAAGCGGGTATGGGTAAAAAAAAGGTCTTTTATAAGGTTTTCTTAGCCAACAAAGGGTTTTAATGGGTCAAATGGATTCAGAAGAGGGGAGAGGGGTAAGGCTTAGGTTTATCAAAGTGACCAGATGTCATTTTGATCCCTGACAGAGAACATATGGCTATAATGCCAAGGGGAGGGATACTTATAGCATGTTTGGGGTTTATACACCATGGTGTTAATAATAGTAAGGGAAAGGTAACATAGGGGAATTACATAATAGAGTTAGGGTTAATATGGATGAAAAGGGTGGATGAGGGGAGATACCACTAAGTTTGTTTGAAACTGACTTAGTTTAGGGAGTAGATCAAAATGAAAAGAACTTTAGACAAGAAATGTGGCTTTTAAAGGATCAAGAACCACCATGAAACCATAAATTCTTCCATGAATCTCAACTGATGAGGGAATGTTAGTAATGAATGGGAAAAGGGGAAAAGGGAGGTTAGACATGCTCCTTTGCTTTGCTGCAACCTGATGGAGAAGAACACCTTCTTAATTCATTGATTTTGCTTTGTGAACAAGGTTAACACACATTGACATTTCTGCAACCCCATCTGCCTACCCATCTACTTGCCTAGCATTTTTTGTTTCTTCTTGGAGGGTGCACTTAGGCTTGCAGACCCTTATTTGCCTTTTTCTTTCTTTGGCCTTTTCCTTTTGATATTCTATCTGATGCTACCCTTATTGCTTCCAAGGTCCCAGATTAAGCAGTTGGGAGCCTTACTTTCTCTACCTAAGCTACTTGTCTGCCAAGATTAAACAGTTTGGACAGACTTTTTCCTCTATTCTACAACTGAAAATTTAAAACATGGCATGATCCAGATTAGGCTGTTGGACCATCCATCAAAGATTGAGTCCTCATCAAGCTATTTACACACCTTGTCTTTTCTTGGAAATATGGGATCTTTGCATCATCAAAGCAGAGCATATTTGGAACTTCCTTTGCCAATCATGAAATATGAAACCTATTGGTATAGGTAGCTAACAGTTCTCTTAATACCATCTATCTAATACCATGGCATGTTTGCAACTAACTGTGGTCCCTTTCTTTAAATGTAGGTCAACCACTTACAATTATTAATACGGGCTTTGTTGGCTCTTTAACTAATTATAAATATGACTCGACCCTATTACATAAATTAGGGGGTTAGGGTTGGACCCTAACATGCCCTCCCCCATAAAAACAACCTTTTCCGCAAGGCTGAAGCTACAGAAATTGTTGAAGAATTGTGGTTGGTTCTTAGGTCGCATCTTCTAGAGAGGTGTCTTTCCACTTGATGAGGACTTCCTTGATCATGCGGCCACGTAGATGTCATTCTCGTATGTCGAGGACTTGTTCAGGTTGGAGCTAGATTGCACCTTCTTCATCCAATTCAGGTATACTAGTTTGAATTATGCAATTGTTCCCTACCACTTTCTTGAGGCATGATACATGGAAGACGAGATGGATTTTTGTAGTGGGTGGCAAGGATAGCTTGTAGGCTACTTCTCCAATGAGCTGAAGTAATTGATAAAGTCCGTAGAATTTTGGAGATAATTTTTGACGACCCTTGTCTTTGAGCAATGTTTTCTTGTATGGTTGTAGCCTCAAGAATACCTGATCCCCTTCTTGAAATGTGTGCTCTGAACGATGTTGGTCTACCTGTTGCTTCATGCGATTATGAGCTTGATGGAGATTATCTTTGAGATGTGCTAGCATGGTTTCACGGTTTTGTAGGAGTTGATCCACTGCTTGCACATTAGAGCATCCAGGGATATAAGAAGTAGGTGACAGGGGGAGTTGACCATAAACTGCTTCATATGGAGTCATCTTGGTGGCGGTATGATAGTTATTATTATACCACCATTCAACTAGAGGTAGCCACTGTACCCATTGGTGCTGCTTTTCTGAAGTGAAGCACCTGAGGTAGGTCTCCAAACATTTGTTGACTGCTTTAGTTTGACCATCAATTTGGGGATGATAGGAAGTACTTAGTTGGAGTTGGGTGCCTTGTAGCTTGAAAAGTTCTTGCCAAAAGTTACTGGTGAATATCGGGTCACAATCAGACACAATGGAAGTGGGCATGCCATGGAGTTTGAAGATTTGGTCCATGAAAGATCGAAATTGGGGGTAAATGGGTGGGGTAGGGCGCAAAAACGAGCATACTTAGAAAGTCTGTCCACAACCACCATGATGACTGACTTGTTTCCTAACTTTGGAAGACCAGTAATGAAATCCATAGAAACATCCATCCAGATTGAGGTAGGGATGGGCAATGGTTGTAAAGTGCCTGCAGACTTGACTGTTTCTCCTTTCTGACATTGACACACATCAAATTCAGCTACAAAAGTAAGAATGTCAGTTTTCATTCTTGTCCAAAAGAAGCAATGACAAGTGCGAGGATAAGTCTTTTGAAAGCCTACATGGCCTGCAGTGGGAGATGAGTGCAACTCTGGCAAAATGCGTGTTTTGAGGGTGGATGTCGGTGATATCACTACTCTATCCTTGTAGCGAAGAATCTCATTCTTCCAAGAGTAGCCCACTATGGAATTAGGATCTACTCGAAAGTTATTAATGAGTTGGGAGAGACAAGGATGTGAAAACCATTCCTTGCGGGCTTCTTAAATCCAATATGGAATGGGAAGAGATATTGTGAGAAGGGTATTGTCCTCCTCAAATTGGCATGATAAAGCATTTGCTACTACATTTTCACGCCCTTTCTTGTAAATTATCTGATAATCATATCCCAGCATTTTGGCTAGCCATTTATTTTGTTGTGGCGAGGATAGTCGTTGCTCCAAAAAATCTTTGAGACTTTGATGGTCTGTGAGGATTTGGAAACGCCGCCCCAATAAGTATGGTTGCCAAGTATCTACTGCATGCAAGATGGCCATCATCTCCTTCTCATAGGTATATTGTCCCAGATGTTTCCCACTTAGTTGTTGGTTGGTGAAAGCCAAGGGTCGACCTTCCTGCACTAAGACAACCCCAATACCTATACCTAAAGCATCAAATTCAATCACAAAAGATTTGGTCAAGTCGGGTAGTGCCAATATGGGAGTGGAACACATGGCCTATTTGAGAGCCATAAATGCCTATTGTGCTTCATCAGTTCATAGGAATAAATTTTTCTTGAGAAGGTGAGTGAGGGGTCTAGCAATGCAACCTTAAGTGCGGACAAATTTGCAATAGTAAATGGTGAGACCCAAGAATCCTCTCAAACTCTTCAAGGTCTTTGGTTGGGGCCAATCCTACATATCCTAGATCTTTTTGGGATCCACCCTGACACCTTCACTCCCCACAATGTGTCCTAAATACTCTACTTCTTCCATGCCAAAATAGCACTTGGACAATTTGACAAATAATTTATGCTTCCAGAGCAGTTGCAAGAGTAGGTCTACATGCTAAAGATGTTTGTCTAAGGTGAGGCTGTAGATGAGAATGTCATCAAAGAAAATGAGGACAAAGTTTTTGAGATATGGTTTGAGCAGGTGATTCATGAGGCTCAGAAAAGTGGATGGGGCATTAAAGAGACCAAATGGAATTACCAGGAATTCATAATGACCTTCATGAGTTCGGAAAGCAGTCTTGGGAATGTGCTTGTTTCATGCGTATTTGGTAATAGCATGAGAGAAGATCTAGCTTAGTAAACAATTGAGCACCATTTAGTTCATCCAGAAAATCATCAACAACTGGGATAGGGGATTTATCTTTGACCATGAGCTTGTTGAGGGCCCTAAAGTCTGGACACATTCACCATTCCCCATCTTTCTTGAGCACCATGACCATCGATGATGAATAAGGACTGATGCTAGGACGAACGACACCGACTTCCAGGAGTTCCTTGATTATTTTTTCAGTTTCATTATTTTGGGTGAAAGGGTATCTATATGGGTGCACATTTGGTGGTTGTGCCCCTGGGACCAAAGTGATGTTATGATCATGTTCCCCTCTAGAGGGTGGAAGCTCTTTAGGTTTGTCAAAGACCTGTGGGTGGTTGTTTAAGACCTGTTGCATCTCAGGATGAATATGAAGAGTAGTGGGCTTGATGGCTTGGATGGCATTAAATTGGGCGATAACTCCATGATGATCCTTTTTCAACAAATTTTCCATTCGATGCGAGCTGATGATAGAAGGAGTACCTGCCTGGAGCCCGTGGAGGGTATGCATGTGATCATTCTGCTTAAAGCTCATATATAACTCCTAGAAATCCATTGTGATTGGACCTAGTGTGTGGAGCCATTCAGCACCCAAGATAATGTCACAGCCACCCATGTTGATGGCAAACATGTGGGTCTTTAGGTGGTAATCTCCCATCTGAAGTTTGATATTTTCACAGCGGCCTTCACATTTCATTGTACCCCCATCAATGATTTAGACTTGGAAATTAGAGATTGCTCTGACAAAACAACGAATAGCTTCAACGACTCTTTGATGGATAAAGTTATGCGTGCTGCCACTATCAATCAATACTACTACAGGGATATGTTTAATAAAACCTCTAATTTTGAGAGATTGTGGAGAAGAAATGCCTTCCAAAGCATGGAGCATGATAACTGGTTCTTCTGGCATAGCTGGGAGATCATTGTCCTGCTAGTTGTCCTCATCTTCATCCACTGGTCCCTGAAAGGGTGGGGCTTCCTCAGATGAACTGTGTTCAGTAGCATCAATTTGAAAGAATTTGGGTTCCTTGCATTTATTCCCTGGGGAGTATTTGTCATCACAGTAGTAAAATAATCCTTGCTTTCTTCTTTCAACCATTTCTGCGGGGGACACCTTTTGAACCTTAAGTGTTTGGGTAGTGCCCTGAGCCTGGGTGGGGTGTCCCTTGGCTATGAAATTTGGATGAGGCGACTGGGCAGCTAAAGCACATTCCACTTCGATATCCTTTATGCAAGCTTCCATCCATGTGGATGGGTGGTGCATCCGGACATGGGCTTGGATGGCTTCTTTGAGACCACTTATAAAACATTCCAAGTAGAATTCATCTCCTAGACCTGCTGTGCAGAAGGCCAATGTCTCAAAGGCTATAATATAGTCGTTTATTGTGCCTGTCTGTCTGAGCTTAGTAAGATGGCCCAAAAAATTTGATTCGCAGTCAAAGCGGTCACAAATGGATTTTGCGAACACTTGCCAAGTAATTTTCCTTAGATAGCATTTATGATGCCACTAGCACCATTGCCATCTTTGTTGGTCAAGGTAAAGGCCTCCCACACGTAGTTTAGTTTCATCATCTACGATGTTATTCAGAGTGAAATATTGGTCCATTTGTGCTACCCATATTGCTGGATTAGAGCCATCAAATTTGTACATGTCCAACTTGGGTGGTCGAGGGTGGGAATGTTGGTGATTTCCATGGAAGTGAAGATGATGGTTAGATTCTCCTTCAAGGTATTCATTAAAATCATATTCCTCGAATTGTAATGCCGACTTGTCCCTTGTGACTATGGTTGTTAATTTTTGTATCTGCTTCGTTATAGAAACCAACTGTTTTTCAATGGTCTCGATCTTCTCATTGGCCATGGCTTGAACTTTGGTTTCTACCATACACATATTTGGGTCACTTGTCATCACTTTGAAATAATTTGGGACCACCCGAAAATTGAAGCTGACAAGTGAATGGTACCAGCTCGCTTAGCTCATCATCTTGATTCTTATGGGTTGTCTCTTATAAGCATCCAGGGAAGGCCTCAGACTTTTTATTATTATTATTATTACTCTTAAAGGAGTTTTACTCCCCACTTATCAATACTACAGTGGCCAATTTCCAGAAAAGTTAATCTTGCCCAATATCCCGCGAGAATCGCCCCAGGGTATAAGAGCAACAAACCTCCCTGCAAAAATGGTCAGATCTATCTACGAAACCCTCAAATACTGAATGTGTGTTGGACTGCAGCAGCAACATAACCCCAGCTACTACATCTGAATGGTACTGTGGCGGTAGACTCTTAACTATTGTATATGATTGTTGTAGCGGCAATAAAACCCCAAATGCTGGATAATGGGTGATATTTAGAGAGACGAGGGAACTATGGTCTCAAGGATTTTTAGGTGCTACAGATCGCAATATACAAAAGGGTCCAATAGTAGTACTCAGCCTAATCTTTTAGGGCACTAACTAAGGAGGATCAACCGTACCCTTAGCCGTACTACCTGACTACCCTATCATACGCACGAGTAATCTCCCCGAGTGCTGTTCTCAGTGTACTGTAGTAGCAAGACAGCTGACGGTTTATCTACAGTGAGGTTTCAGGTGAGTGTAGGGGGTTTCCAATATACCTAGAGGGTACATGGAAGATAGTCTGTGAGTAGTTTTGTCTAATGCGCCACTGCTTGAAGGGGTACCCACAGGGGTTACAAGGGAGTCCAACAAGTGTGACCACCTCTTGTATTTCCTCTGTGCTACCTCCCCAAATCCACAGGTTTATGCGCTCAATGACAAATCTTGTGGTTTAAAGACGTCGTAACACGTCTCTAGCCAATTTTTTTTTTTGCTAAAAATGGAAATACCACCGAACCTGGAAAGAGCTTTGGTACCACTTGTTATGCTCTTTGTTATGAAACCAGCTCAAGAAAAGATAGAAAAGATAGATCAACGCCTTAGAATTCAGCCTCTTCGAGGGGACAACCTCCTTTACATTACATAAATGAACAATTCTTGGATGATACAAATGACAAAACCTCCTTTCTATATATAGGAGTCTAAGGAGTCACAATATAATCCAGCCGACCTAACAATAATAATATAAAGCCACAAAAATAACAATAGAGGGATTCTATGGGGCACAGAAATAACAATATGGGGGTAATAGGGGCACAACAATATAAATAAGGGGTATAACTACAATAGTAATGGGGTAATCACTAGTATTATAGGGACCCAACATGCCCCTCTCCTTCAAAAAAGTGTTGTCCTCAACGCTTGAGTAGTTCTGGATACTTCTGCATAAAATTCTCATCCTCCCATGTGGAATCTTCAGCGGATAAGTTCTTCCACTTGATAAGATACTCTGAAATTGATCGATTTCGTAGCTGTCGAGTTCTTGTTTCTGTGACTGCTTCCGGTTCCAATATAATTTTTCCTTCCTCGTCAAGTTCTGGCAATATTGTTTGAATTGGGAGCTTGTCACCTATAACCTTCTTTAAACATGAAACATGGAAAACTGGGTGCAATCGAGAAGCTGCAGGAAGCTCCAATTTGTATGCCATAGTACCAATCTTTTGCAACACCTTGTACGGACCATAATACTTTGGTGATAATTTATTATCCTTCTTAGCTTGCTTTAGGGACATTTGCTTATATGGTTGTAGCCGTAGGAATACCCAATCACCTACATCAAAACTTCTTTCACTGCGATGTTGATCTGCCTGTTGTTTCATTCTATTTTGTGCCAACACGAGGTTATCCTTTAAGAGTTGGAGGACTTGTTGTTGATGTTCGATGTGATGTTCCACTGCCTGAACCTTAGAATTTTCTCTTAAATATGATGTGATGGATGGTGGTTGATACCCATAAAGTGCCATAAATGGGGTCATTTTTGTTGCTGTATGGAAGGAAGTGTTATACCACCATTCAGCCAGAGGCAACCATTTGACCCATTGTGTCTGTTTATCAGATACAAAGCAACGAAGATATCCTTCCAAACATTTGTTTACTATCTCAGTTTTCCCATCAGATTGAGGATGATAAGATGAGCTATGAGCTAACTGAGTACCAAGACAAGAAAATAATTCTGTCCAAAAATTTCCAGTGAAAATGGGATCTCTGTCACTTACAATAATCTTTGGGTTTCCATGTAGCTTTTGAACTGTTTCCATAAATGCAGTAGAAACTGTACTGGCTTTAAATGGATGTGATAATGCACAAAAGTGTGCATACTTGGTAAGTCTGTCAACTACCACCATGATGACACTCTTTCCCTCAGACTTGGGTAAACCTGTGATAAAATCCATTGAAACCTCCTCCCAACGTTGGCTTGGAATGGATAAAGGTTGTAATAGACCCGGTGTCTTAATTGTTTCAACTTTATTTTGTTGGCAAACCAAACATTCCGCCACAAACTTTTGAATATCTGATTTAAGGCCATCCCAAAAAAATTCCTTCTTAACCCTGTGGTAAGTTTTTAAAAATCCTGAGTGCCCTCCTAAGGGAGAAGTGTGCAATTCCATAAGAATCTTTTGTTTTAGCTGGGAATTCTTACAGAGGTATAAGCGATCTTTGTACCATAACGAATCATTTTTCCAGCTAAATGTATCAGAAGTACTGGAATCTTGTTGTAGCTTTCGAATAAGTGCCCACACTTCTTCGTCATTCTTCCATTCCTCCCTTGCTTCGTTTATCCAATCTGGTTGGATAATAGAAATGGCACACAACAATGCTTCCACATCCTCATCCTTTCTTGAGAGTGCATCTGCCACCACATTTTGCTTCCCTTTTTTGTAGATGATTTCAAAGTCATAACCCAACATCTTTGTGACCCACTTTTGTTGCTCTTCAGAGGATAATCTTTGTTCTAAAAAGTATTTAAGGCTATCATGATCCGTTTTTACCTTGAAGTGTCTTCCCATTAGGTAGGGTCGCCATTTCTTAAGTGCATGGAGTATTGCCAACATTTCCTTCTCATAAATAGCTTTGCTTAAAAACTTTCCCTTGATTGGACGACTTTCAAAAGCAATGGGTCTTTCATCTTGCATTAGAACAGCACCAATTCCATTTCCTGAAGCATCACATTCCACAATAAAGGTTTTTGTGAAGTCCGGTGTAGCTAAGACCGGTGCTTGGCACATTGCCTCTTTAAGATGTTCAAAGGCCTTTGTTGCTTCCGGAGTCCATGAAAATGAATCTTTCTTCAATAATGTTGTTAGAGGTGCTGCTATTCTCCCATAATTCTTAACAAACTTGCGATAATACCCTGTCAACCCAAGAAATCCTCGCAGATGCTTTATGGATGTGGGGATTTTCCATTCCTTAATGGCTTTAATTTTGCTAGGGTCTACCTTAACTCCTTCATGAGATACAATATGACCCAAATATTCCACCTCCTGGACTCCAAAGAAACATTTGGATCTTTTTGCATATAATTGTTTCTCCTCCAATAGTTGTAGCACCCTGTCAACATGATCCTTCCAAGACTTGCTGTAGATTAGTATATCATCAAAAAATACTAACACAAATTTTCTAAGGAATGGTTTGAAAATTGAATTCATCAAACCTTGAAATGTTGAAGGTGCATTGGTAAGGCCAAAAGGCATGACCAAAAATTCATAATGACCCTCATGAGTTCTAAATGCCGTTTTCGGAATGTCTTCAATCTTCATTCTGATTTGATGATATCCCGAACGAAGATCCAACTTGGTGAAGTAAATTGATCCATGCAATTCATCCAGTAATTCATCAATAACAGGAATGGGGAACTTATCTTTAATAGTGAGCTTGTTGAGCTCCCTATAATCCGGACACATGCGCCATGATCCATCCTTCTTGTGCACCAATACTACTGGAGCTGAGAAAGAACTTTGACTCGGTTGAATTATACCAGCCTCTAGCATTTCTGCAACCATACGTTCAATTTCACTTTTTTGGACATAGGGATATCTGTACGGCCTGATGTTTGGAGGAACACTTCCTGGAATCAGATGAATAGCATGATCATGATCACGCATAGGTGGGAGACCTTTGGGAGTCTCAAATACCTTGGAATGATTGTCCAAGACTTTTTGGAGATCTGGAGAAATAGATGATTCCAATGTGGAAACATCTAGCGAACATAATTGTGCAATTACACCTCTTTGCTCCTTTTTTAGAAGCTTTGTCATGCCATTAGAGCTGATTATCTTTCCTGGTTTCCCTGCAATACCCCTTAATTCAACTTCCTTTCCTTCCGTAGAAAATTTGATGAAAAGTTCTTGAAAATTAAAAGCTATTGTACCCAAGGATTGTAGCCATTGGACTCCTAGTACAACATCAGCACCTCCCATTGGAATGGAAAGCATTGGGCTAGTCAATACATATTCTCCCATGGATAGCTTGATATTATGGCACTTTCCAGAGCAATTTATTGTTCCTCCATTTGCAATCATCACTTGACACTCTGGTGCTGGATATAGGAAGCAATTCAATTCTTTTGCTACCCTACAATGAATAAAATTGTGGGTGCTTCCTGAATCAATCAACACTATTACCTTTTTCTTCTTGATTTGTCCTTCTATCTTGATGGTTTGAGGAGTGGTAATTCCCGCCAATGCATTACAAGATATGGTCGGATTTATTTGTTCTTCATCTAGGCTTTGTTCCTGGAGTATATCTTCTTCTTTTGACCTTTCTTGCTCCTTTTCTTCTTCCTCTTCACAATCTATGTAGAATAATTTCTTCTCAGCACACTTATGACCTTTAGTGTATTTGCTATCACAACTGTAACAAAGCCCTTTTGCTCTTTTTTCTTCCAATTGTTGTGGTGTCAACCTTATAGGTTGTGGAAGACTAGGGGCAACAACACTTCCATCTTTATAGTTGTGAGTGGTATGCTTCCTGGTTGCCATAATTTTGCTTTCCATTTTTCTTGCTAACCTGAATGCCTTCTCTAATGAATCAGGTTCCCAAAGGCGAACATCATGTTGGATATTATCCTTTAAAGACCCTATGAACACATCAATCCTATGCTCCTCTGGAATATCTTTTACCCTTATGTTCAATTTTTGGAACTCCTCAATGTGCTCCATTATTGAACCCTTTTGTTTGAGACTTATCAATTGGCTAAAAAAAGTGTTGCTTTTTGTATCCTCATAATGTGCTATCAATTCTTCCGTAAAAATTGCCCAAGTGATAAATTGTTTACGAGAGCAAAGCCATTGATACCATACAAACTGATTTGGTTCCAAATATACAGTTGCCATACGTACCTTTTGTGTGTTTTGCACATTATTGAGATCGAAGAATTGCTCCATCTGTAATATCCATGTGGCGGGATCCTTGCCATCAAACTTCCTCATATCGATTTTTGGAATATGGTGATTCTTCGATCCAACATTAGCGTCTATGGAATCATGATTAACATTTCTTTTGTTCTCATCATGAGTTTCCTTTACTACCTTTTCACCATTAGTGACCCTTTCTTGTAGCAACTTCTTCAATTCTTCCATGTCTGTCTTCAAATCTATCTTCAAATCTGCCATGTCTCTCTTCAAATCTGTCTTCGAATCATCCATCTTAGCTTCCATGCCCTTTATCTTAGATTCCACGCCATTTATCTTAGATTCCACGCCACTTATCTTAGCTTCTGTTAGCTTTTGTGAGCGTGACATTTGTTGCACTTGTTCTTGTAATTTTGATATATCATGTAGCATTTCTTCCTCTTCTTCATGAGTCATGCTAGAGCTTTCAGGTTCCTTACTAGGTGTTTGCATTTTCTTTCCTCGGGGCATCAGTTACCGATAATAATGCTTTACTATGCCCTTTGAATTCCGTTAAACCAAGCTTACACAAAAATTTAAAAAAAACTACACACCTTTTTTCACTTTATAGAAGCCTGATATTGAATCTGATGTATCTCTGTAATTTCGGATCATCCAGTTCTGAAATTGCTACTTGTAGTAGCCTTCTGCGTCCTCTTTCCAATGCCACAAGTCTGAGCCAAATTGGATTCTCCAAGGAAGAGTTATGTGAAATCTCCCACAGTGACTTGCTTTTAGACTGGTTCAGTAGAGCGAACTTGTACGACGTGCCACGAGTCACTGTTTCAACCTTTGAATCTAAAACACACATAAAAGAAACTACAATCTGTCCTCTTTCTGTACCTTCTTACGAAATTTCAATCCGATCCCTAGAGAGAAAGTTATGACGATTTTCTCCAGGTCACCTGTTTTGAATGTAATTCAGGAGTCTGCTAAAAGGCCAAATTCCTCAGATCATATCTCCGCAAATATTGCGCAAAAAGCTCTGAAATTCGGACCCAAGGTTCAGCGTGATTTCTTCTCAAATGGGTTTTTTTTGCAACTTCTGAAACATCACAGAAAAGAAGTTATAGCGAAAATTCCACGATGACCTGTTTGGAGCAGCGAAACCCTAGAATCCAAAGCTCTGATACCAAATGTTATGAAACCAGCTCAAGAAAAGATAGAAAAGATAGATCAACGCCTTAGAATTCAGCCTCTTCGAGGGGACAACCTCCTTTACATTACATAAATGAACAATTCTTGGATGATACAAATGACAAAAACTCCTTTCTATATATAAGAGTCTAAGGAGTCACAATATAATCCAGCCGACCTAACAATAATAATATAAAGCCACAAAAATAACAATAGAGGGATTCTATGGGGCACAGAAATAACAATATGGGGGTAATAGGGGCACAACAATATAAATAACGGGTATAACTACAATAGTAATGGGGTAATCACTAGTATTATAGGGACCCAACACTCTTGACCTGCAAAAAGATGCTAGAATACCAAATATATGAAGAAACACAACCCAGAACACAGAACAAAATGAGAAATAACAACATGTATTTTATTATTCAGAGATGAAAGCAATGTTCACTTGCCTCTTCGAGGGGGCAACTTCCAATAGAGCAAAGCTTGATTACAAAATAAGACATGACTCTCCTCAATGGGGAGTCTCTATCCTTTATACAAGATTCATACATTCAATACCACGGGTCAGTAGCATGGTTCTCTTAATACCATCTATCTAATACCATGGCCCGTTTGCAACTATCTATGGTCCCTTTCTTTAAATGCGGGTCAACCACTTACAATTATTAATATGGGCTTTATTGACTCTTTAACCAACTATAACTATGACTCGACCCTATTACATAAATAAAGGGGTTAGGGTTGGACCCTAACATACTTAAAACCATGTCTAATGAAATAGTCGACATTAAAAAACAAGTAGCTGAGACTTCTTTAAGGAAATATTTTAGACCTTACAAAAGAAACCCTTCCTCCCATTGTAAAACTCCAAATACAATGTCAAATGCTGAATTAGATGTGGAGGAAGAAGTGTCAACAGCAGAAGAACAAACCAATGAAGAAGAGATAGTTGAATTACAAGGAATGTTGGATTTCATTCTTCCTTTGTTAGATAATGAAGAATCACAAGAAGCATTGCCTATCACAACCAGAAGAAAAAGCACTGTTGATTTACCACAAAAAGATAAAAAACCAAAATCATTAACTCCTTCTCTCAAAGATAAAGCAATAGGTAAGAAATTTTCTCCCAAATCCACTCAAACGACTCCTTCTCAATCTAATTCTTCACCTCTAGCCAAAACCTTGATACTATCTGATGAGATGAAATACAACATCATCGAAGACATGAAAAAGACTAGAGCTAATATCCATGAGCTTAGCAACCTAAAACGCAAATAGAAGTTATTTCTCAAATAATTAAAAGTGGTCCCCACTTCTCCTCTTCCCGCTGCTGTAATTTCTTAGGCTGCTCAAGAAATGGGTAGGTCTCCTAGTAATTCATCAGGAAAAATGAGTTTAACTAATGTTGCTTTAATAGGTGGTAGATCTAAATCCCATACACCTCCATTTCTTTTGACTTTTGAAGTCTTCAATAAGAATTTTCACAATTCTTTAGTAGATTATGGAGCCTCATCCAACATTTTACCAAAATATGTTTGTGCAAAATTGAATGTTAAACCCCAAAAATTTGTTGTTTGCATTGTGCAGTTATATCGATCTCAAGTTGAAGTCATAGGAGAAATCAATCAGGTCACCATTAGACTCTCATCAAACCCAAAAGTGTGTCAAGTGATTGACGTTCTTGTGGCCAATATCCCTAAATTCTACGGTTTGATCCTCAGTAGAGATTGGTCTGAAAAGCTTCATGGCTATTTCACAACAAACTAGTCCCATATGTGGATTCCTTATAATGGTAAGTCAAATCAAATAAGGGCCGACCATGAGAAACATTTGAAGTATATCGTTACAGAACTGGAAGGAGAAAATGAGCCCATCGCATACAATCATAATATCATTGGAAATTATTCAGTCAAATCATTTCTAGGAAATTTTAATGCCCATGCATCATCCGTTTTTGAAAACTCTCTTACATCACAAGTCGAAAAGTATTCTCAAATAGATTCTTCTAAATGTATCAATTTTTTGGATAAACATGTAGTCAATTCTTTATTTTGGAAATTATTTTTTGATGGATCTAAATCTAACGATAGAGATGGAGCAGGTTGCATATTGATTAGCCCTGAAAGAGAAAAAAATATGATGGCATGTAGACTTGAATTTGAATGCAAAAATAATACTATTGAATACGAAGCATTAGTTCAAGGATTGTATAAAGCCATTGACCTTGATATCAAATACCTTCAAGTATTTGGAGATTTGGAAATTGTAATCAAACAAGTAAGGAATACTATTCACTGTCTTTTTGGACATTTGAAACAATATCAATCGCTAGTCCACAACCTCACCTCACATTTCACAGCATTCAATATTTCCCCAATTCCAAGACTTCAAAATGCAAGTGTCAATATTTTGGCTAATGTTGCATCCAAGCTCATACCGACAGGAGATTATAGTCCCGATCGATTTTCTATAGAATTAATTTTTAGGAATTCTATTACTAATAACATCACCAATTTGCGAGTTTTTAATAATGATCTTGATATCATAAATTTTCTAACATATGATGGCTCTTATGATGACCAGATAATAGAGGAAGATCAACAAGATAGCTAGCTTAAGCAGGAAACAATTTCAAATTCCATACCTAAATCTGTTGTTAAGCTGGAAGATTTGTATGATCTTAAGGACATATTCAAGAAGTCTACTAACTCAAAGCTTCAAAGTTCAACTTTGAGGTTTGAGTTAGTTAATCTTGGAACTAACTTTAAACCTCAAAATATTAATCTCGGCCTTGATCTTACATCCGATGAAATATTAGCCTTTATTCATTTGTTGAAAAAACAAAAAAATGTTTTTTCTTGGAATTATGAAGATCTTAGGACATATGATACTTCCATCATTCAACATATCATTCCTATGATATCTGATAAAAAGCTTATACAACAAAAGTTGAGAAAGATTCACTCGAATTTAGAGAATCAGATAAAACCTGAATTGAATAAACTTCTCAAAGCCAAAATAATTTTTCCTCTCAGGCATTCAAGCTGGGTTTCTAACCTAGTTCGAGTCAGGAAAAAGAATGGTGATATTCAAATTTATATAGACTTTCTCAATCTCAACAAAGCTTTTCAGAAGGACAACTTTCCATTGCCTCCTATGGAAAAGATACTGCAATCAGTTGTAGGCTTAGAGTTAATGTCTTTTCTAGATGGATTTTCAGGTTATAATCAAATTCTCGTACATCCAGATGATCGACTAAAGACCACATTTAAAACCAAATGGGGAACATAAGCTTACCAAAAGATTCCATTTGGATTACTCAATGCTGGTGCAACATTTCAGAGAGCCATTGATATAGCTTTCAAAGTTTTGGTAAATAAAACAATGGTAATTTATTTAGACGACATAAAGGTGTATTAAAAAAAGCACAGTAATCATTTAAAGGACATAAAACAAATTTTTGAACGTTGTCAGAGATATGGAATTTATCTAAATCCAAAGAAATCTTTCTTTGCTTTAAGTGATGGTAAGATTCTTGGATTTATTGTATCTAAAGATGGCATTCACATAGATCCTAATAGGATAAGAGAAATTTATGAAATCTCTTTGCCTCATAATAAAAAATCCATGCAATCTTTCCTAGGTCAGATAAATTTTTTCAAAAGATTTGTCCTTGACTTTTCATGAATTGTTTTACCCCTCCAATCTATGATCAAGAAAAATTCTGTTTTTAAATGGGGACATACTGAGCATGAAGCTTTTAATCTTATCAAACAAGAAATTATAAATGCTCCCTCTTTAGCAACTCCAAATTTTTCTAATATTTTTTTATATATACCTTTGATTCTGAGACATCATACACAACTATATTAACACAGGTCAATGATGAGAAAGTCGAAGCACCAATTTCTTTATTTAGCTCCATTTTGCAGGGAGCTGAATTAAATTATTCATATGTTGGAAAACAAGATTTTTCTGTTTTCAAATCAATAAAACATTTCAGACCCTTTCTTCTCAAAACTCACACTAAAGTAATATTTCCATTCTCATTAGTGAGAAATTTACTAGTGCAAAGAGAATTAGGTGAAAAAAGAGAAAATTGAGTAACAACACTGCAAGAGTATGAAATTGAGATTAGACTAGCTAAAATTGTTAGAGGTCAAAGTTTTTGCAGAATGTTATCTGGAACATCCAACTTACCTGCCCCAGAAGATTCAGGTGATGATGTACAAATATGTGAGGTAAACCTTAACGATACTGAATATAAATATGTTGATATCATCTTTTATTTGAAAAATGGATACACCCTTATGCAACTCGGTTACAAAAGGAAAAGGCCTTTAAGATTAAAGGCTAAGAAATATGAAATCATCAATGATGTTTTGTTTAGGAAGAATTATGATTCTGTTTTACTTAGGTACCTTTAAAAATATGAGGCAGAAAAGGTTTTGTAGGAACTCCATGATGGACCAGCTAGCGGACATTTTGGAGGAGACACAACAACACATAAAATCCTCCATGCTGGCTATTATTGGCCAAAAGTATTCAAAGATGCGCACGAATATGTAAGGAAGTACAAAATATGTCAAACAACTGCTGGAAGACAGAGGAAACGTGCATTAGCATTACAATCGGTCAACATTGAACAACCATTTGAGTAATGGGGACTAGACATAATAGGTGAAATCGTTCCTCACTCTTCAAAGTAGCATAGATATATTAGTGCAACAACTGATTACTTCACTAAGTGGGTGGAAGAAATTCCACTTAAGGTAACCAATTCTCAAAACATCATTGGATTTATTGATCAAATTATTATTACCAGATTTGGCCTACCAACTGCCCTCATGTTTGAAAATGCATCTTATTTTGCACGTAATGTTATGACAAAATTTTCTCTTAAAAGAGGCTTCAAACTTAAATATTCTTCTAACTATTACCCTCAGGGAAATTATTTGGCCGAATCTACGAATAAAAATCTCATAAGGATCATAAAATGAACTATTGATCAAAGTCAGAAACACTGGCATAAATATTTAACATTTGCTCAATGGGCAGATCGAATAACACAGAAGGCCTCAATAGGCACTTCTCCTGTTAATTTGATCTATGGGAAAGAGGTTTTTCTCCCTAATAATGTAATTATTCCCTCTCCAGCCATGGTTCAATTTATTGAAGAAATTCCTTCCTCTTCTATGGAATTAAGGCAATCACATATCCTCAAACTCAAAGACGAATGAGATAAATCCAAGACCATACATGCACATCATCAATAGTTAGTCAAATCCTCATTTGATGCAAATTCTGTTAGTCCTAAATCTTTTCAACTCAGAGACCTTATATTGATGTGGGATAAAGAACATGTGGAAAAATGTAAGCATACCAAATTCCAAAGAATATGGCTTGGCCCATTTCAGATTGCAAAACAAATTGGACCATCAATGTTTCTATTACAAGATTTATTAGGTAAGAGAGATTCTCTGCATGTCAATGGGAATATTTTGAAGAAATATTTTTCATAGAAGATAACCTCTTCTATCCCTTGTTCACTATTGCCATTACTTTTCTTAGGAAAATAAAAGTTAAATAGTATTTACTTTTGTCCTTTCAATTAAAAAAAAAAAAAAAATCTCTTTTATATTTTGATTTTTCTCTTGTATAAGTAGAGATTGTTAAGAAGATAATTTTGACATTTGAGACAAAAGATAAGTTCTATTTCTCTTAAATTTGTTTGTTTTCCACCAAAATCACTTATCCTTTATGAAACCTCAACTTTATAAAGATACCTTTGTTCTATTATCACTCAAGAAAAGAATCTTTAACAAAGCAAAGAATCTTTGCAGATAAGCACCTTTAACTCTATAATTTCCATCCAAAAACTCTTAAGGAGTCAATGATTCTCCCCATCTAGTAAAATTTTCTCTTTTAGAGTGTAATTCTAAAATATACTAAAACGTAAAGGATAAGAGGTCTCATTAAGATCTAACTTACCATGTTCATAGGGAAATAATAAACTAACATTATCAATATTGCATATCAAAACAGGGTATTGTCTTGAGATTATTTTAATCAAAAGACAAGGGGTTTTATCGCAAGCCAGTTTGTTCTGTTGAATTACAACTAGTGAATGGAATTGTCACTTTTGGCCACCAAACCAAGACAATGACCTTTAAGTAGAAAAAAGGAAAAATTTTAGAAGAAAAATAAACTGTTTAAAAAAGAAAGAGAAGAGAATAAGTATATGAGTCTGAATTTATCTCTAAAAATTTCACTCTTATCTCGATGGGATACTGAATCATTGATGGTTAAAAGGTAACCCTGTCGAGGCTATGGACGCCTGCTGGTAGCAGAGGCTCTACCTGTGACAAATGAGTACATCTAAAAGCTAATCTGCAAGAGTTCCCTTCTTTATCTTTAAACCAAGTAAATACTGATATAGACAAAGCAATTTTCATTTTGAAGAGGATATCAAGTGGATGGTAATTAGGTGAGTTTTGTTTTCTTATTCAAAGAAATGTTACTTATCTTAAATTTCAGGTAATTCCTGTTTTCTAAACTATCTTTACTTTGGAAATTTTAGAAGTTTCAAAAAACTATCAGTGATAACTGGTTCTTCCAGTGAATCGTCAATTGTTGGATTGTTCAACAACCCCCCCATTTATTGATTTAATAGTTAATATTCTATTAATAAATGGAGACCCTTTATAAAAGAATCCTCCAAAAACTTAACACTTAAGTGCTTTCTTTTTGAATTCTTAGAAATAATTTTTTAAATAATGTAAGGTATCAAGCCAAATCCCTTACGACTAGAAATTCTCTCTTTATCACATATCGCCAGATCATGTGTGTCAAAGGTTAATTAACAACCTGGGATTTGAAAATTGTGATAAGAAGGGATCACAATAATAGAATTATGGTATCATTAAACTTTCCATTTAAAAATAAGGCTTAAAGTATTTCTTGTAGAATAAAGTGCTTATCACAATCACATATCGGCATTCACGAAAAGCACAACTAACAAATCCTTTGGAATATGTGAAGTGCGATATTGTGACATAACAAGCCTACACTCATTGCATCGTGACACTTTACTCAAAGGCCAATATTGTAAACTATGGAAAGTTTATGAAAAGCAATATTACTCGGACCCGATGAAAGTATGCGATAAATGTTATAAACTGTGGCTAAGTTCGGCGCATAGAAAAGGGTCACTTTATGCAATAAATATCCATTTAAGAAAAATACGCTTTAAAAGATAAAAAGTATGTTGCTCACATCGCATCTCGCAAAATTTTAAACAACTCTAAAATAACGCATAATCGAAAAGGCGATATTACGGTTTGTGATATTGAGATAATCTTTATTGGGATCGCATAATCAACATCGCACACTTCAAACTCATCAACTTAAAGTTTTTCGTTTCACGTTTGTGATGTGATGACTTAAATGAGTAATAAAGGCCATGATAAAATATCTTAGTGCATATTTGATAAGTTTTAATGGCATTTACATTTATAATGACTTGACGTGATTTGATATCTTTCATATGCATTTTCGCATAAAAGCTCCTTTGTTGTCACCTTTTGGATTTAACTGTATCATTGAATTTTTCACTGTCATTTTCACTCTATGTTTATCAATAATAGTCATTGCTCCATTTCATGGAACCTCTGAAGAAAACAATGTTGGAAAAGATGGCGAAGAAGGGAAAAGCTACTGCATCTGAGAAATCAGACATGATACCGCTTTTCTCCGACACCACCTGTAACAAAGACGAAGGAACCACATCATGGGAAACTATGTATAACCTACTAGAAGAAGAGAAGCCCAAGCCACTGGAAACAAAGGAAACTGCTGATGTCGTAGAATGATCAGATGCTTCCTACTTTGAGGTAGCATGTTCATTTTTACAGAAAGTAGCAGCGAGACCTAATATATTACCATAGAAAAATATGGTAAAATGGGTGATTGATGATGTAGATGTCTCAAATAGAACTTTCAAGAATAAAAGACATGAGGTCATGGGGTCTTTCACACCAGACAATCTGCGCGAAATGTACCATCTACCATAGCCTCAAAATCTCTATAACAAATATTTCCTTGAGAATTTCGCCAAAGATAACGAGGACCCATTAGAAATTACGCAAACCTTGAGGTCAGGTAGAGGCAAGTTCAAACGGGAGAAATTTGGTATGTACCTGATTGCATCCCTCTCTTCCCCACATAATTTCATAGCTATGATGATGTGTAGAGTATTTGGTAAAGTTGGTAGCACCAAATTTTCTATGGAGTGGCTCCCATTAATTGATGAAACAGTTAACACAACAATTATGAAATGGAGTCAAATTTTATCAGACAATTTAGCAATGGCTATTAGGGAATATAGACAGAGGACAACTGTTTCCTCAAGAGTTTTTCCCCCTTTCTTTATGAGAGCTTATGTTATGGACGCCATTTGTTTTTGTTCTCAATTTCCAAACTTTGGATGGAAGTGGATTGTACATAACCCTCTCCCCATCTAGGTATACCATAAAATCTTGTGGGAATCCCAATTCAATCCTCATTTTTACAAAATCGGCCAGGGTATTATGCTACTTATTCATAAAACCATTTTGATAGAAAGACCCCTAGGGTTTTTGAAGAAGCCAAGGTAGACATCTTGCTAGTTTCTCTATGGTTCAGTGAAGAGACATTCACTTACATCATAGTTTTTGGGAGCACTTCTTCTTCGCATGTCCTCCCATATGATGTCCCAGACAAGCTTTTGGCTAGAGAGATAACTTACCAAATTGCAAGGGAGGGCGGTTTAACCAAAGGCCCAAGGGAACAAAATAAATCCATTTGCCCAGCCTTCCCATTATAATGTGGTGCTTTCGTACTACGTGAATATGGGCACACAATAAAAGAAGCAGAGATTATTATGTATTTGAAATTGGCCACAGTTCCAGGGAGACAGTATGACCCAAATCAAGTTGCTAAAGACTTTACCACTATGGTTAAAGTCAAACATTTTGCTCATGAAGAGGATACCTTTATTGACCTCTTTCAAGGAGCCGAAACATTTGCATAGGTTCGATATTCAGGATCATTACAGTTAAGCCCGGATGATATTAATTATTTTCATGTATATAGGAATAAGATATTGTTAAAGGTCCTATTGGACCTATTACAAATTGAACCAATAAGAGAACCAACTCCTAGTGTAAGATTGGTGGGAATTTCAAAATAAAATTCTGATGAGGAAACCCAAGAGAAGTCGACTCACGAGTCGGAACACTCAAAACAATAATATCAAAATGGAGGAGGAGATCCTAATAAAGATTTTGAGAAAGATACAAAAGGAAATACTGAGGAAATGATCAAACAAACCTTGGCCAAGAAGCAAACAGAGGTTGGTTCCAGTTCATCTCAATCAGGGAAGATTCCAGTCATTGACCTTGACAAGTAATGGGAGCAATTCAATAAGAAGCTCCAAGTAGGCACAAATCTTAAGGAAACATCTAAATTGAAAGCCCCAAACAGACTCAGCACAAAGAAAATCCAGAGACAACAGAGCAAGGGGCTACAGATACTCAAGATATTTAGGTTATTCCTACTTTTCCTACTTCCAAAATTGTCTTGAGAATTGAAGAGATACCTCCATTAGACATATTCTACAGTCCTACTCATAAGGTTGTAGTTAAAAGGCAAAGAAAGAAGAGGAAACTAGACACCGTGGTTGTTGCAACTCTAGATAATGAACTAATGGATGTTGTGTGGAAGGACACTCCTGTTAACCCATCAAAAAATATTACAAAGCTGCCACAGTTTGCAGGAGCTTATGCCACAACAACAATCAATAAAGCAACGAAAGGCTAAATGTTGCTAAAAGAAAAAGAAAAAAAAATTCTTCTGCTTGAACAACAATTAGAACAAGAAAATACTAATTAGTAAGCAGAACAAACGGTAGCTCAGCTTCAAAGGGAATTCAAGAAAATGAGGTTACAACACCAGGCTAGCTTATCACAAAAGGATTTGCATATTCGCCAAATGCAAGCCATGGTGGATAGATTTAAAGTTAACCCTCAAACTGACAAATTCATCAAAGAAGCAATGAAGCTCAATTCCCTATTAATACTGCAAGAAGGAATGTTTTGCCAAAAAATCTCACAGATTAATCCTTAATGTGAGACAAATGATAAATTGACAAACCAAGTAAGTGATATGAGGTTTGAATATGAAGAAATCCATAAATCGATTTCTGAATTTATCACTTGGCGGGAGTCTGATGAGGGAAGAAAGACTGACCTACCAAAAATACAAGAATCCCACAAAGACATTTTGTTTACAGATTGGGATACACAGTTAAAATAGGAAGAAAGGGCGACAACGACAACAACAGGTGCAACAAGCAGTATAATAGAAGTCGTTAATGAAAACCTCCACAGTGCTAACCTTGTCAAAGAGTGCATACTAGGGTTTCTACCAAATATCAAACAACTGGAGCAATAGTGGAAACAAACAACGCAGACTAAGGAAGAAACAATTAAACAGCTGACCAAACTAGATTGGGAGACATACTGGTAGTTTTTAGTAAAAATACATATCCAGTGGATGACTCTGCGGTGTTTAACTACCTCTGCACAAAATATGGTGCCAACTTTATCAGATGCCATATTTGCTAGACAGTTAAAATCCATAATCGGCTATCCGCCTCAGCTCAAACCAATGATTGACATTTGCAATCTCAAAGATCAAGGTAGAAGACTAAGATAGTTCAAGTAGAAAGAAATTTGTCGTCAGTTTAGTTCTACTTTTAGTTTATTTTTTCTTACTCTGAGGAAGGTGGTTTGAAACCTCCTTAGCCTTTTTTGTAATAATCTATTTTTGAGGCATGTATTTTAGTATTTAAACCCCTCTCATGCATTTAGAGAGAGGTCCATAATTTTATCAAAAGCACTTTTCAAGACACTACACTTCTATATTTTTTGGAAGGTTTTGATGAAATTAATGGAAGAAGATCTGTTTTTCTTTGAATATCAAACATGCTTTAGTAAAATTATACTTATGTACCCTTATAGTGTATTTGATTGGATGGAATTGGATCAATATTATTGAGCCCATGAGCAAGGCCTTCCATATATGGTACTTTTATCGTATGATTGTGTTTTATTTATGCATTAGCAATACTCTTTCTCTTGATTGCCTTATGTATGAAAAATTGAGTTATAGTTCTGCACTATTGCACTTTTCTATGATGTTTTAGCTCTGATTCCATTTTGAATACATGAACAGTTATTATATGCAATATAGTTTTCTCAATTGTTTTGTCTAACTATTTATCCAAAACAATTATCATTAAATGATTTCATTTATTTTGGCAGTTGAATGATCTTTATTACCAATTGCTTTGAGACATCTTTGTAGATCACATACTTTAGCTTATTCTCGGGTATATTTATAGTCAGATAATGTTATATTAAGATATATGCATATGTTTATTATCTAGACTAGATTATACTTAGTTGAATCAATCCTCATTACATCTTATATCACCTCATCAACATTATCAAATCAACACTCTCTGGGAAACTAGTCCCATTATCCCCAGTCGGAGCCACTATACCAAATGGAAAAGGAGTTTCTTTCAAGGTCTGAACCGGGTGGTTATCCCCCATGTTGTCGTATCAAACTTCGAGGCTTCAACGAGATAGAATCCTCCTTGGGAGGTGCCAGAAAACATCATAGACAAACAGCCTAATCCATTGGGTTGCTCCCAAACTCAATTTTCCAACTGTATCCTCTAACCTTCTCCCTTCAAATCTTCAATACACAACCACAAACCAAAAATGAATGCTGAAAAGTAATACAAATTTGCTAAACAAAATTGTTGGAAACTGGCACACTGCTGAAAAAAGATGCTTAGATTCTTGAGCTTATTCACAATCCAACCTACTCTAATTTATTAAAACCACTACTAGATTAAGTGAAGTAAAAAAATCAGTGCAACCATGCAAGAACTTCATTCATTGTTACGCCTCCTTGCATGTGTTTCCTTAGAGAAAAAATAAAAGACTTGCTCAAGGGAAACTCGTTGAAAAGATTGAAAATAAAACCAGCATGGGAAAATTTTGAAAAATTGAGCTTACTTACTGACTCCAAAAACATTGCAAAAGTATCCTCAATTGAATGCATAATAAAATCATGTTGTATCAAACTTTCAATTGTATTCCTATTTCCTTTGAAATCCAACTGAAAGGTGTCACAAAGACGCTAAAAATTCACACTAAATTTCTGTAATGAAACCGTTGTTGGCAAGAAATACATGTCTGACTCTAAAATTGACTGATAATTATCTGTTGGAAATAATACTGAGAGGGGGGGTGAATCAGTATTATCTAGCAATTTACCAAATCTTCCTTATTTGATCTTTTGAATTATTCTTGCATATCAGTACCATAAAACAATGAGCATGAATAAAGAAAATAGACAGTCACACCAAAGAACACAAGATGTAAGGTGGAAACCCAATGTGGGATAAAACCACCTGCTGCAATATGTCTCTATCTTCTTTCAAGAAATTCTTTTTACAATGATTTTGTACTGGTGCAGTCCTTTACCAGCACGCAGGCTGCAACCTGCAGAGAGCTACAACTCTCTCTCGTTTTCCAGTCTCTCCTGGAAGGGAGCTACAACCCCCTACTTCTTTTCATGAAGAATCAAATGATCAACAAGTATACAACAGATACAGTCTACTACAGATATCAGATCAATAATTACAGAAACAACCCAGAACACTTTATGAACAGAAATATACAGTCAACAGATCATCTTAAGACAGGGACGCATATTTTCTTTCTGTGGCCGGCGACTGGACGCAGTCTACCTTCTGCTGTTCTGCGTGCAGACGCACTGTTCCTCTATGCTTTGCTGCGACCGACGCACCCAGAATAACTATCGCGCCGCGTCTTTCGCTTCAGAGACGCACCCAATAACACAGTCGCGCCGCGTCCTTTGCCTCAGAGACGCACCTGAGCCTTTACTGTACTGCGTCCCGATGCACTTGCCCTTCACTGAACTTGCGTCCCTTCAGATATAAGAAATATGAGGACTTCAGAACCAACCCAAACTCTCAGATCCACAGATCTGATCATGCGCCATAAAGATCATAGTCCATTAGAAGATTCGCCCTTATAGATCTGGACTAGATCTCACCAAGAGATATTCAACCAAGATGATGCATAATCCAAATGAACTCCTTTGCTTTATATAGGCAAGCTTCTCCCCAAAGCATGGAACAATACCACGAGCCGACACCATAGAAACACAAAACCGTCGGCTAGATACCACGCAAAGAAACCCCCACGTGCTTTTCCCTGCCTTGAAATGTGTGCACTGGGCGGACGCACCTCCTGAACGGCTGGCCTGCGTCCCTGGACGCGGGTTCTGCATGGTATGCCTGCGGGGACGCACTTGCTGAACATATTTCCTGCGTCCTTCTTGATTTATCACCTGAATGGGTTTGCCATCAAGGACAACACCTGAATCATAATGCCAACAATCTCCCCCTTTGGACTTGATGGCAACCATATAAACTTCAGCTTCATTCTCCCCCTTTGACATCAAGGGCAAAGGGTATGCTCCCCTATGCTCATGCTTCTCCAGATCTGTAACCAGAAATCCATCATGAAGGAGATAGAGACATATTGCAGCTATTTCCAAGATCTCCTTCTCCATAATGCCAACAATGCATTATGTGCTCCCCCTGAGCCTATACCACCAATAGGAAGATGATCAACAATAGGATGATGCATCAACAACCCCCAGCTTTTGCCTGAGGTATTCAAAAGTGTCCCTGGGCAATGGTTTGGTGAAAATATCAGCAACTTGTTCCTTCGAAGGAACATACTCCAACTTGACCTTCTGTTCAAGTACTTGTTTCCGGAGAAAATGGTACTTGATTGGTATGTGCTTGGTTTTTGAATGCATAACCGGATTCTTTGAGATGCTGATTGCACTTGTGTTGTCACATAAGATAGGGATTGGAGGTGTACAAGTGATTTGATAATCCTGCAAAGTCTGCATCATCCAAAGGAGTTGGGTGCAACAAGATGCAGCAGCAACATATTCTGCTTCAGCTGTAGACAAGGCAATTGAACTCTGTTTCTTGCTGAACCAAGATACCAGTCTGGGACCCATAAAGAACGCACCACCACTTGTGCTTTTCCTGTCATCCACGCTTCCGGCCCAATCTGCATCTGTATAAGCATGAAGAGTGAGATCTGTATCTCTAGGATACCATAAGCCATAATTTTGAGTCCCTTGAAGATATTTGAAAATTCTCTTCACTGCTTGAAGATGAGTCTCCTTTGGATTTGCCTGAAATCTTCCAACTATTCCAACTGCATGCATGATGTCTGGTCGGGTACCTGTTAAATATAGTAAACTTCCAATCATAGATCTGTAGGTTGGTTGATGTACTGCTGCAGACTCATCATTTGCACTGAGACTACATCCTGTGACCATGGGCGTACATACTGGTTTTGCATCTTCCATGCCATATTTCTTCAAAATCTTCTTGAGATACTTGGTTTGAGATAAAAGGATTCCTCCTTCCTTTTGTTGGATTTGCAAACCAAGAAAGTATGTCAGTTCTCCTAGCAAAGACATTTCAAATTCTTTCTGCATGACTGAGGCAAAGCTTTGACTCATAGCTTCTTCATTGCTGCCAAAAATAATGTCATCTACATACACAACAAGTATTAGCAATTTGTCATTTTCAATTTTTATATATAGATTGCTATCTGCTGAACCTTTTGAAAAACCTTGTTGATGAAGATATTTGTCCAACCGGTAGTACCAAGCCCTTGGGGCTTGTTTGAGACCATAGAGAGCCTTTTTCAATCGGCATACAAGATTTGGATCATTTCCAAGAATGAACCCATCTGGCTGTTCAATGTACACTTCTTCTTCCAAGTCTCCATTCAGAAAGGCTGATTTTACGTCCATTTGAAATACTTTGAAATTCTGAGAACTTGAGAGAGCAAGGAACATTCGGATGGCCTCAAGTCTTGCAACAGGAGCAAAAGTTTCTTCAAAGTCTATTCCTTCTTGCTGTGCATACCCTTTACAAACAAGTCTGGCTTTGTTTCTAATTACTTCTCCATTTTCATTCAATTTATTTTTGAAGACCCATTTTGTTCCGATAACATTCTTATCCTTTGGTCTAGGAACCAGCTCCCAAGTGTTGTTCTTTTCGATTTGCTCAAGTTCTTCATCCATTGCTTTCACCCAACATTCATCTTTGCATGCCTCTTTCACATTTTGTGGTTCAGTAGAGGAGAGTAATGCCAAATAACTTGAAGCTTCTGCAACTGTTCTTCTAGTTTGTATACCTGCTTCTTTCTGTCCCATGATCTGAGATTCTGGATGGTTCTTTTGAACATATCTGGATGGAGTCTTTTCTTCTATTCTTGTTCGTTCTTCTGCTTCTTCGTGAGGTTCTTCTTGAGATTGTTCTTGCGGTTCTTCTTCTTCATCATTCTGTCTTTGAGGGTAGCTTTCATCTTCTTCGATGTCTTCACGATGTATTTGCCTAGGAATGTATCCCTTCTCATCAACCACTACATCAATGCTGTCAACAATTCTGCCAAGTCTTTTATTGTAGCATTTGTATGCTTTGCTATGTGGAGAGTAGCCAAGAAGAATACCTTCATCTGCTCTAGGATCAAGTTTGCCAAGCTGCTCCTCAGTATTCTTGATATAGCATTTTCTCCCAAAGATTTTGAAGTGCTTTACCGAAGGAGTTTTACCACTCCAGAGCTCATGAGGAGTTTGAGTGCTGTTCACTCGGACATTTGTTTTGTTGAGAATAATAACCGCAGCATGTGCAGCTTCACCCCAGAAGGTTGCGGGAGTTCCTGATTCATCGAGCATAGCACGAGCCATTTGTTGGATTGTTCTGTTCATTCTTTCAACTACTCCATTTTGCTGAGGAGTTCTAGCTGTAGAGAATTCTCTCCTTATCCCATGTTCATCACAGAAATCGAAAAATTCATTTGAAGTAAATTCCCCACCTCTGTCAGATCTGAGGCACTTAATTTTGTGACCTGATTCATTTTCAACCAAAGCTTTGAAGGATTTGAATTTTTCGAATGCTTCATCTTTGTGCTTCATAAGTCCTAACCAAACAAACTTGGAGAAATCGTCAATAAATAATATCAAGTATTCCTCTCCTCTAGGTGTTCTTTTTCTGAATGGTCCACATACATCTGTATGTACTAGCTCAAGAGGCATGCTGGCTGATCCTTCTTTCTCTGGAAAGTTAGTTCTGGTTTGTTTTCCAAACTGACATGATCTGCATATGGTGTTGTCAGGAATTTTGATATCTGGAAGATCGCGAACTGCCTGATATTTGCAAGCTTTCCTTATTTGTGAGAAGCTTAGATGTCCCAACCTTCGATGCCATAACCAGTGCTCTTCATCCTTGCTTAGATAACATTGTTGTTGTCCTTCATCAAATATGTATAGATTATTTGGAGTTCTTTTTCCTTTGAGAACTGTTTTACCTGTATGAAGATCACGAACAAGCATCCATTTGATCTGAATATAACCTCGGTTCTTTGATCACACATCTGGCTGACACTTAGAAGATTATGCTTCAGTCCATCAACAAACAAAACATTTCCAGCCTTAACATCTTCTTTTAAAGGAGCAATACCTTTTCCTTTTATAGTTGCAGGAGTATCATTTCCAAAAGAGACTTTCTTTCCCTTTTCTAAATTAGAATAAGACTCAAGTTTTTCTTTATCACCTGTCATATGCTTCGAACATCCACTGTCAATGTACCATAGATTTTCTTGTCCTTCTGCATAAAATGCTATCCCACATCTTTCTGTTTGAGGTTCCTTTATTCTCCATGTTTTGGTGCCTGAGGCTTGTTCCTTTTTCTGCTCTTGTACCTTTCTTTCCGGAAACCTGCTTCTGCATTCAAAGTCTTTATGTCCAAAATTATTGCAAATAGAACATTCAACTTCATTTTCAAGAGCTGAAAAGTTGTTATAGGTCCTTTTTGTAATCCCTGTCATACTTCTTTGTTTTTGAGCTTCCCTAGTCATGATTGTTTTATACGCAACACATTGAGCTGCTTTGTGACCAAAGTTATGGCAAGAAAAGCATTGTCCATTGAAGAAGCTTCTGCGATTATTGGATCTACCAGCCAACTGATTGTAATTTCTATTTTCATCTATTCTTGAACCAAATTGAGAAGATTTTACCTGTGGCTGGTTGTGGCTTTTGTTCACCCTTAAGCTGGATTGCCCCTGATAGTTTCTGTTTGACATTTGTCCCTGCTTTACCTGATGATCTTCCTTGTGCTCTTGCTCATTTCTTCTTGCTGCATCAAGATAACTTTTTGAAGTGGATGCTTGAGAAGTTTCTCCATTATAGCCCAAACCTGTCTTATTTAGTGGAGACCGCTGCACACTGATAATCTCATCCAAAGTTTCAGATCCTTTGACAAACTTGAGATTAATAGTTTTTGTTTTCTCAATTTCTTTTCTAAGACCAACAATTTCACCTTCTAATTTTTCAAGATGTTTTTCCTTTTCATCAATTTGGAATTGTAGAGTATCAATAATCATGTTCTTTTCTTCTATACATCTCTTGAGTCTAGTAATTTCATCATAAAGGTTATCCACATCTACAGCATCCTCATAATCATCATCTTCAAATGCCATTAACAGTCTATATTTATTACCTTGTTCATCTTCATCACTGTTTGATAAGCCATCACTATCTTCATGGGTGTAGTAGCTTTTCTTATTTGCACTTTGTTTCTTGTTCCATCTAACTGGTTCCTTTCCTTTATCCTTATAAGAGCATTTTGCAGCATAATGACCTACTCTTCCACAAGCAAAGCATTTGAAAGGTAGCTTACCTCTGAACCTTCCAGAACCTCTTTGAAGATTTCTGACAAAATTTGATTCTTCTTCTTCTTCTTCTGGATCATGGCTTGCTTCATAGTAATCTTCTTTGCCTGATGCTTTAAAAGCAGCCTCCCTTCTGTCTGATGGTCCTCCCTTTCTCATTTCATAAGCAGTTAGAATTCCATGTAGCTGAGACATAGTAAGAACACGGAGATTTTCTTTTTCTTCTATTGCAGATACTTTGGATTCAAACTTGGGGGATAATGATCTTAGAATCTTTTGAACTACTATAGACTCCTTTACTTCTTCACCCAAATTTTTCATACAATTTACAATCTCATCTACCCGAAGAAAATAATTAGCCACACTTTCATCATTATACATCTTGAGAGTCTCATATTGAATCCTGAGAGTTTGAAGTTTAGCTTGTTTTACCTGTTCATCTCCTTCATAGCTTGTGATCATTTTGTCCCATATTTCTTTTGCTGATTTGAAGTGCATTACCTTCATGAATTCTGTTTGGGATATACTTCCTAATAGAGTACTGACTGCTTTTGCATTTGTTTCATACTTCTTTTTCTCAGCTGGATCTGTAGGAGTAGCTGAAGGAAAAGCATAGCCTGTTTCTACAATGTCCCAAACTTCAGTACCAAGAGATTGAAGATATGCAGTAACTCTTACCTTCCAATAATTGAAGTTTGTCCCATCAAAAACTGGTGGCCTGATTGATGCTTCTCTCTCGTAGTTGCTCATGATGAACGATCTACCTTCAAGCGATCAAGCTTTTCTGAAGGACCTGCTCTGATACCAATTGTTGGAAATAATACTTAGAGGGGGGGTGAATCAGTATTATCTAGCAATTTACCAAATCTTCCTTATTTGATCTTTTGAATTATTCTTGCATATCAGTACCATAAAACAATGAGCATGAATAAAGAAAATAGACAGTCACACCAAAGAACACAAGATGTAAGGTGGAAACCCAATGTGGGAGAAAACCACCTGCTGCAATATGTCTCTATCTTCTTTCAAGAAATTCTTTTTACAATGATTTTGTACTGGTGCAATCCTTTACCAGCACGCAGGCTGCAACCTGCAGAGAGCTACAACTCTCTCTCGTTTTCCAGTCTCTCCTGGAAGGGAGCTACAACCCCCTACTTCTTTTCATGAAGAATCAAATGATCAACAAGTATACAACAGATACAGTCTACTACAGATATCAGATCAATAATTACAGAAACAACCCAGAACACTTTATGAACAGAAATATACAGTCAACAGATCATCTTAATACAGGGACGCATATTTTCTTTCTGTGGCCGGCGACTGGACGCAGTCTACCTTCTGCTGTTCTGCGTGCAGACGCACTGTTCCTCTATGCTTTGCTGCGACCGACGCACCCAGAATAACTATCGCGCCGCGTCTTTCGCTTCAGAGACGCACCCAATAACACAGTCGCGCCGCGTCCTTTGCCTCAGAGACGCACCTGAGCCTTTACTGTACTGCGTCCCGGCGCACTTGCCCTTCACTGAACTTGCGTCCCTTCAGATATAAGAAATATGAGGACTTCAGAACCAACCCAAACTCTCAGATCCACAGATCTGATCATGCGCCATAAAGATCATAGTCCATTAGAAGATTCGCCCTTATAGATCTGGACTAGATCTCACCAAGAGATATTCAACCAAGATGATGCATAATCCAAATGAACTCCTTTGCTTTATATAGGCAAGCTTCTCCCCAAAACATGGAACAATACCACGAGCCGACACCATAGAAACACAAAACCGTCGGCTAGATACCACGCAAAGAAACCCCCACGTGCTTTTCCCTGCCTTGAAATGTGTGCACTGGGCGGACGCACCTCCTGAACGGCTGGCCTGCGTCCCTGGACGCGGGTTCTGCATGGTATGCCTGCGGGGACGCACTTGCTGAACATATTTCCTGTGTCCTTCTTGATTTATCACCTGAATGGGTTTGCCGTCAAGGACAACACCTGAATCATAATGCCAACATTATCTTCATTTCCAGATTGATAATTAACTAATACATGCAAATTTTGACTATTTAAACCCTCTATATAATCAACTACTAATTCATGAAAAACAAGAGGAGATTGTTGCAATTCACTGTTAATTTTCCCCATTGACTCTATATGCCTTTGCATCAACCCACACTCCTCAACTTCATTAATGATCTCAAAATTTTCTTTCAAAAATTTAAATGAAGTGAATCTTAAAGAAAGAGAATTTTCATCAGCAAAATCACTATTTTCCTCATGTTCAATGTCAAAATTGTTATATTGTCGATTTATAACTCTATGAAAATCCTTTTTAGCAATTGGAATGAAGTAAAACACAAGGGTAAACTATTTTCTTCACTTGATTCAGTAATTTTTCATCTTCTTTATTGTTGTCACAACTGAAGCATGCAGGTTGATTTCTTTCTTGAGATTGTTGAGAATCATCATTTCATAATGGAGAAAACGAAGTAGGCAGCTTTAGAAAATCAAGATCAAAATCATCATCATGTTCATCATACTTCAACACATCAAACATATATATATATATATATATATATATATATATATATATATATATATAATGTCATCAAACATGAGAATTGAGACAATATCTTGTTCTTCAACATGTTTATCTGCAAATTTACTTTTATGGCACTCAACAAGTGAATATATAAAATAATCAACTTCCTCCTTATCATGAAATAGATCAAGAGTTGAATCAACACCATCTTGTTGTTCATTCTCAGTCTCATGTTTGTCAGCATTCAATTCCTCATCATCAATTTGATCTGAAAGTGTTCTACAGGGAAGAAGATTGTCTTCTATTTCTTGAGTTTCGAGGTCATTCTTTATATAAATGACCGAAATTTGTTTAGCATTCGCATCATCATCTATAACACAAATGTTTTGTATATATCTAAATGGTTGCATTTGTATCGTATGAATGATGAATGTCTAGAGATCCTTGTTCATGCAATTCATGAGAGACCTAATTTTGGTATTCACAAACTTGGTCTTGAAATAAAAACCCAGAAAATGAACAATCTAAATAAATTAATGAATTCCTATATTCATACTCTTGATCATAAAAATACTAGCAACACTACTATAAATATTTACCAAATTCAAGGGATGGAACATTGTTCTCATCATTGAGATGCAAATTTGTTACATTTTCAGCCAAGGGAGAAATAATTACTTGTGGGGAATGATTTTGAGTATCATAGTAGCTTGTATGTGCTAATTTTTCATGACGATAAGACATGTCAAAAAGGGCTTCTTTGATTTCATGATCCATAAGGTCTTCATCATCAACATCCATTCCCATGTATTGAAAAATGTTTTCAAAATTTGCACAAAAGTTTTTAATGAGTGCTATAGAAGGATATATTTATTTATATTTCATACATAATGCTAAATAAAATTCTTCAAGGGAATATAGACTAGAAAATGGCAATCCTTCATACCAGGACATTTCATTTCCCTCCAAGGTATCCATGAACATCTTCACGAGACAATCTTCATGAAAAACAACTTTAGCTTATGCACGTGCATGTGAAGATTCACCAAATGAAGAGCAGAATCATCTCCTACATGATCTTTGAATCTTAGCAAATAAGTATTCCAATCTACACAAGGCATGCGATTTGGAAATCCTGGAATATGAATGTGATGCATAGGAGCACACCTTGCAGGTCCATGATCCATCTTGAGCCAATAGAGTTGTCAGTAAAACCCTAATTTCTTGATACTACATCCAGTGGAGTCTTTAGATTGGGTTGAAAGTTGATTGGAGTCTCTAGGTGAATGATGCACAACCTTCTTGTTTTTTATCACTGTTCAACATCAACAATCACTCGAGGAAGATGAAATCTTTCGCTCCCCAACAACAATGTCACTATGCTAGCACTTTGTACTTCCTCCAGGCTGAGGAGAGGAACCCAAAGGTAACCACAAACCACTTTAAAACTGGAATCTAGCCCTTCTAGCTTCAGAAAGGGCTCTCTATATATGAATCTTTAGTCGCATAGATGACTAGTTGTCTTAGGTTTTAGGATAGGTATTGAGATCAAAGAGGAATATGTCTTAACAGTTTGATGGTAGGGAAGAGGGAAAATCCATTGGGCATGGGGTCATATTGAGCTAATGATTTTTAGTGATATCATGGGAAAATGAGGAATCCTTAGACAGGGAAAAGGTAGGCAATCCTTATGGTGTGTTTTCCAAATCTTATTTTAGATAGGTGAGCAGAGTAGTAGTAGAATTGATAACATCTAAAGCATCTAGCTGAGGATGAATTTTAGATATTATAATGGAGGGAAAAAAACTAAAATGTTCAGTTAGTTATAATAGAGCACTTAAAAGTGAATTTTGAAATAAATTATTTCTTAACTAAACATTGAAGACATGACATTTAAGAATGTAAATAACATAATATAATGAAATAAAAACATGAGATAAACATCACCATAAAAAACTAACACATGAATCCATGAACAAGTAGACTTCGACCTTCATCATTCACTAAATTTTTTTAATGAAAATGTACAATGCTCAATCTCTTCTCTATCAAACCCTGACCAACCAACCAACCCTTTTCTCATATAAATTTACAAAATATATAGGAAATACTCTTTCCCAAGCTAAGGGGGTCGAGTTCAACCATTTCCCCAAAGGTAGAGTGTTGGGTCCCTATAATACTAGTGATTACCCCATTACTATTGTAGTTATACCCATTATTTATATTGTTGTGCCCCTATTACCCCAATGTTGTTATTTCTATGCCCCATAGAATCCCTCTATTGTTATTTTTGTGGCTTTATATTATTATTGTTAGGTCGGCTGGATTATATTGTGACTCCTTAGACTCCTATATATAGAAAGGAGGTTTTGTCATTTGAATCATCCAAGAATTGTTCATTTATGTAATGTAAAGGAGGTTTCCCCCTCGAAGAGGCTGAATTCTAAGGCGTTGATCTATCTTTTCTATCTTTTCTTGAGCTGGTTTGATAACATTTGGTATCAGAGCTTTGGATTCTAGGGTTTCGCTGCTCCAAACATGTCATCGTGGCATTTTTGCTATAAATTTTTTTCTGTGACATTTCAGAAATCGCAAAAAAAACCCATTTGAGAATAAATCGCGCTGAACCTTGGGTCCAAATTTCAGAGATTTTCACACGATATTTGCGGAGATATGATATGAGGAATTTGGTCTTTTTGTAGACTCCTGGATTACCTTCAAAACAGGTGACCTGGGTAAAATCGTCATAACGTTCTCTCTGAGGATCAGATTAAAATTTCATAAGAAGTTACAGAAAGAGGACGTACTGTAGTTTCTTTTGTGCATGTTTCAGATCTAAAGGTTGAAACAGTGACTCGTGGCACGTCATACAAGTTCGCTCTACTGAACTAGTTTAGAATCAAGTCACTGTGGGAGATTTCACATAACTCTTCCTTGGAGAATCCAATTTGGGTCAGACTTGTGGCATTGGAAAGAGGACACAGAATGCTACTACAAATCACAATTTCAAAACTAGATGATCCGAAATTACAGAGATACATCAGATTCAATATCAGGCTTCTACAAAGTGAAAAAAGGTGTGTAGTTTTTTTTTAAATTTTTGCGTAAGCTTGGTTTAACGGAATTCAAAGGGCATAGTAAAGCATTATTATCGGTAACTGATGCCCCAAGGAAAGAAAATGCAAACACCTAGTAAGGAACCTGAAAGCTCTAGCATGACTCATGAAGAAGAGGAAGAAATGCTACATGATATATCAAAATTACAAGAACAAGTGCAACAAATGTCACGCTCACAAAAGCTAACAGAAGCTAAGATAAATGGCGTGGAATCTAAGATAAATGGCGTGGAAGCTAATATGGATGATTCGAAGACAGATTTGAAGAGAGACATGGCAGATTTGAAGACAGACATGGCAGATTTGAAGACAGATTTGACAAATTTTCTACAAGAAATACTTACTAATGGTGAAAAGGTTGTAAAGGAAACTCATGATGTGAACAAAAGAAATGTTAATCATGATTCCATAGACTCTAATGTTGGATCGAAGACCCACCATATTCCAAAAATCGATATGAGGAAGTTTGATGGCAAGGATCCCGCCACATGGATATTACAGATGGAGCAATTTTCGATCTCAATAATGTGCAAAACACACAAAAGGTACGTATGGCAACTGTATATTTGGAACCAAATCAGTTTGTATGGTATCAATGGCTTTGCTCTCGTAAAAAATTTATCACTTGGGCAATTTTTACGAAAGAATTGATAGCACATTATGAAGATACAAAAAGCAACACTTTTTTTAGCCAATTGATAAGTCTCAAACAAAAGGGTTCAGTAATGGAGCACATTGAGGAGTTCCAAAAATTGAACATAAGGGTAAAAGATATTCCAGAGGAGCATAGGATTGATGTGTTCATAGGGTCTTTAAAGGATAATATCCAACATGATGTTCGCCTTTGGGAACCTGATTCATTAGAGAAGGCATTCAGGTTAGCAAGAAAAATGGAAAGCAAAATTATGGCAACCAGGAAGCATACCACTCACAACTATAAAGACGGAAGTGTTGTTGCCCCTAGTCTTCCACAACCTATAAGGTTGACACCACAACAATTGGAAGAAAAAAGAGCAAAAGGGCTTTGTTACAGTTGTGATAGCAAATACACTAAAGGTCATAAGTGTGCTGAGAAGAAATTATTCTACATAGATTGTGAAGAGGAAGAAGAAAAGGAGCAAGAAAGGTCAAAAGAAGAAGATATACTCCAGGAACAAAGCCTAGATGAAGAACAAATAAATCCGACCATATCTTGTAATGCATTGGCAGGAATTACCACTCCTCAAACCATCAAGATAGAAGGACAAATCAAGAAGAAAAAGGTAATAGTGTTGATTGATTCAGGAAGCACCCACAATTTTATTCATTGTAGGGTAGCAAAAGAATTGAATTGCTTCCTATATCCAGCACCAGAGTGTCAAGTGATGATTGCAAATGGAGGAACAATAAATTGCTCTGGAAAGTGCCATAATATCAAGCTATCCATGGGAGAATATGTATTGACTAGCCCAATGCTTTCCATTCCAATGGGAGGTGCTGATGTTGTACTAGGAGTCCAATGGCTACAATCCTTGGGTACAATAGCTTTTAATTTTCAAGAACTTTTCATCAAATTTTCTACGGAAGGAAAGGAAGTTGAATTAAGGGGTATTGCAGGGAAACCAGGAAAGATAATCAGCTCTAATGGTATGACAAAGCTTCTAAAAAAGGAGCAAAGAGGTGTAATTGCACAATTATGTTCGCTAGATGTTTCCACATTGGAATCATCTATTTCTCCAGATCTCCAAAAAGTCCTGGACAATCATTCCAAGGTATTTGAGACTCCCAAAGGTCTCCCACCTATGCGTGATCATGATCATGCTATTCATCTGATTCCAGGAAGTGTTCCTCCAAACATCAGGCCGTACAGATATCCCTATGTCCAAAAAAGTGAAATTGAACGTATGGTTGCAGAAATGCTAGAGGCTGGTATAATTCAACCAAGTCAAAGTTCTTTCTCTGCTCCAGTAGTATTGGTGCACAAGAAGGATGGATCATGGCGCATGTGTCCGGATTATAGGGAGCTCAACAAGCTCACTATTAAAGATAAGTTCCCCATTCCTGTCATTGATGAATTACTGGATGAATTGCATGGATCAATTTACTTCACCAAGTTGGATCTTCGTTCGGGATATCATCAAATCAGAATGAAGATTGAAGACATTCCAAAAATGGCATTTAGAACTCATGAGGGTCATTATGAATTTTTGGTCATGCCTTTTGGCCTTACCAATGCACCTTCAACATTTCAAGGTTTGATGAATTCAATTTTCAAACCATTCCTTAGAAAATTTGTGTTAGTATTTTTTGATGATATACTAATCTACAACAAGTCTTGGAAGGATCATGTTGAACATGTTGACAAGGTGCTACAACTATTGGAGGAGAAACAATTATATGCAAAAAGATCCAAATGTTTCTTTGGAGTCCAGGAGGTGGAATATTTGGGTCATATTGTATCTCATGAAGGAGTTAAGGTAGACCCTAGCAAAATTAAAGCCATTAAGGAATGGAAAATCCCCACATCCATAAAGCATCTGCGAGGATTTCTTGGGTTGACAGGGTATTATCGCAAGTTTGTTAAGAATTATGGGAGAATAGCAGCACCTCTAACAACATTATTGAAGAAAGATGCATTTTCATGGACTCCGGAAGCAACAAAGGCCTTTGAACATCTTAAAGAGGCAATGTGCCAAGCACCGGTCTTAGCTACACCGGACTTCACAAAAACCTTTATTGTGGAATGTGATGCTTCAGGAAATGGAATTGGTGCTGTTCTAATGCAAGATGAAAGACCCATTGCTTTTGAAAGTCGTCCAATCAAGGGAAAGTTTTTAAGCAAAGCTATTTATGAGAAGGAAATGTTGGCAATACTCCATGCACTTAAGAAATGGCGACCCTACCTAATGGGAAGACACTTCAAGGTAAAAACGGATCATGATAGCCTTAAATACTTTTTAGAACAAAGATTATCCTCTGAAGAGCAACAAAAGTGGGTCACAAAGATGTTGGGTTATGACTTTGAAATCATCTACAAAAAAGGGAAGCAAAATGTGGTGGCAGATGCACTCTCAAGAAAGGATGAGGATGTGGAAGCATTGTTGTGTGCCATTTCTATTATCCAACCAGATTGGATAAACGAAGCAAGGGAGGAATGGAAGAATGACGAAGAAGTGTGGGCACTTATTCGAAAGCTACAACAAGATTCCAGTACGTCTGATACATTTAGCTGGAAAAATGATTCGTTATGGTACAAAGATCGCTTATACCTCTGTAAGAATTCCCAGCTAAAACAAAAGATTCTTATGGAATTGCACACTTCTCCCTTAGGAGGGCACTCAGGATTTTTAAAAACTTACCACAGGGTTAAGAAGGAATTTTTTTGGGATGGCCTTAAATCAGATATTCAAAAGTTTGTGGCGGAATGTTTGGTTTGCCAACAAAATAAAGTTGAAACAATTAAGACACCGGGTCTATTACAACCTTTATCCATTCCAAGCCAACGTTGGGAGGAGGTTTCAATGGATTTTATCACAGGTTTACCCAAGTCTGAGGGAAAGAGTGTCATCATGGTGGTAGTTGACAGACTTACCAAGTATGCACACTTTTGTGCATTATCACATCCATTTAAAGCCAGTACAGTTTCTACTGCATTTATGGAAACAATTCAAAAGCTACATGGAAACCCAAAGATTATTGTAAGTGACAGAGATCCCATTTTCACTGGAAATTTTTGGACAGAATTATTTTCTTGTCTTGGTACTCAGTTAGCTCATAGCTCATCTTATCATCCTCAATCTGATGGGCAAACTGAGATAGTAAACAAATGTTTGGAAGGATATCTTCGTTGCTTTGTATCTGATAAACAGACACAATGGGTCAAATGGTTGCCTCTGGCTGAATGGTGGTATAACACTTCCTTCCATACAACAACAAAAATGACCCCATTTATGGCACTTTATGGGTATCAACCACCATCCATCACATCATATTTAAGAGAAAATTCTAAGGTTCAGGCAGTGGAACATCACATCGAACATCAACAACAAGTCCTCCAACTCTTAAAGGATAACCTCGTGTTGGCACAAAATAGAATGAAACAACAGGCAGATCAACATCGCAGTGAAAGAAGTTTTGATGTAGGTGATTGGGTATTCCTACGGCTACAACCATATAAGCAAATGTCCCTAAAGCAAGCTAAGAAGGATAATAAATTATCACCAAAGTATTATGGTCCGTACAAGGTGTTGCAAAAGATTGGTACTATGGCATACAAATTGGAGCTTCCTGCAGCTTCTCGATTGCACCCAGTTTTCCATGTTTCATGTTTAAAGAAGGTTATAGGTGACAAGCTCCCAGTTCAAACAATATTGCCAGAACTTGACGAGGAAGGAAAAATTATATTGGAACCGGAAGCAGTCACAGAAACAAGAACTCGACAGCTACGAAATCGATCAATTTCAGAGTATCTTATCAAGTGGAAGAACTTATCCGCTGAAGATTCCACATGGGAGGATGAGAATTTTATGCAGAAGTATCCAGAACTACTCAAGCGTTGAGGACAACACTTTTTTGAAGGAGAGGGGCATGTTGGGTCCCTATAATACTAGTGATTACCCCATTACTATTGTAGTTATACCCCTTATTTATATTGTTGTGCCCCTATTACCCCCATATTGTTATTTCTGTGCCCCATAGAATCCCTCTATTGTTATTTTTGTGGCTTTATATTATTATTGTTAGGTCGGCTGGATTATATTGTGACTCCTTAGACTCCTATATATAGAAAGGAGGTTTTGTCATTTGAATCATCCAAGAATTGTTCATTTATGTAATGTAAAGGAGGTTGCCCCCTCGAAGAGGCTGAATTCTAAGGCGTTGATCTATCTTTTCTATCTTTTCTTGAGCTGGTTTCATAACATAGAGCCAGTTACATTAAGATTGAAAACTACCTGGTAGGAAATAGGGACCAAATTTATGGAAAAAATGGGTCAAAATTAAATTGTATCTCTTGAATCATGAGAGTTGTTAATGTTGGGTTGTGTTATATTCTTTCCACGTAGTTAACAGGGGGTTTGAGGGGTACCCATAACCCCACTTCATGGGGTCCGAGGAGCGCTCCGGAAAATTTTGTATTTGGACCCTATGTTAGGTTGGGTGGACCCACCTATGGTTTTGTGTATGATTTTTGCACATGTTTTTTGGACGCGATGGTTTTCGGTCCATGGTTTTGGACGCGATGGTTTTCGGTCCATGGTATTGGATGCTTCGGCATGTATAAATAGGTATTGTAACATTGAAAGTAAAATAATGAAAAATCAAGCTGGTAGTCCCAGTTTTGGGATCCAAGGGAAAATCTCTATGTATATGTGTTATTCTCTTGCATTGTTTATTTTCTATGTTTTAGAATTCGTATGCAGGTAATTTATGTACGAAGTTAAAACCTACATTCGGTATTAGAGCAGTTTGGCTTCAAGGGGACGCCTTTGTTGCTAAGGGGTTTCACTCGGGCCTGTGGTAGACCTTGTTCAGTGGGAGATCTGTGAGATCGATTCTGGCGGTGAAAGAAGATGGCGAGGAGTGGAAAGATAGAGATAGAGAAATTTAATGGTCAGAGTTTTGAGTTGTGGAAACTCAAGATGGAGGATTTGTTGGTGGGTAAAGATCAGTGGATTGCGGTAGATCCAGGTACTAGACCAAAGGGAATGTCTGATGAAGAATGGAAGAAGTTGGATCGGAAGGCAAAGAGCACAATACAATTGTGTGTCTCAGATTCAGTACTACTAAATGTATCAGGGGAAGCTACAGCAAAGGCTTTGTGGGACAAGTTAGAGAATTTGTACCAATCTAAGTCTCTGGTGAATAAATTGTTCCTTCAGAAAAAGCCATATAACCTGAAGATGAAAGATGGAGACTCGGTGACAGAGCATCTGAACGCATTTAATACTATGGTAAGTCAATTAGCGTCTGTTGATATTAAAATTTCAGATGAAGATAAGTGCATCAGTTTGTTGTGTTCTCTACCAAATTTGTGGGATAGTCTGGTTATTGCAATAGGTAGCAATGCAACTGCCTTGTAGTTTGACGAAATAGTCTCAGCCTTGCTAATGGAGGAGATGAGACGGAAAAATATGGAGAGCCAAAATGGTGATGCCTTGTCTGTAAGAGGATGGTCCCAGAAGAGAAAAAAAAATAGGTCATTGAGTGGGAGATCTAAATCTAGAGGGAGATCTAAATCACCAGGAAAACCTATAAAGGTGGTGTGCTGGAAATGCAGAAAGGAAGGCCACTTCAAAAGGGATTGTAAATCTAAAGCTCCTAACAAAGGAAAAGGATATGATGAGGCTCCTTCTATAGAGGCGAAAACCACCTCAGATGAAGGTGGGGATGTATACTTGGCTTCTTCAAGTACACATGTAGATCATGAGGCATGGTTGATTGACTCAGGTGCATCCTTTCACTTCACTCCCCATAGAGAGTGGTTCTGTGAGTATGAGAAATATGATGGTGGTGATGTCTTCTTGGGGGATGATAAGAAGGCTAGAATCATTGGTCGTGGAAAAATAAAGTTGAATCTGCAAGGTGGAAGGTTAGAACACTTCCGGGTGTTCTGCATATTCCTGCATTAGCCAGAAATCTGATTTTTGTTAGCAAGCTGGATGATGCAGGTGTAAAAATAGTGTTTGAGAAGGATACCTGCAAGATGGTTCAAGAAGCATTGGTATTGATGCGGGGAGTTTGGATTGTAACTCTATATAAGCTGCAAGGTAGCACTGTTGTTGATGGGTGAAAGAGTTCCATGGTTCCTAAAAGTGGAGCAGAAAATCTAGTGGTCTCTGGAGAAAAGACCATGCTATGGCATCAAAGGCTTGGGCATATTGGAGAGAAGGGCCTTTGAATACTTCATGGTAAAGATATGGTAGAAGGTATGAGTAATAGCTCTTTAGATTTTGATTTCTGTGAAAATTGTGTAGATGGGAAGCAGAATCAGGTGAGCTTCCCCTCTGGTGGTAAGAGGGCGAAACGTATGTTAGAGCTTGTGCACAATGATGTGTTTGGACCTGTGAAGGTTCCATCACTGGGTAAGTCTATGTACTATGTATCATTTATAGATGACTTCTCAAAGAATACATGGATATATTTCCTTAAGAAGAAATCTGAAGTCTTTCACAGGTTTAAAGAATTTAAGGCTCTAGTGGAAAACCAGATAGAGAAGAAGATAAAGGTGCTGAGGATAGATAATGGTGGAGAGTTTTATAGTAAGTAATTTGAAGAATTATGCAAGAAGTCTGGTGTAGCACAGCAGAAGACTACTCCATATACACCTCAGCAAAATAGAGTTGCAGAAAGAATGAACAAGATGTTGATGGAAAGGGCAAGAAGCATGCTCAGTGGTGTCGGGTTAGGATAGAAATTCTGGGCAGAGGCAGTGGATACTGCATGTTACCTGGTCAACAGGTCATCTTCATCAACATTGGAGGATAAGACTCCACAAGAGGTATGGACTGGTAAGAAACTCTCTCTTTCACATCTACGGGTATTTGGACATGATGCATATGTACATGTTCCAAAAGAGAAATGAACCAAGTTGGATAGTAAATCTGAAAAGTATATCTTTATTGGGTATAAGGATGGTTTAAAGGGTTATAAGATTTGGAACTCAGTAACAAGGAAGGTTGTGTACAACCGAGATGTGGTGTTCAGAGAGGTGAAAGATGTTATCAAACATGAATTCCAACCAAAGGAACTTGAGAAGATAGAGTTTGAGCTAAAGGAGGAAGAATCAGACTCTACAACAGAGGAGGAATCAGAAGATGAAGAGCCACAAACTTCGGCTGTGAGAAGATCAGTTCGAGAAAGAAGGCAGCCAGAAAGGTATAGTCCATCTGCTTTTTGTTAAAAATTTTCTTTCTCTATTAGTCATGATGATCCCAGAACTGTGAAGGAAGCAGTGGATTCAGAGGATGGAAAACTCTGGAAAGAGGCCATGGTTAATGAAATGGCATCTTTGTACAAAAATGAGGCTTGGGATCTGGTGGAGTTGCTGGCTGGAAGGAAACCCATTGGCAGCAAATGGCTGTTCAAGAAGAAAACAAATGCAAAAGGAAAGGTGGAGAAATACAAAGCTCGGTTGGTAGCAAAAGGTTATTCCCAGGTGCCGGGAATTGATTTTGGTGATATTTTTTCTCCTGTTGCCAAGGTAACTTCTATTAGATTACTTTTATCTGTTGTTGTTGCTTTTGATTTTGAGGTAGAACAGATTCTGGAGTTCACATTACTAAAGTTAGCGACTACTTCCATAAAATAAAACACATGATAATAGAAGTTTGTTTATCATAATAAAGGTGTGTTAATTAATTATAAACTTCTCAATCACACTTTTGAAATTTAGATGACACATGCTAAAATCCACACACATGGAACCATCCTCCTACCACTTGTCCACACTGACATTGTCTTCTTCCCGGTGTTGCTCATACTTTTCACTAATATTCTCTTTGTTAAAGCTACTCCACATTTTTCCTCATAGATTGCAGGCCTCTCTCAAGTCTAGTAGACACGTGTAGGATAGGATGTTCACCCAGCTCGAAGAAAATTAGTCTAGCCTTTCAACCGCCCTGCTTACATTTCTGATTGAGAAAATCACAACCAATACCTCACTAGTTTCAGCTCACTAGTTTCAGCTTGTTCAAAATTAGAGAAGAATCGTGGTTGAGTGATGAAATCAACCGTGAACTTACAGAAGATGCTCTTTCCTCTTATTAATATATGACCTCTTTTTCCTCTTCTTCCTCTTGATGAGATCTTTGTATATACTTATATTAAAAAAACAAAATAAACATTAAAAATAAAATTTTAATGTTTTAAAGTTTTTTTAATAAAAAGTAAAAGGTTATTTTTCATAACACTGTAAATAATATATATATATATATATATAACTTTTTTTAAAGTTGATTTAATTATATTACCTCATAAAATTATACAAACCAATACATTATTAATCCATCCACTCTCAACATATTTTATGCTAGATGGTCTTAATCTACTCAATAGGAACCATATGTTTTTTACCACAAGCCTATGGAATGATTTTTCCAAAACTTTAAGAATTTTAAAAGTGACAACATCACTAGAATATCTTAATCATGTTACAAAAAATTGAACATTAGACAACTAGGAATGCGAAGAGGCAGATCTTTCACAATTCTTGAAGGGGCTAACTTCATGGTGATTTATGGGATATGGCGTTTAATTTATGCCAAATGTGTGTCCATTCTCTCAGTAAAAAACTTTTGGTTTCTTTGGTCACATTATTTCACATGTGCAAGAATTGTAAAGACGTTGTACCTTTCACTGTGCAACCTATTTTGATTCGCTAATAGAGAGGAAAAGCTTATTAGTATTTCTTTTCCTTCCCCTGGTGACTCCATTGTCACGAACATGAGGATGAGGAACCCATTGTCATATACCCTCTTTGAGATCTTGGTCAAATAAGTCTGTATTTGGTGTGGTACCACTACTTGAAATGACTCAACAACACCTTGGGCTTGCTATTGGACAAGGTTACTAACATGGGGACCACCATGTTCCTTGTTCCTCACCCAATTGGGGGAAAATTATAATTTTTTAAAAATAAATTGAAAGTAAAATAGAATAGGAAAAAATACATAAATGAAATATAAATTTCCATCTCATTATTAATCATTAAATATATTGAAGGTAGTGCTAACATACCCTGCCAGGAAACCATAGTTTGTTGTATTGCACTCTAGAAATTGCTAAATTGATAGGGTACCCGAATTCCTTGTTTAGATATAGTGGATGCCCTCTACAAAAACTACACATGAAAATTCCCAACAAATTCATGCAAGACCAAAACATAAACAATATATGAGCTATAGCATAAAATAATATTTTGTATCAAGAAGACCATCCATGAGCTAGAAATCCTTCTCCTTTACCTAAAGGTTGTATCTAGTGATATCTACCATCATTTACCTAAAGGTTGTATTTAGTTATATTTTGTTCTGAAATTACAATTATTTGTCACATCATACATACCCCATTGGCATTGATTCTTCACAAGAGTTACCACTCCCTTTCTCCTCCAATCAATCAATAGACCTTTGCAAGTGCTTCTAATTCTGGTACTTGAATGGCCCACTCTTCACTTGGAGGCTTTTGTGCTTCTCCATCTTTGTATTCATGTGGAACGACCACGCTACCCTCTTTATTTAATTTTTCCCACACCCTTGGTAGTGGGAAAACCACCTAGTCAACCACATTCCTTGTGTCTCACTCCCATTGGAAAAAAATATAAGTCCTTCTTTCGCATCCCATTGGGGAAAAAATATATATTTTTTAAAATGAAATGAAACTAAAATAAAAAAAAGGAAAAAAAAATACATAAATGAAATGTACAAGTATATTTTTTGTAAGCTTATATCTTATTACCTCACAAAATAGAAATTTCTAGTGCATCATTCATCCATCCACTCTCAACAATTTTACGGCAGAAGGTCTCAATCTGCCCATTGGGAAACCATATAGTTTTGAACATCTCCCTATAGAGTAATTTGTCCAAAACTGCAAAAAATTTAATAATTGCAACATAACTAGAATTTCTACAGCATAATTATAACACAAAAGACTATCAGCAATTATATGTTGGCCATCACTTACTATCAGAGGCACCATGCAACATAAAGCTAAGAAATATACTGGAAATAGAACTCCATGCATCTCCATGTATAGGGGTGGCCACCCCACCCCCACCATGTAATGTAATTCATTCTTGAAAGTGGGGGGCTCCACTTGCTCCACATAGTATCCTCTAAACACACTCTATCAAAAATTTATTTATTTTTTAAAATAACTTTAAATTTAAAATTTAGAAGTAATATAAATGTTTTTATCATTTCATTCTTTTCACACTCATATACATTTTACAAAAAACACTAGATTTTCTAATAAAAACTATTTTAATGCATTACCAATAATAATGCAATACAATAATGTATTCTAAGCATTAAAATTTTACAAAATAAATTAATAATATGTTTTACCTATTAAACTTCTATAAAATAAGCTATATTTAATAAAATAAACTGTAAATCTTCATATTATTGTATCTTATTTTTAGCGTTCCAAACTTTTGTCATGGCAATTGCTACAATTCTTTAGTGAATTATTGGGGCCAAGGTTAAATATGCAACACCACACATTCCTTCTGGTACTTCAACGTCTCTTAACAATCTAATGTATCCTGCTTCTCCCCAATCTTGTCCCCAATAGTTCTTGAGTCTCCAGAACTTAATTCCCTTATTTGCTCCCTTAACTGGGCTGCCATATCCAACCAGTACACCTCCATGGTCAATTACTAATTCCCATCAATTGTCATTTTTTGGACCACATGAACCACTAAACAATTACTAATTCCCATCAATTGTCATTTTTTGGACCACATGGACCACTAAATATTCCCTGCTTAACAAACAAAATTTGGATAATTACACTTCCTAAATTATTTATATCTTATTTATTAGTTCTCAACAACAATGCAAAAAATAGTAACCACTTACTCCTTATAAAACTGAAACTCCAGACTGCCTGTTTGAATCGGTACAGCTATAGGTTGTGTAGTTTCGGTACAGCTATAGGGTGTGTAGTTACTACTGATTTGAGAGATGCTTCATCCTCATCGGGGACAAAGAGAACCTCATCCATGGTTGCATCTGGATTTCCAATTTATATCAAAACAAAACAACACAATGATCTGATTGTCTTACAAATTATAATAATGTTATTATTATAAATATTATTATTTAATGATATCTAACACAATAAATATTAATATTTAATATCTAACTATCTTGATGCACAAATCCATCTTAGTATTAATCATTAAACGTTGTTATTGTACCTCTACGAATCGGCACGGCGCCTGAAAACCCTGATCAACCCTCCGGTGTCTATTATATATTTGAAGATATCGATAGGCGTCCCTCCGGAATCGCAAGTATAGCCGAAGGGATGCGCTGATAGGCTGGGCAAATTGCCTGTTGTGATAAAGTGGATGCCCTCTAGAGCGCCTGCAGTGAAAAATGCCCAACAACAACCTGCAAGGCCAAAAAATAAACAGTATGCACGAGACACCAGGGAAAAATCCAGCTCCTTAGTTACCATTCGAAATTGAAATTATTTCTCTCATAATACATACCGCAGGTTCTTTGATTCTTCACACTGGATACCGCTCCCCTACTCCTCCAATCAAAAGACCTTGGCAAGGTGTTCGAGTTCTGGGACGTGAATGATACATTCTTCAGTCCCTTTCTCTTGAATTTCTCCCGTGGAGGTTTGCCGTTACACGTTACAATAAGTAGCCGCTTCAACATCGATCAAACAGAAATATTTAAGGACAATGTGAAATACATATATTCTGTGAATAAGAAGAATCTGGAAATCCCAACATAGTCATTCACTTATTTTTGGGCAATTACATATTCTATAGAGGTAATTCACAGAGTCTATGAATTTCACATTGTTCTTAAATATTTCGAATCGCTCATCCGATGCATTTCTTGGGGAGCGTTGCCGAGGCAGCCAATTATGATAAAGGAGTCGCAGACTTTCTTCAGACTCGAGGTCTTTGTCTGTAAATCCAGGAGACTTGCGGATTGCATTCACTGATAAAGCCCACAAGGCTGCCATTACTAAACAAAAATAATTCACACAAGTGTGCCCACAAATAATGTGAATTGGTGGAGATAAACTGGAAGAGGATCTCGTTATATAGTAACTAGGACTGAGGGTAATCCAATGACATCATTAGTGACATCAAATTAGAAATCGCCATCTAATAAGTCAATGACTATGGTGGGATTTCGAGATTCTTCTTATTCACAGAATCGATGTATTTCACATTTTCTTTAAATATTACGAATCGGTGGGCATGCCTGCTCATCCGGATCCATATTTCTATTTGATCTTTCTATTTGATCGATGTTGGAGCGGCCACTTATCATAAAGGAGTGGCAAACTTTCTTCACACTCCAGCCATAGAACCCATTAAGTATGCCCAGAAATAAGTCAATGACTATGTTGGGATTTCGAGATTCTTCTTATTCACAGAATCGATGTATTTCACATTTTCTTTAAATATTTCTATTTGATCGATGTTGGAGCGGCCACTTATCATAAAGGAGTGGCAAACTTTCTTACTCCAGCCGTAGGAACCATTAAGTATGCCCAGAAATAAGTCAATGACAATGTTGGGATTTCGAGATTCTTCTTATTCACAGAATCAATGTATTTCACGTTTTCTTTAAATATTTTGGATCGGCCACTTATCATAAAGGAGTGGCAAACTTTCTTCAGACTCCAGCCATAGAACCCATTAAGAATAAACATTATTCATTACAACTTCCGTGTAATAAACCACGTCTTTGTTTCTGTTTTTTTTTTAAGAGAACTCATTGTATACATGAGCTGCCATTGGCTACCTTTTTCAGATACCCACATCTTATTTACTGGACCTTGGTTCAGGGGAAACGAACACAGTTTTTTCTTTCAAAATTCCTTTATCCTTTATATCCTAGAAGCTTACCCTTCTTCATGATCACAATTTTTCTTAAGCATCAAGCTTAGAAAATATACCTAACTTCCCTCTCTGTATAACTCTGTATAATAGAAATGGCGCACAACAATGGAAGAATGAAAGACAAAGGGTCTGACACCTTTGGTATAGTCATTCAATCCGAACATCTCATCATGTTCACTGAACCACTAGACTTTTTTCCCTGACTGCAAGAAGATTTAGAATGCAACAGAAGGCACCTGCAAAAGTATAGTGAAGACTATTGAAGTTAGAATGAACGATTCTACCTATGATTTGGCTTTCAATGACTATTTTTTCTCAGGTTTTTGTATTCTGAAACATATAAATCTCTTGGAAAATTGTATGGGACTGGTACCTTAATAAAATGTTAGTTGTTCCAGTAGTAAAGGCAGGGGCGGAAAAGGAAAGTGCAGGTATAACTGTGGTATCCAAACCATTTCTCTATGATAAATTCTCTGGTCACATCAATTTCCCATTAGTTCAAGTCATGTTGCCTTTCGATATTTTTTCTCGTGTGATGTCTGCTCCCACGAATCCTTCAAACAAAGATATTTAATTGAGCCTCTGATTCTGGGGACCATAATCAAGAAATTGGCCTAGCTATTTTTTCTGTCTCTTTCATCTCTAGAAACTACGCTTTCATGACTGAAACAAATACCCAATTTTGCAAGCAAATTAAAAAAATTTAAATGTAAAATGTCAAAATATACCTATTAAATGAATACGTACCTTAAAAAAAAGTCTTATGTTGTGTTATGTGATCCAGGTGATTCAATAGCTTCAAGGTAAGCTGTGACAATATCTACCCTTGTTGTTGGCTCTCTGAAAGCTATATCTGGAGATTTTAAAGAGGTAAATTAAAAAAAAATAACCTATTGTTTTGTAAAGTTGGTACTAGTGAATGAAAGCTTGTTCTGAAAGCTATACCTAGAGTAGCAATCCTTTTGAAGAGGTAAATAAAAAAAAAGTACCCAATGTTTTATTCTTGTACTTGAGAATGAAGGCTTGTACTGACCAAATGCTTGGTTTCTCATTCTGCACCTCCTTGCCAAGTGTTGTTGTTTTCTCATTTTGGACCTAGAAGTTAAGAGCATTTGCATTCTAGTTTGAAGGCATGAAATAAGTGTGTTTTAAGGCAGCGGATTACTCTCAATTTTGTGGTTTTTAACAACATTGGAAAGCAAAAGTGGAAATTTCACTACATTCAAATTTTAATAAACACATTAAAACTTTAATAAACACCCACATCTCAGGAAAAAAATTCATTGGAGTGAGGAAATTTTCTATAGTCTCCTCAATAGTAGGATGATAAGGTGTGCGGACCCATGTTCTGTGTTCAAAATTTGATTTGAGTGCTTACAAAAATGTACCTTTGTCTCCCACAATGACCAAATTTTTGTGATCTCCCTTCCCCACTAGCTCGTTAAAAGATATTTGACTCAAGTGATATGACTTGCATTTCAATTTTTTTTCCAATGCCTTATGCAACAAAATTGTGCTTGTTAATTGTATTGATGATGTCAAAAATGTCAAAATAATTTACATCATGGGAAAGATAGGTGTACTTTCTAATTGGACAACAATGCTAATGTTAGAAAGTTGAGCAATATCATATCTTTAAATTTAAAAATTTAATAAGCAAAATGATATAGGGATTCTTGTTTTGACTCGGATGAAATTGGGAAAGTGAGTTAGGGATAGCAATAGTTTTTTCCCTATTGATTTCTTTGGCATTTCATTGCTTTGTTCTCCTATATCTTCATTGTCAGTGTCTGAAAAATAAGTTGTAGTTTCTTAATAGATTGAGCGAAACAAAGAAGATATATTCATCAAATTTATTCTAGTGGAACATACAACTTTAATATCGTTTCTTAAATGAAATGGTTGTTTTGTATTGACTAAAAGGCAACAACCATATCTCATCTGCACGTGGTACAAAATTATAAAAAAATTCACTTTCCATTCTAATTGTTAATGATTCGGTGGATCTACTCAAACACAATAGCACCCATGAATTTTTTCCCAAAACCATATTGTTATACTACCTTATAAATAACCCTAGTGTTGGTAGTTGACAACTAATTATGTAAATTTGGGTAAAATGTATTAGTTATTAACTTATTTTTATACCGAAACATTGGTTATGTACCTGAGGAGGTTCATATAAAACTGATGAATGTCTGAACTATTGAAAGGAGAATCATTTATTGATTGAATAGAGATTCCAATCCCTTGCCCCGTGGATGTTTCCTTGACACCCCGTTAAGGTTTTACCACGTAAAAATCTTGCATTTTCCCTGTGTCTTACATTCAGTTTCATTCGGTTTTATTTAAATGGTTCTTGGTTAATTAACTGTTTTGGCCAACAATTGGTATCAAAGCAAGTTTAAACGCAGTGAGCCAAAGATGTCAAACTTATACCAGAGTGGTCGGGCCTAACGCTATCGGAGAAAGGATAAACACACTGTGTGTTGAAGCCTCTTGCTGGAGAGAGAGGTCTGACGCTGCCGCTAGAGAAAAGGAAGCCACTGTGCGTGATTTGCAGAGCCTGTCCGGAGTCGATTTGCAACGTTTGTCCAAACCCTGTCGCGGACCAGTCGAGAAGTGCTTGCTGGCATGTCGAAGAGTTGCTGCCACAGAATATTTGAAGGATTTTTGAAGAGAAGACTACCGCAGAATATTTGAAGCTACTGAATTAAAGGAGAAAGTGTGCTACCACGGGTTTTTTTTTAAGTTGCCGCAATTTTCTTTAGGAAGAGGGTTGCTGCTGAAGAAAAGATGCCAATTGAGTCCATACCCACACCCACGCCCACCGCGTGATAGAGCAGTTGTGTTGAAGAGTGCCGCTGTTGAGGAAGAGGGTTGCGCTCGCTGCCAGGGAGCATAACGTGGATACTCCAACACTACATCAAGGGAATTGCAAGCAAATCCGGGTATTTGTAAAAAAATATTTAAAAAAAAAACAAATATTTTCAGATTTGTTCAAAAGAGCAGGTTTTCATTAAGGAAAGGAGAACAAGTTTTTTAGTAAAATCTATTGAAGGGTTTCTCTAACAAAATCAAGAAAAAAGCTCAAATAAGGATTTATTTATTTTTCTTGAGGGAGTTCAGAAATTTGTTTTTTAAAAAAAAACAAACTAAAAGAACAACAACAAAGGCTCATAATTATAGAAAGGAATTTGTTTATTTAAAAAGGGGCTCGGTTTTTTTTGAAGAAAGGGAAACCAAAAATAAACCCTAGTTGAAAAAAGGAAACCCTAGGAGGAAAGAAATGGCCAAGATGTCGAATGCAAAGTTCAAGGTGGAGAAATTCACTGGGAAGAGCAACTTTTCTCTTTGGAAACTTAAAGTTAGGGATTTGTTGGTGGAACAAGGGTTGCACAAGGCATTGGACAGGGCAAATAAGAAACCTGCAAGCATGACTAATTCGGACTAGGAGGACTTGGATGCTCGAGCTCTCAGACCATCAGGTTATGCCTGGCAGATGAGTTCTCTTCAACATTGTTGAAGAGAATACAACTTCAGGCTTATGGGAAAAACTGGAAAAGCTATACATGACAAAGTCGTTAACCAATAGAATTTATTTGAAAAGACAACTGTACAGTCTTCAAATGAAGGAGGGTTCAAAAGTTGCAGAACATTTGAATGTTTTTAATACACTTATATGCCAATTAACAGATATGGAAGTGAAAATTCAGGAAGAAGACAAAGCTATAACCTTGTTGTGTTCTCTGCCCGAATCATAGGATCACTTCGTAACTTCAATCACTTTGAGCACTGCTGATTTTTTGAAATTTGAATCAGTTGTGGGAGCTCTCCTGTTTGAAGAAGTACGAAGGAAATCCAACAATGAAATATCTGCATCAGAAGCCATTATAGCTAGAAGACGGTCAAAGGAAAGAGGAGAAAAAACAAGGGGGTCTTCCAGATCTAAATCAAAGGGAAAGAAGTGTAAGGAAAAATGTTGGCATTGCAATAAAATTGGACACCTGAAGAAAGATTGTTGGAAACGACAAGAGTATGATAACCCGAAGAAGGAAGCAAATCAGGTTGATTCGGGTATGATAGATGAAGTTTCATCTGCTGAAGAATTATGTATGATAGATGAAACTTCATGTAATGTCTCTCAGGGTGTTGAAAGCAAGCTGTTAGACTCTGGTGCTTCTCATCACATGTGTCCATACAAAAATTGGTTTACTTCATATGAAAATGTAAATGATAGTTCTGTGTTTATGGGTAATAACATATCATGTCAAACTGTTGGATGGGAAATATCAAGATTAAAATGTATGTTAACACAGTTCGAAAATTAACTAGTGTTAGAAATGTACTTGATTTGAAGAAAATTTTGATTTCTTTGGGAATGTTGGATTCGGATGGTTATAAGTTTACAGGTCAGAATAGAGTGCTGAAAGTCTTTAAAGGCGCCCTAGTTGTTATGAAAGAAGAAAAGGTCGTAAATCTTTACAGACTCAAAGGAAGTACTCAGGTTAGTGAAGCAGTGATTGTGTCAGGAAAAGAAGAAGAAGGTACTTGCCTGTGGCATCAGCGATTGGGTCACATGAGCGAGAAAGGTCTTCAAGTACTGATGAAACGTAAATCACTTCCTGATTTGAAATCCTTGAAGCTGGATTTCTATAAACATTGTGTGTATGGAAAATAGTGTAAACAAAGATTTAAAACTAGGAATCATAACAGTAAAGATATTTTAGGCTATATTCATTCTAATCTTTGGGGACCATCTCCTGTTGTATCATATGAAGGTGCTCTATATTTTTTAATGTTTATTGATGATTTCTCCCGTAAATTTTGGGTCTTTATGCTAGAAAAGAAAGCTGATGTATTCAATGTATTTAAACAATTTAAGGCAATGGTAGAGAAAAAAACAGGCAAATCAATTAAATTTTTAAGAACTTACGATGGTGGTGAATTCACTTCAATAGAATTTGAACAATATTGTAAGGATGAAGGAATTGTTAGACACAAAACTGTTGTTTATACTCCTCAGCAAAATGGTGTTGCTGAATGTATGAATCAGACTCTTATGGAAGGAGCGAGAAGCATGATCAACAATGCTAACTTGCAAAAAGAGTTGTGGGCAGAAGCAGTATCCACTACTTGTTATTTAGTTAACAGATCACCTTCAGTAGCAATTAATTGTAAAATTCCTGAAGAGGTTTGGACAGGTCAGTCTTGTGATTATTCACATTTAAGGATATTTGCTGTGATGCTTATTCTCTTATTCCTAAAAATCAATGTTCAAAATTAGATCCAAAATTGAAATGTTATGTCTTTGTTGGGTATGACTATGCAGTGAAAGGATACAGGTTGTTGGATCCTACATCGCGGAAGATAGTCATTAGTAGAGATGTAACGTTTGATGAATCTTCTTTTTAAAATCAAATGTTGAAAGAATTGAAGAAGAACAGGTATTGCCAAATCAACAAGTTCAGTTGGAGGCTAGATTTTTTCGTGACAGTCAAAAGGAAGAAGAGGCTTCTGGAGAAAAAGGTGTTGAAGATATAAAGGAAGCTGTTGAAGTTTTTGAACCAGTTCAACAACCAGTCACTCTAAGAAGGTCTACAAGGGAAAGAAAAACTCCCAAAAGGTATGAAGATTCTGCTTCATCTTTTGCTTTGATTACTAAAGATCGAGAACCTTTTTTTTATCAGGAAGCAGTAGATGATATGGATAGCGAAAAGTGGAAAATGGCTATGGAAGAAGAAATGGATTCCTAGCCAAGAAAAATACCTGGGATATTGTAGAACTTCCTGAAGGGAGAAGTGTTGTTGGATGCAAATGGGTCTTCAAACTAAAACGAAAAGTTGATGGAAGTATCGAAAGGTATAAGGTGAGACTGGTAGCAAAAGGGTGTTCTCAAGTTGAAGGTATCGACTTTCATGATATTTTTTCACCAGTTGTAAAACTTGTTTCTATTCGTACTGTGTTGGCACTAATTGCCATACTTAACCTTGAGTTAGAACAGTTAGATGTTAAAACAAATTCTCTACATGGTGATTTGAATGAAGAGTTATATATGGAACAACCAGAAGGTTTTTTGCAAGGTCGCAGCAAAAGATTAGTTTGCAAGCTCAAGAAATCATTGTATGGTCTGAGGCAGTCTCCCAGACAATGGTACAAGAAATTTGACTCCTTCATGGTGAGCCAGAACTTTATAAGAAGTGAGTATGATCATTGTGTATACTTCAAGAGTTTCAATGGCATATTCATTATCTTAGCTTTGTATGTTGACGATATGATTATTGCAAGAAAAAGCATGGAAGAGATCAACAGGTTAAAGGCTTAGCTTTCTAGGACGTTTGATATGAAGGATTTTGGAGTAGCAAAACATATCTTCGGCATGGAGATACATAGAGACAGGAAAAATGGTACTCTTTGGTTATCACAACAGAAGTATGTGGAGAAAGCACTTGAAAAGTTCTGTATGAACAATGTGAAACTTGTTAATGTTCCATTAGCTTCCCATTTTAAGCTTTCTTCGATCTTGAGTCCTAGAACTGATGAAGAAAAGCAGTATATGTCTCATCTACCATATGCAAATGCTGTAGGCAACTTAATGTATGTGATAGTATCTACAAGACCTAACATTTCACATGCAGTTGGAGTTGTCAGCAGGTTCATGGCAAATCAAGGTGAAGAACATTGGCAAGCAATGAAATGGGTGCTTCGATATCTAAGAGGCACAAGTGACCATTGCATCATCTTTAATGGAAGTGAAGGATTAGTCTGCGGATATGAAGATGCTGATTATGCTGGTGATTTGGACAAAAGAAGATCTACTACAGGTTATGTCTTTACTCTTGCAGGTGGAGCAATTAGTTGGATGTTAAAGCTTCAAGAAACAATTGCATTGTCCACTACCGAAGTAGAATATATAGCTGCTTCAGATGCCAGTAAAGAAGCAATCTATTTAAAGGGTCTACTTGATGAGTTTGGAAGGATGTAGGAGAAAGTGAATGTACTTTGTGACAGTCAAAGTGCTATTCACTTGGCTACAAATCCTGCTTATCACAACAGAACCAAGCACATTGATGTAAGGTATCATTTTCTGAGACATGTGATCGATGGTGGAAAAGTAGCTCTTCAAAAGGTCCATACATGAGAGAATTGTGCAAACATATTCACAATGCTAGTTACAATAGAGAAGCTGCGATGGTTTTTAGATTCTCTTGGCTTGCAGAAAAGATGATGAATGGGCATGGGCAAGGGATTAGGAAATTTGTTTTCAAGGTGGAGTTTGTTGGTAGTTGACAACTAATTATGTAAATTTGGGTAAAAGTATTAGTTATTAACAAGTTCATTTTATACCGAAACATCGGTTATGTAACTGAGGAGGCTCATATAAAACTGATGAATGCACGAACTATTGAAAGGAGAATCATTTATTGATTGAATAGAGATTCCAATCCCTTGCCCCGTGGATGTTTCCTTGACACCCTGTCAAGGTTTTACCACATAAAAATCTTGTGTTTTTCCCTGTGTCTGACATTCAGTTTCATTCGGTTTTATTTATATGGTTCTTGGTTAATTAACTGTTTTGGCCAACACCTAGAAGTCAAATATATTGAAAAGACATCCAAAAAATATTGAAATTGAAAATTACAACCTATTATGGACCCTTGCAAGTCATCTCATGTTAAGGGAAGATCCTAGATATGTTGCGTTGTCTTGATGGGATTATGGACTGGATGAGTTGGGGATCATGAGTTTGAAAGGGAATTTTACAAAGGAAGAGAGGTGCATAACAAGGTGGCGAATAGTTGCACGTGTGTCTATTTCCTAATTTCAGAGGTGCTAAATGTAATCCTAGATTTCTTGTTTTTTTATTGGGAGCAATTTTTTGTCATGAAATTGTGAAAATAAATGTGCAAGCATTCAATGTTACTCATTCTTATGTCATTCTTCAATCACTTTTGATGATTTTTTTTAATGCTTGTTTCGGGTTGCTTTTATGTGTCCTTCCATGTGACATTAACATGTTCACCTTTCTTTAGATGTACTGAAATTTTTCAAACCACCTTCAAGCTTTTCCTGAGATAAATGTGGGGTGCTCATTCTTATTTCATCCTCCAATTATTTATGATTTAAAGCCTTTATGTATCTTTCCATGTGATATCGTCACCTTCAGCTTTCTTCCGTTGTCCCAGAACTTTTAAAACTACCTTCAAGCTTTCACTGAGCATATATGTAGGACAACGTTTTTTACAACTCATATTGTATGATAATTAATCGAAGTTGAAGACCCTGCAACCTCCCTCTGAGTGTATCTCTTGATGTATTGACACTTTCCAAATCATAAGTTATCTGCTAGTGTTGGCTTGGAGGATGTATGTATTGGCACATGGTTTATAGTGTATGTTGATTATCACCATGAACTCTACATATAAATTTAAATTTGTTAAAAAAAATATGAAGTAAATAAAGTGTTGAAATTGCACAAAATTCACAAATAGGAAATTAAAATTAAATTCTCGGCATGTTATGGACTTGAACTATTCTAGATTAAGGTATCATAGATCAATATCTACCATTTGTAATTAAATTTATGAAATATATATCTTGTAGAAATTACAACATATTTAAAATAAAAATTTAAATGCAATTTCTAGAATACAAAGGAAAGAAAAACATTACTAGAAAAAAAAATTATTGCTTTTATTTGTAAATAGATGGGGGAGATATACTAGTGCCTAGGTTATCTTTGGGCTAGTGGAGCCATTTACGGTTCTTGAGAAGGGATTAACATCGCCTATTTTAAGGATATTTATAATTCATGAGGAGAAAGTTCAAATTAGATTAAACCCACCATTTGAAGTTGTTTATTACTTAGATGGTCTCCGTTCAATACCTTTGGCTGGATTACAAAACCTCCACTCCATAGAAAATTGCTCACACAATAACCTTAGACAACATGAAAAATGTAAAACTTAAAATGTCTTAATATACATCAATGTAACTCCAAACCATTAGACATCAAATATTCAAATTTTGCTAACATATAGCATGGAAGCAATTTTTTCCTAGATTATTTATAGTTTTTTTTAGTATGGTAATGCATTTGTTGTATTAGCCTTTTAGATTCCATTCCAAATAAAAACTATCTTACTGGGACTGGTCTAGTACTTTTATTTATTACCTCGCCAGTTTGATTTAGTTCAAACAGGCTGGTTCCAATAACATTGGTATGGGTAAATGGATGCCTTTGATACTATGAATCCCTTTAATGTCTTGAATACCTTTGATATTGTAAACTCACAAGGAAATTTTTGATGATTCTATCTTTCTTCTTGGTGAAATTGAATTTTGAGGATTATGAGTTGTGAACATTGGAGTGATTGATAAATGACATTCTCATTTTGAAAATTTTATCAAAATCTTAAAGTTTCATTGAATCATAACCATTTATGTAAATGTGACTGTAGAATTCATGTTTTGTCAATGAGGTTGTGGTTCAACAGTTAAGGAAATTGTGTGTCAAGAGAACAGGGCATATGGGTAGGTGGAAATTAGTTGGTACAATGATTTGTTCCTATCTTCATAACCTGGATCAATAAGGAAAGCACCGTAGCAACTCGGTCAAAGCGAAAGTCAACCACTGAGGAAGGTGAATCAAGCAAGTGAGGAATTAGTGAATGCAGATATTCAGCCTCATGATTTTCTTCGCTGATAGAAAATCATGAGGAAATCACACTATTTTATCTTTTAATGTTAATTTTAGTCATTTTTGATTAGCATAAAGACATAATACTATAAAACAGTTATTCGTAGGAGTTTTATAAATTTGCCTCTCGACATGATAGACACAGATTTGGATATTGTTTTTAAACTTTGTTCTTGCAATTAAAGACACTATTTTATTCCTCTGTTGTGTGACTTAATGCGTGGTTAATCATCTCGTGAAGGCATTGTGTTGACACCTACTTCTCGCAGGAGGCCCCCCTCAAGATAGTAAGGTTTTCTTTTATTTGCAATTAGTATTTTATTTTGTGTTTCCTGTAGGATTTTGTTAGCTCATTTAATCGCTCAAGCTTTAAATTTTTGAATGTAAGTTTAAGAATTTTTTTCCAGCAGGTTTATTTAATCATTTTATTGTTGAGTGAAGTGATATTTCCTGTGCATATGGACAAAGTATAAGTTAACATAGATCAGTAGCATAGTTTTACATTGCAGTTGTATAAGATCATATTTTCATTTGCAGAGTTAATCTTTCTTTTTGTCAAGAGTAGATCTATTTACATTGTTAAATTTCATTTTGAAGCAAGTGTGATTTTATTTTAAAGCAAGTGTGTGTGTGATTTCATTTTTAAAGCAAGTGCGTGTGCAATTTCATTTTAAAGCAAGTGTGTTGTGTTGTGTGTGTGTGATTTCATTTTAAATCAAAGTGTGTGTGTGATTTTATTTTTAACAAGTGTGAAGCAAGTGTGAAGTTTATTTCAAGAAGAGTGTGATCTTTCGTTTAAGCAAGAGAAATAGAATTGGTTCCATTTTTATGAGTGATTTATTTACTTACATAGCTATAGAGAAACATGTGCATTTCGATATCTCAAATTAACTTAGGAATTGTTTAAGTAAGAACGACTCCTAGCACAAACAATGCACATACATTTCATCGGTTTACTAGCCTTGGTTGATAATTCATGTAAGTAATTTAACACCAATTAAATTATCAAACATTTTGGTGTCGTTGCCAGGGAAATGTATATAGGAGTCTTTTCTTTTTCTTTTCATTAAAAATAAAAAAATAAAAATGATATGCATAGGGAAAGAGATTCTAGAGGTAGATTTGTAAGTAGAGGTAGGAGTTTGATTCTAACATCACCACTCACCCCACCATGACCTCGTAGTGCCACACCATCCACCCAAACTCATATTCCATCAATTACAGGCAAACATAGACTTCCTGAGGTACTTAGATCTGAAATCCAACCTAAATATTCATCAACTTCTTCAACTGAAGCTGTAATAGAAGAAGAAGATCCTACATCCCCAACTGAAGGAGTAATTTTTCTATCTTCAACTAGAGAACAACTGTTAAGACAAGAAATAGAAATCCCTAGTGAAGAGGAAGAAAAAAAACCTATTTTAAAATTCCATTGATAGAAGAACCAGAGGAGCTAGAGGAGGAACTAGAAAACCCAAATTTTGAACCTTACATTAGTTCTGAGGAATCTACAATCACATGAGAAGGGGAAGGAGAAGTACATAATGTGAATGGTGAACAACCTAGGATTGGAGGTGGAAGAGGAGGAAATAGAGGAGGTGGTAGAGAAGACTGGGAACCTTTTGGATTCCCCATCCTCGATGAAGATACCACAACCACAATGAAAAATATCTCACCCTCCATCCTTCTTAATTTTCATGGATTAAGAAATGAGGATCCTGAAACAATTCTCTTTGACTTTGAAGTCTTGTGTAGATCTTATGACTACTTTCTTGATACTCAAAAGTTGAAATTGTTTCCAGCCACTCTTAAGGATGCAACATTAAAATGGTTTATGGCTTAGGAGTACATTCTATAAGAACATGGGAAGAAATGAAAACTACATTCTTAGAAAAATACAAGGATTATTGTATGCCTCATAATATTAAAGATTAAGTCTTTAAAACAACACAAAAAGAAGATTAAAATCTTGAAGATTTCATTCAAATATTTGCTTATAATGTAAAAATGGCTAAAATGCATAATCTATATGAAGAAACTTTGAAAGCTCTCTTACTAAAATATGTCATAGATGAGTGCATATATCTTCTCAATTTGATGGGTAAAGGAGATGCTACCATTTGGAGATATTTGTGAGTTATGCATACACATTTCAAGAGGAAAGGTAAGAATTGGGAAAAATCCAAGACATCATGTTATGTCTAGGATTAATAAATTTGTAGTTGGGACAGTAAGTAGGGTCGGGATAGGCAATTTTCTTGACAACATTAAAATTTACATTTTGGGGAGTCTTAGTGAACAAATAGATACCCTTAAAGTACAAAACAAGGAAAAGGCTGAAAATGTTGCATTATCTATCTTTTTTCCAAAATATAGAAAGAAGAATGCCTTGAGAGAATGCCCTCTTGACTTAAAAAGTGTGGAAACCTATGTTATATGTACAAAAAATCATGATACAAATGAATGTCCTTCAATACCAGGTCTTAAAGTTGTCTATCAAGAGGAAGTAATGCCAAATCAAGTAGAACCTCTTTGTTTTATTTCCAAGAGACCATGGCAAAATCCACAATCAAATATGACCGAAGGTTTCAACACTCAAACATATGCACAACCATCACAAAGTAATTGGATTGCACCCATGCATTGGCAACCTTGGCCTCAACCTTGGTCACAAGGATGGTAAAATACTTATGGAAAGTACCCTCAATATCCTCAATTTAAACAACCTTACCCTGTTTTTCCACCACAATATTTTCCTCAACATGTTCAACCCTCTCAACCTCAAAATCCAAACCCACAACTTTCACTACCATTTCCACAAAATCCAAATCAACTGTCTACTTAACCACTTCCAAATCCAAATAATAAAAATTCACAGCATGTTTACAACATGGAAGGACAGAATTTCCAAACTTACATGATAACTCCATTAGATCTAAATAATGTCCAACTTAGATCTAGTAGAGTATTGGAAAAGAAGTCACCATCCGTTGTTATCTAGGAGTTTGAAAAGATGACCTCTCTGAGAAAGAGACATCTTCTCATCAAGAGGAAAATTATAAAAACAAACCACCCCTGTACATTCTGATGATATTCCAATAAACTCAACTCCCATTATAGAACAACCTTCAGTCTCTATTCAAAATCCACCTTTTCCTGAAAGATTGAAAATTGACAAAGGGGTAGAAAAACAAATTGTGTTTCCTGATTATGATATGATAGATGAACTGAAGAATGTTTGTATAAAAATTCCTTTGTTACAAGCTATCAAAGAAATACCAATATTTGCAAAGACAATCAGGGAGTTAAGTATTAAAAAACTAGGAAGAAAAAGGAAAGAAATTAAAATAATCCAGTTAGTTGGAAAAATTGCAGATATCATGATGGGAAAGAAAACAATTCAAAATATCTAGATCCATGAAGTACCATTGTGAAAACACACATCAATGGTGTTGAGATTCCAAACACATTGATTGATTTAGGAGAAGTTATCAACATCATTAGTAAACAAACTATGAATCATTTGAAACTTCCTGATCTTCAATATACACATACATTATTCCAATTAGTAGATACATCTATTATCAAACCTGATGGCGTGTTAGAATACATATTTGTATCCTTCGATTCTTGGGAATATCCTGTTGATTTTATGATCTTGACACCTAAGAGTAATCTAGGAGGACCTCTATTAATTCTAGGAAGACCATGGTTAACTACAACTGATGCTTTTATAAGTTATAGATCTGGTGATATGTTTATCTCTGATGGAAGTTCGACAAAGAAATTCACATTATATATTCTTGCAAAAATAATGATAGAAGTAGAAAGTGAAGCATGGATAGAAGATTATAATGAAAACTTTGATATATGACCAATTTTTTCCACTTCACAAATAGATGAAGAAGATCAAATTTTGAATTTAATGGAAAATAATGAATCTTCCTCATATTGTTAGAAAAACATAATTTTCAAGAAAAATGTAATATTGAACATCTATCATTTCATCAAATTCCTTTACATTCTATGGAGAAATTTGGCAATTATTTAATAGAAAATTTTCTAGGGAAAACTTTGAAAATTAATGATAATCTAGAAGAATCTCAAAAGAAATAATTAATAAAGATGTTGCAATAACATTCCTCTGCTTATGCATGGGAATACACTGATATGAAAGGAATACACTGATTTGTCTTTATTATTTAACTCAATAAGTACCTGAGCTACTAAACTACAATGATAGTTAAGTCCAAGGTTTGATGGGTTGCAAAGATTTAGTTGAAGAACGGGCTTATGGGAAGGTGGAAATTAGTTGGTACAACAATTGGTTCATACCTTGGTAACCTGGATCAATAAGGAAAGCACCGTAGCAGCTCAGTCGAAGCGAAAGTCAACCACCAAGGAAGGCGAATCAAACAAGCGAGGAATTAGTGAATGCATATACCTAGCCTCATTATTTGCTTCACTGATAGCAAATCATGAGGAAATCACGCTATTTTGTCTTTTAATGTTAATTTTAGTCATTACCAATTAGCATAAAGATGTAATACTCTGAAACAATTATGTGTAGGAGTTTTATAAATTTTCCTCTTGGCATGACAAACACAAATTTGGATATTGTTTTTAAACTATGTTCTTGCAATCAAAGACGATATTTTATTCCTCTGTTGTTTGACTTAATGCATGGTTAATCATCTGATGAAGGCATTGTGTTGACACCTACTTCTCGCAGGAGGCCCCCCTTGAGATAGTAAGGTTTTCTTTTATTTGCAATTAGCATTTTATTCTGTGTTTCCTGTAGGATTTTGTTAGTTCATTTAATCGCTCAAGATTTGATTTTTGAATGTAAAATTTTTTTGCAGCAAGTTTATTTAATCATTTTATTGTTGAGTGAAGCAACATTTCCTGTGCACATGGACATAGTATAAGTTGACATAGATCAGTAGCATAGTTTTACTTTGCAGTTGTATAAGATCAAATTTTCATTTGCAAAGTTAATCATTCTTTTTGTCATGAGTAGATCTATTTACATTGTTAAATTTCATTTTGAAACAATTGTGATTTCATTTTAAAGCAAGTGTGTGTGTGATTTCATTTTTAAAGCAAGTGTGTGTGTGATTTTATTTTTAATAAGTGTGAAGCAAGTGCGAAGTTTATTTCAAGAAGAGTGTGATCTTTCGTTTAAGCAAGAGAATAGAATTGATTCCATTTTTATGAGTGATTTATTTACTTAAATCGCTGTAGAGAAACATGTGCATTTCGATATTTCAAATTAACTGAGGAATTGTTTAAGTAATAAGGACTCCTACCACAAACAATGCACATACATTTCATCAGTTTACTAGCCCTAGTTGATAATTCATGTAAGTAATATAACACCAATTAAATTACCAAACAACTACATTGAAATTTTTCTTCATTAAAAACTTGATTTTTTTTTTCTTTATTTGTAACACACTGAAATGTTGTTTTAAATTTTTGTTTGAGAGACCTATGAGAATAGTGTTATGTGAAACATGGTATTATGGCCTTCTTCCTTTTTCCTAAGATACTCATTGTCTATGTGAAGGACATTATTATGCAAGTTCTCCAATATACATTTTTCATTATAGAGCATGTATTTCTTAAGAAATGGAACAATTTAATTTGATGATGAAAACCTTTGGTTCTCTCTTTTTTGGATAAGATTCTAGATTTAAAGTTGATGTTTGTGTGCTTAATATGCAATTCTTACTTGAAATTAATAATTCCTATTTTAGTACGTTGTTTTTTTTCCTCTCTTTGATCACATGAAAGTAATGGGATTTTCAAATTTATTTACAACTTCTTCTTCATCTTCTTTGTGACAAAGGCAGGTACTCACATTTTCCCTATTGGAAAAAGAAAAGAATAGAGGAGATTACATGCTAAATATAAAATTTCAAAGTCTTCTTCATTGATACTTTGTGAAATTTAATGGTCAGAGTTTTGAGTTGTGGAAACTTAAGATGGAGGATTTGTTGGTGGATAAAGATCAGTGGATCGCGGTAGATCCGGGTACTAAACCAACAGGAGTGTTTAATGAAGAATGGAAGAAGTTGGATCGGAAGGCAAAGAGCACAATACGATTGTGTGTCTTAGATTCAGTATTGCTGAATGTATCAGGGGAAGCTACAACAAAGGCTTTGTGGAACAAGTTAGGGACTTTGTACCAATCTAAGTCTTTAGTGAATAAACTATTCCTGTGGAAAAAACTGTATTACCTGAGGATGAAAGATGGAGACTCGGTGACAGAGCATCTGAACACATTTAATACTGTGGTAAGTCAGTTACCATCTATTGATATTAAAATTTCAGATGAAGATAAGTGCAACAGTTTATTGTGTTCTCTACCAGATTTGTGAGATAGTCTGGTTATTGCAATAGGTAGCAATGCAATTGCCTTGCAGTTTGACGAAATAGTCTCAGCCTTGCTGATGGAGGAGATGAGACGGAAAAGTATGGAGAGCCAAAACGGTGATGCCTTGTCTATAAGAGGACGATCCAAGAACAGAAACAAAAATAAGTCATCGAGTGGTAGATCTAAATCTAGAGGGAGATCTAAATCTCCAGGAAAACCTGTAAAGGTGGTGTGCTAGAAATGTGGAAAGGAAAGCCACTTCAAAAGGGACTGTAAATCTAAAGCTCCTCACAAAGGAAAGGGATCTGATGAGGCTCCTTCTGCAGAGGCGAAAACCACCTCAGATGAAGGTGGGGATGTGTATTTGGCTTCTTCAAGTACACATGTAGATCATGAGGCATGGTTGATTGACTCAGGTGCATCCTTTCACTTCACTCCCCATAGATAGTGGTTCTGTGAGTATGAGAAATATGATTGTGGTGATGTCTTCTTGGGGGATGACAGGAAGGCTAAAATAATTGGTTGTGGAAAAGTAAAGTTGAATCTGCAAGGTGGAATGGTTAGAACACTTCCGAGTGTTCTGCATATTCCTGCATTAGCCAGAAATCTGATTTCTGTTAGCAAGCTAGGTGATGCAAGTGTAAAAACAGTATTCAAGAAAGATACCTGCAAGATGGTTCGGGGAGCATTGGTATTGATGCGGGGAGTTCAGATTGGAACTCTGTACAAGCTACAAGGTAGCACTGTTGTTGATGGGTGCAAGAGTTCCATGGTTCTTGAAAGTGGAGTAGAAAATCTAGTGGTCTTTGGAGAAAAGACCATGCTGTGGCATCAAAGGCTTGGACATATTGGAGAGAAGGGCCTTTGAATACTTCATGGTAAAGGTATAGTAGAAGGTATGAGTAATAGCTCTTTGGATTTTGATTTCTGTGAAAATTGTGTATATGAGAAGCAGAATCGGGTGAGCTTCCCATCTGGTGGTAAGAGGGCGAAACGTATATTAGAGCTTGTGCACAGTGATGTGTTTGGACCTGTGAAGGTTCCATCACTGGGTAAGTCTATGTACTATGTATCATTTATAGATGACTTCTCAAGGAATACATGGATATATTTCTTTAAGAAGAAATCTGAAGTCTTTCACAGGTTTAAAGAATTTAAGGCTCTAGTGGAAAACCAGACAGAGAAGAAGATAAAGGTATTAAGGACAGATAATGGTGGACAGTTTTGCAGTAAGGAATTTTAAGAATTCTGCAAGAAGCGTGGTATAGCATAGCAGAAGACTACTCCATATACACCTCAACAAAATGGAGTTGCAGAAAGAATGAACAAGACGTTGATGGAAAGGGCAAGAAGCATGCTCAGTGGTGCCGAGTTAGGACAGGAATTCTAGGTAGAGGCGGTGGATACTGCATGTTACGTGGTCAACAGGTCACCTTCATAAACGTTGGAGGATAAGACTCCACAAGAGGTATGGACTGGTAAGAAACTCTCTCTTTCACATCTAAGGGTATTTGGATGTGATGCATATGTACATGTTCCAAAGGAGAAACGAACCAAGTTGGATAGTAAATCTGAAAAGTGCATCTTTATTAGGTATGAGGATGGTTTAAAGGGTTATAAGCTTTGGAACCCAGTAACAAGGAAGGTTGTGTAGCCGAGATGTGGTGTTCAGAAAGGTGAAAGATGTTATTAAAAAAGAATTCCAACCAAAGGAACCTGAGAAGATAGAGTTTGAGCTAAAGGAGGAAGAATCAGACTCTACAACAAAGGAGGAATCAGAAGATGAAGAGCCACAAACTCTAGCTGTGAGAAGATCTGTTCGAGAAAGAAAGCAGCCAGAAAGATATAGTCCATCTGCTTTCTGTTCAAATTTTGCTTTGTCTGTTACTGATGATGATCCTAGAACTGTGAAGGAAGCAGTGGATTCAGAGGATGGAAAACTCTGGAAAGAGGCCATGGTTGATGAAATGGCATCTTTGTACAAAAACGAGGCTTTGGATCTGGTGGAGTTGCCGGCTGGAAGGAAACCCATTGGCAGCAAATGGGTGTTGAAGAAGAAAACAAATGTAGAAGGAAAGGTGGAGAAATACAAAGCTCGGTTGGTAGCAAAAGGTTATTCCCAGGTGCGGAGAATTGATTTTGGTGATATTTTTTCTCCTGTTGCCAAGGTAACTTCTATTAGATTACTTTTATATGTTGCTGCTGCTTTTGATTTTGAGGTAGAACAGATGGATGTGAAGACAACATTTCTTCACAGGATCTGAAAGAGGAGATCTACATGAAGCAACCTGAAGGCTTTGCGGTGAAGGGTAAGAAAGAACTGGTATGTAAGTTAAAGAAGTCTCTGTATGGGTTAAAACAGTCACCAAGGATGTGGTATCAGAAATTTGATACATTTTTACGGGGACTTGGCTTCATAAGAAGCAAAATAGATCATTGTGTGTATTTTAAATTAATTGGTGACCATGTTATGTATCTGGTCTTGTATGTGGATGATATGTTGCTAGTTGGAAATGACAAAAAAATTATCTAGGATTTAAAGACCCAATTGTACTCCAAATTCGACATGAAAGATCTTGGTGCTGCAAACTATATTTTGGGCATGGAAATTAAAAGAGATCAGGCAAAGAGGAAGCTCTCGTTAAACCAGAGGAAGTATGTCAAGACAATATTGCAGAGGTTTAATATGCAGGATAGTAAACCGGTGAAGGTTCCTATTCTTATAGGTGTGAGGTTATCTGCTGAACAGTGTCCCAAGACACAAGAAGAGGAAGAGGACACGTCCCGTGTTCCATATGCAAGTGCAGTCGGTAGCCTGATGTATGCAATGGTTTGTACTAGACCAGACATTGCACATGCAGTGGGAGTATTGAACAAGGTTATGTCAAAACCAGGAAAGGAGCATTGGACAGCAAGGAAGCAGGTTTTTAGGTATTTGCGTGGCACTAGTGATTATGTTTTGTGCTACCAAGGAAGATCAGGATTGGACAGAGTGTTGGATATTCATGGCTTTGTTGATGTAGACTGGGCTGGAGATCTGGATCAGAGGAGATCTACAAGTGGGTATGTGTTTAACCTATTTGGAGGTGCAATCAGTTGGATGAGTAAGAAACAATCTATAGTGACACTATCAACTATAGAGGCAGAATACATGGCAGCCACTCATGCAAGAAAGGAAGCAGTTTGTTTGCAGAGATTGTGTTCAAGTATGGGGTTAGCACAGGAAGCTATAAGGATAGACTATGATAGCCAAAGTGCAATTTTCTTGGCAAAAAACCCCGCATATCATTCAAAGACAAAGCACATTGATGTTCAGTATCACTTTGTGAAGGAAATGATAGAAGACAAAAAGGTGTTGCTGGTAAAGGTGGACACTTTTAAGAATACTACAGATGCATTGATAAAATCTGTGAGCTCTGAGAAGTTCTTTTGGTGTAGAGAGACAATGGGCGTTTCAGGGCTGGAAAAATGACTAAGCTCTCTTGTGGAAAGAAAACAACAAGGGGAGAATGTTGGGTTGTGTTATATTCTTTCCACGTAGTTAACAGGGGGTTTGGGGTTACCTGTAACCCCACTTTATGGGGTCCAGGGCAGCGCCCTAGAAAATTTTGTTTTTGGACCCTATGTTAGGTTAGGTGGATGCACCTATGGTTTTGTGTATGATTTTCGCACATGTTTTTTGGACGTGATGGTTTTCGGTCCATGGTTTTGGAAGCGATGGTTTTCGGTCCATGGTTTTAGATGCTTCAGCATGTATAAATATGTATTGTGACATTGAAAGGAAAATAATGAAAAATCAAGCTAGTAGTCCCGGTTTTGGAATCCAAGGGAAAATCTCTGTGTATATGTGTTATTCTCTCACATTGTTTATTTTCTGTGTTTTAGAATTCGTATGCAAGTAATTTCTGTATGGGGTTAAAACCTACAGTTAAAAAATTTAAGGAGTATTTTTTATATGAGCTTGTGATTGATAGAAACCTCTCTCATTTTTCAAAAATTATTCTTTAGCTCCAAATCCGCACCCAAATATCACGACTAAAACAGGAAATGACGAAATCTAAAATATAGGTTGTAAAGTTTCATTCGAATATTACAATCCATGAAACCTGTGAATAAAAAGGAGTTTTTTTTTTTATTTAGCCAGTGTTTTACAAAAACCTATTTTCTTTTTTTTTTAAATCATTTCCATTTGGTCATAAAATGATTTTGAAAATGATGACAAAAACATATCGTGCACAACGAACTTCCTTTTCATACTATATAATCAATGCTTGAATGATTGCATAAGGGTGAGGTTCGAATATGCAAAAAACTTCAAGGCACTTGTCATAACCATATGAATCAATATTAGGAAGTTTGGATTCGAATTTCAAGTTCAAACTATTGATTGTGTGGAAGGTCAAACTGTTGATTTTGTGGAAGCACAACAATTTTGTTGCGCTACGTCCTGCAGCAAAAGCACAGAGACTAAGCGCAACAAGTTCATGATTTGCATTATTTTTATCACCTCCTAGAATTTTGAATGTGTTACACATGTGAAATACAACTTTTAAAACATCACATACCTATTGGATAGCATTTGTTCAAACTGTAAACTCCCATCTTTGAAAATCATCACCTACAATAAAAGCGTAGTGACTGAGTGCAACGAATTTCACTTGCATTATTTTGACCAAATGTTGAAGTCTATGACTGAATAAAATAGTTGATTGATGGTGTTTACAATCTTAAAAACATTCTTGAGCCTCCATACATAAGAAATAGTGCCAAAAATGCTGATCTTTTAATGCCTTTGATAGTAGCGCAACAAATCCCATGTAACCAAAATGCAACAACTTTTTGTTTGATTTTCAAAGCATCTAAGGGGGACGAGTAATGTGTTGAATGAGTTTTTTTAAATCCAAACATGCCTTTATAATCCTCCACATGGTCCAGGACTGCCTTAACTTTAATGATGACTTTTCAAATTAAATTGTTCAAGCGTAACGCAAAGGAGAAGCACAACAACAACTTGTGGTGACAAGGATATGATGTGTTTCCTGATTTGACATTGTAACTGACTGAAAATACACCACTAAATTGACTTGATGATGAAAATCCAAAACCCATTGTTATTTTTACTCATGAATTAGATAACACATTAACACTAGACTTGCTAAACCTAGACCTTTTGAGACATTGACAACTTGATTTTATTTACCACCCAAGACTTTAATATATCCCATCCTAAACTGACACCAAGACTTGAACTTTAATATATCCCATCCTAAACTGACACCAAGACTTGATCTCTATTAGATCATAGAAACACTTTAAAAATTTACTAATAATAAAAATACCAAACTTTATTTTGATTACTATATAACATAGGACTCTAACAAAACTATTAAAGGAAGAGTTGTTGACTGGGTTTTCCCCTAGATAGGGATTTTCCCTAGTTGGCCACCTACATCTGGTGTATGTGATCTTCGTGTTATTATTTTGGTAATTGTTTTATGAACTAAAGTAAAAGAATAACATAAGAAATTTAATAATAACATAAGAATATCACAAGTAATTTTCAACTTAAAGAAAATCTTTCTGCCTTTCTGATTTTCCAACACATCCAACCTTCCTAACTTGTTAAGCCAGAACTGTAGTGATTTTGGAGTGTTTCTTTCCCTTATTTTTTTATCATAGAAGTAAGATATTAAATCCCATATTAAAGTCTGATATACCACATTGGTATTAGTGGACTTTAATCATCGCTATCATCATCATATATATCCTCTCACGTGTATAGGTGAAAATCACTTGCAAGTTCACATATTTCTTAGAGATGTTGAAAGCTATTTCTTTTTTTCCTTTAACTTCCCCAAGGTCTATAAGTATAACAAAAGGATCTTAAAATAAATAGTTATATTTAGAGTCTCTTCACATAGTCAGACTCAATATAATTTCATCCACAAATAGAGGAATGCAAATAAAAAATATAAAGAGAAAATAACCATCAATGGTACCCACAATTATGAAACTTTTTTTAACTACACTAAAAATTGTAAGTTACAATCATGAAAGTTCCACACAAGTGCAGGTTCAAGAAACATGCTCCAAAACCTCTGTAAAATCCTTTCCACCAATATTCTTTTAGTAGTTTCCTCGCCATGTTCATGACCAATGACCTACCTTCACCATAATTATCCATAACCTGCATGCCACCAATGGGGAAAAAAATGAAATAGATGAGAACAAAAGAAAGGCAATGAATATTTTTCACACAAAATCCAATTCATAAGTTGATAATGTACACCAATTGGTCATATACACAAATTTCAAATACGAGCACTAGAAAAAGCAAGGATGACTCACAAATCCAATGGAAATCAACACATGAAAACCAAACTAAGAGATCATCGATGAAATCTAACGTGTACAAAGAAACAAGACTGGCTAAGGTTCTTGAAACCTATTTTTATTTTTTCCCAAAGTAAACATGCAATGATTTTCAAATTCCTTTAAACTTATAAAATATTTCTCTAGAACTAAGAACTAGCAGTGCTACAAATGAATCAGAGACACATACATAAATTCAAAATTTGAATCATGTTCTGAAATCAAACTAACAGTAAAAGAGAAAGATCTATGTGATCACCTGAAGATGCGTTTTTATTGTATCTAATAGTGGTCAAGACAGATGAAGCTGCACCTGCCAAAGTTCCTGTTGTAGACTGCACTATAGAAATTTCTCCATGTGATGGTGATCATTTTTCTATATCCTCTCCATAGCCCAGGTCATTGAAGTCAACAACAATAATACATCATATCCACACTTATGAATGATAAAAGTTGAAAGTAATTTGGGATTCAACAGACCCAATTAACCTCTACTTAGAATACATGGCTATTCTTTAAGAAAAAATAGTACAAGAAAAGGGCAAAAGAGGTTTTGATTCCAGATTTTGAATTTGTTACGAGTACAACTTATTTCCGAGTTTACAATTACATTATGAAAGATAACAAGTACTTCAACAGCCTGTATAAGTGGATGCAATAATTCAGGCCATATTTGAAGAAGAAACAAAACAATTTAAAGCCCTTATTCTGCAAGTGAGGGGTAATCTTGTGAGAAAATATAGATAAAAGAAAAACCACTAAAAGAGAAACCACCTCGTCTCGAGTTCACATTACTAAAGCTAACGACTACTTCCATAAAATAAAACACATGATAATAGAAGTTTGTTTATCATAATAAAGGTGTGTTAATTAATTATAAACTTCTCAATCACACTTTTGAAATTTAGATGACACATGCTAAAATCCACAGACATGGAACCATCCTCCTACCACTTGTCCACACTGACATTGTCTTCTTCCCGGTGTTGCTCATACTTTTCACTAATATTCTCTTTGTTAAAGCTACTCCACATTTTTCCTCATGGATTGCAGGCCTCTCTCAAGTCTAGTAGACACCTGTAGGATAGGATGTTCGAGCGAAAATTAGTCTAGCCTTTCAACCGCCCTGATTGCATTTCTGATTGAGAAAATCACAACCAATATCTCACCTCACTAGTTTCAACTTATTCAAAATTAGAGAAGAATCGTGGTTGGGTGATGAAATCAACCGTGAACTTGCGGAAGATGCTCTTTCCTCTTATTAATATATGACCTCTTCTTCCTCTTGATGAGATATTTGTATATACTTATATTAAAAAAAACAAAAAAAACATTAAAAAATTTTTTTTGATGTTTTAAAGTTTTTTTAATTCTATTTTTCATAACACTGTAAGTCATATATATATATATATATATAACTTTTTTTAAAGTTGATTTAATTATATTACCTCATAAAATTATACAAACCAATACATTATTAATCCATCCACTCTCAACATATTTTATGCTAGATGGTCTTAATCTACTCAATACGGAACCATATGTTTTTTACCACAAGCCTATGGAATGATTTTTCCAAAACTTTAAGAATCTTAAAAGTGACAACATCACTAGAATATCTTAATCATGTTACAAAAAATTGAACATTAGACAACTAGGAATGCGAAGAGGCGGATCTTTCACAGTTCTTGAAGGGGCTAACTTCATGGTGATTTATGGGATATGGCGTTTAATTTATGCCAAATGTGTGTCCATTCTCTCAGTAAAAAACTTTTGGTTTCTTTGGTCACATTATTTCATATGTGCAAGAATTGCAAAGACATTGTACCTTTCACTGTGCAACCTATTTTGATTTGCTAATAGAGAGGAAAAGCTTATTAGTATTTCTTTTCCTTCCCCTGGTGAGTCCATTGTCACGAACATGAGGATGAGGAACCCATTGTCATATACCCTCTTTGAGCTCTTGGTCAAATAAGTCTGTATTTGGTGTGGTACCACTACTTGAAAGGACTCAACAACACCTTGGGCTTGCTATTGGACAAGGTTACTAACATGGGACCACCATGTTCCTTGTTCCTCACCCAATTGGGGGAAAATTATAATTTTTTAAAAATAAATTGAAAGTAAAATAGAATAGGAAAAAATACATAAATGAAATATAAATTTCCATCTCATTATTAATCATTAAATATATTGAAGGTAGTGCTAACATACCCTACCAGGCAACCATAGTTTGTTGTATTGCACTCTAGAAATCCCTAAATTGATAGGGTACCCAAATTCCTTGTTTAGATATAGTGGATGACCTCTACAAAAACTACACATGAAAATTCCCAACAAATTCCTGCAAGACCAAAACATAAACAATATATGAGCTATAGCATAAAAGAATATTGTGTATCAAGAAGACCATCCATGAGCTAGAAATCCTTCTCCTTTACCTAAAGGTTGTATCTAGCGATATCTACCATCATTTACCTAAAGGTTGTATTTAGTTATATTTTGTTATGAAATTACAATTATTTTTCACATCATACATACCCCATTGGCATTGATTCTTCACAAGAGTTACCACTCCCTTTCTCCTCCAATCAATCAATAGATCTTTGCAAGTGCTTCTAATTCTGGTACTTGAATGGCCCACTCTTCACTGGGAGGCTTTTGTGCTTCTCCATCTTTGTATTCATGTGGAACGACCATGCTACCCTCTTTATTTAATTTTTCCCACACCCTTGGTAGTGGGAAAACCACCCAGTCAACCTCCTTCCTTGTGTCTCACTCCCATTGGAGAAAAATATAAATCCTTCTTTCTCACCCCATTGGGGAAAAAATGTATATTTTTTAAAATGAAATGAAACTAAAATAAAAAAAGGAAAAAAATACATAAATGAAATGTACAAGTATATTTTTTGTAAGCTTATATCATATTACCTCACAAAATAGAAATTTCTAGTGCATCATTCATCCATCCACTCTCAACAATTTTACGGCAGAAGGTCTCAATCTGCCCATTGGGAAACCAGATAGTTTTGACCATCTCCCTATAGAGTAATTTGTCCAAAACTGCAAAAATTTTAATAATTGCAACATAACTAGAATTTCTACAGCATAATTATAACACAAAAGACTATCAGCGAAAATATGTTGGCCATTACTTACTATCAGAGGCACCATGCAACATAAAGCTAAGAAATATACTGGAAATAGAACTCCATGCATCTCCATGTATAGGGGTGGCCACCCCACCCCCACCATCTAATGTAATTCATTCTTGAAGGTGGAGGGCTCCACTTGCTCCACATAGTATCCTCTAAACACACTCTATCAAAAATTTATTTATTTTTTAAAATAACTCTAAATTTAAAATTTAGAAGTAATATAAATGTTTTTATCATTTCATTCTTTTCACACTCATACACATTTTACAAAAAACACGAGATTTTCTAATAAAAACTATTTTAATGCATTACCAATAATAATGCAATACAATAATGTATTCTAAGCATTAAAATTTTACAAAATAAATTAATAATATGTTGTACCTATTAAACTTCTATAAAATAAGCTATATTTAATAAAATAAACTGTAAATCTTCATACTATTGTATCTTATTTTTAGAGTTCCAAACTTTTGTCATGGCAATTGCTACAATTCTTCAGTGAATTATTGGGGCCAAGGTTAAACATGCAACACCACACATTCCTTCTGGTACTTCAAAGTCTCTTAACAATCTAATGTATCCTGCTTCTCCCCAATCTTGTCCCCAATAGTTCTTGAGTCTCTAAAACTTAATTCCCTTATTTGCTCCCTTAACTGGGCTGCCATATCCAACCAGTACACCTCCATGGTCAATTACTAATTCCCATCAATTGTCATTTTTTGGACCACATGGACCACTAAACAATTACTAATTCCCATCAATTGTCATTTTTTGGACCACATGGACCACTAAATATTCCTTGCTTAACAAACAAAATTTGGATAATTACACTTCCTCAACAACAATGTAAAAAATAGTAACCACTTACTCCTTATAAAACTGAAACTCCAGACTGCCTGTTTGAATCGGTACAGCTATAGGTTGTGTAGTTACGACTGATTTGAAAGATGTTTCATCCTCATCGGGGACAAAGAGAACCTCATCCATGGTTGCATCTGGATTTCCAATCTATATCAAAACAAAACAACACAATGATTTGATTGTCTTACAAATTATAATAATGTTATTATTATAAATATTATTATTTAATGATATCTAACACAATAAATATTAATATTTAATATCTAACTATCTTGATGCACAAATCCATCTTAGTATTAATCATTAAACCTTGTTATTGTACCTCTTCGAATCGGCACGGCGCCTGAAAACCCTGATCAACCCTCCGGTGTCTATTATATATTTGAAGATATCGATAGGCGTCCCTCCGGAATCGCAAGTATAGCCGAAGGGATTGCAATCAAGCGATTGCTGCGCTGATAGGCTAAGCAAATTGCCTGTTCTGATAAAGTGGATGCCCTCTACAGCGCCTGCAGTGAAAAATGCCCAACAACAACCTGCAAGGCCAAAAAATAAACAGTATGCACGAGACACCAGGGAAAAAATCCAGCTCCTTAGTTACCATTCGAAATTGAAATTATTTCTCTCATAATACATACCGCAGGTGCCTTGATTCTTCACACTGGATACCGCTCCCCTACTCCTCCAATCAAAAGACCTTGGCAAGGTGTTCGAGTTCTGGGACGTGAATGATACATTCTTCAGTCCCCTTCTCTTGAGTTTCTCCTGTGGAGGTTTGCAGTTACACCAAACGTGAATGATACATTCTTCCGTCCTCTTTTCTTGAGTTTCTCTCGTGGAGGTTTGCAGTAGCCGTTTCAACATCGATCAAACAGAAACAATGTGAAATACATAGATACTGTGAATAAGAAGAATCTGGAAATTCCAACATAGTGATTCACTTATTTTTGAGCAATTACATATTCTATAGAGGTGCAGTGATTCTTCTTCGAGTACATTGCTCTGAATTCTTCGTTACTCAGATCCGCAAACTTATTCAATCCAAGTCTGTACGTTAGATTCTTTTTATTCACAGAGTCTATGAATTTCACATTGCTCTTAAATATTTCGAATCGCTCATCCGATGCATTTCTCGGGGAGCGTTGCCGAGGCAGCCAGTTATGATAAAGGAGTCGCAGACTTTCTTCAGACTCGAGGTCTTTGTCTGTAAATCCAGGAGACTTGCGGGTTGCATTCACTGATAAAGCCCACAAGGCTGCCAGCACCAGAAACAGAAACAGGACCGCCCTTGCCATTAGTAAACAACAATAATTCACACAAGTATGCCCACAAATAATGTGAATTGGTGGAGATAAACTGGAAGAGGATCTCGTTATATAGTAACTAGGACCGAGTGTAATCCAATGACATCATTAGTGGCGTCAAATTAGAACTCTCCATCTAATAAGTCAATGACTATGTTGGGATTTCGAGATTCTTCTTATTCACAGATTCGATGTGTTTCACATTTTCTTTAAATATTACGAATCGGTGGGCATGCCTGCTCATCCGGATCCATATTTCTATTTGATCGATGTTGGAGCGGCCACTTATCATAAAGGAGTGGCAAACTTTCTTCAGACTCCAGCCGTAGAACCCGTTAAGTATGCCCAGAAATAAGTCAATGACTATGTTGGGATTTCCAGATTCTTCTTATTCACAGAATCGATGTATTTCACATTTTCTTTAAATATTTCTATTTGATCGATGTTGGAGCTGCCACTTATCATAAAGGAGTGGCAAACTTTCTGGGATTTCGAGATTCTTCTTATTCACAGAATCGATGTATTTCACATTTTCTTTAAATATTTCTATTTGATCAATGTTGGAGCGGCCACTTATCTTAAAGGAGTGGCAAACTTTCTTCAGACTCCAGCCGTAGGAACCATTAAGTATGCCCAGAAATAAGTCAATGACAATGTTGGGATTTCGAGATTTTTCTTATTCACAGAATCAATGTATTTCACGTTTTCTTTAAATATTTTGGATCGGCCACTTATCATAAAGGAGTGGCAAACTTTCTTCAGACTCCAGCCGTAGGAACCATTAAGTATGCCCAGAAATAAGTCAATGACAATGTTGGGATTTCGAGATTCTTCTTATTCACAGAATCAATGTATTTCACGTTTTCTTTAAATATTTTGGATCGGCCACTTATCATAAAGGAGTGGCAAACTTTCTTCAGACTCTTTAAGAATAAACATTATTCATTACAGCAACCGTGTAAGAAACCACGTCTTTGTCTCTGTTTGTTTTTTGAGAGAACTCATTGTATCCATGAGCTGCCATTGGCTACCTTTTTTCAGATACCCACATCTTATTGGAGTAGTCTACCCAGGCAGTAGAATGGCCCGGTTTCCGGTCACCGTTCGGAAAAACCACCGACTCCGACCACCGGCAATTTCTCCCCAGCTCCGCCACCCTCCGCGAGCTCCGCCCAGCTCCGCCACCCTCCGCGAGCTCCGCCCAGCTCCGCCACCCTCCGCATTTAATGATGTCTGACCAGAGTTCCATCGCTGTGTTGCCGCCATTCACACCTCAATTCGAATTTGGGAATTAACCGCGCTGCATTCGACCCGGCACGTAACCAGAAACCGGAAGGGCAAGAACAGGTTCGAGGCTGCGAGCTGTGGCATCTCATTCGTTGATGCAACCAATTTCAAAAACAAGATTTAGAAAAAAATCAGGGATCCTGAATCTCCTGAGTCCCGGAACTGCCAAAATCCATTTCTGCATGCGGCATCCATTCATCAATTTCCCATTCATTCCTAGTCTCTGCAACCTCGACCCCTTCCCATTTCGGAGTAGCAGCAGCGGCGCCAGAGCCCGGGTTCGATTCCCACAGCTCATCCCAGGAGGAAAATTCAAGTTAATGAGGAAGCGTCGAGACAGCACCAACATTATTCACAGCCGACATGTCGATCATGGCGGCATCGACGCTGCTCTTCTGTCGCTCCGCGTCGACAACAAGAGAAGCCGAGTCGGTTTGTTTCGACGAACACATTGTTGAAGAAGTTGCAGAGTCGCAGCAGTATAACAAAAAGCTGCCCTTCAAAGACGAGGAAGCCGAGGTCTCGGGTTCGATTTCCTAGTTTCCGTATGTAACAGAGCATTCTACAGTAATGGGGCGCGGGAGGCTGATTTTCAACTTTCAGTCTTCGCTGGATGCTTATTGAAGTGGGCATTGCAGCAGAGGTTTTCTTTCACTTATATTCATAATTATCTTCACTTAGATATCTTCTTTGTATTTCCTACTGTTTGCTAGAGATCTCAAAGGAGAAATTCCATTAGTGAGCCATTGGTGATAGGAATTCCTTGTAGCTTGAACTATATATATATATTCAAAATATCTTCTTTGTATTTCCTACTGTTTGCTCGAGATCTCAAAGGAGAAATTCCATTGGTGAGTGATTGGTGATAGGAATTCCTTGTAGCTTGAACTATATATATATATATATATATATATATATTCAGATTCCATTCGCATTTCTGTCTCAACGTCTTACCGTTCCTAGTTTCGGACAGTATCTCACGTGCTGCAATTTTCATTTATATAAGATTACTCTATGTGTCGCAGAGGTTGTACAAGCCCTTGTGATGATGCTTTGGTGCTTGACATAGGATTACTCATGTGTTGCAGAGGTTGTACAGGTCCTGAAGAAGTGTGGGAGAAGTTTTGAACACAAGTGGCAGCGTTCTAGACAGAGAAAATGTAATTTTCCTCAGTTTAGAGCAGTGCCGCAATCTGTGAAATGTCAGTGTAGCACTGGGCTTGTGCTCCTCCCTTCCCATTGTATGCTTGCGCAGTTTATTGCTAAGATGCTCATTCAGTGCCACCGCAGATGCCTGTAGGTGCTAAAACAAAATACCATGCGCTATACAAAAGGATTTTCCCAGAGTATTCACTGAGATGGTTCGATTGAGGGGTTTTGACTTGGTTTATAACTTGCATATCGTTTTTGGTCATTACTATAATGAGAACACATTTATTGTTTGAGTAATCGAGTTAGTGATTGATATGGTCATGGAGCAATCATTGTGGAGTTGATGTAGTCATGGTTGAATAAAGCCTCCAGGAGTGTGAAAGCTTTGAAGACCTAGCTTAGTGGAGAGTTCGAACCATTTTATTGAGCTAGCTATTATATGTGCTGTGGATGAGATCGTGGTAATTTTCAGATTTGGAAACTATGTGCAGAACATATATCATATGCCCGTGTGAAGGACAGGTGATTCGAGTCGGTGAAGTTTAGTGCGCATTATAGAAAGGGAATGCGATGGTGTGTAATCGCATATTGTGTGATTTGCAGAGGAGCTACGCATGTATATAGTGTGCATATGCATGTAGCATCAAGTATAGCAAAAGAGGCAGAGTGCGATGGTCAGTGTGTGATGAAGAGACAAATATTAGAATGCTAGTGCATTGGATAGAGGCGGATGTATACACCTACAGAGTGTGATTTCCAGAGAGTCTTGTGTGCATGGACATGCATACTTGTAGTTGTTTTTGGTTGATGTATACTCTGATCAAACACTTTGCAAGTAATTATTTATTCAAAAATGTTGCATGCAATACATTGCATAATAAAATTAAGAAACCACTGCTAATTATTTTTTGGGTAAAAAATTTACTTAGATAGATACCAAATGCTCTAGCCAAATTTTATTAAATTAAACCAAGAGTTTACCTACAAAATAAATTATTTTCTGGAACTTGGAAGTTGCTTTAGAAAATGGCATAGTGATGAGGAACAAAGGAAAATGTGTCCTCAAAGTAAGATGCAATCTCCAAACTTTGAAGAAGAATGCAATGTCCTCTAAATCAATTTGGCCCCTCAATAAATCGACCTGCCCAGTGAAATACACCCTCTTGGAAATTAACTCAACCTCATCAAATAATTTAGCTTTCTTTAGATGTGTTTAGCTACTGCAATGGCATTCAGACTCCCTAAATAAAATTAGCCTCCACAAGGAAAATTGTAACCCCAATTAAATTTGGGTTTGGTGATTTAATTCAATCTCCACTGAAATGCTTAGCTCCCACAAATAGATTTCAACCCTTAAAAAATTTACTTTGTTGTTGCAAGGAATTTGGCCTTATTCATTTAATTTGGCTTATCCTGATAATTTCGGCTTGCCAAATGTAAAATCAGCCAGTACAAAATATTCAATTGCCCATATAGAATTTGGCCCGCCCAAAAAACCTTTGAAATGTTGCAATGGATAAATTGTCTCTATCTCCAAGATCCAAGATCTTTGGTAAATTCAGCTGTCTTCTTCTCATTAAATCGCATGAATAATATGAGTGATTCTTCCCTTGGATCAGTTAGGGTGGATATGTCTCACAATTGAAACCAATATTAACTAGTTAGGTTGGATTAATCTCACCACTGAAACTATATATCATGAGGGTTTCACACCCTTTACTCAATTTAGGAAAATAACCAATGCATGCTCAAAAGTGAGTTACAATTCTCTTTTTATAACTTTCATAATTATAATACCATGGGTCCCTCCTTTATATTAAATATAAAGTGACTTTATAAAGTTCTCCTTATTTTTCCATATTCACCTAATAACACCTTTTTAATTTAATTATTCAATCCACCATTATAATGTTTATTTTTTCTCCCAAGTGACATCAAATAATTAAATCACTCAATCTTGTTTTTACCAACTATAGCCTATGGAAATCAAATAGGCTACTAAGTTGATTCCATGAAATGATCACTCAGAACGGGACATTACAACCTTGAAAGGTTTTTTTTGGCTAGAAGACATTTGACCATTCTTTGATGATTGATTTGGACCAATATTGAGACATATCTTGCCTTGGAAGCCTTCCAACTTATGTTTAAGTCACCTCAAGTCAAATTTCTAGCTAGTTGTTGTGCCTTTGTCAATCATGTAGAGAAAATCATGGTGTCTGTTAGAGTTTCCTTCACCATGTTTTATGGCATCTTCAAGCTAGGTGTGTGCATCTTGGACCATTAATCACTTATTGGGTAGATTGGCCCCTCTTTTTGAGACATTTTCTCATCAAATCATTGTACATATGTTTTGACCACTTTATCTTTATGTTGTGATAATTTACTTGATTTTAGGAGTGAGTTAGATTTAGTTTTCTTAGGCTAGATCTAAGGAATTAAATCAAATATTCTTATTTTATTGTAGAGAGAGAAGATTTCACTATATAAATATAGGAAAACTTCCTCATTTTTACTCATGTTTGGATTATGAGAACACTCCTCTCCTTGGAGCTTAATGAAAATGTCTTTATTAGAGGAATTTTGGTGTTAAAGGCCTATCTATGTGGTGAATGTTTTTTACTTAGAAAGGTTTTTCCCCTTGGTTATTCTTCTACTTTTTTAAAGGTATTATTGTGATTTTTCAAGACTATGGTATGGCTGCAAAAATCAGTCCATTTGAAGGGAAACTTTGTCACTTGGAGGGAGAATGCCTAGAGGCTCTTCTCACATGCTCTTCTTTGTTGTTTTGTGGTAAGTTTTAACTCTCATTGCTAGGCCACACTCTCAAGTTCCTTAGTAAGGATTTTGATTCCATTTCATGCCATAGTTGATTTTATGGTTGAAGGATTTCTCCTTGGAGGGATCCCTTCTATTAGTCATGAATTCATAATTCTCCTTGATTATCCAGGGAGTTAATTTCTATTGGGTTCTAACCTCTTGCCCTATTCTGAAAACACTGAGTGATTGACTTCTAAGAGGTTTTTTTATTAATCTCATCTTGCCACTTGATTCCTTAGGACTCCATGCCTTAACAGAATATTGGCAATGGTCTTCATATCCTTTCATCACCCTTTTTCCTTTTCTTACAAAAAACCCTAAAATTTCCAAGAAATATGTTTCATTAAGGCTACCATTTACATTACCTTGTTCCTTTTTTATTAAACCTTAGTGATCCTAAGAAGGGATACCCCCCTTGAGTCGTAGGAGAGTCAGCCTAAAGTGAGAGTAGATGTTGCTAAGGTGATAGTGGCTGACCTTCTTGAAGGTTTCTATCAAATTGTGTATTGTGGATTGGAGCTTTTAAAAGGAATGTACAATTTGGGTTGTAGCAGTAGTCAAATCCAAGGGATTCCTAATTTGATGAAATATTCCATGTTTTTTCTATTTTTGTGTCTATCTGGTTCTTAGTTGTGGCCCATAACGTTTGCAGAATACCCAAGTGGTCTTATTTAAGTGTGTCCAAGTCTTCTTTGTTGATAAGGCAATTGAGTTGCGTTGCTAGGTTTAAGTGGAATTCTCTAATGTACCCATCCAAGAGCGGCCCTTTTAGATCATTTGGGCAAACCCGTTTGTTATTTTATGTCACAAGTCCCAAATGATGTCTTGGTTTAACCAAATGCCCCATAAATGTATTGTTGTTAGGGCCAACTTTATTAAATTCCTAAAGGATCATGTGATTATCCAAATTGCCAATAGGAGCTTGTCTTAATTGGTTTAGCCCCTAAATACCTATTCCCAACATCAAAGTCCTAATTATATGATTAAAGACCATCCATTATCACTTCTCTAGCTCAAGCTTAAGCCCAAATCCCTATCCATTCTTGCTTTGCAAAACTCTAAAGCTATTGTGAAGAAGGACAATAACCAGAGTGAGGTGGGAAACAAACATGACTAACCCAATTGGGAACACCAGGCTCAAAGACACAATACTTTGCCAACCCAAGTAAGGAGTGAAACCATAAAATTATAAATTTCATTTTGTCCTTAAAACTGATAAGCAAACCCAAGGACATCTACCTCAAAACAAACAATGCAAGGAAAACAAGTTCACCATTGCCATTATGGAATTTGTATAGAGAATGTTAAGCCTATAAGGCTAAACATCTAAACATCCACAATTGAGAATAGTTAAAGATTACATAATTGAGAATAGTTAAAGATTACATATTTGGAATCAAGCCCCCAACCACCTCCAATTCATTTGGACCACTAGATGAAACACAAGGAAGTGCATTACTCGTGCAGCAATTTTGAGAGGAGAGTTTGCATTAAAAGGGGAATCGGGTGGAGCAGCAACACCAAGATGGTGCATGACCCTTACCTGGAGCATTTTTTTCCCAGAACCATCTGTTGTAACATCCTGTTGTTCCTATCATATTGATGCTACATGCATATGCACACTATATACATGCGTAGCTCCTCTGCAAATCACACAATATGCGATTACACACCATCGCATTCCCTTTCTATAATGCGCACTAAACTTCACCGACTCGAATCACCTGTCCTTCACACGGGCATATGATATATGTTATGCACATAGTTTCCAAATCTGAAAATTACCACGATCTCATCCACGGCACATATAATAGCTAGCTCAATAAAATGGTTCGAACTCTCCACTAAGCTAGGTCTTCAAAGCTTTCACACTCCTGGAGGCTTTATTCAACCATGACTACATCAACTCCACAATGATTGCTCCATGACCATATCAATCACTAACTCGATTACTCAAACAATAAATGTGTTCTCATTATAGTAATGACCAAAAACGATATGCAAGTTATAAACCAAGTCAAAACCCCTCAATCGAACCATCTCAGTGAATACTCTGGGAAAATCCTTTTGTATAGCGCATGGTATTTTGTTTTAGCACCTACAGGCATCTGCGGTGGCACTGAATGAGCATCTTAGCAATAAACTGCGCAAGCATACAATGGGAAGGGAGGAGCATAAGCCCAGTGCTACACTGACATTTCACAGATTGCGGCACTGCTCTAAACTGAGGAAAATTACATTTTCTCTGTCTAGAACGCTGCCACTTGTGTTCAAAACTTCTCCCACACTTCTTCAGGACCTGTACAACCTCTGCAACACATGAGTAATCCTATGTCAAGCACCAAAGCATCATCACAAAGGGCTTGTACAACCTCTGCGACACATAGAGTAATCTTATATAAATGAAAATTGCAGCACGTGAGATACTGTCCGAAACTAGGAACGGCAAGACGTTGAGACAGAAATGCGATATATATATATAGTTCAAGCTACAAGGAATTCCTATCACCAATCACTCACCAATGGAATTTCTCCTTTGAGATCTCGAGCAAACAGTAGGAAATACAAAGAAGATATTTCTCCTTTGAGATCTCGAGCAAACAGTAGGAAATACAAAGAAGATATTTTGAATATATATATATAGTTCAAGCTACAAGGAATTCCTATCACCAATGGCTCACTAATGGAATTTCTCCTTTGAGATCTCTAGCAAACAGTAGGAAATACAAAGAAAATATCTAAGTGAAGATAATTATGAATATAAGTGAAAGAAAACCTCTGCTGCAATGCCCACTTCAATAAGCATCCAGCGAAGACTGAAAGTTGAAAATCAGCCTCCCGCGCCCCATTACTGTAGAATGCTCTGTTACATACGGAAACTAGGAAATCGAACCCGAGACCTCGGCTTCCTCGTCTTTGAAGGGCAGCTTTTTGTTATACTGCTGCGACTCTGCAACTTCTTCAACAATGTGTTCGTCGAAACAAACCGACTCGGCTTCTCTTGTTGTCGACGCGGAGCGACAGAAGAGCAGCGTCGATGCCGCCATGATCGACATGTCGGCTGTGAATAATGTTGGTGCTGTCTCGACGCTTCCTCATTAACTTGAATTTTCCTCCTGGGATGAGCTGTGGGAATCGAACCCGGGCTCTGGCGCCGCTGCTGCTACTCCGAAATGGGAAGGGGTCGAGGTTGCAGAGACTAGGAATGAATGGGAAATTGATGAATGGATGCCGCATGCAGAAATGGATTTTGGCAGTTCCGGGACTCAGGAGATTCAGGATACCTGATTTTTTTCTAAATCTTGTTTTTGAAATTGGTTGCATCAACGAATGAGATGCCACAGCTCGCAGCCTCGAACCTGTTCTTGCCCTTCCGGTTTCTGGTTACGTGCCGGGTCGAATGCAGCGCGGTTAATTCCCAAATTCGAATTGAGGTGTGAATGGCGGCAACACAGCGATGGAACTCTGGTCAGACATCATTAAATGCGGAGGGTGGCGGAGCTGGGCGGAGCTCACGGAGGGTGGCGGAGCTGGGGAGAAATTGCCGGTGGTCGGAGTCGGTGGTTTTTCCGAACGGTGACCGGAAACCGGGCCATTCTACTGCCTGGGTAGACTACTCCCATCTTATTTACTGGACCTTGGTTCAGGGGAAACGAACACAGTTTTTTCTTTCAAAATTCCTTTATCCTTTTATATCCTAGAAGCTTACCCTTCTTCATGATCACAATTTTTCTTAAGCATCAAGCTTAGAAAATATACCTAACTTCCCTCTCTGTATAATAGAAATGGCGCACAACAATGGAAGAATGAAAGACAAGGGGTCTGACACCTTTGGTATAGTCATTCAATCCGAACATCTCATCATGTTCACTGAACCACTAGACTTTCTTCCCTGACTGCAAGGAGATTTAGAATGCAACAGAAGGCACCTGCAAATGTATAGTGAAGACTATTGAAGTTAGAATGAACGATTCTACCTATGATTTGGCTTTCAATAGTAGGATTCTCATTCTGCGCCTCCTTGCCAAGTGTTGTTGTTTTCTCATTTTGGACCTAGAAGTTAAGAGCATTTGCATTCTAGATTGAAGGCATGAAATAAGTGTGTTTTAAGGCAGCCGATTACTCTCAATTTTGTGATTTTTAACAACATTGGAAAGCAAAAGTGGAAATTTCACTACATTCAAATTTTAATAAACACATTAAAACTTTAATAAACACCCCCATCTCAGGAAAAAGATTCATTGGAGCAAGGAAATTTTCTATAGTCTCCTCAATAGTAGGATGATAAGGTGTGCGGCCCATGTTCTGTGTTCAATATTTGATTTGAGTGGTTACAAAATGTACCTTTGTCTCCCACAATGACCAAATTTTTGTGATCTCCCTTTCCCACTAGCTTGTTAAAAGATATTTGACTCAGGTGATATGACTTGCATTTCATTTTTTTTCCAATGCCTTATGCAACAAAAGTGTGCTTGTTAATTGTATTGATGATGTCAAAAATGTCAAAATAATTTACATCATGGGAAAGATAGGTGTACTTTCTAATTGGACAACAATGCTAATGTTAGAAAGTTGAGCAATATCATATCTTTAAAATTAAAAATTTAATAAACAAAATGATATAGGGATTCTTGTTTTGACTTGGATGAAATTGGGAAAGTGAGTTAGGGATAGCAATAGTTTTTTCCCTATTGGTTTCTTTTGCATTTCATTGCTTTGTTCTCCTATATCTTCATTTTCGATGGCTGAAAAAGAAGTTGTAGTTTCTTAATAGATTAAGCGAAACAAGGAAGATATATTCATCAAATTTATTCTAGTGGAACATACAACTTTAATATCATTTCTTAAACGAAATGGTTGTTTTGTATTGACTAAAAGGCAACAACCATATCTCATCTGCACGTGGTACAAAATTATAAAAAAATCCACTTTCCACTCTAATTGTTAATGATTCGGTGGATCTACTCAAACACAATAGTATCCATGAATTTTTTTCCCAAAACCATATTGTTATACTACCTTATAAATAACCCTAGTGTTGGTAGTTGACAACTAATTATGTAAATTTGGGTAAAATGTATTAGTTATTAACTTAGTTTTATACCGAAACATTGGGCTCATATAAAACTGATGAATGTTCGAACTTTGAACTATTGAAAGGAGAATCATTTATTGATTGAATAGAGATTCCAATCCCTTGCCCTGTGGATGTTTCCTTGACACCCCGTCAAGGTTTTACCATGTAAAAATCTTGTGTTTTTCCCTGTGTCTTACATTCAGTTTCATTCGGTTTTATTTATATGGTTCTTGGTTAATTAACTGTTTTGGCCAACAATTGGTATCAGAGCAAGTTTAAACGCAGTGAGCCAAAGCTATCAAACTTATACCACAGTGGTCAGGCCTGACGCTATCGAAGAGAGGATAAACACACTGTGTGTTGAAGCCTGTTGCTGGAGAGAGGTCTGACGCTGCCGCTAGATAAAAGGAAGCCACTGCACGTGATTTGCAGAGCTTGTCCGGAGCCAATTTGCAATGCCTATCCAGTCGCGAACCAGTCGAGAAGTGCTTGCTGGCATCTCGAAGAGCTGCTGCCGCAGAATATTTGAAGGATTTTTGAAGAGAAGACTACCGTAGAATATTTGAAGCTGCTGAATTAAAGGAGAAAGTGTGCTACCGCGGGTTTTTTTTTTAAGCTGCCACATTTTTTTTTAGGAAGAGGGTTGCTGTTGAAGAAAAGATGCCAATTGAGTCCATACCCACACCCACGTCCACCGCGTGATAGAGCAGTTGTGTTGAAGAGTGCCACTGTTGAGGAAGAGGGTTGCGCTCGCTGCCAGGGAGCATAACGTGGATACTCCAGCACTACACTGCAACAAGGGAATTGCAAGCAAATTTGGCTATTTGTAAAAAAAATTAAAAAAAAACAAATATTTTCAGATTTGTTCAAAAGAGAAGGGTTTCATTAAGGAAAGGAGAACAAGTTTTTTAGTCAAATCTATTGAAGGGTTTCTTTAACAGAATCAAGAAAAAAACTGAAATAAGGGATTTTTTTTTTTTTTTTCTTGAGGGAATTCAGAAATTTGTTTTTTCCAAAAAAACAGACTAAAAGAAAAACAACAAAGGCTCGGAATTATAGAAAGGAATTTGTTTATTTAAAAAAGGGGCTCAGTTTTTTTGAAGAAAGGGAAACCAAAAATAAACCCTAGTTGTGAAAAGGAAACCCTAGGAGGAAAGAAATGGCCAAGATGTCGAATGCAAAGTTCGAGGTGGAGAAATTCACTGGGAAGAGCAACGTTTCTCCTTGGAAACTTAAAGTTAGGGATTTGTTGGTGGAACAAGGGTTGCACAAGGCATTGGATGAGGCAAATAAGAGACCTGCAAGCATGACTGACTTGGACTAGGAGGACATGGATGGTCGAGCTCTCAGACCATCAAGTTATGCGTGGTAGATGAGTTCTCTTCAACATTGTTGAAGAGAGTACAACTTCAGGCTTATGGGAAAAACTGGAAAAACTATACATGACAAAGTCGTTAACCAATAGAATTTATTTGAAAAGACAACTGTGCAGTCTTCAAATGAAGGAGGGTTCAAAAGTTGTAGAACATTTGAATGTTTTTAATACACTTATATGCCAATTAACAGATATGGAAGTTAAAATTCAGGAATAAGACAAAGCTATAACCTTATTGTGTTCTCTGCCCGAATCATAGGATAACTTCGTAACTTCAATCAGTTTGAGCACCGCTGATTCTTTGAAATTTGAATCAGTTGTGGGAGCTCTCTTGTTTGAAGAAGTAAAAAGGAAATCCAACAATGAAATAGCTGCATCAGAAGCGATGATAGTTAGAGGACGGTCAAATGAAAGAGGGGAAAAAACAAGGGGGTCTTCCAGATCTAAATCAAAGTGAAAGAAGTGTAAGGCAAAATGTTGGCATTGCAATAAAATTGGACACCTGAAGAAAGATTGTTGGAAACGACAAGAGTATGATAACCCGAACAAGGAAGAAAATTAGGTTGATTCGGGTATGATAGACGAAGTTTTATCTGCTGAAGAATTATGTATGATAGATGAAACTTCATGTAATGTCTCTTAGGGTATTGAAAGCAGGTTGTTAGACTCTGGTGCTTCTCATCACATGTGTCCACACAGAAATTGGTTTACTTCATATGAAAATGTAAATGAGAGTTCTGTGTTTATGGGTAATAACGTATCATGTCAAACTGTTAGGATGGGAAATATCAAGATTAAAATGTATGATAACATAGTTAGAACATTAACTAGTGTTAGACATGTACTTCATTTGAAGAAAAATTTGATTTCTTTGGGAATGTTGGATTCAGATGGTTATAAGTTTACAGGTCAGAATGGAGTGCTGAAAGTCTTTAAAGGCACCCTAGTTGTTATGAAAGAAGAAAAGGTCGGAACTCTTTACAGACTCAAAGGAAGTACTCAGGTTAGTGAAGCAGTGATTGTGTCAAAAAAAGAAGAAGAAGGTACTTGCCTATGGCATCAGCGATTGGGTCACATGAGCGAGAAAGGTCTTTAGGTACTGATGAAACGTAAATCACTTCCTAATTTGAAATCCTTGAAGTTGGATTTCTGTAAGCATTGTGTGTATGGAAAATAGTGTAAACAAAGATTTAAAACTGGGAATCATAACAGTAAAGATATTTTAGACTATATTCATTCTGATCTATGGGGACCATCTCCTGTTGTATCATATGGAGGTGCTCTATATTTTTTAACGTTTATTGATGATTTCTCCCATAAATTTTGGGTCTTTATGCTAAAAAAGGAAGCCGATGTATTCAATGTCTTTAAACAATTTAAGGCAATGGTAGAGAAGAGAATAGGCAAATCAATTAAATGTTTAAGAACTTACAATGGTGGTGAATTCACTTCAATAGAATTTGAACAATACTGTAAGGATGAAGGAATTGTTAGACACAAAACTGTTGTTTATACTCCTCAGCAAAATGGTGTTTCTAAACGTATGAATCAGACTCTTATGGAAGGAGCCAGAAGCATGATCAACAATTCTAACTTGCAAAAAGAGTTGTGGGCAGAAGCAGTATCCACTACTTGTTATTTAGTTAACAGATCACCTTCAGTAGCAATTAATTGTAAAATTCCTGAAGAGGTTTGGACAAGTCAGTCTTGTGATTATTCACTAAAAATCAGTGTTCAAAATTAGATCCAAAATCGAAATGTTGTGTCTTTGTTGGGTATGACTATGCAGTGAAAGGATACAGGTTGTGGGATCCTACATCGCGGAAGATATTAGTAGAGATGTAACATTTGATGAATCTTTTTTTTTTTAAATCAAATGTTGAAAGAATTGAATAGGAATAGGTATCGCCAAATCAACAAGTTCAGTTGGAGGCTAGATTTTTTGGTGACAATCAAAAGGAAGAAGAGGCTTCTGGAGAAGAAGGTGTTGAAGATACAAAGGAAGCTATTGAAGTTTCTGAACCAGTTCAGCAACAAGTCACTCTAAGAAGGTCTACAAGGGAAAGAAGAACTCCCAAAAGGTATGAATATTCTGCTTCATCTTTTGCTTTGATTACTAAAGATGGGGAACTTTTTTGTCATCAGGAAGCAGTAGATGATATGGATAGCAAAAAGTGGAAAATGGCTATGGAAGAAGAAATGGATTCCTAGCCAAGAAAAATACCTGAGATCTTGTAGAACTTCCTAAAGGGAGAAGTGTTATTGGATGCAAATGGGTCTTCAAACTAAAACGGAAAGTTGATGGAAGTATCGAAAGGTATAAGGTGAGACTGGTAGCAAAAGGGTATTCTCAGGTTGAAGGTATCGAATTTCATGAGATTTTTTCACCAGTTGTAAAACTTGTTTCTATTCGTACTGTGTTGGCACTAACTACATTACTTAACCTTGAGTTAGAATAGTGAGATGTTAAAACAGATTTTCTACATGGTGATTTGAATGAAGAGTTATATATGTAACAACCAGAAGGTTTTGTACAAGGTCGCAGCAAAAGATTAGTTTGCAAGCTCAGGAAATCATTGTATGGTCTGAGGTAGTCTCCTAGACAATGGTACAAGAAGTTTGACTCCTTCATGGTGAGCCAGAACTTTATAAGAAGTGAGTATGATCAGTGTGTATACTTCAAGAGTTTCAATGGCATATTCATTATCTTAGCTTTGTATGTTGACGATATGCTTATTGCAAGCAAAAGCATGGAAGAGATCAACAGGTTAAAGGCTCAACTTTGTAGGACGTTTGATATGAAGGATCTTGGAGTAGCAAAACATATCTTGGGCATGGAGATACACAGAGACAGGAAAAATGGTAAACTTTGGTTATCACAACAGAAGTATGTGGAGAAAGTACTTGAAAATTTCTGTATGAACAATGTGAAACCTGTTAATGTTCCATTAGCTTCCCATTTTAAGCTTTCTTCGGTTTTGAGTCCTAGAAGTGATGAAGAAAAGCAGTATATGTCTCATGTACCATATGCAAATGTTGTAGGCAACTTAATGTATGCAATGGTATCTACAAGACCTAACATTTCACATGCAGTTGGAGTTGTCAGCAGGTTCATGGCAAATCCAGGTGAAGAATATTGGCGAGCAGTGAAATGGGTGCTTCGATATCTAAGAGGCACAAGTGACCATTGCATCATCTTTAATGGAAGTGAAGGATCAGTCTGCGGATACGAAGATGCTGATTATGCTGGTGATTTGGACAAAAGAAGATCTACTACAGGTTATGTCTTTACTCTTGCAGGTGGAGCAATTAGTTGGATGTTAAAGCTTCAATAAACAATTGCATTTTCCACTACCAAAGTAGAATATATAGCTGCTTCAGATTCCAGTAAAGAAGCAATCTGGTTAAAGGGTCTAATTGATGAGATTGGAAGGACGCAGGAGAAAGTGAATGTACTTTGTGACAGTCAAAGTGCTATTCACTTGGCTACAAATCCTGCTTATCACAACAGAACCAAGCACATTGATGTAAGGTATCATTTTCTGAGACATGTGATCGATGGCGGAAAAGTAGCTCTTCAAAAGGTCCATACATGAGAGAATTGTGAAAGCATATTCACAAAGCTAGTTACAGTAGAGAAGCTTCGATGGTGTTTAGATTCTCTTGGCTTGCAGAAAATATGATGAACGGGCATGGGCAAGCGATTAGGAAATTTTTTGTCAAGGTGGAGTTTGTTGGTAGTTGACAACTAATTATGTAAATTTGGGTAAAATGTATTAGTTATTAACAAGTTAGTTTTATACCGAAACATCGATTATGTAACTGAGGAGGCTCATATAAAACTGATGAATGCATGAACTATTGAAAGGAGAATCATTTATTGATTGAATAGAGATTCCAATCCCTTGCCCCGTGGATGTTTCCTTGACACCCTGTCAAGGTTTTATCACGTAAAAATCTTTTCTTTTTCCTTGTGTCTTACATTCAGTTTCATTCGGTTTTATTTATATGGTTCTTGGTTAATTAACTATTTTGGCCAACACCTAGAAGTCAAATATATTGAAAAGACATCCAAAAAATATTGAAATTGAAAATTACAACCTATTATGGACCCTTGCAAGTCATCTCATGTTAAGGGAATATCCTAGATATGTTGTGTTGTCTTGATGGGGTTATGGACTGGATGAGTTGGGGATCATGAGTTTGAAAGGGAAGTTTACAAAGGAAGAGAGATGCATAACAAGGTGACGAATAGTTGCATGTGGTCTATTTCCTAATTTTAGAGGTGCTAAATGTAATCCTGGATTTCTTGTTTTTTAACTGGGAGCAATTTTTTGTCATGAAATTGTGAAAATAAGTGTGCAAGCATTCAATGTTACTCATTCTTATGTCATTCTTCAATCACTTTTGATGATTTTTTTAATGCTCATTTTGGGTTGCTTTTATGTGTCCTTCCATGTGACATTGACATGTTCAACTTTCTTTAGATGTACTGAAATTTTTCAAACCACCTTCAATCTTTTCCTGAGATAAATGTAGGGTGCTCATTCTTATTTCATCCTTCAATTATTTTTGATGAATTAAAGCCTTTATGTATCTTTCCATGTGATATCGTCACGTTCAACTTTCTTCAGTTGTCCCAGAACTTTTAAAACTACCTTCAAGCTTTAAATGAGCATATATGCAGGACAACGTTTTTTACAACTCATATTGTATGATAATTAATCGATTTTGAAGACCCTGCAACCTCCCTCTGAGTGTATCTCTTGATGTATTGGAACTTTCCAAATTGTAAGTTATCTGCTAGTGTTGGCTTGGAGGATGTATGTATGGGCACATGGTTTATAATGTATGTTGATTATCACCATAAACTCTACATATAAATTTAAGTTTGTTAAAAAAAATATGAAGTAAATAAAGTGTTGAAATTGCACAATATTCACAAATAGGAAATTAAAATTAAATTCTCGGCATGTTATGGACTTGAACTATTCTAGATTAAGGTATCATAGATCAATATCTATCATTTGTAATTAAATTTATGAAATATATATCTTGTAGAAATTACAACATATTTAAAATAAAAATTTAAATGCAATTTCTAGAATACAAAGGAAAGAAAAACATTACTAGAAAAAAAATTTATTACTTTTATTTGTGAATAGATGGGGGAGAAATACTAGTGGCTAGGTTATCTTTGGGCTAGTGGAGCCATTTACAGTTCTTGAGAAAGGATTAACATCGCCTATTTTCAAGGATATTTATAATTCGTGAGGAGAAAGTTCAAATTAGATTAAACCCACCATTTGAAGTTGTTTATTACTTAGATGGTCTTCATTCAATACCTTTGGCTGGATTACAAAACCTCCACTCCATAAAAAATTGCTCACACAATAACCTTAGACAACATGAAAAATGCAAAACTTAAAATGTCTTAATATACATCAATGTAACTCCAAACCATTAGACATCAAATATTCAAAGTTTGCTAACTTATAGCATGGAAGCATTTTTTTCTTAGATTATTTATAGTTTTTTTTAGTATGGTAATGCATTTGTTGTATTAGCCTTTTAGATTCCATTCCAAATAAAAACTATCTTACTGGGACTGGTCTAGTACTTTTATTTATTACCTCTCCAGTTTGATTTGGTTCAGATAGGCAGGTTCCAATAACATTGGTATGGATAAATGGATGCCTTTGATATTATGAATCCCTTTAATGTCTTGAATACCTTTGATATTGTAAACTCACAAGGAAATTTTTGATGATTCTATCTTTCTTCTTGGTGAAATTGAATTTTGAGGCTTATGAGTTGTGAACATTGGAGTGATTGATAAATGACATTCTCATTTTGAGAATTTTATCAAAATCTTAAAGTTTCATTGAATCGTAACCATTTATGTAAATGTGACTATAGAATTCATGTTTTGTCAATGAGGTTGTGGTTCAACAGTTAAGGAAATTGTGTGTCAAGAGAATAGGGCATATGGGCAGGTGGAAATTAGTTGGTACATCGATTTGTTTCTATCTTCATAACCTGGATCAATAAGGAAAGCACTGTAGCAACTCTGTCAAAGCAAAAGTCAACCACTGAGGAAGGTGAATCAAGCAAGCGAGGAATTAGTGAATGCAGATATTGAGCCTCATGATTTTCTTTGTTGATAGAAAATCATGAGGAAATCACACTATCTTATCTTTTAATATTAGTTTTAATCATTCTTGATTAGCATAAAGACATAATACTATAAAATAGTTATGCTTAGGAGTTTTATAAACTTGCCTCTTGGCATGATAGGCACAGATTTGGATATTGTTTTTAAACTATGTTCTACAATTAAATGGCTTATGTTATGGACGCCATTTGTTTTTGTTCTCAATTTCCAAACTTGGGATGGAAGTGGATTGTACATAACCCTCTCCCCATCTAGGTATACCATAAAATCTTGTGGGAATCCCAATTCAATCCTCATTTTTACAAAATCGGCTAGGGTATTATGCTACTTATTCATAAAACCATTTTGATAGAAAGACCCCTAGGGTTTTTGAAGAAGCCAAGGTAGACATCTTGCTAGTTTCTATATGGTTCAGTGAAGAGACATTCACTTACATCATAGTTTTTGGGAGCACTTCTTCTCCGCATGTCCTCCCATATGATGTCCCAGACAAGCTTTTGGCCAGAGAGATAACTTACCAGATAGCAAGGGAGGACGGTTTAACCAAAGGCCCATGGGAACAAAATAAATCCATTTGCGCAGCCTTCCCATTATAATGTGGTGCTTTCATACTACTTGAATATGGACACACAATAAAAGAAGCAGAGATTATTATGTCTTTGAAATTGGCCATAGTTCCAGGGAGACAGTATGACCCAAATCAAGTTGCTAAAGACTTTACCACTATGGTTAAAGTCAAACATTTTGCTCATGAAGAGGATACCTTTATTGACCTCTTTCAAGGAGCCAAAACATTTGCATAGGTTCGATATTCAGGATCATTACAGTTAAGCCCGGATGATATTAATTATTTTCATGTATATAGGAATAAGATATTGTTAAAGGTCCTATTGGACCTATTACAAATTGAACCAATAAGAGAACCAACTCCTAGTGTAAGATTGGTGGGAATTTCAAAATAAAATTATGATGAGGAAACCCAAGAGAAGTCGACTCACGAGTCAGAACAATCAAAACAATAATCTCAAAATGGAGGAGGAGATCCTAATAAAGATTCTGAGAAAGATACAAAAGGAAATATTGAGGAAATGATCGAACAAACCTTGGCCAAGAAGCAAACAGAGGTTGGTTCCTCTTCATCTCAATCAAGGAAGATTCCAGTCATTGACCTTGACAAGGAATGGGAGCAATTCAATAAGAAGCTCCAAACAGGCACAAATCTTGAGGAAACATCTAAATTGAAAACCCCCAAATAGACTCAGCATAAAGAAAATCCAGAGACAACAGAGCAAGGGGCTACAGATACTCAAGATATTGAGGTTATTCCTGCTTTTCCTACTTCCAAAATTGTCTTGAGAATTGAAGAGATACCTCCATTAGATATATTCTACAGTCCTACTCATAAGGTTGTAGTTAAAAGACAAAGAAAGAAGAGGAAACTAGACATTGTGGCTATTGCAACTCTAGAGAATGAACCAATAGATGTTGTGTGGAAGGACACTCCTGTTAACCCATCAAAAAATATTACAAAGCTGTCACAGTTTGCAGGAGCTTATGCCACAACAACCATCAATAAAGCAACGAAAGTCTAAATGCTGCTAAAAGAAAAAGAATAGAAAATTCTTCTGCTTGAACAACAATTAGAACAAGAAAAGACTAATTAGTAAGCAGAACAACAGGTAGCTCAGCTTCAAAGGGAATTCAAGAAAATGAGGTTACAACACCGGGCTAGCTTATCACAAAAGGATTTGCAGATTCGCCAAATGCAAGCCATGGTGGATAGATTTAAAGTTAACCCTCAAACTGACAAATTCATCAAAGAAGCAATGAAGCTCGATTCCCTATTAATACTGCAAGAAGAAATGTTCTGCCAAAAAATCTCACAGATTAATCCTTAATGTGAGACAAGTGATAAATTGACAAACCAAGTAATTGATATGAGGTTTGAATATGAAGAAATCCATAAATCGATTTCTGAATTTATCACTTGGCAGGAGTCTGATGAGGGAAGAAAGACTGACCTACCAAAAATACAAGAATCCCACAAAGACATTTTGTTTATAGATTGGGATACACAGTTAAAATAGGAAGAAAGGGCGACAACGACAACAACAGGTGCAACAAGAAATATAATAGAAGTCGTTAATGAAAACCTCCACAGTGCTAACCTTATCAAAGAATTCATACTAGGGTTTCTACCAAATATCAAACAATTGGAGCAATAGTGGAAACAGACAAAGCATACTAAGGAAGAAACAATTAAACATCTGACCAAACTAGATTGGGAGACATACTGGTAGTTTTTAGTAAAAATACATATCCAGTGGATGACTCTGCGGTGTTTAACTACCTCTGCACAAAATATGGTGCCAACTTTATCAGATGCCATATTTGCTAGACAGTTAAAATCCATAATCGGCTATCTGCCTCAGCTCAAACCAATGATCGACATTTGCAATCTCAAAGATCAAGGTAGAAGACTAAGATAGTTCAAGTAGAAAGAAATTCGTCGTCAGTTTAATTCTACTTTTAGTTTATTTTTTCTTACTCTGAGGAAGGTGGTTTGAAACCTCCTTAGCCTTGTTTTGTAATAATCTATTTTTGAGGCATGTATTTTAGTATTTAAACCCCTCTCATGCATTTAGAGAGAGGTCCATAATTTTATCAAAAACACTTTTCAAGACACTACACTTCTGTATTTTTTGGAAGGTTTTGATGAAATTAACGGAAGAAGATCTGTTTTTCTTTGAATATCAAGCATGCTCTACTAAAATTACACTTATGTACCCTTATAGTGTATTTGATTGGATGGAATTGGATCAATATTGTTGAGCCCATGAGCAGGGCCTTTCATATATGGTACTTTTATCGTATGATTGTGTTTTATTTATGCATTAGCAATACTCTTTCTCTTGATTGCCTTATGTATGAAAATTTGAGTTATAGTTCTGCACTATTGCACTTTTGTATGATGTTTTGGCTTTGATTCCATTTTGAATACATGAACAGTTATTATATGCAATATAGTTTTCTCAATTGTTTTGTCTAACTATTTATCCAAAACAATTATCATTAAATGATTTCATTTATTTTGGCAGTTGAATGATATTTATTACCAATTGCTTTGAGACATCTTTGTAGATCACATACTTTAGCTTATTCTCAGGTATATTTATAGTTAGATAATGTTATATTAAGATATATGCATATGTTTATTATCTAGACTAGATTATACTTAGTTGAATCAATCCTCATTACATCTTATATCACCCCATCAACATTATCAAATCAACACTCTCTGGGAAACTGGTCCCATTATCCCCAGTCGGAGCCACTATACCAAATGGAAAAGGAGTTTATTTCAAGGTATGGACCGGGTGGTTATCCCCCATGTTGTCGTATCAAACTTCGAGGCTTCAACGAGATAGAATCCTCCTTGGGAGGTGCCAAAAAACATCGTAGACTAGCAGCCTAATCCATTGGGTTGCTCCCAAACTTAATTTTCCAACTCTATCCTCTAACCTTCTCCCTTCAACTCTTCAATACACAGCCACAAACTAAAAATGAATGCTGAAAAGTAATACCAATTTGCTAAACAAAACTGTTGGAAACTGGCACACTGCTGAAAAAAGATGCTCAGATTGTTGAGCTTATTCACAATCCAACCTACTCTAATTTACTAAAACCACTACTAGATTAAGTGAAGTAAAAAAATCAGTGCAACCATGCAAGAACTTCATTCATTGTTACACCTCCTTGCATGTGTTTCCTTAGAGAAAAAATAAAAGACTTGCTCAAGGGAAACTCGTTGAAAAGATTGAAAATAAAACCAGCATGGGAAAATTTTGAAAAATTGAGCTTACTTACTGACTCCAAAAACAATGCAAAAGGATCCTCAATTGAATGCATAAGAAAATCATGTTGTATCAAACTTTCAATTGTATTCCTATTTCCTTTCAAATCCAACTGAAAGGTGTCACAAAGACGCTAAAAATTCACACTAAATTTATGTAATGAAACCGTTGTTGGCAAGAAATACATGTCTCACTCTAAAATTGACTGATAATTATCTTCATTTCCAGATTGATAGTTAGCTAATATATGAAAATTTTGACTATTTAAACCCTCTATATAATCAACTACTAATTCATGAAAAACAAGAGGAGATTGTTGCAATTCACTATTAATTTTCCCCATTGACTCTAGATGCCTTTGTATCAACCCACACTCCTCAACTTCATTAATGATCTCAAGATTTTCTTTCAAAAATTTAAATGAAGTGAATCTTAAAGAAAGAGAATTTTCATTAACAAAATCACTATTTTCCTCATGTTCAATGTCAAAATTGTTATATTGTCGATTTATAACACTATGAAAATCCTTTTTAGCAATTGGAATGAAGTAAAACACAAGGGTAAAGTATTTTCTTCACTTGATTCAGTAATTTTTCATCTTCTTTATTGTTGTCACAACTAAAGCATGCAGGTTGATTTCTTTCTTGAGACTGTTGAGAATCATCATTTCATAATGGAGAAAACGAAGTAGGAAGCTTTAGAAAATTAAGATCAAAATCATCATCATGTTCATCATACTTCAACACATCAAACATATATATAATGTCATCAAACATGAGAATTGAGACAATATCTTGTTCTTCAACATGTTTATCTGCAAATTTACTTTTATGGCACTCAACAAGTGAATATATAAAATAATCAACTTCCTCCTTATCATGAAATAGATCAAGAGTTGAATCAACACCATCTGGTTGTTCATTCTCAATCTCATGTTTGTCAGCATTCAATTCCTCGTCATCAATTTGATCTGAAAGTGTTCTACAGGGCTGAAGATTGTCTTCTATTTCTTGAGTTTCGAGGTCATTCTTTATATAAATGACCAAAATTTGTTTAGCATTCACATCATCATCTATAACACAAAAATGTTTTGTATATATATAAATGGTTGCATTTGTATCATATGAATGATGAATGTCTAGAGATCCTTGTTCATGCAATTCATGAGAGACCTAATTTTGGTATTCACAAACTTGGTCTTGAAATAAAAACCCAGAAAATGAACAATCTAAATAAATTAATGAATTCCTATATTCATACTCTTGATCATAAAAATACTGGCAACACTACTATAAATATTTACTAAATTCAAGGGATGGAACATTGTTCTCATTATTGAGATGCAAATTTGTTACATTTTCAGCCAAGGGAGAAATAATTACTTGTGGGGAATGATTTTGAGTATCATAGTAGCTTGTATGTGCTAATTTTTCATGATGATAAGACATTTCAAAAAGGGCTTCTTCGATTTCATGATCCATAAGGTCTTCATCATCAACATCCATTCCCATGTATTGAAAAATGTTTTCAAAATTTGCACAAAAGTTTTTAATGAGTGCTATAGAAGGATATATTTATTTATATTTCATACATAATGCTAAATAAAATTCTTCAAGGGAATATAGACTAGAAAATGGCAATCCTTCATACCAGGACATTTCCTTTCCCTCCAAGGTATCCATGAACATCTTCATGAGACAATCTTCATGAAAAACAACTTTAGCTTACGCACGTGCATGTGAAGATTCACCAAATGAAGAGCAGCATCATATCCTACCTGATCTTTGAATCTTGGCAAATAACCAATCTACACAAGGCATGCGATTTGGAAATCCTGGAATATGAATGTGATGCATAAGAGCACACCTTGCAGGTCCATGATCCATCTTGAGCCAATAGAGTTGTCCGTAAAACCCTAATTTCTTGATCCTACATCCAGTGGAGTCTTTAGATTGGGTTGAAAGTTGATTGGAGTCTCTAGGTGAATGATGCACAACCTTCTTGTTTCTGATCACTTTTCACCATCAACAATCAATTGGGGAAGATGAAATCTTTCGCTCCCCGACAACAATGTCACTATGTTAGCACTTTGTACTTCCTCCAGGCTGAGGAGAGGAACCCAAAGGTAACCACAAACCACTTTAAAACTGGAATCTAGCCCTTCTAGCTTCAGAAAGGGCTCTCTATATATGAATCTTCAGTCGCATAGATGACTAGTTGTCTTAGGTTTTAGGATAGGTATTGAGATCAAAGAGGAATATGTCTTAATAGTTTGATGGTAGGGAAGAGGGAAAATCCATTGGGCATGGGGTCATATTGAGCTAATGATTTTTAGTGATATGATGGGAAAATGAGGAATCCTTAGACAGGGAAAAGGTAGGCAATCCTTATGGTGTGTTTTCCAAATCTTGTTTTAGATAGGTGAGCAGAGTAGTAGTGGAATTGATAACATCTAAAGCATCTAGCTGAGGATGAATTTTAGATATTACAATGGAGGGAAAAAAACTAAAATGTTCAGTTAGTTATAATAGAGCACTTAAAAGTGAATTTTGAAATAAATTATTGCTTAACTAAACATTGAAGACATGACATTTAAGAATGTAAATAACATAATATAATGAAATAAAAACATGAGATAAACATCACCATAAAAAACTAACACATGAATCCCTGAACAAGTAGACTTCGACCTTCATCATTCACTAAAACTTTTTAATGAAAATGTACAATGCTCAATCTCTTCTCTATCAAACCCTGACCAACCAACCAACCCTTTTCTCATAGAAATTTACAAAATATATAGGAAATACTCTTTCCCAAGCTAAGGAGGTCGAGTTCAACCATTTCCCCAAAGGTAGAGCCAGTTACATTAAGATTGAAAACTACCTGCTAGGAAATAGGGACCAAATTTATGGAAAAAATGGGTCAAAATTAAATTGTATCTCTTGAATCATGAGAGTTGTTAATGTTGGGTTGTGTTATATTCTTTCCACGTAGTTAACAGGGGGTTTGAGGGGTACCCATAACCCCACTTTATGGGGTCCGAGGCAACGCCTCGGAAAATTTTGTTTTTGGACCCTATGTTAGGTTGGGCGGACCCACCTATGGTTTTGTGTATGATTTTTGCACATGTTCTTTGGACGCGATGGTTTTCGGTCCATGGTATTGGATGCTTCGGCATGTATAAATAGGTATTGTAACATTGAAAGGAAAATAATGAAAAATCAAGCTGGTAGTCCGAGTTTTGGGATCCAAGGGAAAATCTCTGTGTATATGTGTTATTCTCTTGCATTGTTTATTTTCTGTGTTTTAGAATTCATATGCAGGTAATTTTTGTATGGGGTTAAAACCTACATTCGGTATTAGAGCAGTTTTGGCTTCAAGGGGACGCCTTTGTTGCTGAGGGGTTTCACTCAGGCCTATGGTAGACCCTGTTCAGTGGGAGATCTGCGAGATCGATTCTGGCGGTGAAAGAAGATGGCGAGGAGTGGAAAGATAGAGATAGAGAAATTTAATGGTCAGAGTTTTGAGTTGTGGAAACTCAAGATGGAGGATTTGTTGGTGGATAAAGATCAGTGGATCCCGGTAGATCCGGGTACTAAACCAAAGGGAATGCTCGATGAAGAATGGAAGAAGTTGGATCGGAAGGCAAAGAGCATAATACAATTGTGTGTCTCAGATTCAGTATTGCTAAATGTATCAGGGGAAGCTACAGCAAAGGCTTTGTGGGATAAGTTAGAGAATTTGTACCAATCTAAGTCTCTGGTGAATAAACTGTTCCTGCGGAAAAAGCTATATAACCTGAAGATGAAAGATGGAGACTCGGTGACAGAGCATCTGAACGCATTTAATACTATGGTAAGTCAATTAGCGTCTGTTGATATTAAAATTTCAGATGAAGATAAGTGCATCAGTTTGTTGTGTTCTCTACCAGATTTGTGGGATAGTCTGGTTATTGCAATAGGTAGCAATGCAACTGCCTTGTAGTTTGACAAAATAGTCTCAGCCTTGCTGATGGAGGAGATGAGACGGAAAAATATGGAGAGCCAAAATGATGATGCCTTGTCTGTAAGAGGACGGTCCCAGAACAAAAACAAAAATAGGTCATCGAGTGGGAGATCTAAATCTAGAGGGAGATCTAAATCACCAGGAAAACCTATAAAGGTGGTGTGCTAGAAATGTGGAAAAGAAGGACACTTCAAAAGGGACTGTAAATCTAAAGATCCTAACAAAGGAAAAGGATCTGATGAGGCTCCTTCTACAGAGGCGAAAACCACCTCAGATGAAGGTGGGGATGTGTACTTGGCTTCTTCAAGTACACATGTAGATCATGAGGCATGGTTGATTGACTCAGGTGCATCCTTTCACTTCACTCTCCATAGAGAGTGGTTCTGTGAGTATGAGAAATATGATGGTGGTGATGTCTTCTTGGGGGATGACAGGAAGGCTAGAATCATTGGTCGTGGAAAAATAAAGTTGAATCTACAAGGTGGAAGGTTAGAACACTTCCGGGTGTTCTGCATATTCCTGCATTAGCCAGAAATCTGATTTCTGTTAGCAAGGTGGATGATGCAGGTGTAAAAATAGTGTTTGGGAAGGATACCTGCAAGATGGTTCGGGAAGCATTGGTATTGATGTGGGGAGTTTGGATTGTAACTCTGTACAAGCTGCAAGGTAGCACTATTGTTGATGGGTGCAAGAGTTCCATGGTTCCTAGAAGTGGAGCAGAAAATCTAGTGGTCTCTGGAGAAAAGACCATGCTATGGCATCAAAGGCTTGGACATATTGGAGAGAAGGGCCTTTGAATACTTCATGGTAAAGATATGGTAGAAGGTATGAGTAATAGCTCTTTAGATTTTGATTTCTATGAAAATTGTGTAGATGGGAAGTAGAATCGGGTGAGCTTCCCCTCTGGTGGTAAGAGGGCGAAACGTATATTATAGCTTGTGCACAGTGATGTGTTTGGACCTGTGAAGGTTCCATCACTGGGTAAGTCTATGTACTATGTATCATTTATAAATGACTTCTCAAAGAATACATGGATATATTTCCTTAAGAAGAAATCTGAAGTCTTTCACAGGTTTAAAGAATTTAAGGCTCTAGTGGAAAACTAGACAGAGAAGAAGATAAAGGTGTTGGGGAAAGATAATGGTGGAGAGTTTTGCAGTAAGGAATTTGAAGAATTATGCAAGAAGTGTGGTATAGCACGGTAGAAGACTACTCCATATACACTTTAGCAAAATAGAGTTGCAGAAAGAATGAACAAGATGTTGACGGAAAGGGCAAGAAGCATGCTCAGTGGTGCTGGGTTAGGACAGAAATTCTGGGCAGAGGCAGTGGATACTGCATGTTACCTAGTCAACAGGTCATCTTCATCAACATTGGAGGATAAAACTCCACAAGAGGTATGGACTGGTAAGAAACTCTCTCTTTCACATCTAAGGGTATTTGGACGTGATGCATATGTACATGTTCCAAAAGAGAAACGAACCAAGTTGGATAGTAAATCTAAAAAGTACATCTTTATTGGGTATAAGGATGGTTTAAAGGGTTATAAGCTTTGGAACCCAGTAACAAGGAAGGTTGTGTACAGCTAAGATGTGGTGTTCAGAGAGGTGAAAGATGTTATTAAACATGAATTCCAACCAAAGGAACCTAAGAAGATAGAGTTTGAGCTAAAGGAGGAAGAATCAGACTCTACAACAGAGGAGGAATCAGAAGATGAAGAGCCACAAACTCCGGCTGTGAGAAGATCAGTTCGAGAAAGAAGGCAGCCAGAAAGGTATAGTCCATCTGCTTTTTGTTCAAATTTTGCTTTCTCTGTTACTGATGATGATCCCAGATCTGTGAAGGAAGCAGTGGATTCAGAGGATGGAAAACTCTGGAAAGAGGCCATGGTTGATGAAATGGCATCTTTGTACAAAAATGAGGCTTGGGATCTGGTGGGACTGACGGCTGGAAGGAAACCCATTGGCAACAAATGGGTGTTCAAGAAGAAAACAAATGCAGAAGGAAAGGTGGAGAAATACAAAGCTCGGTTGGTAGCAAAAGGTTATTCCCAGGTGCGGGAATTGATTTTGGTGATATTTTTTCTCCTGTTGCCAAGGTAACTTCTATTAGATTACTTTTATCTGTTGTTGCTGCTTTTGATTTTGAGGTAGAACAGATAGATGTGAAGACAACATTTCTTCACAGGGATTTGGAAGAGGAGATCTACATGAAGCAACCTGAAGGCTTTGCGGTGAAGGGTAAGAAAGAACTGGTATGTAAGTTAAAGAAGTCTCTGTATGGGTTAAAACAGTCACCAAGGATGTGGTATTAAAAATTCGATACATTTATACGGGGACTTGGCTTCACAAGAAGCAAAGCAGATCATTGTGTGTATTTTAAATTAATTGGTGACCGTGTTATTTATCTGGTCTTGTATGTGGATGATATGTTGCTAGTTGGAAATGACAAAGAAATTATCTAGGATTTGAAGAACCAATTGTCCTCCAAATTCGACATGAAAGATCTTGGTGCTGCAAACTATATTTTGGGCATGGAAATTAAAAGAGATCGGGCAAAGAGGAAGCTCTGGTTAAACTAGAGGAAGTATGTCGAGACAATATTGCAGAGGTTTAATATGCAGGATAGTAAACTGGTGAAGGTTCCTATTCCTATAGGTGTGAGGTTATCTGCTGAACAGTGTCCCAAGACACAAGAAGAGGAAGAGGACAAGTCTTGTGTTCCATATGCAAGTGCAGTTGGTAGCTTGATGTATGCAATGGTTTGTACTAGACCAGACATTGCACATGCAGTGGGAGTATTGAGCAGGTTTATGTCAAAACCAGGAAAGGAGCATTGGATAGCAGTGAAGCGGGTTTTCAGGTATTTGCATGGCACTAGTGATTATGGTTTGTGCTACTGAGGAAGACCAGGATTGGACAGAGTGTTGGATATTCGTGGCTTTGTTGATGCAGACTGGGCTGGAGATCTCGATCAGAGAAGATCTACAAGTGGGTATGTGTTTAACCTATTTGGAGGTGCAGTCAGTTGAATGAGTAAGAAACAATTTGTATTGGCACTATCAACTACAGAGGCAGAATACATGGTAGCCACTCATGCAAGCAAGGAAGCAATTTGGTTGCAGAGATTGTGTTCATGTATGGGGTTAGTATGGGAAGCTATAAGGATAGACTGTGACACCCAAAGTGCAATTTTCTTGGCAAAGAACTCCGCATATCATTCAAAGACAAAGCACATTGATGTTCAGTATCACTTTGTGAGCGAAATGATAGAAGACAAAAAGGTGTTGCTGGTAAAGGTGGACACTTTGAAGAATACTGCGGATGCATTGACAAAATCTGTGAGCTTTGAGAAGTTCTTTTGGTGTAGAGAGACAATGGGCATTTCAGGGCTGGAAAAATGACTAAGCTCTCTTGTGACCCCTTGTGGAAAGAAAACAACAAGTGGGAGAATGGTGGGTTGTGTTATATTCTTTCCACGTAGTTAACAGGGGGTTTGAGGGGTACTCGTAACCCCACTTTATGGGGTCTGGGGTAGCACCCCAGAAAATTTTGTTTTTGGACCCTATGTTAGGTTGGGCGGACCCATCTATGGTTTTGTCTATGATTTTCACACATGTTTTTTGGACCTGATGATTTTCGGTCCATGGTTTTGGATGCGATGGTTTTCGATCCATGGTATTGGATGCTTCGGCATGTATAAATATGTATTGTAACATTGAAAGAAAATAATGAAAAATCAAGCTGGTAGTCCTGATTTTGGGATCCAAGGGAAAATCTTTGTGTATATGTGTTATTCTCTCGCATTGTTTATTTTATGTGTTTTAGAATTAGTATGCAGGTAATTTCTGTATGGGGTTAAAACCTACAGTTAAAAAATTTAAGGAGTATTTTTTATATGAGCTTGTGATTGATAGAAACCTCTCTCATTTTTCAAAAATTATTCTTTAGCTCCAAATCCGCACCCAAATATCATGACTAAAACAGGAAATGATGAAATCTAAAATATAGGTTGTAAAGTTTCATTTGAATATTAGAATCTATGAAACCTGTGAATAAAAAGAAAGAGTTTTTTTTTAATTCAGCTAGTGTTTTACAAAAACCTCTTTTTAAAAAAAAATCATTTCCATTTGGTCATAAAATGATTTTGAAAATGATGACAAAAACATATCGTGCACAACGAACTTCCTTTTCATACTATATAATCAATGCTTGAATGATTACATAAGGGTGAGGTTCGAATATCCAAAAAACTTCAAGGCACTTGTCATAACCATATGAATCAATATTAGGAGGTTTGGATTCGAATTTCAAGTTCAAACTATTGATTGTGTGGAAGGTCAAACTGTTGATTTTGTGGAAGCACAACAAATTTGTTGCGCTACTTCCTTCAGCAAAAGCACAGAGACTGAGTGCAACGAGTTCATGATTTGCATGATTTTTATCACCTCCTAGAATTTTGAATGTGTCACACATGTGAAATACAACTTTTAAAACATCACATACCTATTGGATAGCATCTGTTCAAACTGTAAACTCCCATCTTTGAAAATCATCACCTACAACAAAAGTGTAGTGACTGAGCGCAACGAATTTCACTTGCATTATTTTGACCAAGTGTTGAAGTCTATGACTGAATAAAATAGTTGATTGATGATGTTTACAATCTTAAAAACATTCTTGAGCCTCCATACATAAGAAATAGTGCCAAAAACGTTAATCTTTTAATGCCTTTGACAGTAGCGCAACAAATCCCATGTAGCCAAAATGCAATAACTTTTTGTTTGTTTTTCAAAGCATCTAAGGGGGACGAGTAATGTGTTGAATGAGTTTTTTTAAATCCAAACATGCCTTTATAATCCTCCACGTGGTCCAGGACTGCCTTAACTTTAATGATGACTTTTCAAATTAAATTGTTCAAGTGTAACGCAAAGGAGAAGCACAACAACAACTTGTGGTGACAAGGATATGATGTGTTTCCTGATTTGACCTTGTAACTGACTAAAAATACACCACTAAATTGACTTAATGATGAAAAACCAAAACCCATGGTTATCTTTACTCATGACTTGGATGACACATTAACACTAGACTTGCTAAACCTAGACCTTTTGAGACATTGACAACTTGATTTTATTTACCACTCGAAACTTTAATATATCCCATCCTAAACTGACACCAAGACATGATCTCTATTAGATCATAGAAACACTTTAAAAATTTACTAGTAATAAAAATACCAAACTTTATTTTGATTACTATATAACATAGGACTCTAACAAAACTATTAAAGGAAGAGTTGTTGACTGGGTTTCCCCCTAGATAGGGTTTTTCCCTAGTTTTCCACCTACATCTGGGGTATGTGATCTTCATGTTATTATTTTGGTAATTGCTTTATGAACTAAAGTAAAAGAATAACATAAGAAATTTAATAATAACATAAGGATATCACAAGTAATTTTCAACTTCAAGAAAATCTTTCTGCCTTTCTGATTTTCCAACACATCCAACCTTCCTAACTTGTTAAGCGAGAATTGTAGTGATTTTGGAGTGTTTATTTCCCTTATTTTTTTATCATAGAAGTAAGATATTAAATCCCATATTAAAGTCTGATATACCACATTGGTATTAGTGGACTTTAATCATCGCTATCATCATCATATATATCCTCTCACGTGTATAGGTGAAAATCACTTGCAAGTTCACATCTTTCTTAGAGATGTTGAAGGCTATTTCTTTTTTTTCTTTAATTTCCCCAAGGTCTATAAGTATAACAAAAGGATCTTAAAATAAATAGTTATATTTAGAGTCTCTTCACATAGTCAGACTCAATATAATTTCATCCACAAATAGAAGAATGTAAATAAAAAATATAAAGAGAAAATAACCATCAATGGTACCCACAATTATGAAACTTTTTTAACTACACTAAAAATTGTAAGTTACAATCATGGAAGTTCCACACAAGTTCAGGTTCAAGAAGCATGCTCCAAAACCTCTGTAAAATCCTTTCCACCAATATTCTTTTAGTAGTTTCCTCGCCATCTTCATGACCGATGACCTACCTTCACCATAATTATCCATAACCTGCATGCCACCAATGGGGAAAAAAATGAAATAGATGAGAAAAAAAGAAAGGCAATGAATATTTTTCACACAAAATCCAATTCATAAGTTGATAATGTACACCAATTGGTCATATACACAAATTTCAAATACGAGCACTAGAAAAAGCAAGGATGACTCACAAATCCAATGGAAATCAAAACATGAAAACCAAACTAAGAGATTATCGATGAAATCTAACGTGTACAAAGAAACAAGACTGGCTAAGGTTCTTGAAACCTATTTTTATTTTTTCCCAAAGTAAACATGCAATGATTTTCAAATTCCTTTAAACTTATAAAATATTTCTCTAGAACTAAGAACTAGCAGTGCTACAAATGAATCAGAGACACATACATAAATTCAAAAGTTGAATCATGTTCTGAAATCAAACTAACAGTAAAAGAGAAAGAGCTATGTGATCACCTGAAGATGCATTTTTATTGTATCTAATAGTGGTCAAGACAGATGAAGCTGCACCTGCCAAAGTTCCTGTTGTAGACTGCACTATAGAAATTTCTCCATGTGATGGTGATCATTTTTCTATATCCTCTCCATAGCCCAAGTCATTGAAGTCAACAACAATAATACATCATATCCACACTTATGAATGATAAAAGTTTGAAAGTAATTTGGGATTCCACACACCCAATTAACCTCTACTTAGAATACATGGCTATTCTTTAAGAAAAAATAGTACAAGAAAAGGGCAAAACAGGTTTTGATTCCAGATTTTGAATTTGTTACGAGTACAACTTATTTCCGAGTTTACAATTACTTCAACAGTCTGTATAAGTGGATGCAATAATTCAGGCCATATTTGAAGAAGAAACAGAACAATTTAAAGCCCTTATTCTGCAAATGAGGGGTAATCGAAAATATAGATAAAAGAAAAACCACTAAAAGAGAAACCACCTCGTCTGGAGTTCACATTACTAAAGGTAACGACTACTTCCATATAATAAAACACATGATAATAGAAGTTTGTTTATCATAATAAAGGTGTGTTAATTAATTATAAACTTCTCAATCACACTTTTGAAATTTAGATGACACATGCTAAAATCCACACACATGGAACCATCCTCCTACCACTTGTCCACACTGACATTGTCTTCTTCCCGGTGTTGCTCATACTTTTCACTAATATTCTCTTTGTTAAAGCTACTCCACATTTTTCCTCATGGATTGCAGGCCTCTCTCAAGTCTAGTAGACACCTGTAGGATAGGATGTTCACCCAGCTCGAAGAAAATTAGTCTAGCCTTTCAACCGCCCTGCTTGCATTTTTGATTGAGAAAATCACAACCAATACCTCACTAGTTTCAGCTTGTTCAAAATTAGAGAAAAATCGTGATTGGGTGATGAAATCAACCGTGAACTTGCAGAAGATGCTCTTTCCTCTTATTAATATATGACTTTTTCTTTCTCTTGATGAGATCTTTGTATATATTTATATTAAAAAAAAAACATTAAAAATAAAATTTTAACGTTTTAAAGTTTTTTTAATTAAAAATAAAAAGTTATTTTTCATAACACTGTAAATATATATATATATATATATATATATATATATATATATATATATAACTTTTTTTTAAAGTTGATTTAATTATATTATCTCATAAAATTATACAAACCAATACATTATTAATCCATCCACTCTCACCATATTTTATGCTAGATGGTCTTAATCTACTCAATAGGGAACCATATGTTTTTTACCACAAGCCTATGGAATGATTTTTCCAAAACTTTAAGAATCTTAAAAGTGACAACATCACTAGAATATCTTAATCATGTTACAAAAAATTGAACATTAGACAACTAAGAATGCGAAGAGGCAGATCTTTCACAGTTCTTGAAGGGGCTAACTTCATGGTGATTTATGGGATATGACATTTAATTTATGCCAAATGTGTGTCCATTCTCTCAGTAAAAAACTTTTGGTTTCTTTGGTCACATTATTTCACATGTGCAAGAATTGTCTTTGGTCACATGATTTCACATGTGCAAGAATTGCAAAGACATTGTACCTTTCATTGTGCAACCTATTTTGATTTGCTAATAGAGAGGAAAAGCTTATTAGTATTTCTTTTCCTTCCTCTGGTGAGTCCACTGTCACGAACATGAGGATGAGGAACCCATTGTCCTATACCCTCTTTGAGCTCTTGGTCAAATAAGAGAATCTATCTGTATTTGGTGTGGTACCACTACTTGAAAGAACTCAACAACACCTTGGGCTTGTTATTGGACAAGGTTACTAACATGGGGACCACCATGTTCCTTGTTCCTCACCCAATTGGGGGAAAATTATAATTTTTTAAAAATAAATTGAAAGTAAAATAGAATAGGAAAAAATACATAAATGAAATATAAACTTCCATCTCATTATTAATCATTAAATATATTGAAGGTAGTGCTAACATACCCTACCAGGCAACCATAGTTTGTTGTATTGCACTCTAGAAATTGCTAAATTGATAGGGTAACCAAATTCCTTGTTTAGATATAGTGGATGCCCTCTACAAAAACTACACATGAAAATTCCCAACAATTTCCTGCAAGACCAAAACATAAACAATATATGAGCTATAGCATAAAAGAATATTGTGTATCAAGAAGACCATCCATGAGCTAGAAATCCTTCTCCTTTACCTAAAGGTTGTATCTAGTGATATCTACCATCATTTACCTAAAGGTTGTATTTTGTTATGAAATTACAATTATTTCTCACATCATACATACCGCATTGGCATTGATTCTTCACAAGAGTTACCACTCCCTTTCTCCTCCAATCAATCAATAGACCTTCGCAAGTGCTTCTAATTCTGGTACTTGAATGGCCCACTCTTCACTCGGAGGCTTTTGTGCTTCTCCATCTTTGTATTCATGTGGAACGTGACCAGGCTACCCTCTTTATTTATTTTTTCCCACACCCTTGGTACTGGGAAAACCACCCAGTCAACCACATTCCTTGTGTCTCACTCCCATTGGAGAAAAATATAAATCCTTCTTTCTCACCCCATTGGGGAAAAATGTATATTTTTTAAAATGAAATGAAACTAAAATAAAAAAAAAGGAAAAAAATACATAAATGAAATGTACAAGTATATTTTTTGTAAGCTTATATTGTATTACCTCACAAAATAGAAATTTCTAGTACATCATTCATCCATCCACTCTCAACAATTTTACGGCAGAAGGTCTCAATCTACCCATTGGGAAACCAGATAGTTTTGACCATCTGCCTATAGAGTAATTTGTCCAAAACTGCAAAAAATTTAATAATTGCAACATAACTAGAATTTCTACTGCATAGTTATAACACAAAAGACTATCAGCGATTATATGTTGGCCATCACTTGCTATTAGAGGCACCATACAACATAAAGCTAAGAAATCTACTGGAAATAAAACTGCATGCATCTCCATGTATAGGGGTGGCCACCCCACCCCCACCATCTAATGTAATTCATTCTTGAAGGTGGGGGGCTCCACTTGCTCCACATAGTCTCCTCTAAACACACTCTATCAAAAATTTATTTATTTTTTAAAATAACTCTAAATTTAAAATTTAGAAGTAATATAAATGTTTTTATCATTTCATTCTTTTCACACTCATATACATTTTACAAAAAACACAAGAGATTTTCTAATAAAAACTATTTTAATGCATTACCAATAATAATGCAATACAATAATGTATTCTAAGCATTAAACTTTTACAAAATAAATTAATAATATGTTTTACCTATTAAACTTCTATAAAATAAGCTATATTTAATAAAATAAACTGTAAATCTTCATACTATTGTATCTTATTTTTAGTGTTCCAAACTTTTGTCATGGCAATTGCTACAATTCTTCAGTGAATTATTGGGGCCAAGGTTAAACATGCAACACCACACATTCCTTCTGGTACTTCAACGTCTCTTAACAATCTAATGTATCCTGCTTCTCCCCAATCTTGTCCCCAATAGTTCTTGAGTCTCCAAAACTTAATTCCCTTATTTGCTCCCTTAACTGGGCTGCCATATCTAACCAGTACACCTCCATGGTCAATTACTAATTCCCATCAATTGTCATTTTTTGGACCACATGGACCACTAAACAATTACTAATTCCCATCAATTGTCATTTTTTGGACCACATGGACCACTAAACAATTACTAATTCCCATCAATTGTCATTTTTTGGACCACATGGACCACTAAATATTCCTTGCTTAACAAACAAAATTTGGATAATTACACTTCCTAAATTATTTATATCTTATTTATTAGTTCTCAACAACAATGTAAAAAATAGTAACCACTTACTCCTTATAAAACTGAAACTCCAGACTGCCTGTTTGAATCGGTACAGCTATATAGTACAGCTATAGGTTGTGTAGTTACTACTGATTTGAGAGATGCTTCATCCTCATCGGGGACAAAGAGAACCTCATCCATGGTTGCATCTGGATTTCCAATCTATATCAAAACAAAACAACACAATGATTTGATTGTCTTACAAATTATAATAATGTTATTATTATAAATATTATTATTTAATGATATCTAACACAATAAATATTAATATTTAACAATATCTAACTATCTTGATGCACAAATCCATCTTAGTATTAATCATTAAACGTTGTTATTGTACCTCTACGAATCGGCACGGCGCCTGAAAACCCTGATCAACCCTCCGGTGTCTATTATATATTTGAAGATATCGATAGGCGTCCCTCCGGAATCGCAAGTATAGCCGAAGGGATTGAAATCAAGCGATTGATGCGCTGATAGGCTGGGCAAATTGCCTCTAGAGCGCCTGCAGTGAAAAATGCCCAACAACAGTATGCACGAGACACCAGGGAAAAAATCCTTTCGAAATTGAAATTATTTCTCTCATAATACATACCGCAGGTTCTTTGATTCTTCACACTGGATACCACTCCCCTACTCCTCCCATCAAAAGACCTTGGCAAGGTGTTCGAGTTCTGGGACGTGAATGATACATTCTTCAGTCCCTTTCTCTTGAACTTCTCCTGTGGAGGTTTGCCGTTACACGTTACAATAACGTTACAATAAGTAGCCGCTTCAACATCGATCAAACAGAAATATTTAGAGACAATGTGAAATACATAGTTTCTGTGGATAAGAAGAATCTGGAAATCCCAACATAGTCATTCACTTATTTTTGGGCAATTACATATTCTATAGAGGTAATTCACAGAGTCTATGAATTTCGAATCTTAAATATTTCGAATCGCTCATCCGATGCATTTCTTGGGAGCGTTGCCGAGGCAGCCAATTATGATAAAGGAGTCGCAGACTTTCTTCAGACTCGAGGTCTTTGTCTGTAAATCCAGGAGACTTGCGGATTGCATTCACTGATAAAGCCCACAAGGCTCCCAGCACCAGAAACAGAAACAGGACCGCCCTTGCCATTACTAAACAACAATAATTCACACAAGTGTGCCCACAAAATAATGTGAATTGGTGGAGATAAACTGGAAGAGGATCTCGTTATATAGTAACTAGGACTGAGTGTAATCCAATGACATATTAGTGGCGTCAAATTAGAACTCTCCATCTAATAAGTCAATGACTATGTTGGGATTTCGAGATTCTTCTTATTCACAGATTCGATGTATTTCACATTTTCTTTAAATATTACGAATCGGTGGGCATGCCTGCTCATCCTGATCCATATTTCTATTTGATCGATGTTGGAGCGGCCACTTATCATAAAGGAGTGGCAAACTTTCTTCAGAGTCCAGCCGTAGGAACCATTAAGTATGCCCAGAAATAAGTCAATGACAATGTTGGGATTTCGAGATTCTTCTTATTCACAGAATCAATGTATTTCACGTTTCCTTTAAATATTTTGGATCGGCCACTTATCATAAAGGAGTGGCAAACTTTCTTCAGACTCCAGCCGTAGAACCCATTAAGAATAAACATTATTCATTACAGCAACCGTGTAAGAAACCACGTCTTTGTTTCTGTTTTTTTTAAGAGAATTCATTGTATCCATGACCTGCCATTGGCTACCTTTTTCAGATACCCACATCTTATTTACTGGACCTTGGTTCAGGGGAAACGAACACAGTTTTTTTTTTCAAAATTCCTTTATCCTTTATATCCTAGAAGCTTACCCTTCTTCATGATCACAATTTTTCTTAACCATCAAGCTTAGAAAATATACCTAACTTCCCTCTCTGTATAATAGAAATGGCTCACAACAATGGAAGAATGAAAGACAAGGGGTCTGACACCTTTGGTATAGTCATTCAATCCGAACATCTCATCATGTTCACTGAACCACTAGACTTTCTTAGAAGATTTAGAATGCAACAGAAGGCACCTGCAAAAGTATAGTGAAGACTATTGAAGTTAGAATGAACGATTCTACCTATGATTTGGCTTTCAATGGCTATTTCTTCTCAGGTTTTTGTATTCTGAAACATATAAATCTCTTGGAAAATTGTATGGGACTGGTACCTTAATAAAATGTTAGTTGTTCCAGTAGTAAAGGCAGGGGCGGAAAAGGAAAGTGCAGGTATAACTGTGGTATCCAAACCATTTCTCTATGATAAATTCTCTGGTCACATCAATTTCCCATTAGTTCAAGTCATGTTGCCTTTCGATATTTTTTCTCGTGTGATGTCTGCTCCCACGAATCCTTCAAACAAAGATATTTAATTGGGCCTCTGATTCTGGGGACCATAATCAAGAAATTGGCCTAGCTATTTTTTCTGTGTCTCTTTCATCTCTAGAAACTATGCTTTCATGACCGAAACAAATACCCAATTTTGCAAGCAAATTAAAAAAATTTAAATGTAAAATGTCAAAATATACCTATTAAATGAATACGTACCTTAAAAAAAATTCTTATGTTGTGTTATGTGCTCCAGGTGATTCAATAGCTTCAAGGTAAGCTGTGACAATATCTACCCTTGTTGTTGGCTCTCTGAAAGCTATATCTGGAGATTCTAAAGAGGTAAATTAAAAAAAAAAAAAAATACCTATTGTTTTGTAAAGTTTGTACTAGTGAATGAAAGCTTGTTCTGAAAGCTATACCTAGAGTAGCAATCCTTTTGAAGAGGTAAATAAAAAAAAAAGTACCCAATGCTTTATTCTTGTACTTGAGAATGAAAGCTTGTACTGACCAAATGCTTGGTTTCTCAGTCTGCACCTCCTTGCCAAGTGTTGTTGTTTTCTCATTTTGGACCTAGAAGTTAAGAGCATTTGCATTCTAGTTTGAAGGCATGAAATAAGTGTGTTTTAAGGCAGCGGATTACTCTTAATTTTGTGGTTTTTATCAACATTGGAAAGCAAAAGTGGAAATTTCACTACATTCAAATTTTAATAAACACCCCCATCTCAGGAAAAAGATGCATTGGAGCGAGGAAATTTTCTATAGTCTCCTCAATAGTAGGATGATAAGGTCTGCGACCCATGTTCTGTGTTCAAAATTTGATTTGAGTGCTTACAAAAATGTACCTTTGTCTCCCACAATGACCAAATTTTTGTGATCTCCCTTCCCCACTAGCTCGTTAAAAGATATTTGACTCAGGTGATATGACTTGCATTTCATTTTTTTTTCCAATGCCTTATGCAACAAAAGTGTGCTTGTTAATTGTATTGATGATGTCAAAAATGTCAAAATAATTTACATCATGGGAAAGATAGGTGTACTTTCTAATTGGACAACAATGCTAATGTTAGAAAGTTGAGCAATATCATATCTTTAAATTTAAAAATTTAATAAACAAAATGATATAGGGATTCTTGTTTGGACTTGGATGAAATTGGGAAAGTGAGTTAGGGATAGCAATAGTTTTTTCCCTATTGGTTTCTTTGGCATTTCATTGCTTTGTTCTCCTATATCTTCATTGTCGGTGGCTGAAAAAGAAGTTGTAGTTTCTTAATAGATTGAGCGAAACAAAGAAGATATATTCATCAAATTTATTCTAGTGGAACATACAACTTTAATATCGTTTCTTAAATGAAATGGTTATTTTGTATTGACTAAAAGGCAACAACCATATCTCATCTGCAGGTGGTACAAAATTATAAAAAAAATCCACTTTCCACTCTAATTGTTAATGATTCGGTGGATCTACTCAAACACAATAGTATCCATGAATTTTTTCCCAAAACTATATTGTTATACTACCTTATAAATAACCCTAGTGTTGGTAGTTGACAACTAATTATGTAAATTTGGGTAAAATGTATTAGTTATTAACTTAGTTTTATACCAAAACATTGGTTATGTAACTGAGGAGGCTCATATAAAACTGATGAATGTCCGAACTATTGAAAGGAGAATCATTTATTGATTGAATAGAGATTCCAATTCCTTGCCCTGTGGATGTTTCCTTGACACCCCGTCAAGGTTTTACCACGTAAAAATCTTGTGTTTTTCCCTGTGTTTTACATTAAGTTTCATTCGGTTTTATTTATATGGTTCTTGGTTAATTAACCGTTTTGGCCAACAATTGGTATCAGAGCAAGTTTAAACGCAGTGAGCCAAAGCTATCAAACTTATACCACAGTGGTCGGGCCTGACGCTATCGAAGAGAGGATAAACACACTGTGTGTTGAAGCCTATTGCTGGAGAGAGAGGTCTGACACTGCCGCTAGATAAAAGGAAGCCATTGCGCATGATTTGCAAAGCCTGTCCGGAGCCAAGCCGATTTGCAACGCCTGTCCAGAGCACCAGTCGAGAAGTGCTTGCTAGCATCTCGAAGAGCTGCTGCCGCAGAATATTTGAAGGATTTTTGAAGAGAAGACTACCGCAGAATATTTGAATCTGTCGAATTAAAGGAGAAAGTGTGTTACCGCGGGTTTTTTTTGAAGCTGCCACAATTTTTTTTTAGGAAGAAGGTTGTTGTTGAAGAAAAGATGTCAATTGAGTCCATACCCACACCCATGCCCACCGCGTGATAGAGCAGTTGTGTTGAAGAGTGCCACTGTTGAGGAAGAGGGTTGCGCTCGCTGCCAAGGAGAATAACGTGGATACTCCAGCACTGCAGCAAGGGAATTGCAAGCAAATCCGGGTATTTGTAAAAAAATATTAAAAAAAACAAATATTTTCAGATTTGTTCAAAAGAGAAGGGTTTCATTAAGGAAAGGAGAACAAGTTTTTTAGTAAAATCTATTGAAGGGTTTTTCTAACAGAATCAAGAAAAAAACTGAAATAAGGAATTTTTTTTTCTTGAGGGAGTTCAGAAATTTGTTTTTTCAAAAAAACAGACTAAAAGAACAACAACGAAGGCTCGGAATTATAGAAAGGAATTTGTTTATTTAAAAAAGGGGCTCAGTTTTTTTGAAGAAAGGGAAACCAAAAATAAACCCTAGTTGAAAAAAGGAAACCCTAGGAGGAAAGAACTGGCCAAGATGTCAAATGCAAAGTTCGAGGTGGAGAAATTCACTAGCAAGACCAACTTTTCTCTTCGGAAACTTAAAGTTAGGGATTTGTTGGTGGAACAAGGGTTGCACAAGGCATTGGACGAGGCAAATAAGAAACCTGCAAGCATGACTGATTCGGACTAGGAGGACTTGGATGCTCGAGCTCTCAGACCATCAAGTTATGCCTGGCAGATGAGTTCTCTTCAACATTGTTGAAGAGAGTACAACTTTAGGCTTATGGGAAAAACTGGAAAAACTGTACATGACAAAGTCATTAACCAATAGAATTTATTTGAAAAAACAACTGTACAGTCTTCAAATGAAGGAGGGTTCAAAAGTTGCAGAACATTTGAATGTTTTTAATACACTTATATGCCAATTAACAGATATGGAAGTTAAAATTCAGGAAGAAGACAAAGCTATAACCTTATTGTGTTCTCTACCCGAATCATAGGATAACTTCGTAACTTCAATCAGTTTGAGCACCGCTGATTCTTTGAAATTTGAATCAGTTGTGGGAGCTCTCTTGTTTGAAGAAGTACAAAGGAAATCCAACAATGAAACAGCTGCATCAGAAGCCATGATAGTTAGAGGACGGTCAAATGAAAGAGGAGAAAAAACAAGGGGGTCTTCCAGATCTAAATCAAAGGGAAAGAAGTGTAAGGCAAAATGTTGGCATTGCAATAAAATTGGACACCTGAATAAAGATTGTTGGAAACGACAAGAGTATGATAACCCGAAGAAGGAAGAAAATTAGGTTGATTCAGTTATGATAGACGAAGTTTTATCTACTGAAGAATTATGTATGATAGATGAAACTTCATGTAATGTCTCTTAGGGTGTTGAAATTAGGTTGTTAGACTCTGGTGATTCTCATCACATGTGTCCACACAGAAATTGGTTTACTTCATATGAAAATGTAAATGATAGTTCTGTGTTTATGGGTAATAACGTATCATGTCAAACTGTTAGGATGGGAAATATCAAGATTAAAATGTATGATAACACAGTTAGAACATTAACTAGTGTTAGACATGTACTTGATTTGAAGAAAAATTTTATTTCTTTGGGAATGTTGGATTCAGATGGTTATAAGTTTACAGGTCAGAATGGAGTGCTGAAAGTCTTTAAAGGCACCCTGGTTGTTATGAAAGAAGAAAAAGTTGGAAATCTTTACAGACTCAAAGGAAGTACTCAGGTCAGTGAAGCAGTGATTGTGTCAGAAAAAGAAGAAGAAGGTACTTGCCTATGGCATCAGCGATTGGGTCACATGAGCGAGAAAGGTCTTCAGGTACTGATGAAATGTAAATCACTTCCTGATTTGAAATCCTTGAAGTTGGATTTCTGTAAACATTGTGTGTATGGAAAATAGTGTAAACAAAGATTTAAAACTGGGAATCATAACAGTAAAGATATTTTAGACTATATTCATTCTGATCTGTCGAGACCATCTCTTGTTGTATCATATGGAGGTGCTCTATATTTTTTAACGTTTATTGATGATTTCTCCCCTAAATTTTGGGTGTTTATGCTAAAAAAGAAAGCCGATGTATTCAATGTCTTTAAACAATTTAAGGCAATGGTAGAGAAAAGAACAGGCAAATCAATTAAATGTTTAAGAACTTACAATGGTGGTGAATTCACTTCAATAGAATTTGAACAATACTGTAAGGATGAAGGAATTGTTAGACACAAAACTGTTGTTTATACTCCTCAGCAAAATGGTGTTCCTAAACGTATGAATCAGACTCTTATGGAAGGAGCCAGAAGCATGATCAACAATGCTAACTTGCAAAAAGAGTTGTGGGCAGAAGCAGTATCCACTGCTTGTTATTTAGTTAATAGATCACCTTCAGTAGCAATTAATTGATGAATCTTCTTTTTTTAAAATCAAATGTTGAAAGAATTGAACAGGAATAGGTATCGCCAAATCAACAAGTTCAGTTGGAGGCTAGATTTTTTGGTGACAATCAAAAGGAAGAAGAGGCTTCTGGAGAAGAAGGTGTTGAAGATACAAAGGAAGCTATTGAAGTTTCTGAACCAGTTCAGCAACCAGTCACTCTAAGAAGGTCTACAAGGGAAAGAAGAACTCCCAAAAGGTATGAAGATTTTGCTTCATCTTTTGCTTTGATTACTAAAGATGGGGAACCTTTTTGTTATCAGGAAGTAGTAGATGATATGGATAGCAAAAAGTGGAAAATGGCTATGGAAGAAGAAATGGATTCCTAGCCAAGAAAAATACCTAGGATCTTGTAGAACTTCCTAAAGGGAGAAGTGTTGGATGCAAATGGGTCTTCAAATTAAAACGGAAAGTTGATGGAAGTATCGAAAGGTATAAGGTGAGACTGGTAGCAAAAGGGTATTCTCAGGTTGAAGGTATCGACTTTCATGATATTTTTTCACCAGTTGTAAAACTTGTTTCTATTCGTACTGTGTTGGCACTAACTACATTACTTAACCTTGAGTTAGAACAGTGAGATGTTAAAACAGATTTTCTACATGGTGATTTGAATGAAGAGTTATATATGGAACAACCAGAAGGTTTTGTAGAAGGTTGCAGCAAAAGATTAGTTTGCAAGCTCAGGAAATCATTGTATGGTCTAAGGTAGTCTCCTAGACAATGGTACAAGAAGTTTGACTCCTTCGTGGTGAGCCAGAACTTTATAAGAAGTGAGTATGATCATTGTGTATACTTCAAGAGTTTCAATGGCATATTCATTATCTTAGCTTTGTATGTTGACGATATGCTTATTGCAAGCAAAAGCATGGAAGAGATCAACAGGTTAAAGGCTCAACTTTCTAGAACGTTTGATATGAAGGATCTTGGAGTAGCAAAACATATCTTGGGCATGGACATACACAGAGACAGGAAAAATGGTAAACTTTGGTTATCAAAACAGAAGTATGTGGAGAAAGTACTTGAAAAGTTCTGTATGAACAATGTGAAACCTGTTAATGTTCCATTAGCTTCCGATTTTAAGCTTTCTTCAGTTTTGAGTCCTAGAACTGATGAAGAAAAGCAGTATATGTCTCATGTACCACATGCAAATGTTGTAGGAAACTTAATGTATGCAATGGTATCTACAAGACCTAACATTTCACATGCAGTTGGAGTTGTCAGCAGGTTCATGGCAAATCCAGGTGAAGAACATTGGCGAGCAGTGAAATGGGTGCTTCGATATCTAAGAGGCACAAGTGACCATTGCATCATATTTAATGGAAGTGAAGGATCAGTCTGCGGATACGAAGATGCTGATTATGCTGGTGATTTAGACAAAAGAAAATCTACTACAGGTTATGTCTTTACTCTTGCAGGTGGAGCAATTAGTTGAATGTTAAAGCTTCAATAAACAATTGCATTGTCCACTACCGCAGTAGAATATATAGCTGCTTCAGATGCCAGTAAAGAAGCAATCTAGTTAAAGGGTCTACTTGATGAGATTGGAAGGACGCAGGAGAAAGTGAATGTACTTTGTGACAGTCAAAGTGCTATTCACTTGGCTGCAAATCCTGCTTATCACAACAAAACCAAGCACGTTGATGTAAGGTATCATTTTCTGAGACATGTGATCGATGGCGGAAAAGTAGCTCTTCAAAAGGTCCATACATGAGAGAATTGTGCAAACATATTCACAAAGCTAGTTACAGTAGAGAAGCTGCAATGGTGTTTAGATTCTCTTGGCTTGCAAAAAAGATGATGAATGGGAATGGGCAAGGGATTAGGAAATTTGTTGTCAAGGTGGAGTTTGTTGGTAGTTGACAACTAATTATGTAAATTTGGGTAAAATGTATTAGTTATTAAAAAGTTAGTTTTACACCGAAACATCGATTATGTAACTGAGGAGGCTCATATAAAACTGATGAATGCACGAACTATTGAAAGGAGAATCATTTATTGATTGAATAGAGATTCCAATCCCTTGCCCTGTGGATGTTTCCTTGACACCCTATCAAGGTTTTATCACGTAAAAATCTTGTGCTTTTCCCTGTGTCTTACATTCAGTTTCATTCGGTTTTATTTATATGGTTCTTGGTTAATTAACTATTTTTGCCAACACCTAGAAGTCAAATATATTGAAAAGACATCCAAAAAATATTGAAATTGAAATTACAACCTATTATGGACCCTTGCAAGTCATCTCATGTTAAGGGAAGATCCTAGATATGTTGTGTTGTCTTGATGGGGTTATGGACTGGATGAGTTGGGGATCATGAGTTTGAAAGGGAAGTTTACAAAGGAAGAGAGATGCATAACAAGGTGGCAAATAGTTGCACATGGGTCTATTTCCTAATTTTAGAGGTGCTAAATGTAATCCTGGATTTCTTTTTTTTTACTGGGAGTAATTTTTTGTCATGAAATTGTGAAAATAAGTGTGCAAGCATTCAATGTTACTCATTCTTATGTCATTCTTCAATCACTTTTGATGATTTTTTTTAATTCTTGTTTTGGGTTGCTTTTATGTGTCCTTCCATGTGACATTGACATGTTCAACTTTCTTTAGATGTACTGAAATTTTTCAAACCACCTTCAAGCTTTTCCTGAGATAAATGTGGGGTGCTCATTCTTATTTCATCCTCCAATTATTTTTGATGAATTAAAGCCTTTATGTATCTTTCCATGTGATATCGTCACCTTCAACTTTCTTCAGTTGTCCCAGAACTTTTAAAACTACCTTCAAGCTTTCACTGAGCATATATGTAGGACAACGTTTTTTACAACTCATATTGTATGATAATTAATCGATGTTGAAGACCCTGCAACCTCCCTCTAAGTGTATCTCTTGATGTATTGGCACTTTCCAAATCGTAAGTTATCTGCGAGTGTTGGCTTGGAGGATGTATGTATTGGCACATGGTCTAAAATGTATGTTGATTGTCACCATAAACTCTACATATAAATTTAAATTTGTTAAAAAAAATATGAAGTAAATAAAGTGTTGAAATTCAACAAAATTCACAAATAGGAAATTAAAATTAAATTCTCGGCATGTTATGGACTTGAACTATTCTAGATTAAGGTATCATAGATCAATATCTATCATTTGTAATTAAATTTATGAAATATATATCTTGTAGAAATTACAACATATTTAAAATAAAAATTTAAATGCAATTTCGAGAATACAAAGGAAAGAAAAACATTACTAGAAAAAAAAATTATTTCTTTTATTTGTGAATAGATGGGGGAGAAATACTAGTGCCTAGGTTATCTTTGGGCTAGTGGAGCCATTTACGGTTCTTGAGAAGGGATTAACATCGCCTATTTTCAAGGATATTTATAATTCATGAGGAGAAAGTTCAAATTAGATTAAACCCACCATTTGAAGTTGTTTATTACTTAGAAGGTCTTCATTCAATACCTTTGGCTGGATTACAAAACCTCCACTCCATAGAAAATTGCTCACACAATAACCTTAGACAACATGAAAAATGCAAAACTTAAAATGTCTTAATATACATCAATGTAACTCCAAACCATTAGACATCAAATATTCAAAGTTTGCTAATATATAGCATGGAAGCAATTTTTCCTTAGATTATTTATAGTTTTTTTTAGTATGGTAATGCATTTGTTGTATTAGCCTTTTAGATTCCATTCCAAATAAAAACTATCTTACTGGGACTGGTCTAGTACTTTTATTTATTACCTCTCGAGTTTGATTTGGTTCAGACAGGCTGGTTCCAATAACATTGGTATGGATAAATGGATGCCTTTGATACTATGAATCCCTTTAATGTCTTGAATACCTTTGATATTGTAAACTCACAAGGAAATTTTTGATGATTCTATCTTTCTTCTGGGTGAAATTGAATTTTGAGGCTTATGAGTTGTGAACATTGGATGGATTGATAAATGACATTCTCATTTTGAGAATTTTATCAAAATCTTAAAGTTTCACTGAATCGTAACCATTTATGTAAATGTGACTGTAGAATTCATGGTTTGTCAATGAGGTTGTGGTTCAACAGTTAAGGAAATTGTGTGTCAAGAGAATAGGGCATATGGGCAAGTGGAAATTAGTTGGTACATCGATTTGTTTCTATCTTCATAACCTGGATCAATAAGGAAAGCACCGTAGCAACTCGGTCAAAGCGAAAGTCAACCACTGAGGAAGGTGAATCAAGCAACCGAGGAATTAGTGAATGCAGATATTCAACCTCATGATTTTCTTCGCTGATAGAAAATCATGAGGAAATCACACTATCTTATCTTTTAATGTTAGTTTTAATAATTCTTGATTAGCATAAAGACATAATACTATAAAACAGTTATGCTTAGGAGTTTTATAAATTTGCCTCTCGGCATGATAGACACAGATGTGGATATTGTTTTTAAACTATGTTCTAACAATTAAAGACGTTATTTTATTCCTCTTTTGTGTGACTTAATGCATGGTTAATCATCTCGTGAAGGTATTGTGTTGACATCTACTTCTCGCAGGAGGCCCCCCTCAAGATAGTAAGGTTTTCTTTTATTTGCAATTAGTATTTTATTGTGTGTTTCCTGTAGGATTTTGTTAGTTCATTTAATCGCTCAAGCTTTGATTTTTGAATGTAAGTTTAAGAATTTTTTGCAACAGGTTTATTTAATCATTTTATTGTTGAGTGAAGTGAGATTTCCTATGCATATGGACAAAGTATAAGTTAACATGGATCAGTAGCATAGTTTTACATTGCAGTTGTATAATATCAGATTTTCATTTGCAGAGTTAATCTTTCTTTTTGTCAAGAGTAGATCTATACATTGTTAAATTTCATTTTGAAGCAAGTGTGATTTTATTTTAAAGCAAGTGTGTGCGTGATTTCATTTTATAAGCAAGTGCGTGTGCAATTTCATTTTAAAGCAAGTGTGTGTGTGTGTGATTTCATTTTAAATCAAAGTGTGTGTGTGATTTTATTTTTAACAAGGGTGAAGCAAGTGTGAAGTTTATTTCAAGAAGAGTGTGATATTTCGTTTAAGCAAGAGAAATAGAATTGATTCCATTTTTATGAGTGATTTATTTACTTACATAGCTATAGAGAACCATGCGCATTTTGATATCTCAAATTAACTTAGGAATTGTTTAAGTAAGAAGGACTCCTAGCACAAACAATGCACATACATTTCATCGGTTTACTAGCCTTGGCTGATAATTCATGTAAGTAATTTAACACCAATTAAATTATCAAACATTTTGGTGTCGTTGCCAGGAAAGTGTATATAGGAGTATTTTCTTTTTCTTTTCATTAAAAATAAAAAAATAAAAATGATATGCATAGGGAAAGAGATTCTAGAGGTATATTTGTAAGTAGAGGTAGGAGTTTGATTCCAACATCACCACTCACCCCACCATGACCTCGTAGTGCCACACCATCCACCCAAACTCATATTCCATCAATTACAGTAGACATAGACTTCCTGAGGTACTTAGATCTGAAATCCAACCTAAATATTCACCAACTTCTTCAAATAAAGCTGTAATAGAAGAAGAAGATCGTACATCCCCAACTGAAGGAGTAATTTTTCTATCTTCAACTAGAGAACAACTTTTAAGACAAGAAATAGAAATCCACAGTGAAGAGGAAGAAAAAAAATCCTATTTTAAAATTCCATTCATAGAAGAACCAGAGGAGCTATAGGAGGAACTAGAAAATCCAATTTTTGAACCTTACATTAGTTCTGAGGAATCTACAATGACATGAGAAGGGGAAGGAGAAGTACATAATGTGAATGGTGAACAACCTAGGATTGGAGGTGGAGGAGGAGAAAATAGAGGAGCTGGAAAAGGTGGAGGAAGAGGAATAGGAGGTGGTAGAGAAGACTGAGAACCTTTTGGATTCCCCATCCTCAATGAAGATACCACAACCACAATGAAAAATATCTCACCCTGCATCCTTCCTAATTTTCATGGATTAAGAAATGAGGATCCTGAAACAATTCTCTTTGACTTTGAAGTCTTGTGTAGATCTTATGACTACCTTCTTGATACTCAAAAGTTGAAATTGTTTCAGCCACTCTTAAGGATGCAACATTAAAATGGTTTATGGCTTAGGAGTAAATTCTATAAGAACATGGGAAGAAATGAAAACTGCATTCTTAGAAAAATACAAGGATTATTGTATGCCTCATTCAAATATTTTCTTATAATGTAAAAACGGCTAAAATGCATAATCTATATGAAGAAACTTTGAAAGCTCTCTTACTAAAATATGTCATAGATGAGTGCATACATCTTCTCAATTTGATGGGTAAAGGAGATGCTATCATTTGGAGATATTTGTGAGTTATGCATACACATTCCAAGAGGAAAGGTAAGAATTGGGAAAAATCCAAGAGATCATGTTATGTCTAGGATTAATAAATTTGTAGTTGGGACAGTAAGTAGGGTCGGGATAGACAATTTTCTTGACAACATTAAAATTGATATTTTGGGGAGTCTTAGTGAACAAATAGATACCCTTAAAGTACAAAACAAGGAAAAGGCTGAAAATGTTGCATTATCTATCTTTTTTCCAAAATATAGAAAGAATAATGCCTTGAGAGAATGCCCTCTTGACTTAAAAAGTGTGGAAACCTATGTTATATGTGCAAAAAATCATGATACAAATGAATATCCCTCAATACCAGGTCTTAAAGTTGTCTATCAAGAGGAATTAATGCCAAATCAAGTAGAACCTCTTTGTTTTATTTCCAAGAGACCATGGCAAAATCCACAATCAAATATCACCCAAGGTTTCAACACTCAAACATATGCACAACCATCACAAAGTAATTGGACTGCACCCATGCATTGGCAACCTTGGCCTCAACCTTGGTCACAAGGATGGTAAAATACTTATGGAAAGTACCCTCAATATCCTCAATTTAAACAACCTTACCCTGTTTTTCTACCACAATATTTTCCTCAGCATGTTGAACCCTCTCAACCTCAAAATCCAAACCCACAACTTTCACTACCATTTCCACAAAATCCAAATCAACTATCTACTTAGCCACTTCCAAATCCAAATAATAAAAATTCACAGGCTGTTTACACCATGGAAGGACAGAATTTCCAAACTTACATGATAACTCCATTAGATCTAAATAATGTCCAACTTAGATCTAGTAGAGTATTGGAGAAGAAGTCACCATCCGTTGTTACCTAGGAGTTCGAAAAGATGACTTCTCTGAGAAAGAGACATCTTCTCATCAAGAGGAAAATTAAAAAAACAAACCACCCCTGTAAATCTTGATGATATTCCAATAAACTCAACTCCCATTATAGAACAACCTTCAGTCTCTATTCAAAATCCACCTTTTCCCGAAAGAGTGAAAATTGACAAAGGGGTATAAAAAAAAATTGTGTTTCCTAATTATAATATGATAGACAAACTGAAGAATGTTTGTATAAAAATTCCTTTGTTATAAGCTATCAAAGAAATACCAATATTTGCAAAGATAATTAGGGAGTTAAGTATTAAAGAACCAAGAAGAAAAAGGAAAGAAATTAAAATAATCTAGTTAGTTGGAAAAATTGCAGATGTCATGATGGGAAAGAAAAAAATTCAAAATATCTAGATCCATGAAGTACCATTGTGAAAACACACATCGATGGTGTTGAGATTCCAAACACATTGATTGATTTAGGAGAAGTTATCAACATCATTAGTAAATAAACTATGAATCATTTGAAACTTCCTGATCTTCAATATACACATACATTATTCCAATTAGTAGATAGATCTATTATCAAACCTGATGGTGTGGTAGAATACGTATTTGTATCCTTCGATTCTTGGGAATATCCTGTTGATTTTATGATCTTGACACCCAAGAGTAATCTAGGAGGACATCTATTAATTCTAGGAAGACCATGGTTAACTACAACTGATGCTTTTATAAGTTGTAGATCTGGTGATATGTTTATCTCTGATGGAAGTTCGACAAAGAAATTCACATTACATCTTCTTGCAAAAATAATGATAGAAGTAGAAAGTGAAGCATGGATAGAAGATGATAATGAAAACTTTGATATATGACCAATTTTTCCCACTTCACAAATAGATGGAGAAGATCAAATTTTGAATTTAATGGAAAATAATGAATCTTCCTCATATTGTTAAAAAAACACAATTTTCAGGAAAAATGTAATATTGAACATCTATTATTTCATCAAATGCCTTTACATTCTATGGAGAAATTTAGCAATTCTTTAATAGAAAATTTTCCAGGGAAAACTTTGAAAATTAATGATAATCTAGAAGAATCTCAAAAGAAATAATTAATAAAGATGTTGCAATAACATTCCTCTGCTTATGCATGGGAATACACTGATATGAAAGGAATACATTGATTTGTCTTTATTATTTAACTCAATATTTACCTGAGCTACTAAACTACAATGATAGTTAAGTCCAAGGTTTGACGGGTTGCAAAGATTTAGTTGAAGAATAGGCTTATGGGAAGGTGGAAATTAGTTGGTACAACGATTTGTTCATGCCTTCGTAACCTGGATCAATAAGGAAAGCACCGTAGTAGCTCAGTCGAAACGAAAGTCAACCACCGAGGAAGGCGAATCAAGCGAGCGAGGAATTAGTGAATGCATATATATAGCCTTATGATTTGCTTCACTGATAGCAAATCATGAGGAAATCACGCTATTTTGTCTTTTAATGTTAATTTTAGTCATTACCGATTAGCATAAATCCATAATACTCTGAAACAATTTGTGTAGGAGTTTTATAAATTTTCCTCTTGGCATGACAAACACAAATTTGGATATTGTTTTTAAACTATGTTCTTGCAATCAAAGACGATATTTTATTCCTCTTTTGTTTGACTTAATGCGTGGTTAATCATCTCGTGAAGGCATTGTGTTGACACCTACTTCTCGCAGGAGGCCCCCCTTGAGATAGTAAGGTTTTCTTTATTTGCAATTAGCATTTTATTCTGTGTTTCCTGTAGGATTTTGTTAGTTCATTTAATTGCTCATGATTTGATTTTTGAATGTAAGTTTGATGCAGGAGCATCAAGGGCACTTTTTTATTTTGTAAATATGTTAAAGGGGGTGTGTTGATTTTTAATATTTTATTAAATTAATTTGAGTAAAATAGGAAAATGTGAGGATCTATTGTAAATATCTTTTTATTTAATAAAAGGATATGAGGGAATTTAATTAGTGGAAGGATTTTTGGGATAAAGAGCTATCCTTTAGGGATGTTGAGAGATTTAGGGGTTTGTTGAGGAATTGAAGGGATTGAGCATTTAATTAAATGATTTTTTTTAAATTGTATAATTAGGAGGGCTTTTTGGGGGAAAATAGATGAGAGATGGTGAGAGAGGTTGATTGAGAACAGGCTTGATCAGCAAGGCTGTAAGCCTCCAGCAGTTTGTAAAAGGGCCATAGATTTGCATATCTGGCCATGAATTGAACTTTTATGAATGCTTGTTTTTATGTATATATGAGAGTGATGAATTCGATTCTGTATGCGCATTTGCTGTGTAACAATTATTGTATTAGTTCGCCTTCCGTTGATAACATACTGGCTTGAACCAGCAGTTACACATAGTCTCTGTTTCTAATAGTTTGGATTTTTCCATTAATTGGTTGAAGCGAATAGAACTTTTATACCTGAATGTTATACTGTATCGGTTGAACCATATGAGGCAGCGTATTGCAACCGGGTATAATACTGTGTATTCTTGATTGTATTGCTTTACTGTGGCGCATAAATATTCTGGTTATAGCAAGACCATCTGCGTTGAAAGATCTTTTAAAATCTCTGGACGACGTTCCCTTTACAAAGGTTCTTTTAGAAATGAGCGTGGCTTCAGGTGACTGTTGATGCGTGGCTTCAGGTGATATCCATTAAACCGATTGTTATGTGTCCTCTGCAGATATAGCAGAGAGCGACTTGTCCTCGCAAACTTTGTGCGTTCCCATTTCTATTGTGTTCGGAGCTGTCTCATATACGCATATACGCCTATACGCATCGATTGTGAATGACTGGTGGTGTAATCAGCAACCACAGGCCGTATGTATAAGGATAGCCGCTGTTCAATTTTAATTAATGACCGATTCAGTAAATATGTATACATATCCACTTAATATAGATTGCAATTAATATAGATTGAGACTACAGCCAACGTCGAAGACCTCTGGAGCTCGGCTGTGAGCGATAAGAGGGTGAACGAATACATGTAGTGAGACTTTAACTGTTAGTTGACAACAGGTTCGAATGCACCGCAGGTTGAACACATTGATAACAGGGGTGCGGAACTGGGCACGTGTTAGAAGCTGCATCAAATTGTATCTACTTGTATTGAGCTATCGCAGAATTGTATTTGTGTTGATCGAATGTATAGAGGACGGAGATATAAAGCTGCTATCCGTAATAGTCTTGCTCATGATAAACCAGCGTAGATAGGTGAATACATATATATATTTATGAATGCAGGTGGCCATTGTATGTTTCTTTAAGAATTGCCTGAAGAACACCGTAGGTAAGAAAGTATGGGTTCCTTAGCGCTGTGAGTTAAGTAGCCTGGTTTAAAGGTAAGGGCGTATTGAATCTTGCCCAAAACATTTGGAATTTGTTTGTATTGAAGTGCGTACGCATGGGGTTAAGAAGATTCTGGCAGTGCAGATCCGTGTGGATCTTTCTTTCTCGATAGTTTGAATTTGTGAAAATGGAGAACTGCTTGTATTCTGCCTCCTCTCCTGTAATATGGATTTCTTTTGCCTCTGGCTTGTATTTCATCAGTGTGATATCTTTATCAGTTTGCATGAAATTGCAAGCTGAGTGCAGCTTTTTGAAGAGATATTAGTTTGTGGCAGGAATGTGTTGTTTGAGTATATATGTTTTGACAACAACTGTCATTATCAATTGAATGGAGAACGTATGGGAAAGCTGTATGTCCATGCGATGATATGCGTATGTGAATGCTGCGTGCTGTATAGCAGAACAGAGGCCGAGGCGAATCTATAACCGGTGGAAATTATATACAGATAATTCTGTTAATTGTTTGGGACTGCGGTTTATGCGGCTTGTATGCGTTGACGGTAGTGTGTGGAATTCGCCAGACAGAGATTTTTGATTTGGGCAAACGCTGAGATTTCATTTTTATATGCATGAAGACAGAGATTCTGGGTTGGCGGGATTTGTCCGCCATCATTTTTGGTATCAGAGCTTGGCTCTGTTGAAATGATTGGTTTGTTTAATTTTGAATTGGGTTTTACTGACAAGAAACAGATTGAGGATTGATGGTTGCAGCGTCCGAGGAGGTGAATAGAATGGCAGATCGTTGCAAATGGTACAGCGCTGGAATGAAGTTCATTCCTGGTCAAAAAACGCAGATATAAAGGTATGAAAACTGGATTCATTATGTGGTTCTGAACCTGGAGTAAGACGCTTATATAGATGGAAATTTTAAGTCCAAAGAATGTTGTTAAATTGCAATGAAATTTGTAAACATGGAAAAATTGTAATGCATTGGGTTAATGGAGTTCCATTATGATAATGATGAAGACTGTGGCAAATTGAAGGGCGCAATTTAGTTGGTTGACTTCCAAATTGGGATTTGAATAACTTTGTTAAGTTGTTAAGATAACTCAAGGGCGCATTCAACTGAATCTAACACATGGGAAAGAATTTGTGATGGTATGTTGGTGATGAAATGAATGAGGGACTTAAGGCATAATTCTGGTATTGTGAAGCATCTAAAATCTGATTGATAAATAATTTGATGTTTGAGAAATGATTATTGTGAAAAGGTTTCATAACCATAAATATGAAAGAAAGCTTCTGCATGTTGAAATGGGAGAAAGATGAATTTGCCAGTGATTGATATTTGAAGTTTGGGAATTTGCTGAGTATGGTAATTTGAAGATCCTGGTATTGCAGGCTAGGCTCTAGGCTTGCGTCAATTTTTGGTAAGATGATATGTTTTTGAAGAATAGAATATTGTAGTCTTTGCATTGAAATATTATTGCAACTAACAGATAAAGGAAGCTGGTGAAAGTTTCTAGGTGAAACATAGAGGTGGCAGAACCTTGAGGAAATCCAATAGAGATTGGATAAGGAAGACAGTTGTAAACAGGGAGATGAGTTGAAGCCAGGAAGAGCAAAGAGAAGTGCTCAAAGGAGGTTCCGGAGATAGAACCAATTGCTTGCCAAAAGACTGAGTGAGGAGGGCTTGGTGAGGTAAGTGGCGACAGGACAGGACTTGCTGCGAAAGAGGCTTTAGTGCAACTCATAGTAAAGTGAGTAAGGAACTCATAGAGATGGAAATGATGACTAGTGACAGTCATAACAAAGGTTCTGAAATAAATCACAGCAGAGGACAAAAGGAGAAGGATGCCAAGGCAGTTGGCATACAGAGACAGTTAAGCAAAGAGGAATATGAAAGGGAGAAGGCTGAGATAGCAGTTCAGCTTGAGGTGTTAATGGAGATGTTGCAAAGAAATGAGGACAACCAGAAGCATGGTTATGTCATAAGAAAGAAGTTGAGGTGGCAGAGACTACAAGAGAAGTGGAATCATCAGGTGAATTTGCAATTGATAAAGGAACTAAGGGAACTTGAACAGGTTATAGATGCCAGGCAGAGGATAGAGAAGCTCGAAACAGTTGAGCTACAGCAAAAGGAAGATGCTGAAGAAGATGCTGAAGTTTCGTTATGTTACCCAGAAAGTGGACCATTACTTTTTGAAAGTGATGAAGAGCTAGAGAAGTTGAATCATGTGAATGATTCAAAGCAGCCCAAAGATTTGATGACTGAAGCATCAAATAAGACCGTAAGGTCTTATGATTTTAAAACTAATGATTTGTGTGTGATTGCAGGTTTGGAAGAACATCTACTGGAAGATGTTAAGGAAGATTTAGGAGAAGAAAGACCATGCGAGGAAATGGAAGATCGTGTAAACTTTCTGACGTCCACTCCAAGTAAAATCATTGAGCTATATAGAGAATTAGACTTTCAAAGGAGGAAATTGGAAGAACAGAGGATGAATGTCCAGGATAGATTGCTGATGAAGGATGACAAAGCAGTTGTCATAAATGATAATCAAGATGAAATTGCAGGTGACAAGCAAAGGAATGTTGCAAAGGGAAAGGAAGATTGGGAGGCCGCAACATCCATAGTGACAGCAAGAGCAACATGGGTTATTGAAGATGTTGGAAACAATCAACAAACAGAGGACATATTAGACAAAGAAATTGAGTTGATAAGGAGATTAATGATGAAAACATCCCAGAGGAAGACAGCCGAAAGAAAGAAAAGGAATGATAACAAGAGAATGACAATGAGAGATTGCAAGAGCAGAGCAGGTGGAGCACTACAGCACAAAATATGGAAACCTAGAAGACAACAGCAGATGACAACAGCAGTGAAGCAATCAACAAGCACGGAAGAATTACAAAATAAAATTTGGGATCCAGGAGGAGATATCCAGACTTATGACCAGGTGGTCATGAATTTTCTTACATGGGGAGTCTGATGCAGGAGCATCAAGGGCACTTTTTTATTTTGTAAATATGTTAAAGGGTGTGTGTTGATTTTTAATATTTTATTAAATTAATTTGAGTAAAATAGGAAAATGTGAGGATCTATTGTAAATATCTTTTTATTTAATAAAAGGATATGAGGGAATTTAATTAGTGGAAGGATTTTAGGGATAAAGAGCTATCCTTTAGGGATGTTGAGAGATTTAGGGGTTTGTTGAGGAATTGAAGGGATTGAGCATTTAATTAAATGATTTTTTTTAAATTGTATAATTAGGAGGGCTTTTTGGGGGAAAATAGATGAGAGATGGTGAGAGAGGTTGATTGAGAACAGGCTTGATCAGCAAGGTTGTAAGCCTCCAGCAGTTTGTAAAAGGGCCATAGATTTGCATATCTGGCCATGAATTGAACTTTTATGAATGCTTGTTTTTATGTATATATGAGAGTGATGAATTCGATTCTGTATGCGCATTTGCTGTGTAACAATTATTGTATTAGTTCGCCTTCCGTTGATAACATACTGGCTTGAACCAGCAGTTACACATAGTCTCTGTTTCTAAGAGTTTGGATTTTTCCATTAATTGGCTGAAGCGAATAGAACTTTTATACCTGAATGTTCTACTGTATCGGTTGAACCATATGAGGCAGCGTATTGCAACCGGGTATAATACTGTGTATTCATGATTGTATTGCTTTACTGTGGCGCATAAATATTCTGGTTATAGCAAGACCATCTGCGTTGAAAGATCTTTTAAAATCTCTGGACGGCGTTCCCTTTACAAAGGTTCTTTTAGAAACGAGCGTGGCTTCAGGTGACTGTTGATGCGTGGCTTCAGGTGATATCCATTAAACCGATTGTTATGCGTCCTCTGCAGATATAGCAGAGAGCGACCTGTCCTCGCAAACTTCGTGCGTTCCCATTTCTATTGTGTTCGGAGCTGTCTCATATACGCATATACGCCTATACGCATCGATTGTGAATGACTGGTGGTGTAATCAGCAACCACAGGCCGTATGTATAAGGATAGCCACTGTTCAATTTTAATTAATGACCGATTCAGTAAATATGTATACATATCCAGTTAATATAGATTGCAATTAATATAGATTGAGACTACAGCCAACGTCGAAGACCTCTGGAGCTCGGCTGTGAGCGATAAGAGGGTGAACGAATACATGTAGTGAGACTTTAACTGTTAGTTGACAACAGGTTCGAACGCACCGAAGGTTGAACACATTGATAACAGGGGCGCGGAACTGGCCACGTGTTAGAAGCTGCATCAAATTGTATCTACTTGTATTGAGCTATCGCGGAATTGTATTTGTGTTGATCGAATGTATAGAGGATGGAGATATAAAGCTGCTATCCGTAATAGTCTTGCTCATGATAAACCAGCGTAGATAGGTGAATACATATATATATTTATGAATGCAGGTGGCCATTGTATGTTTCTTTAAGAATTGCCTGAAGAACACCGTAGGTAAGAAAGTATGGGTTCCTTAGCGCCGTGAGTTAAGTAGCCTAGTTTAAAGGTAAGGGCGTATTGAATCTTGCCCAAAACATTTGGAATTTGTTTGTATTGAAGTGCGTACGCATGGGGTTAAGAAGATTCTGGCAGTGCAGATCCATGTGGATCTTTCTTTCTCGATAGTTTGAATTTGTGAAAATGGAGAACTGCTTGTATTGTGCCTCCTCTCCTGTAATATGGATTTCTTTTGCCTCTGGCTTATATTTCATCAGTGTGATATCTTTATCAGTTTGCATGAAATTGCAAGCTGAGTGCAGCTTTTTGAAGAGATATTAGTTTGTGGCAGGAATGTGTTGTTAGAGTATATATGTTTTGACAACAACTGTCATTATCAATTGAATGGAGAACGTATGGGAAAGTTGTATGTCCATGCGATGATATGCATATGTGAATGTTGCGTGCTGTATAGCAGAACAGAGGCCGAGGCGAATCCATAACCGGTGGAAATTATATACAGATAATTCTGTTAATTGTTTGGGACTGTGGTTTATGCGGCTTGTATGCGTTGACGGTAGTGTGTGGAATTCGCCAGACAGTGATTTTTGATTTGGGCAAACGCTGAGATTTCATTTTTATATGCATGAAGACAGAGATTCTGGGTTGGCGGGATTTGTCCGCCATCAAAGTTTAAGAATTTTTTACAGCAAGTTTATTTAATCATTTTATTGTTGAGTGAAGCAACATTTCTTGTGCACATGGACAGAGTATAAGTTGACATAGATCAGTAGAATAGTTTTACATTGCAGTTGTATAAGGTCAAATTTTCATTTGCAAATTTAATCATTCTTTTTGTCATGAGTAGATCTATTTAAATTGTTACATTTCATTTTGAAACAAGTGTGATTTCATTTTAAAGCAAGTGTGTGTGTGATTTTATTTTTAATAAGTGTGAAGCAAGTGTGAAGTTTATTTCAAGAAGAGTGTGATCTTTCGTTTAAGCAAGAGAATAGAATCGACTCCATTTTTATGAGTGATTTATTTACTTAAATAGCTGTAGAGAAACATGTGCATTTCGATATCTCAAATTAACTGAGGAATTGTTTAAGTAATAAGGACTCCTACCACAAACAATGCACATACATTTCATCAGTTTACTAGCCCTAGTTGATAAGTCATGTAAGTAATATAACACCAATTAAATTACCAAACAACTACATTGAAATTTTTCTTCATAAAAAACTTGATTTCTTTTTTCTTTATTTGCAACACACTCAAATGTTGTTTTAAATTTTTGTTTGAGAGACCTATGAGAATAGTGTTACGTGAAACATGGTAGTATGGCCTTGTTCCTTTTTCCTAAGATACTCGTTGTCTATGTGAAGGACATTATTATGCAAGTCCTCCAATATACATTTTTCATTATAGAGCATGTATTTCTTAAGAAATGGAACAATTTAATTTGATGATGAAAACCTTTGGTTCTCTCTTTTTTGGATAATATTCTAGATTTAACGTTGATGTTTGTGTGCTTAATATGCAATTATTACACATGAAAGTAATGGGATTTTCAAATTTATTTACAACTTCTTCTTCATCTTCTTTCTGACAAAGGAAGGTACTCACATTTTCCCTATTGGAAAAAGAAAAGAATAGAGGAGATTACATGCTAAATATAAAATTTCACAGTCTTCTTGAATGATACTTGGTGATAGAATATTCAACATATTTCATTATTCTTGCATTGTAAAGAAGAGTTCAATTTGAAAATTTTCCATATTAGCTCATTGGACTTCATGGCAATGAAAAATTATTTTGTGCTAAATGAGAAAAATGTGCAAGAAGTTGATCACACATTATACAGATTCCATTTATATAGACTACAACAATTCTTCTATTATCTAGGAGATTACCTTTTTGACTCATTTTTTGTTGTTCTTTAGTTTCGCTATACCTCAACTAAAATACGACAAGGAATTGTAAATCACTTCCACCATTGCTTGAGTAACTGCCATCATGCTACTCGACAATCACTGCATTATGAAATGACTTTTGAATACCTTGAGGATTTTCACCTAGTTATTGATGTTCAAACGTACTTGCAAGGATTTTCTACACCCTCTTATGTTTGTGATTCGTTTGCAATTAGCTTATGGGGAGATGTTGTTTGCATCAAATTGTTCTCTAATTGGTTGTGAGTTCTAGTCAATTTTTGGCTATTCACAAATGGGCAACCATATCTCTTCTTTAATCAAGCTATCCATGGCTATCCATATAATATTCTGCTACGTGACCAGAACCCTGTATGTGGCCATTTTGAACCACTTCTGTTGTGTCACACAACAAACATTCTACCTCCAATTCTTGGATCAATTTCTCCATGCATTTCTCCATACCAATGCCCATCTATACAATTTGACATGGTGACCATTGAAAAATCGATATTGTAACAAGGGTTCTTGATCTATGATCACATTGTCAATGACTATCACGACTGATCATTTAGATCTAGTTGTACACTTGCACAATGTTTTGAAATGTTTTCTACGAGAAAAACAATCACAAATTTTTACAATTGCTACATTCACAATGATATTAGAGATATTAGATGCTTTTAAAAACACCTTCATGCCAAAATAATTGAGCAAGAACAATGTATCAGAGATTGGAAAGGTTATATTATTAACTTATCAATGCCATATGAAAATGGACATATAGAGGGAAAACATTTCTCGATCCAATGGATATGTGAAATACTTGATGTTAACATATACATCTGGAATGTAGACATAAAAGAAATTTCTTTGAGATTCTATTCATCGAATGCTTCATCCAAAAACCTCTACCGTATGCATATGTCAATGTCCACATCACATGTGCTTTCAAAAATTAATAATGTCAACGATGCTAGCCATAATGAAAATATACAAACAATTCTCAAATCAATGTTAGGAAAAAAACTGCAACGTCATGTTAAGTGTACCTTCCAAACATCTTGTAGACAGAGAATCCAATGCTACTACATCTTTTTCCCAACTAGACAATCTCTCAATTGACAATAAAATGTCAATAAAAATAAAATTTGTTAAAATTCCTAAACATTGCACACTAATGAAACAAGACTCCCATTCTTCTTCATTAGGAAAACAACATAACAAACTAATATATGCTTCTTTTTCAATAAATCCAATAATAAATATGCTCGCTTGCATTGATTAAAACATGCAATATGAAAATAGGGTGCCTTGATATACCAAGAAAAGAAAAAGCATTTACAATAAATTAAAGTAATTGAGATATATTTGCAATTGATCCAAGCCACACTTACACATGCATGTTGCATTTGTGACATATTGCATTTTGGAAACGAGATGTGACTCATCAACAATAACACATTGTCAACTTTTGATAATCTCACAACTGAAACATATATCAAGCACATCAAAATCTGTTATGAAACCAGCTCACAAAAAGATAGAATAGATAGATAAATGCCTTAGAATTCATCCTCTTCGAGGGGGCAACCTCCTTTACATTACACAAATGAAAAATTCTTGGATGATACAAATGACAATACCTTTTTTCTATATATATGAGTCTAAGGGGTCATAATATAATCAGAGCCGACATAACAATACTAATGTAAGGGCACAATAATAACAATAGTGGACTTCTATGGGGCACAATAATGATAATATGGGGACTACATGGGCACAACAATATATTAAGGGGGTTGTACTAATAACAATAAGGGGTTACACTAGTAGTATAGGGACCTAACATGCCCCTCTCCTTAAAAAAGTGTTGTCCTCAACGCTTGAGTAGTTCTTGATGCTTATGTAAAAAATTCTTATCTTCCCATGTGGAATCTTCAATGGATAAGTTCTTCCACTTGATGAGATACTCTGAAATTGATCGATTTTGTAGCTGTTAGGTTCTTGTTTCTGTGACTACTCCAGGTTCCAATATGATCTTTCCTTCCTCGTCAAGTTCTAGAAATATTGTTTGAACTAGGATCTTCTGCAACTTTTGAATGAGTGGCCACACTTCTTTGTCCTTCTTCCATTCATCCCATTCTTCGTTTATCCAATCTGGTTGGATAATAGAAATAGCAAAAAATAGTGCTTCCACATCCTCATCCTTTCTTGAGAGTGCATCTGCCACAACATTTTGTTTCCCTTTTTTGTAGATGATTTCAAATTCATAACCCAACATCTTTGTGACCCATTTTTGTTGCTCTTCAGAGGATAATATTTGTTCTAAAAAGTATTTAAGACTATCATGATCTGTTTTTACCTTGAAGTGTCTTCCCATTAGGTAGGGTCGCCATTTCTTAAGTGCATGTAGTATTGCCAACATTTCCTTCTCATAAATAGCTTTGTGTAAATACTTTCCTTTGATTGGACGACTTTCGAAAGCAATGGGTCTTTCATCTTGCATTAAAACAACACCAATTCCATTTCCTGAAGCATCACATTCCACAACAAAGGTTTTTGTGAAGTCCAGCATAGCTAAGACCGGTGCTTGGCACATTGCCTCTTTAATATGTTCAAAGGCCTTTGTTGCTTCTGGAGTCCATGAAAATGCATCTTTCTTCAATAATGTTGTTAGAGGTGTTGCTATTCTCCCATAATTCTTAACAAACTTGCAATAATACCCTGTTAACCTAAGAAATCCTCGCAAATGCTTTATGGATGTGGGGATTTTCCATTCCTTAATGGCTTTAATTTTTCTAGGGTCTACCTTAACACCTTCATGAGATACAATATGAACCAGATATTCCACCTCTTGTACTCCAAAGAAACATTTGGATCTTTTTTAATATAATTGTTTCTCCTCCAATAGTTTGAGCACCCTATCAACATGTTGAACATGATCCTTCCAAGACTTCTTGTAGATTAGTATATCATCAAAAAATACTAACACAAATTTTCTAAGGAAGGGTTTTAAAATGGAATTCATCAAACCTTGAAATGTAGAAGGTGCATTGGTAAGGCCAAAAGGCATGACCAAAAATCTATAATGACCCTCATGAGTTCTAAATGTTGTTTTTAGAATGTTTTCAATCTTCATTCTGATTTGATGATATCGTGAACGAAGATCCAACTTGGTGAAGTAAATTGATCCATGCAACTCATCCAATAATTCATCAATGACAGGTATGGGAAATTTATCTTTAATAGTGAGCTTGTTGAGCTCCCTATAATCTGGACACATGCGCCATGGTCCATCTTTCTTGTGCACCAATACTACTGGGCAGAGAAAGAACTTTGACTAGGTTGAATTATACCAGCCTCTAGCCATACATTCAATTTCACTCTTTTGGGCATAGCGATATCTGTACGGCCTGATGTTTGGAGGAACACTTCCTGGAATCAAATTAATAGCATGATCATGATCATGAATAGGTGGGAGGCCTTTGGGAGTCTCAAATACCTTGGAATGATTGTCCAAGACTTTTTGGAGATCTGGAGAAATAGATGATTTTGATGTGGGAACCTCTAGCGAACATAATTGTACAGTTATGCTTCGTTGTTCTTTCTTTAGAAGCTTTGTCATACCATTAGAGCTGATTATTTTTCCCGGTTTCCTTGCAATATCCCTTAATTCAACTTCCTTTCCTTCTGCACAAAATTTCATGAAAAGTTCTTGAAAATTAAAAGCTATTGTACCCAAGGATTGTAGCCATTGGACTCCTAGTACAATATCAACACCACCCATTGGAATGGAAAGCATTGGGATATTCAATACATATTCTCCCATGGATAGCTTGATATTATGGCACTTTCCAGAGCAATTTATGGTTCCTCCACTTGCAACCATCACTTGACACTATGGTGCTGGATATAGGAAGCAATTCAATTCCTTGGATATCTTACAATGAATAAAATTATGGGTACTTCCCGAATCAATCAACACTATTACCTTTTTCTTCTTGATATGTCCTTCTATCTTGATAGTTTGAGGAGTGGTAATTCCAGCCAATGCATTACAAGATATCGTAAAATTCATTTCTTCTTTATCTATTGTTTGTTCCTGGAGTATATCCTCTTCTTTTGACATTTCTTGTTCCTCTTCACAATCTATGTAGAATAATTTCTTCTCAACACACTCATGACCTTCAATGTATTTGCTATCACAACTGTAACAAATCCCTTTTGCTCTTTTTTATTCCAATTGTTGTGGTGTCAACCTTGTAGGTTGTGTAAGGCTAGGGGCAACAACACTTCCATCTTTATAGTTGTAAGTGGTAGGCTTCCTGGTTGCCATAATGTTTCTTTTCATTTTTCTTGCTAACCTAAATGCCTTCTCCAATGAATTAGGTTCCCAAAGGTGAACCTCATGTTGGATATTATCCTTTAAATTCCCTATGAAGACATCAATCCTATGCTCCTATGGAATATCTTTTACCCTTATGTTCAATTTGTGCTCCATCATTGAACCCTTTTGTTTGAGATTTATCAATTGGCTAAAAACGGTGTTGTTTTTGTATCCTCATAATGTGTTATCATTTCTTCTATAAAAATTGCCCAAGTGACAATTTGTTTACGAGAGCAAAGCCATCGATACCATACAAATTGATTTGGTTCCAAATATAAAGTTGCAATACGTACCTTTTGTGTGTTTTGCACATTATGGAGATCACAAATTTGCTCCATCTGTAGTATCCATGTTCTGGGATCCTTGCCATCAAAATTCCTCATATCGATTTTTGGAACATGGTGGGTCTTCAATCCAACATTAGAGTCTATGAAATCATGATCAACATTTCTTTTGTTCTCATCATGAGTTTCCTTTACTACCCTTTCACCATTAGTAACCATTTCTTGTAGCAATTTATTCAAATTTATCTTCAATTCTTCCATCTTAGCGTCCATGCCATTCATCTTAGCTTCCATGCCATCCATCTTAGCTTCCACGCCATCCATATTAACTTGCATGCCATTCATATTAGCTTCCACGCCATTCATCTTCGCTTCAGTTACCTTTTGTGAGAGTGAAATTTGTTGTACTTGGTCTTGTAATTTTGATATATCATGTTGTATTTCTTCCTTTTCTTCACGAGTCATACTAGAGCTTTCAGGTTGCTTACTAGGTGTTTCCATTTTCTTTCTTCGGGGCATCAATTAATGCTAATAATTCTTCACTATTTCCTTTGAATTCATTCAAACTAATTTTTCAAACCAATCTTATGCAAAATTTTAGAAAAACCACACACCTTTTTTTTCACTTTGTAAGAGCTCGATATTGAATCTGTTGTATCTCTATAATGGCGGATCTAGAATATCTGAAATCGCGTCCTACAGTAGCCCTTTGATTCCTCTTTCTAACCCCGCAAGTCTGATCAATATTGGATTCTCCAAGGAAGATTTATGCCAAATCTCCCACGGTGACCTGATTATAGACTAGTTCAGTAGAGCAAACTTGTATGAAGTTCCACATGTCACTGTTTCGACCTTTGATCTGAGTTGACTCAAATCCCAAATTTAACCAAGACCTTTTCCTTTCGTGATGTTGTTAGAATTTCATTTTAAAATAACATAAGTGAACATATATGCATGTTGTAACGAACAAGGAACATGACAAGAATCAGCAACATAAAACACAAGACGTTGATAACGGAGTTCATCCAGGAGGGACTACGTCTTTGAGCCTCGGTGTTAAGATGGTATAGGCCGTTGCATTAAGTGCTGGAAAGAGTGATGATGTACATGCATTTATTTTTCTCTATCATACAATGAATATTCCCTCATGCAGGAGTGGCTACAAGAGATCTTCTGCTGCAGGAACTCTCATTCAAAAAGGACTCCTATCAGTATGACATAATTTCACATATGAAAATAATGAGCATCCTGCCAATATGGAAACAAAAGGATCTCAAACAAAACATGACGAATCATGACAACAGGTACATCCCACAGATGATCCCGCGTCACATCAAGCAGGAATCATGAAACAGGTAAGAAAACAAGATCCCACATCAAACATCAAACAGGGATCTGTGCAGCACAATGCATCTCATAGCAAAAAGAAGTATATGAACACACTGCATATACCTCACACCCTGGGGCCATCTGAAGAAAAGGATGTCAAACTACTGAAGCTAGCTATACCATCAATCTCGCGGCGTCGAATCTCATGGAATGACTGCTCACACATTGAATGTTGACACCTACACTCCACTTTGAAAAGTGGCCGAAAAATGAAATGATAAAATGGAAAATCTGAGTGCACCATTAGATTTGTGGCGTCAAATAGGGTAAAATCGACTATCAAATTTCTGAATTCTGACAAAGTGAAAATCTAGGGCTTAAGGAATCTTTGAGATCCCCCCTAGATTCCTCAAAGATTCCCTCCTCTGGGTCATCTAAAGATCTGTTGCTCAGATCAAAATTATGACTGTACCATTAGGTTCGTGTCGCTAAGAGGTGTAAGATCGACATAAAATTTGTCCAATTTGGACACTTGCAAAATTGTGCTCTCCTAAGAATTTGGCTCAATCATGGTTCCTCCTGTGTTTTTCCAGGATCATGGTTCCACCTGCAAAATAATAAAAAATTAAAAAAACTCATGCCTCGATTTATATGCTGCCTCCTTGGCCCTCCCACATTTAGAAAATGAAGTTTATATAATTTTTCTTGGGCAGACTTACCAACCCCGAGCCATTGGTGCGTTGGCTAACTTTGGCGCACTTGTTAGGAGGTGGTTTTGGGTTCGAATCCCACAGAAAAAACATTAACATATAATTGTTTTATTGTTAAATGGTGCATATAACTGTTAACATTTTGGTGTGCGGTTTTAATACATCGGGGCCGGTTCATAGCTTGGGCACGTTTTGATTTTGGTTGATTGAATGGGGCCGCCGCATGGTGGCGGGCCGACCCACGTGGACAGTGCGCGTTTGATACCTGCCGACCTCCGTAACATGTTGCATTAAACATGGTTGCAGTGGTTGGGGTGTGGGCCGGGTCCACCGTAGCTGGCCCACCCACCCCACTTAACGTTTTGCTTAATAGTAAATGGTTGGTGCAATAAAAGGTTATGGTGGTTGGAGGGTATACGTTGGTTGGTCTTTGTTTTTTTTTTAAATATGGTGTCATATGGTTATACACCCTACCAAATTTAACATAACCACACCATTAAACTTTTTGAATTGATTTCATTCATGTTCTTTTTTCTAACCATAATCTATATGGTTTTGTTATGATATCCACCTTTTAAGATATGGTCTCTTTTATTAATGATTTCTTTTTCTTTTGTTTTATATGATTTTTGTTTTAATAGGGAATTTTTAATATATATATTTTTTGTCTTTTATGTAGGTTTAGGAGACCAATGCTAGCACAACATGTGTTGATAGTTTAGTGGTTATTCAGTTGCCGCATAAACTTAATGGGTCCCACCTACTGACTGGGATGCCATGTGGCACACTGTGGGCCCCGTTTTGTCATGTCAAACTTTGAAGAGCTCTATCTTTCGCATACGAACTCGGTTTGATGAATCGTTCACACATTGCGATCAAATGATGAGATCTACGCTATGGTCCTGGTTCAACAACATTCTGATCACTTTGATTTTTTTACCCTTTCTGAGTCCTCTTGGACTTCTGCATGTGTCTGGAGCCACCTAGATTAATCCTCCCCAAGATGTTCAAGGGAATATAGACTAGAAAATGGCAATCCTTCATACCAGGACCTTTCCTTTCCCTCCAAGGTATCCATGAACATCTTCATGAGAAAATCTTCATGAAAAACGACTTTAGCTTACGCACGTGCATGTGAAGATTCACCAAATGAAGAGCAGCATCATCTCCTACCTGATCCTTGAATCTTGGCAAATAAGTATTCCAATATACACAAGGCATGTGATTTGGAAATCCTGGAATAAGAATGTGATGCATAGGAGCACACCTTGCAGGTCCATGATCCATCTTGAGCCAATAGAGTTGTCAGTAAAACCCTAATTTCTTGATCCTGCATCCAGTGGAGTCTTTATAACGGGTTGAAAGTTGATTGGAGTCTCTAGGTGAATGATGCACAACCTTCTTGTTTCTAATCATTGTTCACCATCAACAATCACTCGGGGAAGATGAAATATTTCACTCCCCGACAACAATGTCACTATGTTAGCACTTTGTACTTCCTCCGGGCTAAGGATAGGAACCCAAAGGTAACCACAAACCACTTTAAAACTGGAATCTAGCCCTTCCAGCTTCAAAAAGGGCTCTCTATAAATGAATCTTCAGTGACATAGGTGACTAGTTTTCTTAGGTTTTAGGATAGGTATTGAGATCAAAGAGGAATATGTCTTAACAGTTTGATGGTAGGGAAGAGGGAAAATCCATTGGGCATGGGGTCATATTGAGCTAATGATTTTTAGTGATATGATGGGAAAATGAGAAATCCTTAGACAGGGAAAAGGTAAGCAATCCTTATGGTGTGTTTTCCAAAATTTTGTTGTAGATAGGTGAGCAGAGTAGTAGTATAATTGATAACATCTAAAGCATCTAGCTGAGGATGAATTTTAGATATTACAATGAAGGGAAAAAAACTAAAATGTTCAATTAGCTGTAATAGAGCACTTAAAAGTGAATTTTGAAATAAATTATTGCTTAACTAAACATTAAAGACATGACATTTAAGAATGTAAATAACATAATATAATGAAATAAAAACATGAGATAAACATCACCATAAAAAACTAACACATGAATCCTTGAACGAGTAGACTTCGACCTTCATCATTCACTAAAACTTTTTAATGAAAATGTACAATGCTCAATCTCTTCTCTATTAAACCCTGACCAACAAACCAACCCTTTTCTCATAGAAATTTACAAAATATATAGGAAATACTCTTTCCCAAGCTAAGGAGGTTGAGTTCAACCATTTCCCCAAAGGTAGAGCCAATTACATTAAGATTCAAAACTGCCTACTAGGAAATAGGGACCAAACTTATGGAAAATATGGGTTAAAATTAAATAGTATCTCTCGAATCATGAGAGTTGTTAATGTTGGGTTGTGTTATATTCTTTCCACGTAGTTAACAAGGGGTTTGAGGGGTACTTGTAACCCCACTTTATGGGGTCCGGGGCAGCGCCACAAAAAATTTTGTTTTTGGACCCTATGTTAGGTTGGGCGGACCCACCTATGGTTTTGTGTATGATTTTCGCACATGTTTTTTGGACGTGATGATTTTCGGTCCATGGTATTGGATGACTCCGCATGTATAAATATGTATGGTAACATTGAAAGGAAAATAATGAAAAATCAAGCTGGTAGTCCCAGTTTTGGGGTCCAAGGGAAAATCTCTGTGTATATGGGTCATTCTCTCGCATTGTTTATTTTCTATGTTTTAGAATTCGTATGTAGGTAATTTTTGTACAGGGTTAAAACCTACATTCAGTATTAGAGCAGTTTTGGCTTCAAGGGGACACCTTTGTTGCTGAGGGGTTTCACTCGGGCTTGTGGTAGACCCTGTTCAGTGGGAGATCAATTCTGGTGGTGAAAGAAGATGGCGAGTAGTGGAAAGAAAGAGATCGAGAAATTTAAGGGTCAGAGTTTTGAGTTGTGGAAACTCAAGATGGAGGATCTGTTGGTGGATAAATATCAGTGGATCGTGGTAGATCCGGGTACTAAACCAACGGGAGTGTCCAATGAAGAATGGAAGAAGTTGGATCGGAAGGTAAAGAGCATAATACGATTGTGTGTTTTAGATTCAGTATTGCTGAATGTATTAGGGAAAGCTACAGCAAAGGCTTTGTGGAACAAGTTAGGGACTTTGTACCAATCTAAGTCTTTGGTGAATAAACTATTCCTGCGAAAAAACTGTATAACCTGAGGATGAAAGATGGAGACTCGGTGGCAGAGCATCTGAACACATTTAATATTGTGGTAAGTCAGTTAGCATCTGTTGATATTAAAATTTCAGATGAAGATAAGTGCAACAGTTTGTTGTGTTCTCTACCAGATTTGTGGGATAGTCTGGTTATTGCAATAGGTAGCAATGCAACTGCCTTGTAGTTTGACGAAATAGTCTCAGCCTTGCTGACGGAGGAGATGAGACAGAAAAATATGGAGAGCCAAAATGGTGATGCCTTGTCTGTAAGAGGATGGTCCAAGAAAAGAAACAAAAATAAGTCATCGAGTGGTAGATCTAAATCTAGAGGGAGATGTAAATCTCTAGGAAAACATGTAAAGGTGGTGTGCTGGAAATGTGGAAAGGAAAGCCACTTCAAAAGGGACTGTAAATCTAAAGCTCCTCACAAAGGAAAGGGATCTGATGAGGCTCCTTCTGCAGAGGCGAAAACCACCTCAGATGAAGGTGGGGATGCGTATTTGGCTTCTTCAAGTGCACATGTAGATCATGAGGCATGGTTGATTGACTCAGGTGCATCCTTTCGCTTCACTCCCCATAGATAGTGGTTCTGTGAGTATGAGAAATATGATGGTGGTGATGTCTTCTTGGGGGATGACAGGAAGGCTAGAATCATTGGTCGTGGAAAAGTAAAGTTGAATCTGCAAGGTGGAAGGGTTAGAACACTTCCGGGTGTTCTGCATATTCCTACATTAGCCAGAAATCTGATTTCTGTTAGAAAGCTGGATGATGCAGGTGTAAAAACAGTGTTCAAGAAAGATAACTGCAAGATGGTTTGGGGAGCATTGGTATTGATGCGGGAAGTTCGGATTGGAAATCTGTACAAGCTACAAGGTAGCACTGTTGTTGATGGGTGCAAGAGTTCCATGGTTCCTGAAAGTGGAGTAGAAAATCTAGTGGTCTCTGGAGAAAAGACCATGCTGTGGCATCAAAGGCTTGGACATATTGGAGAGAAGGGCCTTCGAATACTTCATGGTAAAGGTATGGTAGAAGGTATGAGTAATAGCTCTCTGGATTTTGATTTCTGTGAAAATTGTGTATATGAGAAGCAAAATCTGGTGAGCTTCCCATCTGGTGGTAAGAGGGCGAAACGTATATTAGAGCTTGTGCACAGTGATGTGTTTGGACTTGTGAAGGTTCCATCACTGGGTAAGTCTATGTACTATGTATCATTTATAGATGACTTCTCAAGGAATACATGGATATATTTCCTTAAGAAGAAATCTGAAGTCTTTCACAGGTTTAAAGAATTTAAGGCTCTAGTGGAAAACTAGACAGAGAAGAAGATAAAGGTACTAAGGATAGATAATGGTGGAGAGTTTTGCAGTAAGGAATTTGAAGAATTCTGCAAGAAGTGTGGTATAACACAACATAAGACTACTCCATATACAACTCAACAAAATGGAGTTGCAGAAAGAATGAACAAGACGTTGATGGAAAGGGCAAGAAGCATGCTCAGTGGTGCTGGGTTAGGACAGGAATTTTAGGTAGAGGCGGTGGATACTGCATGTTACCTGGTCAACAAGTCACCTTCATCAACGTTGGAGGATAAGACTTCACAAGAGGTATCGACTGGTAAGAAACTCTCTCTTTCACATCTAAGGGTATTTGGATGTGATGCATATGTACATGTTCCAAAGGAGAAATGAACCAAGTTGGACAGTAAATATGAAAAGTGCATCTTTATTGGGTATAAGGATGGTTTAAAGGGTTATAAGCTTTGGAACCCAGTAACAAGGAAGGTTGTGTACAGCCGAGATGTGGTGTTCAGAGAGGTGAAAGATGTTATTAAACATGAATTCCAACCAAAGGAACCTGAGAAGATAGAGTTTGAGCTAAAGGAGGAAGAATCAGACTCTACAACAAAGAAGGAATCAGAGGATGAAGAGCCACAAACTCCGGCTGTGAGAAGATTGGTTCGAGAAAGAAGGCAGCCAGAAAGATATAGTCCATCTGCTTTCTGTTCAAATTTTGCTTTGTCTGTTACTGATGATGATCCTAGAACTGTGAAGGAAGCAGTGGATTCAGAGGATGGAAAACTCTGGAAAGAGGCCATGGTTGATGAAATGGAATCTTTGTACAAAAATGAGGCTTGGGATCTGGTGGAGTTATTGGCTGGAAGGAAACCCATTGGCAGCAAATGGGTGTTCAAGAAAAAAACAAATGCAGAAGGAAAGGTGGAGAAATACAAAGCTCGGTTGGTAGCAAAAGGTTATTCCCAGGTGCGGAGAATTGATTTTGGTGATATCTTTTCTCCTGTTGCCAAGGTAACTTCTATTAGATTACTTTTATCTGTTGGTGCTGCTTTTGATTTTGAGGTAGAACAGATGGATGTGAAGACAACATTTCTTCACGGGGATCTAAAAGAGGAGATCTACATGAAGCAACCTAAAGGCTTTGCGGTGAAGGGTAAGAAAGAACTGGTATGTAAGTTAAAGAAGTCTCTGTATGGGTTAAAACAGTCACCAAGGATGTGGTATCAGAAATTTGATACATTTTTAGGGGGACTTGGCTTCATAAGAAGCAAAACAGATCACTGTGTGTATTTTAAATTAATTGGTGACCGTGTTATTTATCTGGTCTTGTATGTGGATGATATGTTGCTAGTTGGAAATGACAAAAAAATTATCCAAGATTTGAAGACCCAATTGTACTCCAAATTCGACATGAAAGATCTTGGTGCTGGAAACTATATTTTGGGCATGGAAATTAAAAGAGATTGGGCAAAGAGGAAGCTCTGGTTAAACTAGAGGAAGTATGTCAAGACAATATTGCAGAGGTTTAATGCAGGATAGTAAACCGGTGAAGGTTCCTATTCTTATAGGTGTGAGGTTATCTGCTGAATAGTGTCCCAAGACATAAGAAGAGGAAGAGGACATGTCCCGTGTTCCATATGCAAGTGCAGTCGGTAGCCTGATGTATGCAATGATCTGTACTAGACCAAACATTGCACATGCAGTGGGAGTATTGAACAGGGTTATGTCAAAACCAGGAAAGGAGCATTAGACAACAGTGAAGCGGGTTTTTAGGTATTTGCGTGGCACTAGTGATTATGATTTGTGCTACCAAGGAAGACCAGGATTGGACAGAGTGTTGGATATTCGTGGCTTTGTTGATGCAGACTGGGCTGGAGATCTGGATCAAAGAAGATCTACAAGTGGGTATGTGTTTAACCTATTTGGAGGTGCAATCAGTTGGATGAGTAAGAAACAATCTGTAGTGGCACTATCAACTACAGTGGCAGAATACATGGCAGCCACTCATGCAAGCGAGGAAGCAGTTTGGTTGCAGAGATTGTGTTCAAGTATGGGGTTAGCATAGGAAGCTATAAGGATAGACTGTGACAGCCAAAGTGCAATTTTTTTGGTAAAGAACCCTGCATATCATTCAAAGACAAAGCACATTGATGTTCAATATCACTTTGTGAGGGAAATGATAGAAGACAAAAAGGTATTGCTGGTAAAGGTGGACACTTTTAAGAATACTGCAGATGCATTGACGAAATCTGTGAGCTCTGAGAAGTTATTTTTGTGTAGAGAGACAATGGGCGTTTCAGGGCTGGAAAAATGACTAAGCTCTCTTGTGGCCCCTTATGGAAAGAAAACAACAAGTGGGAGAATGTTGGGTTGTGTTATATTCATTCCACGTAGTTAACAGGGGGTTTGGGGCTACCCGTAACCCCATTTTATGGGGTCTAGGGCAGCGCCCTAGAAAATTTTGTTTTTGGACCCTATGTTAGGTTGGGTGGATGCACATATGGTTTTGTGTATGATTTTCGCACATGTTTTTTGGACGTGATGGTTTTCGGTCCATGGTTTTGGACGCGATGGTTTTCGGTCCATGGTTTTGGATGCTTCAGCATGTATAAATATGTATTGTGACATTGAAAGGAAAATAATGAAAAATCAAGCTAGTAGTCCCAGTTTTGGAATCCAAGGGAAAATCTCTGTGTATATGTGTTATTCTCTTGCATTGTTTATTTTTTGTGTTTTAGAATTTGTATGCAAGTAATTTCTGTATGGGGTTAAAACCTACAGTTAAAAAATTTAAGGAGTATTTTTTATATGAGCTTGTGATTGATAGAAACCTCTCTCATTTTTCAAAAATTATCCTTTAGCTCCAAATCCGCACCCAAATATCATGACTAAAACAGGAAATGACGAAATCTAAAATATAGGTTGTAAAGTTTCATTCGAATATTACAATCTGTGAAACCTGTGAATAAAAAGAAGGAGTTTTTTTATTCAGCTAGTGTTTTACAAAAACCTCTTTTTTTTTTTTAAAAATCATTTCCATTTGGTCATAAAATGATTTTGAAAATGATGACAAAAACATATCGTGCACAACGAACTTCCTTTTCATACTATATAATCAATGCTTGAATGATTGCATAAGGGTGAGGTTCGAATATGCAAAAAACTTCAAGGCACTTGTCATAACCATATGAATCAATATTAGGAGGTTTGGATTCGAATTTCAAGTTCAAACTATTGATTGTGTGGAAGGTGAAATTGTTGATTTTGTGGAAGCACAACAAATTTGTTGCGCTACGTCCTTCAGCAAAAGCACAGAGACTAAGCACAACAAGTTCATGATTTGCATTATTTTTATCACCTCCTAGAATTTTGAATGTGTCACACATGTGAAATACAACCTTTAAAACATCACATACCTATTGGATAGCATCTGTTCAAACTGTAAACTCCCATCTTTGAAAATCATCACCTACAACAAAAGCGTAGTGACTGAGTGCAACGAATTTCACTTGCATTATTTTGACCAAATGTTGAAGTCTATGACTGAATAAAATAGTTGATTGATGGTGTTTACAATCTTAAAAACATTCTTGAGCCTCCATACATAAGAAATAGTGCCAAAAACGTTGATCTTTTAATGCCTTTGATAGTAGCGCAACAAATCCAATGTAACCAAAATGCAACAACTTTTTGTTTGATTTTCAGAGCATCTAAGGGGGATGAGTAATGTGTTGAATGAGTTTTTTAAAATCCAAACATGCCTTTATAATCCTCCACATGGTCCAAGACTGCCTTAATTTTAATTATGACTTTTCAAATTAAATTGTTCAAGTGTAACGCAAAGGAGAAGTACAACAACTTGTGGTGACAAGGATATGATGTGTTTCCTGATTTGACCTTGTAACTGACTAAAAATACACCACTAAATTGACTTAATGATGAAAAACCAAAACCCATTGTTATCTTTACTCATGAATTGGATGACACATTAACACTAGACTTGCTAAACCTAGACCTTTTGAGACATTGACAACTTGATTTTATTTACCACTCAAAACTTCAATATATCCCATCCTAAACTGACACCAATACTTGTTCTCTATTAGATCATAGAAACGCTTTAAAAATTTAGTAATAATAAAAATACCAAACTTTATTTTGATTACTATATAACATAGGACTCTAACAAAACTATTAAAGGAAGAGTTGTTGACTGGGTTTTCCCCTAGATAGGGTTTTTCCCTAGCTGTCCACCTACATCTCGTGTATGTGATCTTCGTGTTATTATTTTGGTAATTGCTTTATGAACTAAAGTAAAAGAATAACATAAGAAATTTAATAATAACATAAGAATATCACAAGTAATTTTCAACTTAAAGAAAATCTTTCTGCCTTTCTGATTTTCCAACACATCCAACCTTCCTAACTTGTTAAGCCAGAACTGCAATGATTTTGGAGTGTTTCTTTCCCTTATTTTTTTATCATAGAAGTAAGATATTAAATCCCATATTAAAGTCTGATATACCACATTGGTATTAGTGGACTTTAATCATCACTATCATCATCATATATATCCTCTCACGTGTATAGGTGAAAATCACTTGCAAGTTCACATATTTCTTAGAGATGTTGAAAGCTATTTCTTTTTTTTCTTTAACTTCCCCAAAGTCTATAAGTATAACAAAAGGATCTTAAAATAAATAGTTATATTTAGAGTCTCTTCACATAGTCAGACTCAATATAATTTCATCCACAAATAGAAGAATGTAAATAAAAAATATAAAGAGAAAATAACCATCAATGATACCCACAATTATGAAACTTTTTTAACTACACTAAAAATTGAAGTTCCACACAAGTTCAGGTTCAAGAAACATGCTCCAAAACCTCTGTAAAATTCTTTCCACCAATATTCTTTTAGTAGTTTCCTCGCCATCTTCATGACCGATGACCTACCTTCACCATAATTATCCATAACCTGCATGCCACCAATGGGAAAAAAATGAAATAGATGAGAAAAAAAGAAAGGCAATGAATATTTTTCACACAAAATCCAATTCATAAGTTGATAATGTACACCAATTGGTCATATACACAAATTTCAAATACGAGCACTAGAAAAAGCAAGGATGACTCACAAATCCAATGGAAATCAAAACATGAAAACCAAACTAAGAGATCATCGATGAAATCTAACGTGTACAAAGAAACAAGACTGGCTAAGGTTCTTGAAACCTATTTTTATTTTTTCCCAAAGTAAACAGGCAATGATTTTCAAATTCCTTTAAACTTATAAAATATTTCTCTAGAACTAAGAACTAGCAGTGCTACAAATGAATCAGAGACAAATACATAAATTCAAAAGTTGAATCATGTTCTGAAATCAAACTAACAGTAAAAGAGAAAGAGCTATGTGATCACCTGAAGATGCGTTTTTATTGTATCTAATAGTGGTCAAGACAGATGAAGCTGCACCTGCCAAAGTTCCTGTTGTAGACTGCACTACACAAATTTCTCCATGTGATGGTGATCATTTTTCTATATCCTCTCCATAGCCCAAATCATTGAAGTCAACAACAATAATACATCATATCCACACTTATGAATGATAAAAGTTGAAAGTAATTTGGGATTCCACAGACCCAATTAACCTCTACTTAGAATACATGGCTATTCTTTAAGAAAAAATAGTACAAGAAAAGGGCAAAACAGGTTTTGATTCCAGATTTTGAATTTGTTACGAGTACAACTTATTTCCGAGTTTACAATTACATTATGAAAGATAACAAGTACTTCAACAGCCTGTATAAGTGCATGCAATAATTCAGGCCATATTTGAAGAAGAAACAGAACAATTTAAAGCCCTTATTCTGCAAGTGAGGGGTAATCTTGTGAGAAAATATAGATAAAAGAAAAACCACTAAAAGCGAAACCACCTCATCTGGAGTTCACATTACTAAAGCTAACGACTACTTCCATAAAATAAAACACATGATAATAATAATTCAGGCCATATTTGAAGAAGAAACAGAACAATTTAAAGCCCTTATTCTGCAAGTGAGGGGTAATCTTGTGAGAAAATATAGATAAAAGAAAAACCACTAAAAGCGAAACCACCTCGTCTGGAGTTCACATTACTAAAGCTAACGACTACTTCCATAAAATAAAACACATGATAATAGAAGTTTGTTTATCATAATAAATGTGTGTTAATTAATTATAAACTTCTCAATCACACTTTTGAAATTTAGATGACACATGCTAAAATCCACACACATGGAACCATCCTCCTACCACTTGTCCACACTGACATTGTCTTCTTCCCGGTGTTGCTCATACTTTTCACTAATATTCTCTTTGTTAAAGCTACTCCACATTTTTCCTCATGGATTGCAGGCCTCTCTCAAGTCTAGTAGACACCTGTAGGATAGGATGTTCACCCAGCTCGAAGAAAATTAGTCTAGCCTTTCACCGCCCTGCTTGCATTTTTGATTGAGAAAATCACAACCAATACTTCACTAGTTTCAGCTTGTTCAAAATTAGAGAAGAATCGTGATTGGGTGATGAAATCAACCGTGAACTTGCAGAAGATGCTCTTTCCTCTTATTAATATATGACTTTTTCTTTCTCTTGATGAGATCTTTGTATATATTTATATTAAAAAAAAAACATTAAAAATAAAATTTTAACGTTTTAAAGTTTTTTTAATTAAAAAATAAAAAGTTATTTTTCATAACACTGTAAATATATATATATATATATAACTTTTTTTAAAGTTGATTTAATTATATTATCTCATAAAATTATACAAACCAATACATTATTAATCCATCCACTCTCACCATATTTTATGCTAGATGGTCTTAATCTACTCAATAGGGAACCATATGTTTTTTACCACAAGCCTATGGAATAATTTTTCCAAAACTTTAAGAATCTTAAAAGTGACAACATCACTAGAATATCTTAATCATGTTACAAAAAATTGAACATTAGACAACTAGGAATGAGAAGAGGCAGATCTTTCACAGTTCTTGAAGGGGCTAACTTCATGGTGATTTATGGGATATGACATTTAATTTATGCCAAATGTGTGTCCATTCTCTTAGTAAAAAACTTTTGGTTTCTTTGGTCACATTATTTCACATGTGCAAGAATTGCCTTTGGTCACATTATTTCACATGTGCAAGAATTGCAAAGACATTGTACCTTTCACTGTGCAACCTATTTTGATTTGCTAATAGAAGAGGAAAATCTTATTAGTATTTCTTTTCCTTCCTCTGGTGAGTCCACTGTCACGAACATGAGGATGAGGAACCCATTGTCCTATACCCTCTTTGAGCTCTTGGTCAAATAAGAGAATCTATGTGTATTTGGTGTGGTACCACTACTTGAAAGAACTCAACAACACCTTGGACTTGTTATTGGACAAGGTTACTAACATGGGGACCACCATGTTCCTTGTTCCTCACCCAATTGGGGGAAAATTATAATTTTTTAAAAATAAACTGAAAGTAAAATAGAATAGGAAAAAATACATAAATGAAATATAAATTTCCATCTCATTATTAATCATTAAATATATTGAAGGTAGTGCTAACATACCCTACCAGGCAACCATAGTTTGTTGTATTGCACTCTAGAAATCGCTAAATTGATAGGGTACCCAAATTCCTTGTTTAGATATAGTGGATGCCCTCTACAAAAACTACACATGAAAATTCCCAACAAATTCTTGCAAGACCAAAACATAAACAATATATGAGCTATAGCATAAAAGAATATTGTGTATCAAGAAGACCATCCATGAGCTAGAAATCCTTCTCCTTTACCTAAAGGTTGTATCTAGTGATATCTACCATCATTTACCTAAAGGTTGTTATATTTTGTTTTGAAATTACAATTATTTCTCACATCATACATACCCCATTGGCATTGATTCTTCACAAGAGTTACCACTCCCTTTCTCCTCCAATCAATCAATAGACCTTTGCAAGTGCTTCTAATTCTGGTACTTGAATGGCCCACTCTTCACTCGGAGGCTTTTGTGCTTCTCCATCTTTGTATTCATGTGGAACGACCACGCTACCCTCTTTATTTAATTTTTCCCACACCCTTGGTACTGGGAAAACCACCCAGTCAACCACATTCCTTGTGTCTCACTCCCATTGGAGAAAAATATAAATCCTTCTTTCTCACCCCATTGGGGAAAAATGTATATTTTTTAAAATGAAATGAAACAAAATAAAAAAAAAGGAAAAAAATACATAAATGAAATGTACAAGTATATTTTTTATAAGCTTATATCGTATTACCTCACAAAATAGAAATTTCTAGTGCATCATTCATCCATCCACTCTCAACAATTTTACGGCAGAAGGTCTCAATCTACCCATTGGGAAACCAGATAGTTTTGACCATCTCCCTATAGAGTAATTTGTCCAAAACTGCAAAAATTTTAATAATTGCAACATAACTAAAATTTCTACAGCATAGTTATAACACAAAAGACTATCAACGATTATATGTTGGCCATCACTTACTATCAGAGGCACCATGCAACATAAAGCTAAGAAATATACTGGAAATAGAACTCCATGCATCTCCATGTATAGGGGTGGCCACCCTACCCCCACCATCTAATGTAATTCATTCTTGAAGGTGGGGGGCTCCACTTGCTCCACATAGAACACACTCTATCAAAAATTTATTTATTTTTTAAAATAACTCTAAATTTAAAATTTAGAAGTAATATAAATATTTTTATCATTTCATTCTTTTCACACTCATACACATTTTACAAAAAACACGAGATTTTCTAATAAAAACTATTTTAATGCATTACCAATAATAATGCAATACAATAATGTATTCTAAGCATTAAAATTTTACAAAATAAATTAATAATATGTTTTACCTATTAAACTTCTATAAAATAAGCTATATTTAATAAAATAAGTTGTAAATCTTCATACTATTGTATCTTATTTTTAGTGTTCCAAACTTTTGTCATGGCAATTACTACAATTCTTTAGTGAATTATTGGGGCCAAGGGTAAATATGCAACACCACACATCCCTTCTGGTACTTCAACGTCTCTTAACAATCTAATGTATCCTACTTCTCCCCAATCTTGTCCCCAATAGTTCTTGAGTCTCCAGAACTTAATTCCCTTATTTGCTCCCTTAACTGGGTTGCCATATCCAACCAGTACACCTCCATGGTCAATTACTAATTCCCATCAATTGTCATTTTTTGGACCACATAGACCACTAAACAATTAGTAATTCCCCTCAATTGTCATTTTTTAGACCACATGGACCACTAAACAATTACTAATTCCCATCAATTGTCATTTTTTGGACCACATGGACCACTAAACAATTACTAATTCCCATCAATTGTCATTTTTTGGACCACATGGACCACTAAATATTCCTTGCTTAACAAACAAAATTTAGATAATTACACTTCCTAAATTATTTATATCTTATTTATTAGTTCTCAACAACAATGTAAAAAATAATAACCACTTACTCCTTATAAAACTGAAACTCCAGACTGCCTGTTTGAATCGGTACAGCTATAGGTTGTGTAGTTACTACTGATTTGAGAGATGCTTCATCCTCATCGAGGACAAAGAGAACCTCATCCATGGTTGCATCTGGATTTCCAATCTATATCAAAACAAAACAACACGATGATTTGATTGTCTTACAAATTATAATAATGTTATTATTATAAATATTATTATTTAATGATATCTAACACAATAAATATTAATATTTAACAATATCTAACTATCTTGATGCACAAATCCATCTTAGTATTAATCATTAAACGTTGTTATTGTACCTCTATTATATATTTGAAGATATCGATAGGCGTCCCTCCGGAATCGCAAGTATAGCCGAAGGGATTGAAATCAAGCGATTGATGCGCTGATAGGCTGGGCAAATTGCCTGTTGTGATAAAGTGGATGCCCTCTAGAGCGCCTGCAGTGAAAAATGCCCAACAACAACCTGCAAGGCCAAAAAATAAACAGTATGCACGAGACACCAGGGAAAAAATCCAGCTCCTTAGTTACCATTCGAAATTGAAATTATTTCTCTCATAATACATACCGCAGGTTCTTTGATTCTTCACACTGGATACCGCTCCCCTACTCCTCCAATCAAAGGACCTTGGCAAGGTGTTCGAGTTCTGGGACGTGAATGATACATTCTTCAGTCCCTTTCTCTTGAACTTCTCCTGTGGAGGTTTGCCGTTACACGTTACAATAAGTAGCCGCTTCAACATCGATCAAACAGAAATATTTAGAGACAATGTGAAATACATAGTTTCTGTGGATAAGAAGAATCTGGAAATCCCAACATAGTCATTCACTTATTTTTGGGCAATTACATATTCTATAGAGGTAATTCACAGAGTCTATGAATTTCACATTGTTCTTAAATATTTCGGATCGCTCATCCGATGCATTTCTTGGGAGCGTTGCCGAGGAGTCGCAGACTTTCTTCAGACTCGAGGTCTTTGTCTGTAAATCCAGGAGACTTGCGGATTGCATTCACTGATAAAGCCCACAAGGCTCCCAGCACCAGAAACAACAATAATTCACACAAGTGTGCCCACAAATAATGTGAATTGGTGGAGATAAACTGGAAGAGGATCTCGTTATATAGTAACTAGGACTGAGTGTAATCCAATGACATCATTAGTGTCTCCATCTAATAAGTCAATGACTATGTTGGGATTTCGAGATTCTTCTTATTCACAGAAACGATGTATTTCACATTTTCTTTAAATATTACGAATCGTGGGGCATGTCTGCTCATCCGGATCCATATTTCTATTTGATCGATGTTACTTTCACAAACTTTCTTCTATAAATAAGTATACAGAAGTCGTGTTGGGATTTCGAGATTCTTCTTATTCACAGAATCAATGTATTTCACTATTTGATCGATGTTTGGATCGGCCACTTATCATAAAGGAGTGGCAAACTTTCTTCAGACTCCAGCCGTAGAACCCATTAAGAATAAACATTATTCATTACAACTTCCGTGTAAGAAACCACGTCTTTGTTTCTGTTTTTTTTTAAGAGAACTCATTGTATACATGAGCTGCCATTGGCTACCTTTTTTCAGATACCCACATCTTATTTACTGGACCTTGGTTCAGGGGAAACGAACACAGTTTTTTCTTTCAAAATTCCTTTATCCTTTTATATCCTAGAAGCTTACCCTTCTTCATGATCACAATTTTTCTTAAGCATCAAGCTTAGAAAATATACCTAACTTCCCTCTAACTTCCCTCTCTGTATAATAGAAATGGCGCACAACAATGGAAGAATGAAAGACAAGGGGTCTGACACCTTTAGTATAGTTATTCAATCCGAACATCTCATCAGGTTCACTGAACCACTAGACTTTCTTCCCTGACTGCAAGAAGATTTAGAATGCAACAGAAGGCACCTCAAAAGTATAGAGAAGACTATTGAAGTTAGAATGATTTGGCTTTCAATGGTTATTTCTTCTCAGGTTTTTGTATTCTGAAACATATAAATCTCTTCGAAAATTGTATGGGACTGGTACCTTAATAAAATGTTAGTTGTTCCAGTAGTAAAGGCAGGGGCGGAAAAGGAAAGTGCAGGTATAACTGTGGTATCCAAACCATTTCTCTATGATAAATTCTCTGGTCACATCAATTTCCCATTAGTTCAAGTCATGTTGCCTTTCGATATTTTTTCTCGTGTGATGTCTGCTCCCACGAATCCTTCAAACAAAGATATTTAATTGAGCCTCCGATTCTGGGGACCATAATCAAGAAATTGGCCTAGCTATTTTTTCTGTGTCTCTTTCATCTCTAGAAACTATGCTTTCATGACCGAAACAAATACCCAATTTTGCAAGCAAATTAAAAAAATTTAAATGTAAAATGTCAAAATATACCTATTAAATGAATACGTACCTAAAAAAAATTCTTATGTTGTGTTATGTGTTCGTGATTCAATAGCTTCAAGGTAAGCTGTGACAATACCTAAGCTTCAAGGTAAGCTGTGACAATATCTACCCTTGTTGTTGGCTCTCTGAAAGCTATATCTGGAGATTCTAAAGAGGTAAATTAAAAAAAAAAAAATACCTATTGTTTTGTAAAGTTTGTACTAGTGAATGAAAGCTTGTTCTGAAAGCTATACCTAGAGTAGCAATCCTTTGGAAGAGGTAAATAAAAAAAAAAGTACCCAATGTTTTATTCTTGTACTTGAGAATGAAAGCTTGTACTGACCAAATGCTTGGTTTCTCATTCTGCACCTCCTTGCCAAGTGTTGTTGTTTTCTCATTTTGGACCTAGAAGTTAAGTGCATTTGCTTTCTAGTTTGAAGGCATGAAATAAGTGTGTTTTAAGGCAGCGGATTACTCTCAATTTTGTGGTTTTTAACAACATTGGAAAGCAAAAGTGAAAATTTCACTACATTCAAATTTTAATAAACACATTAAAACTTTAATAAACAACCCCATCTCAGGAAAAAAATTCATTGGAGCGAGGAAATTTTCTATAGTCTCCTCAATAGTAGGATGATAAGGTCTGCGACCCATGTTCTGTGTTCAAAATTTGATTTGAGTGCTTACAAAAATGTACCTTTGTCTCCCACAATGACCAAATTTTTGTGATCTCCCTTCCCCACTAGCTCGTTAAAAGATATTTGACTCAAGTGATATGACTTGCATTTCAATTTTTTTTCCAATGCCTTATGCAACAAAAGTGTGCTTGTTAATTGTATTGATGATGTCAAAAATGTCAAAATAATTTACATCATGGGAAAGATAGGTGTACTTTCTAATTGGACAACAATGCTAATGTTAGAAAGTTGAGAAATATCATATCTTTAAATTTAAAAATTTAATAAGCAAAATGATATAGGGATTCTTGTTTTGACTCAGATGAAATTGGGAAAGTAAGTTAGGGATAGCAATAGTTTTTTCCCTATTGATTTCTTTGGCATTTCATTGCTTTTTTCTCCTATATCTTCATTGTCAGTGTCTGAAAAATAAGTTGTAGTTTCTTAATAGATTGAGCGAAACGAAGAAGATATATTCATCAAATTTATTCTAGTGGAACATACAACTTTAATATCGTTTCTTAAATGAAATGGTTGTTTTGTATTGACTAAAAGGCAACAACCATATCTCATCTGCAGGTGGTACAAAATTATAAAAAAATTCACTTTCCATTCTAATTGTTAATGATTCGGTGGATCTACTCAAACACAATAGTACCCATGAATTTTTTCCCAAAACCATATTGTTATACTACCTTATAAATAACCCTAGTGTGGTAGTTGACAACTAATTATGTAAATTTGGGTAAAATGTATTAGTTATTAACTTAGTTTTATACCGAAACATTGGTTATGTAGCTGAGGAGGTTCATATAAAACTGATGAATGTCTGAACTATTGAAAGGAGAATCATTTATTGATTGAATAGAGATTCCAATCCCTTGTTTCCTTGACACCCCGTTAAGGTTTTACCACGTAAAAATCTTGCATTTTCCCTGTGTCTTACATTTAGTTTCATTCGGTTTTATTTAAATGGTTCTTGGTTAATTAACTGTTTTGGCCAACAATTGGTATCAGAGCAAGTTTAAACGCAGTGAGCCAAAGCTGTCAAACTTATACCAGAGTGGTCGGGCCTAACGCTATCGGAGAGAGGATAAACACACTGTGTGTTGAAGCCTGTTGTTGGAGAGAGAGGTCTGACGCTGCCGCTAGAGAAAAGGAAGCCACTGTGCGTGATTTGCAAAGCCTGTCCGGAGTCGATTTGCAACGCCTGTCCAAACCCTGTCACGGACCAGTCGAGAAGTGCTTGCTGGCATGTCGAAGAGCTGCTGCCGCAGAATATTTGAAGGATTTTTGAAGAGAAGACTACAGCAGAATATTTGAAGCTGCTGAATTAAAGGAGAAAGTGTGCTACCACGGGTTTTTTTTAAGTTGCCACAATTTTCTTTAGGAAGAGGGTTGCTGCTAAAGAAAAGATGCCAATTGAGTCCACACCCACACCCACGCCCACCGCAGTTGTGTTGAAGAGTGCCGCTGTTGAGGAAGAGGGTTGCGCTCGCTGCCAGGGAGCATAATGTGGATACTCCAACACTACATCAAGGGAATTGCAAGCAAATCCGGGTATTTGTAAAAAAATATTTAAAAAAAAAACAAATATTTTCAGATTTGTTCAAAAGAGCAGGGTTTCATTAAGGAAAGGAGAACAAGTTTTTTAGTAAAATCTATTGAAGGGTTTCTCTAACAGAATCAAGAAAAAAGCTGAAATAAGGATTTATTTATTTTTCTTGAGGGAGTTCAGAAATTTGTTTTAAAAAAAAAACAGACTAAAAGAACAACAACAAAGGCTCAGAATTATAGAAAGGAATTTGTTTATTTAAAAAGGGGCTCAGTTTTTTTTGAAGAAAGGGAAACCAAAAATAAACCCTAGTTGAAAAAAGGAAACCCTAGGAGGAAAGAAATGGCCAAGATGTCGAATGCAAAGTTCCACAGGGCCAATGAAACTAAATGTAAGACATAGGGAAAACGCAAGATTTTTACGTGGTAAAAATCTTGCATTTTCCCTGTGTCTTACATTTAGTTTCATTTGCCCTGTAAGGATGAAGGAATTGTTAGACACAAAACTGTTGTTTATACTCCTCAGCAAAATGGTGTTGTTGAATGTATGAATCAGACTCTTATGGAAGGAGCCAGAAGCATGATCAACAATGCTAACTTGCAAAAAGAGTTGTGGGCAGAAGCAGTATCCACTCCTTGTTATTTAGTTAACAGATCACCTTCAGTAGCAACTAATTGTAAAATTCCTGAAGAGGTTTGCACACGTCAGTCTTGTGATTATTCACATTTAAGGATATTTGCTGTGATGCTTATTCTCTTATTCCTAAAAATCAATGTTCAAAATTAGATCCAAAATCGAAATGTTATGTCTTTGTTGGGTATGACTATGCAGTGAAAGGATACAGGTTGTGGGATCCTACATCGCGGAAGATAGTCATTAGTAGAGATGTAACATTTGATGAATCTTCTTTTTAAAATCAAATGTTGAAAGAATTGAAGAAGAACAGGTATCGCCAAATCAACAAGTTCAGTTGGAGGCTAGATTTTTTTGTGACAGTCAAAAGGAAGAAGAGGCTTCTGGAGAAAAAGGTGTTGAAGATATAAAGGAAGCTGTTGAAGTTTTTGAACCAGTTCAGCAACCAGTCACTCTAAGAAGGTCTACAAGGGAAAGAAAAACTCCCAAAAGGTATGAAGATTCAGCTTCATCTTTTGCTTTGATTACTAAAGATCGAGAACCTTTTTTTTATCAGGAAGCAGTAGATGATATGGATAGCGAAAAGTGGAAAATGGCTATGGAAGAAGAAATGGATTCCTAGCCAAGAAAAATACCTGGGATCTTGTAGAACTTCTTGAAGGGAGAAGTGTTGTTGGATGCAAATGGGTCTTCAAACTAAAATGGAAAGTTGATGGAAGTATCGAAAGGTATAAGGTGAGACTGGTAGCAAAAGGGTGTTCTCAAGTTGAAGGTATCGACTTTCATGATATTTTTTCACCAGTTGTAAAACTTGTTTCTATTCGTACTGTGTTGGCACTAACTGCCATACTTAACCTTGAGTTAGAACAGTTAGATGTTAAAACAGATTCTCTACATGGTGATTTGAATGAAGAGTTATATATGGAACAACCAGAAGGTTTTTTGCAAGGTCGCAACAAAATATTAGTTTGCAAGCTCAAGAAATCATTGTATGGTCTGAGGCAGTCTCCCAGACAATGGTACAAGAAATTTGACTCCTTCATGGTGAGCCAGAACTTTATAAGAAGTGAGTATGATCATTGTGTATACTTCAAGAGTTTCAATGGCATATTCATTATCTTAGCTTTGTATGTTGACGATATGCTTATTGCAAGCAAAAGCATGGAAGAGATCAACAGGTTAAAGGCTTAGCTTTCTAGGACGTTTGATATGAAGGATCTTGGAGTAGCAAAACATATCTTCGGCATGGAGATACATAGAGACAGGAAAAATGGTACTCTTTGGTTATCACAACAGAAGTATGTGGAGAAAGCACTTGAAAAGTTCTGTATGAACAATGTGAAACCTGTTAATGTTCCATTAGCTTCCCATTTTAAGCTTTCTTCGATCTTGAGTCCTAGAACTGATGAAGAAAAGCAGTATATGTCTCATGTACCATATGCAAATGCTATAGGCAACTTAATGTCTGTGATAGTATCTACAAGACCTAACATTTCACATGCAGTTGGAGTTGTCAGCAGGTTCATGGCAAATCAAGGTGAAGAACATTGGAAGTGAAGGATTAGTCTGCGGATATGAAGATGCTGATTATGCTGGTGATTTGGAAAAAAGAAGATCTACTACAGGTTATGTCTTTACTCTTGCAGGTGGAGCAATTAGTTGGATGTTAAAGCTTCAAGAAACAACTGCATTGTCCACTACCGAAGTAGAATATATAGCTGCTTCAGATGTCAGTAAAGAAGCAATCTAGTTAAAGGGTCTACTTGATGAGATTGGAAGGATGTAGGAGAAAGTGAATGTACTTTGTGACAGTCAAAGTGCTATTCACTTGGCTACAAATCCTGCTTATCACAACAGAACCAAGCACATTGATGTAAGGTATCATTTTCTGAGACATGTGATCGATGGTGGAAAAGTAGCTCTTCAAAAGGTCCATACATGAGAGAATTGTGCAAACATATTCACAAAGCTAGTTACAATAGAGAAGCTGCGATGGTTTTTAGATTCTCTTGGCTTGCAGAAAAGATGATGAATGGGCATGGGCAAGGGATTAGGAAATTTGTTTTCAAGGTGGAGTTTGTTGGTAGTTGACAACTAATTATGTAAATTTGGGTAAAAGTATTAGTTATTAACAAGTTCGTTTTATACCGAAACATCGGTTATGTAACTGAGGAGGCTCATATAAAACTGATGAATGCACGAACTATTGAAAGGAGAATCATTTATTGATTGAATAGAGATTCCAATCCCTTGCCCCGTGGATGTTTCCTTGACACCCTGTCAAGGTTTTACCACATAAAAATCTTGTGTTTTTCCCTGTGTCTGACATTTAGTTTCATTCGGTTTTATTTATATGGTTCTTGGTTAATTAATTGTTTTGGCCAACACCTAGAAGTCAAATATATTGAAAAGACATCCAAAAAATATTGAAATTGAAAATTACAACCTATTATGGACCCTTGCAAGTCATCTCATGTTAAGGGAAGATCCTAGATATGTTGCGTTGTCTTGATGGGATTATGGACTGGATGAGTTGGGGATCATGAGTTTGAAAGGGAATTTTACAAAGGAAGAGAGGTGCATAACAAGGTGGCGAATAGTTGCACATGTGTCTATTTCCAAATTTCAGAGGTGCTAAATGTAATCCTAGATTTCTTGTTTTTTTATTGGGAGCAATTTTTTGTCATGAAATTGTGAAAATAAATGTGCAAGCATGCAATGTTACTCATTCTTATGTCATTCTTCAATCACTTTTGATGATTTTTTTTAATGCTTGTTTTGGGTTGCTTTTATGTGTCCTTCCATGTGACATTAACATGTTCAACTTTCTTTAGATGTACTGAAATTTTTCAAACCACCTTCAAGCTTTTCCTGAGATAAATGTGGGGTGCTCATTCTTATTTCATCCTCCAATTATTTATGATTTAAAGCCTTTATGTATCTTTCCATGTGATATCGTCACCTTCAGCTTTGTTCAGTTGTCCCAGAACTTTTAAAACTACCTTCAAGCTTTCACTGAGCATATATGTAGGACAACGTTTTTTACAACTCATATTGTATGATAATTAATCGAAGTTGAAGACCCTGCAACCTCCCTCTGAGTGTATCTCTTGATGTATTGACACTTTCCAAATCATAAGTTATCTGCTAGTGTTGGCTTGGAGGATGTATGTATTGGCACATGGTTTATAGTGTATGTTGATTATCACCATAAACTCTACATATAAATTTAAATTTGTTAAAAAAAATATGAAGTAAATAAAGTGTTGAAATTACACAAAATTCACAAATAGGAAATTAAAATTAAATTCTCGGCATGTTATGGACTTGAACTATTCTAGATTAAGGTATCATAGATCAATATCTACCATTTGTAATTAAATTTATGAAATATATATCTTGTAGAAATTACAACATATTTAAAAAAAAAATTTAAATGCAATTTCTAGAATACAAAGGAAAGAAAAACATTACTAGAAAAAAAAATTATTGCTTTTATTTGTAAATAGATGGGGGAGATATACTAGTGCCTAGGTTATCTTTGGGCTAGTGGAGCCATTTACGGTTCTTGAGAAGGGATTAACATCGCCTATTTTAAGGATATTTATAATTCATGAGGAGAAAGTTCAAATTAGATTAAACCCACCATTTGAAGTTGTTTATTACTTAGATGGTCTCCGTTCAATACCTTTGGCTGGATTACAAAACCTCCACTCCATAGAAAATTGCTCACACAATAACCTTAGACAACATGAAAAATGTAAAACTTAAAATGTCTTAATATACATCAATGTAACTCCAAACCATTAGACATCAAATATTCAAATTTTGCTAACATATAGCATGGAAGCAATTTTTTCCTAGATTATTTATAGTTTTTTTTAGTATGGTAATGCATTTGTTGTATTAGCCTTTTAGATTCCATTCCAAATAAAAACTATCTTACTGGGACTGGTCTAGTACTTTTATTTATTACCTCGCCAGTTTGATTTAGTTCAAACAGGCTGGTTCCAATAACATTGGTATGGGTAAATGGATGCCTTTGATACTATGAATCCCTTTAATGTCTTGAATACCTTTGATATTGTAAACTCACAAGGAAATTTTTGATGATTCTATCTTTCTTCTTGGTGAAATTGAATTTTGAGGATTATGAGTTGTGAACATTGGAGTGATTGATAAATGACATTCTCATTTTGAAAATTTTATCAAAATCTTAAAGTTTCATTGAATCATAACCATTTATGTAAATGTGACTGTAGAATTCATGTTTTGTCAATGAGGTTGTGGTTCAACAGTTAAGGAAATTGTGTGTCAAGAGAACAGGGCATATGGGTAGGTGGAAATTAGTTGGTACATTGATTTGTTTCTATCTTCATAACCTGGATCAATAAGGAAAGCACCGTAGCAACTCGGTCAAAGCGAAAGTCAACCACTGAGGAAGGTGAATCAAGCAAGTGAGGAATTAGTGAATGCAGATATTCAGCCTCATGATTTTCTTCGCTGATAGAAAATCATGAGGAAATCACACTATCTTATCTTTTAATGTTAGTTTTAATCATTCTTGATTAGCATAAAGACATAATACTATAAAACAGTTATTCTTAGGAGTTTTATAAATTTGCCTCTCGACATGATAGACACAGATTTGGATATTGTTTTTAAACTATGTTCTAACAATTAAAGATGCTATTTTATTCCTCTTTTGTGTGACTTAATGCGTGGTTAATCATCTCATGAAGGCATTGTGTTGACATCTACTTCTCGCAGGAGGCCCCCTCAAGATAGTAAGGTTTTCTTTTATTTGCAATTAGTATTTTATTGTGTGTTTCCTGTAGGATTTTGTTAGTTCATTTAATCGCTCAAGCTTTAAATTTTTGAATGTAAGTTTAAGAATTTTTTGCAGCAGGTTTATTTAATCATTTTATTGTTGAGTGAAGTGATATTTCCTGTGCATATGGACAAAGTATAAGTTAACATAGATCAGTAGCATAGTTTTACATTGCAGTTGTATAAGATCATATTTTCATTTGCAGAGTTAATCTTTCTTTTTGTCAAGAGTAGATCTATACATTGTTAAATTTCATTTTGAAGCAAGTGTGATTTTATCTTAAAGCAAGTGTGTGTGTGATTTCATTTTTAAAGCAAGTGCGTGTGAAATTTCATTTTAAAGCAAGTGTGTTGTGTTGTGTGTGTGTGATTTCATTTTAAATCAAAGTGCGTGTGTGATTTTATTTTTAACAAGTGTGAAGCAAGTGTGAAGTTTATTTCAAGAAGAGTGTGATCTTTCGTTTAAGCAAGAGAAATAGAATTGGTTCCATTTTTATGAGTGATTTATTTACTTACGTAGCTATAGAGAACCATGTGCATTTCGATATCTCAAATTAACTTAGGAATTGTTTAAGTAAGAACGACTCCTAGCACAAACAATGCACATACATTTCATCGGTTTACTAGCCTTGGTTGATAATTCATGTAAGTAATTTAACACCAATTAAATTATCAAACATTTTGGTGTCGTTGCCAGGGAAGTGTATATAGGAGTCTTTTCTTTTTCTTTTCATTAAAAATAAAAAAATAAAAATGATATGCATAGGGAAAGAGATTCTAGAGGTAGATTTGTAAGTAGAGGTAGGAGTTTGATTCCAACATCACCACTCACCCCACCATGACCTCGTAGTGCCACACCATCCACCCAAACTCATATTCCATCAATTACAGGCAAACATAGACTTCCTGAGGTACTTAGATCTGAAATCCAACCTAAATATTCACCAACTTCTTCAACTGAAGCTGTAATAGAAGAAGAAGATCCTACATCCCCAACTGAAGGAGTAATTTTTCTATCTTCAACTAGAGAACAACTGTTAAGACAAGAAATAGAAATCCCTAGTGAAGAGGAAGAAAAAAAACCTATTTTAAAATTCCATTGATAGAAGAACCAGAGGAGCTAGAGGAGGAACTAGAAAATCCAATTTTGGAACCTTACATTAGTTCTGAGGAATCTACAATGACAGGAGAAGGGGAAGGAGAAGTACATAATGTGAATGGTGAACAACCTAGGATTGGAGGTGGAAGAGGAGGAAATAGAGGAGGTGGTAGAGAAGACTGGGAACCTTTTGGATTTCCCATCCTCGATGAAGATACCACAACCACAATGAAAAATATCTCACCCTCCATCCTTCCTAATTTTCATGGATTAAGAAATGAGGATCCTGAAACATTTCTCTTTGAGTTTGAAGTCTTGTGTAGATCTTATGACTACTTTCTTGATACTCAAAAGTTGAAATTGTTTCCAGCCACTCTTAAGGATGCAACATTAAAATGGTTTATGGGCTTAGGAGTACATTCTATAAGAACATGGGAAGAAATGAAAACTACATTCTTAGAAAAATACAAGGATTATTGTATGCCTCATAATATTAAAGATTAAGTCTTTAAAACAACACAAAAAGAAGATTAAAATCTTGAAGATTTCATTCAAATATTTGCTTATAATGTAAAAACGGCTAAAATGCATAATCTATATGAAGAAACTTTGAAGGCTCTCTTACTAAAATATGTCATAGATGAGTGCATATATCTTCTCAATTTGATGGGTAAAGGAGATGCTACCATTTGGAGATATTTGTGAGTTATGCATACACATTTCAAGAGGAAAGGTAAGAATTGGGAAAAATCCAAGACATCATGTTATGTCTAGGATTAATAAATTTGTAGTTGGGACAGTACGTAGGGTCGGGATAGGCAATTTTCTTGACAACATTAAAATTGACATTTTGGGGAGTCTTAGTGAACAAATAGATACCCTTAAAGTACAAAACAAGGAAAAGGCTGAAAATGTTGCATTATCTATCTTTTTTCCAAAATATAGAAAGAAGAATGCCTTGAGAGAATGCCCTCTTGACTTAAAAAGTGTGGAAACCTATGTTATATGTACAAAAAATCATGATACAAATGAATGTCCTTCAATACTAGGTCTTAAAGTTGTCTATCAAGAGGAAGTAATGCCAAATCAAGTAGAACCTCTTTGTTTTATTTCCAAGAGACCATGGCAAAATCCACAATCAAATATGACCCAAGGTTTCAACACTCAAACATATGCACAACCATCACAAAGTAATTGGATTGCACCCATGCATTGGCAACCTTGGTCACAAGGATGGTAAAATACTTATGGAAAGTACCCTCAATATCCTCAATTTAAACAACCTTACCCTGTTTTTCCACCACAATATTTTCCTCAACATGTTCAACCCTCTCAACCTCAAAATCCAAACCCACAACTTTCACTACCATTTCCACAAAATCCAAATCAACTGTCTACTTAGCCACTTCCAAATCCAAATAATAAAAATTCACAGGATGTTTACACCATGGAAGGACAGAATTTCCAAACTTACATGATAACTCCATTAGATCTAAATAATTTCCATCTTAGATCTAGTAGAGTATTGGAGAAGAAGTCACCATCCGTTGTTACCTAGGAGTTTGAAAAGATGACCTCTCTGAGAAAGAGACGTCTTCTCATCAAGAGGAAAATTATAAAAACAAACCACCCCTGTACATTTTGATGATATTCCAATAAACTCAACTCCCATTATAGAACAACCTTCAGTCTCTATTCAAAATCCACCTTTTCCCGAAAGAGTGAAAATTGGCAAAGGGGTATAAAAACAAATTGTGTTTCCTGATTATGATATGATAGATGAACTGAAGAATGTTTGTATAAAAATTCCTTTGTTATAAGCTATCAAAGAAATACCAATATTTGCAAAGACAATCAGGGAGTTAAGTATTAAAAAACAAGGAAGAAAAAGGAAAGAAATTAAAATAATCCAGTTAGTTGGAAAAATTGCAGATATCATGATGGGAAAGAAAACAATTCAAAATATCTAGATCCATGAAGTACCATTGTGAAAACACACATCAATGGTGTTGAGATTCCAAACACATTGATTGATTTAGGAGAAGTTATCAACATCATTAGTAAACAAACTATGAATCATTTGAAACTTCCTAATCTTCAATATACACATACATTATTCCAATTAGTAGATACATCTATTATCAAACCTGATGGCGTGTTAGAATACATATTTGTATCCTTCGATTCTTGGGAATATCCTGTTGATTTTATGATCTTGACACCTAAGAGTAATCTAGGAGGACCTCTATTAATTCTAGGAAGACCATGGTTAACTACAACTGATGCTTTTATAAGTTATAGATCTGGTGATATTTTTATCTCTGATGGAAGTTCGACAAAGAAATTCACATTATATATTCTTGCAAAAATAATGATAGAAGTAGAAAGTGAAGCATGGATAGAAGATTATAATGAAAACTTTGATATATGACCAATTTTTTCCACTTCACAAATAGATGAAGAAGATCAAATTTTGAATTTAATGGAAAATAATGAATCTTCCTCATATTGTTAGAAAAACGTAATTTTCAAGAAAAATGTAATATTGAACATCTATCATTTCATCAAATTCCTTTACATTCTATGGAGAAATTTGGCAATTATTTAATAGAAAATTTTCTAGGGAAAACTTTGAAAATTAATGATAATCTAGAAGAATCTCAAAAGAAATAGTTAATAAAGATGTTGCAATAACATTCCTCTGCTTATGCATGGGAATACACTGATATGAAAGGAATACACTGATTTGTCTTTATTATTTAACTCAATATTTACCTGAGCTACTAAACTACAATGATAGTTAAGTCCAAGGTTTGATGGGTTGCAAAGATTTAGTTGAAGAACGGGCTTATGGGAAGGTGGAAATTAGTTGGTACAACGATTGGTTCATACCTTCGTAACCTGGATCAATAAGGAAAGCACCGTAGCAGCTCAGTCGAAGCGAAAGTCAACCACCAAGGAAGGCGAATCAAACGAGCGAGGAATTAGTGAATGCATATACCTAGCCTCATTATTTGCTTCACTGATAGCAAATCATGAGGAAATCACGCTATTTTGTCTTTTAATGTTAATTTTAGTCATTACCAATTAGCATAAAGATGTAATACTCTGAAACAATTATGTGTAGGAGTTTTATAAATTTTCCTCTTGGCATGACAAACACAAATTTGGATATTGTTTTTAAACTATGTTCTTGCAATCAAAGACGATATTTTATTCCTCTGTTGTTTGACTTAATGCATGGTTAATCATCTCATGAAGGCATTGTGTTGACACCTACTTCTCGCAGGAGGCCCCCCTTGAGATAGTAAGCTTTTCTTTTATTTGCAATTAGCATTTTATTCTGTGTTTCCTGTAGGATTTTGTTAGTTCATTTAATCGCTCAAGATTTGATTTTTGAATGTAAGAATTTTTTGCAGCAAGTTTATTTAATCATTTTATTGTTGAGTGAAGCAACATTTCCTGTGCACATGGACATAGTATAAGTTGACATAGATCAGTAGCATAGTTTTACATTGCAGTTGTATAAGATCAAATTTTCATTTGCAAAGTTAATCATTCTTTTTGTCATGAGTAGATCTATTTACATTGTTAAATTTCATTTTGAAACAATTGCGATTTCATTTTAAAGCAAGTGTGTGTGTCATTTCATTTTTAAAGCAAGTGTGTGTGTGATTTTATTTTTAATAAGTGTGAAGCAAGTGCGAAGTTTATTTCAAGAAGAGTGCGATCTTTTGTTTAAGAAAGAGAATAGAATTGATTCCATTTTTATGAGTGATTTATTTACTTAAATAGCTGTAGAGAAACATGTGCATTTCGATATCTCAAATTAACTGAGGAATTGTTTAAGTAATAAGGACTCCTACCACAAACAATGCACATACATTTCATCAGTTTACTAGCCCTAGTTGATAATTCATGTAAGTAATATAACACCAATTAAATTACCAAACAACTACATTGAAATTTTTCTTCATAAAAAACTTGATTTTTTTTTTCTTTATTTGTAACACACTGAAATGTTGTTTTAAATTTTTGTTTGAGAGACCTATGAGAATAGTGTTATGTGAAACATGGTATTATGGCCTTGTACCTTTTTCCTAAGATACTCATTGTCTATGTGAAGGACATTATTATGCAAGTTCTCCAATATACATTTTTCATTATAGAGCATGTATTTCTTAAGAAATGGAACAATTTAATTTGATGATGAAAACCTTTGGTTCTCTCTTTTTTGGATAAGATTCTAGATTTAAAGTTGATGTTTGTGTGCTTAATATGCAATTCTTACTTGAAATTAATGATTCCTATTTTAGTACGTTGTTTTTTTTCCTCTCTTTGATCACATGAAAGTAATGGGATTTTCAAATTTATTTACAACTTCTTCATCTTCTTTGTGACAAAGGCAGGTACTCACATTTTCCCTATTGGAAAAAGAAAAGAATAGAGGAGATTACATGCTAAATATAAAATTTCACAGTCTTCTTCATTGATACTTTGTGAAATTTAATGGTCAGAGTTTTGAGTTGTGGAAACTTAAGATGGAGGATTTGTTGGTGGATAAAGATCAGTGGATCACGGTAGATCCGGGTACTAAACCAACAGGAGTGTCCAATGAAGAATGGAAGAAGTTGGATCGGAAGGCAAAGAGCACAATATGATTGTGTGTTTTAGATTCAGTATTGCTGAATGTATCAGGGGAAGCTACAACAAAGGCTTTGTGGAACAAGTTAGGGACTTTGTACCAATCTAAGTCTTTGGTGAATAAACTATTCCTGCGGAAAAAAATTGTATTACCTGAGGATGAAAGATGGAGACTCGGTGACAGAGCATCTGAACACATTTAATACTGTGGTAAGTCAGTTAGCATCTATTGATATTAAAATTTCATATGAAGATAAGTGCAACAGTTTGTTGTGTTCTCTACCAGATTTGTGAGATAGTCTGGTTATTGCAATAGGTAGCAATGCAACTGCCTTGCAGTTTGACGAAATAGTCTCAGCCTTGCTGATGGAGGAGATGAGACGGAAAAGTATGGAGAGCCAAAATGGTGATGCCTTGTCTGTAAGAGGACGATCCAAGAACAGAAACAAAAATAAGTCATCGAGTGGTAGATCTAAATCTAGAGGGAGATCTAAATCTCCAGGAAAACCTGTAAAGGTGGTGTGCTAGAAATGTGGAAAGGAAAGCCACTTCAAAAGGGACTGTAAATCTAAAGCTCCTCACAAAGGAAAGGGATCTGATGAGGCTCCTTCTACAGAGGCGAAAACCACCTCAGATGAAGGTGGGGATGTGTATTTGGCTTCTTCAAGTACACATGTAGATCATGAGGCATGGTTGATTGACTCAGGTGCATCCTTTCACTTCACTCCCCATAGATAGTGGTTCTGTGAGTATGAGAAATATGATGGTGGTGATGTCTTCTTGGGGGATGACAGGAAGGCTAGAATCATTGGTTGTGGAAAAGTAAAGTTGAATCTGCAAGGTGGAATGGTTAGAACACTTCCGGGTGTTCTGCATATTCCTGCATTAGCCAGAAATCTGATTTCTGTTAGCAAGGTGGGTGATGCAAGTGTAAAAACAGTATTCAAGAAAGATACCTGCAACATGGTTCGGGGAGCATTGGTATTGATGCGGGGAGTTCAGATTGGAACTCTGTACAAGCTACAAGGTAGCACTGTTGTTGATGGGTGCAAGAGTTCCATGGTTCCTGAAAGTGGAGTAGAAAATCTAGTGGTCTTTGGAGAAAAGACCATGCTGTGGCATCAAAGGCTTGGACATATTGGAGAGAAGGGCCTTCGAATACTTCATGGTAAAGGTATGGTAGAAGGTATGAGTAATAGCTCTTTGGATTTTGATTTCTGTGAAAATTGTGTATATGAGAAGCAGAGTCGGGTGAGCTTCCCATCTGGTGGTAAGAGGGCGAAACGTATATTAGAGCTTGTGCACAGTGATGTGTTTGGACCTGTGAAGGTTCCATCACTGGGTAAGTCTATGTACTATGTATCATTTATAGATGACTTCTCAAGGAATACATGGATATATTTCTTTAAGAAGAAATCTGAAGTCTTTCACAGGTTTAAAGAATTTAAGGCTCTAGTGGAAAACCAGACAGAGAAGAAGATAAAGGTACTAAGGACAGATAATGGTGGACAGTTTTGCAGTAAGGAATTTTAAGAATTTTGCAAGAAGCGTGGTATAGCATAGCAGAAGACTACTCCATATACACCTCAACAAAATGGAGTTGCAGAAAGAATGAACAAGACGTTGATGGAAAGGGCAAGAAGCATGCTCAGTGGTGCCGAGTTAGGACAGGAATTCTAGGCAGAGGCGGTGGATACTGCATGTTACCTGGTCAACAGGTCATCTTCATAAACGTTGGAGGATAAGACTCCACAAGAGGTATGGACTGGTAAGAAACTCTCTCTTTCACATCTAAGGGTATTTGGATGTGATGCATATGTACATGTTCCAAAGGAGAAACGAACCAAGTTGGATAGTAAATCTGAAAAGTGCATCTTTATTAGGTATGAGGATGGTTTAAAGGGTTATAAGCTTTGGAACCCAGTAACAAGGAAGGTTGTGTAGCCGAGATGTGGTGTTCAGAGAGGTGAAAGATGTTATTAAAAAAGAATTCCAACCAAAGGAACCTGAGAAGATAGAGTTTGAGCTAAAGGAGGAAGAATCAGACTCTACAACAAAGGAGGAATCAGAAGATGAAGAGCCACAAACTCTGGCTGTGAGAAGATCTGTTCGAGAAAGAAAGCAGCCAGAAAGATATAGTCCATCTGCTTTCTATTCAAATTTTGCTTTGTCTGTTACTGATGATGATCCTAGAACTGTGAAGGAAAGGTGGAGAAATACAAAGCTCGGTTGGTAGCAAAAGGTTATTCCCAGGTGCGGAGAATTGATTTTGGTGATATTTTTTCTCCTGTTGCCAAGGTAACTTCTATTAGTTTACTTTTATATGTTGCTGCTGCTTTTGATTTTGAGGTAGAATAGATGGATGTGAAGACAACATTTCTTCATAGGATCTGAAAGAGGAGATCTACATGAAGCAACCTGAAGGCTTTGCGGTGAAGGGTAAGAAAGAACTGGTATGTAAGTTAAAGAAGTCTCTGTATGGGTTAAAACAGTCACCAAGGATGTGGTATCAGAAATTTGATACATTTTTACGGGGACTTGGCTTCATAAGAAGCAAAACAGATCACTGTGTGTATTTTAAATTAATTGGTGACCGTGTTATTTATCTGGTCTTGTATGTGGATGATATGTTGCTAGTTGGAAGTGACAAAAAAAATATCTAGGATTTAAAGACCCAATTGTACTCCAAATTCGACATGAAAGATCTTGGTGCTGCAAACTATATTTTGGGCATGGAAATTAAAAGAGATCGGGCAAAGAGGAAGCTCTGGTTAAACCAGAGGAAGTATGTCAAGACAATATTGCAGAGGTTTAATATGCAGGATAGTAAACCGGTGAAGGTTCATATTCTTATAGGTGTGAGGTTATCTGTTGAACAGTGTCCCAAGACAGAAGAAGAGGAAGAGGACACGTCCCGTGTTCCATATGCAAGTGCAGTCGGTAGCCTGATGTATGCAATGGTTTGTACTAGACTAGATATTTCACATGCAGTGGGAGTATTGAACAAGGTTATGTCAAAACCAGGAAAGGAGCATTGGACAGCAGTGAAGCAGGTTTTTAGGTATTTGCATGGCACTAGTGATTATGTTTTGTGCTACCAAGGAAGACCAGGATTGGATAGAGTGTTGGATATTCATGGCTTTGTTGATGCAGACTGGGCTGGAGATCTGGATCAGAGAAGATCTACAAGTGGGTATGTGTTTAACCTATTTGGAGGTGCAATCAGTTGGATGAGTAAGAAACAATCTGTAGTGAATCTATCAACTATAGAGGCAGAATACATGGCAGCCACTCATGAAAGAAAGGAAGCAGTTTGGTTGCAGAGATTGTGTTCAAGTATGGGGTTAGCACAGGAAGCTATAAGGATAGACTGTGATAGCCAAAGTGCAATTTTCTTGGCAAAAAACCCTGCATATCATTCAAAGACAAAGCACATTGATGTTCAGTATCACTTTGTGAAGGAAATGATAGAAGACAAAAAGGTGTTGCTGGTAAAGGTGGACACTTTTAAGAATACTACAGATGCAATGATAAAATCTTTGAGTTCTGAGAAGTTCTTTTGGTGTAGAGAGACAATGGGCGTTTCAGGGCTGGAAAAATGACTAAGCTCTCTTGTGGAAAGAAAACAACAAGGGGAGAATGTTGGGTTGTGTTATATTCTTTCCACGTAGTTAACAGGGGGTTTGGGGGTACTTGTAACCCCACTTTATGGGGTCCAGGGCAGCACCCTAGAAAATTTTGTTTTTGGACCCTATGTTAGGTTGGGTGGATGCACCTATGGTTTTGTGTATGATTTTCGCACATGTTTTTTGGACGTGATGGTTTTCGGTCCATGGTTTTGGATGCGATGGTTTTCGGTCCATGGTTTTGGATGCTTCAGCATGTATAAATATGTATTGTGACATTGAAAGGAAAATAATGAAAAATCAAGCTAGTAGTCCCGGTTTTGGAATCCAAGGGAAAATCTCTGTGTATATGTGTTATTCTCTCGCATTGTTTATTTTCTGTGTTTTAGAATTCGTATGCAAGTAATTTCTGTATGGGGTTAAAACCTAGAGTTAAAAAATTTAAGGAGTATTTTTTATATGAGCTTGTGATTGATAGAAACCTCTCTCATTTTTCAAAAATTATTCTTTAGCTCCAAATCCGCACCCAAATATCACGACTAAAACAGGAAATGACGAAATCTAAAATATAGGTTGTAAAGTTTCATTCGAATATTACAATCTGTGAAACCTGTGAATAAAAAGAAGGAGTTTTTTTTTTATTCAGCCAGTGTTTTACAAAAACCTATTTTCTTTCTTTTTAAATCATTTCCATTTGGTCATAAAATGATTTTGAAAATGATGACAAAAACATATCGTGCACAACGAACTTCCTTTTCATACTATATAATCAATGCTTGAATGATTGCATAAGGGTGAGGTTCGAATATGCAAAAACCTTCAAGGCACTTGTCATAACCATATGAATCAATATTAGGAGGTTTGGATTCGAATTTCAAGTTCAAACTATTGATTGTGTGGAAGGTCAAACTGTTGATTTTGTGGAAGCACAACAAATTTGTTGCGCTACGTCCTGCAGCAAAAGCACAGAGACTAAGCGCAACAAGTTCATGATTTGCATTATTTTTATCACCTCCTAGAATTTTGAATGTGTTACACATGTGAAATACAACTTTTAAAACATCACATACCTATTCGATAGCATCTGTTCAAACTGTAAACTCCCATCTTTGAAAATCATCACCTACAATAAAAGCGTAGTGACTGAGTGCAACGAATTTCACTTGCATTATTTTGACCAAATGTTGAAGTCTATGACTGAATAAAATAGTTGATTGATGGTGTTTACAATCTTAAAAACATTCTTGAGCCTCCATACATAAGAAATAGTGCCAAAAATGCTGATCTTTTAATGCCTTTGACAGTAGCGCAACAAATCCCATGTAACCAAAATGCAACAACTTTTTGTTTGATTTTCAAAGCATCTAAGGGGGACGAGTAATGTGTTGAATGAGTTTTTTAAATCCAAACATGCCTTTATAATCCTCCACATGGTCCAAGACTGCCTTAACTTTAATGATGACTTTTCAAATTAAATTGTTCAAGCGTAACGCAAAGGAGAAGCACAACAACAACTTGTGGTGACAAGGATATGATGTGTTTCCTGATTTGACCTTGTAACTTACTAAAAATACACCACTAAATTGACTTGATGATGAAAATCCAAAACCCATTGTTATTTTTACTCATGAATTAGATAACACATTAACACTAGACTTGCTAAACCTAGACCTTTTGAGACATTGACAACTTGATTTTATTTACCACCCAAAACTTTAATATATCCCATCCTAAACTGACACCAAGACTTGAACTTTAATATATCCCATCCTAAACTAACACCAAGACTTGATCTCTATTAGATCATAGAAACACTTTAAAAATTTACTAATAATAAAAATACCAAACTTTATTTTGATTACTATATAACATAGGACTCTAACAAAACTATTAAAGGAAGAGTTGTTGACTGGGTTTTCCCCTAGATAGGGTTTTTCCCTAGCTGGCCACCTACATCTGGTGTATGTGATCTTCGTGTTATTATTTTGGTAATTGTTTTATGAACTAAAGTAAAAGAATAACATAAGAAATTTAATAATAACATAAGAATATCACAAGTAATTTTCAACTTAAAGAAAATCTTTCTGCCTTTCTGATTTTCCAACACATCCAACCTTCCTAACTTGTTAAGCCAGAACTGTAGTGATTTTGGAGTGTTTCTTTCCCTTATTTTTTTATCATAGAAGTAAGATATTAAATCCCATATTAAAGTCTGATATACCACATTGGTATTAGTGGACTTTAATCATCGCTATCATCATCATATATATCCTCTCACGTGTATAGGTGAAAATCACTTGCAAGTTCACATATTTCTTAGAGATGTTGAAAGCTATTTCTTTTTTTCCTTTAACTTCCCCAAGGTATATAAGTATAACAAAAGGATCTTAAAATAAATAGTTATATTTAGAGTCTCTTCACATAGTCAGACTCAATATAATTTCATCCACAAATAGAGGAATGCAAATAAAAAATATAAAGAGAAAATAACCATCAATGGTACCCACAATTATGAAACTTTTTTTAACTACACTAAAAATTGTAAGTTACAATCATGAAAGTTCCACACAAGTTCAGGTTCAAGAAACATGCTCCAAAACCTCTGTAAAATCCTTTCCACCAATATTCTTTTAGTAGTTTCCTCGCCATCTTCATGACCAATGACCTACCTTCACCATAATTATCCATAACCTGCATGCCACCAATGGGGAAAAAAATGAAATAGATGAGAACAAAAGAAAGGCAATGAATATTTTTCACACAAAATCCAATTCATAAGTTGATAATGTACACCAATTGGTCATATACACAAATTTCAAATACGAGCACTAGAAAAAGCAAGGATGACTCACAAATCCAATGGAAATCAACACATGAAAACCAAACTAAGAGATCATCGATGAAATCTAACGTGTACAAAGAAACAAGACTGGCTAAGGTTCTTGAAACCTATTTTTATTTTTTCCCAAAGTAAACATGCAATGATTTTCAAATTCCTTTAAACTTATAAAATATTTCTCTAGAACTAAGAACTAGCAGTGCTACAAATGAATCAGAGACACATACATAAATTCAAAAGTTGAATCATGTTCTGAAATCAAACTAACAGTAAAAGAGAAAGAGCTATGTGATCACCTGAAGATGCGTTTTTATTGTATCTAATAGTGGTCAAGACAGATGAAGCTGCACCTGCCAAAGTTCCTGTTGTAGACTGCACTATAGAAATTTCTCCATGTGATGGTGATCATTTTTCTATATCCTCTCCATAGCCCAGGCCATTGAAGTCAACAACAATAATACATCATATCCACACTTATGAATGATAAAAGTTGAAAGTAACTTGGGATTCAACAGACCCAATTAACCTCTACTTAGAATATATGGCTATTCTTTAAGAAAAAATAGTACAAGAAAAGGGCAAAACAGGTTTTGATTCCAGATTTTGAATTTGTTACGAGTACAACTTATTTCCGAGTTTACAATTACATTATGAAAGATAACAAGTACTTCAACAGCCTGTATAAGTGGATGCAATAATTCAGGCCATATTTGAAGAAGAAACAGAACAATTTAAAGCCCTTATTCTGCAAGTGAGGGGTAATCTTGTGAGGAAATTTGAAGAAGAAACAGAACAATTTAAAGCCCTTATTCTGCAAGTGAGGGGTAATCTTGTGAGGAAATATAGATAAAAGAAAAACCACTAAAAGAGAAACCACCTCGTCTGGAGTTCACATTACTAAAGCTAACGACTACTTCCATAAAATAAAACACATGATAATAGAAGTTTGTTTATCATAATAAAGGTGTGTTAATTAATTATAAACTTCTCAATCACACTTTTGAAATTTAGATGACACATGCTAAAATCCACACACATGGAACCATCCTCCTACCACTTGTCCACACTGACATTGTCTTCTTCCCGGTGTTGCTCATACTTTTCACTAATATTCTCTTTGTTAAAGCTACTCTACATTTTTCCTCATGGATTGCAGGCCTCTCTCAAGTCTAGTAGACACCTGTAGGATAGGATGTTCACCCAGCTCGAAGAAAATTAGTCTAGCCTTTCAACCGCCCTGCTTGCATTTCTGATTGAGAAAGAGAAATCACAACCAATACCTCAGTAGTTTCAGCTTGTTCAAAATTAGAGAAGAATCGTGGTTGGGTGATGAAATCAACCGTGAACTTTCAGAAGATGCTCTTTCCTCTTATTAATATATGACCTCTTCTTCCTCTTCTTCCTCTTGATGAGATTTTTGTATATACTTATATTAAAGAAAAAACAAAATAAACCTTAAAAATAAAATTTTACTGTTTTAAAGTTTTTTTAATAAAAAATAAAAGGTTATTTTTCATAACACTGTAAATAATATATATATAAAACTTTTTTTAAAGTTGATTTAATTATATTACCTCATAAAATTATACAAACCAATACATTATTAATCCATCCACTCTCAACATATTTTATGCTAGATGGTCTTAATCTACTCAATAGGGAACCATATGTTTTTTACCACAAGTCTATGGAATGATTTTTCTAAAACTTTAAGAATCTTAAAAGTGATAACATCACTAGAATATCTTAATCATGTTACAAAAAATTGAACATTAGACAACTAGGAATGCGAAGAGGCAGATACAGTTCTTGAAGGGGCTAACTTCATGGTGATTTATGGGATATGGCGTTTAATTTATGCCAAATGTGTGTCCATTCTCTCAGTAAAAAACTTTTGGTTTCTTTGGTCACATTATTTCACATGTGCAAGAATTGCAAAGACATTGTACCTTTCACTGTGCAACCTATTTTGATTTGCTAATAGAGAGGAAAAGCTTGGTAGTATTTTTTTTCCTTCCCCTGGTGAGTCCACTGTCACGAACATGAGGATGAGGAACCCATTGTCCTATACCCTCTTTGAGCTCTTGGTCAAATAAGAGAATCTGTGTGTATTTGGTGTGGTACCACTACTTGAAAGGACTCAACAACACCTTGGGCTTGCTATTGGACAAGGTTACTAACATGGGGACCACCATGTTCCTTGTTCCTCACGCAATTGGGGGAAAATTATAGATTTTTAAAATAAATTGAAAGTAAAATAGAATAGGAAAAAATACATAAATGAAATATAAATTTCCATCTCATTATTAATCATTAAATATATTGAAGGTAGTGCTAACATACCCTACCAGGCAACCATAGTTTGTTGTATTGCACTCTAGAAATTGCTAAATTGATAGGGTAACCAAATTCCTTGTTTAGATATAGTGGATGCCCTCTACAAAAACTACACATGAAAATTCCCAACAAATTCCTGCAAGACCAAAACATAAACAATATATGAGCTATAGCATAAAAGAATATTGTGTATCAAGAAGACCATCCATGAGCTAGAAATCCTTCTCCTTTACCTAAAGGTTGTATTTAGTTATATTTTGTTCTGAAATTACAATTATTTCTCACATCATACATACCCCATTGGCATTGATTCTTCACAAGAGTTACCACTCCCTTTCTCCTCCAATCAATCAATAGACCTTTGCAAGTGCTTCTAATTCTGGTACTTGAATGGCCCACTCTTCACTCGGAGGCTTTTGTGCTTCTCCATCTTTGTATTCATGTGGAAGAACCACGCTACCCTCTTTATTTAATTTTTCCCACCCCTCTTTATTTAATTTTTCCCACACCCTTGGTAGTGGGAAAACCACCCAATCAACCACATTCCTTGTGTCTCACTCCCATTGGAGAAAAATATAAGTCCTTCTTTCTCACACCATTGGGGAAAAAATGTATATTTTTTAAAATGAAATGAAACTAAAATAAAAAAAAAAGGAAAAAAATACATAAATGAAATGTACAAGTATATTTTTTGTAAGCTTATATCGTATTACCTCACAAAATAGATAGTTTTGACCATCTCCCTATAGAGTAATTTGTCCAAAACTGCAAAAAATTTAATAATTGCAACATAACTAGAATTTTTACAGCATAATTATAACACAAAAGACTATCAGCAATTATATGTTGGCCATCACTTACTATTAGAGGCACCATGCAACATAAAGCTAAGAAATATACTGGAAATAGAACTCCATGCATCTCCATGTATAGGGGTGGCGACCCCACCCCCACCATCTAATGTAATTCATTCTTGAAGGTGAGGGGCTCCACTTGCTCCACATAGTATCCTCTAAACACACTCTATCAAAAATTTATTTATTTTTTAAAATAACTTTAAATTTAAAATTTAGAAGTAATATAAATGTCTTTATCATTTCATTCTTTTCACACTCATATACATTTTACAAAAAACATGAGATTTTCTAATAAAAACTATTTTAATGCATTACCAATAATAATGCAATACAATAATGTATTCTAAGCATTAAAATTTTACAAAATAAATTAATAATATGTTTTACCTATTAAACTTCTATAAAATAAGCTATATTTAATAAAATAAACTGTAAATCTTCATACTATTGTATCTTATTTTTAGTGTTCCAAACTTTTGTCATGGCAATTGCTACAATTCTTTAGTGAATTATCGGGGCCAAGGGTAAATATGCAACACCACACATCCCTTCTGGTACTTCAACGTCTCTTAACAATCTAATCCTGCTTCTCCCCAATCTTGTCCCAATAGTTCTTGAGTCTCCAGATCTTAATTCCCTTATTTGCTTCCTTAACTGGGTTGTCATATCCAACCAGTACACCTCCATGGTCAATTACTAATTCCTCTTAATTGTCATTTTTTGGACCACATGGACTACTAAATATTCCATACTTAACCAACAAAATTTGGTTACTTACACTTGCTAAATTATTTATATCTTATTTATTAGTTTTCAGCAACAATGTAAAAAATGGTAACCACTTACTCATAAAACTGAAACTCAAGACTGCCTGTTTGAATCGGTACAGCTATAGGTTGTGTAGTTACTGCTGATTTGAGAGATGCTTCATCCTCATCGGGGACAAAGAGAACCTCATCCATGGTTGCATCTGGATTTCCAATCTATATCAAAACAAACCAACACAATGATGTTATTATTATAAATATTATTATTTAATGATATCTAACTTTATTATTATTATAAATATTAATATTTAACAATATCTAACTATCTTGATGCACAAATTCATCTTAGTATTAATCATTAAACCTTGTTATTGTACCTCTGCTAATCGGCACGGCCCCTGAAAACCCTGATCAACCCTCCGGTGTCTATTATATATTTGAAGGGATTGCAATCAAGCGATTGCTGCGCTGATAGGCTGGGCAAATTGCCTGTTGTGATAAAGTGGATGCCCTCTAGAGCGCCTGCAGTGAAAAATGCCCAACAACAACCTGCAAGGCTAAAAAATAAACAGTATGCACGAGACACCAGGGAAAAAATCCAGCTCCTTAGTTACCATTCGAAATTGAAATTATTTCTCTCATAATACATACCGCAGGTTCTTTGATTCTTCACACTGGATACCGCTCCCCTACTCCTCCCATCAAAAGACCTTGGCAAGGTGTTCGAGTTCTGGGACGTGAATGATACATTCTTCAGTCCCTTTCTCTTGAACTTCTCCTGTGGAGGTTTGCCGTTACACGTTACAATAACGTTACAATAAGTAGCCGCTTCAACATCGATCAAACAGAAATATTTAGAGACAATGTGAAATACATAGTTTCTGTGGATAAGAAGAATCTGGAAATCCCAACATAGTCATTCACTTATTTTTGGGCAATTACATATTCGATAGAGGTAATTCACAGAGTCTATGAATTTCACATTGCTCTTAAATATTTCGAATCGCTCATCCGATGCATTTCTTGGGAGCGTTGCCGAGGCAGCCAATTATGATAAAGGAGTCGCAGACTTTCTTCAGACTCGAGGTCTTTGTCTGTAAATCCAGGAGACTTGCGGATTGCATTCACTGATAAAACCCACAAGGCTCCCAGTACCAGAAACAGAAACAGGACCGCCCTTGCCATTACTAAACAACAATAATTCACACAAGTGTGCCCACAAATAATGTGAATTGGTGGAGATAAACTGGAAGAGGATCTCGTTATATAGTAACTAGGACTGAGTGTAATCCAATGACATCATTAGTGTCTCCATCTAATAAGTCAATGACTATGTTGGGATTTCGAGATTCTTCTTATTCACAGAACCGATGTATTTCACATTTTCTTTAAATATTACGAATCGGTGGGCATGCCTGCTCATCCGGATCCATATTTCTATTTGATCGATGTTGGAGCGGCCACTTATCATAAAGGAGTGGCAAACTTTCTTCAGACACCAGCCGTAGAACCCATTAAGTATGCCCAGAAATAAGTCAATGACTATGTTGGGATTTCAAGATTCTTCTTATTCACAGAATCGATGTATTTCACATTTTCTTTAAATATTTCTATTTGATCGATGTTGGAGCGGCCACTTATCATAAAGGAGTGGCAAACTTTCTTACTCCAGCCGTAGGAACCATTAAGTATGCCCAGAAATAAGCCAATGACAATGTTGGGATTTCGAGATTCTTCTTATTCACAGAATCAATGTATTTCACGTTTTCTTTAAATATTTTGGATCGGCCACTTATCATAAAGGAGTGGCAAACTTTCTTCAGACTCCAGCCGTAGAACCCATTAAGAATAAACATTATTCATTACAGCAACCGTGTAAGAAACCACGTCTTTGTTTCTGTTTTTTTTTAAGAGAATTCATTGTATCCATGAGCTGCCATTGGCTACCTTTTTCAGATACCCACATCTTATTTACTGGACCTTGGTTCAGGGGAAACGAACACAGTTTTTTCTTTCAAAATTCCTTTATCCTTTATATCCTAGAAGCTTACCCTTCTTCATGATCACAATTTTTCTTGAGCATCAAGCTTAGAAAATATACCTAACTTCCCTCTCTGTAGAATAGAAATGGCGCACAACAATGAAAGAATGAAAGACAAGGGGTCTGACACCTTTGGTATAGTCATTCAATCCGAACATCTCATCATGTTCACTGAACCACTAGACTTTCTTCCCTGACTGCAAGGAGATTTAGAATGCAACAGAAGGCACCTGCAAAAGTATAGTGAAGACTATTGAAGTTAGAATGAACGATTCTACCTATGATTTGGCTTTCAATGGCTATTTCTTCTCAGGTTTTTGTATTCTGAAACATATAAATCTCTTGGAAAATTGTATGGGACTGGTACCTTAATAAAATGTTAGTTGTTCCAGTAGTAAAGGCAGGGGCGGAAAAGGAAAGTGCAGGTATAACTGTGGTATCCAAACCATTTCTCTATGATAAATTCTCTGGTCACATCAATTTCCCATTAGTTCAAGTCATGTTGCCTTTCGATATTTTTTCTCGTGTGATGTCTGCTCCCACGAATCCTTCAAACAAAGATATTTAATTGAGCCTCTGATTCTGGGACCATAATCAAGAAATTGGCCTAGCTATTTTTTCTCTTGTGTCTCTTTCATCTCTAGAAACTATGCTTTCATGACCGAAACAAATACCCAATTTTGCAAGCAAATTCAAAAAATTTAAATGTAAAATGTCAAAATATACCTATTAAATGAATACATACCTAAAAAAAATTCTTATGTTGTGTTATGTGCTCCAGGTGATTCAATAGCTTCAAGGTAAGCTGTGACAATCTAAAAGCTATATTTGGAGATTCTAAAGAGGTAAATTAAAAAAAAAAATACCTATTGTTTTGTAAAGTTTGTACTAGTGAATGAAAGTTTGTTCTGAAAGCTATACCTAGAGTAACAATCCTTTTGAAGAGGTAAAAAAAAAAAAGTACCCAATGTTAACTTTCTTGGTAGCTCAACACATGTATTCTTTACCCGGTTATGCATTCATAGCAGAAGACTTCACCACCCAAGCTGCATTATATACTCATCATCAATACATTGCCGGGTTCATTATGACAGGAGCCTTTGCTCATGGAGCTATATTCCTCATTAGGGATTATAATCCGGAACAGAATGAGGATAATGTATTGGCGAGAATGTTGGAGCAGAAAGAAGCTATAATATCTCATCTTAGTTGGGTTAGTTTATTACTAGGTTTCCATACCTTGGGACTTTATGTACATAATGATGTTATGCTTGCTTTCGGTACTCCAGAAAAACAAATCTTGATCGAGCCCATATTTGCTCATGGTAAGACGTTATATGGTTTCGATATACTCCTATCTTCAACAAGTGGTCCATCATTCGATGCAAGTAAGAGCATATGGTTACCCGGTTGGTTAAATGCTATTAATGATAATAATAATTCATTGTTCTCAACAATTGGTCCTGGAGACTTTTTGGTTCATCGTGCTATTGCTCTAGGTTTGCATACAACTACATTGATCCTAGTTAAAGGTGCTTTGGATGCGCGTGGTTCCAGGTTAATGCCAGATAAAAAAGATTTTGGTTACAGTTTTCCTTGCGATGGTCCGGGAGGGGGTGGTGTTTGCGATATCTCGGCGTCGGATGCTTTTTATTTAGCAGTTTTCTAGATGTTGAATACTATTGGATGGGTTACTTTCTATTGGCATTGGAAGCATAAAACATTATGGCAGGGTAATGTAGCACAATTTAATGAGTCTTCCACTTATTTAATGGGATGGTCAAGAGATTATCTATGGTTAAATTCTTCACAACTTATTAATGGATACAATCCTTTTGGTATGAATAGTTTATTTGTTTGGGCGTGGATGTTCTTATTCGGGCATCTTGTTTGGGCTACTGGATTTATGTTCCTTATTTCCTGGCGTGGATATTGGTAGGAACTGATCGAAACTCTTGCATGGGCCCATGAACGCACGCCTTTAGCTAATTTAGTTCGATGGAGAGACAAGCCAGTAGCCCTTTCCATTGTTCAAGCACGATTAGTTGGATTAGCTCACTTTTCCGTAGGTTATATATTCACTTATGCAGCTTTTTTAATTGCCTCTATCGATCGAGTGAAAGCTCTAAGCCATGGATCTCCCGCTGAAAATGTTATAGAAAGGAGAGTGAAATTCTCCAATTCTAAGGGGGATTCTTTTACTGAAATGTATGATCCATTCCTTAATGGGGCATTCCGTGGAACAATAAACCAATTTGAGTCCCCCCAAATGCTGAACGATTCGATCATTTCGAATCTTTCGGATTTCATAGAGATATTTATGAGAGACCCTAAAGAGGGATTCCCGAATGATCCACTTGGGTATGGGTACCATATCTCTTATCTTTGGTAGGAATTGGAACACGAAAGCTTTCCACTACCCTGGGAGCCCTTACCTACATATATTGTTCATTCGCTTGTCCCGGTCACTATATCCTCTAATCTCGGAACTCCTCAACCCAAATATGCTTTAAATAGATTAAAAATGAAAAATTTCTCTTATCTAATCCAGACCCCAGAAATCCATCCACCATATTGGTTGTGGTTAGCCTGGAGATCATCCATTATACATGTCCCACTGCAAGTAGCTAGATGTTATGGAAAGGGAGAGATCTACACAAAGTTTTTAGTTTATGTTTACACCCGATTTTACCGTCTTATAAAACCTTCGCCCGCAGGTATCATAAGAATGGATTTGATTCTTTGTCTGTTTAAGAAGAAATATCTTTTTGTTTATGAGAATTTGTGTTTCCTTTTCGAGTGTTTAGCGCAATATGAGTGGACAATACTACGAATATCTCGCGCGGGTATACCTCGGGATAAGCGTTATTCAATGGAAAAGAATGATTTTATTGCCCTTTACAGGGAAATACTATTAAATGAACCTCTCCAAATTAGAGAAATTCGGAAACATGTGCCTCGATGGTCATCTGGTTTGATGATAGGTGAATATGATGACGTAGACCCAGTTCTATTATCATCGAATAGGATTCTTTCAAGAAAGGTCAAAGATACAATGACCTTTGATATTGGGCAAGGACGAATAGGAGTAGTTCAAAACCGTTATTCTACCGAGGCAGATTATCATCGGAACTTAATCCAAGGATCCATACGTGCTAAAAGATGGAAAATTATGATATGGAAGAGGATACAACCGAATGTACATTCCCTTTTCTTTTTGAAAAGAAAAGAAATACCCGCTTATCCTAAATATTATTATGACACGTCCGATTCTGGTAGAGTGGATAAGGAACAAATCAGGGAAGAAGTTAGGGAAAAAATCCAGAGAGTCGAAGATCCATTATCCCAACAGACAATTGCTGAGTCCTTATGTTTAACATGGCCAGAATTGCACTATTTCAGAGGTTTATTATTAATGGCTCAATCAAATATTAGAAAAAATATTATATTACCATCACTTATTATAGCCAAAAATATGGGTCGTATTTTATTATTTCAAGTCCCTGAATTTTACAAAGATTGGGAAGAAATGAGGAGAGAAATGCATGTCATATGTGCTTCTGATGGTACCGAATTGTCTGAAACAACATTCCCAGACAAATGGGAAACACAAGGTATGCAGATAAAGCTTCTATTTCCTTTTCATTTGAAGCCTTGGCATAGATCCAAACCCCAATCTGCAAAAGGATTGCGTTGGAGTTATTTAATGACCTTTGGATTAGAAACTGACATGCCTTTCGGTGATCCAACCTCAAAGCTAGGAATTTTTTCCAAATTTTTAAAACCCATCTTCAAAAAAGTGAAGAGACAATTGATGGGATCTACAGGAATAAGACACGTTCCACGAGTTGGATATATAGACAAGAGTGAACTTAATGACCGGATACAAAATAAATTACTAAGTGAGACTACCCCTATGGGTAGTGCAAATGATTCATCCGAAGTTAATGATCAATTTGGATATGAAACCCAAACAATTAATGTGAAAGATCAAGATGATTGGACGACCACAATGAAAGAGCGGATCGAATCTATTGCGATCATAAATAGCTCTCCTATAACTGGAATGTCTCTGGTGGATTCAGAGATTCATACCGGATCGAAGGGAAGTTTTAACATATTGGGATCAACACTAAAAAAACGATTGGTTCAGATTCGGCGAATACCTGGTTTATTTCGAAATAAAAGTGTACAATTAATCCGAAAAAGGTTCTATTCAATGAAATTTTTTATCAAAAGAATGGACCGAAGAATGGACCGAGATCTCTTACCAAGTTTTATTAATTTCATTGCGTCAAATATCAAATTTTGGATTCAATCCGCTTGGATTTGATCCACGAGGAATATAACAACAATTTACGGATGAATATTCATTATCAATAAAGATATTTCAAGAATCAATAGAGGTAAAATTACCAACTACTATTCAATCAACGAAAAAATACAAGATTTTGAAATTCGTCCTGATCGAAACATGTTCTCAATGTCCGAAGCATATATATTTCACAAGATATGGCAGATGAGGGCATTAGATATACAAAGAATATTGGATCACGAAAAACCACAAGATCTGAAAGAGAATGACTGGAAACAATGGTTGAGATGTTTTGACCGGTACAATTTATCCCCACATATATGGTCTAGGATAAACCCAAATAAATGTAGAAATATAGTAAATAAGCAATGTACGTGTTATGAAGAATGATTTGTTCCTTATGAACAACAAGAAGATTCTATATTTGCGACTGTGATGGAACCTTTTTTGGGACTACTTCGGAAAATGAACAAACGTTACAGATACGATCTCTTATCATATAGTTATCTCAATTCTACAAAAGATTTGGATATTCTCAATTTGACAGATATTCCCGGACCACCAGTACAACCTGCTATACCAGATGAGCGGGATATTACCGATCGTGAAGGAATTCTCAAGGAAAAGTTTATTAATGATATTATCGAGGAGGATTGGAAGGGTACCGATTTCAATATCGTGAATGGTTCTCGTTCTACTGTTGATATTTACGATGCTATACGTTCTTGTGATTACGATCATACAACAAGTATTGACAGGCAAAAGAAAAAGACTGATCTTATTACGAATCAGCAGGGGATTGACGAGACGCGAAGAGAAAATGTTGGCATTATGGATTCTCCGAAAATCGAGAAGAGAATATCCCAATTAGATCTCAATTTCTGGTTATTCCCGGAACTTTCGGGAATAAAGAACATATATTATGAAACTAAATCGAAATTCATACCAGGAAATTCACTTTTACGGGAAGAACGAGAGCGGAAAAAGATAGAGGAAGAAGAACGGAAGGAAACAACAAATGTTCTAGAACAAATAATAGGTATTAGATCAAATGTTAAGAACAAACAAGTAGAAGATGGTCAAGATAAAAATGGTCAAGTAGAACATCAAGATGGTCAAGTAGAAGATCAAGATGGTCAAGATCAAGATGGTCAAGTAGAAGATCAACAAACTGATGGAAAGAAAAAAACTAATAAAGGTCTTTTTCAATGCAAAGTAGTAGACGTTCTAGGGAAAAAACGTTTCTTCTATCTGGCGAATATTTGCAGGGTTATGTCCGGAATGAAGGATCCGGGAACATATCTTCGGATCCAAGAGAGAAATATTGACCTTAGTCTAATGGCCTTTTGCATTGCTATTCAGAAGAATAGCAGTGCAAATAAAATATCGAAAGAACTTGCTCTTCAGAGGAATGTTCGGGGAAAGGTACGCAATGACAATGAAATAAGGGAAGATAAAAAAATAATGGTCTTCCAACCATATCGTTTATCAAGCATAGTGGATGACCAATTCCTGATGTATAAAATCGTAAGTATTTCATTGAAGTTAAAAAAAAGAGCCGGAGAATGGATAGATGGAGATTTTTATGATGGATCTGTGCAACGCGGGAAAATTCTGGGGGATGAAAAAAATATTTTTAGTTCCCTCAATTTAGAAGATATTTTGCTTCCAAAACGTCGTAGAGAATTTCGAATCTTGAATCGGTTTGATCTGGAGAACGATCATGTAGGATTTTCCAATGGAAAAGACATACAAAATGATGAAGAACTCATGGGAAGAGACCAACATCTTAGCGTAGATACAACACAAATAATTAAACGTTTTCTTTGGCCTAGTTATCGATTAGAGGATATTATTTGCATGAATAGATATTGGTTCAATACAAATGATGGGAGTCGATCCGCGATGTTGAGAATATGTATGTATGCCCTAACTGTCAATTGATAAATTTTTTGCTTCAATTACATTTTCGTTAAAAAAAAAGAATGGATTGATTCAATGGAGTTTCAGGATATGGCAAAAATTGAACCAATCTGTTTGTTCTGTTTCATCAATGTGAAAAGATTCTACATCTCGTATCATATTTTGCCATAGGTTAAAACCAGATGTTCCTCCAAGAAAATAGGAAGAATCCGACCATTTTTTCTTAAATGGTCGGACGGAACGAATCAGAATTATTATATGAACCATGAAAATGAAAGAATGGATCTAATTCTTTTTTCTGACTCGAAAAAAATTAAGCCCTGGAAAAATTTGTGTTTTTTTTTATGATCAATAATTTTTCCATTAGTTCATCTCTGATTCCCGATAAACAGAGAGGATCTGTTGAATCTCAGGTATTTTATTTAACCAATCAGGTCCTAAGACTTATCCAGCATCTGCAATTGCACGGAAGAGACTATTCATCCCAAAGGGGTTTGTGGAAAATTTTGAGCAAACGTAAGCAACTTCTGGTTTATCTATCCAAGAGGGATAAACTTCGTTACGATGATTTAATTGGTCAATTGGGTATCCGTGGGCTAAAAACCCGTTAATTTCGAAGTTTTCAATTCCAATCCAATTTTTAGAGATCCAGGATCCAGTCGTTCTTTTTTCTTTTTATTTTTCTCATTTAGAAAACGAATCGAAGAGGGGTTACACATGATCATGCTTGCTGAAAGACCCCCTGATGGTAAGTATGGGTCCTCATTATCCATCGATACACGTTGTTCTTCGACTTATTGCTAGATGGTAAAGTTTTATTGGCTGTGAACCTCTATCAGATTATTTACATAGGGGGGGTAGGAAGCAAATTGTTTAGAACCGAACAATATCTCCCCTATGTAACGCAATGGGATTATTGCGCTACTATGTTCGCAGAGGCAATAAAGGTAAATGCGCCGAAAAGATCGATCGGGAAATATGTATCCCAAAGGGCTAGCTATAGCAGAGTGATTATGCTAAAGTTGGGTCGTATAGTTTTTTTTTTATAGCCTGGTTTTTTTCATGGCGAATATCGATGCTCAAACTTTTTATTCTTATATTTAAAACTCCATTCTCTTCTATTTTTGGAGATAGGGACATGATATATGATCTATTTCTGCTACAGGTATGCGAATGATGCATAATCATTATATCACATGAATCGTTTACCTATGACTATTAAATCTCCCTATAAAAAACGGATCTCCCATCCTCGATTTCGTGGATGAATACACTTCGGATTCTTTCAAAGTATTGCTTGTGGAGTATGCGTTTATGCCTGATTAATCCACCCGTTGTTGATTGGAAAAACGAACGATTGGTAATTTATAGTATTTATTCTGGAATTTGCATCTTTCGTGGAAATTGTGTTGAGTATTGTTCATCAAATTTTCTTTTTATGATTGAAGAATATGAACTCCCGACCTATGTATGATCGTCATGAATGAAATTATGATTATATTGCTCCGGGACGTTTACCAATATCGGTGATCGAAGATTCGAGAATTAAAACAATTCAAAGTTTAACTTGTCTGTCCGAAGGAACTATGGACGAACATTCTGACCGATTAAAGAATTTCTACCAATTCTTCAGATTCAGTTTGGATTCGATCAGAGAGGACTGATGGGTCAAGACCATACCTTTTTTCTGGATGGATCATAAATAAGGATCAGGATATTTATAATTTGATTAAGAATGTCACATGTATTATTGATCAGAGTCTATTATCAACCAACGGAATTATAGACCAGTTCATGTAATTCCCAGATCCATTGAAATAAAAATATTTCAATCCGATTAGGTATGTGGATAAGGTCACTTTTTTTCTTTAGTGAATGCGATCATGAGTCAGAATATTGGAAATTCTCACGCACATAATGAATCCACCTGGATGTATTTTTCATCTAATAAGTATGATGAGAAGTATAATTCTATTCCTGATCTTATAATAGAAGATCATTAGATAATGGAAAATAAAAAACTAAATATAACTTTTGTATTTGAGAAGATAAAGGTATAAGGGGTTGATCTATTATGCTCGAGCATACACTTATTCGAGTTCGAGGTGCTTTCTTCATTATCTATTGGTATTACGAGTCGAAACATGGTTAGAGCACTTATGTGTCGCCAATACTGCATACGGTTGATTCAAATTCAGTAGCATATTCGGATTATCTTAAAATATAGCCAACCAGGGGCATCTTATCGATCTTTGTTATCGCTATTGTAGACGCTGAAACAGCTATTTTATCAGCTACTGACATCGTATCATATAATCGATTCGTATCGATCAATTTCATTTGTCGAAATGGTGATGAAGTATCATATATCGGTATATCTATACCTTATCAAAAAATAAGGTATATCTCAGAAGATATATCTATTCTATATGACTAGAATCTATCAAAATCTCTATAGTATTACGGTCGATCAAAAACATGATTGATCCATATAAAAATCATTAGGAAAATTACCTGTCATGATTGGACCATATTCGGGGTGATCTGGGGGTATCGAAATGATCCAAAAAATATAGATCGGTTCCAAATATAAAGGAGATTACAATTATTGATTCGTTTTATATTCATAATATCCTGTTATTAGCCATCTTTATTGGGCATATATTAGAAGATTTGGCTATATATGATCTTATCAAATTAAAACTTTTTACTAACTAATGGAGATCCAATGGCACATTCGGTCAAAATTTATGATACATGTATTGGTTGTACCCAATGCGTACGAGCTTGTCCCACAGATGTATTGGAAATGATACCTTGGGAAGGATGTAAAGCTAAGCAAATTGCTTCTGCTCCAAGAACAGAAGATTGCGCAAGTTGTAAGCGGTGTGAATTCGCTTGTCCAACAGATTTCTTGAGTGTACGTGTTTATTTATGGCATGAGACAACGCGCAGTCCAATGTTTTATTCTTGTACTTGAGAATGAAAGCTTGTACTGACCAAATGCTTGGTTTCTCATTCTGCACCTCCTTGCCAAGTGTCGTTGTTTTCTCATTTTGGACCTAGAAGTTAAGAGCATTTGCATTCTAGTTTGAAGGCATGAAATAAGTGTGTTTTAAGGCAGCGGATTACTCTCAATTTTGTGGTTTTTAACAACATTGGAAAGCAAAAGTGGAAATTTCACTACATTCAAATTTTAATAAACACATTAAAACTTTAATAAACACCCCCATCTCAGGAAAAAGATTCATTGGAGCAAGGAAATTTTCTATAGTCTCCTCAATAGTAGGATGATAAGGTGTGTGACCCATGTTCTGTGTTCAATATTTGATTTGAGTGCTTACAAAATGTACCTTTGTCTCCCACAATGACCAAATTTTTGTGATCTCCCTTCCCCACTAGCTCGTTAAAAGATATTTGACTCAGGTGATATGACTTGCATTTCATTTTTCTTCCAATGCCTTATGCAACAAAAGTGTGCTTGTTAATTGTATTGATGATGTCAAAAATGTCAAAATAATTTACATCATGGGAAAGAGAGGTGTACTTTCTAATTGGGCAACAATGCTAATGTTAGAAAGTTGAGCAATATCATATCTTTAAATTTAAAAATTTAATAAACAAAATGATATAGGGATTCTTGTTTTGACTTGGATGAAATTGGGAAAGTGAGTTAGGGATAGCAATAGTTTCTTCCCTATTGGTTCTTTGGCATTTCATTGCTTTGTTCTCCTATATCTTCATTGTCGATGGCTGAAAAAGAAGTTGTAGTTTCTTAATAGATTGAGCGAAACAAAGAAGATATATTCATCAAATTTATTCTAGTGGAACATACAACTTTAATATCGTTTCTTAAATGAAATGGTTGTTTTGTATTGACTAAAAGGCAACAACCATATCTCATCTGCACGTGGTACAAAATTATAAAAAAATCCACTTTCCACTCTAATTGTTAATGATTCGTGGATCTACTCAAACACAATAGTATCCATGAATTTTTTCCCAAAACCATATTGTTATACTACCTTATAAACAACCCTAGTGTTGGTGGTTGACAACTAATTATGTAAATTTGGGTAAAATGTATTAGTTATTAACTTAGTTTTATACCGAAACATTGGTTATGCAACTGAGGAGGCTCATATAAAACTGATGAATGTTCGAACTATTGAAAGGAGAATCATTTATTGATTGAATAGAGATTCCAATCCCTTGCCCTGTGGATGTTTCCTTGACACCCCATCAAGGTTTTACGACGTAAAAATCTTGTGTTTTTCCCTGTGTCTTACATTCAGTTTCATTCGGTTTTATTTATATGGTTCTTGGTTAATTAACTGTTTTTGCCAACAATTGGTATCAAAGCAAGTTTAAATGCAGTGAGCCAAAGCTATCAAACTTATACCACAGTGGTCAGGCCTGACGCTATCAAAGAGAGGATAAACACACTGTGTGTTGAAGCCTGTTGCTAGAGAGAGAGGTCTGACGCTGCCGCTGGATAAAAGGAAGCCACTGCACGTGATTTGTAGAGCTTGTCCGGAGCCAATTTGCAACGCCTATCCAGTCGCGGACCAGTCGAGAAGTGCTTGCTGGTGTCTCGAAGATCTGCTGCCACAGAATATTTGAAGGATTTTTGAAGAGAAGACTACTGCAGAATATTTGAAGTTGCTAAATTAAAGGAGAAAGTGTGCTACCGCGGGTTTTTTTTTGAAGCTGCCACAATTTTTTTTTAGGAAGAGGGTTGCTGTTGAAGAAAAGATGCCAATTGAGTCCATACCCACACCCACGTCCACTGCGTGATAGAGCAGTTGTGTTGAAGAGTGCCACTGTTGAGGAAGAGGGTTGCGCTCGCTGCCAGGGAGCATAACGTGGATACTCCAGCGCTGCACTACAGCAAGGGAATTGCAAGCAATTCCGGCTATTTGTAAAAAAAAATAAAAAAAAAACAAATATTTTCAGATTTGTTCAAAAGAGAAGGGTTTCATTAAGGAAAGGAGAACAAGTTTTTTAGTAAAATCTATTGAAGGGTTTCTTTAACAGAATCAAGAAAAAAACTGAAATAAGGATTTTTTTTTTTTTTTTCTTGAGGGAGTTCAGAAATTTGTTTTTTTCAAAAAAACAGACTAAAAGAACAACAACAAAGGCTCGGAATTATAGAAAGGAATTTGTTTATTTAAAAAAGGGGCTCAGTTTTTTTCAAGAAAGGGAAACCAAAAATAAACCCTAGTTGTAAAAAGGAAACCCTAGGAGGAAAGAAATGGCCAAGATGTCAAATGCAAAGTTCAAGGTGGAGAAATTCACTGGGAAGAGCAACGTTTCTCCTTGGAAACTTAAAGTTAGGGATTTGTTGGTGGAACAAGGGTTGCACAAGGCATTGGATGAGGCAAATAAGAGACCTGCAAGCATGACTGATTCAGACTAGGAGGACTTGGATGGTCGAGCTCTCAGACCATAAATTTATGCCTAGCAGATGAGTTCTCTTCAACATTGTTGAAGAGAGTACAACTTCAGGCTTATGGGAAAAACTGGAAAACCTATACATGACAAAGTCATTAACCAATAGAATTTATTTGAAAAGACAACTGTGCAGTCTTCAAATGAAGGAGGGTTCAAAAGTTGCAGAACATTTGAATGTTTTTAATACACTTATATGCCAATTAACAGATATGGAAGTTAAAATTCAGGAAGAAGACAAAGCTATAACCTTTTTGTGTTCTCTGCCCGAATCATAGGATAACTTCGTAACTTCAATCAGTTTGAGCACCGCTGATTCTTTGAAATTTGAATTAGATGTGGGAGCTCTCTTGTTTGAAGAAGTACAAAGGAAATCCAACAATGAAATAGCTGCATCAGAAGCCATGATAGTTAGAGGACGGTCAAATGAAAGAGGAGAAAAAACAAGGGGGTCTTCCAGATCTAAATCAAAGGGAAAGAAGTGTAAGGCAAAATGTTGGCATTGCAATAAAATTGGACACCTGAAGAAAGATTGTTGGAAACGACAAGAGTATGATAACTCAAAGAAGGAAGCAAATTAGTCTGATTCGGGTATGATAGACGAAGTTTTATCTGCTGAAGAATTATGTATGATAGATGAAACTTCATGTAATGTCTCTTAGGGTATTGAAAGCAGGTTGTTAGACTCTGGTGCTTCTCATCACATGTGTCCACACAAAAATTGGTTTACTTCATATGAAAATGTAAATGACAGTTCTGTGTTTATGGGTAATAACGTATCATGTCAAACTGTTAGGATGGGAAATATCAAGATTAAAATGTATGATAACATAGTTAGAACATTAACTAGTGTTAGACATGTACTTCATTTGAAGAAAAAATTGATTTCTTTGGGAATGTTGGATTCAGATGGTTATAAGTTTACAGGTCAGAATGGAGTGCTGAAAGTCTTTAAAGGCACCCTAGTTGTTATGAAAGAAGAAAAGGTCGGAAATCTTTACAGACTCAAAGGAAGTACTCAGGTTAGTGAAGCAGTGATTGTGTCAGAAAAAGAAGAAGAAGGTACTTGCCTATGGCATCAATGATTGGGTCACATGAGCGAGAAAGGTCTTTAGGTACTGATGAAACGTAAATCACTTCCTGATTTGAAATCCTTGAAGTTGGATTTCTGTAAACATTGTGTGTATGGAAAATAGTGTAAACAAAGATTTAAAACTGGGAATCATAATAGTAAAGATATTTTAGACTATATTCATTCTGATCTGTGGGGACCATCTCCTGTTGTATCATATGGAGGTGCTCTATATTTTTTAACTTTTATTGATGATTTCTCCCATAAATTTTGGGTCTTTATGCTAAAAAAGGAAGCCGATGTATTCAATGTATTTAAACAATTTAAGGCAATGGTAGAGAAGAGAATAGGCAAATCAATTAAATGTTTAAGAACTTACAATGGTGGTGAATTCACTTCAATATAATTTGAACAATACTGTAAGGATGAAGGAATTGTTAGACACAAAACTGTTGTTTATACTCCTCAGCAAAATGGTGTTGCTAAACGCATGAATTAGACTCTTATGGAAGGAGCCAGAAGCATGATCAACAATGCTAACTTGCAAAAAGAGTTGTGGGCAGAAGCAGTATCCACTGCTTGTTATTTAGTTAACAGATCACCTTCAGTAGCAATTAATTGTAAAATTCCTGAAGAGGTTTGGACAAGTCAGTCTTGTGATTATTCACATTTAAGGATATTTGTTGTGATGCTTATTCTCTTATTCCTAAAAATCAGTGTTCAAAATTAGATCCAAAATTGAAAGGTTGTGTCTTTGTTGGATATGACTATGCAGTGAAAGGATACAGGTTGTGGGATCCTACATCGTGGAAGATATTAGTAGAGATGTAACATTTGATGAATCTTTTTTTTTTTTTTAAATCAAATGTTGAAAGAATTGAACAGGAATAGGTATCGCCAAATCAACAAGTTCAGTTGGAGGCTAGATTTTTTGGTGACAATCAAAAGGAAGAAGAGGCTTCTAGAGAAGAAGGTGTTGAAGATACAAAGGAAGCTATTGAAGTTTTTGAACCAGTTCAGCAACAAGTCACTCTAAGAAGGTCTACAAGGGAAAGAAGAACTCCCAAAAGGTATGAATATTATGCTTCATCTTTTGCTTTGATTACTAAAGATGGGGAACCTTTTTGTCATCAGGAAGTAGTAGATGATATGGATAGCAAAAAGTGGAAAATGGCTATGGAAGAAGAAATGGATTCCTAACCTAGAAAAATACCTCAGATCTTGTAGAACTTCCTAAAGGGAGAAGTGTTGTTGGATGGAAATGGGTCTTCAAACTGAAATGGAAATTTGATGGAAGTATCGAAAGGTATAAGGTGAGACTGGTAGCAAAAGGGTATTCTCAGGTTGAAGGTATCGACTTTCATGAGATTTTTTCACCAGTTGTAAAACTTGTTTCTATTCGTACTGTGTTGGCACTAACTACATTACTTAACCTTGAGTTAGAACAGTGAGATGTTAAAATAGATTTTCTACATGGTGATTTGAATGAAGAGTTATATATGGAACAACCAGAAGGTTTTGTACAAGGTCGCAGCAAAAGATTAGTTTGCAAGCTTAGGAAATCATTGTATGGTCTGAGGTAGTCTCCTAGACAATGGTACAAGAAGTTTTACTCCTTCATGGCGAGCCAGAACTTTATAAGAAGTGAGTATGATCAGTGTGTATACTTGAAGAGTTTCAATGGCATATTCATTATCTTAGCTTTGTATGTTGACAATATGCTTATTGCAAGCAAAAGCATGGAAGAGATCAACAGGTTAAAGGCTCAACTTTCTAGGACGTTTGATATGAAGGATCTTGGAGTAGCAAAACATATCTTGGGCATCGAGATACACAGAGACAGGAAAAATGGTAAACTTTGGTTATCACAACAGAAGTATGTGGAGAAAGTACTTGAAAAGTTCTGTATGAACAATGTGAAACCTGTTAATGTTCCATTAGCTTCCCATTTTAAGCTTTCTTTGGTTTTGAGTCCTAGAACTGATGAAGAAAAGCAGTATATGTCTCATGTACCATATGCAAATGTTGTAGGCAACTTAATGTATGCGATGGTATCTATAAGACCTAACATTTCACATGCAGTTGGAGTTGTCAGCAGGTTCATGGAAAATCCAGGTGAAGAATATTGGCGAGCAGTGAAATGGGTGCTTCGATATCTAAGAGGCACAAGTGACCATTGCATCATCTTTAATGGAAGTGAAGGATCAGTCTGCGGATACGAAGATGTTGATTATGCTAGTGATTTGGACAAAGGAAGATCTACTACAGGTTATGTCTTTACTCTTGCAGGTGGAGCAATTAGTTGGATGTTAAAGCTTCAATAAACAATTGCATTGTCCACTACCGAAGTAGAATATATAGCTGCTTCAGATGCCAGTAAAGAAGCAATCTGGTTAAAGGGTCTAATTGATGAGATTGGAAGGACGCAGGAGAAAGTGAATGTACTTTGTGACAGTCAAAGTGCTATTCACTTGGCTACAAATCCTGCTTATCACAACAGAACCAAGCACATTGATGTAAGGTATCATTTTCTGAGACATGTGATCGATGGTGGAAAAGTAGCTCTTCAAAAGGTCCATACATGAGAGAATTGTGAAAACATATTCACAAAACTAGTTACAGTAGAGAAGCTGTGATGGTGGTGTTTAGATTCTCTTGGCTTGCAGAAAAGATGATGAATGGGCATGGGCAAGGGATTAGGAAATTTTTTGTCAAGGTGGAGTTTGTTGGTAGTTGATAACTAATTATGTAAATTTGGGTAAAATGTATTAGTTATTAACAAGTTAGTTTTATACCGAAACATCGATTATGTAACTAAGGAGGCTCATATAAAATTGATGAATGCATGAACTATTGAAAGGAGAATCATTTATTGATTGAATAGAGATTCCAATCCCTTGCCCCGTGGATGTTTCCTTGACACCCTGTCAAGGTTTTATCACATAAAAATCTTTTCTTTTTCCTTGTGTCTTACATTCAGTTTCATTCGGGTTTTATTTATATGGTTCTTGGTTAATTAACTATTTTGGCCAACACCTAGAAGTCAAATATATTGAAAAGACATCCAAAAAATATTGAAATTGAAAATTACAACCTATTATGGACCCTTGCAAGTCATCTCATGTTAAGGGAAGATCCTAGATATGTTGTGTTGTCTTGATGGGGTTATGGACTGGATGAGTTGGGGATCATGAGTTTGAAAGGGAAGTTTACAAAGGAGGAGAGATGCATAACAAGGTGGCGAATAGTTGCACGTGGTCTATTTCCTAATTTCAGAGGTGCTAAATGTAATCCTGGATTTCTTGTTTTTTTACTGGGAGCAATTTTTTGTCATGAAATTGTGAAAATAAGTGTGCAAGTATTCAATGTTACTCATTTTTATGTCATTCTTCAATCACTTTTGATGATTTTTTTAATGCTCGTTTTGGGTTGCTTTTATGTGTCCTTCCATGTGACATTGACATGTTCAACTTTCTTTAGATGTACTGAAATTTTTCAAACCACCTTCAAGCTTTTCCTGAGATAAATGTGGTGTGCTCATTCTTATTTCATCCTTCAATTATTTTTGATGAATTAAAGCCTTTATGTATCTTTCCATGTGATATCGTCACCTTCAACTTTCTTCAGTTGTCCCAGAACTTTTAAAACTACCTTCAAGCTTTCACTGAGCATATATGTAGGACAACGTTTTTTACAACTCATATTGTATGATAATTAATCGATTTTGAAGACCCTGCAACCTCCCTCTGAGTGTATCTCTTGATGTATTGGAACTTTCCAAATTGTAAGTTATCTGCTAGTGTTGGCTTGGAGGATGTATGTATGGGCACATGGTTTATAATGTATGTTGATTATCACCATAAACTCTACATATAAATTTAAATTTGTTAAAAAAAAAATATGAAGTAAATAAAGTGTTGAAATTGCATAATATTCACAAATAGGAAATTAAAATTAAACTCTCGGCATGTTATGGACTTGAACTATTCTAGATTAAGGTATCATAGATCAATATCTATCATTTGTAATTAAATTTATGAAATATATATCTTGTAGAAATTACAACATATTTAAAATAAAAATTTAAATGCAATTTCTAGAATACAAAGGAAAGAAAAACATTACTAGAAAAAAAAATTATTGCTTTTATTTGTGAATAGATGGGGGAGAAATACTAGTGGTTAGGTTATCTTTCGGCTAGTGGAGCCATTTACGGTTCTTGAGAAGGGATTAACATCGCCTATTTTCAAGGATATTTATAATTCATGAGGAGAAAGTTCAAATTAGATTAAACTCACCATTTGAAGTTGTTTATTACTTAGATGGTCTTCGTTGAATACCTTTGGCTGGATTACAAAACCTCCACTCCATAGAAAATTGCTCACACAATAACCTTAGACAACATGAAAAATGCAAAACTTAAAATGTCTTAATATACATCAATGTAACTCCAAACCATTAGACATCAAATATTCAAAGTTTGCTAATATATAGCATGGAAACATTTTTTTTTTAGATTATTTATAGTTTTTTTTAGTATGGTAATGCATTTGTTGTATTAGCCTTTTAGATTCCATTCCAAATAAAAACTATCTTCATAACCTGGATCAATAAGGAAAGCACCGTAGGAACTCGGTCAAAGTGAAAGTCAACCACTGAGGAAGGTGAATCAAGCAAGCGAGGAATTAGTGAATGTAGATATTTAGCCTCAAAGTATTTAAGGCTATCATGATCCGTTTTTACCTTGAAGTGTCTTCCCATTAGGTAGGGTCGTCATTTCTTAAGTGCATGGAGTATTGCCAACATTTCCTTCTCATAAATAGCTTTTCTTAAAAACTTTCCCTTGATTGGAAGACTTTCAAAAGCAATGGGTCTTTCATCTTGCATTAGAACAGCACCAATTCCATTTCCTGAAGCATCACATTCCACAATAAAGTTTTTTGTGAAGTCCGGTGTAGCTAAGACCGGTTCTTGGCACATTGCCTCTTTAAGATGTTCAAAGGCCCTTGTTGTGTGGAAGGACACTCCTGTTAACCCATCAAAAAATATTACAAAGCTATCACAGTTTGCAGGAGCTTATACCACAACAACAATCAATAAAGCAACGAAAGTCTACATGCTGCTAAAAGAAAAAGAATAGAAAATTCTTCTGCTTGAACAACAATTAGAACAAGAAAAGACTAATTAGTAAGCAGAACAACAGGTAGCTCAGCTTCAAAGGGAATTCAAGAAAATGAGGTTACAACACCAGGCTAGCTTATCACAAAAGGATTTGCAGATTCGCCAAATGCAAGCCATGGTGGATAGATTTAAAGTTAACCCTCAAACTGACAAATTCATCAAAGAAGCAATGAAGCTCAATTCCCTATTAATACTGCAAGAAGAAATGTCCTGCCAAAAAATCTCACAGATTAATCCTTAATGTGAGACAAGTGATAAATTGACAAACCAAGTAATTGATATGAGGTTTGAATATGAAGAAATCCATAAATCGATTTCTGAATTTATCACTTGGCAGGAGTCTGATGAGGGAAGAAAGACTGACCTACCAAAAATACAAGAATCCCACAAAGACATTTTGTTTACAGATTGGGATACACAGTTAAAATAGGAAGAAAGGGCGACAACGACAACAACAGGTGCAACAAGCAGTGTAATAGAAGTCGTTAATGAAAACCTTCACAGTGCTAACCTTATCAAAGAATGCATACTAGGGTTTCTACCAAATATCAAACAATTGGAGCAATAGTGGAAACAGACAACGTAGACTAAGGAAGAAACAATTAAACAGCTGACCAAACTAGATTAGGAGACATACTGGTAGTTTTTAGTAAAAATACATATCCAGTGGATGACTCTGCGGTGCTTAACTACCTCTGCACAAAATATGGTGCCAACTTTATCAGATGCCATATTTGCTAGACAGTTAAAATCCATAATCGGCTATCCGCCTCAGCTCAAACCAATGATCAACATTTGCAATCTCAAAGATCAAGGTAGAAGACTAAGATAGTTCAAGTAGAAAGAAATTCGTCGTTAGTTTAATTCTACTTTTAGTTTATTTTTGCTTACTCTGAGGAAGGTGGTTTGAAACCTCCTTAGCCTTTTTTTGTAATAATCTATTGTTTTGGCATGTATTTTAGTATTTAAACCCCTCTCATGCATTTAGAGAGAGGTCCATAATTTTATCAAAAACACTTTTCAAGACACTACACTTCTGTATTTTTTGGAAGGTTTTGATGAAATTAATGGAAGAAGATCTATTTTTCTTTGAATATCAAGCATGCTCTACTAAAATTACACTTATGTACCCTTATAGTGTATTTGATTGGATGGAATTGGATCAATATTGTTGAGCCCATGAGCATGGCCTTTCATACATGGAACTTTTATCGTATGATTGTGTTTTATTTATGCATTAGCAATACTCTTTCTCTTGATTGCCTTATGTATGAAAATTTGAGTTATAGTTCTGCAGTATTGCACTTTTGTATGATGTTTTAGCTCTGATTCCATTTTGAATACATGAACAGTTATTATATGCAATATAGTTTTCTCAATTGTTTTGTCTAACTATTTATCCAAAACAATTATCATTAAATGATTTCATTTATTTTGGCAGTTGAATGATCTTTATTACCAATTGCTTTGAGACATCTTTGTAGATCGCATACTTTAGCTTATTCTCGGGTATATTTATAGTCAGATAATGTTATATTAAGATATATGCATATGTTTATTATCTAGACTAGATTATACTTAGTTGAATCAGTCCTCATTACATCTTATATCACCCCATCAACATTATCAAATCAACACTCTCTGGGAAACTGGTCCCATTATCCCCAGTCGGAGCCACTATACCAAATGGAAAAGGAGTTTCTTTCAAGGTCTGGACCGGGTGGTTATCCCCCTTGTTGTCGTATCAAACTTCGAGGCTTCAACGAGATAGAATCCTCCTTGGGAGGTGCCAAAAAACATCGTAGACTAGCAGCTTAATCCGTTGGGTTGCTCCCAAACTCAATTTTCCAACTGTATCCTCTAACCTTCTCCCTTCAACTCTTCAATACACAACCACAAACTAAAAATGAATGCTAAAAAGTAATACCAATTTGCTAAACAAAACTGTTGGAAACTGGCACACTGCTGAAAAAAGATGCTCAGATTGTTGAGCTCATTCACAATCCAACCTACTCTAATTTACTAAAACCACTACTAGATTAAGTGAAGTAAAAAAATCAGTGCAACCATGCAAGAACTTCATTCATTGTTACACCTCCTTGCATGTGTTTCCTTAGAGAAAAATTAAAAGACTTGCTCAAGGGAAACTCGTTGAAAAGATTGAAAATAAAACTAGCATGGGAAAATTTTGAAAAATTGAGCTTACTTACTGACTCCAAAAACACTGCAAAAGGATCCTCAATTGAATGCATAAGAAAATCATGTTGTATTAAACTTTCAATTGTATTCCTATTTCCTTTCAAATCCAACTGAAAGGTGTCACAAAGACGCTAAAAATTCACACTAAATTTATGTAATGAAACCGTTGTTGGAAAGAAATACATGTCTCACTCTAAAATTGACTGATAATTATCTTCATTTCCAGATTGATAGTTAACTAATATATGCAAATTTTGACTATTTAAACCCTCTATATAATCAACTACTAATTCATGAAAAACAAGAGGAGATTGTTGCAATTCACTATTAATTTTCCCCATTGACACTAGATGCCTTTGCATCAACCCACACTCCTCAACTTCATTAATGATCTCAAGATTTTCTTTCAAAAATTTAAATGAAGTGAATCTTAAAGAAAGAGAATTTTCATCAGCAAAATCAGTATTTTCCTCATGTTCAATGTCAAAATTGTTATATTGTCGATTTATAACACTATGAAAATCCTTTTTAGCAATTGGAATGAAGTAAAACACAAGGGTAAAGTATTTTCTTCACTTGATTCAGTAATTTTTCATCTTCTTTATTGTTGTCACAACTGAAGCATGCAAGTTGATTTCTTTCTTGAGACTATTGAGAATCATCATTTCAGTTTGGAGAAAACGAATTAGGTAGCTTTAGAAAATTAAGATCAAAATCATCATCATGTTCATCATACTTCAACACATAAAACATATATATAATGTCATCAAACATGAGAATTGAGACAATATCTTATTCTTCAACATGTTTATCTGCAAATTTACTTTTATGGCACTCAACAAGTGAATACATAAAATAATCAACTTCCTCCTTATCATGAAATAGATCAAGAGTTGAATCAACACCATCTAGTTGTTCATTCTCAGTCTCATGTTTGTCAGCATTCAATTCCTCGTCATCAATTTGATCTGAAAGTGTTCTACAGGACTGAAGATTGTCTTCTATTTCTTGAGTTTCGAGGTCATTCTTTATATAAATGACCGAAATTTGTTTAGCATTCACATCATCATCTATAACACAAAAATGTTTTGTATATATCTAAATGGTTGCATTTGTATCATATGAATGATGAATGTCTAGAGATCCTTGTTCATGCAATTCATGAGAGACCTAATTTTGGTATTCACAAACTTGGTCTTGAAATAAAAACCCAGAAAATGAACAATCTAAATAAATTAATGAATTCCTATATTCATACTCTTGATCATAAAAATATTGGCAACACTACTATAAATATTTACCAAATTCAAGGGATGGAACATTGTTCTCATCATTGAGATGCAAATTTGTTACATTTTCAGCCAAGGGAGAAATAATTACTTGTGGGGAATGATTTTGAGTATCATAGTAGCTTGTATGTGCTAATTTTTCATGATGATAAGACATTTCAAAAAGGGCTTCTTCGATTTCATGATCCATAAGGTCTTCATCATCAACATCCATTCCCATGTATTGAAAAATGTTTTCAAAATTTGCACAAAAGTTTTTAATGAGTGCTATAGAAGGATATATTTATTTATATTTCATACATAATTCTAAATAAAATTCTTCTAGGGAATATAGACTAGAAAATGGCAATCCTTCATACCAGGACATTTCCTTTCCCTCCAAGGTATCCATGAACATCTTCATGAGACAATCTTCATGAAAAACAACTTTAGCTTACGCACGTGCATGTGAAGATTCACCAAATGAAGAGCAGCATCATATCCTACCTGATCTTTGAATCTTGGCAAATAACCAATCTACAGAAGGCATGCGATTTGGAAATCCTGGAATATGAATGTGATGCATAGGAGCACACCTTGCAGGTCCATGATCCATCTTGAGCCAATAGAGGTGAATGATGCACAACCTTCTTGTTTCTGGTCACTGTTCACCATCAACAATCACTCCGAGAAGATGAAATCTTTCGCTCCCCGACAACAATGTCACTATGTTAGCACTTTGTACTTCCTCTAGGCTGAGGAGAGGAACCCAAAGGTAACCACAAACCACTTTAAAACTGGAATCTAGCCCTTCTAGCTTCAGAAAGGGCTCTCTATATATGAATCCTCAGTCACATAGATGACTAGTTGTCTTAGGTTTTAGGATAGGTATTGAGATCAAAGAGGAATATGTCTTAATAGTTTGATGGTAGGGAAGAGGGAAAATCCATTGGGCATGGGGTCATATTGAGCTAATGTTTTTTAGTGATATGATGGGAAAACGAGGAATCCTTAGACAGGGAAAAGGTAGGCAATCCTTATGGTGTGTTTTCCGAATCTTGTTTTAGATAGGTGAGCAGAGTAGTAGTGGAATTGATAACATCTAAAGCATCTAGCTGAGGATGAATTTTAGATATTACAATGGAGGGAAAAAAACTGAAATTTTCAGTTAGTTATAATAGAGCACTTAAAAGTGAATTTTGAAATAAATTATTGCTTAACTAAACATTGAAGACATGACATTTAAGAATGTAAATAACATAATATAATGAAATAAAAACATGAGATAAACATCACCATAAAAAACTAACACATGAATCCCTGAACAAGTAGACTTCGACCTTCATCATTCACTAAAACTATTTAATGAAAATGTACAATGCTCAATCTCTTCTCTATCAAACCCTGACCAACCATCCAACCCTTTTCTCATAGAAATTTACAAAATATATAGGAAATACTCTTTCCCAAGCTAAGGAGGTCGAGTTCAACCATTTCCCCAAAGGTAGAGCCAGTTACATTAAGATTGAAAACTACCTGCTAGGAAATAGGGACCAAATTTATGGAAAAAATGGGTCAAAATTAAATTGTATCTCTTGAATCATGAGAGTTGTTAATGTTGGGTTGTGTTATATTCTTTCCACATAGTTAACAGGGGGTTTGAGGGGTACCCGTAACCCCACTTTATGGGGTCTGAGGCAGCGCCCCGGAAAATTTTGTTTTTGGACCCTATGTTAGGTTGGGCGGACCCACCTATGGTTTTGTGTATGATTTTTGCACATGTTTTTTGGACGCGATGGTTTTCGGTCCATGGTATTGGATGCTTCGGCATGTATAAATAGGTATTGTAACATTGACAGGAAAATAATGAAAAATCAAGCTGGTAGTCCCAGTTTTGGGATCCAAGGGAAAATCTCTGTGTATATGTGTTATTCTCTTGCATTGTTTATTTTCTGTGTTTTAGAATTCGTATGCAGGTAATTTCTGTACGGGGTTAAAACCTACATTCGGTATTATAGCAGTTTTGGCTTCAAGGGGATGCCTTTGTTGCTGAGGGGTTTCACTCGGGCCTGTGTTAGACCCTGTTCAGTGGGAGATCGATTCTGGCGGTGAAAGAAGATGGCGAGGAGTGGAAAGATAGAGATAGAGAAATTTAATGGTCAGACTTTTGAGTTGTGGAAATTCAAGATGGAGGATTTGTTGGTGGATAAAGATCAGTGGATCGCGGTAGATCCGGGTACTAAACCAAAGGGAATGTCCGATGAAAAATGGAAGAAGTTGGATCGGAAGGAAAAGAGCATAATACAATTGTGTGTCTCAGATTCAGTATTGCTAAATGTATCAGGGGAAGCTACAGCAAAGGCTTTGTGGGATAAGTTAGAGAATTTGTACCAATCTAAGTCTTTGGTGAATAAACTGTTCCTGCGGAAAAAGCTATATAACCTGAAGATGAAAGATGGAGACTCGGTGACAGAGCATCTGAACGCATTTAATACTATGGTAATTCAATTAGCGTCTATTGATATTAAAATTTCAGATGAAGATAAGTGCATCAGTTTGTTGTGTTCTCTACCAGATTCATGGGATAGTCTGGTTATTGCAATAGGTAGCAATGCAACTGCCTTTTAGTTTGACGAAATAGTCTCAGCCTTGCTGATGGAGGAGATGAGATGGAAATTTATGGAGAGCCGAAATGGTGATGCGTTGTCTGTAAGAGGACGGTCCCAGAACAGAAACAAAAATAGGTCATCGAGTGGGAGATCTAAATCACCAGGAAAACCTATAAAGGTGGTGTGCTGGAAATGCGGAAAGGAAGGACACTTCAAAAGGGACTGTAAATCTAAAGCTCCTAACAAAGGAAAAGGATCTGATGAGGCTCCTTCTACAGAGGCGAAAACCACCTCAGATGAAGGTGGGGATGTGTACCTGGCTTCTTCAAGTACACATGTAGATCATGAGGCATGGTTGATTGACTCAGGTGCATCCTTTCACTTCACTCCCCATAGAGAGTGGTTCTGTGAGTATGAGAAATATGATGGTGGTGATGTCTTCTTGGGGGATGACAAGAAGGCTAGAATCATTGGTCGTGGAAAAATAAAGTTGAATCTGCAAGGTGGAAGGTTAGAACACTTCCGGGTGTTCTGCATATTCCTGCATTAGCCAGAAATCTGATTTTTGTTAGCAAGCTGGATGATGCAGGTGTAAAAATAGTGTTTGAGAAGGATACCTGCAAGATGGTTCGGGAAGCATTGGTATTGATGTGGGGAGTTTGGATTGTAACTCTGTACAAGCTGCAAGGTAGCACTGTTGTTGATGGGTGCAAGAGTTCCATGGTTCCTAAAAGTGGAGCAGAAAATCTAGTGGTCTCTGGAGAAAAGACCATGCTATGGCATCAAAGGCTTGGACATATTGGAGAGAAGGGCCTTTGAATACTTCATGGTAAAGATATGGTAGAAGGTATGAGTAATAGCTCTTTAGATTTTGATTTCTGTGAAAATTTTGTAGATGGGAAGCAGAATCAGGTGAGCTTCCCCTCTGGTGGTAAGAGGGCGAAACGTATATTATAGCTTGTGCACAGTGATGTGTTTGGACCTGTGAAGGTTCCATCACTGGGTAAGTCTATGTACTATGTATCATTTATAGATGACTTCTCAAAGAATACATGGATATATTTCCTTAAGAAGAAATCTAAAGTCTTTCACAGGTTTAAAGAATTTAAGGCTCTAGTGGAAAACCAGACAGAGAAGAAGATAAAGGTGCTGAGGACAGATAATGGTGGAGAGTTTTGCAGTAAGGAATTTGAAGAATTCTGTAAGAAGTGTGGTATAGCACGGCAGAAGACTACTCCATATACACCTTAGCAAAATAGAGTTGCAGAAAGAATGAACAAGATGTTGATGGAAAGGGCAAGAAGCATGCTCAGTGGTGCCGGGTTAGGACAGAAATTCTGGGTAGAGGCAGTGGATACTGCATGTTACCTAGTCAACAGGTCATCTTCATCAACATTGGAGGATAAAACTCCACAAGAGGTATGGACTGGTAAGAAACTCTCTCTTTCACATCTAAGGGTATTTGGACGTGATGCATATGTACATGTTCCAAAAGAGAAACGAACCAAGTTGGATAGTAAATCTGAAAGGTACATCTTTATTGGGTATAAGGATGGTTTAAAGGGTTATAAGCTTTGGAACCCAGTAACAAGGAAGGTTGTGTACAGCCAAGATGTGGTGTTCAGAGAGGTGAAAGATGTTATTAAACATGAATTCCAACCAAAGGAACCTAAGAAGATAGAGTTTGAGCTAAAGGAGGAAGAATCAGACTCTACAACAGAGGAGGAATTAGAAGATGAAGAGCCACAAACTCCGGCTGTGAGAAGATCAGTTCAAGAAAGAAGGCAGCCAGAAAGGTATAGTCCATCTGCTTTTTGTTCAAATTTTGCTTTCTCTGTTACTGATGATGATCCCAGAACTGTGAAGGAAGCAGTGGATTAAGAGGATGGAAAACTCTGGAAAGAGGCCATGGTTGATGAAATGGCATCTTTGTACAAAAATGAGGCTTGGGATCTGGTGGGATTGACGGCTGGAAGGAAACCCATTGGCAACAAATGGGTGTTCAAGAAGAAAACAAATGCAGAAGGAAAGGTGGAGAAATACAAAGCTCGGTTGGTAGCAAAAGGTTATTCCCAGGTGTCGGGAATTGATTTTGGTGATATTTTTTCTCCTGTTGCCAAGGTAACTTCTATTAGATTACTTTTATCTGTTGTTGCTGCTTTTGATTTTGAGGTAGAACAGATAGATGTGAAGACAACATTTCTTCATAGGGATTTGGAAGAGGAGATCTACATGAAGCAACCTGAAGGCTTTGCGGTGAAGGGTAAGAAAGAACTGGTATGTAAGTTAAAGAAGTCTCTGTATGGGTTAAAACAGTCACCAAGGATGTGGTATTAGAAATTCGATACATTTATACGGGGACTTGGCTTCACAAGAAGCAAAGCAGATCATTGTGTGTATTTTAAATTAATTGGTGACCATGTTATTTATCTGGTCTTGTATGTGGATGATATGTTGCTAGTTGGAAATGACAAAGAAATTATCTAGGATTTGAAGAACCAATTGTCCTCCAAATTCGACATGAAAGATCTTGGTGCTGCAAACTATATTTTGGGCATGGAAATTAAAAGAGATCAGGCAAAGAGGAAGCTCTGGTTAAACCAGAGGAAGTATGTCGAGACAATATTGCAGAGGTTTAATATGCAGGATAGTAAACTGGTGAAGGTTCCTATTCCTATAGGTGTGAGGTTATCTGCTGAACAGTGTCCCAAGACACAAGAAGAGGAAGAGGACAAGTCCTGTGTTCCATATGCAAGTGCAGTTGGTAGCCTAATGTATTCAATGGTTTGTACTAGACCAGACATTGCACATGCAGTGGGAGTATTGAGCAGGTTTATGTCAAAACCAAGAAAGGAGCATTGGATAGTAGTGAAGCGGGTTTTTAGGTATTTGCATGGAACTAGTGATTATGGTTTGTGCTACTAAGGAAGACCAGGATTGGACAGAGTGTTGGATATTCGTGGCTTTGTTGATGCAGACTGGGCTGGAGATCTCGATCAGAGAAGATCTACAAGTGGGTATGTGTTTAACCTATTTGGAGGTGCAGTCAGTTGAATGAGTAAGAAACAATCTGTATTGGCACTATCAACTACAAAGGCAGAATACATGGCAGCCACTCATGCAAGCAAGGAAGCAATTTGGTTGCAGAGATTTTGTTCAAGTATGGGGTTACTACGGGAAGCTATAAGGATAGACTGTGACAGCCAAAGTTTAATTTTCTTGGCAAAGAACTCCGCATATCATTCAAAGACAAAGCACAATGATGTTCAGTATCACTTTGTGAGGGAAATGATAGAAGACAAAAAGGTGTTGCTGGTAAAGGTGGACACTTTGAAGAATACTGCGGATGCATTGACAAAATCTGTGAGCTTTGAGAAGTTCTTTTGGTGTAGAGAGACAATGGGCATTTCAGGGCTGGAAAAATGACTAAGCTCTCTTATGGCCCCTTGTGGAAAGAAAACAACAAGTGGGAGAATGGTGGGTTGTGTTATATTCTTTCCACGTAGTTAACAGGGGGTTTGAGGGGTACCCGTAACCCCACTTTATGGGGTCCGGGGTAGCACCCCAGAAAATTTTGTTTTTGGACCCTATGTTAGGTTGGGCGGACCCATCTATGGTTTTGTGTATGATTTTCACACATGTTTTTTGGATGCGATGATTTTCGGTCCATGGTTTTGGATGCGATGGTTTTCGATCTATGGTATTGGATGCTTCGGCATGTATAAATATGTATTGTAACATTGAAAGAAAATAATGAAAAATCAAGCTGGTAGTCCCGATTTTGGGATCCAAGGGAAAATCTTTGTGTATATGTGTTATTCTCTCGCATTGTTTATTTTATGTGTTTTAGAATTAGTATGCAGGTAATTTCTGTATGGGGTTAAAACCTACAGTTAAAAAATTTAAGGAGTATTTTTTATATGAGCTTGTGATTGATAGAAACCTCTCTCATTTTTCAAAAATTATTCTTTAGCTCCAAATCCGCACCCAAATATCATGACTAAAACAGGAAATGATGAAATCTAAAATATAGGTTGTAAAGTTTCATTTGAATATTAGAATCTATGAAACCTGTGAATAAAAAGAAAGAGTTTTTTTTAATTCAGCTAGTGTTTTACAAAAACCTCTTTTTTAAAAAAATCATTTCCATTTGGTCATAAAATGATTTTGAAAATGATGACAAAAACATATCGTGCACAACGAACTTCCTTTTCATACTATATAATCAATGTTTGAATGATTACATAAGGGTGAGGTTCGAATATCCAAAAAACTTCAAGGCACTTGTCATAACCATATGAATCAATATTAGAAGGTTTGGATTCGAATTTCAAGTTCAAACTATTGATTGTGTGGAAGGTCAAACTGTTGATTTTGTGGAAGCACAACAAATTTGTTGCGCTACTTCCTTCAACAAAAGCACAGAGACTGAGTGCAACGAGTTCATGATTTGCATGATTTTTATCACCTCCTAGAATTTTGAATGTGTCACACATGTGAAATACAACTTTTAAAACATCACATACCTATTGGATAGCATCTGTTCAAACTGTAAACTCCCATCTTTGAAAATCATCACCTACAACAAAAGTGTAGTGACTGAGCGCAACGAATTTCACTTGCATTATTTTGACCAAGTGTTGAAGTCTATGACTGAATAAAATAGTTGATTGATGATGTTTACAATCTTAAAAACATTCTTGAGCCTCCATACATAAGAAATAGTGCCAAAAACGTTAATCTTTTAATGCCTTTGACAGTAGCGCAACAAATCCCATGTAGCCAAAATGCAACAACTTCTTTTTTTATTTTCAAAGCATCTAAGGGGAACGAGTAATGTGTTGAATGAGTTTTTTTAAATCCAAACATGCCTTTATAATCCTCCACGTGGTCCAGGACTGCCTTAACTTTAATGATGAATTTTTAAATTAAATTGTTCAAGTGTAACGCAAAGGAGAAGCACAACAACAACTTGTGGTGACAAGGATATGATGTGTTTCCTGATTTGACCTTGTAACTGACTAAAAATACACCACTAAATTGACTTAATGATGAAAAACCAAAACCCATGGTTATCTTTACTCATGACTTGGATGACACATTAACACTAGACTTGCTAAACCTAGACCTTTTGAGACATTGACAACTTGATTTCATTTACCACTCAAAACTTTAATATATCCCATCCTAAACTGACACCAAGTCATGATCTCTATTAGATCATAGAAACACTTTAAAAATTTACTAATAATAAAAATACCAAACTTTATTTTGATTACTATATAACATAGGACTCTGACAAAACTATTAAAGGAAGAGTTGTTGACTGGGTTTCCCCCTAGATAGGGTTTTTCCCTAGCTGTCCACCTACATCTGGTGTATGTGATCTTCATGTTATTATTTTGGTAATTGCTTTATGAACTAAAGTAAAAGAATAACATAAGAAATTTAATAATAACATAAGGATATCACAAGTAATTTTCAACTTCAAGAAAATCTTTCTGCCTTTCTGATTTTCCAACACATCCAACCTTCCTAAATTGTTAAGCGAGAATTGTAGTGATTTTGGAGTGTTTCTTTCCCTTATTTTTTTATCATAGAAGTAAGATATTAAATCCCATATTAAAGTCTGATATACCGCATTGGTATTAGTGGACTTTAATCATCGCTATCATCATCATATATATCCTCTCACGTGTATAGGTGAAAATCACTTGCAAGTTCACATCTTTCTTAGAGATGTTGAAAGCTATTTCTTTTTTTTCTTTAACTTCCCCAAGGTCTATAAGTATAACAAAAGGATCTTAAAATAAATAGTTATATTTAGAGTCTCTTCACATAGTCAGACTCAATATAATTTCATCCACAAATAGAAAAATGTAAATAAAAAATATAAAAAGAAAATAACCATCAATGTTTCCCACAATTATGAAACTTTTTAACTACACTAAAAATTGTAAGTTACAATCATGGAAGTTCCACACAAGTTCAGGTTCAAGAAACATGCTCCAAAACCTCTGTAAAATTCTTTCCACCAATATTCTTTTAGTAGTTTCCTCGCCATCTTCATGACCGATGACCTACCTTCACCATAATTATCCATAACCTGCATGCCACCAATGGGGAAAAAAATGAAATAGATGAGAAAAAAAGAAAGGCAATGAATATTTTTCACACAAAATCCAATTCATAAGTTGATAATGTACACCAATTGGTCATATACACAAATTTCAAATACGAGCACTAGAAAAAGCAAGGATGACTCACAAATCCAATGGAAATCAAAACATGAAAACCAAACTAAGAGATCATCGATGAAATCTAACGTGTGCAAAGAAACAAGACTGGCTAAGGTTCTTGAAACCTATTTTTATTTTTTCCCAAAGTAAACATGCAATGATTTTCAAATTCCTTTAAACTTATAAAATATTTCTCTAGAACTGAGAACTAGCAGTGCTACAAATGAATCAGAGACACATACATAAATTCAAAAGTTGAATCATGTTCTGAAATCAAACTAACAGGAAAAGAGAAAGAGCTATGTGATCACCTGAAGATGCGTTTTTATTGTATCTAATAGTGGTCAAGACAGATGAAGCTGCACCTGCCAAAGTTCCTGTTGTAGACTGCACTATAGAAATTTCTCCATGTGATGGTGATCATTTTTCTATATCCTCTCCATAGCCCAAGTCATTGAAGTCAACAACAATAATACATCATATCCACACTTATGAATGATAAAAGTTGAAAGTAATTTGGGATTCCACAGACCCAATTAACCTCTACTTAGAATACATGGCTATTCTTTAAGAAAAAATAGTACAAGAAAAGGGCAAAAGAGGTTTTGATTCCAGATTTTGAATTTGTTACGAGTACAACTTATTTCCGAGTTTACAATTACATTATGAAAGATAACAAGTACTTCAACAGCCTGTATAAGTGGATGCAATAATTCAGGCCATATTTGAAGAAGAAACAGAACAATTTAAAGCCCCTATTCTGCAAGTGAGAGGGGTAATCTTGTGAGGAAATATAGATAAAAGAAAAACCACTAAAAGAGAAACCACCTCGTCTGGAGTTCACATTACTAAAGCTAACGACTACTTCCATAAAATAAAACACATGATAATAGAAGTTTGTTTATCATAATAAAGGTGTGTTAATTAATTATAAACTTCTCAATCACACTTTTGAAATTTAGATGACACATGCTAAAATCCACACACATAGAACCATCCTCCTACCACTTGTCCACACTGACATTGTCTTCTTCCCGGTGTTGCTCATACTTTTCACTAATATTCTCTTTGTTAAAGCTACTCTACATTTTTCCTCATGGATTGCAGGCCTCTCTCAAGTCTAGTAGACACCTGTAGGATAGGATGTTCACCCAGCTCGAAGAAAATTAGTCTAGCCTTTCAACCGCCCTGCTTGCATTTCTGATTGAGAAAATCACAACCAATACCTCACTAGTTTCAGCTTGTTCAAAATTAGAGAAGAATCGTGGTTGGGTGATGAAATCAATCTTGAACTTGAGAAGATGCCTTTTCCTCTTATTAATATATGACCTCTTCTTCCTCTTGATGAGATCTTTGTATATACTTATATTAAAAAAAAGAAAATAAACATTAAAAATAAAATTTTAATGTTTTAAAGTTTTTTAATAAAAAGTAAAAGGTTATTTTTCATAACACTGTATATATATATATATATATATATATATATATATATATATATATATATATATATATATATATATATAATATTTTTTTAAAGTTGATTTAATTATATTACCTCATAAAATTATACAAACCAATACATTATTAATCTATCCACTCTCAACATATTTTATGGTAGATGGTCTTAATCTACTCAATAGGGAACCATATGTTTTTTACCACAAGCCTATGGAATAATTTTTCCAAAACTTTAAGAATCTTAAAAGTGACAACATCACTAGAATATCTTAATCATGTTACAAAAAATTAAACATTAGACAACTAGGAATGCGAAGAGGCAGATCTTTCACAGTTCTTGAAGGGGCTAACTTCATGGTGATTTATGGGATATGGCGTTTAATTTATGCCAAATATGTGTCCATTGTCTCAGTAAAAAACTTTTGGTTTCTTTGGTCACATTATTTCACATGTGCAAGAATTGCAAAGACATTGTACCTTTCATTGTGCAACCTATTTTGATTTGCTAATAGAGAGGAAAAGCTTATTAGTATTCCTTTTCCTTCCCCTGGTGAGTCCACTGTCACAACACCATGATCATGAACCCATTGTCCTATACCCTCTTTGAGCTCTAGGTCAAATAAGATATTATGCAATTCACTCTGTATTTGGTGTGGTACCACTACTTGAAAGGACTCAACAACACCTTGGGCTTGCTATTGGACAAGGTTACGAACATGGGGACCACCAAGTTCCTTGTTCCTCACCCAATTGGGGGAAAATTATAATTTTTTAAAAATAAATTGAAAGTAAAATAGAATAGGAAAAAATACATAAATGAAATATAAATTTCCATCTCATTATTAATCATTAAATATATTAAAGGTAGTGCTAACATACCCTACCAGGAAACCATAGTTTGTTGTATTGCACTCTAGAAATTGCTAAATTGATAGGGTACCCAAATTCCTTGTTTAGATATAGTGGATGCCCTCTACAAAAACTACACATGAAAATTCCCAACAAATTCCTGCAAGACCAAAACATAAACAATATATGAGCTATAGCATAAAATAATATTGTGTGTCAAGAAGACCACCCATGAGCTAGAAATCCTTCTCCTTTACCTAAAGGTTGTATCTAGTGATATCTACCATCATTTACCTAAAGGTTGTATTTAGTTATATTTTGTTATGAAATTACAATTATTTCTCACATCATACATACCCCATTGGCATTGATTCTTCACAAGAGTTATCACTCCCTTTCTCCTCCAATCAATCAATAGACCTTTGCAAGTGCTTCTAATTCTGGTACTTGAATGGCCCACTCTTCACTCAGAGGCTTTTGTGCTTCTCCATCTTTGTATTCATGTGGAATGTGACCAGGCTACCCTCTTTATTTAATTTTTCCCACACCCTTGGTAGTGGGAAAACCACCGAGTCAACCACATTCCTTGTGCCTCACTCCCATTGGAGAAAAATATAAGTCCTTCTTTCTCACCCCATTGGGGAAAAATTGTATATTTTTTAAAATGAAATGAAACTAAAATAAAAAAGGAAAAAATACATAAATGAAATGTACAAGTATGTTTTTTGTAAGCTTATATGGTATTACCTCACAAAATAGAAATTTCTAGTACATCATTCATCCATCCACTCTCAACAATTTTACAGCAGAAGGTCTCAATCTGCCCATTGGGAAACCAGATAGTTTTGACCATCTCCCTATAGAGTAAAATTTAATAATTGCAACATAACTAGAATTTCTACTGCATAATTATAACACAAAAGACTATCAACAATCATAAGTTGGCCATCACTTGCTATTAGAGGCACCATACAACATAAAGCTAAGAAATCTACTGGAAATAAAACTCCATGCATCTCCATGTATAGGGGTGGCCACCCCACCCCCACCATCTAATGTAATTCATTCTTGAAGGTGGGGGGCTCCACTTGCTCCACATAGTCTCCTCTAAACACACTCTATCAAAAATTTATTTATTTTTTAAAATAACTCTAAATTTAAAATTTAGAAGTAATATAAATGTTTTTATCATTTCATTCTTTTCACACTCATATACATTTTACAAAAAACACGAGATTTTCTAATAAAAACTATTTTAATGCATTACCAATAATAATGCAATACAATAATGTATTCTAAGCATTAAAATTTTACAAAATAAATTAATAATATGTTTTACCTATTAAACTTCTATAAAATAAGCTATATTTAATAAAAAAAACTGTAAATCTTCATACTATTGTATCTTATTTTTAGTGTTCCAAACTTTTGTCATGGCAATTGCTACAATTCTTCAGTGAATTATTGGGGCCAAGAGTAAATATGCAACACCACGCATCCCTTCTGGTACTTCAACGTCTCTTAACAATCTAATGTATCCTGCTTCTCCCCAATCTTGTCCCCAATAGTTCTTGAGTCTCCAGAACTTAATTCCCTTATTTGCTCCCTTAACTGGGTTGCCATATCGAACCAGTACACCTCCATGGTCAATTACTAATTCCCATCAATTGTCATTTTTTGGACCACATGGACCACTAAACAATTACTAATTCCCATCAATTGTCATTTTTTGGACCACATGGACCACTAAATATTCCTTGCTTAACAAACAAAATTTGGATAATTACACTTCCTAAATTATTTATATCTTATTTATTAGTTCTCAACAACAATGTAAAAAATAGTAACCACTTACTCCTTATAAAACTGAAACTCCAGACTGCCTGTTTGAATCGGTACAGCTATAGGTTGTGTAGTTACTACTGATTTGAGAGATGTTTCATCCTCATCGGGGACAAAGAGAACCTCATCCATGGTTGCATCTGGATTTCCAATCTATATCAAAACAAAACAACACAATGATTTGATTGTCTTACCAATTATAATAATGTTATTATTATAAATATTATTATTTAATGATATTTAACACAATAAATATTAATATTTAACAATATCTAACTATCTTGATGCACAAATCCATCTTAGTATTAATCATTAAACGTTGTTATTGTACCTCTGCGAATCGGCACGGCCCCTGAAAACCCTGATCAACCCTCCGGTGTCTATTATATATTTGAAGATATCGATAGGCGTCCCTCCGGAATCGCAAGTATAGCCGAAGGTATTGCAATCAAGCGATTGCTGCGCTGGTAGGGTGGGAAAATTGCCTCTTGTGATAAAGTGGATGCCCTTTAGAGCGCCTGCAGTGAAAAATGCCCAACAACAACCTGCAAGGCCGAAAAATAAACAGTATGCACGAGACACCAGGGAAAAAATCCAGCTCCTTAGTTACCATTCGAAATTGAAATTATTTCTCTCATAACACATTCTCATAATACATACCGCAGGTTCTTCACACTGGATACCGCTCCCCTACTCCTCCAATCAAAAGACCTTGGCAAGGTGTTCGAGTTCTGGGACGTGAATGATACATTCTTCAGTCCCTTTCTCTTGAATTTCTCCCGTGGAGGTTTGCCTTTACACCAAACGTGAATGATACATTCTTTAGTCCCCTTCTCTTGAGTTTCTCCCGTGGAGGTTTGCCGTTACACGTTACAATAAGTGGCCGCTTCAACATCGATCAAACAGAAATATTTAAGGACAATGTGAAATACATATATTCTGTGAATAAGAAGAATCTGGAAATCCCAACATAGTCATTCACTTATTTTTGGGCAATTACATATTCTATAGAGGTAATTCACAGAGTCTATGAATTTCACATTGTTCTTAAATATTTCGAATCGCTCATCCGATGCATTTCTTGGGGAGCGTTGCCAATTATGATAAAGGAGTCGCAGACTTTCTTCAGACTCGAGGTCTTTGTCTGTAAATCCAGGAGACTTGCGGATTGCATTCACTGATAAAGCCCACAAGGCTGCCAGAAACAGAAACAGGACCGCCCTTGCCATTACTAAACAACAATAATTCACACAAGTGTGCCCACAAATAATGTGAATTGGTGGAGATAAACTGGAAGAGGATCTCGTTATATAGTAACTAGGACTGAGCGTAATCCAATGACATCATTAGTGACATCAAATTAGAAATCGCCATCTAATAAGTCAATGACTATGGTGGGATTTCGAGATTCTTCTTATTCACAGAATCGATGTATTTCACATTTTCTTTAAATATTACGAATCGGTGGGATCCATATTTCTATTTGATCGATGTTGGAGCGGCCACTTATCATAAAGGAGTGGCAAACTTTCTTCACACTCCAGCCATAAAACCCATTAAGTATGCCCAGAAATAAGTCAATGACTATGTTGGGATTTCGAGATTCTTCTTATTCACAGAATCGATGTATTTCACATTTTCTTTAAATATTTCTATTTGATCGATGTTGGAGCGGCCACTTATCATAAAGGAGTGGCAAACTTTCTTACTCCAGCCGTAGGAACCATTAAGTATGCCCAGAAATAAGTCAATGACAATGTTGGGATTTCGAGATTCTTCTTATTCACAGAATCAATGTATTTCACGTTTTCTTTAAATATTTTGGATCGGCCACTTATCATAAAGGAGTGGCAAACTTTCTTCAGACTCCAGCCGTAGAACCCATTAAGAATAAACATTATTCATTACAGCAACCGTGTAAGAAACCACGTCTTTGTTTTTTAAAGAGAACTCATTGTATCCATGAGCTGCCATTGCCTACCTTGCCATTGAGTACCCAATGTTTTATTCTTGTACTTGAGAATGAAAGCTTGTACTGACCAAATGCTTGGTTTCTCATTCTGCACCTCCTTGCCAAGTGTTGTTGTTTTCTCATTTTGGACCTAGAAGTTAAGTGCATTTGCATTCTAGTTTGAAGGCTTGAAATAAGTGTGTTTTAAGGCAGCGGATTACTCTCAATTTTGTGGTTTTTAACAACATTGGAAAGCAAAAGTGGAAATTTCACTACATTCAAATTTTAATAAACACATTAAAACTTTAATAAACACCCCCATCTCAGGAAAAAGATTCATTGGAGCGAGGAAATTTTCTATAGTCTCCTCAATAGTAGGATGATAAGGTGTGCGACCCATGTTCTGTGTTCAAAATTTGATTTGAGTGCTTACAAAAATGTACCTTTGTCTCCCACAATGACCAAATTTTTGTGATCTCCCTTCCCCACTAGCTCGTTAAAAGATATTTGACTCAGGTGATATGACTTGCATTTCATTTTTTTTCCAATGCCTTATGCAACAAAAGTGTGCTTGTTAATTGTATTGATGATGTCAAAAATGTCAAAATAATTTACATCATGGGAAAGATAGGTGTACTTCCTAATTGGACAACAATGCTAATGTTAGAAAGTTGAGCAATATCATATCTTTAAATTTAAAAATTTAATAAACAAAATGATATAGGGATTCTTGTTTTGACTTGGATGAAATTGGGAAAGTGAGTTAGGGATAGCAATAGTTTTTTCCCTATTGGTTTCTTTGGCATTTCATTGCTTTGTTCTCCTATATCTTCAATGTCGGTGGCTGAAAAAGAAGTTGTAGTTTCTTAATAGATTGAGCGAAACAAAGAAGATATATTCATCAAATTTATTCTAGTGGAACATACAACTTTAATATCGTTTCTTAAATGAAATGGTTATTTTGTATTGACTAAAAGGCAACAACCATATCTCATGTGCAGGTGGTACAAAATTATAAAAAAAACCACTTTCCACTCTAATTGTTAATGATTCGGTGGATCTACTTAAACACAATAGTATCCATGAATTTTTTCCCAAAACTATATTGTTATACTACCTTATAAATAACCCTAGTGTTGGTAGTTGACAACTAATTATGTAAATTTGGCTAAAATGTATTAGTTATTAACTTAGTTTTATACCAAAACATTGGTTATGTAACTGAGGAGGCTCATATAAAACTGATGAATGTCCGAACTATTGAAAGGAGAATCATTTATTGATTGAATAGAGATTCCAATCCCTTGCCCTGTGGATGTTTCCTTGACACCCCGTCAAGGTTTTATCACTTAAAAATCTTGTGTTTTTCCCTGTGTTTTACATTAAGTTTCATTCGGTTTTATTTATATGGTTCTTGGTTAATTAACTGTTTTGGCCAACAATTGGTATCAGAGCAAGTTAAAACGCAGTGAGCTATCAAACTTATACCACAGTGGTCGGGCCTGACGCTATCGATGAGAGGATAAACACACTGTGTGTTGAAGCCTATTGCTGGAGAGAGAGGTGTGACACTACCGCTAGATAAAAGGAAGCCACTGCACCTGTCCGGAGCTGATTCGCAACGCCTGTCCAGAGCACGAGTCGAGAAGTGTTTGCTAGCATCTCGAAGAGCTGCTGCCGTAGAATATTTGAAGGATTTTTGAAGTTGAAGAGAAGACTACCGCAGAATATTTGAAGCTGTCGAATTAAAGGAGAAAGTGTGTTACCGCGGGTTTTTTTTGAAGCTGCCACACTTTTTTTTAGGAAGAAGGTTGCTGTTGAAGAAAAGATGCCAATTGAGTCCATACCCACACCCACGCCCACTGCGTGATAGAGCAGTTGTGTTGAAGAGTGCCACTGTTGAGGAAGAGGGTTGCGCTCGCTGCCAGGGAGCATAACGTGGATACTCTAGCACTGCAGCAAGGGAATTGCAAGAAAATCCGGGTATTTGTAAAAAAATATTTATAAAAAAACAAATATTTTCAGATTTGTTCAAAAGAGAAGGGTTTCATTAAGGAAAGGAGAACAAGTTTTTTAGTAAAATCTATTGAAGGGTTTCTCTAACAGAATCAAGAAAAAAACTGAAATAAGGAATTTTTCTTTTCTTGAGGGAGTTCAGAAATTTGTTTTTTTTCAAAAAAACAGACTAAAAGAACAACAACAAAGGCTCGAAATTATAGAAAGGAATTTTTTTATTTAAAAAAGGGGCTCAGTTTTTTTGAAGAAAGGGAAACCAAAAATAAACCCTAGTTGAAAAAAGGAAACCCTAGGAGGAAAGAAATGGCCAAGATGTCAAATGCAAAGTTCGAGGTATAGAAATTCACTGGCAAGAGCAACTTTTCTCTTTGGAAACTTAAAGTTAGGGATTTGTTGGTGGAACAAGGGTTGCACAAGGCATTGGACAAGGCAAATAAGAAACTTGCAAGCATGACTGATTCGGACTAGGACAACTTGGATGCTCGAGCTCTCAGACCATCAAGTTATGCCTGGCAGATGAGTTCTCTTCAACATTGTTGAAGAGAGTACAACTTTAGGCTTATGGGAAAAACTGGAAAAGCTGTACATGACAAAGTCATTAACCAATAGAATTTATTTGAAAAGACAACTGTACAATCTTCAAATGAAGGAGGGTTCAAAAGTTGCAGAACATTTGAATGTTTTTAATACACTTATATGCCAATTAACAGATATGGAAGTTAAAATTCAGGAAGAAGACAAAGCTATAACCTTATTGTGTTCTCTGCCCGAATCATAGGATAACTTCGTAACTTCAATCAGTTTGAGCACTGCTGATTCTTTGAAATTTGAATCAGTTGTGGGAGCTCTCTTGTTTGAAGAAGTACAAAGGAAATCCAACAATGAAACAGTTGCATCAGAAGCCATGATAGTTAGAGGACGGTCAAATGAAAGAGGAGAAAAAACAAGGGGGTCTTCCAGATCTAAATCAAAGGGAAAGAAGTGTAAGGCAAAATGTTGGCATTGCAATAAAATTGGACACCTGAAGAAAGATTGTTGGAAACGACAAGAGTATGATAACCCGAAGAAGGAAGCAAATTAGGTTGATTCGGGTATGATAGACGAAGTTTTATCTGCTGAAGAATTATGTATGATAGATGAAACTTCATGTAACGTCTCTTAGGGTGTTGAAAGCAGGTTGTTAGACTCTGGTGCTTCTCATCACATGTGTCCACACAGAAATTGGTTTACTTCATATGAAAATGTAAATGATAGTTCTGTGTTTATGGGTAATAACGTATCATATCAAACTGTTAGGATGGGAAATATCAAGATTAAAATGTATGATAACACAGTTAGAACATTAAAAAGTGTTAGACATGTACTTGATTTGAAGAAAAATTTGATTTCTTTGGGAATGTTGGATTCAGATGGTTATATGTTTACAGGTCAGAATGGAGTGCTGAAAGTCTTTAAAGGCACCCTGGTTGTTATGAAAGAAGAAAAGGTCGGAAATCTTTACAGACTCAAAGGAAGTACTCAGGTCAGTGAAGCAGTGATTGTGTCAGAAAAAGAAAAAGAAGGTACTTGCCTATGGCATAAGCGATTGGGTCACATGAGCGAGAAAGGTCTTCAGGTACTGATGAAATGTAAATCACTTCCTGATTTGAAATCCTTGAAGTTGGATTTCTGTAAACATTGTGTGTATGGAAAATAGTGTAAACAAAGATTTAAAACTGGGAATCATAACAGTAAAGATATTTTAGACTATACTCATTCTGATTTGTTGGAACCATCTCCTGTTGTATCATATGGAGGTGCTCTATATTTTTTAACGTTTATTGATGATTTCTCCCGTAAATTTTGGGTGTTTATGCTAAAAAAGAAAGCCGATGTATTCAATGTCTTTAAACAATTTAAGGCAATGGTAGAGAAAAGAACATGCAAATCAATTAAATGTTTAAGAACTTACAATGGTGGTGAATTCACTTCAATAGAATTTGAACAATACTGTAAGGATGAAGGAATTGTTAGACACAAAACTGTTGTTTATACTCCTCAGCAAAATGGTGTTGCTAAACATATGAATCAGACTCTTATGGAAGGAGCCAGAAGCATGATCAACAATGCTAACTTGCAAAAAGAGTTGTGGGCAGAAGCAGTATCCACTGCTTGTTATTTAGTTAACAAATCACCTTCAGTAGCAATTAATTGTAAAATTCTTGAAGAGGTTTGGACAAGTCAGTCTTGTGATTATTCACATTTAAGGATATTTGTTGTGATGCTTATTATCTTATTCCTAAAAATCAGTGTTCAAAATTAGATCCAAAATCGAAATGTTATGTCTTTGTTGGGTATGACTATGCAGTGAAAGGATACAGGTTGTGGGATCCTACATCGCGGAAGATGGTCATTAGTACAGATGTAACATTTGATGAATCTTCTTTTTTTAAAATCAAATGTTGAAAGAATTGAGCAGGAATAGGTATCGCCAAATCAACAAGTTCAGTTGGAGGCTAGATTTTTTGGTGACAATCAAAAGGAAGAAGAGGCTTCTGGAGAAGAAGGTGTTGAAGATACAAAGGAAGCTATTGAAGATTCTGAACCAGTTCAGCAACCAGTCACTCTAAGAAGGTCTACAAGGGAAAGAAGAACTCCCAAAAGGTATGAAGATTCTGCTTCATCTTTTGCTTTGATTACTAAAGATGGGGAACCTTTTTGTTATCAGGAAGCAGTAGATGATATGGATAGCAAAAATTGGAAAATGGCTTGAAAGAAGAAATGGATTCCTAGCCAAGAAAAATACCTAGGATCTTGTAGAACTTCCTAAAGGGAGAAGTGTTGTTGGATGCAAATGGGTCTTCAAATTGAAACGGAAAGTTGATGGAAGTATCTAAAGGTATAAGGTGAGACTAGTAGCAAAAGGGTATTCTCAGGTTGAAGGTATTGACTTTCATGAGATTTTTTCACTAGTTGTAAAAATTGTTTCTATTCGTACTGTGTTGGCACTAACTACATTACTTAACCTTGAGTTAGAACAGTGAGATGTTAAAACAGATTTTCTACATGGTGATTTGAATGAAGAGTTATATATGGAACAACCAGAAGGTTTTGTAGAAGGTTGCAACAAAAGATTAGTTTGCAAGCTCAGGAAATCATTGTATGGTCTGAGGTAGTCTTCTAGACAATGGTACAAGAAGTTTGACTCCTTCATGGTGAGCCAGAACTTTATAAGAAGTGAGTGTGATCATTGTGTATACTTCAAGAGTTTCAATGGCATATTCATTATCTTAGCTTTGTATGTTGACGATATGCTTATTGCAAGCAAAAGCATGGAAGAGATCAACAGGTTAAAGGCTCAACTTTCTAGAACGTTTGATATGAAGGATCTTGGAGTAGCAAAACATATCTTGGGCATGGACATACACAGAGACAGGAAAAATGGTAAACTTTGGTTATCACAACAGAAGTATGTTTAGAAAGTACTTGAAAAGTTCTGTATGAACAATGTGAAACCTGTTAATGTTCCATTAGCTTCCCATTTTAAGCTTTCTTTGGTTTTGAGTCCTAGAACTGATGAAGAATTGTAGTATATGTCTCATGTACCATATGCAAATGTTGTAGGAAAATTAATGTATGCGATGGTATCTACAAGACCTAACATTTCACATGCAGTTGGAGTTGTCAGCAGGTTCATGGCAAATCCAGGTGAAGAACATTGTCGAGTAGTGAAATGGGTGCTTCGATATCTAAGAGGCACAAGTGACCATTGCATCATATTTAATGGAAGTGAAGGATCAGTATACGAAGATGCTGATTATGCTGGTGATTTGGACAAAAGAAGATCTACTACAGGTTATGTCTTTACTCTTGCAGGTGGAGCAATTAGTTGAATGTTAAAGCTTCAATAAACAATTGCATTGTCCACTACCTAAGTAGAATATATAGCTGCTTCAGATGCCAGTAAAGAAGCAATCTAGTTAAAGGGTCTACTTGATGAGATTGGAAGGACGCGGGAGAAAGTGAATGTACTTTGTGACAGTCAAAGTGCTATTCACTTGGCTACAAATCTTGCTCATCACAACAGAACCAAGCACATTGATGTAAGGTATCATTTTCTGAGACATGTGATCGATGACGGAAAAGTAGCTCTTCAAAAGGTCCATACATGAGAGAATTGTGCAAACAAATTCACAAAGCTAGTTACAGTAGAGAAGCTACGATGGTGTTTAGATTCTCTTGGCTTGCAAAAAAGATGATGAATGGGCATGGGCAAGGGATTAGGAAATTTGTTGTCAAGGTGGAGTTTGTTGGTAGTTGACAACTAATTATGTAAATTTGGGTAAAATGTATTAGTTATTAAAACGTTAGTTTTACACCGAAACATCGATTATGTAACTGAGGAGGCTCATATAAAACTGATGAATGCACGAACTATTGAAAGGAGAATCATTTATTGATTGAATAGAGATTCCAATCCCTTGCTCCGTGGATGTTTCCTTGACACCCTATCAAGGTTTTATCACGTAAAAATCTTGTGTTTTTCCCTGTGTCTTACATTCAGTTTCATTCAGTTTTATTTATATGGTTCTTGGTTAATTAACTATTTTGGCCAACACCTAGAAGTCAAACATATTGAAAAGACATCCAAAAAATATTGAAATTGAAAATTACAACCTATTATGGACCCTTGCAAGTCATCTCATGTTAAGGGAAGATCCTAGATATGTTGTGTTGTCTTGATGGGGTTATGGACTGGATGAGTTGGGGATCATGAGTTTGAAAGGGAAGTTTACAAAGGAAGAGAGATGCATAACAAGGTGGCGAATAGTTGCATGTGGGTCTATTTCCTAATTTTAGAGGTGCTAAATGTAATCCTAGATTTCTTGTTTTTTTACTGGGAGTAATTTTTTGTCATGAAATTGTGAAAATAAGTGTGCAAGAATTCAACGTTACTCATTCTTATGTCATTCTTCAATCACTTTTGATGATTTTTTTTAATGCTTGTTTTGGGTTGCTTTTATGTGTCCTTCCATGTGACATTGACATGTTCAACTTTCTTTAGATGTACTGAAATTTTTCAAACCACCTTCAAGCTTTTCCTAAGATAAATGTGGGGTGCTCATTCTTATTTCATCCTCCAATTATTTTTGATGAATTAAAGCCTTTATGTATCTTTCCATGTGATATCATCACCTTCAACTTTCTTCAGTTGTCCCAGAACTTTTAAAACTACCTTCAAGCTTTCACTGAGCATATATGTAGGACAACGTTTTTTACAACTCATATTGTATGATAATTAATCGATGTTGAAGACCCTGCAACCTCCCTCTAAGTGTATCTCTTGATGTATTGGCACTTTCCAAATCGTAAGTTATCTGCTAGTGTTGGCTTGGAGGATGTATGTATTGGCACATGGTTTATAATGTATGTTGATTGTCACCATAAACTCTACATATAAATTTAAATTTGTTAAAAAAAATATGAAGTAAATAAAGTGTTGAAATTGCACAAAATTCACAAATAGGAAATTAAAATTAAATTCTCGGCATGTTATGGACTTAAATTATTCTAGATTAAGGTATCATAGATCAATATCTATCATTTGTAATTAAATTTATGAAATATATATCTTGTAGAAATTACAACATATTTAAAATAAAAATTTAAATGCAATTTCTAGAATACAAAGGAAAAAAAAACATTACTAGAAAAAAAAAATTATTTCTTTTATTTGTGAATAGATGGGGGAGAAATACTAGTGCCTAGGTTATCTTTGGGCTAGTGGAGCCATTTACGGTTCTTGAGAAGGGATTAACATCGCCTATTTTCAAGGATATTTATAATTCATGAGGAGAAAGTTCAAATTAGATTAAACCCACCATTTGAAGTTGTTTATTACTTAGATGGTCTTCGTTCAATACCTTTGGCTGGATTACAAAACCTCCACTCCATAGAAAATTGCTCACACAATAACCTTAGACAACATGAAAAATGCAAAACTTAAAATATCTTAATATACATCAACGTAACTCCAAACCATTAGACATAAAATATTCAAAGTTTGCTAATATATAGCATGGAAGCAATTTTTTCTTAGATTATTTATAGTTTTTTTTAGTATGGTTACCATGCATTTGTTGTATTAGCCTTTTAGATTCCATTCCAAATAAAAACTATCTTACTGGGACTGGTCTAGTAATTTTATTTATTACCTCTCCAGTTTGATTTGGTTCAGACAGGCTGGTTCCAATAACATTAGTATGGATAAATGGATGCCTTTGATACTATGAATCCCTTTAATGTCTTGAATACCTTTGATATTGTAAACTCACAAGGAAATTTTTGATGATTCTATCTTTCTTCTTGGTGAAATTGAATTTTGAGGCTTATGAGTTGTGAACATTGGATGGATTGATAAATGACATTCTCATTTTGAGAATTTTATCAAAATCTTAAAGTTTCATTGAATCATAACCATTTATGTAAATGTGACTGTAGAATTCATGTTTTGTCAATGAGGTTGTGGTTCAACAGTTAAGGAAATTGTGTGTCAAGAGAATAGGGCATATGGGTAGGTGGAAATTAGTTGGTACATCGATTTGTTTCTATCTTCATAACCTGGATCAATAAGGAAAGCACCGTAGGAACTCGGTCAAAGCGAAAGTCAACCACTGAGGAAGGTGAATCAAGCAAGCGAGGAATTAGTGAATTCAGATATTTAGCCTCAAAGTATTTAAGGCTATCATGATCCGTTTTTACCTTGAAGTGTCTTCCCATTAGGTAGGGTCATCATTTCTTAAGTGCATGGAGTATTGCCAACATTTCCTTCTCATAAATAGCTTTTCTTAAAAACTTTCCCTTGATTGGACGACTTTCAAAAGCAATGGGTCTTTCATCTTGCATTAGAACAGCACCAATTCCATTTCCTGAAGCATCACATTCCACAATAAAGGTTTTTGTGAAGTCCGGTGTAGCTAAGACCGGTTCTTGGCACATTGCCTCTTTAAGATGTTCAAAGGCCCTTGTTGCTTCCGGAGTCCATGAAAATGCATCTTTCTTCAATAATGTTGTTAGAGGTGCTGCTATTCTCCCATAATTCTTAACAAACTTGCGATAATACCCTGTCAACCCAAGAAATCCTTGCAGATGCTTTATGGATGTGGGGATTTTCCATTCCTTAATGGCTTTAATTTTGCTCGGGTCTACCTTAACTCCTTCATGAGATACAATATGACCCAAATATTCCACCTCCTGGACTCCAAAGAAACATTTGGATCTTTTTGCATATAATTGTTTCTCCTCCAATAGTTGTAGCACCCTATCAACATGTTCAACATGATCCTTCCAAGACTTGATGTAGATTAGTATATCATCAAAAAATACTAACACAAATTTTCTAAGGAATGGTTTGAAAATTGAATTCATCAAACCTTGAAATGTTGAAGGTGCATTAGTAAGGCCAAAAGGCATGACCAAAAATTCATAATGACCCTCATGAGTTCTAAATGCCGTTTTCGGAATGTCTTCAATCTTCATTCTGATTTGATGATATCCCAAACGAAGATCCAACTTGGTGAAGTAAATTGATCCATGCAATTCATCCAGTAATTCATCAATGACAGGAATGGGGAACTTATCTTTAATAGTGAGCTTGTTGAGCTCCCTATAATCCGGACACATGCGCCATGATCCATCCTTCTTGTGCACCAATACTACTGGAGCAGAAAAAGAACTTTGACTTGGTTGAATTATACCAGCCTCTAGCATTTCTGCAACCATATGTTCAATTTCACTTTTTTGGACATAGGGATATCTGTACGGCCTGATGTTTGGAGGAACGCTTCCTGGAATCAGATGAATAGCATGATCATGATCACGCATAGGTGGGAGACCTTTGGGATTCTCAAATACCTTGGAATGATTGTCCAAGACTTCTGGAGAAATAGATGATTCTGATGTGGAAACATCTAGCGAACATAATTGTGCAATTACACCTCTTTGCTCCTTTTTTAGAAGATTTGTCATACCATTAGAGTTGATTATCTTTCCTGGTTTTCCTACAATACCCCTTAATTCAACTTCCTTTCCTTCTGTAGAAAATTTGATGAAAAGTTCTTGAAAATTAAAAGCTATTGTGCCCAAGGATTGTAGCCATTGGTCTCCTAGTACAACATCAGCACCTCCCATTGGAATGGAAAGCATTGGGCTAGTCAATACATATTCTCCCATGGATAGCTTGATATTATGGCACCTTCCAGAGCAATTTATTGTTCCTCCATTTGCAATCATCACTTGACACTCTGGTGCTGGATATAGGAAGCAATTCAATTCTTTTGCTACCCTACAATGAATAAAATTGTGGGTGCTTCCTAAATCAATCAACACTATTACCTTTTTCTTCTTGATTTGTCCTTCTATCTTGATGGTTTGAGGAGTGGTAATTCCCGCCAATGCATTACAAGATATGGTCGGATTTATTTTTTCTTCATCTAGGCTTTGTTCCTGGAGTATATCTTCTTCTTTTGACCTTTCTTGCTCCTTTTCTTCTTCCTCTTCACAATCTATGTAGAATAATTTCTTCTCAGCACACTTATGAACTTTAGTGTATTTGCTATCACAACTGTAACAAAGGCCTTTTGCTCTTTTTTCTTCCAATTGTTGTGGTGTCAACCTTATAGGTTGTGGAAGACTAGGGGCAACAACACTTCCGTCTTTATAGTTGTGAGTGGTATGCTTCCTGGTTGCCACAATTTTGTTTTCCATTTTTCTTGCTAACCTGAATGCCTTCTCTAATGAATCAGGTTCCCAAAGGCGAAAATCAAGTTGGATATTATCCTTTAAAGACCCTATGAACACATCAATCCTATGCTCCTCTGGAATATCTTTTACACTTATGTTCAATTTTTGGAACTCCTCAATGTGCTCCATTACTGAACCCTTTTGTTTGAGACTTATCAATTGGCTAAAAAAAGTGTTGCTTTTTGTATCTTCATAATGTGCTATCAATTATTCCGTAAAAATTGCCCAAGTGATAAATTGTTTACGAGAGCAAAGCCATTGATATCATACAAACTGATTTGGTTCCAAATATACAGTTTCCATACGTACCTTTTGTGTGTTTTGCACATTATTGAGAACGAAGAACTGCTCCATCTGTAATATCCATGTGGCGGGATCCTTGCCATCAAACTTCCTCATATCGATTTTTGGAATATGGTGGGTGTTTGATCCAACATTAGAGTCTATGGAATCATGATTAACATTTCTTTTGTTCTCATCATGAGTATCCTTTATTACGCTTTCACCATTAGTGACCCTTTCTTGTAGCAACTTCTTCAATTCTTCCATGTCTGTCTTCAAATCGATCTTCAAATCTGCCATATCTCTCTTCAAATCTGTCTTCGAATCATCCATCTTAGCTTCCATGCCCTTTATCTTAGATTCCACACCATTTATCTTAGATTCCACACCATTTATCTTAGCTTCTGTTAGCTTTTGTGAGCGTGACATTTGTTGCACTTGTTCTTGTAATTTTGATATGTCATGTAGCATTTCTTCCTCTTCTTCATGAGTCATGCTAGAGATTTCAGGTTCCTTACTATGTGTTTGCATTTTCTTTCCTCGAGGCATCAGTTACCGATAATAATGCTTTACTATGCCCTTGGAATTCCGTTAAACCAAGCTTACACAAAAATTTGAGAAAAAAACTACACACCTTTTTTCACTTTATAGAAGCTTGATATGGAATCTGATGTATCTCTGTAATTTCAACTCATCTAGCTCTGAAATTGTGACCTGTAGTAGCCTTCTGTCTCCTCTTTCCAATGCCACAAGTCTGACCAAAATTGGATTCTCCAAGGAAGAGTTATGTGAAATCTCCCACAGTGACTTTCTTTTAGACTAGTTCAGTAGAGCAAACTTGTATGACGTGCCACGAGTCACTGTTTCAACCTTTGGATCTAAAACATGCATACAAGAAACTACAGTCCATCCTCTTTCTGTACCTTCTTACGAAATTTCAATCCAATCCCCAGAGAGAAAGTTATGACGATTTTCCCCAGTTCACCTGTTTTGAATGTAATTCAGGAGTCTGCAAAAAGACCAACTTCCTCAGATCATATCTCTGCAAATATCGCGCAAAAAGCTCTGAAATTCGGACCCAAGGTTCAGCGTGATTTCTTCTCAAATGGGTTTTTTTTGCGACTTCTGAAACGTCACAGAAAAAAGTTATAGCGAAAATTCCACGATGACCTGTTTGGAGCAGCGAAACCCTAGAATCCAAAGCTCTGATACCAAATGTTATGAAACCAGCTCAAGAAAAGATAGATCAACGCCTTAGAATTCAGTCTCTTCGAGGGGGAAACCTCCTTTACATTACATAAATGAACAATTCTTGGATGATACAAATGACAAAACCTCCTTTCTATATATAGGAGTCTAAGGAGTCACAATAATCCAACCGATCTAACAATAATAATATAAAGCCACAAAAATAACAATAGAGGGATTCTATGGGGCACAGAATAACAACATGGGGGTAATATGGGCACAACAATATAAATAAGGGGTATAACTACAATAGTAATGGGGTAATCACTAGTATTATAGGGACTCAACAGAAAATTTATATTTCACATTTATATATGATTATTGATACATATAATTAAACATAAGTCATTAAAAAAAATCATTATAAGATGGTTCATATAAGATAATTTGAATGGCAAACAATTCATTTAAGAACACGCGCGCGCACACACACATCTTAGAAAAAAATCGATACAACAGTCATTACAAAAACATTTATAAATAATAAGAAATAAACATATTAATATAATTGGCAATTTCCATCTATTTCAAAAAAATATAAAATCATACAAATTGATTCAACAAAAACTATGTCCAAAATGTATTGAAAATTTGGAATGTACTTTTCAACAAATTTATAAAGGAAATTATCTCCATGAACTACAATGAAGTACATGTTCTATTGAACATTCGAATGTACTCATGTTTTTGTTTGATACGATGAAGTGTCTTAAGAAAGGGGAATAAAACTTGCATAAGCCATGTATCTTGCTCTTTTCCTGTATACGATTTTATCAAGATGTGGTTTGATCGATATCCCATGAATTGAGAAGTATGCTTTTATGTATCTAGTAGCAATACATTTGATTCTTCATAATTATCTCCATATTGGCACCACACATCAATCAACTTTTTCTCATAAAATTGTCTTGTTCTCCCTGCTTCCAATTTTGTTTGCAAATGACAATGAGATCTGTCCCATGCAAATTTAAAGTCCTCTATATCAATATTTGATTGTTCAAGTACTTTTTGGATGTACTTGTCAGTGACATTTAATGTCCATATTGCGACATCATAATTCCTTAAGCAATATTTTAATACTTCTGAATGAAAAGGCCTTAAAAAATAGGACCTATCACCAAACTCCCAGTCTCGTTCTCTTTGAATATGAAAATCTTGTTCATCTTTGGTGTATGATTGGAAGAATACTCCTTCCATTTCGAATATCAACATCTTTTGACTTGTAGTAATTCCCATCTGCATTTGCACTGCGACCACATGTATGATATTAATATATCTCCACTTCAACACTTCATTGCTTAAGGACATAAAATCCTATCATTTTAAAAATGATGTTAATATTTATTATGAACAGTTTCCATTTGTATGAAAAGGTAATTTTACAATGAGTTCAAAGTATCACAAAATACAAATACAATTGCCCCATTAAAATGAACAAACAAATAATATGTTTACTTTATACATACAACCTAATACCTTTATTTAATTTGTATGGAACAAAAGTATTATAAGAAAGCATTGACCCACCATTTAGACCATTAATTTTAAGACTTATAATGATTTATATAATTGCAATTGAAAAATATAATTATAATGGTCTAGCGCAACTAAACAAACTAATTTTTTATTAATTTTCACATACAATATAACACAATTTTTAAATTTCAAACCTAATTAATTATATGTTAATTTATAGAGTTTCTACCTTAGTTTTTTTTTGTGCTTCTTTTAGTGCAAATTATATGTTTATTGTTGGTGTTACATATAACTTAATATAATTTTTCAACTTATATGGAATAAATAGGGTTATAAGAATGCAATGGGTCATCCTTCAAATTACTAATTTCTAAGAGGTATAACAATAACTTAAACCACATTTAAAGCAAATAATTGTAATGATCTAATTAAAACAAATAGAACAATTGCCTATTAATTTTACATATAATGTAATCCATTGTAAAACAAAAAATATAGCATGGGAAATTTTGATATGAAAACATTAAATGACCATTCATCTCACCAAAAATAAAGAAAATAAAAATATTTGATTTTTAGAAATGACAAACCAAATCAACAATTCTTTTATTAGTGTTGTGAAATAAAAGTAATCAATCATGATGTCATACATATAACATCATGATATAGACATATGTAATCTTAAGGTACTTCTAAATATAATTGGACATCCTTCAAAATAGCTCGCACATCCGTAGCCTTGTTGAGTTTATGCAATATTCTCCATAGCTCATGGATCAACCAATTATCCCCTTGATTTGCGCCAATGAATGGAGGGGCAAGAATCACATTTTCTTTTGGATTCTCTTTCACTCTCTCAATTAAACAATCAACTATAATAGTATTGGTTGCATCATATTGGGTATGCATTTCCCACACTTTTTTCAATGATTTAGTGTGTATAACTTTTGTTGAATTGTCAATGACCTTATGTCCCTTTTGTGGCTTACAGTCTGAAGCAGTCCACTTAAACAGAAATTTATCTTGTAATGTTTCTGAAACCAACTTTTTTAGAAATCTTGTTGTGCTTTGTTTCAAAGCTGTTGTCCAAATTTCAATGTCAAGAGATTCATTTTTGAAACACATTTCAAAAAACGATTTTGCATGTGGATGAATCTAAACTAGTTTTTTCTCTATTGTGTAATCAGCATCAGCTCCCATTTTCTCAATATGCCCTTTGTTTGTTGCTTCATCATCAATGCTATGATAAAAAATGTCCTTTAGTTCAAAAATAACTAGTTTCTTTTCAGTTATTTTGGCTGCAACACAATGGAAAATAATATAGTCAAACAATTTTATTCATGTTACAAAAATTACTAAAAAAATTGTTGAAACAATACACTTACCTTGAGTGGTTTTTTCAATATTTATAGATGAAACAATAAGTTCTTTTAACATCTGGACAGGACCTGGAGTAAACAAATTAAACCTTCAATCAAATACCGATTGTACTTCTATTTAAACCTTCAATCAAATACCAATACCAAGAAAAACATTAGTAATGCAACCTTTAAAAAGGAACACACACACACACCTTAAACATTATTTTGATTGTTAATTTTACCCTTTTTATTTGTTCCTATAATAAAAATATACAACATTATGGTAGTTACAAGTATTTGAGTTTGAAGAATAATAAGATAAACAAGAATACAAATTATGAGTATCTGATATGACATTATCTTCATATTTGTAACGTTGCACCTCATCATCATCTTGGTTAGCTTTATTTGTTTCCAAATTAAACATATAAAATATTTTGAATTGTGAAAATGAATAGAATCATTAAATAACAAGGAAAGCAAGTGGACAAATTATAAGTACCTGATGTTATATTTGGTTCTTGGTTGTAGTTTTGTGGGCCAATACCTTGGTCATTAATAAAGATGTTGCAATAACATTCCTCTGCTTATGCATGGGAATACACTGATATGAAAGGAATACACTGATTTGTCTTTATTATTTAACTCAATATTTACCTGAGCTACTAAACTACAATGATAGTTAAGTCCAAGGTTTGATGGGTTGCAAAGATTTAGTTGAAGAATAGGCTTATGGGAAGGTGGAAATTAGTTGGTACAACGATTTGTTCATGCCTTCGTAACCTGGATCAATAAGGAAAGCACCATAGCAGCTCAGTCGAAACGAATGTCAACCACCGAGGAAGGCGAATCAAGCGAGCGAGGAATTAGTGAATGCATATATCTAGCCTCATGATTTGCTTCACTAATAGCAAATCATGAGGAAATCACGTTATTTTGTCTTTTAATGTTAATTTTAGTCATTACCGATTAGAATAAAGACATAATACTTTGAAACAATTATGTGTAGGAGTTTTATAAATTTTCCTCTTGGCATGACAAACGCAAATTTGGATATTGTTTTTAAACTATGTTCTTGCAATCAAAGACGATATTTTATTCCTCTTTTGTTTGACTTAATGCGTGGTTAATCATCTTGTGAAGGCATTGTGTTGACACCTACTTCTCGCAGGAGGCCCCCCTTAGTAAGGTTTTCTTTATTTGCAATTAACATTTTATTCTGTGTTTCCTGTAGGATTTTGTTAGTTCATTTAATTGCTCAATATTTGATTTTTGAATGTAAGTTTAAGAATTTTTTGCAGCAAGTTTGTTTAATCATTTTATTGTTGAGTCAAGCAACATTTCTTGTGCACATGGACAGAGTATAAGTTGACATAGATCAGTAGCATAGTTTTACATTGCAGTTGTATAATATCAAATTTTCATTTGCAAATTTAATCATTCTTTTTGTCATGAGTAGATCTATTTACATTGTTAAATTTCATTTTGAAACAAGTGTGATTTCATTTTAAAGCAAGTGTGTGTGTGTGATTTTATTTTTAATAAGTGTGAAGCAAGTGCGAAGTTTATTTCAAGAAGAGTGTGATCTTTCGTTTAAGCAAGAGAATAGAATTGATTCCATTTTTATGAGTGATTTATTTACTTAAATAGCTGTAGAGAAACATGTGCATTTCGATATCTCAAATTAACTGAGGAATTGTTTAAGTAATAAGGAATCCTACCACAAACAATGCACATACATTTCATCAGTTTACTAGCCCTAGTTGATAATTCATGTAAGTAATATAACACCAATTAAATTACCAAACAACTACATTGAAATTTTTCTTCATAAAAAACTTGATTTCTTTTTTCTTTGTTTGCAACACACTGAAATGTTGTTTTAATTTTTTGTTTGAGAGACCTATGAGAATAGTGTTACGTGAAACATGGTAGTATGGCCTTGTTCCTTTTGCCTAAGATACTCGTTGTCTATGTGAAGGACATTATTATGCAAGTTCTCCAATATACATTTTTCATTACAGAGCATGTATTTCTTAAGAAATGGAACAATTTAATTTGATGATGAAAACCTTTGGTTCTCTCTTTTTTGGATAAGATTCTAGATTTAACGTTGATGTTTGTGTGCTTAATATGCAATTATTACTTGAAATTAATGATTCCTATTTGAGTACGTTATTTTTTTTCCTCTCTTTGATCACATGAAAATAATGGGATTTTAAAATTTATTTACAACTTCTTCTTCATCTTCTTTCTGACAAAGGCAGGTACTCACATTTTCCCTATTGGAAAAAGAAAAGAATAGAGGAGATTACATGCTAAATATAAAATTTCACAGTCTTCTTCAATGATACTTGGTGATAGAATATTCAACATATTTCATTATTCTTGCATTGTAAAGAAGAGTTCAATTTGAAAATTTTCCATATTGGCTCATTGGAATTCATGGCAATGAAAAATTCTTTTGTTCTAAATGAGAAAAATGTGCAAGAAGTTGATCACACATTATACAGATTCCATTTATATAGACTAAAACAATTCTTATATTATCTAGGAGATTACCTTTTTGAGTCATTTTTTGTTGTTCTTTAGTCCCGCTATACCTCAACTAAAATACGACAAGGAATTGTAAATCACTTCCACCATTGCCTGAGTAACTGCCATCATGATGCTCGACAATCATTGCATTATGAAATGACTTTTGAATACCTTGAGGATTTTCACCTAGTTATTGATGTTCAAACGTACTTGCAAGGATTTTCTACACCCTCTTATGTTTGTGATTCGTTTGCAATTAGCTTATGGGGAGATGTTGTTTGCATCAAATTGTTCTCTAATTGGTTGTGAGTTCTAGTCAATTTTTGGCTATTCACAAATGGGCAACCATATCTCTTCTTTAATCAAGCTATCCATGGCTATCCATATAATATTCTGCTACGTGACCAAAACCCTGTATGTGGCCATTTTGAACCACTTCTGTTGTGTCACACAACAAACATTCTACCTCCAATTCTTGGATCAATTTCTCCATGCATTTCTCCATACCAATGGCCATCTATACAATTTGACATGGTGACCATTGAAAAATCGATATTGTAACAAGGGTTCTTGATCTATGATCACATTGTCAATGACTATCACAACTCATCATTTAGATCTAGTTGTACACTTGCACAATGGTTTGAAATGTTTTCTACGAGAAAAACAATCACAAATTTTTACAACTGCTACATTCACAATGATATTAGAGATATTAGATGCTTTTAGAAACACCTTCATGCCAAAATAATTGAGCAAGAACAATGTATCAGAGATTGGAAAGGTTATATTATTAACTTATCAATGCCATATGAGAATGGACATATAGAGGGAAAACATTTCTCGATCCAATGGATATGTGAAATACTTGATGTTAACATATACATCTGGAATGTAGACATGAAAGAAATTTCTTTGAGATTCTATTCATCGAATGCTTCATCCAAAAACCTCTACCGTATGCATCTGTCAATGTCCACATCACATGTGCTTTCAAAAATTAATAATGTCAACGATGCTAGCCATAATGAAAATATACAAACAATTCTCAAATCAATGTTAGGAAAAAAACTGCAACGTCATGTTAAGTGTACCTTCCAAACATCTTGTAGATAGAGAATCCAATGCTACTACATCTTTTTCCCAACTAGAAAATCTCTAAATTGACAATAAAATGTCAATAAAAATAAAATTTGCTAAAAGTCCTAAACATTGCACACTAATGAAACGAGACTCCCATTCTTCTTCATTAGGAAAACAACACAACAAAATAATATATGCTTCTTTTTCAATAAATCCAATAATAAATATGCTCGCTTGCATCGATTAAAACATGTAATATGAAAATAGGGTGCCTTGATATACCAAGAAAAGAAAAAGCATTTACCATAAATTAAAGTAATTGAGATATATTTGCAATTGATCCAAGCCACACTTACACATGTATGTTGCATTTGTGACATATTGCATTTTGGAAACGAGATGTGACTCATCAACAATAACACATTGTTAAATTTTGATAATCTCACAACTGAAACATATGTCAAGCACATCAAAATCTGTTATGAAACCAGCTCACAAAAAGATAGAAAAGATAGATAAACGCCTTAGAATTCATCCTCTTCGAGGGGGAAACCTCCTTTACATTACACAAATGAAAAATTATTGGATGATACAAATGACAAGACCTTCTTTCTATATATATGAGTCTAAGGGGTCATAATATAATCAGAGCCGACATAACAATACTAATGTAAGGGCACAATAATAACAATAGTGGACTTCTATGGGGCACAATAATGATAATATGGGGACTACATGGGCACAACAATATATTAAGAGGGTTGTACTAATAACAATAAGGGGTTACACTAGTAGTATAGGGACCTAACATGCCCCTCTCCTTAAAAAAGTGTTGTCCTCAACGCTTGAGTAGTTCTTGATGCTTATGTATAAAATTCTTATCCTCCCATGTGGAATATTCAATGGATAAGTTCTTCCACTTGATGAGATACTCTGAAATTGATCGATTTCGTAGCTGTCAGGTTCTTGTTTCTGTGACTACTCCAGGTTCCAATATGATCTTTCATTCCTCGTCAAGTTCTAGAAATATTGTTTGAACTGGGATCTTCTGCAACTTTTGAATGAGTGGCCACACTTCTTTGTCCTTCTTCCATTCATCCCATGCTTCGTTCATCCAATCTGGTTGGATAATAGAAATAGCAAAAGATAGTGCTCCCACATCCTCATCCTTTCTTGAGAGTGCATCTGCCACAACATTTTGCTTCCCTTTTTTGTAGATGATTTCAAATTCATAACCCAACATCTTTGTGACCCATTTTTGTTGCTCTTCAGAGGATAATATTTGTTCTAAAAAGTATTTAAGACTATCATGATCCGTTTTTACCTTGAAGTGTCTTCCCATTAGGTAGGGTCGCCATTTCTTAAGTGCATGTAGTATTGCCAACATTTCCTTCTCATAAATAGCTTTGTGTAAATACTTTCCTTTGATTGGACGACTTTCGAAAGCAATGGGTCTTTCATCTTGCATTAAAACAACACCAATTCCATTTCCTGAAGCATCACATTCCACAATAAAGGTTTTTGTGAAGTCCAGCATAGCTAAGACCGGTGCTTGCCACATTGCCTCTTTAATATGTTCAAAGGCCTTTGTTGCTTCTGGAGTCCATGAAAATGCATGTTTCTTCAATAATGTTGTTAGAGGTGTTGCTATTCTCCCATAATTCTTAACAAACTTGCGATAATACCCTGTTAACCTAAGAAATCCTCGCAGATGCTTTATGGATGTGGGGATTTTCCATTCCTTAATGGCTTTGATTTTTCTAGGGTCTACCTTAACACCTTCATGAGATAGAATATGACCCAGATATTCCACCTCTCGTACTCCAAAGAAACATTTGGATATTTTTGAATATAATTGTTTCTCCTCCAATAGTTTGAGCACCCTATCAACATGTTGAACATGATCCTTCCAAGACTTGTTGTAGATTAGTATATCATCAAAAAATACTAACACAAATTTTCTAAGGAAGGGTTTTAAAATGGAATTCATCAAATCTTCAAATGTAGAAGGTGCATTGGTAAGGCCAAAAGGCATGACCAAAAATCTATAATGACCCTCATGAGTTCTAAATGTTGTTTTCAGAATGTCTTCAGTCTTCATTCCGATTTGATGATATCGTGAACGAAGATCCAACTTGGTGAAGTAAATTGATCCATGCAATTCATCCAATAATTCATCAATGACAGGAATGGGAAATTTATCTTTAATAGTGAGCTTGTTGAGCTCCCTATAATCTGGACACATGCGCCATGATCCATCTTTCTTGTGCACCAATACTATTGGGTAGAGAAAGAACTTTGACTAGGTTGAATTATACCAGCATCTAGCATTTCTGCAACCATACATTCAATTTCACTCTTTTGGGTATAGGGATATCTGTATGGCCTGATGTTTGGAGGAACACTTCCTGGAATCAAATTAATAGCATGATCATGATCATCAATAGGTGGGAGGCCTTTGGGAGTCTCAAATAGCTTGGAATGATTGTCCAAGACTTTTTGGAGATCTGGAGAAATAGATGATTTTGATGTGGGAACCTCTAGCAAACATAATTGTGCAGTTATGGTTTGTTGTTCTTTCTTTAGAAGCTTTGTCATACCGTTAGAGCTGATTATCTTTCCCGGTTTCCTTGCAATACCCCTTAATTCAACTTCCTTTCCTTCTGCACAAAATTTCATGAAAAGTTCTTGAAAATTAAAAGCTATTGTACCCAAGGATTGTAGCCATTGGACTCCTAGTACAATATCAGCACCACTCATTGGAATGGAAAGCATTGGGATATTCAATACATATGCTCCCATGGATAGCTTGATATTATGGCACTTTCCAGAGAAATTTATGGTTCCTCCACTTGCAACCATCACTTGAAACTCTGGTGCTGGATATAGGAAGCAATTCAATTCCTTGGATATCTTACAATGAATAAAATTATGGGTACTTCCCGAATCAATCAACACTATTACCTTTTTCTTCTTGATATGTCCTTCTATCTTGATAGTTTGAGGAGTGGTAATTCCAGCCAATGCATTACAAGATATGGTAAAATTCATTTCTTCTTTATCTAGTGTTTGTTCCTAGAGTATATCCTCCTCTTTTGACATTTCTTATTCCTCTTCACAATTTATGTAGAATAATTTCTTCTCAACACACTCATGACCTTCAATGTATTTTCTATCACAACTGTAACAAATCCCTCTTGCTCTTTTTTATTCCAATTGTTGTGGTGTCAACCTTGTAGGTTGTGTAAGGCCAGGGGCAACAACACTTCCATCTTTATATTTGTGAGTGGTAGGCTTCCTGGTTGCGATAATGTTTCTTTTCATTTTTCTTGCTAACCTAAATGCCTTCTCCAATGAATTAGGTTCCCAAAGGCGAACCTCATGTTGGATATTATCCTTTAAATTCCCTATGAAGACATCAATCCTATGCTCCTCTGGAATATCTTTTACCCTTATGTTCAATTTGTGCTCCATCATTGAACCCTTTTGTTTGAGATTTATCAATTGGCTAAAAAAGGTGTTGTTTTTGTATCCTCATAATGTGTTATCATTTCTTCTGTAAAAATTTCCCAAGTGACAATTTGTTTACGAGAGCAAAGCCATCGATACCATACAAATTGATTTGGTTCCAAATATAAAGTTGCAATACGTACCTTTTGTGTGTTTTTCACATTATGGAGACCACAAAATTGCTCCATCTATAGTATCCATGTTCTGGGATCCTTGCCATCAAAATTCCTCATATCGATTTTTGGAACATGGTGGGCCTTCAATCCAACATTAGAGTCTATGAAATCATGATCAACATTTCTTTTGTTCTCATCATGAGTTTCCTTTACTACCCTTTCACCATTAGTAACCATTTCTTGTAGCAATTTATTCAAATTTATCTTCAATTCTTCCATCTTAGCGTCCATGCCATTCATCTTAGCTTCCATGCCATCCATCTTAGCTTCCACGCCATCCATATTAACTTGCATGCCATTCATATTAGCTTCCACGTCATTCATCTTCGCTTCAGTTACCTTTTGTGAGAGTGAAATTTGTTGTACTTGGTCTTGTAATTTTGATATATCATGTTGTATTTCTTCCTTTTCTTCACGAGTCATACTAGAGCTTTCAGGTTGCTTACTAGGTGTTTCCATTTTCTTTCTTCAGGGCATCAATTAATTCTAATAATTCTTCACTATTTCCTTTGAATTCATTCAAACTATTTTTTCAAACCAATCTTATGCAAAATTAAAAAAAACCACACACCTTTTTTTTCACTTTGTAAGAGCTCGATATTGAATCTGTTGTATCTCTATAATGGTAGATCTAGAATATCTGAAATCGCGTCCTACAGTAGCCCTTTGATTGATCTTTCTAACCCCCCAAGTCTGATCAATATTGGATTCTCTAAGGAAGATTTATGCCAAATCTCCCACGGTGACCTGATTATAGACTAGTTCAGTAGAGCAAACTTGTATGAAGTTCCACATGTCACTGTTTCGACCTTTGATCCGAGTTGACTCAAATCCCAAATTTAACCAAGACCTTTTCCTTTCGTGATGTTGTTAGAATTTCATTTTAAAATAACATAAGTGAACATATATGCATGTTGTAATGAACAAGGAACATGACAAGAATCAGCAACATAAAACACAAGACGTTGATAACGGAGTTCATCCAGGAGGGACTACGTCTTTGAGCCTCGGTGTTAAGATGGTATAGGTTGTTGCATTAAGTTCTGGAAAGAGTGATGATGTACATGCATTTATTTTTCTCTATCATACAATGAATATTCCCTCACGCAGGAGTGGCTCCAAGAGATGTTCTGCTGCAGGAACTCTCATTCAAAAAGGACTCCTATCAGTATGACATAATTTCACATATGACAATAATGAGCATCCTGCCAATATGGAAACAAAAGGATCTCAAACAAAACATGACGAATCATGACAACAAGTACATCCCACAGATTATCCCGCATCACATCAAGTAGGAATCATGAAACAAGTAAGAAAACAAGATCCCACATCAAACATCAAACAGGGATCTGTGCAGCACAATGCATCTCATAGCAAAAAGAAGTATATGAACAAATTGCATATACCTCACACCCTGGGGCCATCTGAAGAAAAGGATGTCAAACTACTGAAGCTAGCTGTACCATCAATCTCGTGGCGTCGAATCTCATGGAATGACTGCTCACACGTTGAATGTTGACACCTACACTCCACTTTGAAAAGTGGCCAAAAAATGAAATGATAAAATGGAAAATTTGAGTGCACCATCAGATTTGTGGCATCAAATAGGGTAAAATCGACTATCAAATTTTTGAATTCTAACAAAGTGAAAATCTAGGGCTTAGGGAATCTTTTAGATTCCCCCTAGATTCCTCAAAGATTCCCTCGTCTGGGTCATCTAAATATCTGTTGCTCAGATCAAAATTCTGACTGTACCATTAGGTTTGTGTCACTAAGAGGTGTAAGATCGACATAAAATTTGTCCAATTTGGACACTTGCAAAATTGTGCTCTCCTAAGAATTTGGCTCAATCATGGTTCCTCCTGTGTTTTTCCAGGATCATGGTTCCACCTGCAAAATAATAAAAATTAAAAAAACTCATGCCTCGATTTATATGCTGCGTCCTTGGCCTTCCCACATTTAGAAAATGAAGGTTATATATTTTTTCTTGGGCAGACTTACCAACCCCTAGCCGTTGGTGCGTTGGCTAACTTTGGCGCACTTGTTAGGAGGTGGTTCTGGGTTTGAATCCCACAAAAACAACATTAACATATAATTGTTTTATTGTTAAATGGGGCATATAACTGTTACATTTTGGTGTGCGGTTTTAATACATCGGGGCCGGTTCATAACTTGGGCACATTTTGATTTTGGTTGATTGAATGGGGCCGCCGCATGGTGGCGGGCCGACCCACGTGGACGGTGCACGTTTGATACCTGCTGACCTCCATAACATGTTGCATTAAACATGGTTGCAGTGGTTGGGGTGTGGGCTGAGTCCATCGGAGCTGGCCCGCCCACCCCACTTAACGTTTTGCTTAATAGTAAATGGTTGGTGCAATAAAAGGTTATGGTGGTTGGAGGGTATACATTGGTTGGTCTTTGTTTTTTTTTAAATATGGTGTCATATGGTTATACACCCTACCAAATTTAACATAACCACGCCATTAACCTTTTTGAAATGATTTCGTCCATGTTCTTTTTTCTAACCATAATCTATATGGTTTTGTTATGATATCCACCTTTTAAGATATGGTCTCTTTTTTTAATGATTTCTTTTTCCTTTGTTTTATATGATTTTTGTTTTTATAGGGAATTTTTAATATAGATATTTTGTCTTTTATGTAGGTTTAGGAGACCAATGCTAGCACAACATGTGTCGATAGTTTAGTGGTTATTCAGTTGCCGCATAAACTTAATGGGTCCCACCTACTGATTGGGATGCCATGTGGCACACTATGGGCCCTGTTTTGTCATGTCAAACTTTGAAGAGCTCTATCTTTCGCATACGAGCTCGGTTTGATGAATTGTTCACACATTGCGATCAAGATGATGAGATCTACGCTATGGTCCTGGTTCAACAACATTCTTATCACTTTGATTTTTTTACCCTTTCTGAGTCCTCTTGGACTTCTGCATGTGTCTGGAGCCACCTAGATTAATCCTCCCCACTAAGGAAATTTTGGTCCTCCAAAAACATGAAAAATAATCTGCAACTTTTCTGTACCTTTTCTACATCACAAGCATCCTGAAAGGTCTCACTTCCATCTCCTTCACCTTTATTCTTTGGAGCCTTAGGCGATGAGCCGACACCTGCAACCTCTGAAACCTGTAGTACATTGTTTTTGCAAATTACATGCTTGACTTACATGACCAACTACTGACCAAAGCATCCCATACTTTCCACGAGTTTATAACACATACTCGGTGGTCAAGTTTACATCAAAATGGAAATAATACCCCAACTATGAAAACAAGGCCAACATATCATTGTTGCTTCAACAAGTGATGGAAAATACATCATCACTACAACACATGATTTACAAAAATAATGCCAAACACTATTTTCGCTTTGACAAGTGATGGAAACACAACATCACTTTCAGAGTGTAAAATGCAACTCAAAATAAGACCAGACATCATTGTTTCTTAACAAGTGAGGAAAACACATCATCACTTTTACATTTTAGGATGCAACAAATGATTTACAAGAGAACGACCATGACAAGCTAACATATCTAGAAACCATTTTTCACTTATCGATGTAAATGGGTCATCTTCCTGTGGTGGTTTTGCTTGTCTAATAATTGATTCACCTGGCTCATGCACCGACACTTTGTCTTTAAGGCGCTCCTCTAGATGGAGCCTCCAACAAGTGGCTCTTTGATGGCCACCTCTGTTGCAATGACTACAATACATCTTCTTCCTCCAGATTTGCTTAACATGTTTCTTTGCCTATTGCTGAGAGGGTCTTTCATTCCTCCTCCTTTTGTGTGCTGCTATTCTTTTCCAACACTTAGAAAATGTATGGTTATGTAATCCACAAAAGGTACATGTTTTTCGATGCCTAGATTTATGTCCAACATTAACAACATGATTATAATTGAAATGAACGTTTGAATATTGAGACTAGTTATACCTTTCCTTTTCGTCTCTGGTGTCATTATGGTGATAAGAGCTTGCCTCAGATCTCTCCCTGAAATGGCCACTTCCATGGGATGATGGTGATGCGTTCCCATCATTCTCTTTCCTCGACGATTTCGACAATGCCTCAGAAGAATCTGATACCTTTGAGCATTCTCCTTCGGTGTATCCCAAGCCTACAAATTGAGGTCTCTGCACAACCTCCAATGGTTGAGTTATGCCTTGGTTATTACCACTGAGTTCGTTTTCCTCCTTGTACCTCATCCTAGTAAGGAGCCTCATGTTTGTCCCTGTAATTGGTATCTCCACATCTTCAACAGAAATCATACTATGTGAAGACGAAACTAAAAGGAAATCGACATCTTTTACCTCCATTGTTGAGTTGGAAAGAACTGATGAAGGCTTCTCATCATCTATTGTTGGTGGTTCGCTGTCTATTTTGGCAGATTCCCCAACTTCTTTCCTAACATAACCAAGTCCTACTTGATGGGGTAATTCTTATACTTTGATGGGGTTGACAATGCCTTGGCCATTAATGCCCAAGCCTTTTCCTTCATACCCCATTCTCTTCAACAGTTTGGAGCCAATTCCTATGGTATAATTTTCAAAAACAAAGAAATAATCATCAAGAAACATACATGAATTCAGAGAACTACTTTTTACCTCACATGGGTCACACTCCAACTTTTCCAAGGCTGCGTCCTTAGCTTGCAGCGGTTGTAGAAAAATCTATTTTTCCTCCTTCTCTTCATGTAGAAGCATCTTCAATTCTACATTCTTTGTTTGAAAATTTTGTTTGTTGTGCTTCAATTCTTCGAGGGCCTCTTCCATGGCTTGCAACTGAAGCTGCAATCACCCCTTTTCCTCTGTCTCTTTTTGTAGAGCTTCATACATTATTTCCACTCTTTGGGAAATTTTGAGCATGGTCTCATACATCGCTTTTTCATCCTCTGTCGCTGCACGTTCCATTGTTCACGCTTGCAATTCACATCCACACAAAGACCGCTCTGATACCAAAATTGATCCAAGTTGACTCAACTCCCGAATTTAACCAAGATCTTTTCCTTTCGTGATGTTTTTAGAATTTAATTTTAAAATAGCATAAGTGAACATATATTCATGCTCTAACGAACAAGGAACATCACAAGAATCAACAACATAAAACGCAAGATGTTGATAACAGGGTTCGTCTAGGAGGGACTACATCTCCAGGCCCCGATGTCAAGATGGTGTAGGTTGTTGCATTAAGTGTTGGAAAGAGTGATGATGTACATGCATGTGTTTTTCTCTATCATACAAGGAATATTCCCTCATGCAGGAGTGGCTCCAAGAGATGTTTCGATGCAAGAACTCTCATTCAAAAAGGACTCCTATTAATATGACATAATTTCACATATGACAATAATCAGCATCTTGCCAATATGGAAACAAAGGGATCTCAAATAAAAAATGATGAATCATGACAACAAACACATCCCACAGATGATCCCGCGTCACATCAAGAAGGAACCATGAAACAAGTAAGAAAACAAGATCCCACATCAAACATCAAACAAGGATCTGTGCAGCACAATGCATCTCATAGAAAAAAGAAGTACATGAACACACTGCATATACCTCACATCCTGGGGCCATCTGAAGAAAAGGATGTCAAACTGCTGAAGCTGGCCATACCATCAATCTCGCGGCATCGAATCTCATGGAATGACTGCTCACACGTTGAATGCTAACACCTACACTCCACTTTGAAAAGTGGCTAGAAAGTGAAATGATCAAATGGAAAATATGAATGCACCATCAGATTTGTGGCATCGAATAGGGTAAAATCAACTGTCAAATTTCTGAATTCTGACAAACTGAAAATTTGGGGCTTAAGGAATCTTTTAGATTCCCCCTAGATTCCTCAAAGATTCCCTCCTCCGGATCATTTGAAGATCTGTTGCTCAGATCAAAATTCTGACTGCACCATCAGGTTCATGTCGCTGAGAAGTGTAAGATTGACATAAAATTTGTCCAATTTGGACACTAGAAAAATTTTGCCCTCTTGAGAATTTGGCTCAATCATGGTTCCGCCTGTGTTTTTCTAGGATCATGGTTCCACCTGCAAAATAATAAAAAATAAAAAAAACTCATTCCTCGATTTCCATTCATTGTCTTGGCCCTCCTGCATTGAGAAAATGAAAGTTATATAATTTTTCCCTTGTGGACTTACCAACTCACGCCATTGGCGCATTGGCTAACTTCGGTGCGCTTGTTAGGAGGTGGTTCCGAGTTCGAATCCCGCAGAACCAACATTAACATATAAATATTTTATTGTTAAATGGCACATATAACCATTACATTGCATGGTTTTGATACATCGGGGTCGGTTCATAACTTGGACATGTTTTGGTTTTGGTTGATTGAATGGGGCCGCCGTATGGTGGCAGTCCGACCCATGGTGGTGGGACGATCCACGTGGCCAGTGCGGGTTTGATACCCACCAGCGTCCGTAACATGTTGCATTAAACATGGTGGTGATGGTTGGGGTGTGGGTCGGGTCCACCAGAGGTGGCCCGCCCACCCCACTTAATGGTTTTGTTTAATAGTAAATGGTTGGTGCAATAAAAGGTTACGGTGGTTGGAGGGTATGCATTGGTTGTTCTTTGTTTTTTTTTAAATATGGTGTTATATGGTTATACACCCTACCAAATTTAACATAACCAAACCATTAACCATTTTGAAAGGATTTTGTTCATGTTCTTTTTTCTAACCATAATTTATATGGTTTTGTTTTGATATCCACATTTTAATATATGGTCTCTTTTTTTAATGATTTCTTTTTCTTTTGTTTTATATGATTTTTTTTTTTTAATTTTTTTTTTAGGGAATTTTTAATATATTTTTTTTGTCTTTTATGTAGGGTTAGAAGACCAATGCTAGCACAACATGTGTTGATAGTTTAGTGGTTTTTCAGTTGCCACATAAACTTAGTGGGTCTTACCTGCTCACTAGGATGCCATGTGGCACACTGTGGGCCCCGTTTTGTCATGTCAAATTTTGAAGAGCTATATCTTTCGCATATGAGCTCAGTTTGATGAACCATTCACACTGTTGTGATCAGGATGACGAGATCTAGACTCTAGTACTAGTTTGACAACATTCTAATCACTTTGATTTTTTGACCCTTTCTGAGTCCTCTTAGACTTCTGCATGTGTCTGGAGCCACCTGGATCAACCTTAGTACCTAAAACTGATATATAGAAAACTACAAGCCGTCCTCTTTCTGAAACTTCTTACGAAATTTCAATCTGATTCTCAGAACAAAAGTTATGGCGATTTTCCCCAGGTCACATGTTTGGAATGTAATTTGGGAGTCTGCAAAAACCCTTACTTCCTTAGATCATATCTCTGAAATATAGTGAGACAAGCTCTGAAATTTGGAACCGAAGTTCAGAACGATTTTGGTTCAAATGGGTTTTTTTTAGATTCTGAAACGTCGTAGAAAAATAGTTATAGTGAAAATGCCATGATGACCCGTTTGGAGCAACAAAACCCTAGAATCCAAAGCTCTGAGACTAAATGTTATGAAACCAGCTCACAAAAAGATAGAAAAAGATAGATCAACACCTTATAATTCAGCCTCTTCGAGGGGGCAACCTCCTTTACATTACACTAATGAACAATTCTTCGATGATAAAAATGACAAGACCTTCTTTCTATATATAGGAGTCTAAGGGGTCATAATATAATCAGAGCCGACATAACAATAATAATGTAATGGCACAATAATAACAATAGTGGGCTTCTATGGGGCACAATAATAACAATATGGGGACTACATGGGCACAACAATATAATAAGGGGGTTGTACTAATAACAATAAGGGGTTACACTAGTAGTATAGGGACCTAACAAAATCAAACAATAAATTTGGAGATCTTGCAGTACTACAATACTCAATGAAAAATTGCCTACATTTGCACCACCTTTACATATTCATTGAAACCATAAATTTATTTATGTTACAGAGTTAACACCTTTAGAGGAGAGATTAGTGGCACCAAGAATGACCTTTGCACAAATAAGTAAACTTGGCTACAAAAATCACAAATAGGATCGACAAACACAATTGTAAATGTTCTTTCCAATTTGAACAAAGTACAAATAACCTTGCCTAGAAAAATTGATGAATGTATGAAAGTTGCAATTATGCTAAAGAAAAAAATGGAGTACATGAATGCTTATTTGTCTCGAAATGTTTGACCAAAGAAAGTGTTAAATGTTTTGCATGACTTGTGTAACACCACTCTCTACAGAAATGAACAAATAGTAATCAACAATGAATGGAAAAAACATTTTGATCAAAGTAAACAAAACCATGACAACAATACTCCAGCAATAAATCAACTAGATTCACCAAATGCTAACAATTATCTAGAGATGGAATCAGAAACACTTGTACATGGCTACTCAGAGGCCCATTTGATCCATTATCTTGATACAAGAATAACACATATCACATCTTATAAATGATTCTAGCCATTGGGTGTTTTACAAGATAATATATCTGAAGATTTTAACTTCTTGGCATTGTTTTATCGCTCTAGTTCACTTGTTGATGTTATGAATCACTTCTTCTATCAACTGTTGAGATTGCAACAAGATGATGGAGCTTAGTGAAAAGAGTCACCTTCACTAAGTGGGCCCGCAGGAAAATTATGGCGCAAGTTCTATTTTTTGATCATAGTGTGGATGATCACAGTGTGAGTGATCACAGTGTGAGTGATCACAATGTGGGTGACCAAAGTGTGGGTGACCACAGTGTGGGTGATCACAGTGTGGGTGATCAAAGTCTATTTTTAGACTGGCTGTCAAAAATAGAAAAGTCAAATATTATTGTCTCATAATAATATTTGGACTATAAACATGATCTTATTCTCTTGGAGCACTTTAGTTTGAGCTACAGATGTGGCTCATGCAGCTGTCAGAAGGAAGTACGCTTTTCTTATGAGTCAGTTGAGTTGTTGCATGCATGACTTCAGTTAGAACTCAATCAGTTGAGTTTGGTGGAGTTGATTGTGGAGTTGATGGAGTTGTGTTCAGTTTGACTTGGTTAAACTAGTTGTAGTTAGTCTAACTGCAAATAGACTAATGATGAGTTGTTAAACTAATTATTAACTCATAATACAACTATAGAATACATCAGTTAACTCAGTTGCATGTCAGTGCATGTTCAATTCAGCAGGGACAAGTGTTAGAGAATCAGATTGCTATCAGTTGTGACTATAGTTGTGCATCAGATCTTGCACAATCAAGGGATTGAGTATGCCAATGAGTTTGCTCATGTATTTGCCCATTTTGTAGCTTCTGCTCACGTCTTACACATTGTGAGTGATTCTTTGGAGGTGAAATACGAGTTTGGTAGACCATTCTCATTCATTCTTGAGCAGGTATTGAGCAGTGGAGGCATGCAAGCAGTGGAATAGATTTGGAGATCAGATCTTAGCTGTATTGTGTGTAACAGGTGGAGTTGGTACTGGATTGCTTGTGATAAGCATTGTACTTTGTAATGTTACATGGTCTCAATCATTAATATACAGATAGTGTGGGGTTTTTAGCGAGATGCTTTCCCCGGGTTACATACTGTGTTAATGTGTGAATGCTCTTGATGTTTTATTGTTATTGATGCTGCTATATTGATGATCAACGTAGAGGAGCTTATGTATTGTGTATGTATTCCGCAATAGTACATGAACAGGATAATCTTTGTTGAATATGTGTTAAATTATTCAAAATTTCTACATGGTATCAAAGCGAGCTAGATAATTGTAGAAAAAGTTTCTACATGGTATCGGAGCTGTTGATCATCAGATCTACTATTCAGGAAGTGTTTACATTCTATTTCTTCAGGCAGAGTCTGTAATCGAGCCAGGTAGCCTCTGGATTCATCCTTCCTTTGGAAGGTGAGATATCCGGTGAATGCCCATACAGTCAATCTCTATACGAGAAATATTTTGTTCTCACGAATTCTAGATCGGAAGCAGTTGAGTTGGAGCTGGTGGAATTCGAATTTGCAGCAGTGTTGTTGAAATGTCTTTCAACGGATTGCGAATGTTATTCCAAAGCAAGAGCGACCTGGCACTCAAGGATAAACTCAGTAACAATAAGTATGAGAATGGATCTTCATCAAAGGTATCTGATGAAGAGAATTGTGCTTTGGCTGCCAAAGCAAAGAAAGGGAAGAGCGAGAAAGCTTCTCCTTCTAGTGCAAAAGGCAAGAAGTAGGATATGTCCAAGGTGAAGTGTTTTCACTGTCACCATCACGAACACTATGCCACTAATTGTCAGCAGAAGAAGAAGAACAAGCAGGCTACTGGATCTTCAGCAGGAGAGGCTCTAGCCTCACAGTTTGAGCTTGATTTTTCATTGATCGCATGCTTGGTTTCAAGTGTGATGGGATCAGTGTGGTTCTTGGACAGTGGTGCGTCTTTTCACATGACAGGAGATAGAGATTTGTTCTCTGATCTGGAGGAAAAAGATCTTGGAGTGCACATCGAGATGGGCGATGATGGTAGATACAGTGCGACTGGTATCGGTACCATTTCCTTTGAGAGGGAGTCTGGTAAACCCTTCGTATTGAAGGAAGTCATGCATGTTCCAGGATTGACGAAGAATCTCATCTCAGTGGCAATGTTAGAAGACAAGGGGTATGATGTTGTTTTCAGCGAGGGAAAGGCTTTCCTGTGCAGCAAGACAACTGGTGAGACCCGGAAGATAGGGGTTCGAGTGAGGAACCTTTATCAGTTGCATGTAGATGGATGCGCAGCAATGGCGGGCAAGGCAGAAGGATTGGTGAGCCGGGATGATGGCGAGTTGTGGCACAGGAGATTGGGTCACCTTCACCATGGAGCCTTGAAGATACTGCAGCAGATCACTACAGGGCTTCCTAAAGGCACACTTGCGCAGTCAGATTAGTACAAGGGGTGTACTTTGGGGAAGTTTGTGAAAGCCACCTTTCACGAGAAGGATAGTCGCGCCACGACGACCCTTGAGAGAATTCACACAGATGTGTGTGGACCTTTCTCAGTTGCTTCGACAGCAAAACACAGGTATTATGTGATTTTTGTTGGTGATTTCTCTTGTAAGTGCTGGATCTTCTTCATACAGAAGAAGAGCGAGACATATTCAAAGTTCTGTGAATTCAAAGCACTAGTCGAGAAGGAGTCGGGGAAGAAGGTGAAGGCTCTTAGGAGCGATAATGGTGGTGAATACATCTCGAACGAGTTCAAGGATTTCTGCAAGGCAGAAGGGATTCGTAGAGAGCTCATAGCTCCCCATAACCCACAGCAGAACGGGGTAGCTGAGTGGAAGAACAAAACGATTGTGGGTGTTGCACGGGCAATGTTGCATGATCAGGGCCTACCCCTTCACTTGTGGGCGGAAGCATGCAATACAACAGTTTATGTGCAGAACCGTTGTCCTCATAGGATACTTGGCATGAGTACACCTGACGAGACTTATTCTGGTAAGAAGCCTGATCTTTCTCATTTGAGGATTTTTGGTGCTAACATTTACATGCATGTGACGAAGGATGCCGGAAAGAAGTTGGAGCTGACCGCAGAGGTTGGGATATTTGTGGGTACACTGATACGCCCCACAACTATCGTGTGTATTTGCCAGACAGTGGTAAAACTTTTGTGCGACAGGATATAAAATTTCAGGAGGAGAAAGCCATGAAGTGTTCGCTTGAGAGGGAGCTACACTTGCATGCAGATGAGGAGCTATTAGTTCCTAAGGATGAGCTTCAGGATGTGGATCAGCCACAGGATGAGGTTCATGGAGTGGAAGAGACCACTCATGCAGCACCAACCATCAGAGGGCGAAAGCGCTTGACAGAAGCTGAGCGACTGGTTCAAGATGCAGAGAAAGTTGTAGGACCACCTAGAGCCCAACGTAGGTAGAGACAGTCACCTGATCGGTACACTGGATACATGACTCTGATGAGCAAGTGTGTTGTGACTGAGCCATCCTCTTTCGAGGAAGCTGTGGAGGATCCCGCATGGGTAGACGCCATGGTGGATGAGTATGATTCTATTGTCAGAAACAGTGCATGGGAGATTGTTCCTAGATCGGAAGGGAAATCAGTTGTGGGTTCGAGATGGATCTACAAGGTCAAGCAGGAAGCTGACGGGAGTGTGGAGAAGTACAAGGCAAGATTTGTTGCCCGAGGCTTTTCACAAATAGAGGGGATCGATTATGAGGAGACCTTTGCACCTGTCGCGAGGTATTCTTCCATATGGACGATTCCTGCTCTCTCAGTGCAGATGGGATGGCACATTCATCAGATGGATGTGAAGACTGCGTTCCTCAATGGAGTCATTGAGGAGGAGGTGTACATTGAGCAGCCCGAAGGCTTTGAGGTCTTCAGCAGCGAGTCACATGTGTGCAGGCTCAAGAGAGCGCTGTATGGGTTGAAGCAAGCACCACGTGCTTGGTACACACGGATAGACAACTATTTCACAAGACTTGGATTCTCCAAGAGCGAGGCAGATCCTAACCTATACCAGATTGTGGTGGAGGGTAAGTTGCTTATCATTGTACTGTATGTTGATGATTTGATCCTAACGGGTGATGAGCTGTTGATACTGTCATGCAAGAAGGATCTTGCTACAGAGTTTGAGATGAAGGACTTGGGCCTCCTTCACTATTTCCTAGGATTGGAAATATGGCAGCGCAATGGTGGACTGTTTGTTTCTCACGGCAAGTATGCTTCGGAGATACTGGAGAAGTTCAACATGCATGGCTGCAAGGAGGATGCCACTTCGAGAGAAGAAGTGGATGCCACTGTTTATCGACAGTTGGTGGGGTCGCTGATGTATCTGGTCAATACACGACCTGATATATGCTATGCAGTTAACCAACTTTCACAAGCTATCGTTAAGCCTACCAAGCTCTTCTGGAAGGCGGGCAAGCATGTATTGCGCTACTTGAGAGGCACATCAGGATATGGTTTGTGGTACAGACAGGAGGATGAGATGAAGCTATGTGGCTTCACGGATGCAGATTGGGTAGGGAGCCCAACGGACAGAAAGAGCACATCAGGAGGGGTCTTCAGTATTGGATCAACAATAGTTTCTTGGTACAGCAGGAAGCAGAGATCCGTGGCACTCAGTTCAGTGGAGGCCGAGTATATGGCAGCAAGTTTGGCTGCATGCGAGGCTATATGGATGAGGAAGATCCTGGTTGGTTTGTTCGGTTCTCATTTGGATCCTACTGTGATTTATTGTGATAACCAGAGTTGCATTAAACTCTTGGCTAATCCTATATTTCATGATAGATCTAAGCATATTGACATCAGGTACCATCATATCAGAGATTGTGTGCAGCGGAGGATCATGTTGCTTTCATACATTCCAACGGAGGATCAGGATGCTGATATTATGACGAAGGCTCTCACCAGGAGCAAATTCGAGTACCACCGAGGCAGGATATGGGTTGCTGATAATCCATATCTTGTCGAGAGGGAGTGTTGAGATTGCAACAAGATGATGGAGCTTAGTGAAAAGAGTCGCCTTCACTAAGTGGGCCCGCAGGCAAATTATGGCGCAAGTTCTATTTTTTTATCACAGTGTGGATGATCACAGTGTGAGTGATCACAGTGTGAGTGATCACAATGTGGGTGACCAAAGTGTGGGTGACCATAGTGTGGGTGATCAAAGTCTATTTTTAGACTGGCTGTCAAAAATAGAAAAGTCAAATATTATTGTCTCATAATAATATTTGGACTATAAACTTGATCTTATTCTCTTGGAGCACTTCAGTTTGAGCTACAGATGTGGCTCATGCAGCTATCAGAAGGAAGTACGCTTTTCTTATGAGTCAGTTGAGTTGTTGCATGCATGACTTCAGTTAGAACTCAAACAGTTGAGTTTGGTGGAGTTGATTGTGGAGTTGATGGAGTTGCGTTCAGTTTGACTTGGTTAAACTAGTTGTAGTTAGTCTAACTGCAAATAGACTAATGATGAGTTGTTAAACTAATTATTAACTCATAATACAACTATAGAATACATCAGTTAACTCAGTTGCATGTCAGTGCATGTTCAGTTCAGCAGGGACACGTGTTAGAGAATCAGATTGCTATCAGTTGTGACTATAGTTGTGCATCAGATCTTGCACAATCAAGGGATTGAGTATGCCAATGAGTTTGCTCATGTATTTGCCCAGTTTGTAGCTTCTTCTCACGTCTTACACATTGTGAGTGATTCTTTGGAGGTGAAATACGAGTTTGGTAGACCATTCTCATTCATTCTTGAGCAGGTATTGAGCAGTGGAGGCAGGCAAGCAGTGGAATAGATTTGGAGTTCAGATCTTAGCTGTATTGTGTGTAACAGGTGGAGCTAGTACTGGATTGCTTGTGATAAGCATTGTACTTTGTAATGTTACATGGTCTCAATCATTAACATACAAATAATGTGGGGTTTTAGCGAGATGCTTTCCCCGGGTTACAGACTGTGTTAATGTGTGAATGCTCTTGATGTTTTATTGTTTTTGATGCTGCTATATTGATGATCAACGTAGAGGAGCTTATGTATTGTGTATGTATTCCACAATAGTACATGATCAGGATAATCTCTGTTGAATATGTGTTAAATTATTCAAAATTTCTACATCAACAAATTACACCATGGGAGCTATTGCATATGTCTGGATATTTCCCAAATGCATACTATGAATATATTTTTCAAAGCAATCTGTATATTGATAAACTAGGTTTCCAACTTGGTCTAGATTTCCATTCACAAAGGAGAGTTAAAAGGACACAATTTATTTTAATGACATCAAAAATCGAAACAATATTCAGAAAATACTGCAATCGTCAATTGCATACCAATTTTTTAAAGAAATTCGCACATCTCCTAATTACTTTGAAATCACATGAAAATACATCTTTGTAATGATATGACAACTTGGTTCACCGACATTTTTGTTACATTCACTGGTGTTGAGCATATCTAGGATCCATTAGTAGATGCATTAAAAAAAGATCTATCTCTACAACAAATCACATTAATGGTTCTTCTGATAAATTCATTGACACATTGGTCAGTTGTCACCCAGTATTTTGTACTCGATATTATAGACATAGAGTTTTAGCACTACGTACTTTTATTGAAAAAAAAAATGAATTATTTGGACAAGTGCAAGGTTATTTTTTTATTACAAATTTCAAAAGTAGAGGAACAAAACATGATCATGGATTGCTTTGGATTCAAAATGCATCAATATATGAATATGTTGCACCTTTGTGTATCACCAAAGTTATCTTTTTCACACCCTTTTCCATTAGATGGTCTTACATATCATTATAATATGTGATAGACACATTCCTACAGCTTGACACACCTTTTGGTCTCAGTCGACACTTTTTTCGTGATTTGTGTCCTAAGTGTCATAATGTATCATTTCAATTATCGTAATTAGAAATAAGTGTCGCTCTGTTTTCGTTTCGAGGTGTGATTTATATCCATGAGTCATGTGTATCCTTCTAGCTTATATTGATAGTTTTCATGTGTGTGATTCATGTTTGAGTCATGTTTGGATGCATTTCCCCTCTCTTACTCTACTGGTCTCACTCTTAGCCATTATGGAGCACTTATTGGGCCTCCTGCGCAATGTAAGTTGTGAAGGCATGAACCATTTTATCAATATATGAGATAAACCTATTCATGATTCTCATTGATGCAATTTTTCCCACTAATACTTGTGCATTAAGTCCTTCTCAAAGCCACCTCAAATCAATGCACATTAAGAACCTTCCACGGAGAATCACCTAACCCTTCTTGTTCTTACGAACTCACTAAACTAAATTTTGATCTCCTCGACCTTTCATGACAGATAGACCACTCATAGATAAAAACATGGACTCATTCCACCCTCTTAGAGAGGAAAAATATGCATTACAATCACCCTCATATCCTCACAATGCAATGAAAATCCTCCTAGGTAAGGTGGCTTCCTTCCTATGGCATCCCTTAATGAAAAGTGCATTCCAAATGGCCAAGCACCCACTGTTGAGTCAAATTATCGTATCCTATAAGGAAAAGTGCATTCTAAATCAACAATTATCCCTTGTTTAGTCAAACGGTGTTGTCCCTTGAGCTTCCTCTTCCTCCCAACACATGGCGCACAATGAAGCAACCTTGAGTCCCCTTCCCTCTTCCCAATGTTCTATGTGCTCAAGCCTCATCCTTGAAAAGTCTCCCTCAGTGAATGGCACATTATTAAGAGACAATGAGCCTTTGACCAATAAAACTAAGATTTCCTAAAGGCCTTATCCTTTCAACTAGTGCATAATGCAGTCTTAAGCCACAAGCCTTCATTCTTCCCTCTTTCCCTAGTGATCTTTGTTGGATACATTACTAAATGTCTCTTCATCAATAGATGGCATAGGAACGAGGCTCAAGGAGGCCTTCTATTATCTTTTTAACAGTCAAACTATGCTTTCCAAGTCTTCCTTTCTTTCCTCCTTAGCGCATGGCGCAATCTTAAGAAATAAGCTCACCACCTTGTCCCTTCAACTTCCCCACTGGGTTGGACCAAGGATAGAGCCTCTTCATATTGCATGGTGTACTAAAAATCAACAATGTAGCCTTCCTAAGCCACTATTGAGTTTGAATGTGCCCTCCTAGTCAAGCCTCCTCCTTTTAACTCTTCCATAGGCCTATCATAAGAAATCCATTCCCTGAGTTAGGTTGTGATAGAATAGATGAGTTTAAGATTAGTTTTTCTTTCTCATGGATGATTTTCATTAGCGGGAGTACCTTCCTAGCATGAAAGGTAATTATCAAAGAAGATATCAATGATAAAGCACAAAGAAGCACTTTCAAATAAGAAGCACATAGGAGAACCATCATGAAAACATGAAGTAGCTCTTCGACCAAGACATAAACCAGACATTTCATGAGGACTTAGAGGATTCCAATATTAACTCATGACCCTTTTGTGGTTGAATATGAAGAAAAAAGTAGATATTCCATGAATATGAAGTACTAATCATATCTTCCATCAAGATTGAAGACATAGCAGCATGAAGAACAACTTGGCACCACCACCTCATCATGAAGTCCATGACATCATTTTCCAATTTGTGACTTGTACAAGTTTCATCACTATGTCATATGTTTCCATGTGTCTTTCCACATCATCATGTGGAATGTAATGATATATTTCTAAGGAAAAGGATAAAATTAAATGTGTGGAACGTCAATAGTCATATGTGGAATATGAAAAGTCACTTAGTCATATATGGACAAAAGAGTCTTTAGGAGAAGTCCAAAGGTCATTTAGACAAGTCCAAAATACATTTATAAGTTCAAAGGTTATTTATAAGTCCAAAGGACACCTTAGAATTCTAAGAGTGATGAGGGTAATTCAAGAGTTAAGAGGAGAATAAAGGTTATTCCTCTTGTTATAAAAGAAACCTCACAATTCAAGCAAAATACTTTTGGAGGCTTAGGCTTTGGAGAGCTTTTTTTGGCTTCTTCAACTTGGCATAGGAGAGAAGACTATTCTTTGGAGAAATAATAAGTGACTTAATGTTCCACTATTGGAACTAATGCCTCATTATTGTAACTGTGTACTTGGATGTTTCACCTAATATTGAAGACCATTGAGCCAACACACTTTCATGCATGTATCGTGAATGTTTTAAGACTATTCTTTAGATGTTTTCGGTATATGTTGTCGTTCTTATGTACTAAAGAAACCGAACTATTTTGATGGATTTGGTGCTTATCTTGTTGAATTTGTGTTGTATTTGTTTTAATGAATCATTTTCATCTTGTGAACTAATTTACAAGTTAATAAATGAATATTTCATTTCTCTTTGTGCCTTCTCCAGGATAGTACTATTACTTTCCTTCAGGGGACTCACTCTTTTCTCCCTTCGTGAAAGTCTCCTTTCACACATTTCAATTGGTGCATAAAAATGTCAACTTACTTGCTTATTCAAAGTTCATGTGGATAATCTATTATGTTATTCATTGAAACCAAGAAGAACATTACAACTATGGTGGTTGGGTCAGTACTTCAAATGGGGCTCCTACTCCAAATGGTATGAGGTCTAATTGGGACCTCACATCGAGGATACCCCTTGTATGTTGGTGGTATCCAACATCATCAACATTATGGCACTAGAAGGAGGCCAAATGACAATTTGTTCCCATTAAGTATAGTTTGAATCTCTTATCTTTAATGGCTCGATCCAAAATCATAATCCCAGAGTGTTTTACTAACCTATCCCCTGGTAGAAGTTTCATCTCTGAGGAAAAAAATTATGACTTGTCTCAATTTAGGTTTTATGGTGAGGGAAGTACAGGAATAACTAAATACATATATGATTTTCTTGGTTTCTGTAAATCTCATGAAATCAATGATGAAGATGTTGTATGTGTATTATTCACCCTCACCCTTAAAGGTTGTGTTAATAAATGGTGTCAAACCTTACCATCTACTTCTATCCATTCATTCGATCAATTCCTTAAGGAGCTTCATCAGGATTTTGATAGGTATGATTATCGAGATGTTCTTAAAAGGAGTAATCAACTAATAATTTACCCTTGAATATTGTTCTAATCAATTCCTTCTGTTATGAATTTCCTAGAGAATATACAGATTGGGACACCCTTAAAAGGAAGTTTGAAATTTTGGTTCAAATCTCTTTACACGATGAGTCTAAGACCCCTAATGATTCTACTCCCCCAACTTCTGTAAATCACGAGACACCTCTAATTTCAAAGGAGTAACCTACTATCCATTTTTTTTCCTTATCCTCCCCCTTTTCTAGTACCAATTGGATTGCCTATATGTATTAATGATGAGGTTGGGAAATCTACAAATCAAATTCCTAATCCATATTCTCAACCATTATCCACTTCCCATGATCTTGATCCAACTAAGGAAAATTTGGAATGGTTTATGAACCTAAGGTGAAGGAAAATCTCATGATCTTTCAAGACGATATTAACACTCATAACTTTATTCTTGGATCTAATTTAGATGTTTATCCTCCTCTATAATCTCATTTACATGATCCCTTTCCCCTTGATCTGCTTGATCAATCTTCTTTTGCGGATTCTCAGTTTTCCAATCTAAACAATGATCAAGCACAATGTATTCACTTTTCACAGGTAGGGGAGCAGGAATGTGAGAATTATTTTGATCTTTCTTATCTTTTCCAAAATCATCCATGTCAAGATAATGTTCTTTCATCCTTGGTTGATTTTGAATCTAGGAATCTACATAATGAATCAAACAAGGTTAATTTTCCTAATCAATCTAAAATATTAGACAACCATCATTCTGATAATGATGATGACTCCATTATTGTATGTAATGATGGTTTCCCAAGTGAACCATTTAATCTTCTGGTTCCTTAAGAATATTTTGATTTGAAATGTTTAGATCTTGAATCTGTTTTGGTTAAAGAATATGTTCTTATAGAAACTTCCTCTCCACTTCACGATCCCTTGCGTTCTACTTTTTGTAATGCAATAAATTGTGATGAAGATACTCCATGCTCTCCAAGTTCTAATCTAATGAATTGGATTTTGAATTGACACAAGGTAGTGGGACCATCCATGATCAATAATAAGGTAATGAAATCATTGAGTACCCTTCCCATCCCTTGTCATTTCCAATTTTGTATGAAGAAAATCCTTCTATTCAGGTTACTCATGAGATTCATTTAATCTATCCATATTTAGATGTACAATTCGAAGAAACTTATAACTTGGGTAATTGATCTATTGAAGATGTAAATTCTAATCAAATCAGTAATGTAGATTACTACCATTTGGATAGAAGTGATCATGTTACAATTATTGGTGGTAGTTTTCCACACACCATGCATGATCTGATTCAATATTCAAAATGTGATTCTACAATCCTTGGAAACTATAGGGATTTTCAAGAAGTTGAGGCACTTCAACTTCCATTGATGGTTATGTTAAGTTCTCGTGACTCTGGTAAGGTCCCTGAACTAAATCATATTTGGATTGTCTCACAAAATTATTTCCTTTGCATGGTTTCACTAGATGAAAATTCCTTCTTGAAAGATGTTTGGTATTGTGAATATAGTTTATCTAACTTTCGATATCCAGTTTATCATTAGATTGAAGGTTCTATTTCAGTTGGTTCATTCTCATGCAAATATATTGTATCAAAATCGGGTTTGGAGTGTATACCTTTTATGGATGTGTAGAGATATGAAGCTAATCGTTTTAAATATTGTCACTGGATAATTATTTTCTTCATGGCATCATGTACCCTCTTGAGTGTTAATGAACTCTTGAGTTATATGGTGAATCAAGTTCCTCTTTTTTCACCCATGGCATCTTGACTGGTTTCATGCATTTTTTATACTGACATTCCTTTTTAAATTCTTTCAATGATTGTGTTGTTGATGCAGTTTGTAACTAGGTTCAAGGAAATGGTTTGTCACATTCAAAATGCAAGGAAAATGATTATATTGTTCATTTTAAAATTTGTTCAAACTGATCTATCTTTATTTTTTCTTAATCAAGAGTCTTGTGCCTTAATCAATCTATTTGATCATGATAAATGCCATTCAATTTTTCATTTTCCCACCAATATATCCCATGATAGTTGTTTTACATCGATTGATCTATATGTATTATCATTTCAATATTTAGGTGATTGTCAAGCAGCTAAGGTACTTTAGCCTTCGCGGATGGTTATTGCATGTCCTCACTATCCTGACAAGCTTCCCAAACATGATCAGATTTATTTTACCTTACAAGATTTTCATCGTGATTTTGTTCTCTTAATTGGGAGTTCATCCTTTCATGGATTTTGGGATTTTCAAGAGGAATTTTATGAATTTCATGATCTAATCTATGATTAGTTAGAATCATCTTACCTAGTAGCCCTTATGCTAATAACAAATTTATATCTTTCTTGATGTTTGCTAAGAGGAACAACACAGATGCAGGTACTTTCACAAGGAGTTTTAGAGGTTTGTATGATTTATGTTCTTATCAGAAAGGTAAGGTTGCAGGTTGGGTAAATTCAAGTGTTATGACACATATTTCTTCCTATAGGCAAGACCTTAATGTTTTGTGCAAGTTTTCCAAGCTTCTATCTTTTTTATTGCACATTATTATATATCGATTTTAATTTCTCTCCTCTTTGTGTTTGCAGGACGGGAGCAATCATGTTGGTTTCATGGAAATATCATTACACTTATCCCTAACCTTATAGTTGGTTGCATTCTAGTTTCCTTGTACATGTGTCCTGCATTAACTCTCCATCTAGTGTTTCCATTTGTTTGTTTTCTTATTTTCTATTATGCATGTTAATTTACATGTAGGTTTTCTTATTTCCTTATTTCCCTATTTTTTCAAGTCTTTTTCTTTGTGTTTGTTTAATAATAACTTACATGAAAAATAATTCGTCTAGCTCAAAATACAATGTGGCAAACTTGAAAAGGGAAATTGTGATGAAGAACAATTCTTGGCTTATATGTTATCCTCTTCTCTATCTTAGGTTTACATATCTTTAAAGTCGATGATGCCTGAATGGAAATATGATTCGTTCCAAATGGAAATCCTTTGGTCGAACTATGAAGCCTATATCTTTATTAGGATCTTCATTCTGACTCAACCTTGTATTAAATGGTGTTTCAACCTGTGATATAAACCAAGTAGAGAAGGGAAAGGGGAGAACTTTAGAATGAGCCTATAACTACAACTATATTTCAAATCCATTAAACAAGGAACAACCTTTCATGTTCTCAATAATTTATAATCCCTCTTCCACCCATGCTATAAATTTTCAATAAATTCTTCAAGCATATTTTTAAGAAAATAAAATAAAGGATGAAGAAGAGAAAGGCTTCCTGCATAGAGAGGTGAAAAAAGCAACTTCGTTGGGGTGTTTTCCAAGCTTGTTTACAGCAAAGAAATGCTTGTGGTTCCTTTAGGTGACTCCACCAGGTTACTGACCAAGCTCATTAGCAATGGAGCAACACTAGGGAATGTTCTTAAAGCTCGGTATACTTATTATCATTCTCCCTTATTGAAACAATTGAGGTGTGACTAGTGTTATGTTTAGGTGTTTAAATATGAGAAAAGAATATAGGGGATTATATCTTTAACTAGGATAAGTAGGAAATCCAAGGTGATCCATGTAGGTTTTAACCCTGTATATAAATTACACGCAAACGAACTCTTCAAAACAAAAAATATACAATGGCAAGAAACACAAAATAAATACATAGATATTTTCCCCTGGATCCCAAAATTGTGACTACTAGATTGATTTTTCATTATATTCCTTTCAATTTTACAATACATACATATACATGTTGAAGAATTCATAAAGCACAATCCATTAGCCATGGATTAGAACATAACCATAGTTCCTTAACTAGATCTACAAAATACCATGGGCAGAAACCATCATGCCCAAAACCATGTGAAAAACCCATGCACAAAACCATGTGAGAAACCCATGCACAAAACTATAAGTAGTTTCATTGACCTAATATAGGACCCAAACAGATTTTCCCATGGCACTGCCCCAGACCCCATATAGGGGGCTACTTACCCCCTAAAACCCCCTGGTTGCGTCCAATGCAACAAATAGGGGGGTTTGCACGCGCCCCCCCCCCCCCCCCCCCCCCCCCCAACGTGCGCGACTAGTCGTGGAAAGAATATAACACACACCCAACACTCTCCCATATGTTGCCTTCTTTCCACACAAGGGGTCACAGGAGATATTAGTCATTTCTCCAGCCCTGCAACACCCATTATTTCTCCACACCATGAAAACTCCTCAGTGCTCATAAACTTTTTCAACACATCTGTAGCATTCTTCAAAGTTTCCACCTTTACCAGAAACACTTGTTTGTCCTCAACCATATCCCTCACAAAGTGATATTGAACATCAATGTGATTTGTCTTTGAATGATGAGCAAGGTTATTTACCAAGAAAATTGCACTTTGGTTGTCATAGTCTATCCTTATAGCTCGTTGTACTAACCCCATACTTTAGCACAATCTCTGCAACCAAACATCTTCCTTGCTTGCATGAGTGGATGCCATGTATTCTACCTATGTAGTTAAAAGTGCCACTACATAATGTATCTTTCTCATCCAACTAACTGCACCTCCAAATAGGTCAAAGACATACACACATGTATATATTCTCTGATCTAGATCTCCATCCCAGTTTGTATCAACAAAGCCATGGATGCCCAAAACTCTGTCCAATCCTGGTCTTTCTTGGTAGCATAGACCATAATCACTAGTGCCATGCAAATTCCTGAAAACTCGCTTCACTGTTGTCCAATGCTCCTTCCCTAGTTTTGAAATAAACCTACTCAATATTCCCAATATATGTGCAATGTATGGTCTAGTACAAATCATTGAATACATGCGGCTACCGACTACACTTGTGTATGGAACATGTGACACCTCCTCTTTCTCTTCTTATGTCTTAGGACATTGTTCAACAGATAGATTTACACCTACATAAATAGGAACCTTCACCGGTTTACTATCCTGCATATTAAACCTCTGCAGTATTGTCGTGACATACTTCCTCTGGTTTAACCAGAGCTTTCTCTTTGTCTGATCTATTTAATTTCCATGCCCAAAATATAGTTTGCAGCACCAAGATCCTTCATGCCAAATTTGGAGGACAATTGGGTCTTCAAATCCTAGATACTTTCTTTGTAATTTCCAATTAGAAACATATAATCCACATACAAGACCAAATAAATAACACAATCACCAATTAATTGAAAATAGAAAGAGTGATCTGCTTTGCTTCTAGTGAGGCCAAGTCCCTTATTATGTATCAAATTTCTGATACCACATCCTTGGTGATTGTTTTAACCCACACAAAGACTTTTTTAACCTGCATACCAGTTCTTTCTTTCCCTTCACCGCAAAGCCTTTAGGTTGCTTCATGTAGATATCTTATTCCATATCGCCGTGAAGAAATGATGTCTTCACATCCATTTGTTCTACCTCAATCTATCACCAAAATCAATTCCTGGCACCTAGGAATAACCTTTTGCTACAACCGAGCTTTGTATTTCTCCACCTTGCCTTCTACATTCATCTTCTTCTTAAACACCCATTTTCTTCCAATGGGTTTCCTTCCAGCCAAAAACTCCACCAGATCCCAAGTCTCATTTTTGTCCAAAGATGCCATTTCATCAACCATGGCCTATTTCTAGAGTTTTCCATCCTCTGAATCTACTACCTCCCTAAAATTTTTGGGATCATTATCAATAGTAAATAAAGACAATTTTGAACAAGAAGTAGATGGATTATACCTTTCTTGCTATCTTCTTTCTCGAACTAATCTTCTCACAGCCAGATTTTGTGGCTCTTCATCTTCTCATTCATGTTCTGTTGTAGGGTCTGATTCTTCCTCCTTTAACTCAAACTTTATCTTTGCATATTTCTTTGGTAGCACTTCATGTTTAATAACATATTTCACCTCTCTAAACACCACATCTCTGCTATACACAAGCTTCCTTGTTTATGGGTTCCAAATCTTATAACCTTTCAAAACATCCTTATACCCAATAAAGATGCACCTTTCATATTTACTATCCAATTTGGTTCTTTTCTCCTTTAGAACATCTACTTATGCATCATAGCCAAATACCCTCAGATATGAAAGAGAGGGTTTCTTACTAGTCCATACCTTATGTGGATTCTTATCCTCCAAAGCTAATGAAGGCAATATATTAACCAGGTAACATGCAGTCTCCACCGCCTCTACTTGGAATTCTTGTCCTAACCCGACACCATTGAGCATACTTCTTTCATTTTCCATCAACGTCATGTTCATTCTTTCTACAACTCCATTTTTCTGAGGTGTGTATGGACTAGTCTTATGTTGTGATACACCACACTTCTTATAAAACTCTTCAAATTCCTTCTTGCAGAACTCTCCACCATTATCTGTCCTCGGCACATTTACCCTCATCTTTGTCTAGTTTTCCACCAGAGCCTTAAATTCTTTAAACCTGTCAAAGACTTTAGATTTCTTTGTGGAGAAAAATATCCATGTATTCCTTGAGAAATTATCTATAAACGATACATAGTACATAGACTTACCTAGTGATGGAACCGACATAGGTCCAACCACATCAATATGAACAAGCTCTAATATCCCTTTCACCCTCTTAACACCAGAGGGGAAACTCACCCAATTATTCTTCCCATATACACAATGTTCACAAAAATATAAATCCAAAGTGAAATTAGACATACCTTCTACCATACCATTACCATGAAGTATTCGAAGTCCCTTCACTCCAATATGTACAAGCCTTTGATGCCATAGCATGGTCTTTTCTCCAAAGACCACTAAATTTTCTGCTCCACTTTCAGGAATCACAAAACTCTTGCACCCATCAATAATAATGCTACCCAGAAGCTTGTACAAAGTTCCAATCCAAACTCCCCACATCAATACCAATGCTCCTCGAACCATCTTGCAGGTATCTTTCTCGAACATTGTTTTTGCACCTGCATCATCCATCTTGCTTACAAAAATCATATTTTTTCCAATGCAGGAATATGAAGAACACCCATAAGTGTTTTAATCCTTCCGATTTGAAACTTTAGCTTGAATTTTATGCGTCCGATGATTCTAGCCTTCCTGTCATCCCCTAAGAAGACATCACCACCATGATATTTATCATACTCACAGAACCACTCCCTATGGGGAGTGAAGTGAAAGGATGCACCTAAGTCAATCAACCATGCCTCATGATCTACATGTGTACTTGAAGAAGAATCCATGTACACATCCCCACCTTCATCTGAGGTGGTTTTCACCTCGGCAGAAGGAGAATCATCAGATCCCTTTCCTTTCTCAGGAGCTTTAGATCTACAATCCTTTTTGTCATTCCCTTCCTTTCCGCATTTCCAACATACCTTTACAAATTTTCCTGTATATTTAGATCTCCCTCTAGATTTAGATCTCCCACTCAAGGACTTATTTTTTGGGATCATCCTTGTACAGACAAGGCATCTCCATTTCGGCTCTCCATATTTTTTCATCTCATCTCCTCTGACAACAAGGATGAGACTATTTCATCAAACTTCAAAGGTAGTTGTATTGCTACCTATAGCAACAACTAGATTATCCCATGAATCTAGTAGAGAACACAACTAAATGATGCACTTATCTTTGTCTGAAATTTTTATATCCATAGATAACAATTGTCTTACCACAATATTAAAGTTTAGATGCTCTGTCATCGAGTCTCCATCCTTCATCCTCAGGTTATACAAATTTTTCCATAGGAAAAATTTGTTCACCAGAGAATTAGATTGGTACAAAGTCCCTAAGTTGACCCAGAAATCCTTCATTGTAGCTTCCCCTGATACATTCAACAATGCTAAATTTGGGATAAACAATCATACTATGCTCTTTGCCTTCCGATCCAACTTCGCCCAGTCTTTTGCTAACATTGTTGTTGGTTTAGTACCTATATCTACCACGATTCACTGATGTTTATCCACCAACAGATCCTCCATATTGAGTTTCCACAACTCAAAAGTCTGACCGTTAAATTTTTCTATCTCTATCTTTCCACTTCTCTCCATCTTCGTTCACCGCAAGAATCAATCCCATAGATCTCCCACTGAATAGGGTCTACCATTGGCCCAAGAAAAACCCCTCAGCAACAAAGGCATCCCCTTGAAGTTGAAATAGATCTGATACCAAATGTAGGTTTTAACCTTGTACAGAAATTGTCTGCAAACAAATTCTTAAAAACAGAAAATATACAATGGTGAGAAACACAAAACAAATACACAGAGACTTTCCCCTATATCCCAAAACCAGGACAACCAGATTTATTTTTCATTATATTCCTTTCAATGTTACAATACATATATATACATGTTGAAGCATTCATAAACCCCAATCCATTAACCCTATATTATAACATAACCATAGTTCCTTGACCGGATCTACAAAATACCATGGGAAGAAAACCATCATGACCAAAACCAAGTGCGAAACCAATGTACAAAACCATAGATAGGTCTGCCCACCTAATATAGGGTCCAAATAACTTTCCTCGGGGCACTGCCCCGGACCCCATACAAGTTGGGTACCGCCCCCCTAAAACCCCCCAAAAGGGGGGGTTGCGCCCCCCTGTTGCGCCTGGTGCAATGAACAAGGGGTTATATCCCCACCCCGCCCCCCATGTGTCCAACTAGTCATGTAAATAATATAATAGACACCCAACAATCAACATGGTAAATCAATACTTCTTCAAATACTGATGCCTTTCACTTAAAGGTGGAACCGAAACAAAGAAACTAGAATTATACCAATTTGTCATCAAGTGTTGACGTTGCGATCAACACCCTCCAAAAATGTTCTTACTCTTGAATTTTGGAGCCTACCAAATATCTTATTATTTGTCTCTCTATGGTTACTTCATGGTTGATTAATGTTGTATAGGTATTTAACTCTTCTTCTTGGATTCTAGCAGTCAAAGTCATTTCATCACACATGCTCTATCTTTGTTGAATCTATAACCACACTTCTTTTATCCAAGCTTGAACAAGCATAGAATGGACCAGCCAGACATGTCAATACAATATTCAACCCATGTCAACAGTCAGTGCACTCTTTCATTGACGATTTCCCTCACTTTGGTTGCATTCGTACTTATATTACGGAAACGTTTTTCCCAACTATCGCTTTTAGTGCACCCTTGCTTTCACAAGTGTCACTTTCATGTTTGTGACTGTCCCTTTTGCTCACTTTCACTTCAATAAGTGTTTTTTTCATTTTATCTTTTCTCTAGCATGAATCTCTTTCAATGTCATTCACATTTTGCAAATGTTGTCTTCATGATTTACTCTTGTCGCATGTGTCAATTTTGTTGTTTTCACTCTTGCATGTGTCACACCTTTGCGTATGACCAAATTTAGCTCTGGTGCACTCTTCTTCATGAGCTGGTATTACATATCACTAGAATATGCACTAGAAACATTCCTATAACTTAGCATACCTTTTGGTCTCATTCGACACTTTTGTTGTAATTTGTGTTATAAGTGTCGTAACATTGGTGGGCCCCAGTATTGTAGCAATAATGCTACAACTCATGGAACTCCCTTCTTTAATTTTATCAACCCAGTAGTTCGTAACAAACTTGGAAGCGACGGTGCTGTATGCACAAGTACTAGCTCTTGTCGCAACTGTCACTTGGTCAGCTGGCACAAGTCCGCTAGGGCTCAAGCCAACTTCTATATGCTCTTCAGAAGAAGCTTTCTAAATGATGGACGAAGGCTATCTCGAGGGAAATTGATCTACTTTGCAACAGTGAACTGAAAGCCAACCAAAACATGAAATCCTAGTAAACCCTAATTTGACTAGTTTGACCTCTATGATGCAATAGTGAAAGTGCAAATGTCTAAAAAGGATGCCATTACCTCTAATGATGTGAAATGCATGAACTCAAACTACTTCTATGAAAAAGAACATTGTTTTTGTATTTTTGCTTAAGTGGATGGAGTGATTATGACTTTGTTTCTTATTAGGGTTTGGTTGTGCAGAGGTGGTGCGAAGGGAGAGAAAGCTTGGGAAAGGTCAGGATGGCTAGGGGAGGTCCCAGAGGGTCCCTAGCATCAGTCCACAGAAGTCTACACCGTTCAGATGCTCGGCAACCAAGTGTGCAGGCTTCTACAGGATGTCTGCAGGGGTTTCTACAGGATGTTCAGAGATTTCTACAGGATGTTCTGAAAAGAGGATTTTGGAGCATGGATGGAGGGAAAAAGATGATGGAATGAGTATGGGGGTGAAATAGGGGTGTGAAGAGGTCTAGGACTTGGAGGATGGAGTTGAGGAGAAGGTGTGGATGGCTGGACTTGTTCCAAGAAGACTGGAGTAATGTTGCACAAAAAGATGAGAATCATGGCAAAGTAAGCGAATGAGGTAAATGCAAGGTAAGGGTTCTGAGTGAAGGATGAAACAGGTCGGTTGGATGGGGTATGTGCAGGTAAGGAAGGGTAATAGGTACTCTGCAAATGGTTTTCCAAACTGAACGAACACACACATATAAAACCTATGACCTAGTGGCTTTAATCTAATCTGACCTAACAGCAAAAGGAAATGGATGGAAGTTTATTCGAAATGAAATACGTGAAATGACTCTACAACTAAGCAATCATAAACTGAAGCATGCAATCAAAAATGATATCAAGTTCGACCACTAAAAATCCAACACTATTAATTGCATGGTGAAGCAAAGAATGTGTTTTTGTGGGCAGCAAGGTTACATTGGTCCCAGCTCATGATTCCACTGAAGGGGAGGTGAGATCCAAAGTACTTGGTAGCCTTTTTCTGAATATATTCCCTGTGATTAACATATCAAGTAAATCTGAACATGAAAAGCTATTTTACTCATCAAAAAGACAAACTAAATAACAAAACAAAATAGCAGATTTTATTCTCAGAATGCAGCAAAACACATAAAGATAAACAAGGGAGGTACTGGGCGCTTGAGATGGGCCCAACCCCAAGAGCTACAGCCTCCCAAGAGAGATTTAGAGCTGGTGTAAAGCTGGATCCATCTTTATTAATCAAGAAATGAAAAGTTACATCAAAACTGTCCACAAGGAGAGCTTGAGCATGAGCTGAAAGCAAAGCTATTCTATTGCATAAAAATCGAACTACAAACTAGCTAACTAATGGCTAAAACAAAATGACTAATTGGCTAACCAAATTGACTAACTAGCTAATCCCAAAGATGACTACCAACTAGCTAACCCAAATGAGGCCCTAAGCCTTCTTATTTATACAATTTGAGGACCCAATAGTCCTCCTAAAGTTTAGGGACTTGGCTGCCCAAGACTTGTAGTTAACAGCAGTTCTACTTGATTTGCTTGGCTGCCCTTGTGCTCATTGATTTGGTGGCCTTTGAACTCCGAGCTGATGGTGGAGAATTCGAGGTAAGGGCCCATAAATGAGGGGGACACCTTCCTACAAATCCTCTAGCTTGTTCTCCCACGAATTTGGCTGCCAAGTGCTCATTAAGACCTTCAATTTTGTCTCCAAGTTGACCAAAAAGGCTACACAAAGCACCCATTAGACTTGTTGGCATAATGACTAACCAAATCCACTCTATTAACATAAAAATAATCAAAAACATGCAATAAACAAATGAGAATGGTGGACTAAGCCAAATTAGGAGGTTGAATGAGCCCAAATAATTGTACATTTTTGGGGCTCATCAAACATGTCGTTTCAACTGTCATAGATTGAAACAAGTGTTGATTTGTTGTCATTTAATGGTGTATTTCTATTCATGAATCTTGTGTATCCTTCCAGCTTGTATTGATGTTTTTCATGTGTGTGATCCAAGTTCGAGTCATGTTTGGATGCATTTCCCCTCTCTTACTCTATTAGGCTCACACTTAGCCATTACGGATCTCTTCTGAGTCCTCCTGCTCAATGAAAGTTGTGAATGCATTAACCCTCTTATGATGAGAAAATAAAAGTTGAACCTAAAGAACCAATTAAGGACTTCAATTCACGTTTTAATAAATTATTGAACAAAATCCCAACAATGTCCAAGCCCAGTACTGAAGTTCAAAATGAATGGTACATTTCTACTCTTCCCTCGAATGCAACTATTTTTGTCGATAGGGATGCCAAACCAACTTTGGCAGAAAACATGAAAGAAGCCATAGCTGTGGAAAAACACATTTTAGCTTTAGAAAAGAAGAATGCATTAGAAGAGAGAAAGTCCAAGAAGGTCACTTTCAGGTATGAATCCAAGAAGAAAGCACCTAAAGATCCTTTTGATCTTGAAGGTCTACAAAAGGTACTTTTTTATGCTCTTGACCTGCGAGAAGGTGCCAGAATACCAAATATACGTAGAAACACAACCCAGAACACAGAACAAAATGAGAAATAACAGCAGTTATTTTATTATTCAAAGATGAAAGCAATGTTCACTTGCCTCTTCAAGGGGGCAACCTCCCATAGAGAAGAGCTTGATTACAAAATAAGACAGGACACTCCTCAATGGGGAGTCTCTATCCTTTATATAGGATTCATACATAGAATACCATGGGTTAGTACCATGGTTCTCTTAATACCATCTATCTAATACGATGGCCCATTTGCAACTAACTGCGGTCCCTTTCTTTAAATGTAGGTCAACCACTTACAATTATTAATATGGGCTTTGTTGACTCTTTAACTATTTATAACTTTGACTCGACCCTATTACATAAATTAGGGGGTTAGGGTTGGACCCTAACATGCCCTCCCCCATAAAAACAACCTTTTCCGCAAGGTTGAAGCTGCAGAAATTGCTAAAGAATAGTGGTTGGTTCCCAGGTCGCATCTTCTGGAGAGGTTTCTTTCCACTTGATGAGGACTTCCTTGATTGTGCGACCGCGCAGATGTCATTCTCGCGTGTTGAGGACTTGTTCAGGTTGGAGCCAGATTGAACCTTCTTCATCCAATTCAGGTATACTGGTTTGAATTATGCAATTGTTCCCTACCACTTTCTTGAGGCATGATACATGGAAGACGAGATGGATTTTTGTAGTGGGTGGCAAGGCTAGCTTGTAGGCTACTTATCCAATGCGCTGAAGTATTTGATAAGGTCCGTAGAATTTTGGAGATAATTTCTGACGACCCTTGTCTTTGAGTGATGTTTTCTTGTATGGTTGCAGCCTCAAGAATCCCTGATCCCCTTCTTGAAATGTGTGCTTTGAAAGATGTTGGTCTACGTGTTGCTTCATGCGATTCTTAGCTTGATGGAGATTATCTTTGAGATGGGCTAGCATGGTTTCACGGTTTCGTAGGAGTTAATCCACTGTTTGCACCTTAGATCATCCAGGGATATAAGAAGTAGGTGAAGGGGGGAGTTGACCATAAACTGCTTCATATGGAGTCATCTTGTTGGTGGTATGATAGTTAGTATTATACCATCATTCAACTAGAGGTAGCCACTATACCCATTGATGTTGCTTTTCTGAAGTGAAGCACCTGAGGTAGGTCTCCAAACATTTGTTGACTGCTTCAGTTTGACCATCAGTTTGGGGATGATAGGAAGTACTTAGTTGGAGTTGGGTGCCTTGTAGCTTGAAAAGTTCTTGCCAAAAGTTACTAGTGAATATCGGATCACGATCAGACACAATGGAAGTGGGTATGCCATGCAGTTTGAAGATATAGTCCATGAAAGATCGAAATTGGGGGTAAATGGGTGGGGTAGGGTGCAAAAATGAGCATACTTAGAAAGTCTGTACACAACCACCATGATGACTGACTTGTTTCCTGACTTCGGAAGACTAGTAATGAAATCCATAGAAACATCCATCCAGATTGAGGCAAGGATGGGCAATGGTTGTAAAGTGCCTGCGGACTTCACTGTTTCTCCTTTGTGACATTGACACACATCACATTCAGCTACAAAAGTAAGAATGTCAGTTTTCATGCCTGTCCAAAGGAATGAACGATGAGTGTGAGAATAAGTCTTCTGAAAGCCTGCATGGCCTGCAGTGGGAGATGAGTGAAACTCTGCCAAAATGTGTGTTTTGAGGGTGGATGTCAGTGATATCACTACTCTATCCTTGTAGCAAAGAATCTCATCCTTCCAAGAGTAGCCCACTATGGAATTAGGATCTTCTCGCAAGTTATTAATGAGTTGGGAGAGACAAGGATGTGAAAACCATTCCTTGCGGGCTTCTTAAATCCAATATGGAATGGGAAGAGATATTGTAAGCAGGGTACTGTCCTCCTCAAATTGGCGTGATAAAGCATCTGCTACTACATTTTCATGCCCTTTCTTGTAAATTATCTGATAATCATATCCCAACATTTTGGCTAGCCATTTATTTTGCTGTGGCAAGGATAGTTGTTGCTCCAAAAAATATTTGAGACTTTGATGGTCTGTGAGGATTTGGAAATGCCGCCCCAATAAGTATGGTCGCCATGCATCTACTGCATGCAAGATGGCCATCATCTCCTTCTCATAGGTAGATTTTCCCAGATGTTTCCCACTTAGTTGTTGGTTAGTGAAAGCCAAGGGTCGACCTTCCTGCACAAAGACAGCCCCAATACTTGTACCTGAAGCATCACATTCAATCCCAAAAGATTTGGTGAAGTCGGGTAGTGCCAATACGGGAGTGGAACACATGGCCTATTTGAGAGCCATAAATGCCTATTGTGCTTCATCAGTCCATAGGAATGAATTTTTCTTGAGAAGGTGAGTGAGGGGTCTAGCAATGCGACCTTAATTGCAGATAAATTTGCAATAGTAGCGGTGAGACCCAAGAATCCTCTCAAACTCTTCAAGGTCTTTGGTTGGGGCCAATCCTACGTATCTTGGATCTTTTTAGGATCCACCCTGACACCTTCACACTCCACAATGTGTCCCAAATACTCTACTTCTTCCATGCCAAAAGAGCACTTGGACAATTTGACAAATAATTTATGCTTCTGGAGCAGTTGCAAAAGTAGGTCTACATGCTAAAGATGTTTTTCTGAGGTGAGGCTGTAGATGAGAATGTCATCAAAGAAAATGAGGAAAAAGTTTCTGAGATATGGTTTGAGTAGGTGATTCATGAGGCTCTGAAAAGTGGATGGGGCATTACAGAGACCAAATGGAATGACCGGGAATTCATAATTGCCTTCATGAGTTCAGAAAGCAGTCTTGGGAATGTCTACTTGTTTCATGCATATTTGGTGATAGCCCGAGCGAAGATCTAGCTTAGTAAAGAATTGAGCACCATTTAGTTCATCCAACAAATCATCAACAACCAAGATAGGGAATTTATCTTCGACCATGAGCTTGTTGAGGGCCCTAAAGTCTAGACACATTCGCCATTCCCCATCTTTCTTGAGCACCATGACCACTGATGATGAATAAGGACTGATGCTAGGACAAACGACACCTACTTCCAGGAGTTCCTTGATTATTTTTTCAATTTCATTCTTTTGGGTGAAAGGGTATCTATATGGGTGCACATTTGGTGGTTGTTCCCCTGGGACCAAAGTGATGTTATGATCATGTTCCCCTCTAGAGGGTGGAAGCTCTTTAGGTTTGTCAAATACCTACAGGTGGTTGTTTAAGACCTATTGCATCTCAGGATGAATATGAAGAGTAGTGGGCTTGATGGCCTAGATGGCATTAAACTGGGCAATAACTCCATGATGGCCCTTTTTCAACAAATTTTCCATTCGATGCGAGCTGATGATAGAAGGAGTAACTGCCTGGAGTCCGCAGAGGGTATTCATGTGATCATTCTGCTTAAAGCTCATATATAACTCCTAGAAATCCATTGTGATTGGACCTAGTGTGTGGAGCCATTCAGCACCCAAGACAATGTCACAACCACCCATGTTGATGGCAAACATGTGGGTCTTTAGGTGGTAATCTCCCATCTAAAGTTTGATATTTTCACAGCGGCCTTCACATTTCATTGTACCCCCATCAGCGATTTGGACTTGGAAATTAGAGACTGCTCTGACAAAACAATGAACAGCTTCAACGACTCTTTGATGGATAAAGTTATGCATGCTGCCACTATCAATCAATACTATTACAAGGCTATGTTTAATAAAACCTTTGATTTTGAGAGTTTGTGGAGAATAAATGCCTTCCAAAGCATGGAGCGAGATAGCTCGTTCTTCTGGTGTAGCTGGGAGCTCATTGTCCTACTGGTTTTCCTCATCTTCCTCCTTTGGTCCCTGAAAGGGTGGGGCTTCCTCAGATGAACTATGATCAGTAGCATCAATTTGAAAGAATTTGGGTTCCTTGCATTTATGCATGGGGGAGTATTTGTCATGACAATAGTAACATAATCCTTGCTTTCTTCTTTCAACCATTTTTGCGGGGGACACATTTTGAACCTTAAGTGTTTGGGTTGTGCCCTGAGCCTGGGTGGGGCGTCTCTTGGCTATGAAATTTGGACGAGGCGACTGGGCAGCTAAAGCACATTCCACTTCGATATCCTTTATGCAAGCTTCCATCCATGTGGATGGGTGGTGCATTTGGACATGGGCTTGGATGGCTTCTTTGAGACCACTTATAAAACATTCCAAGTAGAATTCATCTCGTAGACCTGCTATGCGGAAGGCCAATGTCTCAAAGGCTGTAATATAGTCATTTATTGTGCCTGTGTGTCTGAGCTTAGTAAGATGTCCCAAAAAATTTGATTCACGATCAAAGTGGTCGCAAATGGATTTTGTGAACACTTGCCAAGTAATTTTCCTTGGATAGCATTTATGATGCCACTGCCACCATTGCCATCTTTCTTGGTCCAGGTAAAGGCCTCCCACACGTAGTTTAGTTTCATCATCTACGATGTTATTCAGAGTGAAATATTGGTCCATTTGTGCTACCCATATTGCTGGATTAGAGCCATCAAATTTGTACATGTCCAGCTTGGGTGGTCGAGGGTGGGAATGTTGGTGATTTCCATGGAAGTGAAGATGATGACTAGATTCTCCTTCAATGTATTCATTAAAATCATATGCCTCCAATTGTAATTCTGACTTTCCCCTTGTGACTGTGGTTGTTAATTTATGTATCTGCTTCGTTAAAGAAGCCAACTATTTTTCAATGGTCTCGATCTTCTCATTGGCCATGGCTTGAGCTTTAGTTTCTACCATACACAGATTTGGGTCACTTGTCATCACTTTGAAAAAATTTGGGACCACTCGAAAATTGAAGCTGACAAGTGAATGGTACCAGCTCGCTTAGCTCGTCATCCCGATTCTTATGGGTTGTCTCTTATAAGTGTCCCAGGAAGGCCTCAAACTTTTTTTTTTATTATTATTACTCTGAAAGTAGTTTTACTCCCAACTTATCAATACTACAGTGGCCAATTTCTAGAAAATTTAATCTTGCTCAATGTCCCACGAGAATCGCCCCAGGGTATAGGAGCCATAAGCCTCCCTGCATAAATGGTTAGATCTGTCTACGAAACCCTCAAATGCTAAATGTGTGTTGTACTGCGGCGGCAACATAACCCCAACTACTAGATCTGAATGGTACTGTGGCGGTAGACCCTGAAGTAGTGGATATGATTGTTGTAGCGGCAATAGAACCCCAAATTCTAGATAATGGATGATCTTTAGAGAGACGAGGGAACTATGGTCTCAAGGATTGTCAAGTGCTACAGATCGCAATATACATAAGGGTCCAACAGTAGTACTCAGCCCAATATTTTAGGGCACTAACTAAGGAGGATCAACCGTAACCTTAGCCGTACTACCCAACTACCCTATCATACACGCGACTAATCTCCCCGAGTGTTGTTCTCAGTGTACTGTAGCAGCAAGACAGCTGATGGTTTATCTACGGTGAGGTTTTAGGTGAGCATAGGGGGATTTCGATATACCTAGAGGGTACGTGGAAGATAGTTCGTGAGTAGTTCTGTCTAATGCACTACTGCTTGAAGGGGTACCCACAGGGGTTACAAGGGAGTCCAACAAGTGTGACCACCTCTTGTATTTCCTCTGTGCATGCCTCCCCAAATCCACAGGTTTATGCGCTCAACGACAAATCTTGTGGTTTAAAGACGTCGGAACACGTCTCTAGCCAAAAAAAAAAATCCTCTAAAAATGGAAATACCATCGAGCCTGGAAAGAGCTTTGATACCACTTGTTATGCTCTTGACCTACGAGAAGATGCTAGAATACCAAATATACGAAGAAACACAACCCATAACACAAAACAAAATGAGAAATAACAACATGTATTTTATTATTCAGAGATGAAAGCAATGTTCACTTGCCTCTTTGAGGGGGAAACCTCCAATAGAGCAGAGCTCGATTACAAAATAAGACACGACGCTCCTCAATGGGGAGTCTCTATCCTTTATATAGGATTCATACATGCAATACCATGGGTCAATACCATGGTTCTCTTAATACCATCTATCTAATACCATGGCCTGTTTGCAACTAACTATGGTCCATTTCTTTAAATGCGGGTCAACCACTTACAATTATTAATATGGGCTTTATTGACTCTTTAAATAACTATAACTATGACTCAACCCTATTACATAAATAAGGGGGATAGGGTTGGACCCTAACATACTTAAAAACATGTCCAATGAAATGTCCGACATTAGAAAACATGTAGCTAAGACTTCTTCAAGGAAATATTTTAGACCTTACAAAAGAAACCCTTCCTCCCATTGTAAACCTCCAAATACAATATCAAATGTTGAATCAGATGTGGAGGAAGAAGTGTCAACAACAGAAGAACAAACTGATGAAGAAGAGATAGTTGAATTACAAGGAATGTGGGATTTCATTCTTCCTTTGTTAGATAATGAAGAATCACAAGAAGCATTTCCTGTCGCAACCAGAAGCAAAAGCATTGTTGATTTACCAAAAAAAAATAAAAAACCAAAATCATTAACTCCTGCTCTCAAAGATAAAGCAATAGGTAAGAAATATTCTCCCAAATCCACTCAAACGACTCCTTCTCAATCTAATTCTTCACCTCTAGCCAAAACCTTTCTAGTATCTAATGAGATGAAATACAACATCGTCGAAGACATGAAGAATACTAGAGCTAATATCCATGAGCTTAGCAACCTAAAACACCAACAAAAGTTATTTCTCAATGAATTAAAAGCGGCCACCACTTCTCCTCTTCCCGCTACTGCAATTTCTCGGGCTGCTCAAGAAATGGGTAGGTCTCCTAGTAATTCATCAGGCAAAATGAGTTTAACTGATGTTGCTTTAATAAGTGGTAGATCTAAATCCCATACACCTCCATTTCTTTTGACTTTTGAAGTCTTCAATAATAATTTTCACAATTCTTTAGTAGATTATGGAGCCTCATCCAACATTTTACCAAAATCTATTTGTGCAAAATTGAATGTTAAACCGCAAAAATTTGTTGTTCACATTGTGCAATTAGATCAATCTCAAGTCGAAATCATAGGAGGAATCAGTCAGGTCACCATTAGACTCTCATCAAACCCGAAAGTGTGTCAAGTGATTGACGTTCTTGTGGCTGATATCCCTAAATTCTACGGTTTGATCCTCAGTAGAGATTGGTCTGAAAAGCTTCATGGCTATTTCACAACAAACTGGTCCCATATGTGTCTTCCTTATAATGGTAAGTCAAATCAAATAAGGGCCGACCATGAGAAACATTTGAAGTATATCGTTACTAAACTGGAAGGAGAAAATGAGCCCATCACATACAATCATAATATCATTGGAAATTATCCAGTCGAATCATTTCTAGGAAATTTTAATGCCCATACATCATCCGTTTTTGAAAACTCTCTTACATCACAAGGTGAAAATTATTCTCAAATATATTCGTCTAAATGTATCAATTTTGTGGATAAACATGTAGTCAATTATTTATTTTGGAAATTATTTTTTGATGGATCTAAATCTAACGATGGAGATGGAGCACATTGCATATTGATTAGCCCTGAAGGAGAAAAAACTATGATGGCATGTAGACTTGAATTTGAATGCAAAAATAATACTATTGAATATGAAGCATTAGTTCAAGGATTGTATAAAGCCATTGACCTTGATATCAAATGCCTTCAAGTATTTGGAGATTTGGAAATTGTAATCAAACAAGTAAGGAATACTATTCATTGTCTTTTTGGACATTTGAAACAATATCAATCACTAGTCCACGACCTCAGCTCACATTTCACAGCATTTAATATTTCCCCAATTCCAAGACTTCAAAATGCAAGTGTCGATCTTTTGGCTAATGTTGCATCCAAGCTCATACCACCAGGAAATTATAGTCCTGATCAATTTTCTATAGAATTAATTTTTAGGCATTCTATTATCGATAACATCACCAATTGGCGAGTTTTTAATAATGATCTAGATATCATAAATTTTTCTAACATCTGATGGCTCTTATGATGACCAGATAATAGAGGAATATTAACATGATAGCTAGCTTAAGCAGGAAACAATTTCAAATTCCATACCTAAATTTGTTGTTAAGCTGGAAGATTTGTATGATCTTAAGGACAGATTCAAGAAATCTACTAACTCAAAGCTTCAAAGTTCAACTTTGAGGTTTGAGTTAATTAATATTGGAACTAAATTTAAACCTCAAAATATTAATCTCGGCCTTGATCTGACATCCGATGAAAGATTAGCCTTTATTCATTTGTTGAAAAAATACAAAAAAGTTTTTTCTTGGAATTATGAAGATCTTAAGACATATGATACTTCCATCATTCAACATATCATTCCTATGATATCTGATAAAAAACCTGTACAACAAAAGTTGAGAAAGATTCACTTGAATTTAGAGAATTATATAAAACCTTAATTGAATAAACTTCTCAAAGCCAAAATAAATTTTCCTCTCTGACATTTAAGTTGGGTTTCTAACCTAGTTCGAGTTAGGAAAAAGAATGGTGATATTCGAATTTATGTAGACTTTCACAATCTCAAAAAAGCTTGTCAAAAGGACAACTTTCCATTGCCTCCTATGGAAAAGATACTGCAATCAGTTGTAGGTTTAGAGTTAATGTCTTTTCTGGATGGATTTTCAGGTTATAATCAGATTCTCGTACATCCAGATGATCGACTAAAGACCACATTTAGAACCAAATGGGGAACACACGCTTACTAAAAGATTCCATTTGGATTACTCAATGCTGGTGCAACATTTCAAAGAGCCATGGATATAGTTTTCAAAGTTTTGGTAAATAAAACAATGGTAATTTATTTAGATGACATAAAGGTGTATTAAAAAAAGCACAGTAATCATTTAAAGGACATAAAACAAATCTTTGAACGTTGTCAGAGATATGGAATTTATCTAAATCCAAAGAAATCTTTCTTTGCTTTAAGTGATGGTAAGATTCTTGGATTTATTGTATCTAAAGATGGCATTCACATAGATCCTGATAGGATAAGAGAAATTTATGAAATCTCTTTGTCTCATAATAAAAAATCCATGCAATCTTTCCTAGGTCAGATAATTTTTTTCAAAATATTTGTACCTGACCTTTCACGAATTATTTTACCCCTCCAATCTATGATCAAGAAAAATTTTGTTTTTAAATGGGCACTACTGAGCATGAAGCTTTTAATCTTATCAAACAAGAAATTATAAATGCTCCCTCTTTAGCAACTCCAAATTTTTCTAATCATTTTTTTTATATACCCTTGATTCTGAGACATCATACACAACTATATTAACACAAGTCAATGATGAAAAAGTTGAAGCACCAATTTCTTTATTTAGCTCCATTTTGCAGGGGGGTGAATTAAATTATTCAGATGTTGAAAAACAAGATTTTTCTATTTTCAAATCAATAAAACATTTCAAACCCTTTCTTCTCAAAACTCACACTAAAGTAATATTTCCATTCTCATCAGTGAGAAATTTACTAATGCAAAGAGAATTAGGTGAAAAAAGGGAAAATTAGTTAACAACACTGCAAGAGTATGACATTGAGATTAGACTAGCTAAAATTGTTAGAGGTCAAGGTTTTTGCAAAATGTTAGCTAGAACATCCAACTTACCTGGCCCAAAAGATTCAGGTGATGATGTACAAATATGTGAGGTAAACCTTAACGATACTGAATATGAATATGTTGATATCATCTTTTATTTGAAAAATGGATATGCCCTTATGCAACTCAGTTACAAAAGGAAAAGGCCTATAAGATTAAAAGCTAAGAAATATGAAATCATCAATGATGTTTTGTTTAGGAAGAATTATGATTTTGTTTTACTTAGGTACCTTGAAAAATATGAGGTAGAAAAGGTTTTGTAGGAACTCCATGATGGACTAGCTGGTGGACATTTTGGAGGAGACACAACAACACATAAAATCCTTCATGCTGGCTATTATTGGCCAAAACTATTCAAAGCTGCACACGAATATGTAAGGAAGTGAAAAATCTATCAAACAACTGCCGGAAGACAGAGGAAACCTACATTAGCATTACAACCAGTCAACATTGAACAACCATTTGAGCAATGGGGACTAGACATAATAGGTGAGATCGTTCCTCACTCTTCAAAGCAGCATAGATATATTAGTACAACAACTGATTACTTCACTAAGTGGGTGGAATAAATTCCACTTAAGGTAGCCAATTCTAAAAACATCATTGGATTTATTAATCAAATTATTATTACCAGATTTGGCCTACCAACTGCCCTCATGTTTGAAAATGCATCTTATTTTGCACGCAACACTATGAAAATTTTTTCTCTTAAAAGAGGTTTTAAACTTAAATATTCTTCTAACTATTACCCTCTAGGAAATGATTTGGCCGAATCTACGAATAAAAATCTCATAAGGATCATCAAACGAACTATTGATCAAAGTTAGAAGCACTGGCATAAATATTTAACATTTGCTCAATGGGCAGATCGAATAACACAGAAGGCCTCAATAGGCACTTCTCCTTTTAATTTGATCTATGGGAAAGAGGTTTTTCTCCCTACAAATCTAGCTATTCCCTCTCCAGCCATGGTTCAATTTATTGAAGAAACTCCTTCCTCTTCTATGGAATTAAGGCAATCGCATATCCTCAAACTCGAAGACGAATGAGATAAAGCCAAGACCATACATGCACATCATCAATAGTTAGTCAAATCTTCATTTGATGAAAATTCTATTAGTCCTAAATCTTTTCAACTTGGAGACCTTGTATTGAAGTGGGATAAAGAACATGAGGAAAAAGGTAAGCATACCAAGTTCCAAAGAATATGGCTTGGCCCATTTCAGATTGCAGAACAAATTGGACCATCAATGTTTCTATTACAAGATTTATCAGGCAAGAGAGATTCTCTGCATGTCAATGGGAATATTTTGAAGAAATATTTTTCATAGAAGATAACCTCCTCTATCCCTTGTACACTATTGTCATTACTTTACTTAGGAAAATAAAAGTTAAATAGTATTTACTTTTGGCCTTTCAATTAAAAAAAATCTCTTTTATATTTTGATTTTTCTTTTGTATAAGTAGAGATTGTTAAGATGATAATTTTGACATTTGAGACAAAGGATAAGTTCTATTTCTCTTAAATTTGTTTGTTTTCCACCAAAATCACTTATCCTTTGTGAAACCTCAACTTTATAAAGATACTTTTGTTCTATTATCAGTCAAGAAAAGAATCTTTAACAAAGCAAAGAATCTATGTAGATAAGCACCTTTAACTCTATAATTTCCATCCAAAAACTCTTAAGGAGTCAATGATTCTCCCCATCTAGTAAAATTTTCTCTTTCTAGAGTGTAATTCTAAAATATACTAAAACTTAAAGGATAAGAGGTCTCATTAAGATCCGACTTACCATGTTCATAGGGAAATAATAAACTAACAATACCAATATTGCATATCAAAATAGGGTATTGTCTTGAGATTATTTTAATCAAAAGAAAAGGCGTTTTATCACGAGTCAGTTTGTTTTGTTGAATTACAACTAGTGAATGGAATTGTCACTTTTGGCCACCAAACCAAGACAATGACCTTTAAGTAGAAAAAAGAAAAAAATTTAGAAGAAAAATGAACTGTTTAAAAAGAAAGAGAAGAGAATAAGTATATGAGTCTGAATTTATCTCTAAAAATTGCACTCTTATCTCGACAGGATACTGAACCATTGATGGTTAAAAGGTAACCCTGTCGAAGCTATGGACGCTCGTTGGCAGCGGAGGCTCTACCTGTGACAAATGAGTACATCTAAAAGCTAATCTGCAAGAGGTCCCTGCTTTATCTTTAAACCAAGTAAAGACTGATATAGATAAAGGAACTTTCATTTTGAAGAGGATATCAAGTGGATGGTAGTTAGGTGAGTTTTGTTTTCTTATTCAAAGAAATGTTACTTATCTTAAATTTTAGGTAATTCCTATTTTCTGAACTATCTTTATTTTGGAAGTTTTAGAAGTTTCAAAAAACTATGAGTGATAACTGGTTCTTCTAGTGAATCGTCGATTGTTGTACTGTTCAACAACCCCCCCATTTATTGATTTAATAGTTAATATTCTATTAATAAGTGGAGACCCTTTATAAAAAATCCTCCAAAAAATTAACACTTAAGTGCTTTCTTTTTGAATTCTTAGGAATAAATTTTTAAATAATGTAAGGTATCAAGCCAAATCCCTTACGACTAGAAATTCTCTCTTTATCACATATCGCCAGATCATGTGTGTCAAAGGTTAATTAACAAAACGGGATTTGCGAATTGTGATAAGAATGGATCACCATAATAAAATTATGGTATCATTAAACATTCCATTTAAAAATAAGGCTTAAAGTATTTCTTGTAGAATAAAGTGCTTATCACAATCACATATCGGCATTCACAAAAAGCACAACTAACAAATCCCTTGGAATATGTGAATTGTGATATAACGACATAACAAGACTACACTCATTGCATCGCGACACTTTACTCAAAGGAAAATATTGTAAACTATGGAAAGTTTATGAAACGCGATATTACTCTGACTTGATGAAAGTATGAGATAAATGTTATAAACTGTGCCTAAGTTCGGCACATAGAAAAGGGTCACTTTATGCAATAAATATCCATTTAAGAAAAATGCGCTTTAAAAGATAAAAGGTATGCTGCTCACATCACATCTCGCAAAATTTTAAACAACTCTAAAATAATGCATAATCGAAAAGGTGATATTATGGTTTGTGATATTGAGATAATCTTTATCGGGATCGCATAATCAGCACGCGCACTTCAAACTCATCAACTTAAATTTTTTCATTTCACGTTTGTGATGTGATGACTTAAATGAGTAATAAAGGCCATGATAAAAGATCTTAGTGCGTATTTGATAAGTTTTAATGGCATTTACATTTATAACGACTTGACGTGATTTGATATCTTTCATATGCATTTTGAAATAAAAGCTCCTTTCTTGTCACCTTTCAGAGTTAACTGATCATTGAATTTTCACTATCATTTTCGCTCTATGTTTATCCAATAATAGCCATTGCTCCATTTCATGGAACCTCTGAAGAAAACAATGTTGGAAAAGATGGCGAAGAAGGGAAAAGCTACTGCATCTGAGAAATCAAACATGATACCACTTTTCTCCGATACCACCTGTAACAAAGATGAAGGAACCACATCATGGGAAACTATGTATAACCTACTAGAAGAAGAGAAGCCCAGGCCACTAGAAACAAAGGAAACTACTGATGTCATAGAATGATCAGACGCTTCCTACTTTGAGGCAGCATGTTCATTTTTACACAAAATAGCAGCGAGACCTAATATATTACCATAGCCAAATATGGTAAAATGGGTGATTGATGATGTAGATGTCTCAGACAGAACTTTCAGGAATAAAAGACATGAGGTCATGGGATCTTTCACACCAGACAATCTGTGCTAAATGTACCATCTACCATTGCCTCAAAATCTCTATAACAAATATTTCCTTGAGAATTTCACCAAAGATAACGAGGACCCATTGGAAATTAGGCAGACCTAGAGGTCAAGTAGAGGCAAGTTCAAATGGGAGAAATTTGGTATGTACCTGATTGCATCCCTCTCTTCCCCACATGATTTCGTAGCTGGGATGATGTGTAGGGTATTTGGTAAAGCTGGTAGCACCAAATTTTCTATGGAGTGGCTCCCATTAATTGACGCAACAATTAACGCAACAATTATGAACTGGAGTCAAATTTTATCAAACAATTTAGCAATGGCTATTAGGGAATATAGACAGAAGAGAACTATTTTCTCAAGAATTTTTCCCCCTTTCTTTATGAGTGCTTATGTTATGGATGCCATTTGTTTTTGTTCTCAATTTCAAAACTTGGGATGGAAGTGGATTGTACAGAATCCTCTCCCCATCCAGGTAAACCATAAAATCTTGTGGGAATCCCAATTCAATCCTCATTTTTGCAAAATCGGCCAGGGTATTATGCTGCCTATTCATAAAACCATTTTTGATAAAAAGACCCCTATGGTTTTTTAAGAAGCCAAGGTAGACATCTTGCTAGTTTCTATATGGTTTAGTGAAGAGAAATTCACTGACATCATAGTTTTTTGGAGCATTTCTTCTCCGCGTGTCCTCCCATATGATGTCCCAGACAAGCTTTTGGCCAGAGAGATAACTTACCAGACAGCAGGGGAGGGCGATTTAACCAAAGGCCTGAGGGAACAAAAGAAATCCATTTGGCTAGCCTTCCCATTACAATGTGGTGCTTTCGTACTACAAGAATATGGGCACGCAATAAAAGAAGCAGAGATTATTATGTCTTTGAAATTGGCCACAGATCTAGGGAGATAGTATGACCCAAATCAAGTTGTTAAAGACTTTACCACTATGGTTAAAGTCAAACATTTTGCTCATGAAGAGGATACCTTTATTGACCTCTTTCAAGGCGCTGAATTTGCATAGGTTCGACATTCAGGATCATTACAGTTAAGCCCGGATGATATTAATTATTTTCATGTATATAGGATTAAGATATTGTTAAAGGTCCTATTGGACCTATTACAAATTGAACCAATAAGAGAACCAACTCCTAGTGTAAGCTTGGTGGGAAGTTCAAAATAACATTCTAATGAGGAAACCCAAGAGAAGTAGACTCACAATCAAAACACTCAAAACAATAATCTCAGAATGGAGGAGGAGATCCTAATAAATATTCTGAGAAAGATACAAAAGGAAATACTAAGGAAACGATCGAACAAACCTTGGCCAAGAAGCAAACAGAGGTTGGTTCCACTTCATCTTAATCAGGGAAGATTCCAGTCACTGACCTTGAAAAGTAATGGGAGCAATTCAATAAGAAGCTCCAAGCAGGCACAAATCTTGAGGAAACATCTAAATTGAAAACCCCCAAACAGACTCAGCACAAAGAAAATCTAGAGACAACAAAGCAAGGGGCTACAAATACTCAAGATATTGAGGTTATTCCTACTTTTCCTACTTCTAAAATTGTCTTGAGAATTGAAGAGATACCTCCATTAGATATATTCTATAGTGCTACTCATAAGGTTGTAGTTAAAAGACAAAGAAAGAAGAGGAAACTAGACACCGTGGCTGTTGCAACTCTAGAGAATGAACCAATGGATGTTGTGTGGAAGGACACTCCTGTTGACCCATCAAAAAATATTACAAAGTTGTCACAGTTTGCAGGAGCTTATGCCACAACAACCATCGATAAAGCAACAAAAGTCTGAATGCTGCTAAAAGAAAAAGAACAGAAAATTCTTCTGCTTGAACAAAAATTAGAACAAGAAAAGACTAATCAACAAGCAGAACAACAGGTAGCTCAGATTCAAAGGGAATTCAAGAAAATGAGGTTACAACACCAGGCCAGCTTATCACAAAAGGATTCACAGATTTGCCAAATGAAAGCCATGGCAGATAGATTTAAAGATAACCCTCAAACTGAAGAATTCATCAAAGAAGCAATGAAGCTCAATTCCTTATTAATACTGCAAGAAGAAATGTTCTTCCAAAAAATCTCATAGATTAATCCTTAATGTGAGACAAGTGATAAATTGACAAACCAAGTAATTGATATGAGGTTTGAATATGAAGAAATCCATAAATTGATTTCTGAATTTATCACTTGGTAGGAGTCCGATGAGGGAAGAAAGATTGACCTACCAAAAATACAAGAATCCCACAAAAACATTTTGTTTACAGATTGGGATACACAGTTAAAACAGGAAGAAAGGGTGACAACGACAACAACAGGTGCAACAAGTAGTATAATAGAAGTCATTAATGAAAACCTCCACAGTGCTAACCTTATCAAAGAATGCATACTAGGGTTTCTACCAAATGTCAAACAATTGGAGCAATAGTGGAAACAAACAATGCAGACTAAGGAAGAAACAATTAAACAGCTGACCAAACTAGATTGGGAGACATACTGGCAGTTTTTAGTAAAAATACATATCCAGTGGATGACTCTGCGGTGTTTAACTACTTCTGCACAAAATATGGTGCCAACTTTATCAGATGCCATATTTACTGGATAGTTAAAATCCATAATCGGCTATCCACCTCAGCTCAAACCAATGATCGACATTTGCAATCTCAAAGATAAAGGTAGACGACTAAGACAGTTCAAGTAGAAAGAAACTTGTCATCAATTTAATTCTACTTTTAGTTTATTTTTTCTTACTCTGAGGAAGGTGGTTTGAAACCTCCTCAGCCTTTTTTTGTAATAATCTATTTTTGAGGCATGTATTTTAGTATTGAAACCCATCTCATGCATTTAGAGAGGGGTCCATAATTTTATCAAAAACACTTTTCAAGACATTACACTTCTGTATTTTTTGGAAGGTTTTGATGAAATTAATGGAAGAAGATCTGTTTTTCTTTGAATATCAAACATGCTCTACTAAAATTACACTTAAGTACTCTTATAGTGTATTTGATTGGATGGAATTGGATCAATATTGTTGAGCCCATGAGCAGGACCTTTCATATATGGTACTTTTATCGTATGATTGTGTTTTATTTATGCATTAGCAATACTCTTTCTCTTGATTGCCTTATGTATGAAAATCTGAGTTATAGTTCTGCACTATTGCACTTTTGTATGATGTTTTAGCTCTGATTTTGTTTTGGATACATGAACAGTTATTATATGCAATATAGTTTTCTCAATTGTTTTGTCTAAATATTTATCCAAAACAATTATCATTAAATGATTTCATTTATGTTGGCAGTTGAATGATCTTTATTACCAATTGCTTTGAGACATATTTGTAAATCGCATACTTTAGTTTATTCTCGGGTATATTTATAGTCAGATAATGTTATATTAAGATATATGCCTATGTTTATTATCTAGATTAGATTATACTTAGTTGAATCAGTCCTCATTAGATCTTATATCACCCCATTAACATTATCAAATCAACACTCTCTAGAAAACTAGTCCCATTATCCCTAGTCGGAGCCACTATACCAAATGGAAAAGGAGTTTCTTTCAAGGTCTAGACTGGGTGGTTATCCCCCATGTTGTTGTATCAAAATTCGAGGCTTCAACAGAATGGAATCCTCCTTGGGAGGTGCCAAAACACCGTAGACTAGCAACCTGATCCATTGGGATGCTCCCAAACTCAATTTCCAACTATAGCCTCTAACCTCCTCCCTTCCAACTCTTCAATACACAACCACAAACTAAAAATGAATTCTGAAAAGTAATACCAATTTGCTAAACAAAACTGTTGGAAACTAGCACATTGTTGAAAAAAGATGCTCGGATTGTTGAGCTTATTCATAATCCAACCTACTCTAATTTACTAAAACCACTACTAGATTAAGTGAATTAAAAAAATCAGTGCAACCATGCAAGAACTTAATTCATTGTTACGCCTCCTTGCATGTGTTTCCTTAGAGAAAAAATAAAATACTTTCTAAAGGGAAACTCATTGAAAAGATTGAAAATAAAACCAGCATGGGAAAATTTTGAAAAATTGAGCTTACTTACTGACTCCAAAAACACTACAAAAGGATCCTCAATTGAATGCATAAGAAAATCATGTTGTATCAAACTTTCAATTGTATTCCTATTTCCATTCAAATCCAACTGAAAGGTGTCACAAAGATGCTAAAAATTCACACTAAATTTATGTAATGAAACCGCTGTTGGCAAGAAATACATGTCTGACTCTAAAATTGACTGATAATTATCTTCATTTCTAGATTGATAGTTAACCAATATATGCAAATTTTGATTATTTAAACCCTCTATATCATCAACTACTGAGTCATGAAAAACAAGAGGAGATTGTTGCAATTCACTGTTAATTTTCCCCATTGACTCTAAATTCCTTTGCATCAACCCACACTCCTCAACTTCATTAATGATCTCAAAATTTTCTTTCAAAAATTTAAATGAAGTGAATCTTAAAGAAAGAGAATTTTCATCACCAAAATCACTATTTTCCTCATGTTCAATGTCAAAATTGTTATATTGTCGATTTATAACACTATGAAAATCCTTTTTAGCAATTGGAATGAAGTAAAACACAAGGGTAAAGTATTTTCTTCACTAAGTGATTCAATAATTTTTCATCTTCTTTATTGTTGTCACAACTGAAGCATGCAGGTTTATTTCTTTCTTGAGACTGTTGGGAATCATCATTTCACAATGGAGACAACGAAGTAGGCGGCTTAAGAAAATTAAGATCAAAATCATCATCATGTTCATCATACTTCGACACATCAAACATATATATAATGTCATCAAACATGAGAATTGAGACAATATCTTGATCTTCAACATGTTTATCTGCAAATTTACTTTTATGGCACTCAACAAGTGAATATATAAGATAATTAACTTCCTCCTTATCATGAAATAGATCAAGAGTTGAATCAACACCATCTTGTTGTTCATTCTCAGTCTCATGTTTGTCAGCATTCAATTCCTCGTCATCAATTTGATCTGAAAGTGTTCTATAGGGTTGAAGATTGTCTTATATTTCTTGAGTTTCGAGGTCACTCTTTATATAAATGACCGAAATTTGTTTAGCATTCGCATCATCATCTATAACACAAAAATGTTTTGTATATATCTGAATGGTTGCATTTGTATCATATGAATCATGAATGTCTAGAGATCCTTGTTCATGCAATCATGAGAGACCTAATTTTCGTCTTCACAAACTTGGTCTTGAAATAAAAACCCAAAAAATGAACAATCTAAATAAATTAATGAATTCCTATATTCATACTCTTGATCATAAAAATACTGGAAACACTACTATAAATATTTACCAAATTCAAGGGATGGAACATTGTTCTCATCATTGAGATGTAAATTTGTTACATTTTCAACTAGGGGAGAATAATTACTTGCTCGGAATGATTCTGAGTATCATAGTAGCTTGTATGTGCTAATTTTTCATGATGATAAGACATTTCAAAAAGGGCTTCTTCGATTTCATGATCCATAAGGTCTTCATCATCAACATCCATTCCCATGTATTAAAAAATATTTTCAAAATTTGCACAGAAGTTTTTAATGAGTGCTATAGAAGGATATCTTTATTTATATTTCATACAAAATTCTAAATAAAATTCTTCAATGGAATATAGACTAGAAAATGGAAATCCTTCATACCAGGACCTTTCCTTTCCCTCCAAGGCATCCATGAACATCTTCATGAGAAAATATTCATGAAAAATGACTTTAGCTTACGCACATGCATGTGAAGATTCACCAAATGAAGAGCAGCATCATCTCCTACCTGATCTTTGAATCTTGGCAAATAAGTATTCCAATCTACACAAGGCACGTGATTTGGAAATCCTGGAATATGAATGTGATGCATAGGAGCACACCTTGCAGGTCCATGATCCATATTGAGCCAATAGAGTTGTCAGTAAAACCCTAATTTCTTGATCCTGCATCCAGTGGAGTCTTTAGATTGGGTTGAAAGTTGATTGGAGTCTCTAGGTGAATGATGCACAACCTTCTTGTTTCTAATCATTGTTCACCATCAACAATCACTCGGGGAAGATGAAATATTTCACTCCCCGACAACAATGTCACTATGTTAGCACTTTGTACTTCCTCCAGGCTGAGGATAGGAACCCAAAGGTAACCACAAACCACTTTAAAACTAGAATCTAGCCCTTCCAGCTTCAAAAAGGGCTCTCTATATAGGAATATTCAGTCACATAGATGACTAGTTGTCTTAGGTTTTAGGATGGGTATTGAGATCAAAGAGGAATATGTCGTAACAGTTTGATGGTAGGGAAGAGGGAAAATCCATTGGGCATGGGGTCATATTGAGCTAATGATTTTTAGTGATATGATGGGAAAATGAGAAATCCTTAGACAAGGAAAAGTTAGGCAAACCTTGTGGTGTGTTTTCCAAATTTTGTTGTAGATATGTGAACAGAGTAGTAGTATAATTGATAACATCTAAAGCATCTAGCTGAGGATGAATTTTAGATATTACAATGGAGGGAAAAAAACTAAAATGTTCAATTAGCTATAATAGAGCACTTAAAAGTGAATTTTGCAATAAATTATTGCTTAACTAAACATTAAAGACATGACATTTAAGAATGTAAATAACATAATATAATTAAATAAAAACATGAGATAAACATCACCATAAAAAACTAACACATGAATCCTTGAACGAGTAGACTTCGACCTTCATCATTCACTAAAACTTTTTAATGAAAATGTACAATGCTCAATCTCTTCTCTATCAAACCCTGACCAACCAACCAACCCTTTTCTCATAGAAATTTACAAAATATATAGGAAATAATATTTCCCAAGCTAAGGAGGTCGAGTTCAACCATTTCCCCAAAGGTAGATCCAATTACATTAAGACTCAAAACTGCCTACTAGGAAATAGGGACCAAATTTATGGAAAATATGGGTTAAAATTAAATCGTATCTCTCGAATCATAAGAGTTGTTAATGTTGGGTTGTGTTATATTCTTTCCACGTAGTTAACAGGGGGTTTGAGGGGTACTCGTAACCCCACTTTATGGGGTCTAGGGCAGCACCCCAGAATTTTTTTTTTTTGGACCCTATGTTAGGTTGGGCGGACCCACCTATGGTTTTGTGTATGATTTTCGCACATGTTTTTTGGACGCGATGGTTTTCGGTCCATGGTTTTGGACGCGATGGTTTTTGGTCCATGGTATTGGATGCTTCAGCATGTATAAATATGTATGGTAACATTGAAAGGAAATAATGAAAAATCAAGCTGGTAGTCCCAGTTTTGGGATCCAAGGGAAAATCTGTGTATATGGGTCATTCTCTCGCATTGTTTATTTTCTATGTTTTAGAATTCGTATGTAGGTAATTTTTGTATGGGGTTAAAACCTACATTCATTATTAGAGCAGTTTTGGCTTCAAGGGGACGCCTTTGTTGCTGAGGGGTTTCACTCGAGCTTGTGGTAGACCCTGTTCAATGGGAGATCGATTCTGGTGGTGAAAGAAGATGGCGAGCAGTGGAAAGAAAGAGATCGAGAAATTTAATGGTCAGAGTTTTGAGTTGTGGAAACTCAAGATGGAGGATTTGTTGGTGGATAAAGATCAGTGAATCGCGGTAGATCCGGGTACTAAACCAACGGGAGTGTCCAATGAAGAATGGAAGAAGTTGGATCGGAAGGCAAAGAGCACAATAAGATTGTGTGTCTTAGATTCAGTATTGTTGAATGTATCAGGGGAAGCTACAACAAAGGCTTTGTGGAACAAGTTAGGGACTTTGTACCAATCTAAGTCTTTGGTGAATAAACTATTCCTGTGGAAAAAATTGTATAACCTGAGGATGAAAGATGGAGACTCGGTGACAGAGCATCTGAACACATTTAATACTATGGTAAGTCAGTTAGCATCTGTTGATATTAAAATTTCAGATGAAGATAAGTGCAACAGTTTGTTGTGTTCTCTACCAGATTTGTGGGATAGTCTAGTTATTGCAATAGGTAGCAATGCAACTGCCTTGCAGTTTGACGAAATAGTCTCAGCCTTGTTGATGGAGGAGATGAGACGGAAAAATTGGGAGAGCCGAAATGGTGATGCCTTGTATGTAAGAGGACGGTCCAAGAACAGAAACAAAAATAAGTCATCGAGTGGTAGATCTAAATCTAGAGGGAGATCTAAATCTCCAGGAAAACCTGTAAAGGTCGTGTGATGGAAATGTGGAAAGGAAAGTCACTTCAAAAGGGACTGTAAAGCTAAAGCTCCTCACAAAGGAAAGGGATCTGATGAGGCTCCTTCTGCAGAGGCGAAAACCACCTCAGATGAAGGTGGGGATGTGTATTTGGCTTCTTCAAGTACACATGTAGATCATGAGGCATGGTTGATTGACTCAGGTGCATCCTTTCACTTCACTCCCCATAGATAGTGGTTTTGTGAGTATGAGAAATATGATAGTGGTGATGTCTTCTTGGGGGATGACAGGAAGGCTAGAATCATTGGTCGTGGAAAAGTAAAGTTGAATCTGCAAGGTGGAAGGGTTAGAACACTTCCGGGTGTTCTACATATTCCTGCATTAGCCAGAAATCTGATTTCTGTTAGCAAACTGGATGATGCAGGTGTAAAAACAGTGTTCAAGAAAGATACCTGCAAGATGGTTTGGGGAGCATTGGTATTGATGCGAGGAGTTCGGATTAGAACTCTATACAAGCTACAAGGTAGCACTGTTGTTGATGGGTGCAAGAGTTCCATGGTTCCTGAAAGTGGAGTAGAAAATCTAGTGGTCTCTGGAGAAAAGACCATGCTGTGGCATCAAAGACTTGGACATATTGGAGAGAAGGGCCTTCGAATTCTTCATGGTAAAGGTATGGTAGAAGGTATGAGTAATAGCTCTCTGGATTTTGATTTCTGTGAAAATTGTGTATATGAGAAGAAAAATCAGGTGAGCTTCCCATCTGGTGGTAAGAGGGCGAAACGTATATTAGAGCTTGTGCATAGTGATGTGTTTGGACCTGTGAAGGTTCCATCACTAGGTAAGTCTATGTACTATGTATCATTTATAGATGACTTCTCAAGGAATACATGGATATATTTCCTTAAGAAGAAATCTGAAGTCTTTCACAGGTTTAAAGAATTTAAGGCTCTAGTGGAAAACCAGACAGAGAAGAAGATAAAGGTACTAAGGACAGATAATGGTGGAGAGTTTTGCAGTAAGGAATTTGAAGAATTCTGCAAGAAGTGTGGTATAGCACAGTAGAAGACTACTCCATATACACCTCAACAAAATGGAGTTGCAGAAAGAATGAACAAGACGTTGATGGAAAGGACAAGAAGCATGCTCAATGGTGCTAGGTTAGGACAGGAATTCTAGGCAGAGGCGGTGGATACTACATGTTACCTGGTCAACAGGTCACCTTCATCAACGTTGGAGGATAAGACTCCACAAGAGTTATGGACTGGTAAGAAACTCTCTCTTTCACATCTAAGGGTATTTGGATGTGATGCATATGTACATGTTCCAAAGGAAAAATGAACCAAGTTGGACAGTAAATCTGAAAAGTGCATCTTTATTGGGTATAAGGATGGTTTAAAGGGTTATAAGCTTTGGAACCCAGTAACAAGGAAGGTTGTGTACAACCGAGATGTGGTGTTCAGAGAGGTGAAAGATGTTATTAAACATGAATTCCAGCTAAAGGAACTTGAGAAGATAGAGTTTGAGCTAAAGGAGGAAGAATCAGACTCTACAACAAAGGAGGAATCAGAAGATGAAGAGCCACAAACTCCGGCTGTGAGAAGATCGGTTCAAGAAAGAAGGCAACCAGAAAGATATAGTCCATCTGCTTTCTGTTCAAATTTTTCTTTGTCTGTTACTGATGATGATTCTAGAACTGTGAAGGAAGCAATGGATTCAAAGGATGGAAAACTCTGGAAAGAGGCCATGGTTGATGAAATGGCATCTTTGTACAAAAATGAGGCTTGGGATCTAGTGGAGTTGCCGGCTGGAAGGAAACCCATTGGCAGCAAATGGGTGTTCAAGAAGAAAACAAATGCAGAAGGAAAGGTGGAGAAATACAAAGCTCAGTTGGTAGCAAAAGGTTATTCTCAGGTGCAGAGAATTGATTTTGGTGATATTTTTTCTCCTGTTTCCAAGGTAACTTCTATTAGATTACTTTTATCTGTTGCTGCTGCTTTTGATTTTGAGGTAGAACAAGTGGATGTGAAGACAACATTTCTTCACGGGGATCTGAAAGAGGAGATCTACATGAAGCAACCTGAAGGCTTTGTGGTGAAGGGTAAGAAAAAACTGGTATGTAAGTTAAAGAAGTCTTTGTATGGGTTAAAACAGTCACTAAGGATGTGGTATCAGAAATTTGATACATTTTTACGGGGACTTGGCTTCATAAGAAGCAAAGCATATCACTGTGTTTATTTTAAATTAATTGGTGACCGTGTTATTTATCTGGTCTTGTATGTGGATGATATGTTGCTAGTTGGAAATGACAAAAAAATTATCCAGGATTTGAAGACCCAATTGTACTCCAAATTTGACATGAAAGATCTTGGTGTTGCAAACTATATTTTGGGCATGGAAATTAAAAGAGATCGGGCAAAGAGGAAGCTCTGGTTAAACCAGACGAAGTATGTCAAGACAATATTGCAGAGGTTTAATATGCAGGATAGTAAACCAGTGATGGTTCCTATTCTTATAAGTGTGAGGTTATCTACTGAACAGTGTCCCAAGGCACAAGAAGAGGAAGAGGACATGTCCCGTGTTCCATATGCAAGTGCAGTCGGTAGCCTGATGTATGCAATGGTCTGTACTAGACCAGACATTGCACATGCAGTGGAAGTATTGAACAGGGTTATGTCAAAACCAGGAAAGGAGCATTGGACAGCAGTGAAGCGGGTTTTTAGGTATTTGCGTGGCACTAGTGATTATGGTTTGTGCTACCAAGGAAGACCGGGATTGGACAGAGTGTTGAATATTCGTGGCTTTGTTGATGCAGACTGGGCTGAAGATCTGGGTCAGAGAAGATCTACAAGTGGGTATGTGTTTAACCTATTTGGAGGTGCAATCAGTTGGATGAGTAAGAAACAATCTGTAGTGGCACTATCAACTACAGAGGCAGAATACATGGGAACCACTCATGCAAGCAAGTAAGTAGTTTGGTTGCAGAGATTGTGTTCAAGTATGGGGTTAGCACAGGAAGCTATAAGGATAGACTGTGATAGCCAAAGTGCAATTTTCTTGGCAAAAAACCCCGCATATCATTCAAAAACAAAGCACATTGATGTTCAGTATCACTTTGTGAGAGAAATGATAGAAGACAAAAAGGTGTTGCTGGTAAAGGTGGACACTTTTAAGAATACTGCAGATGCATTGACAAAATCTGTGAGCTCTGAGAAGTTCTTTTGGTGTAGAGAGACAATGGGCGTTTCAGGGCTAGAAAAATGACTAAGCTCTCTTGTGGCCCCTTGTGGAAAGAAAACAACAAGTGGGAGAATGTTGGGTTGTGTTATATTCTTTCCACGCAGTTAACAGGGGGTTTGGGGGTACCCGTAACCCCACTTTATGGGGTCCAGGGCAGCGCCCTAGAAAATTTTGTTTTTGGACCCTATGTTAGGTTGGGTGGACGCACCTATGGTTTTTTGTATGATTTTCGCACATTTTTTTTGGATGTGATGGTTTTCGGTCCATGATTTTGGATGCTTCAGCATGTATAAATATATATTGTGACATTGAAAGGAAAATAATGAAAAATCAAGCTAGTAGTCCCAGTTTTGGAATCCAAGGGAAAATCTATGTGTATATGTGTTATTCTCTCGCATTGTTTATTTTCTGTGTTTTAGAATTCGTATTCAAGTAATTTCTGTATGGGGTTAAAACCTACAATTAAAAAATTTAAGGAGTATTTTTTATATGAGCTTGTGATTGATAGAAACCTCTCTCATTTTTCAAAAATTATTCTTTAGCTCCAAATCCGCACCCAAATATCATGACTAAAACAGGAAATGACGAAATCTAAAATATAGGTTGTAAAGTTTCATTCGAATATTACAATCTATGAAACCTGTGAATAAAAATAAGGAGTTTTTTTATTCAGCTAGTGTTTTACAAAACCTCTTTTTTTAAAAAAAAAATCATTTCCATTTGGTCATAAAATGATTTTGAAAATGATGACAAAAACATATAGTGCACAATGAACTTCCTTTTCATACTATATAATCAATGCTTGAATGATTGCATAAGGGAGAGGTTCGAATATGCAAAAAACTTCAAGGCACTTGTCATAACCATATGAATCAATATTAGGAGGTTTGGATTTTAATTTCAAGTTCAAACTATTGATTGTGTGGAAGGTCAAACTGTTGATTTTGTGGAAGCACAACAAATTTGTTGCGCTACGTCCTTCAGCAAAAGCACAGAGACTAAGCACAACAAGTTCATGATTTGCATTATTTTTATCACCTCCTAGAATTTTGAATGTGTCACACATGTGAAATACAACTTTTAAAACATCACATACCTATTGGATAGCATCTGTTCAAACTGTAAACTCCCATCTTTGAAAATCATCACCTACAACAAAAGCGTAGTGACTGAGTGCAACGAATTTCACTTGCATTATTTTGACCAAATGTTGAAGTCTATGACTAAATAAAATAGTTGATTGATGGTGTTTACAATCTTAAAAACATTCTTGAGCCTCCATACATAAGAAATAGTGCCAAAAACACTGATCTTTTAATGCCTTTGACAGTAGCACAACAAATCCCATGTAGCCAAAATGCAACAACTTTTTGTTTGATTTTCAGAGCATCTAAGGGGGACCAGTAATGTGTTGAATGATTTTTTCTAAATCCAAACATGCCTTTATAATCCTCCACATGGTCGAGGACTGCCTTAACTTTAATGATGACTTTTCAAATTAAATTGTTCAAGCGTAACACAAAGGAGAAGCACAACAACAACTTGTGGTGACAAGGATATGATGTGTTTCCTTAGTTGACCTTGTAACTGACTAAAAATACACCACTAAATTGACTTAATGATGAAAAACCAAAACCCATTGTTATCTTTACTCATGAATTGGATGACACATTAACACTAGACTTGCTAAACCTAGACCTTTTGAGACATTGACAACTTGATTTTATTTACCACTCAAAACTTTAATATATCCCATCCTAAATTGACACCAAGACTTGATCTCTATTAGATCATAGAAACGCTTTAAAAATTTACTAATAATAAAAATACCAAACTTTATTTTGATTACTATATAACATAGGACTCTAACAAAACTATTAAAGGAAGAGTTGTTGACTCGGTTTTCCCCTAGATAGGGTTTTTCCCTAACTGTCCACCTACATCTGATGTATGTGATCTTCGTGTTATTATTTTGGTAATTGCTTTATGAACTAAAGTAAAAGAATAACATAAGAAATTTAATAATAACATAAGAATATCACAAGTAATTTTCAACTTAAAGAAAATCTTTCTGCCTTTCTGATTTTCCAACACATCCAACCTTCCTAACTTGTTAAGCCAGAACTGTAGTGATTTTGGAGTGTTTCTTTCCCTTATTTTTTTTTATCATAGAAGTAAGATATTAAATCCGATATTAAAGTCTGATATACCATATTGGTATTAGTGGACTTTAATCATCACTATCATCATCATATATATCATCTCACGTGTATAGGTGAAAATCACTTGCAAGTTCACAAATTTCTTAGAGATGTTGAAAGCTATTTCTTTTTTTCCTTTAACTTCCCCAAGGTCTATAAGTATAACAAAAGGATCTTAAAATAAATAGTTATATTTAAAGTCTCTTCACATAGTTAGACTCAATATAATTTCGTCCACAAATAGAAGAATGTAAATAAAAAATATAAAGAGAAAATAACCATCAATGGTACCCACAATTATGAAACTTTTAAACTACACTAAAAATTGTAAGTTACAATCATGAAAGTTCCACACAAGTTCAGGTTCAAGAAACATGCTCCAAAACCTTTGTAAAATCCTTTCCACCAATATTCTTTTAGTAGTTTCCTGGCCATCTTCATGACCGATGACCTACCTTCACCATAATTACCTGCATGCCACCAATGGGGAAAAAAATGAAATAGATGAGAAAAAAGAAAGGCAATGAATATTTTTCACACAAAATCCAATTCATAAGTTGATAATGTACACCAATTGGTCATATACACAAATTTCAAATACGAGCACTAGAAAAAGCAAGGATGACTCACAAATCCAATGGAAATAAAAACATGAAAACCAAACTAAGAGATCATCGATGAAATCTAACGTGTACAAAGAAACAAGACTGGCTAAGGTTCTTGAAACCTATTTTTATTTTTTCCCAAAGTAAACATGCAATGATTTTCAAATTCCTTTAAACTTATAAAATATTTCTCTAGAACTAAGAACTAGCAGTGCTACAAATGAATCAGAGACACATACATAAATTCAAAAGTTAAATCATGTTCTGAAATCAAACTAACAGTAAAAGAGAAAGAGCTATGTGATCACCTGAAGATGCGTTTTTATTGTATCTAATAGTGGTCAAGATAGATGAAGCTGCACCTGCCAAAGTTCTCATTGTAGACTGCACTATAGAAATTTCTCCATGTGATGGTGATCATTTTTCTATATCGTCTCCATAGCCCAAGTCATTGAAGTCAACAACAATAATACATCATATCCACACTTATGAATGATAAAAGTTGAAAGTAATTTGGGATTCCACAGACCCAATTAACCTCTACTTAGAATACATGGCTATTCTTTAAGAAAAAATAGTACAAGAAAAGGGCAAAACAGGTTTTGATTCCAGATTTTGAATTTGTTATGAGTACAACTTATTTCCGAGTTTACAATTACATTATGAAAGATAACAAGTACTTCAACAGCCTGTATAAGTGGATGCAATAATTCAGGCCATATTTGAAGAAGAAACAGAACAATTTAAAGCCCTTATTCTGCAAGTGAGGGGTAATCTTGTGAGAAAATATAGATAAAAGAAAAACAACTAAAAGAGAAACCACCTCGTCTGGAGTTCACATTACTAAAGCTAACGACTACTTCCATAAAATAAAACACATGATAATAGAAGTTTGTTTATCATAATAAAGGTGTGTTAATTAATTATAAACTTCTCAATCACACTTTTGAAATTTAGATGACACATGCTAAAATCCACACACATGGAACCATCCTCCTACCACTTGTCCACACTGACATTGTCTTCTTCCCGGTGTTGCTCATACTTTTCACTAATATTCTCTTTGTTAAAGCTACTCCACATTTTTCCTCATGAATTGCAGGCCTCTCTCAAGTCTAGTAGACACATGTAGGATAGGATGTTCACCCAGCTCGAAGAAAATTAGTCTAGCCTTTCAACCGCCCTGTTTTCATTTCTGATTGAGAAAATCACAACCAATACCTCACTAGTTTCAGCTTCTTCAAAATTAGAGAGGAATAGTGGTTGGGTGATGAAATCAACCCTGAACTTGCAGAAGATGCTCTTTCCTCTTATTAATATATGATCTCTTCTTCCTTTTGATGAGATCTTTGTATATATTTATATTAAAAAAAACAAAATAAACATTAAAAATAAAATTTTAATGTTTTAAAGTTTTTTTAATAAAAAATAAAAGGTTATTTTTCATAACACTGTAAATAATATATATATATATATATATATATATATATGTATAATTTTTTTTTTAAAGTTGATTTAATTATATTATCTCATAAAATTATACAAACCAATACATTATTAATCCATCCACTCTCAACATATTTTATGCTAGATGGTCTTAATCTACTCAATAGGGAACCATATGTTTTTTACCACAAGCCTATGGAATGATTTTTCCAAAACTTTAAGAATCTTAAAAGTGACAACATCACTAGAATATCTTAATCATGTTACAAAAAATTGAACATTAGACAACTAGGAATGCGAAGAGGATAGTTCTTGAAGGGGCTAACTTCATGGTGATTTATGGGATCTGGCGTTTAATTTATGCCAAATGTGTGTTCATTCTCTCAGTAAAAAACTTTTGGTTTCTTTGGTCACATTATTTCACATGTGCAAGAATTGCAAAGACATTGTACCTTTCATTGTGTAACTTATTTTGATTTGCTAATAGAGAGGAAAAGCTTACTAGTATTTCTTTTCCTTCCCCTGTTGAGTCCATTGTCACGAACATGAGGATGAGGAACCCATTGTCATATACCCTCTTTGAGCTCTTGGTCAAATAAGTCTGTATTTGGTGTGGTACCACTACTTGAAAGGACTCAACAACACCTTGGGCTTGCTATTGCACAAGGTTACTAACATGGGGACCACCATGTTCCTTGTTCCTCACCCAATTGGGGGAAAATTATAATTTTTTAAAAATAAATTGAAAGTAAAATAGAATAGGAAAAAATACATAAATGAAATATAAATTTCCATCTCATTATTAATCATTAAATGTATTGAAGGTAGTGCTAACATACCCTACCAGGAAACCATAGTTTGTTGTATTGCACTCTAGAAATTGCTAAATTGATAGGGTACCCAAATTCCTTGTTTAGATATAGTGGATGCCCTCTACAAAAACTACACATGAAAATTCCCAACAAATTCCTACAAGTCCAAAACATAAACAATATATGAGCTATAGCATAAAATAATATTGTGTATCAAGAAGACCACCCATGAGCTAGAAATCCTTCTCCTTTACCTAAAGGTTGTATCTAGTGATATCTACCATCATTTACCTAAAGGTTGTATTTAGTTATATTTTGTTCTGAAATTACAATTATTTCTCACATCATACATACCCCATTGGCATTGATTCTTCACAAGAGTTACCACTCCCTTTCTCCTCCAATCAATCAATAGACCTTCGCAAGTGCTTCTAATTCTGGTACTTGAATGGCCCACTCTTCACTCGGAGGCTTTTGTGCTTCTCCATCTTTGTATTCATGTGGAATGTGACCAGGCTACCCTCTTTATTTAATTTTTCCCACACCCTTGGTAGTGGGAAAACCACCTAGTCAACCACATTCCTTGTGCCTCACTCCCATTGGAGAAAAATATAAGTCCTTCTTTCTCACCCCATTGGGGAAAAATTGTATATTTTTTAAAATGAAATGAAACTAAAATAAAAAAAGGAAAAAAATACATAAATGAAATGTACAAGTATTTTTTTTGTAAGCTTATATCGTATTACCTCACAAAATAGAAATTTCTAGTGCATCATTCGTCCATCCACTCTCAACAATTTTACGGCAGAAGGTCTCAATCTGCCCATTGGGAAACCATATAGTTTTGACCATCTCCCTATAGAGTAATTTGTCCAAAACTGCAAAAAATTTAATAATTGCAACATAACTAGAATTTCTATAGCATAATTATAACACAAAAGACTATCAGCAATTATATGTTGGCCATCACTTACTATCAGAGGCACCATGCAACATAAAGCTAAGAAATATACTGGAAATAGAACTCCATGAGTCTCCATGTATAGGGGTGGTCACTCCACCCCCACGATCTAATGTAATTCATTCTTGAAGGTGGGGGCTCCACTTGCTCCACATAGTATCCTCTAAACACACTCTATCAAAAATTTATTTATTTTTTAAAATAACTGTAAATTTAAAATTTAGAAGTAATATAAATGTTTTTATCATTTCATTCTTTTCACACTCATATACATTTTACAAAAAACACCAGATTTTCTAATAAAAACTATTTTAATGCATTACCAATAATAATGCAATACAATAATGTATTCTAAGCATTAAAATTTTACAAAATAAATTAATAATATGTTTTACCTATGAATCTTGTATAAAATAAGCTATATTTAATAAAATAAACTGTAAATTTTCATACTATTGTATCTTATTTTTAGTGTTCCAAACTTTTCTCATGGCAATTGCTACAATTCTTCAGTGAATTATTGGGGCCAAGAGTAAATATGCAACGCCACACATCCCTTCTGGTACTTCAACGTCTCTTAACAATCTAATGTATCATGCTTCTCCCCAATCTTGTCCCCAATAGTTCTTGAGTCTCCAGAACTTAATTCCCTTATTTGCTCCCTTAACTGGGTTGCCATATCCAACCAGTACACCTCCATGGTCAATTACTAATTCCAGTCAATTGTCATTTTTTGGACCACATGAACCACTAAATATTCCCTACTAAATATTCCCTGCTTAACAAACAAAATTTGAATAATTACACTTGCTAAATTATTTATATATTATTTATTAGTTCTCAGTAACAATGTAAAAAATGGTAACCACTTACTCCTTATAAAACTGAAACTCCAGACTGCCTGTTTGAATCGGTACAGCTATAGGTTGTGTAGTTACTGCTGATTTGAGAGATGCTTCATCCTCATCGGGCCTCATCCATGGTTGCATCTGGATTTCCAATCTATATCAAAACAAAACAACACAATGATTTGATTGTCTTACAAATTATAATAATGTTATTATTATAAATATTATTATTTCATGATATCTAACTTTATTATTATTATAAATATTACTATTTAACAATATCTAACTATCTTGATGCACAAATCCATCTTAGTATTAATCATTAAACGTTGTTATTATACCTCTGCGAATCGGCATGGCCCCTGAAAACCCTGATCAACCCTCCAGTGTCTATTATATATTTGAAGATATCAATAGGCGTCCCTCCGGAATCGCAAGTATAGCCGAAGGGATTGCAATCAAGCGATTGTTGCGCTGATAGGCTGGGCAAATTGCCTGTTGTGATAAAGTGGATGCCCTCTAGAGCGCCTGCAGTGAAAAATGCCCAACAACAACCTGCAAGGCCAAAAAATAAATAGTATGCACGAGACACCAGGGAAAAAATCCAGCTCCTTAGTTACCATTCGAAATTGAAATTATTTCTCTCATAATACATACCGCAGGTTCTTTGATTCTTCACACTGGATACTGCTCCCCTACTCCAATCAAAAGACCTTGGCAAGGTGTTCGAGTTCTGGGACGTGAATGATACATTCTTCAGTCCCTTTATCTTGAACTTCTCCTGTGGAGGTTTGCCGTTACACGTTACAATAACGTTACAATAAGTAGCCGCTTCAACATCGATCAAACAGAAATATTTAGAGACAATGCGAAATACATAGATTCTGTGGATAAGAAGAATCTGGAAATCCCAACATAGTCATTCACTTATTTTTGGGCAATTACATATTCTATAGAGGTAATTCACAGAGTCTATGAATTTCACATTGTTCTTAAATATTTCGAATCGCTCATCCGATGCATTTCTTGGGAGCGTTGCCGAGGCAGCCAATTATGATAAAGGAGTCGCAGACTTTCTTGAGACTCGAGGTCTTTGTCTGTAAATCCAAGAGACTTGCGGATTGCATTCACTAATAAAGCCCACAAGGCTCCCAGCACCAGAAACAGAAACAGGGCCGCCCTTTCCATTACTAAACAACAATAATTCACACAAGTGTGCCCACAAATAATGTGAATTGGTGGAGACAAACTGGAAGAGGATCTCGTTATATAGTAACTAGGAAGGGAAAGAAAAACTCCCAAAAGGTATGAAGATTCTACTTCATATTTTGCTTTGATTACTAAAGATGGGGAACCTTCTTGTTATTAGGAAGAAATAGATGATATGGATAGTGAAAAGTGGAAAATGGCGATGGAAGAAGGAATGGATTCTAGCCAACAAAAATAACTGGGATCTTGTAGAACTTCCTGAAGGGAGAAGTGTTGTTGGATGCAAATGGGTCTTCAAACTAAAACGGAAAGTTGATGTAAGTATTGAAAGGTATAAGGTGAGACTGGTAGCAAAAGGGTATTCTCAGGTTGAAGGTATTGACTTTCATGAGATTTTTTCACCAGTTGTAAAACTTGTTTCTATTCGTACTGTGTTGGCACTAACTACATTACTTAACCTTGAGTTAGAACAGTTAGATGTTAAAACATATTATCTACATGGTGATTTGAATGAAGAGTTATATATGGAACAACCAGAAGGTTTTGTACAAGGTCGCAATAGAAGATTAGTTTGCAAGCTCAGGAAATCATTTTATGGTCTGAGGCAGTTTCCCAGACAATGGTACAAGAAGTTTGACTCCTTCATGGTGATATAGAACTTTATAAGAAGTGAGTATGATCATTGTGTATACTTCAAGAGTTTCAATGGCATATTCATTATCTTAGCTTTGTATGTTGACGATATGCTTATTGCAAGCAAAAGCATGGAAGAGATCAACAAGTTAAAGGCTCAGCTTTCTAGGACGTTTGATATGAAGGATCTTGGAGTAGCAAAACATATCTTGGGCATGGAGATACACAGAGACAGGAAAAATGGTAAACTTTGGTTATCACAACAGAAGTATTTGGAGAAAGTACTTGAAAAGTTCTGTATGAACAATGTGAAACTTGTTAATGTTCCATTGGCTTCCCATTTTAAGATTTCTTTGGTTTTGAGTCCTATAACTGATGAAGAGAAGCAGTATATGTCTCATGTACCATATGCAAATGCAATAGCCAACTTAATGTATGCGATGGTATCTACAAGACCTAACATTTCACATGCAGTTGGAGTTGTCAGCAGGTTCATGGAAAATCCAGGTGAAGAACATTGGAGAGTAGTGAAATGGGTGCTTCGATATCTAAGAGGCACAAGTGACCATTGCATCATCTTTAATGGAAGTTAAGGATCAGCCTGCGGATATGAAGATGTTGATTATGCTGGTGATTTGGACAAAAGAAGATCTACTACAGGTTATGTCGTTACTCTTGCAGGTGGAGCAATTAGTTGGATGTTACTCTTGAGGGTAGTTGCTGGAGGGGGAATCGAATCCAGAAGAGATCCATGAATCGGAAAGCACTCACTCAACCAGCCGAACAAGCAAGCCAAGCAAGGTAGAAGCATTAACCGATTAGGAGGTAGAGCAAATCTATCCTTTCACCTCTGCTTCAAGAAACAATTACATTGTCCACTACTGAAGTAGAATATATAACTACTTCAGATGTCAATAAAGAAGCAATCTAGTTAAAGGGTTTACTTGATGAGATTGGAAGGACGCAGGAGAAAGTTAATGTACTTTGTGATAGTCAAAGTGCTATTCACTTGGCTACAAATCCTGGTTATCACAACAGAACCAAGCACATTGATGTAAGGTATCATTTTCTAAGATAGTCAAAGTGCTATTCACTTGGCTACAAATCCTGCTTATCACAATAGAACCAAGCAGATTGATGTAAGGAAAAGTAGCTCTTCAAAAGGTCCATACATGAGAGAATTGTGCAAACATATTCACAAAGCTAGTTACAGTAGAGAAGCTGCGATGGTGTTTAGATTCTCTTGGCTTGAAGAAAAAATGATGAATGGGCATGGGCAAGGGATTAGGAAATTTGTTGTCAAGGTGGAGTTTGTTGGTAGTTGACAACTAATTATGTAAATTTGGGTAAAATGTATCAGTTATTAACAAGTTAGTTTTATATCGAAACATCGGTTCAGTAACTGAGGAGGCTCATATAAAACTGATGAATGCACGAACTATTGAAAGGAGAATCATTTATTGATTGAATAGAGATTCCAATCCCTTGCCCCGTGGATGTTTCCATGACACCCTGTCAAGGTTTTACCACGTAAAAATCTTGTGTTTTTCCCTGTGTCTTACATTCATTTTCATTCGGTTTTATTTATATAGTTCTTGGTTAATTAATTGTTTTGGTCAACACCTAGAAGTCAAATATATTGAAAAGACATCCAAAGAATATTGAAATTGAAAATTACAACCTATTATGGACCCTTGCAAGTCATCTCATGTTAAGGGAAGATCCTATATATGTTGCGTTGTCTTGATGGGATTATGGACTGGGATGAGTTGGGGATCATGAGTTTGAAAGGGAAGTTTACAAAGGAAGAGAGGTGCATAACAAGGTGGTGAATAGTTGCACATGTGTCTATTTCCTAGTTTCAGAGGTGCTAAATGTAATCATGGATTTCTTGTTTTTTTACCGGGAGCAATTTTTTGTCATGAAATTGTGAAAATAAGTGTGCAAGCATTTAATGTTACTCATTCTTATGTCATTCTTCAATCACTTTTGATGATTTTTTTTAATGCTTGTTTTGGGTTGCTTTTATGTGTCCTTCCATGTGACATTGACATGTTCAACTTTCTTTAGATGTATTGAAATTTTTCAAACCACCTTCAAGCTTTTCCTGAGATAAATGTGGGGTGCTCATTCTTATTTCATCCTCCAATTATTTTTGATGAATTAAAGCCTTTATGTATCTTTCCATGTGATATCATCACCTTCAACTTTCTTCAGTTGTCCTAGAACTTTTAAAACTACCTTCAAGCTTTCACTGAGCATATATGTAGGACAACGTTTTTTACAACTCATATTGTATGATAATTAATCGATGCTGAAGACCCTGCAACCTCCCTCTGAGTGTATCTCTTGATGTATTGGCACTTTCCAAATCATAAGTTATCTGCTAGTGTTGGCATGGAGGATGTATGTATTGGCACATGGTTTATAGTGTATGTTGATTATCACCATAAACTCTACATATAAATTTAAATTTGTTAAAAAAAAAAATGAAGTAAATAAAGTGTTGAAATTGCACAAAATTCACAAATAGGAAATTAAAATTAAATTCTCGGCATGTTATGGAATTGAACTATTCTAGATTAAGGTATCATAGATCAATATCTATCATTTGTAATTAAATTTATGAAATATATATCTTGTAGAAATTACAACATATTTAAAATAAAAATTTAAATGCAATTTCTAGAATACAAAGGAAAGAAAAACATTACTAGAAAAAAATTATTGCTTTTATTTGTGAATAGATGGGGGAGATATACTAGTGCCTAGGTTATCTTTGGGCTAGTGGAGCCATTTACGGTACTTGAGAAGGGATTAACATCGCCTATTTTCAAGGATATTTATAATTCATGAGGAGAAAGTTCAAATTAGATTAAACGCACCATTTGAAGTTGTTTATTACTTAGATGGTCTTTGTTCAATACCTTTGGTTGGATTACAAGACCTCCACTCCATAGAAAATTGCTCACACAATAACCTTAGAAAACATGAAAAATGAAAAACTTAAAATGTCTTAATATACATCAATGTAACTCCAAACCATTAGACATAAAATATTCAAAGTTTGCTAATATATAGCATGGAAGCAATTTTTTCCTAGATTATTTATAGTTTTCTTTAGTATGGTAATGCATTTGTTGTATTAGCCTTTTAGATTCCATTCCAAATAAAAACTATCTTACTGGGACTGGTCTAGTACTTTTATTTATTACCTCTCCAGTTTGATTTGGTTCAGACAGAATGGTTCCAATAACATTGGTATGGATAAATGGATGCCTTTGATACTATGAATCCTTTTAATGTCTTGAATACCTTTGATATTGTAATCTCACAAGGAAATTTTTGATGATTCTATCTTTCTTCTTGGTGAAATTCAATTTTGAGGCTTATGAGTTGTGAACATTGGAGTGATTGATAAATGACATTCTCATTTTGAGAATGTCAGACCAGAAGTAACTCCAGACTAGGCAGAAAAACTGATTCGTTTATTTCATTAGGCAGCTATTGTTATATAAATGAATGTGACTGATCAGTTCATCTTCTTGATGACTGTTCACATTCCAAATTCACCCAATCACAAAGGATTAGGTGTCAACATTCCCCCCCTTAATCTGAAGGGATGTTGGTGAGTCCAAGCATCGTTCTGAATTTTTCAAGCTTTTCTCTTCCAAGCGCTTTGGTGAAGATGTCTGCAATTTGTTCATTTGTGGAACAATGACGGAGATGGATTGTTTTGGCCTCAACATGATGTCGGATCAGATGATATTTAGTATTGATGTGCTTTGTATGATCATGGAACTTTGGGTTCTTGGCCAACTTTATTGCAGAGGTGTTTTCAATCATGAGTGGAGTTGATTGTACTTGTTTTACCTGCAAATCTTCAAGAATTTTCTTGAGCCACACAATTTCTTTCGTTGCTTCAGCTGCTGCCACATATTCTGCTTCCATTGTGGAATCTACTGGAACTGATTGTTTGTGTGATCTCCAAGAGACAGCTCCTGATCCAAGACTCATAGCATATCCTGAAGTAGATACTCCAGTTTCTTTGTCTCCATCGAAGTCTAAATCAGAGTATCCAATCAAGCTGAAGTCGTCCACCTGTGTATACTTGATTCCAAGGTCTTGAGTTCCCTTCAAGTACCTTAGAACTCTTTTTGCAGCAGACCAATGTCCCTCACAAGGCTTTTGCATGAACCTGGAGAGGATTCCAACAGTAAATGAAATGTCTGGTCTGGTAGTAGTGAGGTAGATGAGACTTCCTACAAGCTGTCTTTACCTTGTTGCATCCTCAAATTCCTTTCCTTCAATAGATGTGAGCTTTAAGTTTTGTTCCATTGGAGTAGAAAGAGGATTGCACTCTGTCATGCCAAATCTGTTTAACAAATCTCCAATGTATTTCTTTTGAGAAAGAAATATGGATTTTGGATGTTGGGTTACTTCAATGCCAAGATAGTAATGAACATAGCCCAAATCAGTCATTTCAAAACTTTTTCCTAATTCTTTCTTTATGGATGCAATATAGCTTTCATTGTTCCTTGTCATTAAAAGATCATCTACATATACCACAAGATATACAACTGTTTTGCCAACTTTCTTGACAAATAAAGTTGCATCATCAAGATCAAAATGATTGAAGTTGAGTTTCAGAAGATGCTCAGTTAGTTTTTCATACCAGGCTCGTGGTGCTTGTTTGAGGCCATACAAGGACTTCACAAGTTTGCATACTTTATGTTCATGTCCTTCCACAGCAAATCCTTCAGGCTGGGACATAAAAACATTCTCTTTTAGATCTCCATTCAAGAATGTAGTTTTTACATCCATTTGATGGACTTTCCAACCGTTCTGAGCAGCTAGTGCAAAGAGTGTCCGCATGGTGGCCCATTTTGCTGTGGGGGCAAAAGTTTCCTCATAATCGACCCCTTCCTTCTGTGCAAAACCTTTTGCCACAAGCCTAGCTTTGTGCTTGTCAAGTGAACCATCAGCTTTGTACTTGTCCTTGTAGACCCACCTGCAGCCAATTGGTTTGGTTCCAAATGGAGGGTCAACCAGCTTCCAAGTGCCATTCTTTATGAGAGCATCATACTCCTTTTGCATCACTTCTTTCCATTCATCATGAGAAGCAGCTTCTTTGAAGGAATTTGGTTCAAAATCTGTGGACAAGTTCAATTCACAATCATAAGTAACATCCATATCAACAGGTGAATTAGAGTCATCTACATCACCTCCATTTTGTCGGTTTGAATTTCTGGTTCCTGTTTCCAATTTCATCAGGACGAACACTTTGAAGTGTCTTTTTCAGCCACTTTGGGGGACCTTTCTGAGATGGTCCAGGATGCTCTGTTGATTGAGTTGGGACTGAATCAAGATTGAGTCTCCCAATTCTATCAATTACATCACTTAAAGCATCATCCATTGTTGGAGTTTCATGCAAGGGAGATTGTGCTTCAGAAGAAGATTCCACATGTTGATCTAGTATAGGAATCCTCCCTTCAAGATGTGGAATCTGATTATCAAATTCTTGAAATGATTTCGTTTTTGCGAATCTATCCAAGCGATCAAGTTGCCGCTCAACAACATTGTCAGATTTGGATGATTCAAGAAAAATGACATCTCTAGATACAACAAACTTTTTATTTACTTCATCATAGAGGTGGTATGCTTTAGAGATGTTTGAATACCCCAAGAAGATACACTTACGACTTCTAGCACCAAGTTTGTTTCTATGTACCTTTGGTATCAAAGCATAACAGGTGGAACCAAAGATCCTGAGATGTTTTACCGAAGGAACATGTCCATACCACAATTCATAAGGAGTCTTGTTTCTTATAGCATTAGATGGACATCTATTCTTTATATATGCAGCACATAGAACAGCATCAGCCCAAAACATTATCTTTACATTTTTGAAGAAAAGCATGGATCGTACCATATTCAAGATTGTTCTATTCATTCTTTCAGCTACACCATTCTGTTGGGGATTATAAGGCACAGTTGTTTGATGTTTGATCCCATGTTGGCGAAGATAGTTTTCAAATTCATTTGATGTATATTTTTTTCCATTATCAGTGTGAATAGACCCAATATGAGATTGTGCATCATTTTCAATCCATTTATGAAAATTCTTGAATGTTTGAAAAGAATCAGATTTGTTCTTCAATAAATAAACCCAACACATTCTGGTGTAATCATCAATAAATGTCATGATATATTTATTTCCATTTGCAGAAGGAACAGGCATTGGACCACATAAATCTGAATGAATGAGTTCAAGCTTCCTATGTGCTCTTGAATGTGAATCATGAAAAGATTGTTTGCTATGCTTTCCTAGAATGCAAGCATCACATTGCTTATGTTTCCTAGGAATTGTAGGCAAACCAGCAACACCATTTTTCTTCAATAAGCGGAGACTGTCATAGTTTAAATGTCCAAATCTAGCATGCCATAATAAACTTGATGGAAGTGTACCTTCTTCATGATGAGAAATATATGAGAAGTGTTGTGCATGAGCAGAGGTTCCTTGCAGTTTGAGAAGCCTTTCTTCTTCTATTCCCCTCATGACAAGTGAGTGGTCAGATGCTTTTCTTACCTCAAGCTTGCCATCAAACATATGAATGGAGTGACCTTGTTGACGGATGTGGACCAAGGACAGCAAGTTTCTCTTGAGTTGTGGGAGATATAGAACATGATCCAGAAGAAAGTCTGGAAGACCAGGCAGTTTAAGCCTGATTGCGCCAAGCCCTGATGGATTGATTTTTGACTGATCTGCAAAGTATACTGCTCCATCAACATTGTCAGTGAAATCTTCAAAAAAATCTTTCCTATGAGTCATATGACAGGTTGCTCCTGAATCAAGCAACCAATCATTTTTCGAAGAAGCAAGTGAGGCATTAAACAAATCTTCATTTACTCCAATGTTACATTGTGCCTCAATATAGTGAGCAGATTCAGGTGCTTTACCTTTGTCTGTATCATCAGTTTTACCTTTCTGCTGGTTTCTTTTCTGCTCAATTTTGTCCCATGGTAGCTTGCATGTAGAAGCATCATGTGATCCATTTCGTTTGCAGCGAATGCAATGCAGATCTGCTTTTTCTTCTTGAGAATGTCTGCCCCCCCTTCCTCTGAAGTATCTTCCTCTTCCTCTTCGTCCACCTCTTCCTCTTGTAGAATCTTGAGCAGGATGCTTTTCTTTATGAGCAAGGCAAACAGTCTCTTCAGAAGATTCAGGGACTGTCTTCTTTCCAAAGGCTTTCTCTCTTTCAGCAAACTTTTTCACAAGAGAGTCAAAGGTTATATCTTTAAGATTTCCATTTGCTTGTAAAGACTCAAGATAATTGGAGTAAGTAGGATAGAGTGCCTTGAGAAAGCAATAAGAGGGATATCCAACTCAACCTTAGTGGATTTGATATCATGCATTATGGATTTAACTTCAGATGCAAGAGCAAGAGGATCATTATTTTTCAGTTCAAGAGTGAAGAGTTTAATCATGAGCTGAACAACTTCAAGTGCAGAATGTGAGTCATAGAGTTCTTTGAGCTTTTGTAAAGCTTCAAAGGTAGTTGAATATGATGAAATATGGCGACTTACTTTTTCATTTACAGATGCTGCGATTAATGCATATGCTTTCCTGTTCTTGTTATCCCAAATGACAAGCTCTTTGTCTGATGTAGGCTGTATTGGGTCATTGTCTCCTTCTCCAACACACACTCCCTTCCACAACTCATTGAAGATGAGGGTGTGTTTTATCATCCGGGACCATTCAGGATAGTTCTCTTTGCCAGTGAGAACTATTCCTACCATAGAGATGATTGAATGCATTCTGTAAAAAATACTTTTGCTGAAAAAAAAACTTCCTTACGTTACAGCCTTATGCACTATATTTTAAGTCCCTCTAATATTTGATAGAAGTATCAGCATTACATATCACTGTAGACATTCGTTGCAAATAAATTATATCAATATACAAATTGTGTATTGAGCAAACAGAATATTCCTCTATCTCAATATATGAAAATTTTTAATGAAGCCTGCAGCTTATCACATTGAAGTATCCCCATTGCACTAGTTCACACATCAATCAGGCTTCTGTCCCAAAGTGAGAGTAGAGGATTTTGTTTAATACCATCACGACAAAGAAATTACCTCTAGAATATCATATAATGACGGTCTCTAAGAACTTAGAGAACGCCACACAAACATTCCACTGCCTTGCAATTTCTGCAACGGAAATGACTTTATATTGCATAGAAAACAGAGCAACAGCTTTTTGTTCCAGCCTGCGGTTGTTCCAACTCGAACACGCGACATACACTGGGGCGTTCTATATAAATCAAAAAAATTTCGTAGACTACCACAAGTCCGATTGCAAACAGAACTTCAACTTCATATGTCAGTTTGAAAACAATTAATAATCACGCCTACCATAAAATCAGAACTTCTCCAAGCGCTGGGTCCCTACTACAATAAAATGATGAGACTCTGCCAATGTTTTAATAACACTTCAGCGCATACCTAAAGAGGCTCCTCGGCTCCACACTAGCTGCGAGTCACTATGATGCTTCCCTCGTCCTTTTCCCAGCTGATATTGTTGTATATGAGGCCTACAGCTTTAGAAATTCTGCCACGCGATTTCAGATGAGCTCCTTCGTGTAACAGTTCTACAAGTAATGCTCACTCTCGTCTCCCTGATGGTGCGCACAAGTGGCCTGTCGATCAAGTGATTTTCCATGCATAAAGATATTGCCTGTCAGTTCAGGCGGGAGGCATAAATGGCCATAACGGTCATCTTGACTCCACCTCTATGTCCGTTGGATGCGAAGCTACAGGATGCTACGTTGCGGGGATTCGATCGCGGGGTCTTCAAAGGCATTTCAGTATCTGTTCTACGCTATGGATGGATAGATCCAACCGAATGATTTACAGATATTGAGTGGAGAGGCAGCGAATTTTGGTATAACCGATGCAACCAGTCATGTCAAGGTATTCATGCACAGAGAGGCAACGAAAAAAAAGGGTATAACCGACACATTCATGTGCAGAGAATCAACGTCGTTGAGATGCAGGACAGAGGCAGCACTCAGGTATTCATGCGCAGAGAATCGATGAGACGCAGGACAAAGGCAGCGCTCAGGTATTCATGCGCAGAGAATCAATGAGATGTAGGACAGAGGCAGCACTCAGGTGAAGGGAGTTATGACTATTCTTAGGACTGGCTCTGATACCATGTCAGACCAGGAGTAACTCCAGACTAGGCAGAAAAACTGATTCGTTTATTTCATTAGGCAGCTATTGTTATATACATGAATGTGACTGATCAGTTCATCTTCTTGATGACTGTTCACATTCCAAATTCACCCAATCGCAGAGGATTAGGTGTCAACAGAGAATTTTATCAAAATCTTAAAGTTTCATTGAATCGTAACCATTTATATAAATGTGACTGTAGAATTCATGTTTTGTTAATGAGGTTGTGGTTCAACAGTTAAGGAAATTGTGTGTCAAGAGAACAGGGCATATGGGCAGGTGGAAATTAGTTGGTACATTGATTTGTTTCTATCTTCATAACCTGGATCAATAAGGAAAGCACCGTAGCAACTCGGTCAAAGTGAAAGTCAACCACTGAGGAAGGTGAATCAAGCAAGCGAGGAATTAGTGAATGCAGATATTCAGCCTCATGATTTTCTTCATTGATATAAAATCATGAGGAAATCACACTATCTTATCTTTTAATGTTATTTTTAATCATTCTTGATTAGCATAAAGACATAATACTCTAAAACAGTTATGCTTAGGAGTTTTATAAATTTTCCTCTCGACATGATAGACACAAATTTGGATATTGTTTTTAAACTATGTTCTAACAATTAAAGACGCTATTTTATTCCTCTTTTATGTGACTTAATGCATGGTTAATCATATCGTGAAGGCATTGTGTTGACATCTACTTCTCGCAGGAGGCCCCCCTCAAGATAGTAAGGTTTTCTTTTATTTGCAATTAGTATTTTACTGTGTGTTTCCTGTAGGATTTTGTTAGTTCATTTAATTGCTCAAGCTTTGATTTTTGAATGTAAGTTTAAGAAATTTTTGCAGCAGGTTTATTTAATCATTTTATTGTTGAGTGAAGTGAGATTTCCTTTGCATATGCACAAAGCATAAGTTAACATAGATCAGTAGCATAGTTTTACATTGCAGTTGTATAAGATCAGATTTTCATTTGCAGAGTTAATCTTTCCTTTTGTCAAGTGTAGATCTATACATTGTTAAATTTCATTTTGAAGCAAGTGTGATTTTATTTTAAAGTAAGTGTGTGTACAATTTCATTTTAAAGCAAGTGTGTGTGTGTGTGTGTGATTTCATTTTAAATCAAAGTGTGTGTGTGATTTTATTTTCAACAAGTGTGAAGTTTATTTCAAGAAGAGTGTGATCTTTCGTTTAAGCAAGAGAAATAGAATTGATTCCATTTTTATGAGTGATTTATTTACTTACATAGCTATAGAGAACCATGTGCATTTCGATATCTCAAATTAACTTAGGTATTGTTTAAGTAAGAAGGACTCCTAGCACAAACAATGCACATACATTTCATCGGTTTACTAGCCCTAGTTGATAATTCATGTAAGTAATTTAACACCAATTAAATTATCAAACATTTTGGTGTTGTTGCCAGGGAAGTGTATATACGAGTCTTTTCTTTTTCTTTTTATTAAAAATAAAAAAATAAAAATGACATGCATAGGGAAAGAGATTCTAGAGGTAGATTTGTAAGTAGAGGTAGGAGTTTGATTCCAACATCACCACTCACCCCACCATGACCTCGTAGTGCCACACCATCCACCCAAACTCATATTCCATCAATTACATGCAAACATAGACTTCCTGAGGTACTTAGATATGAAATCCAACCTAAATATTCACCAACTTCTTCAACTGAAGCTGTAATAGAAGAAGAAGATCCTACATCCCCAACTGAAGGAGTAATTTTTCTATCTTCAACTAGAGAACAACTTTTAAGACAAGAAATAGAAATCCCTAGTGAAGAGGAAGAGAAAAAAAACCTATTTTAAAATTCCATTGATAGAAGAACCAGAGGAGCTAGAGGAGGAACTAGAAAATCCAATTTTTGAACCTTACATTAGTTCTGACGAATCTACAATGACATGAGAAGGGGAAGGAGAAGTACATAATGTGAATGGTGAACAACCTAGTATTGGAGGTGGAAGAGGAGGAAATATAGGAGCTAGAAGAGGTGGAGGAAGAGGAATAGGAGGTGGTAGAGAAGACTGAGAACCTTTTGGATTCCCCATCCTCGATGAAGATACCACAACCACAATGAAAAATATCTCACCCTCCATCCTTCCTAATTTTCATGGATTAAGAAATGAGGATCCTGAAACAATTATCTTTGACTTTGAAGTCTTGTGTAGATCTTATGACTACTTTCTTGATACTCAAAAGTTGAAATTTTTCCCAACCACTCTTAAGGATGCAACATTAAAATGGTTTATGGCTTAGGAGTACATTCTATAAGAACATGGGAAGAAATGAAAATTGCATTCTTAGAAAAATACAAGGATTATTGTATGCCTCATAATATTAAAGATTAAGTCTTTAAAAAAACACAAAAAGAAGATTAAAATCTTGAAGATTTCATTCAAATATTTGCTTATAATGTAAAAACGGCTAAAATGCATAATCTATATGAAGAAACTTTGAAAGCTCTCTTACTAAAATATGTCATAGATGAGTGCATATATCTTCTCAATTTGATGGGTAAAGGAGATGCCATCATTTGGAGATATTTGTGAGTTATGCATACACATTTCAAGAGGAAAGGTAAGAATTGGGAAAAATCCAAGAGATCATGTTATGTCTAGGATTAATAAATTTGTAATTGGGACAGTAAGTAGGGTCGGGATATGCAATTTTCTTGACAACATTAAAATTGATATTTTGGGGAGTCTTAATAAACAAATAGATACCCTTAAAGTACAAAACAAGGAAAAGGCTAACAATGTTGCATTATCTATCTTTTTTCCAAAATATAGAAAGAAGAATGCCTTGAGAGAATGCCCTCTTGACTTAAAAAGTGTGGAAACCTATGTTATATGTAAAAAAATTCATGATACAAATGAATGTCCTTCAACACCAGGTCTTAAAGTTGTCTATCAAGAGGAAGTAATGCCAAATCAAGTAGAACCTATTTGTTTTATTTCCAAGAGACCATGGCAAAATCCAAAATCAAATATGACCCAAGGTTTCAACACTCAAACATATGCACAACCATCAAAAAGTAATTGGACTGCACCCATGCATTAGCAACCTTGGCCTCAACCTTGGTCACAAGGATGGTAAAATACTTATGGAAAGTACCCTCAATATCCTCAATTTAAACAACCTTACCCTATTTTTCCACCACAATATTTTCCTCAGCATGTTCAACCCTCTCAACCTCAAAATCCAAACCCACAACTTTCACTACCATTTCCACAAAATCTATTACTGATACTATTACTGAATTAATTTTTAGGCATTCTATTACTGATAACATCACCAGTTGGTGAGTTTTTAATAATGATCTGGATATCATAAATTTTCTAACATTTGATGGCTCTTTTGATGACCAGATAATAGAGGAAGATTAACACGATAGCTAGCTTAAGCAGGAAACAATTTCAAATTCCATACCTAAATCTGTTGTTAAGCTGGAAGATTTGTATGATCTTAAGGACAGATTCAAGAAATCTACCAACTCAAAGCTTCAAAGTTAAACTTTGAGGTTTGAGTTAGTTAATCTTGGAACTGACTTTAAACCTCAAAATATTAATCTCAGCCTTGATCTTACATCCGATGAAAGATTAGCCTTTATTCATTTGTTGAAAAAATACAAAAATGTTTTTTCTTGGAATTATGAAGATCTTAAGACATATGATACTTCCATCATTCAACATATCATTCCTATGATATCTGATAAAAAGCTTGTACAACAAAAGTTGAGAAAGATTCACTTGAATTTAGAGAATTATATAAAACCTTAATTGAATAAACTTCTCAAAGCCAAAATAATTTTTCCTCTCTGGCATTTAAGCTGGGTTTCTAACCCAGTTCGAGTCAGGAAAAGAATGGTGATATTCGAATTTATATAGACTTTCACAATCTCTAAAAAGCTTGTCAGAAGGACAACTTTCCATTGCCTCCTATGGAAAAGATACTGCAATCAGTTGTAGGCTTAGAGTTAATGTCTTTTCTGGATGGATTTTTAGGTTATAATCAGATTCTCGTACATCCAGATGATCGACTAAAGACCACATTTAGAACCAAATGGGGAACATATGCTTACTAAAAGATTCCTTTTGGATTACTCAATGCTGGTGCAACATTTCAGAGAGCCATGGTTATAGCTTTCAAAGTTTTGGTAAATAAAACAATGGCAATTTATTTAGATGACATAAAGGTGTATTAAAAAAAGCACAATAATCATTTAAAGGACATAAAACAAATATTTGAACTTTGTCAGAGATATGGAATTTATCTAAATCCAAAGAAATCTTTCTTTGCTTTAAGTGATGGTAAGATTCTTGGATTTATTGTATCTAAAGATGGCATTCACATAGATCCTGATAGGATAAGAGAAATTTATGAAATCTTTTTGCCTCATAATAAAAAATCCATGCAATCTTTCCTAGGTCAGATAAAAATTTTCAAAAGATTTGTACCTGACTTTTCACGAATTGTTTTACCCCTCCAATCTATGATCAATAAAAATTTTGTTTTTAAATGGGGACTACTGAGCATGAAGCTTTTAATCTTATCAAACAAGAAATTATAAATTCTCCCTCTTTAGCAACTCCAAATTTTTCTAATCATTTTTTTTTTATACCCTTGATTCCAAGACATCATACACAACTATATTAACACAGGTCAATGATGAAAAAGTCGAAGCACCAATTTCTTTATTTAGCTCCATTTTGCAGGGGGCTGAATTAAATTATTCAAATGTTGAAAAACAAGATTTTTCTATTTTCAAATCAATAAAACATTTCAGACCCTTTCTTCTCAAAACTGACACTAAAGTAATATTTCCATTCTCATCAGTGAGAAACTTACTAATGCAAAGAGAATTAGGTGAAAAAAGGGAAAATTGGTTAACAACACTGCAAGAGTATGACATTGAGATTAGACTAGCTAAAATTGTTAGAGGTCAAGGTTTTTGCAGAATGTTAGCTGGAACATCCAACTTACCTGCCCCAAAAGATTCAGGTGATGATGTACAAATATGTGAGGTAAACCTTAACGATACTGAATATGAATATGTTGATATCATCTTTTATTTGAAAAATGGATATGCCCTTATGCAACTCAGTTACAAAAGGAAAAGGCCTATAAGATTAAAGGCTAAGAAATATGAAATCATCAATGATGTTTTGTTTAGGAAGAATTATGATTTTGTTTTACTTAGGTACCTTGAAAAATATGAGGCAGAAAAGGTTTTGTAGGAACTCCATGATGGACCAGCTGGTGGACATTTTGGAGGAGACACAACAACACGTAAAATCCTCCAGAGGAAACCTACATTATCATTACAGCCGGTCAACATTGAACAACCATTTGAGCAATGGGGACTAGACATAATAGGTGAGATCGTTCCTCACTCTTCAAAGCAGCATAGATATATTAGTACAACAAATGATTACTTCACTAAGTGGGTGGAAGAAATTCCACTTAAGGTAGCCAATTCTAAAAACATCATTGGATTTATTGATCAAATTATTATTACCAAATTTGGCCTACCAACTGCCCTCATGTTTGAAAATGAATCTTATTTTGCACGCAACACTATGACAAAATTTTCTCTTAAAAGACGTTTCAAACTTAAATATTCTTCTAACTATTACCCTCAAGGAAATGATTTGGCCGAATCTACAAATAAAAATCTCATAAGGATCATCAAACGAACTATTGATCAAAGTTAGAAACACTGGCATAAATATTTAACATTTTCTCAATGGGTAGATCGAATTACACAGAAGGCCTCAATAGGCACTTCTCCTTTTAATTTGATCTATGGGAAAGAGGTTTTTCTCCCTACAAATGTAGCTATTCCCTCTCCAGCCATGGTTCAATTTATTGAAGAACTCCTTCCTCTTCTATGGAATTAAGGAAATCGCATATCCTCAAACTCGAAGACAAATGAGATAAAGCCAAGACCATACATGCACATCATCAATAGTTAGTCAAATCTTCATTTGATGCAAATTCTATTAGTCCTAAATCTTTTCAACTCGGAGACCTTGTATTGAAGTGGGATAAAGAACATGAGGAAAAGGGTAAACATACCAAGTTCCAAAGAATATGGCTTGGCCCATTTCAGATTGCAGAACAAATTGGACCATCAATGTTTCTATTACAAGTTTATCAGGCAAGAGAGAATCTCTGCATGTCAATGGGAATATTTTGAAGAAATATTTTTCATAGAAGATAACCTCTTCTATCCCTTGTACACTATTGTTGTTACTTTACTTAGGAAAATAAAAGTTAAATAGTATTTACTTTTGGCCTTTCAATAAAAAAAAAAAATCTCTTTTATATTTTGATTTTTCTTTTGTATAAGTAGAGATTGTTAAGATGATAATTTTGACATTTGAGACAAAAGATAAGTTCTATTTCTCTTAAATTTGTTTTTTTTCCACCAAAATCACTTATCCTTTGTGAAACCTCAACTTTATAAAGATACTTTTGTTCTATTATCAGTCAAGAAAAGAATCTTTAACAAAGCAAAGAATCTCTGCAGATAAGCACCTTTAACTCTATAATTTCCATCCAAAAACTCTTAAGGAGTCAATGATTCTCCCCATCTAGTAAAATTTTCTCTTTTTAGAGTGTAATTCTAAAATATACTAAAACTTAAAGGATCAAAGGTCTCATTAAGATCCGACTTACCATGTTCATAAGGAAATAATAAACTAACAATACCAATATTGCATATCAAAATAGGGTATTGTCTTGAGATTATTTTAATCAACAGACAAGGGGTTTTATCACGAGTCAGTTTGTTTTGTTGAATTACAACTAGTGAATGGAATTGTCACTTTTGGCCACCAAACCAAGACAATTACCTTTAAGTAGAAAAAAGGAAAAAATTTAGAAGAAAAATAAACTGTTTAAAAAACAAAGAGAAGAGAATAAGTATATGAGTCTGAATTTATCTCTAAAAATTGCACTCTTATCTCGACAGGATACTGAATCATTGATGGTTAAAAGGTAGCCCTGTCGAGGCTATGGATGCCTGTTGGCCACAGAGGCTCTACCTGTGACAAACAAGTACATCTAAAAGCTAATCTGCAAGAGCTCCCTGCTTTATCTTTAAACCAAGTAAAGACTGATATAGATAAAGGAATTTTCATTTTGAAGAGGTTATCAAGTGGATGGTAATTAGGTGAGTTTTGTTTTCTTATTCAAAGAAATGTTACTTATCTTAAATTTTAGGTAATTCCTATTTTCTGAACTATCTTTATTTTGGAAGTTTTACAAGTTTCAAAAAACTATCAGTGATAACTGGTTCTTCTAGTGAATCGTCAATTGTTGTACTGTTCAACAACCCCCCCATTTATTGATTTAATAGTTAATATTCTATTAATAAATGGGGACCCTTTATAAAAAATCCTCCAAAAACTTAACACTTAAGTGCTTTCTTTTTGAATTCTTAGGAATAAATTTTTAAATAATATAAGGTATCAAGCCAAATCCCTTACGACTAGCAATTCTCGCTTTATCACATATCGCCAGATCATGTGTGTCAAAGGTTAATTAACAAACCAGGATTTGTGAATTGTGATAAGAATGGATCACTATAATAAAATTATGGTATCATTAAACTTTCCATTTAAAAATAAGGCTTAAAGTATTTCTTGTAGAATAAAGTGCTTATCACAATCACATATCGGCATTCATGGAAAGCACAACTAACAAATCCTTTGGAATATGTGAATTGTGATATAACGACATAACAATCCTACACTCATTGCATCGTGACACTTTACACAAAGGAAAATATTGTAAACTATGGAAAGTTTATGAAACGCGATATTACTCGGACCCGATGAAAGTATGCGATAAATGTTATAAAGTGTGGCTAAGTTCGGCGCATAGAAAAGGGTCACTTTATGCAATAAATGTCCATTTAAGAAAAATGTGATTTAAAAGATAAAAGGTATGCTGCTCACATTACATCTCGCAAAATTTTAAACAACTCAAAAATAATGCATAATCGAAAAGGCGATATTATGGTATGTGATATTGCGATAATCTTTATTGGGATCACATAATCAGCATCGCGCACTTCAAACTCATCAACTTAAATTTTTTCATTTCACGTTTGTGATGTGATGACTTAAATGAGTAATAAAGGGCATGATAAAAGATCTTAGTGCGTATTTGATAAGTTTTAATGGCATTTACATTTATAACGACTTGACGTGATTTGATATCTTTCATATGCATTTTCAAATAAAAGCTCCTTTCTTGTCACCTTTCGGAGTTAAATGTATCATTGAATTTTCACTATCATTTTCGCTCTATGTTTATCCAATAATAGCCATTGCTCCATTTCATGGAACCTCTGAAGAAAACAATGTTGGAAAAGATGGCGAAGAAGGGAAAAGCTACAGCATCTGAGAAATCAAAGATGATACCACTTTTCTCCGATAGCACCTGTAACAAAGACGAAGGAACCACATCATGGGAAACTATGTATAACCTACTAGAAGAAGAGAAGCCCAGGCCACTGGGAACAAAGGAAACTGCTGATGTCGTAGAATGATCAGATGCTTCCTACTTTGAGGCAGCATGTTCATTTTTACACAAAATAGCAGCGAGACCTAATATATTACCATAGACAAATATGGTAAAATGGGTGATTGATGATGTAGATGTCTCAGACAAAACTTTCAGGAATAAAAGACATGAGGTCATGGGGTCTTTCACACCAGACTTTCTGCACCAAATGTACCATCTACCATAGCCTCAAAATCTCTATAACAAATATTTCCTTGAAAATTTCGCCAAAGATAACGAGGACCCATTGGAAATTAGGCAGACCTAGAGGTCAAGTAGAGGCAAGTTTAAATGGGAGAAATTTGGTATGTACCTTATTTCATCCCTCTCTTCCCCACATAATTTCGTAGCTGCGATGTTGTGTAGGGTATTTGGTAAATCTGGTAGCACCAAATTTTCTATGGAGTGGCTCCCATTAATTGACGCAACAGTTAACGCAACAATTTTGAACTAGAGTCAAATTTTATCAGATAATTTAGCAATGACTATTAGGGAATATAGACATAAGAGAACTGTTTTCTCAAGAATGTTTCCCCCTTTCTTTATGAGTGCTTATGTTATGGATGCCATTTGTTTTTGTTCTCAATTTCCAAACTTGGGATGGAAGTGGATTGTACAGAACCCTCTCCCCATCCAGGTAAACCATAAAATCTTATGGGAATCCCAATTCAATCCTCGTTTTTTGCAAAATCGGCCAAGGTATTATGCTGCCTATTGATAAAATCATTTTTTGATAAAAAGACCCCTAGGGTTTTTGAAGAAGCCAAGGTAGACATCTTGCTAGTTTCTATATGGTTCAGTGAAGAGAAATTCACTTACATCATAGTTTTTTGGAGCATTTCTTCTCCGCATGTCCTCCCATATGATGTCCCAGACAAGCTTTTGGCCAGAGAGATAACTTACTAGACAGCAGGGGAGGGCGGTTTAACCAAAGGCCTGAGGGAACAAAATAAATCCATTTGGCTAGCCTTCTCATTACAATGTGGTGCTTTCATACTACATGAATATGGGCACACAATAAAAGAAGCAGAGATTATTATGTCTTTGAAATTGGCCGCAGATCCAGGGAGATAGTATGACCCAAATCAAGTTGCTAAAGACTTTACCACTATGGTTAAAGTCAAACATTTTGCTCATGAAGAGGATACCTTTATTGACCTCTTTCAAGGAGCTGAAACATTTGCATAGGTTCGACATTCAGGATCATTATAGTTAAGCCCGGATGATATTAATTATTTTCATGTATATAGGGATAAGATATTGTTAAAGGTCCTATTTGACCTATTACAAATTGAACCAATAAGAGAACCAACTCCTAGTGTAAGCTTGGTGGGAAGTTCAAAATAAAATTCTGATGAGGAAACCCAAGAGAAGTCGACTCACAATCAAAACACTCAAAACAATAATCTCAGAATGGAGGAGGAGATCCTAATAAACATTCTGAGAAAGATACAAAAGGAAATATTGAGGAAACGATCGAACAAACCTTGGCCAAGAAGCAAACAGAGGTTGGTTCCACTTCATCTCAATCAGGGAAGATACCAATCACTGACCTTGAAAAGTAATGGAAGCAATTCAATAAGAAGCTCCAAGCAGGCACAAATCTTGAGGAAACATCTAAATTGAAAACCCCCAAACAGACTCAGCACAAAGAAAATCTAGAGACAACAAAGCAAGGGGCTACAAATACTCAAGATATTGAGGTTATTCCTGCTTTTCCTACTTCCAAAATTGTCTTGAGAATTGAAGAGATACCTCCATTAGATATATTCTATAGTGCTACTCATAAGGTTGTAGTTAAAAGACAAAGAAAGAAGAGGAAGATAGACACCGTGGCTGTTGCAACTCTAGAGAATGAACCAATGGATGTTGTGTGGAAGGGCACTCCTGTTAACCCATCAAAAAATATTACAAAGCTGTCACAGTTTGCAGGAGCTTATGCCACAACAACAATCGATAAAGCAACGAAAGTCTGAATGCTACTAAAAGAAAAAGAATAGAAAATTCTTCTGCTTTAACAATAATTAGAACAAGAAAAGACTAATCAACAAGCAGAACAACAGGTAGCTCAGTTTCAAAGGGAATTCAAGAAAATGAGGTTACAACACCAGGCCAGCTTATCAGAAAAGGATTCACAGATTCACCAAATGCAAGCCATGGTGGATAGATTTAAAGATAACCCTCAAACTGACGAATTCATCAAAGAAGCAATGAATCTCAATTCCTTATTAATACTGCAAGAAGAAATGTTCTTCCAAAAAATCTCACAGATTAATCCTTAATGTGAGACAAGTGATAAATTGAAAAACCAAGTAAATGATATGAGGTTTGAATATGAAGAAATCCATAAATCTATTTCTGAATTTATCACTTGGTAGGAGTCCGATGAGGGAAGAAAGACTGACCTACCAAAAATACAAGAATCCCACAAAGACATTTTGTTTACAGATTGGGATACACAGTTAAAACAGGAAGAAAGGGCGACAATGACAACAACAGGTGCAACAAGTAGTATAATAGAAGTCATTAATGAAAACCTCCACAGTGCTAACCTTATCAAATAATGCATACTAGGGTTTCTACCAAATATCAAACAATTGGAGCAATAGTGGAAACAGACAACGCAGACTAAGGAAGAAACAATTAAACAGCTGACCAAACTAGATTGGGAGACATACTGGCAATTTTTAGTAAAAATACATATCCAGTGGATGACTCTGCGGTGTTTAACTACTTCTGCACAAAATATGGTGCCAACTTTATCAGATGCCATATTTACTAGATATTTAAAATCCATAATCATCTATCCACCTAACTCAAACCAATGATCAACATTTTTAATCTCAAAGATAAAGGTAGACGACTAAGATAGTTCAAGTAGAAAGAAACTCGTCATCAGTTTAATTCTACTTTTAGTTTATTTTTTCTTACTCTGAGGAAGGTGGTTTGAAACCTCCTCAGCTTTTTTTGTAATAATCTATTTTTGAGGCATGTATTTTAGTATTTAAACCCATCTCATGCATTTAGAGAGGGGTCCATAATTTTATCAAAAACACTTTTCAAGACATTACACTTCTGTATTTTTTGGAAGGTTTTGATGAAATTAATGGAAGAAGATCTGTTTTTCTTTGAATATCGAACATGCTCTACTAAAATTACACTTAAGTACTCTTATAGTGTATTTGATTGGATGGAATTGGATCAATATTGCTGAGACCATGAACAGGACCTTTCATATATGGTACTTTTATCGTATGATTGTGTTTTATTTATGCATTAGCAATACTCTTTCTCTTGATTGCCTTATGTATGAAAATCTGAGTTATAGTTATGCACTATTGCACTTTTGTATGATGTTTTAGCTCTGATTCTGTTTTGAATACATGAACAGTTATTATATGCAATATAGTTTTCTCAATTGTTTTGTCTAAATATTTATCCAAAACAATTATCATTAAATGATTTCATTTATTTTGGCAGTTGAATGATCTTTATTACCAATTAATTTGAGACATCTTTGTAGATCACATACTTTAGTTTATTCTCGGGTATATTTATAGTCAGATAATGTTATATTAAGATATATGCATATGTTTATTATCTAGATTAGATTATACTTAGTTGAATCAGTCCTCATTACATCTTATATCACCCCATCAACATTATCAAATCAACACTCTCTGGGAAACTAGTCCCATTATCCCCAGTCGGAGCCACTATACCAAATGGAAAAGGAGTTTCTTTCAAGGTCTGGATTGGGTGGTTATACCCCATGTTGTTGTATCGAACTTCGAGGCTTCAACAGAATGGAATCCTCCTTGGGAGGTGCCAAAAAACACCATAGACTAGCAGCCTGATCCATTGGGCTGCTCCCAAACTCAATTTTCCAACTATAGCCTCTAACCTTCCCCCTTCCAACTCTTCAATACACAACCACAAACTAAAAATGAATTCTGAAAATTAATACCAATTTTCTAAACAAAACTGTTGGAAACTGGCACACTGTTGAAAAAAGATGCTCGGATTGTTGAGCTTATTCATAATCCAACCTACTCTAATTTACTAAAACCACTACTAGATTAAGTGAAGTAAAAAATTCAGTGCAACCATGCAAGAACTTAATTCATTGTTACACCTCCTTGCATGTGTTTCCTTAGAGAAAAAATAAAAGACTTGCTAAAGGGAAACTCATTGAAAATATTGAAAATAAAACCAGCATGGGAAAATTTTGAAAAATTGAGCTTACTTACTGACTCCAAAAACACTACAAAAGGATCCTCAACTGAATGCATAAGAAAATCATGTTGTATCAAACTTTCAATTGTATTCCTATTTCCATTCAAATCCAACTGAAAGGTGTCACAAAGACGCTAAAAATTCACACTAAATTTATGTAATGAAACCGCTGTTTGCAAGAAATACATGTCTGACTCTAAAATTGACTGATAATTATCTTCATTTCCAGATTGATAGTTAAACAATATATGAAAATTTTGACTATTTAAACCCTCTATATAATCAACTACTGAGTCATGAAAAACAAGAGGAGATTGTTGCAATTCATTGTTATTTTTCCCCATTGACTCTAGATGCCTTTGCATCAACCCACACTCCTCAACTTCATTAATGATATCAAAATTTTCTTTCAAAAATTTAAATGAAGTGAATCTTAAAGAAAGAGAATTTTCATCAACAAAATCACTATTTTCCTCATGTTCAATGTCAAAATTGTTATATTTTCGATTTATAACACTATGAAAATCCTTTTTAGCAATTGGAATGAAGTAAAACACAAGGGTAAAGTATTTTCTTCACTTGATTCAGTAATTTTCTTTATTGTTGTCACAACTGAAGCATGCAGGTTGATTTATTTCTTGAGACTATTGAGAATCATCATTTCATAATGGAGAAAACAAAGTAGGAAGCTTTAGAAAATTAAGATCAAAATCATCATCATGTTCATCATACTTCGACACATCAAACATATATATAATGTCATCAAACATGAGAATTGAGACAATATCTTGTTCTTCAACATGTTTATCTGCAAATTTACTTTTATGGCACTCAACAAGTGAATATATAAAATAATCAACTTCCTCCTTATCATGAAATAGATCAAGAGTTGAATCAACACCATCTTGTTGTTCATTCTCAATCTCATGTTTGTCAACATTCAATTCCTCGTCATCAATTTGATCTGAAAGTGTTCTACAGGGCTGAAGATTGTCTTCTATTTCTTGAGTTTCGAGGTCATTCTTTATATAAATGAACGAAATTTGTTTAGCATTCGCATCATCATCTATAACACAAAAATGTTTTGTATATATCTGAATGGTTGCATTTGTATCATATGAATGATGAATGTCTAGAGATCCTTGTTCATGCAATCATGAGAGACCTAATTTTGGTCTTCACAAACTTGGTCTTGAAATAAAAACCCAAAAAATGAACAATCTAAATAAATTAATGAATTCCTATATTCATACTCTTGATCATAAAAATACTGGCAACACTACTATAAATATTTACCAAATTCAAGGGATGGAACATTGTTCTCATCATTGTGATGCAAATTTGTTACATTTTCAGCTAGGGGAGAAATAATTACTTGCTGGGAATGATTCTGAGTATCATAGTAGCTTGTATGTGCTAATTTTTCATGATGATAAGACATTTCAAAAAGGGCTTCTTCGATTTCATGATCCATAAGGTCTTCATCATCAACATCCATTCCCATGTATTGAAAAATATTTTCAAAATTTGCACAGAAGCTTTTAATGAGTGCTATAGAAGGATATCTTTATTTATATTTCATACATAATGCTAAATAAAATTCTTCAAGGGAATATAGACTAGAAAATGGCAATCCTTCATACCAGGACCTTTCCTTTCCCTCCAAGGTATCCATGAACATCTTCATGAGAAAATCTTCATGAAAAACGACTTTAGCGTACGCACATGCATGTGAAGATTCACCAAATGAAGAGCAGCATCATCTCCTACCTGATCTTTGAATCTTGGCAAATAAGTATTCCAATCTACATAAGGCATGTGATTTGGAAATCCTGGAATATGAATGTGATGCATAGGAGCACACCTTGCAGGTCCATGATCCATCTTGAGCCAATAGAGTTGTCAGTAAAACCCTAATTTCTTGATCGTGCATCTAGTGGAGTCTTTAGATTGGGTTGAAAGTTGATTGGAGTCTCTAGGTGAATCATGCACAACCTTCTTGTTTCTAATCACTGTTCACCATCAACAATCACTCGGGGAAGATGAAATATTTCACTCCCCGACAACAATGTCACTATGTTAGCACTTTGTACTTCCTCCAGGCTGAGGATAGGAACCCAAAGGTAACCACAAACCACTTTAAAACTAGAATCTAGCCCTTCCAGCTTCAAAAAGGGCTATCTATATATGAATCTTCAGTCACATAGATGACTAGTTGTCCTAGGTTTTAGGATAGGTATTGAGATCAAAGAGGAATATGTGTTAACAGTTTGATGGTAGGGAAGAGAGAAAATCCATTGGGCATGGGGTCATATTGAGCTAATGATTTTTAGTGATATGATGGGAAAATGAGAAATCCTTAGACAGGGAAAAGGTAGGCAATCCTTATGGTGTGTTTTCCAAATTTCGTTGTAGATAGGTGAGCAGAGTAGTCGTATAATCGATAACATCTAAAGCATCTAGCTGAGGATGAATTTTAGATATTACAATGGAGGGAAAAAAACTAAAATGTTCAATTAGCTATAATAGAGCACTTAAAAGTGAATTTTGAAATAAATTATTGCTTAACTAAACATTAAAGACATGACATTTAAGAATGTAAATAACATAATATAATGAAATAAAAACATGAGATAAACATCACCATAAAAAACTAACACATGAATCCTTGAACGAGTAGACTTCGACATTCATCATTCACTAAAACTTCTTAATGAAAATGTAGAATGCTCAATCTCTTCTCTATCAAACCCTGACCAACCAGCCAACCCTTTTCTCATAGAAATTTACAAAATATATAGGAAATACTCTTTCCCAAGCTAAGGAGCTGGAGTTCAACCATTTCCCCAAAGGTAGAGCCAATTACATTAAGATTCAAAACTGCCTACTAGGAAATAGGGACCAAATTTATGGAAAATATGGGTTAAAATTAAATTGTATCTCTCGAATCATGAGAGTTGTTAATGTTGGGCTGTGTTATATTCTTTCCACGTAGTTAACAAGGGGTTTGAGGGGTACTCATAACCCCACTTTATGGGGTCCAGGGCAGTGCCCCAGAAAATTTTGTTTTTGGACCCTATGTTAGGTTGGGCGGACCCACCTATGGTTTTGTGTATGATTTTCGCACATGTTTTTTGGACGCGATGGTTTTCGGTCCATGGTTTTGGACGCGATGGTTTTTGGTCCATGGTATTGGATGCTTTGGCATGTATAAATATGTATGGTAACATTGAAAGGAAAATAATGAAAAATCAAGCTGGTAGTCCCAGTTTTGCGATCCAAGGGAAAATCTCTGTGTATATGGGTCATTCTCTCGCATTGTTTATTTTCTATGTTTTAGAATTCGTATGCAGGTAATTTTTGTACGGGGTTAAAACCTACATTCAATATTAGAGTAGTTTTGGCTTCAAGGGGATGCCTTTGTTGCTGAGGGGTTTCACTCGAGCTTGTGGTAGACCCTGTTCAGTGGGAGATCGATTCTGGTGGTGAAAGAAGATGGCGAGCAGTGGAAAGAAAGAGATCGAGAAATTTAATGGTCAGAGTTTTGAGTTGTGGAAACTCAAGATGGAGGATCTGTTGGTGGATAAAGATCAGTGGATCGCGGTAGATCCGGGTACTAAACCAACGAGAGTGTCCAATGAAGAATTGAAGAAGTTGGATCAGAAGGCAAAGAGCACAATACGATTGTGTGTCTTAGATTCAGTATTGCTGAATGTATCAGTGGAAGCTACAACAAAGTCTTTGTGGAACAAGTTAGGGACTTTGTACCAATCTAAGTCTTTGGTGAATAAACTATTCCTGCAGAAAAAATTGTATTACCTGAGGATGAAAGATGGAGATTCGGTGACAGAGCATCTGAACACATTTAATACTGTGGTAAGTTAGTTAGCATCTATTGATATTAAAATTTCAGATGAAGATAAGTGCAACAGTTTGTTGTGTTCTCTACCAGATTTGTGGGATAGTTTAGTTATTGCAATAGGTAGCAATGCAACTTCCTTGCAGTTTGACGAAATAGTCTCAGCCTTGCTGATGGAGGAGATGAGACAGAAAAGTATGGAGAGCCAAAATGGTGATGCCTTGTCTGTACTAGGATGATCCAAGAACAGAAACAAAAATAAGTCATCGAGTGGTAGATCTAAATCTCCAGGAAAACCTGTAAAGGTGGTGTGCTGGAAATGTGGAAAGGAAAGCCACTTCAAAAGGGACTGTAGATATAAAGCTCCTCACAAAGGAAAGGGATCTGATGAGGCTCCTTCTGCAGAGGCGAAAACCACCTCAAATGAAGGTCAGGATGTGTATTTGGCTTCTTTAAGTACACATGTAGATCATGAGGCATGGTTGATTGAATCAGGTGCATCCTTTCACTTCACTCCCCATAGATAGTGGTTCTGTGAGTATGAGAAATATGATGGTGGTGATGTCTTCTTGGGGGATGATAGGAAGGCTAGAATCATTGGTCGTGGAAAAGTAAAGTTGAATCTGCAAGGTGGAAGGGTTAGAACACTTCCGGGTGTTCTGCATATTCCTGCATTAGCCAGAAATATGATTTCTGTTAGCAAGCTGGATGATGCAAGTGTAAAAACAGTGTTCAAGAAAGATACCTGCAAGATGGTTCGGGGAGCATTGGTATTGATGCGGGGAGTTCAGATTGGAACTCTGTACAAGCTACAAGGTAGCACTGTTGTTGATGGGTGCAAGAGTTCCATGCTTCCTGAAAGTGGAGTAGAAAATCTAGTGGTCTTTGGAGAAAAGACCATGCTGTGGCATCAAAGGCTTGGACATATTGGAGAGAAGGGCCTTCGAATACTTCATGGTAAAGGTATGGTAGAAGGTATGAGTAATAGCTCTCTGGATTTTGATTTTTGTGAAAATTGTGTATATGAGAAGCAGAATCGGGTGAGCTTCCCATCTGGTGGTAAGAGGGCGAAACGTATATTAGAGCTTGTGCACAGTGATGTGTTTGGACCTGTGAAGGTTCCATCACTGGGTAAGTCTATGTACTATGTATCATTTATAGATGACTTCTCAAGGAATACATGGATATATTTCCTTAAGAAGAAATCTGAAGTCTTTCACAGGTTTAAAGAATTTAAGGCTCTAGTGGAAACCCAGACAGAGAAGATGATAAAGGTACTAAGGACAGATAATGGTGGAGAGTTTTGCAGTAAGGAATTTGAAGAATTCTGCAAGAAGTGTGGTATAGCACAGCAGAAGACTACTCCATATACACCTCAACAAAATGGAGTTGCAGAAAGAATGAACAAGACGTTGATGGAAAGGGCAAGAAGCATGCTCAGTGGTGCCAGGTTAGGACATGAATTCTAGGCAGAGGCGGTGGATACTGCATGTTACCTGGTCAATAGGTCACCTTCATCAACGTTGGAGGATAAGACTCCACAAGAGGTATGGACTGGTAAGAAACTCTCTCTTTCACATCTAAGGGTATTTGGATGTGATGCATATGTACATGTTCCAAAGGAGAAACGAACCAAGTTGGACAGTAAATCTGAAAAGTGCATCTTTATTAGGTATGAGGATGGTTTAAAGGGTTATAAGCTTTGGAACGCAGTAACAAGGAAGGTTGTGTACAGCCGAGATGTGGTGTTCAGAGAGGTGAAAGATGTTATTAAACATGAATTCCAACCAAAGGAACCTGAGAAGATAGAGTTTGAGCTAAAGGAGGAAGAATCAAACTCTACAACAAAGGAGGAATCAGAAGATGAAGAGCCACAAACTCTGGTTGTGAGAAGATCTGTTCGAGAAAGAAGGCAACCAGAAAGATATAGTCCATCTGCTTTCTGTTCAAATTTTGCTTTGTCTGTTACTGATGATGATCCTAGAACTGTGAAGGAAGCAGTGGATTCAGAGGATGGAAAACTCTGGAAAGAGGCCATGGTTGATGAAATGGCATCTTTGTACAAAAATGAGGCTTGGGATCTGGTGGAGTTTCCGACTGGAAGGAAACCCATTGGCAGCAAATGGGTGTTCAAGAAGAAAACAAATGCAGAAGGAAAGGTGGAGAAATACAAAGCTCGGTTGGTAGCAAAAGGTTATTCCCAGGTGCGGAGAATTGATTTTGGTGATATTTTTTCTCCTGTTGCCAAGGTAACTTCTATTAGATTACTTTTATCTGTTGCTGCTGCTTTTGATTTTGAGGTAAAACAGATGGATGTGAAGACAACATTTCTTCACAGGGATCTGAAAGAGGAGATCTACATGAAGCAACCTGAAGGCTTTGCGGTGAAGGGTAAGAAAGAAATGGTATGTAAGTTAAAGAAGTGTCTGTATGGGTAGTCACCAAGGATGTGGTATCAGAAATTTGATACATTTTTACGGGGACTTGGCTTCATAAGAAGCAAAACAGATCACTGTGTGTATTTTAAATTAATTGGTGACTGTGTTATTTATCTGGTCTTGTATGTGGATGATATGTTGCTAGTTGGAAATGACAAAAAAACTATCCAGGATTTAAAGACCCAATTGTACTCCAAATTCGACATGAAAGATCTTGGTGCTACAAACTATATTTTGGGCATGGAAATTAAAAGAGATCGGGCAAAGAGGAAGCTCTGGTTAAACTAGAGGAAGTATGTCAAGACAGTATTGCAGAGATTTAATATGCAGGATAGTAAATCGGTGAAGGTTCCTATTCTTATAGGTGTGAGGTTATCTGTTGAACAGTGTCCCAAGACACAATAAGAGGAAGAGGACATGTCCTGTGTTCCATATGCAATTGCAGTCGGTAGCCTGATGTATGCAATGGTATGTACTAGACCAGACATTGCACATGCAGTGGGAGTATTGAACAAGGTTATGTCAAAACCAGGAAAGGAGCATAGGACAGCAGTGAAGCATGTTTTTAGGTATTTGTGTGGCACTAGTGATTATGGTTTGTGCTACCAAGGAAGACCAGGATTGGACATAGTGTTGGATATTCGTGGCTTTGTTGATGCAGACTGGGCTGGAGATCTGGATCAGAGAAGATCTACAAGTGGGTATGTGTTTAACCTATTTGGAGGTGCAATCAGTTGGATGAGTAAGAAACAATCTGTAGTGGCACTATCAACTACAGAGGCAGAATACATGGTAGCCACTCATGCAAGCAAGGAAGCAGTTTGGTTGCAGAGATTTTGTTCAAGTATGGGGTTAGCACAGGAAGCTATAAGGATAGACTGTGACAGCCAAAGTGCAATTTTCTTGGCAAAAAACCCCGCATATCATTCAAAGACAAAGCACATTGATGTTCAGTATCACTTTGTGAGGGAAATGATAGAAGACAAAAAGGTGTTGCTGGTAAAGGTGGACACTTTTAAGAATACTGCAGATACATTGACAAAATCTGTGAGCTCTGAGAAGTTCTTTTGGTGTAGAGAGACAATGGGCGTTTCAGGGCTGGAAAAATGACTAAGCTCTCTTGTGGCCCCTTGTGGAAATAAAACAACAAATGGGAGAATGTTGGGTTGTGTTATATTCTTTCCATGTAGTTAACAGGGGGTTTGGGGGTACCCGTAACCCCACTTTATGGGGTCCAGGGCAACGCCCTAGAAAATTTTGTTTTTGGACCCTATGTTAGGTTGGGTGGACGCACCTATGGTTTTGTGTATGGTTTTCGCACATGTTTTTTGGACGTGATGGTTTTTGGTCCATGGTTTTGGATGCGATGGTTTTCGGTCCATGGTTTTGGATGCTTCAGCATGTATAAATATGTATTGTGACATTGAAAGGAAAATAATGAAAAATCAAGCTAGTAGTCCCGATTTGGAATCCAAGAGAAAATCTCTGTGTATATGTGTTATTCTCTCGCATTGTTTATTTTCTGTGTTTTAGAATTCGTATGCAAGTAATTTCTGTATGGGGTTAAAACCTACAGTTAAAAAATTTAAGGAGTATTTTTTATATGAGCTTGTGATTGATAGAAACCTCTCTCATTTTTCAAAAATTATTCTTTAGCTCCAAATCCGCACCCAAATATCACGACTAAAACAGGAAATGACGAAATCTAAAATATAGGTTGTAAAGTTTCATTCGAATATTACAATCTATGAAACCTGTGATTAAAAAGGAGTTTTTTTTTATTCAGCTAGTGTTTTACAAAAACCTCTTTTTAAAAAAAAAATCATTTCCATTTGGTCATAAAATGATTTTGAAAATGATGACAAAAACATATCGTGCACAACGAACTTCCTTTTCATACTATATAATCAATGCTTGAATGATTGCATAAGGGTAAGGTTCGAATATGCAAAAAACTTCAAGGCACTTGTCATAACCATATGAATCAATATTAGGAGGTTTGGATTTGAATTTCAAGTTCAAACTATTGATTGTGTGGAAGGTCAAACTGTTGATTTTGAGGAAGCACAACAAATTTGTTGCGCTACGTCCTGCAACAAAAGCACAGAGACTAAGCGCAACAAGTTTATGATTTGCATTATTTTTATCACCTCCTAGAATTTTGAATGTGTCACACATGTGAAATACAACTTTTAAAACATCACATACCTATTGGATAGCATCTGTTCAAACTGTAAACTCCCATCTTTGAAAATCATCACCTACAACAAAAGCGTAGTGACTGAGTGCAACGAATTTCACTTGCATTATTTTGACCAAATGTTGAAGTATATGACTGAATAAAATAGTTGATTGATGGTGTTTACAATCTTAAAAACATTCTTGAGCCTCCATGCATAAGAAATAGTGCCAAAAACGTTGATCTTTTAATGCCTTTGACAATAGCACAACAAATCCCATGTAACCAAAATGCAACAACTTTTTGTTTGATTTTCAAAGCATCTAAGGGGGACGAGTAATGTGTTGAATGAGTTTTTTTAAATCCAAACATGCCTTTATAATCCTCCACATGGTCCAGGACTGCCTTAACTTTAATGATGACTTTTCAAATTAAATTGTTCAAGTGTAACGCAAAGGAGAAGCACAACAACAACTTGTGGTGACAAGGATATGATGTGTTTCCTTATTTGACCTTGTAACTGACTAAAAATACACCACTAAATTGACTTAATGATGAAAAACCAAAACCCATTGTTATCATTACTCATGAATTGGATGACACATTAACACTAGACTTGCTAAACCTAGACCTTTTGAGACATTGACAACTTGATTTTATTTACCACTCAAAACTTTAATATATCCCATCCTAAACTGACACCAAGACTTGATCTCTATTAGATCATAGAAACGCTTTAAAAATTTACTAATAATAAAAATACCAAACTTTATTTCGATTACTATATAACATAGGACTCTAACAAAACTATTAAAGGAAGAGTTGTTGACTGGGTTTTCCCCTAGATAGGGTTTTTCCCTAGCTGGCCACCTACATCTGGTGTATGTGATCTTCGTGTTATTATTTTGGTAATTTCTTTATGAACTAAAGTAAAGAATAACATAAGAAATTTAATAATAACATAAGAATATCACAAGTAATTTTCAACTTAAAGAAAATCTTTCTGCCTTTCTGATTTTCCAACACATCCAACCTTTCTAACTTGTTAAGCCAGAACTGTAGTGATTTTGGAGTGTTTCTTTCCCTTATTTTTTTTTATCATAGAAGTAAGATATTAAATCCCATATTAAAGTCTGATATACCACATTGGTATTAGTGGACTTTAATCATCACTATCATCATCATATATATCCTCTCACATGTATAGGTGAAAATCACTTGCAAGTTCACATATTTCTTAGAGATGTTGAAAGCTATTTCTTTTTTTCCTTTAGCTTCCCCAAGGTCTATAAGTATAACAAAAGGATCTTAAAATAAATAGTTATATTTAGAGTCTCTTCACATAGTCAGACTGAATATAATTTCATCCACAAATAGAAGAATGCAAATAAAAAATATAAAGAGAAAATAACCATCAATGATACCCACAATTATGAAACTTTTTTAACTACACTAAAAATTGTAAGTTACAATCATGAAAGTTCCACACAAGTTCAGGTTCAAAAAACATGCTCCAAAACCTCTGTAAAATTCTTTCCACCAATATTCTTTTAGTAGTTTCCTCGCCATCTTCATGACCGATGACCTACCTTCACCATAATTATCCATAACCTGCATGCCACCAATGGGGAAAAAAATGAAATAGATGAGAAAAAAAAAAAAGGAAATGAATATTTTTCACACAAAATCCAATTCATAAGTTGATAATGTACACCAATTGGTCATATACACAAATTTCAAATACGAGCACTAGAAAAAGCAAGGATGACTCACAAATCCAATGGAAATCAAAACATGAAAACCAAACTAAGAGATCATCGATGAAATCTAACGTGTACAAAGAAACAAGACTGGCTAAGGTTCTTGAAACCTATTTTTATTTTTTCCCAAAGTAAACATGCAATGATTTTCAAATTCCTTTAAACTTATAAAATATTTCTCTAGAACTAAGAACTAGCAGTGCTACAAATGAATCAGAGACACATACATAAATTCAAAAGTTGAATCATGTTCTGAAATCAAACTAACAGTAAAAGAGAAAGAGCTATGTGATCACCTGAAGATGCGTTTTTATTGTATCTAATAGTGGTCAAGACAGATGAAGCTGCACCTGCCAAAGTTCCTGTTGTAGACTGCACTATAGAAATTTCTCCATGTGATGGTGATCATTTTTCTATATCCTCTCCATAGCCCAAGTCATTGAAGTCAACAACAATAATACATCATATCCACACTTATGAATGATAAAAGTTTGAAAGTAATTTGGGATTCCACACACCCAATTAACCTCTACTTAGAATACATGGCTATTCTTTAAGAAAAAATAGTACAAGAAAAGGGCAAAAAGGTTTTGATTCCAGATTTTGAATTTGTTACGAGTACAACTTATTTCCGAGTTTACAATTACTTCAACAGTCTGTATAAGTGGATGCAATAATTCAGGCCATATTTGAAGAAGAAACAGAACAATTTAAAGCCCTTATTCTGCAAATGAGGGGTAATCTTGTGAGAAAATATAGATAAAAGAAAAACCACTAAAAGAGAAACCACCTCGTCTGGAGTTCACATTACTAAAGCTAACGACTACTTCCATATAATAAAACACATGATAATAGAAGTTTGTTTATCATAATAAAGGTGTGTTAATTAATTATAAACTTCTCAATCACACTTTTGAAATTTAGATGACACATGCTAAAATCCACACGCATGGAACCATCCTCCTACCACTTGTCCACACTGACATTGTCTTCTTCCCGGTGTTGCTCATACTTTTCACTAATATTCTCTTTCTTAAAGCTACTCCACATTTTTCCTCATGGATTGCAGGCCTCTCTCAAGTCTAGTAGACACCTGTAGGATAGGATGTTCACCCAGCTCGAAGAAAATTAGTCTAGCCTTTCAACCGCCCTGCTTGCATTTTTGATTGAGAAAATCACAACCAATACCTCACTAGTTTCAGCTTGTTCAAAATTAGAGAAAAATCGTGATTGGGTGATGAAATCAACCGTGAACTTGCAGAAGATGCTCTTTCCTCTTATTAATATATGACTTTTTCTTTCTCTTGATGAGATCTTTGTATATATTTATATTAAAAAAAAAACATTAAAAATAAAATTTTAACGTTTTAAAGTTTTTTTAATTAAAAAATAAAAAGTTATTTTTCATAACACTGTAAATATATATATATATATATATATATATATATATATATATATATATATATATATATATATAGATATAACTTTTTTTTAAAGTTGATTTAATTATATTATCTCATAAAATTATACAAACCAATACATTATTAATCCATCCACTCTCACCATATTTTATGCTAGATGGTCTTAATCTACTCAATAGGGAACCATATGTTTTTTACCACAAGCCTATGGAATGATTTTTCCAAAACTTTAAGAATCTTAAAAGTGACAACATCACTAGAATATCTTAATCATGTTACAAAAAATTGAACATTAGACAACTAAGAATGCGAAGAGGCAGATCTTTCACAGTTCTTGAAGGGGCTAACTTCATGGTGATTTATGGGATATGACATTTAATTTATGCCAAATGTGTGTCCATTCTCTCAGTAAAAAACTTTTGGTTTCTTTGGTCACATTATTTCAAGTGCAAGAATTGTCTTTGGTCACATGATTTCACATGTGCAAGAATTGCAAAGACATTGTACCTTTCATTGTGCAACCTATTTTGATTTGCTAATAGAGAGGAAAAGCTTATTAGTATTTCTTTTCCTTCCTCTGGTGAGTCCACTGTCACGAACATGAGGATGAGGAACCCATTGTCCTATACCCTCTTTGAGCTCTTGGTCAAATAAGAGAATCTATCTGTATTTGGTGTGGTACCACTACTTGAAAGAACTCAACAACACCTTGGGCTTGTTATTGGACAAGGTTACAACCATGGGGACCACCATGTTCCTTGTTCCTCACCCAATTGGGGGAAAATTATAATTTTTTAAAAATAAATTGAAAGTAAAATAGAATAGGAAAAAATACATAAATGAAATATAAACTTCCATCTCATTATTAATCATTAAATATATTGAAGGTAGTGCTAACATACCCTACCAGGCAACCATAGTTTGTTGTATTGCACTCTAGAAATCGCTAAATTGATAGGGTACCCAAATTCCTTGTTTAGATATAGTGGATGCCCTCTACAAAAACTACACATGAAAATTCCCAACAATTTCCTGCAAGACCAAAACATAAACAATATATGAGCTATAGCATAAAAGAATATTGTGTATCAAGAAGACCATCCATGAGCTAGAAATCCTTCTCCTTTACCTAAAGGTTGTATCTAGTGATATCTACCATCATTTACCTAAAGGTTGTTATATTTTGTTTTGAAATTACAATTATTTCTCACATCATACATACCCCATTGGCATTGATTCTTCACAAGAGTTACCACTCCCTTTCTCCTCCAATCAATCAATAGACCTTTGCAAGTGCTTCTAATTCTGGTACTTGAATGGCCCACTCTTCACTCGGAGGCTTTTGTGCTTCTCCATCTTTGTATTCATGTGGAACGACCACGCTACCCTCTTTATTTATTTTTTCCCACACCCTTGGTACTGGGAAAACCACCCAGTCAACCACATTCCTTGTGTCTCACTCCCATTGGAGAAAAATATAAATCCTTCTTTCTCACCCCATTGGGGAAAAATGTATATTTTTTAAAATGAAATGAAACTAAAATAAAAAAAAAGGAAAAAAATACATAAATGAAATGTACAAGTATATTTTTTGTAAGCTTATATCGTATTACCTCACAAAATAGAAATTTCTAGTGCATCATTCATCCATCCACTCTCAACAATTTTACGGCAGAAGGTCTCAATCTACCCATTGGGAAACCAGATAGTTTTGACCATCTCCCTATAGAGTAATTTGTCCAAAACTGCAAAAATTTTAATAATTGCAACATAACTAGAATTTCTACAGCATAGTTATAACACAAAAGACTATCAGCAATTATATGTTGGCCATCACTTACTATCAGAGGCACCATGCAACATAAAGCTAAGAAATCTACTGGAAATAAAACTCCATGCATCTCCATGTATAGGGGTGGCCACCCCACCCCCACCATCTAATGTAATTCATTCTTGAAGGTGGGGGCTCCACTTGCTCCACATAGTCTCCTCTAAACACACTCTATCAAAAATTTATTTATTTTTTAAAATAACTCTAAATTTAAAATTTAGAAGTAATATAAATGTTTTTATCATTTCATTCTTTTCACACTCATATACATTTTACAAAAAACACAAGATTTTCTAATAAAAACTATTTTAATGCATTACCAATAATAATGCAATACAATAATGTATTCTAAGCATTAAACTTTTACAAAATAAATTAATAATATGTTTTACCTATTAAACTTCTATAAAATAAGCTATATTTAATAAAATAAACTGTAAATCTTCATACTATTGTATCTTATTTTTAGTGTTCCAAACTTTTGTCATGGCAATTGCTACAATTCTTCAGTGTATTATTGGGACCATGGGAAAAGATGCAATACTACACATCCCTTCTGGTGCTTCAAGGTCTCTTAACAATCTAATGTATCCTGCTTCTCCCCAGTCTTCTCCCCAAGAGTTCTTGAGTCTCCAAAACTTAATTCCCTTATTTCTTCCCTTAACTGGGATGCCATATCCAACCAGTACACCTCCATGGTCAATTACTAATTCCCATCAATTGTCATTTTTTGGACCACATGGACCACTAAACAATTACTAATTCCCATCAATTGTCATTTTTTGGACCACATGGACCACTAAATATTCCCTGCTTAACAAACAAAATTTGGTTAATTACACTTCGCTAAATTATTTATATCTTATTTATTAGTTCTCAACAACAATGTAAAAAATAATAACCACTTACTCCATATAAAACTGAAACTCCAGACTGCCTGTTTGAATCGGTACAGCTATAGGTTGTTTAGTTACTACTAATTTGAGAGATGTTTCATCCTCATCGGGGACAAAGAGAACCTCATCCATGGTTGCATCTGGATTTCCAATCTATATCAAAACAAAACAACACAATGATTTGATTGTTTTACAAATTATAATAATGTTATTATTATAAATATTATTATTTAATGATATCTAACACAATAAATATTAATATTTAACAATATCTAACTATCTTGATGCACAAATCCATCTTAGTATTAATCATTAAACCTTGTTATTGTACCTCTACGAATCGGCACGGCGCCTGAAAACCCTGATCAACCCTCCGGTGTCTATTATATATTGGAAGATATCGATAGGCGTCCCTCTGGAATCGCAAGTATAGCCGAAGGGATTGCAATCAAGCGATTGCTGCGCTGGTAGGCTGGGAAAATTGCCTCTTGTGATAAAGTGGATGCCCTCTAGAGCGCCTGCAGTGTAAAATGCCCAACAACCACCTGCAAGGCCAAAAAAAAAACAGTATGCACGAGACACCAGGGAAAAAATCCAGCTCCTTAGTTACCATTCGAAATTGAAATTATTTCTCTCATAATACATACCGCAGTCGCCTTGATCCTTCACACTGGATACCGCTCCCCTACTCCTCCAATCAAAAGACCTTGGCAAGCTGTTCGAGTTCTGGGACGTGAATGATACATTCTTCAGTCCCATTCTCTTGAACTTCTCCTGTGGAGGTTTGCCGTTACACGTTACAATATTTAGAGACAATGTGAAATACATAGATTCTGTGGATAAGAAGAATCTGGAAATCCCAACATAGTCATTCACTTATTTTTGGGCAATTACAGAGTCTATGAATTTCACATTGTTCTTAAATATTTCGAATCGCTCATCCGATGCATTTCTCGGGAGCGTTGCCGAGGCAGCCAGTTATGATAAAGGAGTCGCAGACTTTCTTCAGACTCGAGGTCTTTGTCTGTAAATCCAGGAGACTTGCGGGTTGCATTCACTGATAAAGCCCACAAGGCTGCCAGCACCAGAAACAGAAACAGGACCGCCCTTGCCATTACTAAACAACAATAATTCACACAAGTATGCCCACAAATAATGTGAATTGGTGGAGATAAACTGGAAGAGGATCTCGTTATATAGTAACTAGGACTGAGTGTAATCCAATGACATCATTAGTGTCTCCATCTAATAAGTCAATGACTATGTTGGGATTTCGAGATTCTTCTTATTCACAGAACCGATGTATTTCACATTTTCTTTAAATATTACGAATCGTGGGGCATGTCTGCTCATCCGGATCCATATTTCTATTTGATCGATGTTGGAGCGGCCACTTATCATAAAGGAGTGGCAAACTTTCTTCAGACTCCAGCCGTAGAACCCGTTAAGTATGCCCAGAAATAAGTCATTGACTATGTTGGGATTTCCAGATTCTTCTTATTCACAGAATCGATGTATTTCACAAATTCTTTAAATATTTCTATTTGATCGATGTTGGAGCAAATTCTTTAAATATTTCTATTTGATCGATGTTGGAGCGGCTAATTATCGTAAAGGAGTGGCAAACTTTCTTCACACTCCAGCCGTAGAACCCATTAAGTATGCCCAGAAATAAGTCAATGACTATGTTGGGATTTCAAAATTCTTCTTATTCACAGAATCGATGTATTTCACATTTTCTTTAAATATTTCTATTTGATCGATGTTGGAGCGGCCACTTATCATAAAGGAGTGGCAAACTTTCTTACTCCAGCCGTAGGAACCATTAAGTATGCCCAGAAATAAGTCAATGACAATGTTGGGTTTTCGAGATTCTTCTTATTCACAGAATCAATGTATTTCACGTTTTCTTTAAATATTTTGGATCGGCCACTTATCATAAAGGAGTGGCAAACTTTCTTCAGACTCCAGCCGTAGAACCCATTAAGAATAAACATTATTCATTACAGCAACCGTGTAAGAACCACGTCTTTGTCTCTGTTTGTTTTTTAAGAGAACTCATTGTATTTCAGATACCCACATCTTATTTACTGGACCTTGGTTCAGGGGAAACGAACACAGTTTTTTCTTTCAAAATTCCTTTATCCTTTATATCCTAGAAGCTTACCCTTCTTCATGATCACAAGCTTAGAAAATATACCTAACTTCCCTCTCTGTATAATAGAAATTGCGCACAACAATGGAAGAATGAAAGACAAGGGGTCTGACACCTTTGGTATAGTCATTCAATCCGAACATCTCATCATGTTCATTGAACCACTAGACTTTTTTCCCTGACTGCAAGAAGATTTAGAATGCAACAGAAGGCACCTGCAAAAGTATAGTGAAGACTATTGAAGTTAGAATGAACGATTCTACAATGGCTATTTCTTCTCAGGTTTTTGTATTCTGAAACATATAAATCTCTTGGAAAATTGTATGGGACTGGTACCTTAATAAAATGTTAGTTGTTCCAGTAGTAAAGGCATGGGCGGAAAAGGAAAGTGCAGGTATAACTGTGGTATCCAAACCATTTCTCTATGATAAATTCTCTGGTCACATCAATTTCCCATTAGTTCAAGTCATGTTGCCTTTCGATATTTTTTCTCGTGTGATGTCTGCTCCCACGAATCCTTCAAACAAAGATATTTAATAGGGCCTCTGATTCTGGGGACCATAATCAAGAAATTGGCCTAGCTATTTTTTCTGTGTCTCTTTCATCTCTAGAAACTATGCTTTCATGACCGAAACAAATACCCAATTTTGCAAGCAAATTAAAAAAATTTAAATGTAAAATGTCAAAATATACCTATTAAATGAATACGTACCTTAAAAAAAATTCTTATGTTGTGTTATGTGCTCCAGGTGATTCAATAGCTTCAAGGTAAGCTGTGACAATATCTAAGCTTCAAGGTAAGCTGTGACAATATCTACCCTTGTTGTTGGCTCTCTGAAAGCTATAACTGGAGATTCTAAAGAGGTAAATTAAAAAAAAAAAAAAAATACCTATTGTTTTGTAAAGTTTGTACTAGTGAATGAAAGCTTGTTCTGAAAGCTATACCTAGAGTAGCAATCCTTTTGAAGAGGTAAATAAAAAAAAAAGTACCCAATGCTTTATTCTTGTACTTGAGAATGAAAGCTTGTACTGACCAAATGCTTGGTTTCTCAGTCTGCACCTCCTTGCCAAGTGTTGTTGTTTTCTCATTTTGGACCTAGAAGTTAAGAGCATTTGCATTCTAGTTTGAAGGCATGAAATAAGTGTGTTTTAAGGCAGCGGATTACTCTTAATTTTGTGGTTTTTATCAACATTGGAAAGCAAAAGTGGAAATTTCACTACATTCAAATTTTAATAAACACATTAAAACTTTAATAAACACCCCCATCTCAGGAAAAAGATGCATTGGAGCGAGGAAATTTTCTATAGTCTCCTCAATAGTAGGATGATAAGGTCTGCGACCCCTGTTCTGTGTTCAAATTTTGATTGAGTGCTTACAAAAATGTACCTTTGTCTCCCACCATGACCAAATTCTCATGATCTCCCTTCCCCATTAGCTTGTTAAAAGATGTTCAGCTTAGGTGATATGACTTGCATTTCATTTTTTTTTCCAATGCCTTATGCAACAAAAGTGTGCTTGTTAATTGTATTGATGATGTCAAAAATGTCAAAATAATTTACATCATGGGAAAGATAGGTGTACTTTCTAATTGGACAACAATGCTAATGTTAGAAGGTTGAGCATTATCAGATCTTTAAATTTAAAAAGTTAGTAAAGAAAATGATATAGGGATTCTTGTTTGGACTTGGATGAAATTGGGAAAGTGAGTTAGGGATAGCAATAGTTTTTTCCCTATTGGTTTCTTTGGCATTTCATTGCTTTGTTCTCCTATATCTTCATTGTCGGTGGCTGAAAAAGAAGTTGTAGTTTCTTAATAGATTGAGCAAAACAAAGAAGATATATTCATCAAATTTATTCTAGTGGAACATACAACTTTAATATCGTTTCTTAAATGAAATGGTTATTTTGTATTGACTAAAAGGCAACAACCATATCTCATCTGCAGGTGGTACAAAATTATAAAAAAATCCACTTTCCACTCTAATTGTTAATGATTCGGTGGATCTACTCAAACACAATAGTATCCATGAATTTTTTCCCAAAACTATATTGTTATACTACCTTATAAATAACCCTAGTGTTGGTAGTTGACAACTAATTATGTAAATTTGGGTAAAATGTATTAGTTATTAACTTAGTTTTATACCAAAACATTGGTTATGTAACTGAGGAGGCTCATATAAAACTGATGAATGTCCGAACTATTGAAAGGAGAATCATTTATTGATTGAATAGAGATTCCAATCCTTGCCCTGTGGATGTTTGGAGACACCCCGTCAAGGTTTTACCACGTAAAAATCTTGTGTTTTTCCCTGTGTTTTACATTAAGTTTCATTCGGTTTTATTTATATGGTTCTTGGTTAATTAACTGTTTTGGCCAACAATTGGTATCAGAGCAAGTTTAAACGCAGTGAGCCAAAGCTATCAAACTTATACCACAGTGGTCGGGCCTGACGCTATCGAAGAGAGGATAAACACACTGTGTGTTGAAGCCTATTGCTGGAGAGAGAGGTCTGACACTGCCGCTAGATAAAAGGAAGCCACTGCGCAAGATTTGCAAAGACTGTCCGGAGCCGAGCCGATTTGCAACGCCTGTCCAGAGCACCAGTCGAGAAGTGCTTGCTAGCATCTCGAAGAGTTGCTGCCGCAGAATATTTGAAGGATTTTTGAAGAGAAGACTACCGCAGAATATTTGAAGCTGTCGAATTAAAGGAGAAAGTGTGTTACCGTGGGTTTTTTTTGAAGCTGCCACAATTTTTTTTTAGGAAGAAGGTTGTTGTTGAAGAAAAGATGTCAATTGAGTCCATACCCACACCCATGCCCACCGCGTGATAGAGCAGTTGTGTTGAAGAGTGCCACTGTTGAGGAAGAGAGTTGCTCGCTGCCAAGGAGAATAACGTGGATACTCCAGCACTGCAGCAAGGGAATTGCAAGCAAATCCGTGTATTTGTAAAAAATATTAAAAAAAAAACAAATATTTTCAGATTTGTTCAAAAGAGAAGGGTTTCATTAAGGAAAGGAGAACAAGTTTTTTAGTAAAATCTATTGAAGGGTTTTTCTAACAGAATCAAGAAAAAAACTGAAATAAGGAATTTTTTTTTCTTGAGGGAGTTCAGAAATTTGTTTTTTTCAAAAAAACAGACTAAAAGAACAACAACGAAGGCTCGGAATTATAGAAAGGAATTTGTTTATTTAAAAAAGGGGCTCAGTTTTTTTGAAGAAAGGGAAACCAAAAATAAACCCTAGTTGAAAAAAGGAAACCCTAGGAGGAAAGAACTGGCCAAGATGTCAAATGCAAAGTTCGAGTGGAGAAATTCACTGGCAAGAGCAACTTTTCTCTTTGGAAACTTAAAGTTAGGGATTTGTTGGTGGAACAAGGTTGCACAAGGCATTGGACGAGGCAAATAAGAAACCTGCAAGCATGACTGATTCAGACTAGGAGGACTTGGATGCTCGAGCTCTCAGACCATCAAGTTATGCCTGGCAGATGAGTTCTCTTCAACATTGTTGAAGAGAGTACAACTTTAGGATTATGGGAAAAACTGGAAAAACTGTACATGACAAAGTCATTAACCAATAGAAATTATTTGAAAAAACAACTGTACAGTCTTCAAATGAAGGAGGTTCAAAAGTTGCAGAACATTTGAATGTTTTTAATACACTTATATGCCAATTAACAGATATGGAAGTTAAAATTCAGGAAGAAGACAAAGCTATAACCTTAGTGTTCTCTACCCGAATCATAGGATACTTCGTAACTTCAATCAGTTTGAGCACCGCTGATTCTTTGAAATTTGAATCAGTTGTGGGAGCTCTCTTGTTTGAAGAAGTACAAAGGAAATCCAACAATGAAACAGCTACATCAGAAGCCATGATAGTTAGAGGACGGTCAAATGAAAGAGGAGAAAAAACAAGGGTCTTCCAGATCTAAATCAAAGGGAAAGAAGTGTAAGGCAAAATGTTGGCATTGCAATAAAATTGGACACCTGAATAAAGATTGTTGGAAACGACAAGAGTATGATAACCCGAAGAAGGAAGCAAATTAGGTTGATTCAGTTATGATAGACGAAGTTTTATCTGCTGAAGAATTATGTATGATAGATGAAACTTCATGTAATGTCTCTTAGGGTGTTGAAATCAGGTTGTTAGACTCTGTGATTCTCATCACATGTGTCCACACAGAAATTGGTTTACTTCATATGAAAATGTAAATGGTAGTTCTGTGTTTATGGGTAATAATGTATCATGTCAAACTGTTAGGATGGGAAATATCAAGATTAAAATGTATGATAACACAGTTAGAACATTAACTAGTGTTAGACATGTACTTGATTTGAAGAAAAATTTTATTTCTTTGGGAGTGTTGGATTCAGATGGTTATAAGTTTACAGGTCAGAATGGAGTGCTGAAAGTCTCTAAAGGCACCCTAGTTGTTATGAAAGAAGAAAATGTTGGAAATCTTTACAGACTCAAAGGAAGTACTCAGGTCAGTGAAGCAGTGATTGTGTCAGAAAAAGAAGAAGAAGGTACTTGCCTATGGCATCACGATTGGGTCACATGAGCGAGAAAGGTCTTCAGGTACTGATGAAATGTAAATCACTTCCTGATTTGAAATCCTTGAATTGGATTTCTGTAAACATTGTGTGTATGGAAAATAGTGTAAACAAAGATTTAAAACTGGGAATCATAACAGTAAAGATATTTTAGACTATATTCATTCTGATCTGTCGGGACCATCTCCTGTTGCATCATATGGATGTGCTCTATATTTTTTAACGTTTATTGATGATTTCTCCCGTAAATTTGGGTGTTTATGCTAAAAAAGAAAGCTGATGTATTCAATGTCTTTAAACAATTTAAAGCAATGGTAGAGAAAAGAACAGGCAAATCAATTAAATGTTTAAGAACTGACAATGGTGGTGAATTCACTTCAATAGAATTTGAACAATACTGTAAGGATGAAGGAATTGTTAGACACAAAACTGTTGTTTATACTCCTCAGCAAAATGGTGTTGCTAAACGTATGAATCAGACTCTTATGGAAAGAGCCAGAAGCATGATCAACAATGCTAACTTGCAAAAGGAGTTGTGGGCAGAAGCAGTATCCACTGCTTGTTATTTAGTTAACAGATCACCTTCAGTAGCAATTAATTGTAAAATTCCTGAAGAGGTTTGGACAAGTCAGTCTTGTGATTATTCACATTTAAGGATATTTGTTGTGATGCTTATTCTCTTATTCCTAAAAGTCATGTTCAAAATTAGATCCAAAATCGAAATGTTATGTCTTTGTTGGTATGACTATGCAGTGAAAGGATACAGGTTGTGGGATCCTACATCGCGGAAGATAGTCATTAGTAGAGATGTAACATTTGATGAATCTTCTTTTTTAAAATCAAATGTTGAAAGAATTGAACAGGAATAGGTATCGCCAAATCAACAAGTTCAGTTGGAGGCTAGATTTTTTGGTGACAGTCAAAAGGAAGAAGAGGCTTCTGGAGAAAAAGGTGTTGAAGATACAAAGGAAGCTATTGAAGTTTCTGAACCAGTTCAGCAACCAGTCACTCTAAGAAGGTCTACAAGGGAAAGAAAAACTCCCAAAAGGTATGAAGATTTTGCTTCATCTTTTGCTTTGATTACTAAAGATGGGGAACCTTCTTGTTATCAGGAAGTAGTAGATGATATGGATAGCGAAAAATGGAAAATGGCTATGGAAGAAGAAATGGATTCCTAGCCAAGAAAAATACCTAGGATCTTGTAGAACTTCCTAAAGGAGAAGTGTTGGATGCAAATGGGTCTTCAAATTAAAACGGAAAGTTGATGGAAGTATCGAAAGGTATAAGGTGAGACTGGTAGCAAAAGGGTATTCTCAGGTTGAAGGTATCGACTTTCATGATATTTTTTCACCAGTTGTAAAACTTGTTTCTATTCGTACTGTGTTGGCACTAACTACATTACTTAACCTTGAGTTAGAACAGTGAGATGTTAAAACAGATTTTCTACATGGTGATTTGAATGAAGAGTTATATATGGAACAACTAGAAGGTTTTGTACAAGGTTGCAGCAAAAGATTAGTTTGCAAGCTCAGGAAATCATTGTATGGTCTAAGGTAGTCTCCTAGACAATGGTACAAGAAGTTTGACTCCTTCGTGGTGAGCCAGAACTTTATAAGAAGTGAGTATGATCATTGTGTATACTTCAAGAGTTTCAATGGCATATTCATTATCTTAGCTTTGTATGTTGACGATATGCTTATTGCAAGCAAAAGCATGGAAGAGATCAACAGGTTAAAGGCTCAACTTTCTAGAACGTTTGATATGAAGGATCTTGGAGTAGCAAAACATATCTTGGGCATGGACATACACAGACAGGAAAAATGGTAAACTTTGGTTATCAAAACAGAAGTATGTGGAGAAAGTACTTGAAAAGTTCTGTATGAACAATGTGAAACCTGTTAATGTTCCATTAGCTTCCGATTTTAAGCTTTCTTCAGTTTTGAGTCCTAGAACTGATGAAGAAAAGCAGTATATGTCTCATGTACCACATGCAAATGTTGTAGGAAACTTAATGTATGCGATGGTATCTACAACACCTAACATTTCACATGCAGTTGGAGTTGTCAGTAGGTTCATGGCAAATCCAGGTGAAGAACATTGGCGAGTAGTGAAATGGGTGCTTCGATATCTAAGAGGCACAAGTGACCATTGCATCATATTTAATGGAAGTGAAGGATCAGTCTGCGGATACGAAGATGCTGATTATGCTGGTGATTTAGACAAAAGAAAATCTACTACAGGTTATGTCTTTACTCTTGCAGGTGGAGCAATTAGTTGAATGTTAAAGCTTCAATAAACAATTGCATTGTCCACTACCGAAGTAGAATATATAGCTGCTTCAGATGCCAGTAAAGAAGCAATCTGGTTAAAGGGTCTACTTGATGAGATTGGAAGGACGCAGGAGAAAGTGAATGTACTTTGTGACAGTCAAAGTGCTATTCACTTGGCTGCAAATCCTGCTTATGACAACAGAACCAAGCACATTGATGTAAGGTATCATTTTCTGAGACATGTGATCAATGGCGGAAAAGTATCTCTTCAAAAGGTCCATACATGAGAGAATTGTGCAAACATATTCACAAAGCTAGTTACAGTAGAGAAGCTGCAATGGTGTTTAGATTCTCTTGGCTTGCAAAAAAGATGATGAATGGGAATGGGCAAGGGATTAGGAAATTTGTTGTCAAGGTGGAGTTTGCTGGTAGTTGACAACTAATTATGTAAATTTGGGTAAAATGTATTAGTTATTAAAAAGTTAGTTTTACACCGAAACATCGATTATGTAACTGAGGAGGCTCATATAAAACTGATGAATGCACGAACTATTGAAAGGAGAATCATTTATTGATTGAATAGAGATTCCAATCCCTTGCCCTGTGGATGTTTCCTTGACACCCTATCAAGGTTTTATCACGTAAAAATCTTGTGCTTTTCCCTGTGTCTTACATTCATTTCATTCGGTTTATTTATATGGTTCTTGTGTTAATTAACTATTTTTGCCAACACCTAGAAGTCAAATATATTGAAAAGACATCCAAAAAATATTGAAATTGAAATTACAACCTATTATGGACCCTTGCAAGTCATCTCATGTTAAGGGAAGATCCTAGATATGTTGTTTTGTCTTGATGGGGTTATGGACTGGATGAGTTGGGATCATGAGTTTGAAAGGGAAGTTTACAAAGGAAGAGATGCATAACAAGGTGGCAAATAGTTGCACATGGTCTATTTCCTAATTTTAGAGGTGCTAAATGTAATCCTGGATTTCTTTTTTTTTACTGGGAGTAATTTTTTGTCATGAAATTGTGAAAATAAGTGTGCGAGCATTCACTGTTACTCATTCTTAGGTCATCCTTCTATCATTTTTGATGATTTTTTTTAATGCTTATTTTGGGTTGCTTTTATGTATCCTTCCATGTGACATCGTCACCTTCAACTTTCTTTAGCTGTCCTGAAACTTTTCAAACCACCTTCAAGCTTTTCCTGAGCATAAATGTGGGATAGTCATTCTTATTAAATTCTCCAATAATTTTTGATGAATTAAAGCCTTTATGTATCCTTCCATGTGATATCGTCACCTTCAAATTCCTTCAACTGTCCTGAAACTTTTCAAACTGCCTTCAAGCTTTTCTTGAGCATATATGTGGGATACCTTTTGTTACCACTCATATTGTATGAGAATTGTTCGATGTTGAAGACCCTGCAACCTCCCTCTAAGTGTATCTCTTGATGTCTTGGCACTTGCCAAATCCTAAGTTATTTGCTAGTGTTGGCTTGCAGGCTGTATGTACTGGCACATGGTCTATAATGTATGTTGATTGTCACCATAAACTCTACACATAAATTTAAATTTGTTAAAAAAATATGAAGTGAATAAAGTGCTGAAATTGCACAAAATTCACAAATAGGAAATTAAAATTAAATTCTCGGCATGTTATGGACTTGAACTATTCTAGATTAAGGTATCATATATCAATATCTATCATTTGTAATTAAATTTATGAAATATATATCTTGTAAAATTACAACATATTTAAAATAAAAATTTAAATGCAATTTCGAGAATACAAAGGAAAGAAAAACATTACTAGAAAAAAAAAGTATTTCTTTTATTTGTGAATAGATGGGGGAGAAATACTAGTGCCTAGGTTATCTTTGGGCTAGTGCAGCCATTTACGGTTCTTGAGAAGGGATTAACATCGCCTATTTTCAAGGATATTTATAATTCATGAGGAGAAAGTTCAAATTAGATTAAACCCACCATTTGAAGTTGTTTATTACTTAGAAGGTCTTCATTCAATACCTTTGGCTGGATTACAAAACCTCCACTCCATAGAAAATTGCTCACACAATAACCTTAGACAACATGAAAAATGCATAACTTAAAATGTCTTAATATACATCAATGTAACTCCAAACCATTAGACATAAAATATTCAAAGTTTGCTAATATATAGCATGGAAGCAATTTTTCCTTAGATTATTTATAGTTTTTTTTAGTATGGTAATGCATTTGTTGTATTAGCCTTTTAGATTCCATTCCAAATAAAAACTATCTTACTGGGACTGGTCTAGTACTTTTATTTATTACCTCTCCAGTTTGATTTGGTTCAGACAGGCTGGTTCCAATAACATTGGTATGGATAAATGGATGCCTTTGATACTATGAATCCCTTTAATGTCTTGAATACCTTTGATATTGTAAACTCACAAGGAAATTTTTGATGATTCTATCTTTCTTCTGGGTGAAATTGAATTTTGAGGCTTATGAGTTGTGAACATTGGATGGATTGATAAATGACATTCTCATTTTGAGAATTTTATCAAAATCTTAAAGTTTCACTGAATCGTAACCATTTATGTAAATGTGACTGTAGAATTCATGGTTTGTCAATGAGGTTGTGGTTCAACAGTTAAGGAAATTGTGTGTCAAGAGAATAGGGCATATGGGCAGGTGGAAATTAGTTGGTACATCGATTTGTTTCTATATTCATAACCTGGATCAGTAAGGAAAGCACCGTAGCAACTCGGTCAAAGCGAAAGTCAACCACTGAGGAAGGTTAATCAAGCAAGCGAGGAATTAGTGAATGCAGATATTCAACCTCATGATTTTCTTCGCTGATAGAACATCATGAGGAAATCACACTATCTTATCTTTTAATATTAGTTTTAATAATTCTTGATTAGCATAAAGACATAATACTATAAAACAGTTATGCTTAGGAGTTTTATAAATTTGCCTCTCGGCATGATAGACACAGATGTGGATATTGTTTTTAAACTATGTTCTAACAATTAAAGACGTTATTTTATTCCTCTTTTGTGTGACTTAATGCATGGTTAATCATCTCGTGAAGGTATCGTGTTGACATCTACTTCTCGCAGGAGGCCCCCCTCAAGATAGTAAGGTTTTCTTTTATTTGCAATTAGTATTTTATTGTGTGTTTCCTGTAGGATTTTGTTAGTTCATTTAATCGCTCAAGCTTTGATTTTTGAATGTAAGTTTAAGAATTTTTTGCAACAGGTTTATTTAATCATTTTATTGTTGAGTGAAGTGAGATTTCCTATGCATATGAACAAAGTATAAGTTAACATGGATCAGTAGCATAGTTTTACATTGCAGTTGTATAATATCAGATTTTCATTTGCAGAGTTAATCTTTCTTTTTGTCAAGAGTAGATCTATTTACATTGTTAAATTTCATTTTGAAGCAAGTGTGATTTTATTTTAAAGCAAGTGTGTGCGTGATTTCATTTTTAAAGCAAGTGCGTGTGCAATTTCATTTTAAAGCAAGTGTGTGTGTGTGTGTGATTTCATTTTAAATCAAAGTGTGTGTGTGATTTTATTTTTAACAAGTGTGAAGTTTTTTCAAGAAGAGTGTGATATTTCGTTTAAGCAAGAGAAATAGAATTGATTCCATTTTTATGAGTGATTTATTTACTTACATAGCTATAGAGAACCATGCGCATTTTGATATCTCAAATTAACTTAGGAATTGTTTAAGTAAGAAGGACTCCTAGCACAAACAATGCACATACATTTCATCGGTTTACTAGCCTTGGTTGATAATTCATGTAAGTAATTTAACACCAATTAAATTATCAAACATTTTGGTGTCGTTGCCAGGGAAGTGTATATAGGAGTATTTTCTTTTTCTTTTCATTAAAAATAAAAAAATAAAAATGATATGCATAGGGAAAGAGATTCCAGAGGTATATTTGTAAGTAGAGGTAGAAGTTTGATTCCAACATCACCACTCACCCCACCATGACCTCATAGTGCCACACCATCCACCCAAACTCATATTCCATCAATTACAGCAGACATAGACTTCCTGAGGTACTTAGATCTGAAATCCAACCTAAATATTCACCAACTTCTTCAAATAAAGCTGTAATAGAAGAAGAAGATCGTGCATCCCCAACTGAAGGAGTAATTTTTCTATCTTCAACTAGAGAACAACTTTTAAGACAAGAAATAGAAATCCATAGTGAAGAGGAAGAAAAAAAATCCTATTTTAAAATTCCATTCATAGAAGAACCAGAGGAGCTATAGGAGGAACTAAAAATCCAATTTTTGAACCTTACATTAGTTCTGAGGAATCTACAATGACATGAGAAGGGGAAGGAGAAGTACATAATGTGAATGGTGAACAACCTAGGATTGGAGGTGGAAGAGGAGAAAATAGAGGAGCTGGAAGAGGTGGAGGAAGAGGAATAGGAGGTGGTAGAGAAGACTGAGAACCTTTTGGATTCCCCATCCTCAATGAAGATACCACAACCACAATGAAAAATATCTCACCCTGCATCCTTCCTAATTTTCATGGATTAAGAAATGAGGATCCTGAAACAATTCTCTTTGACTTTGAAGTTTTGTGTAGATCTTATGACTACTTTCTTGATACTCAAAAGTTGAAATTGTTTCAGCCACTCTTAAGGATGCAACATTAAAATGGTTTATGGCTTAGGAGTAAATTCTATAAGAACATGGGAAGAAATGAAAACTGCATTCTTAGAAAAATACAAGGATTATTGTATGCCTCATAATATTAAAGATTAAGCCTTTAAAACAACACAAAAAGAAAATTAAAATCTTGAAGATTTCGTTCAAATATTTTCTTATAATGTAAAAACGGCTAAAATGCATAATCTATATGAAGAAACTTTGAAAGCTCTCTTACTAAAATATGTCATAGATGAGTGCATACATCTTCTCAATTTGATGGGTAAAGGAGATGCTATCATTTGGAGATATTTGTGAGTTATGCATACACATTCCAAGAGGAAAGGTAAGAATTGGGAAAAATCCAAGAGATCATGTTATGTCTAGGATTAATAAATTTGTAGTTGGGACAGTAAGTAGGGTCGGGATAGACAATTTTCTTGACAACATTAAAATTGATATTTTGGGGAGTCTTAGTGAACAAATAGATACCCTTAAAGTACAAAACAAGAAAAAGGCTGAAAATGTTGCATTATCTATTTTTTTTCCAAAATATAGAAAGAAACATGCCTTGAGAGAATGCCCTCTTGACTTAAAAAGTGTGGAAACCTATGTTATATGTGCATAAAATCATGATACAAAGGAATGTCCCTCAATACCAGGTCTTAAAGTTGTCTATCAAGAGGAAGTAATGCCAAATCAAGTAGAACCTCTTTGTTTTATTTCCAAGAGACCATGGCAAAATCCACAATCAAATATGACCCAAGGTTTCAACACTCAAACATATGCACAACCATCACAAAGTAATTGGACTGCACCCATGCCTTGGCAACCTTGGCCTCAACCTTGGGCACAAGGATGGAAAAATACTTATGGAAAGTACCCTCAATATCCTCAATTTCAACAACCTTACCCTGTTTTCCACCACAATATTTTCCTCAGCATGTTTAACCCTCTCAACCTCAAAATCCAAACCCACAACTTTCACTACCATTTCCACAAAATCCAAATCAACTGCCTACTGAGCCACTTCCAAATCCAAATAATAAAAATTCACAGCTTGTTTACAACATGGAAGGACAGAATTTCCAAACTTACATGATAACTCCATTAGATCTAAATAATGTCCAACTTAGATCTAGTAGAGTATTGGAAAAGAAGTCACCATCCGTTGTTACCTAGGAGTCTAAAAAAGATGACATCTCTGAGAAAGAGGCATCTTATCATGAAGAGGAAAATTCTCAAAAACAAACCACCCTTATACATTTTGATGATATTCCAATAAAATCAACTTCCACTATAGAACAACCTTCAGTCTCTATTCGAAATCCACCTTTTCCCGAAAGAGTGAAAATTGACAAAGGGGTATAAAAAAAAATTGTGTTTCTGATTATAATATGATAGACAAACTGAAGAATGTTTGTATAAAAATTCCTTTGTTATAAGCTATCAAAGAAATACCAATATTTGCAAAGACAATCAGGGAGTTAAGTATTAAAAAACCAAGAAGAAAAAGGAAAGAAGTTAAAAGAATCTAGTTAGTTGGAAAAATTGCAGATATCATGATGGGAAAGAAAAAAATTCAAAATATCTAGATCCATGAAGTACCATTGTGAAAACACACATCGATGGTGTTGAGATTCCAAACACATTGATTGATTTAGGAGAAGTTATCAACATCATTAGTAAATAAACTATGAATCATTTTAAACTTCCTGATCTTCAATATACACATACATTATTCCAATTAGTAGATAGATCTATTATCAAACCTGATGGCGTGGTAGAATACGTATTTGTATCCTTCGATTCTCGGGAATATCCTGTTGATTTTATGATCTTGACACCCAAGAGTAATCTAGGAGGACATCTATTAATTCTAGGAAGACCAGGGTTAACTACAACTGATGCTTTTATAAGTTGTAGATCTGGTGATATGTTTATCTCTGATGGAAGTTCGACAAAGAAATTCACATTACATCTTCTTGCAAAAATAATGATAGAAGTAGAAAGTGAAGCATGGATAGAAGATGATAATGAAAACTTTGATATATGACCAATTTTTCCCACTTCACAAATAGATGGAGAAGATCAAATTTTGAATTTAATGGAAAATAATGAATCTTCCTCATATTGTTAAAAAAACACAATTTTCAGGAAAAATGTAATATTGAACATCTATTATTTCATCAAATGCCTTTACATTCTATGGAGAAATTTGGCAATTATTTAATAGAAAATTTTCCAGGGAAAACTTTTAAAATTAATGATAATCTAGAAGAATCTCAAAAGAAATAATTAATAAAGATGTTGCAATAACATTCCTCTACTTATGCATGGGAATACACTGATATGAAAGGAATACATTGATTTGTCTTTATTATTTAACTCAATATTTACCTGAGCTACTAAACTACAATGATAGTTAAGTCCAAGGTTTGATGGGTTGCAAAGATTTAGTTGAAGAATAGGCTTATGGGAAAGTGGAAATTAGTTGGTACAATGATTTGTTCATGCCTTCGTAACCTGGATCAATAAGGAAAGCACCATAGTAGCTCAGTCGAAACGAAAGTCAACCACCGAGGAAGGCGAATCAAGCGAGCGAGGAATTAGTGAATGCATATATATAGCCTTATGATTTGCTTCACTGATAGCAAATCATGAGGAAATCTCGCTATTTTGTCTTTTAATGTTAATTTTAGTCATTACCGATTAGCATAAAGACATAATACTCTGAAACAATTTGTGTAGGAGTTTTATAAATTTTCCTCTTGGCATGACAAACACAAATTTGGATATTGTTTTTAAACTATGTTCTTGCAATCAAAGACGATATTTTATTCCTCTTTTGTTTGACTTAATGTGTGGTTAATCATCTCGTGAAGGCATTGTGTTGACACCTACTTCTCGCAGGAGGCCCCCCTTGAGATAGTAAGGTTTTCTTTATTTGCAATTAGCATTTTATTCTGTGTTTCCTGTAGGATTTTGTTAGTTCATTTAATTGCTCAAGATTTGATTTTTGAATGTAAGTTTAAGAATTTTTTACAGCAAGTTTATTTAATCATTTTATTGTTGAGTGAAGCAACATTTCTTGTGCACATGGACAGAGTATAAGTTGACATAGATCAGTAGCATAGTTTTACATTGCAGTTGTATAAGGTCAAATTTTTATTTGCAAATTTAATAATTCTTTTTGTCATGAGTAGATCTATTTACATTGTTACATTTCATTTTGAAACAAGTGTGATTTCATTTTAAAGCAAGTGTGTGTGTGTGATTTTATTTTTAATAAGTGTGAAGCAAGTGTGAAGTTTATTTCAAGAAGAGTGTGATCTTTCGTTTAAGCAAGAGAATAGAATTGACTCCATTTTTATGAGTGATTTATTTACTTAAATAGCTGTAGAGAAACATGTGCATTTCGATATCTCAAATTAACTGAGGAATTGTTTAAGTAATAAGGACTCCTACCACAAACAATGCACATACATTTCATCAGTTTACTAGCCCTAGTTGATAATTCATGTAAGTAATATAACACCAATTATATTACCAAACAACTACATTGAAATTTTTCTTCATAAAAAACTTGATTTCTTTTTTCTTTATTTGCAACACACTGAAATGTTGTTTTAAATTTTTGTTTGAGAGACCTATGAGAATAGTGTTACGTGAAACATGGTAGTATGGCCTTGTTCCTTTTTCCTAAGATACTCGTTGTCTATGTGAAGGACATTATTATGCAAGTCCTCCAATATACATTTTTCATTATAGAGCATGTATTTATTAAGAAATGGAACAATTTTATTTGATGATGAAAACCTTTGGTTCTCTCTTTTTTGGATAAGATTCTAGATTTAACGTTGATGTTTGTGTGCTTAATATGCAATTATTACTTGAAATTAAGGATTCCTATTTGAGTACGTTATTTTTTTTCCTCTCTTTGATCACATGAAAGTAATGGGATTTTCAAATTTATTTACAACTTCTTCTTCATCTTCTTTCTGACAAAGGCAGGTACTCACATTTTCCCTATTGGAAAAAGAAAAGAATAGAGGAGATTACATGCTAAATATAAAAGTTCACAGTCTTCTTGAATGATACTTGGTGATAGAATATTCAACATATTTCATTATTCTTGCATTGTAAAGAAGAGTTCAATTTGAAAATTTTCCATATTGGCTCATTGGACTTCATGGCAATGAAAAATTATTTTGTGCTAAATGAGAAAAATGTGCAAGAAGTTGATCACACATTATACAGATTCCATTTATATAGACTACAACAATTCTTCTATTATCTAGGAGATTACCTTTTTGACTCATTTTTTGTTGTTATTTAGTTCCGCTATACCTCAACTAAAATACGACAAGGAATTGTAAATCACTTCCACCATTGCTTGAGTAACTGCCATCATGCTACTCGACAATCACTGCATTATGAAATGACTTTTGAATACCTTGAGGATTTTCACCTAGTTATTGATGTTCAAACGTACTTGCAAGGATTTTCTACACCCTCTTATGTTTGTGATTCGTTTGCAATTAGCTTATGGGGAGATGTTGTTTGCATCAAATTGTTCTCTAATTGGTTGTGAGTTCTAGTCAATTTTGGCTATTCACAAATGGGCAACCATATCTCTTCTTTAATCAAGCTATCCATGGCTATCCATATAATATTCTGCTACGTGACCAGAACCCTTTATGCGGCCATTTTGAACCACTTCTGTTGTGTCACACAACAAACATTCTAGCTCCAATTCCTAGATCAATTTCTCCATGCATTTCTCCATACCAATGCCCATATATACAATTTGACATGTTGTTAATTGAGAAAATCGATATTGTAACAAGGGTTCTTGATCTATGATCACATTGTCAATGACTATCACGACTGATCATTTAGATCTAGTTGTACACTTGCACAATGTTTTGAAATGTTTTCTACGAGAAAAACAATCACAAATTTTTACAATTGCTACATTCACAATGATATTAGAGCTATTAGATGCTTGGAAAAACACCTTCATGCCAAAATAATTGAGCAAGAACAATGTATCAAAGATTGGAAAGGTTATATTATTAACTTATCAATGCCATATGAAAATGGACATATAGAGGGAAAATATTTCTCGATCCAATGGATATGTGAAATACTTGATGTTAACATATACATCTGGAATGTAGACATAAAAGAAATTTCTTTGAGATTCTATTCATCGAATGCTTCATCCAAAAACCTCTACCGTATGCATATGTCAATGTCCACATCACATGTGCTTTAAAAAATTAATAATGTCAACGATGCTAGCCATAATGAAAATATACAAACAATTCTCAAATCAATGTTAGGAAAAAACTGCAACGTCATGTTAAGTGTACCTTCCAAACATCTTGTAGACAGAGAATCCAATGCTACTACATCTTTTTCCCAACTAGACAATCACTCAATTGACAATAAAATGTCAATAAAAATAAAATTTGTTAAAATTCCTAAACATTGCACACTAATGAAACAAGACTCCCATTCTTCTTCATTAGGAAAACAACATAACAAACTAATATATGCTTCTTTTTCAATAAATCCAATAATAAATATGCTCGCTTGCATTGATTAAAACATGCAATATGAAAATAGGGTGCCTTGATATACCAAGAAAAGAAAAAGCATTTACAATAAATTAAAGTAATTGAGATATATTTGCAATTGATCCAAGCCACACTTACACATGCATGTTGCATTTGTGACATATTGCATTTTGGAAACGAGATGTGACTCATCAACAATAACACATTGTCAACTTTTGATAATCTCACAACTGAAACATATATCAAGCACATCAAAATCTGTTATGAAACCAGCTCACAAAAAGATAGAAAAGATAGATAAATGCCTTACAATTCATCCTCTTCGAGGGGGCAACCTCCTTTACATTACACAAATGAAAAATTCTTGGATGATACAAATGACAAGACCTTTTTTCTATATATATGAGTCTAAGGGGTCATAATATAATCAGAGCCAACATAACAATACTAATGTAAGGGCACAATAATAACAATAGTGGACTTCTATGGGGCACAATAATGATAATATGGGGACTACATGGGCACAACAATATATTAAGGGGGTTGTACTAATAACAATAAGGGGTTACACTAGTAGTATAGGGACCTAACATGCCCCTCTCCTTAAAAAGTGTTGTCCTCAACGCTTGAGTAGTTCTTGATGCTTATGTATAAAATTCTTATCTTCCCATGTGGAATCTTCAACGGATAAGTTCTTCCACTTGATGAGATACTCTGAAATTGATCGATTTTGTAGCTGTTAGGTTCTTGTTTCTGTGACTACTCCAGGTTCCAATATGATCTTTCCTTCCTCGTCAAGTTCTAGAAATATTGTTTGAACTGGGATCTTCTGCAACTTTTGAATGAGTGGCCACACTTCTTTGTCCTTCTTCCATTCATCCCATTCTTCGTTTATCCAATCTGGTTGGATAATAGAAATAGCAAAAATAAGTGCTTCCACATCCTCATCCTTTCTTGAGAGTGCATCTGCCACAACATTTTGCTTCCCCTTTTTGTAGATGATTTCAAATTCATAACCCAACATCTTTGTGACCCATTTTTGTTGCTCTTCAGAGGATAATATTTGTTCTAAAAAGTATTTAAGACTATCATGATCTGTTTTTACCTTGAAGTGTCTTCCCATTAGGTAGGGTCGCCATTTCTTAAGTGCATGTAGTATTGCAAACATTTCCTTCTCATAAATAGCTTTGTGTAAATACTTTCCTTTGATTGGACGACTTTCGAAAGCAATGGGTCTTTCATCTTGCATTAAAACAACACCAATTCCATTTCCTGAAGCATCACATTCCACAATAAAGGTTTTTGTGAAGTCCAGCGTAGCTAAGACCGGTGCTTGGCACATTGCCTCTTTAATATGTTCAAAGGCCTTTGTTGCTTCTGGAGTCCATGAAAATGCATCTTTCTTCAATAATGTTGTTAGAGGTGTTGCTATTCTCCCATAATTCTTAACAAACTTGCAATAATACCCTGTTAACCTAAGAAATCCTCGCAAATGCTTTATGGATGTGGGGATTTTCCATTCCTTAATGGATTTAATTTTTCTAGGGTCTACCTTAACACCTTCATGAGATACAATATGAACCAGATATTCCACCTCTTGTACTCCAAAGAAACATTTGGATCTTTTTTCATATAATTGTTTCTCCTCCAATAGTTTGAGCACCTTATCAACATGTTGAACATGATCCTTCCAAGACTTGTTGTAGATTAGTATATCATCAAAAAATACTAACACAAATTTTCTAAGGAAGGGTTTTAAAATGGAATTCATCAAACCTTGAAATGTAGAAGGTGCATTGGTAAGGCCAAAAGGCATGACCAAAAATCTATAATGACCCTCATGAGTTCTAAATGTTGTTTTTAGAATGTTTTCAATCTTCATTCTGATTTGATGATATCGTGAATGAAGATCCAACTTGGTGAAGTAAATTGATCCATGCAACTCATCCAATAATTCATCAATGACAGGAATGGGAAATTTATCTTTAATAGTGAGCTTGTTGAGCTCCCTATAATCTAGACACATGCGCCATGGTCCATCTTTCTTGTGCACCAATACTACTGGGCAGAGAAAGAACTTTGACTAGGTTGAATTATACCAGCCTCTAGCCATACATTCAATTTCACTCTTTTGGGCATAGTGATATCTGTACGGCCTGATGTTTGGAGGAACACTTCCTGGAATCAAATTAATAGCATGATCATGATCATGACTAGGTGGGAGGCCTTTGGGAGTCTCAAATACCTTGGAATGATTGTCCAAGACTTTTTGGAGATCTGGAGAAATAGATGATTTTGATGTGGGAACCTCTAGCGAACATAATTGTGCAATTATGCTTCGTTGTTCCTTCTTTAGAAGCTTTGTCATACCATTAGAGCTGATTATCTTTCCCGGTTTCCTTGCAATACCCCTTAATTCAACTTCCTTTCCTTCTGCACAAAATTTCATGAAAAGTTCTTGAAAATTAAAAGCTATTGTACCCAAGGATTGTAGCCATTGGACTCCTAGTACAATATCAACACCACCCATTGGAATGGAAAGCATTGGGATATTCAATACATATTCTCCCATGGATAGCTTGATATTATGGCACTTTCCAGAGCAATTTATGGTTCCTCCACTTGCAACCATCACTTTGACACTTTGGTGCTGGATATAGGAAGCAATTCAATTCCTTGGATATCTTACAATGAATAAAATTATGGGTACTTCCCGAATCAATCAACACTATTACCTTTTTCTTCTTGATATGTCCTTCTATCTTGATAGTTTGAGGAGTGGTAATTCCAGCCAATGCATTACAAGATATCGTAAAATTCATTTCTTCTTTATCTATTGTTTGTTCCTGGAGTATATCCTCTTCTTTTGACATTTCTTGTTCCTCTTCACAATCTATGTAGAATAATTTCTTCTCAACACACTCATGACCTTCAATGTATTTTCTATCACAACTGTAACAAATCCCTTTTGCTCTTTTTTATTCCAATTGTTGCGGTGTCAACCTTGTAGGTTGTGTAAGGCTAGGGGCAACAACACTTCCATCTTTATAGTTGTAAGTGGTAGGCTTCCTGGTTGCCATAATGTTTCTTTTCATTTTTCTTGCTAACCTAAATAACTTCTCCAATGAATTAGGTTCCCAAAGGCGAACCTCATGTTGGATATTATCCTTTAAATTCCCTATGAAGACATCAATCCTATGCTCCTCTGGAATATCTTTTACCCTTATGTTCAATTTGTGCTCCATCATTGAACCCTTTTGTTTGAGATTTATCAATTGGCTAAAAACGGTGTTGCTTTTTGTATCCTCATAATGTGTTATCATTTCTTCTATAAAAATTGCCCAAGTGACAATTTGTTTACGAGAGCAAAGCCATCGATACCATACAAATTGATTTGGTTCCAAATATAAAGTTGCAATACGTACCTTTTGTGTGTTTTGCACATTATGGAGATCACAAATTTTCTCCATCTGTAGTATCCATGTTCTGGGATCCTTGCCATCAAAATTCCTCATATCGATTTTTGGAACATGGTGGGTCTTCAATCCAACATTAGAGTCTATGAAATCATGATTAACATTTCTTTTGTTCTCATCATGAGTTTCCTTTACTACCCTTTCACCATTAGTAACCATTTCTTGTAGCAATTTATTCAAATTTATCTTCAATTCTTCCATCTTAGCGTCCATGCCATTCATCTTAGCTTCCATGCCATCCATCTTAGCTTCCACGCCATCCATATTAACTTGCATGCCATTCATATTAGCTTCCACGCCATTCATCTTCGCTTCAGTTACCTTTTGTGAGAGTGAAATTTGTTGTACTTGGTCTTGTAATTTTGATATATCATGTTGTATTTCTTCCTTTTCTTCACGAGTCATACTAGAGCTTTCAGGTTGCTTACTAGGTGTTTCCATTTTCTTTCTTCGGGGCATCAATTAATGCTAATAATTCTTCACTATTTCCTTTGAATTCATTCAAACTAATTTTTCAAACCAATCTTATGCAAAATTTTAGAAAAACCACACACCTTTTTTTTCACTTTGTAAGAGCTTGATATTGAATCTGTTGTATCTCTATAATGGCGGATCTAGAATATCTGAAATCGCGTCCTACAGTAGCCCTTTGATTGCTCTTTCTAACCCCGCAAGTCTGATCAATATTGGATTCTCCAAGGAAGATTTATGCCAAATCTCACACGGTGACCTGATTATAGACTAGTTCAGTAGAGCAAACTTGTATGAAGTTCCACATGTCACTGTTTCGACCTTTGATCCGAGTTGACTCAAATCCCAAATTTAACCAAGACCTTTTCCTTTCGTGATGTTGTTAGAATTTCATTTTAAAATAACATAAGTGAACATATATGCATGTTGTAACGAACAAGGAACATGACAAGAATCAGCAACATAAAACACAAGACGTTGATAACGGAGTTCATCCAGGAGGGACTACGTCTTTGAGCCTCGGTGTTAAGATGATATAGGCCGTTGCATTAAGTGCTGGAAAGAGTGATGATGTACATGCATTTATTTTTCTCTATCATACAATGAATATTCCCTCATGCAGGAGTGGCTACAAGAGATCTTCTGCTGCAGGAACTCTCATTCAAAAAGGACTCCTATCAGTATGACATAATTTCACATATGAAAATAATGAGCATCCTGCCAATATGGAAACAAAAGGATCTCATACAAAACATGACGAATCATGACAACAGGTACATCCCACAGATGATTCCGCGTCACATCAAGCAGGAATCATGAAACAAGTAAGAAAACAAGATCCCACATCAAACATCAAACAGGGATCTGTGCAGCACAATGCATCTCATAGCAAAAAGAAGTATATGAACACACTGCATATACCTCACATCCTGGGGCCATCTGAAGAAAAGGATGTCAAACTACTGAAGCTAGCTATACCATCAATCTCGCGGCGTCGAATCTCATGGAATGACTGCTCACACATTGAATGTTGACACCTACACTCCACTTTGAAAAGTGGCCGAAAAATGAAATGATAAAATGGAAAATCTGAATGCACCATTAGATTTGTGGCATCAAATAGGGTAAAATCGACTATCAAATTTCTGAATTCTGACAAAGTGAAAATCTAGGGCTTAAGGAATCTTTGAGATCCCCCCTAGATTCCTCAAAGACTCCCTCCTCTGGGTCATCTAAAGATCTATTGCTCAGATCAAAATTTTGACTGTGCCATTAGGTTCGTGTCGCTAAGAGATGTAAGATCGACATAAAATTTGTCCAATTTGGACACTTTCAAAATTGTGCTCTCCTAAGAATTTGACTCAATCATGGTTCCTCCTGTGTTTTTCCAGGATCATGGTTCCACCTGCAAAATAATAAAAAATTAAAAAAACTCATGCCTCGATTTATATGCTGCCTCCTTGGCCCTCCCACATTGAGAAAATGAAAGTTATATAATTTTTCTCGGGCAGACTTACCAACCCTCAGTCGTTGGCGCGTTGGCTAACTTCAATGCACTTGTTAGGAGGTGGTTCTGGGTTCGAATCCCACAGAAAAAACATTAACATATAATTGTTTTATTGTTAAATGGTGCATATAACTGTTAACATTTTGGTGTGCGGTTTTAATACATCGGGGCCGGTTCATAGCTTGGGCACGTTTTGATTTTGGTTGATTGAATGGGGCCGCCGCATGGTGGCGGGCCGACCCACGTGGACGGTGCGCGTTTGATACCTGCCGACCTCCGTAACATGTTGCATTAAACATGGTTGCAATGGTTGGGGTGTGGGCCGGGTCCACCGTAGCTGGCCCACCCACCCCACTTAACGTTTTGCTTAATAGTAAATGGTTGGTGCAATAAAAGGTTATGGTGGTTGGAGGGTATACGTTGGTTGGTCTTTGTTTTTTTTTTAAATATGGTGTCATATGGTTATACACCCTACCAAATTTAACATAACCACACCATTAAACTTTTTGAATTGATTTCGTTCATGTTCTTTTTTCTAACCATAATCTATATGGTTTTGTTATGATATCCACCTTTTAAGATATGGTTTCTTTTTTTAATGATTTCTTTTTCTTTTGTTTTATATGATTTTTGTTTTTATAGGGAATTTTTAATATATATATTTTTTGTCTTTTATGTAGGTTTAGGAGACCAATGCTAGCACAACATGTGTCGATAGTTTAGTGGTTATTCAGTTGCCGCATAAACTTAATGGGTCCCACCTACTGACTGGGATGCCATGTGGCACACTGTGGGCCCTGTTTTGTCATGACAAACTTTGAAGAGCTCTATCTTTCGCATACGAGCTCGGTTTGATGAATCGTTCACACATTGCGATCAAATGATGAGATCTACGCTATGGTCCTGGTTCAACAACATTCTGATCACTTTGATTTTTTACCCTTTCTGAGTCCTCTTGGACTTCTGCATGTGTCTAGAGCCACCTAGATTAATCCTCCCCAAGATGTTCAAGGGAATATAGACTAGAAAATGGCAATCCTTCATACCAGGACCTTTCCTTTCCCTCCAAGGTATCCATGAACATCTTCATGAGAAAATCTTCATGAAAAACGACTTTAGCTTACGCACGTGCATGTGAAGATTCACCAAATGAAGAGCAGCATCATCTCCTACCTGATCCTTGAATCTTGGCAAATAAGTATTCCAATCTACACAAGGCATGTGATTTGGAAATCCTGGAATAAGAATGTGATGCATAGGAGCACACCTTGTAGGTCCATGATCCATATTGAGCCAATAGAGTTGTCAGTAAAACCCTAATTTCTTGATCCTGCATCCAGTGGAGTCTTTATAACGGGTTGAAAGTTGATTGGAGTCTCTAGGTGAATGATGCACAACCTTCTTGTTTCTAATCATTGTTCACCATCAACAATCACTCGGGGAAGATGAAATATTTCACTCCCCGACAACAATGTCACTATGTTAGCACTTTGTACTTCCTCCGGGCTAAGGATAGGAACCCAAAGGTAACCACAAACCACTTTAAAACTGGAATCTAGCCCTTCCAGCTTCAAAAGGGCTCTCTATAAATGAATCTTCAGTCACATAGGTGACTAGTTTTCTTAGGTTTTAGGATAGGTATTGAGATCAAAGAGGAATATGTCTTAACAGTTTGATGGTAGGGAAGAGGGAAAATCCATTGGGCATGGGGTCATATTGAGCTAATGATTTTTAGTGATATGATGGGAAAATGAGAAATCCTTAGACAGGGAAAAGGTAAGCAATCCTTATGGTGTGTTTTCCAAAATTTTGTTGTAGATAGGTGAGCAGAGTAGTAGTATAATTGATATCATCTAAAGCATCTAGCTGAGGATGAATTTTAGATATTACAATGAAGGGAAAAAAACTAAAATGTTCAATTAGTTGTAATAGAGCACTTAAAAGTGAATTTTGAAATAAATTATTGCTTAACTAAACATTAAAGACATGACATTTAAGAATGTAAATAACATAATATAATGAAATAAAAAAAGGAGATAAACATCACCATAAAAAACTAACACATGAATCCTTGAACGAGTAGACTTTGACCTTCATCATTCACTAAAACTTTTTAATGAAAATGTACAATGCTCAATCTCTTCTCTATTAAACCCTGACCAACAAACCAACTCTTTTCTCATAGAAATTTACAAAATATATAGGAAATACTCTTTCCCAAGCTAAGGAGGTTGAGTTCAACCATTTCCCCAAAGGTAGAGCCAATTACATTAAGATTCAAAACTGCCTACTAGGAAATAGGGACCAAACTTATGGAAAATATGGGTTTAAAATTAAATAGTATCTCTCGAATCATGAGAGTTGTTAATGTTGGGTTGTGTTATATTCTTTCCACGTAGTTAACAAGGGGTTTGAGGGGTACTTGTAACCCCACTTTATGGGGTCCGGGGCAGCGCCACAAAAATTTTTGTTTTTGGACCCTATGTTAGGTTGGGCGGACCCACCTATGGTTTTGTGTATGATTTTCGCACATGTTTTTTGGACGTGATGATTTTCGGTCCATGGTATTGGATGCCTCGGCATGTATAAATATGTATGGTAACATTGAAAGGAAAATAATGAAAAATCAAGCTGGTAGTCCCAGTTTTGGGGTCCAAGGGAAAATCTCTATGTATATGGGTCATTCTCTCGCATTGTTTATTTTCTATGTTTTAGAATTCGTATGTAGGTAATTTTTGTACAGGGTTAAAACCTACATTCAGTATTAGAGTAGTTTTGGCTTCAAGGGGACACCTTTGTTGCTGAGGGGTTTCACTCGGGCTTGTGGTAGACCCTGTTCAGTGGGAGATCAATTCTGGTGGTGAAAGAAGATGGCGAGTAGTGGAAAGAAAGAGATCGAGAAATTTAAGGGTCAGAGTTTTGAGTTGTGGAAACTCAAGATGGAGGATCTGTTGGTGGATAAATATCAGTGGATCGTGGTAGATACGGGTACTAAACCAACGGGAGTGTCCAATGAAGAATGGAAGAAGTTGGATCGGAAGGTAAAGAGCACAATACGATTGTGTGTCTTAGATTCAGTATTGCTGAATGTATTAGGGGAAGCTACAGCAAAGGCTTTGTGGAACAAGTTAGGGACTTTGTACCAATCTAAGTCTTTGGTGAATAAACTATTCCTGCGGAAAAAACTGTATAACCTGAGGATGAAAGATGGAGACTCGGTGGCAGAGCATCTGAACACATTTAATATTGTGGTAAGTCAGTTAGCATCTTTTGATATTAAAATTTCAGATGAAGATAAGTGCAACAGTTTGTTGTGTTCTCTACCAGATTTGTGGGATAGTCTGGTTATTGCAATAGGTAGCAATGCAACTGCCTTGTAGTTTGACGAAATAGTCTCAGCCTTGCTGACGGAGGAGATGAGACAGAAAAATATGGAGAGCCAAAATGGTGATGCCTTGTCTGTAAGAGGATGGTCCAAGAAAAGAAACAAAAATAAGTCATCGAGTGGTAGATCTAAATCTAGAGGGAGATGTAAATCTCCAGGAAAACATGTAAAGGTGGTGTGCTGGAAATGTGGAAAGGAAAGCCACTTCAAAAGGGACTGTAAATCTAAAGCTCCTCACAAAGGAAAGGGATCTGATGAGGCTCCTTCTGCAGAGGCGAAAACCACCTCAGATGAAGGTGGGGATGCGTATTTGGCTTCTTCAAGTGTACATGTAGATCATGAGGCATGGTTGATTGACTCAGGTGCATCCTTTCGCTTCACTCCCCATAGATAGTGGTTCTGTGAGTATGAGAAATAAGATGGTGGTGATGTCTTCTTGGGGGATGACAGGAAGGCTAGAATCATTGGTCGTGGAAAAGTAAAGTTGAATCTGCAAGGTGGAAGGGTTAGAACACTTCCGGTTGTTCTGCATATTCCTGCATTAGCCAGAAATCTGATTTCTGTTAGCAAGCTGGATGATGCAGGTGTAAAAACAGTGTTCAAGAAAGATAACTGCAAGATGGTTCGGGGAGCATTGGTATTGATGCGGGAAGTTCGGATTGGAAATCTGTACAAGCTACAAGGTAGCACTGTTGTTGATGGGTGCAAGAGTTCCATGGTTCCTGAAAGTGGAGTAGAAAATCTAGTGGTCTCTGGAGAAAAGACCATGCTGTGGCATCAAAGGCTTGGACATATTGGAGAGAAGGGCCTTCGAATACTTCATGGTAAAGGTATGGTAGAAGGTATGAGTAATAGCTCTTTGGATTTTGATTTCTGTGAAAATTGTGTATATGAGAAGCAAAATCGGGTGAGCTTCCCATCTGGTGGTAAGAGGGCGAAACGTATATTAGAGCTTGTGCACAGTGATGTGTTTGGACTTGTGAAGGTTCCATCACTGGGTAAGTCTATGTACTATGTATCATTTATAGATGACTTCTCAAGGAATACATGGATATATTTCCTTAAGAAGAAATCTGAAGTCTTTCACAGGTTTAAAGAATTTAAGGCTCTAGTGGAAAACCAGACAGAGAAGAAGATAAAGGTACTAAGGATAGATAATGGTGGAGAGTTTTGCAGTAAGGAATTTGAAGAATTCTGCAAGAAGTGTGGTATAACACAACATAAGACTACTCCATATACAACTCAACAAAATGGAGTTGCAGAAAGAATGAACAAGACGTTGATGGAAAGGGCAAGAAGCATGCTCAGTGGTGCTGGGTTAGGACAGGAATTTTAGGCAGAGGCGGTGGATACTGCATGTTACCTGGTCAACAAGTCACCTTCATCAACGTTGGAGGATAAGACTTCACAAGAGGTATGGACTGGTAAGAAACTCTCTCTTTCACATCTAAGGGTATTTGGATGTGATGCATATGTACATGTTCCAAAGGAGAAACGAACCAAGTTGGACAGTAAATATGAAAAGTGCATCTTTATTGGGTATAAGGATGGTTTAAAGGGTTATAAGCTTTGGAACCCAGTAACAAGGAAGGTTGTGTACAGCCGAGATGTGGTGTTCAGAGAGGTGAAAGATGTTATTAAACATGAATTCCAACCAAAGGAACCTGAGAATATAGAGTTTGAGCTAAAGGAGGAAGAATCAGACTCTACAACAAAGAAGGAATCAGAGGATGAAGAGCCACAAACTCCGGCTGTGAGAAGATTGGTTCGAGAAAGAAGGCAGCCAGAAAGATATAGTCCATCTGCTTTCTGTTCAAATTTTGCTTTGTCTGTTACTGATGATGATCCTAGAACTGTGAAGGAAGCAGTGGATTCAGAGGATGGAAAACTCTGGAAAGAGGCCATGGTTGATGAAATGGAATCTTTGCACAAAAATGAGGCTTGGGATCTGGTGGAGTTACTGGCTGGAAGGAAACCCATTGGCAGAAAATGGGTGTTCAAGAAAAAGACAAATGCAGAAGGAAAGGTGGAGGAATACAAAGCTCGGTTGGTAGCAAAAGGTTATTCCCAGGTGCGGAGAATTGATTTTGGTGATATCTTTTTTCCTGTTGCCAAGGTAACTTCTATTAGATTACTTTTATCTGTTGTTGCTGCTTTTGATTTTGAGGTAGAACAGATGGATGTGAAGACAACATTTCTTCACGGGGATCTAAAAGAGGAGATCTACATGAAGCAACCTAAAGGCTTTGCGGTGAAGGGTAAGAAAGAACTGGTATGTAAGTTAAAGAAGTCTCTGTATGGGTTAAAACAGTCACCAAGGATGTGGTATCAGAAATTTGATACATTTTTAGGGGGACTTGGCTTCATAAGAAGCAAAACAGATCATTGTGTGTATTTTAAATTAATTGGTGACCGTGTTATTTATCTGGTCTTGTATGTGGATGATATGTTGCTAGTTGGAAATGACAAAAAAATTATCCAGGATTTGAAGACCCAATTGTACTCCAAATTCGACATGAAAGATCTTGGTGCTGGAAACTATATTTTGGGCATGGAAATTAAAAGAGATCGGGCAAAGAGGAAGCTCTGGTTAAACTAGAGGAAGTATGTCAAGACAATATTGCAGAGGTTTAATGCAGGATAGTAAACCGGTGAAGGTTCCTATTCTTATAGGTGTGAGGTTATCTGCTGAATAGTGTCCCAAGACATAAGAAGAGGAAGAGGACATGTCCCGTGTTCCATATGCAAGTGCAGTCGGTAGCCTGATGTATGCAATGATCTGTACTAGACCAAACATTGCGCATGCAGTGGGAGTATTGAACAGGGTTATGTCAAAACCAGGAAAGGAGCATTAGACAACAGTGAAGCGGGTTTTTAGGTATTTGCGTGGCACTAGTGATTATGGTTTGTGCTACCAAGGAAGACCAAGATTGGATAGAGTGTTGGATATTCGTGGCTTTGTTGATGCAGACTGGGCTGGAGATCTGGATCAAAGAAGATCTACAAGTGGGTATGTGTTTAACCTATTTGGAGATGCAATCAGTTGGATGAGTAAGAAACAATCTGTAGTGGCACTATCAACTACAGTGGCAGAATACATGGCAGCCACTCATGCAAGCGAGGAAGCAGTTTGGTTGCAGAGATTGTGTTCAAGTATGGGGTTAGCATAGGAAGCTATAAGGATAGACTGTGACAGCCAAAGTGCAATTTTTTTGGTAAAGAACCTCGCATATCATTCAAAGACAAAGCACATTGATGTTCAATATCACTTTGTGAGGGAAATGATAGAAGACAAAAAGGTATTGCTGGTAAAGGTGGACACTTTTAAGAATACTGCAGATGCATTGACGAAATCTGTGAGCTCTGAGAAGTTCTTTTGTGTAGAGAGACAATGGGCGTTTCAGGGCTGGAAAAATGACTAAGCTCTCTTGTGGCCCCTTATGGAAAGAAAACAACAAGTGGGAGAATGTTGGGTTGTGTTATATTCATTCCACGTAGTTAACAGGGGGTTTGGGGCTACCGTAACCCCATTTTATGGGGTCTAGGGCAGCGCCCTAGAAAATTTTGTTTTTGGACCCTATGTTAGGTTGGGTGGATGCACATATGGTTTTGTGTATGATTTTCGCACATGTTTTTTGGACGTGATGGTTTTCGGTCCATGGTTTTGGATGCGATGGTTTTCGGTCCATGGTTTTGGATGCTTCAGCATGTATAAATATGTATTGTGACATTGAAAGGAAAATAATGAAAAATCAAGCTAGTAGTCCCAGTTTTGGAATCCAAGGGAAAATCTCTGTGGATATGTGTTATTTTCTTGCATTGTTTATTTTTTTGTGTTTTAGAATTTGTATGCAAGTAATTTCTGTATGGGGTTAAACCTACAGTTAAAAAATTTAAGGAGTATTTTTTATATGAGCTTGTGATTGATAGAAACCTCTCTCATTTTTCAAAATTTATTCTTTAGCTCCAAATCCGCACCCAAATATCATGACTAAAACAGGAAATGACGAAATCTAAAATATAGGTTGTAAAGTTTCATTCGAATATTACAATCTGTGAAACCTGTGAATAAAAAGAAGGAGTTTTTTTTATTCAGCTAGTGTTTTACAAAAACCTCTTTTTTTTTAAAAATCATTTCCATTTGGTCATAAAATGATTTTGAAAATGATGACAAAAACATATCGTGCACAACGAACTTCCTTTTCATACTATATAATCAATGCTTGAATGATTGCATAAGGGTGAGGTTCGAATATGCAAAAACTTCAAGGCACTTGTCATAACCATATGAATCAATATTAGGAGGTTTGGATTCGAATTTCAAGTTCAAACTATTGATTGTGTGGAAGGTCAAATTGTTGATTTTGTGGAAGCACAACAAATTTGTTGCGCTACGTCCTTCAGCAAAAGCACAGAGACTAAGCACAACAAGTTCATGATTTGCATTATTTTTATCACCTCCTAGAATTTTGAATGTGTCACACATGTGAAATACAACCTTTAAAACATCACATACCTATTGGATAGCATCTGTTCAAACTGTAAACTCCCATCTTTGAAAATCATCACCTACAACAAAAGCATAGTGACTGAGTGCAACGAATTTCACTTGCATTATTTTGACCAAATGTTGAAGTCTATGACTGAATAAAATAGTTGATTGATGGTGTTTACAATCTTAAAAACATTCTTGAGCCTCCATACATAAGAAATAGTGCCAAAAACGTTGATCTTTTAATGCCTTTGACAGTAGCGCAACAAATCCAATGTAGCCAAAATGCAACAACTTTTTGTTTGATTTTCAGAGCATCTAAGGGGGATGAGTAATGTGTTGAATGAGTTTTTTAAAATCCAAACATGCCTTTATAATCCTCCACATGGTCCAAGACTGCCTTAATTTTAATTATGACTTTTCAAATTAAATTGTTCAAGTGTAACGCAAAGGAGAAGTACAACAACTTGTGGTGACAAGGATATGATGTGTTTCCTGATTTGACCTTGTAACTGACTAAAAATACACCACTAAATTGACTTAATGATGAAAAACCAAAACCCATTGTTATCTTTACTCATGAATTGGATGACACATTAACACTAGACTTGCTAAACCTAGACCTTTTGAGACATTGACAACTTGATTTTATTTACCACTCAAAACTTCAATATATCCCATCCTAAACTGACACCAATACTTGTTCTCTATTAGATCATAGAAACGCTTTAAAAATTTAGTAATAATAAAAATACCAACTTTATTTTGATTACTATATAACATAGGACTCTAACAAAACTATTAAAAGAAGAGTTGTTGACTGGGTTTTCCCCTAGATAGGGTTTTTCCCTAGCTGTCCACCTACATCTGGTGTATGTGATCTTCGTGTTATTATTTTGGTAATTGTTTTATGAACTAAAGTAAAAGAATAACATAAGAAATTTAATAATAACATAAGAATATCACAAGTAATTTTCAACTTAAAGAAAATCTTCTGCCTTTCTGATTTTCCAACACATCCAACCTTCCTAACTTGTTAAGCCAGAACTGCAATGATTTTGGAGTGTTTCTTTCCCTTATTTTTTTTATCATAGAAGTAAGATATTAAATCCCATATTAAAGTCTGATATACCACATTGGTATTAGTGGACTTTAATCATCACTATCATCATCATATATATCCTCTCACGTGTATAGGTGAAAATCACTTGCAAGTTCACATATTTCTTAGAGATGTTGAAAGCTATTTCTTTTTTTTCTTTAACTTCGCCAAAGTCTATAAGTATAACAAAAGGATCTTAAAATAAATAGTTATATTTAGAGTCTCTTCACATAATCAGACTCAATATAATTTCATCCACAAATAGAAGAATGTAAATAAAAAATATAAAGAGAAAATAACCATCAATGGTACCCACAATTATGAAACTTTTTTAACTACACTAAAAATTGAAGTTCCACACAAGTTCAGGTTCAAGAAACATGCTCCAAAACCTCTGTAAAATCTTTCCACCAATATTCTTTTAGTAGTTTCCTCGCCATCTTCATGACCGATGACCTACCTTCACCATAATTATCCATAACCTGCATGCCACCCATGGGAAAAAAATGAAATAGATGAGAAAAAAAGAAAGGCAATGAATATTTTTCACACAAAATCCAATTCATAAGTTGATAATGTACACCAATTGGTCATATACACAAATTTCAAATACGAGCACTAGAAAAAGCAAGGATGACTCACAAATCCAATGGAAATCAAAACATGAAAACTAAACTAAGAGATCATCGATGAAATCTAACGTGTACAAAGAAACAAGACTGGCTAAGTTTCTTGAAACCTATTTTTATTTTTTCCCAAAGTAAACAGGCAATGATTTTCAAATTCCTTTAAACTTATAAAATATTTCTCTAGAACTAAGAACTAGCAGTGCTACAAATGAATCAGAGACAAATACATAAATTCAAAAGTTGAATCATGTTCTGAAATCAAACTAACAGTAAAAGAGAAAGAGCTATGTGATCACCTGAAGATGCGGTTTTATTGTATCTAATAGTGGTCAAGACAGATGAAGCTGCACCTGCCAAAGTTCCTGTTGTAGACTGCACTACACAAATTTCTCCACGTGATGGTGATCATTTTTCTATATCCTCTCCATAGCCCAAGTCATTGAATTCAACAACAATAATACGTCATATCCACACTATGAATGATAAAAGTTGAAAGTAATTTGGGATTCCACAGACCCAATTAACCTCTACTTAGAATACATGGCTATTCTTTAAGAAAAAATAGTACAAGAAAAGGGCAAAACAGGTTTTGATTCCAGATTTTGAATTTGTTACGAGTACAACTTATTTCCGAGTTTACAATTACATTATGAAAGATAACAAGTACTTCAACAGCCTGTATAAGTGCATGCAATAATTCAGGCCATATTTTGAAGAAGAAACAGAACAATTTAAAGCCCTTATTCTGCAAGTGAGGGGTAATCTTGTGAGAAAATATAGATAAAAGAAAAACCACTAAAAGCGAAACCACCTCGTCTGGAGTTCACATTACTAAACTAACGACTACTTCCATAAAATAAAACACATGATAATAGAAGTTTGTTTATCATAATAAATGTGTGTTAATTAATTATAAACTTCTCAATCACACTTTTGAAATTTAGATGACACATGCTAAAATCCACACACATGGAACCATCCTCCTACCACTTGTCCACACTGACATTGTCTTCTTCCGGTGTTGCTCATACTTTTCACTAATATTCTCTTGTTAAAGCTACTCCACATTTTTCCTCATGGATTGCAGGCCTCTCTCAAGTCTAGTAGACACCTGTAGGATACGATGTTCACCCAGCTCGAAGAAAATTAGTCTAGCCTTTCACCGCCCTGCTTGCATTTTTGATTGAGAAAATCACAACCAATACTTCACTAGTTTCAGCTTGTTCAAAATTAGAGAAGAATCGTGATTGGGTGATGAAATCAACCGTGAACTTGCAGAAGATGCTCTTTCCTCTTATTAATATATGACTTTTCTTTTCTCTTGATGAATCTTTGTATATATTTTATATAAAAAAAAAAAACATTAAAATTAAAATTTTAACGTTTTAAAGTTTTTTTTAATTAAAAAATAAAAAGTTATTTTCATAACACTGTAAATATATATATATATATAACTTTTTTTTAAAGTTGATTTAATTATATTATCTCATAAAATTATACAAACCAATACATTATTAATCCATCCACTCTCACCATATTTTAAGCTAGATGGTCTTAATCTACTCAATAGGGAGCCATATGTTTTTTACCACAAGCCTATGGAATGATTTTTTCCAAAACTTTAAGAATCTTAAAAGTGACAACATCACTAGAATATCTTAATCATGTAACAAAAAATGAACATTAGACAACTAGGAATGCGAAGAGGCAGATCTTTCACAGTTCTTGAAGGGGCTAACTTCATGGTGATTTATGGATATGACATTTAAATTTATGCCAAATGTGTGTCCATTCTCTTAGTAAAAAACTTTGGTTTCTTTGGTCACATTATTTCACATGTGCAAGAATTGCCTTTGGTCACATTATTT